>JAREIK010000088.1:10037742-11430242 GCA_029783825.1 Sapria himalayana
GCAAACTTATGTTGGTAAACAAAAGGGTCACTAAATCTAAAATAGATTCAAATTCAATAATTTATATGCTTAGTTAGGTTTGTATGAGATTTATTATAATATATTTTTTAACATATTATTTAGTATATCTCTAAGATTTTTAGTTCAATCAGTATTTTTATAAGTATATATTTTTTAATAATATATATGTTATATCAGATCTTCTTTGATGTAATTAAAATCTTTATTTTTAATAATCTTAATGTTGATTCATACTACATATGTTTATTTATTCTTAAGGTTTTTAGGTGTTAGGGCTGAAACCAGACTTATGATTGAGAGAGTGATAATTCAATTTTGAACTTTTTTATTGGGTATTTATTACATAAATCAATTTATTTTTCTTTTTTTGTCATATTATAAAGGTGTCAAATGAGTTGTGTCATGCAGACATGCTCTTTTATTTGAGCCTATCTGGGTTGCTATCCTGTGTTTGGCACGACATAGTTTTTAGTGTGGGTTGTGCCATGTCAACATGACTCTAAAAATGGGCAGCTCAATACAGTTCACTAGCATGCATTTTGGATAGGTCATGCCAAGCAGAGTCAGTCTTTGCCTGATTAATCTGGTTTATTCCATGCTAGCCTGAAACATGCTGCAAGCCAACCATGCCAAAATTAGCAAGAACAGGTCATTGTGCTTGGTCATGTCGTGCTTTGCTTCCTGTGCCAAAAAGATCAGCTAGGCATGGCCCGAGTCATGCCATGTCTCTCATGTCAAAAAGTTTGGCTAGGCATGACCCAAGTCATTCCACGAGCTAGCCTAAGGCACGTTTAGGCACGATTCTAAATTGTGCCATGCCCAGTCAGGCACGGGCAAACTAGGTCATGTCGTGTGTTGTGCCTCTGCCTTTCGACCCAGTTGACAACTCTAGCATATTCACTAGTAAAAAAAAAAAAAATTAGAGTTTTTGAGATGAAAAGGTATTTATTTTTTAATTCTAATTTTATGTGGGAAAAAAAACTAAAATAAAAAATTGTGTACCTTACAAAAATCAGACCTGACTTATCCAAATTCAAACTTGACAAGCCCCAAGTCTACAATATTATAACTGTAAGGTTCATTCGTCAATATTAATTTATATGATTATATTTTATATAAGATTAAAATAAAGATTAAAATAAAATAAAATAAATAACTTAAAAATTTTCAAAGAGCAGAGAAATGGGAATAGAGAGAAAAAAGATTACATTTTGAGTATGAAAAATTATAATTATTAATTTTTCGTTTATAGATAACTTTTAAAAATAAAATCATTTTATTTTATTTTTTTGTTATTTTTAATTGGGCATAAATGAGGCACGTGCGCATTGTATGTCCTATTTATTATAATACTAGTTATGTAATGGTGTGTGATTCACATTCATGCTTTTTAAAATTGAGCACAGACAGGCATGCACAATGCTCGTTGTGTGCCTATCATCCTGAACTGCCTAACACATGTCGTGTCACGATCCGACTTCCAAAGGGTGGGCATGGCTTCTGCCTTTTCTGTGTTGTGCCTAACCCATCTTTTTTAGGTCATACCATGGGATGGGTTGGGCTTCTCCAACCTGATTGACACCTCTACACCAAAATAGTTTGCCCATTATACAAGGGCTTCACTTATATGTTTTTATTTAATGAAGTCGATGTCTTCTATTTTGTTTAATGGATTTATTCTTTATAATATGCTTTTAGTAATTTAAAAATTATGTTTGACTGTATTACTCATAATCTATGACTGTTTTATATACATTTCTTTTTCAACATTATCATTAAGGGTATGTTTGATAAATTATTAAAAATTTTCAAACCATTGAAAATGAAAATTTTCAATATGTATGATAAAAAATTTTAGGGATCACTTAATTAAAAATTTTAAATGAAAAATCATTGAAAATAATAAGTAGGTAGAGACATACTTATCGTTGAATGCAGAAAATTTTCAACAAAATTTTTTTTTAATAATAATTTGTTCTTTTTTTTTTCTCTTATTTGTTTTTTCATTCATACTATAGTTTAATTGTGTATCTATCTTCTCTTCTTCCTTGCTCAAGCACCACAAACCATAATCCTAATATTTTTTCAAGATTAAGTTAAGAGAGGAAATAACAAATTAGCTAGTTACTCATTAATTTTTTTTTAATATTAAAAATTTGGATAATTTTAAAAAGTTTAGATTCAATTGATTATTTTTTAAAAATATTTATGTTTTTTTTGGATATTATGATTTATTTATGAATATGTTTCTAGTGATTTTCTTTCAAATAATAATTAATAATTATAATGAAAAATAAAATATTATTAGAAATTCTATTTATTTTGGATAATATGTAATATAATGATTAAAGGGTAAATATGTAAAATACATAATTTTTAGTATTCAGTATTTATAGTTATCAAATAATATATTTATCTTTAGCATTCAATTGTCAGTAACTTATCAAATAGTTTTACAGTAGAAATTCAACACTTTTAAAATTTAGCACTTAATTTTTTCAGTATTTATTTTTCGACAATTAATTTTTTCAATTTATCAAACAGACCCTAAGAAAAATATTCTTAATATTTGACTGGTGTATCATCAATCTGTGAAAAGTTGTCAACATTATATGAATCCATACTGAAATCAACTTGATTGATTGAGAAAAATATTTTGATAATCCACACAAAATCTTTAAGTGAACTCATCGTAATAAGTATCACCAAATGGTGATTTATCTTTCTATTTAGATTGATCTTCATAGTGAGTATTTATCTACAACTATTAATAAATTTTTTTTAACAAGGTATTAGTTGTTAAGTTTCATTAGAATATAATATTATTATCTCTTCCAATATAGTTTATTGTCATTTTAGTTGAGATAATATTTCATAAAGATATTTGAGTATGCTAGTAGCCTAGTATCATTCAGAAAAACAACAAAAAAGATAAAAGAAGATAGAAGATATTGGTATGATAAGATTTGTGAAATTGGGCATTTAATATAATTTTTTTTGTTATTTTCGAGGAATAATTTGAAGATTAGGATCAGAAAAATTGGTATCATGATCATGTAACTTCTTGGGATACTCATGTATACTATGATGAACTTTTGTATGTCTTCTTATTTTAAAATAAATTCTAAGTTCTGAGTAATTAAGTTTCTTTGTTTCCTATCCATGATGACTTGAGGCCAAAATAGACTTAGGAGCTATTATATCGAAATGAGTGTCCTAAATCATGAGGCTCTCTTAGAATCAGTTTGTTCTGTAGATGTTGATGCATATGATGATTCTATAAAAATATTATCTTAGTATAAACTAACAAGTTTATATCTAGTTGATGGGTCACTTTTTCTCTTAACATGAGACTCTCATAGAACTCAAGAGGAGTAAGTAAAATTAATATATAATATTAATACTCAATAATGTTATATCAGTCTCAGATAAATAATAGTTTTAGCTTTTATGGATATTGACATAACTAAGAAAAATATATTTTATCATCTTAGATTCCATATTGTTATATCCTAAAGATTTTGATAGGTTAGTTAAACAATTTTTTTCCAAAGTATAAGATCTAAAATGGCCACTGATAAGAAATGTTCAAAGATGATATTTGATCTATAAGATTGTTTGTGATTAAAACTTCTTCCCAAAGGCTCTTTGGTGAACTACAATGGAATACATTAGAAATTATAATCAAATCTCTATTATTTTTTTCTGAAATCTTATTCATGATGATTTGCTAGCACGTGAAGTTTAATATATGATCACATAACAATAAAGTAAATAGTAATTTAATTAGACATATACTTTAATGTATAGGTGTCAAACGGGCAGGGGCAGGGCTTGGCCGGCCCCGTACGGGCACGACACGCTATAGTGCCGTGCCGGCACGTGGGCACGACATGCATGACCACACATTGAACGTGATCATTATGAGCCGATGCCCGACAGGCAAAGCTTGCTGAGCCCCAAAAGGGTGAAGATGCATGATGGTGCGCTGTTGAAACCTTAATTTTTTTTAAAAATTAGGGTTTTGTCGGACTCGAACCGGGCCAAACCCGATGGTTTTTGGGCCGTGGGTCCGTGTCGAGCTAGGCACGGCATGGTTATTGTATCGTGCCATGCCTAGCCCGACACGGTAGCCCGGTTGTGCGGCCTAAAATTGGGTCGGGCCATACCGTACCCGCCCGTTTAACACCTCTACTTCAATGTATGATAATTCTTAGTATTTTTTATTTTTTATTAAATTAACTTTTTATTTTTTATTAAATAAATAAAACATAAAAAAATGTGATCTAAAATAAAAAAATCCAAGTAAAATATATAAAATCATCGATAAATATAATAAAATATCTTAAATTATTATGAGCTTCATCTTTATTAGTCTTTCATATATCTTAGTATTTTAGATTAAATATTTTCTTACTCATATAAGTCTGGCATACAAGATGTTATGTTTTGTTTTGTATTTTTAACTGATAAATCTCACATTTTAGTATAAAGATATCTTTAATACTTAGATTTAATATTCTCGGTTTGATTAGTCATGAGTACTAGAGTTGATGATGAACAAGTAATTGATTAACGACACTTAAGCATCTAACGATATATCCTATCATATAAATAATAATATACAAGGAACATTGCTCAGTCTTAGAGGAAATATTACTTAAAACTTTCTGATAATTTAACATAATATTAATAAAAGAAAAAAATAAAGAATTGATTTTAAAAAAATAAATTTAATAACTCAAAAAAAAAAAAAACTAACATGATACTCATTAATATTGTCATCGACAAATTTTTGATTATTGATTATTTATTATTTCAACATTTAGTGTACAAGGACAAAAAAATAGCGAATGAATAATGATTACTTGTAGTGTAACTTTTAATATATGAGTTTATAATTAAAGAATTTGAAATGAGAAGATGAGTCATATAAATTGTCATACTTTGATATTTGTTGAATGTCAAATATTTGTTGTTGTCTTTCTAGAGAGGATCATATTTCTCCTTATGAAAATTTTTTTATAGCTCTGCTAGTCGGCATGTATATCTCTCCAACGTATCATACTCTCAACTCATTTTCTTAAAATAATTCTCATTTCTCAACAACTCTCTATGGTGTGACCACTTATCCTACAGAGCATGTTCTGGTATGAAACCTTCCTGTGTAGTCTATGACTGATGTTCCATCTACAGCCAATAAATATTGTATGAAATGATTCTCTAGTATATCTTTGTCTGTCTTATATATGTTGAATCGTCTGGTGATGCATCTCGCACTTGGTGGGAAGGATACGATCATTTAAAATCTGACCGTAATTTTTTTTTTGAGCACTACTTTCCCAAAATATCACTGCCTCGAAATAACACTATTACTGCTACACTGCATCCACTGTCGCAATAATCAAAGAACCTACACTGTTGTATTCACTGTGGATGTCACACATGCTACGACACATCTACTACTGCAATGACTGCCATTCATCACAAATAACCACCACTGTCATGATGCAAGCAACCATGGTCTGTGCATTCTGCACACAACCGCACGTTTCACACAGGAAAACCTACCATTGGTGTCATTGCACTACACACGTGTGTCTATGCTGCTACAAATGCACATCTCCAATTAGGGTTTGCACTTCCTTATGTTTTGATATTATGTAAAAAATAGATATACAAAAACCCTCATCTTCTCAAAGCTAAATGAATACACAAGTGGTTATAAATAGAAACAAGGTTTAATTGGAGTAACTCTTATGTTAGGTATTTCTATCCTTTAAAAAAAACAATAAAAAACAATGTAAAAAATATAAATCATAAGTATTACTTAAAACCATAAAAGTTAATTGAAAATTTTGTGGGTCAAATCTATATGATTTGACCAACTTAAAATCAAGATAAAATGATACCAAAAGAGGTGTATTGATGATATCTACAATATCTTAAAAATGATCTAGTTCAAGAATTGGATTGAACTAGATATGGAGATAATGGTTCGAATACTTTATTAAAAAATGCTCAAATGGATTTCCAAATGATTTTGATACTATAATCAATGCAGAAAATTAGATGCATATTCATGCTAATAGAAATTAGATGCTTTTTATATCATAATAAGCATATGTAATAGACGACTTGTTATTGGATCTTCCTCATTCTCCATGGATAATCTTTGTCATGCATATGAAAAATGCATAATATATCAACATCATCAATCTAATATGTTACTTCTATTGCTATCATAACTCAAATTTTCAGTTGAAAGTTGTTCAATTTTTAGGAACCATAACTGGATCTTCTTTTATCATGTCAACTTTCTTCTCTTTTTAAGGTGGAGACCAGAACACTAGAAGAAGTAAATCAAGTGTTGTTATATACATCTCAAACAAAGTCTTCGTTGACCCGGATAATGCTAGATAATATGATTATTTCACTTCCAGATGGGAACACAGACATCTCTTTGCTTAAAGCTGCACTTGAATTAATTGGTGGGCGATTCGAAACAGAGGTAAAACTCATTATAATGCAGGTTTCTAGTTTAATTCACTGATTTTGAATGTGACATACCGTGTTTTGTATTTTGTGAACAAAAAAAAATAATAATTTATTAATAAAAAGATTAAAAACCACACACACACGCACACATATATCTATGGCTAAGGTTTGGACAACCCAAATGCTGGGTGCTCCCTTCCACGTGAGGAAAAAATGATGGTAAAATTGTATAAATTTAACCTATTAAACATAGAAATTACCATAGAAACTCAATAATAAAGTATACAAGTAGAGTCCCTTAAATAAATATTATTTGAATTAAGATAACTCATAGTTGGGTGCTCCCATTCATTATGAAATCAATTGGAAGAATAAAAGAAAAAATAAATAAATAAATAAAAATAAACTATAAATTATAACACTTACAATCAAGTCGGAGCATAGATTTTTAGAATATCAAACTTGAATAAGATAAATCTAAATAAAAATTACTTTAAGGTTTTTGTTATTATAGTCATGATTTTATTATGATTCTTATTTTTGTAAAATAAAATAATTTATTTTTATTTGCTCATTCATTTATGAATTATTGGATTAAAGATTATATTCTTCATTGCTGACTTTCAAAGTAATGCATAATTAGAGAAGAAAGTGAGCATCTGATCTTTCAATAAGGTTTTTGACAAAAGTATCTCATGTGTGATTGTTGTTATCACTTTAAACTCTATTTGGATCATGAACAACTTATTTTTATCTTATTTTATTATGAAATTAGATTAGTTTCAAGAAAAACATACAAATTAGTTGTCAATTTTCTCTTGGTGTAAGATGATGTTTAATTCAAATTTTATTATTCAACTAATAATAAGTCTCCGTGATCACATGAAGAAATTTTAAGGCATAAAGACTTAAAATTTTTATGAGTATCAACTATATATTTTCTCTATAATAATATAATTTTTCTGCTATAGTAGACTACTTATATCCAAAGTAAAGATATATCTCAAAATTTTTTATTTGTAACCATGACCAAATATATTCTTTGAGTTGAGTGATTTTCAACTTATTTTTTAGAAAATATTAATATCATTCACATATATAATAAATAAAATCAATCTCACATTTGAACTCATTTGAAAAAAAAAATTGCAACACACTTGCATAGGCTAAAATAAATTACTGCATGTGAAAATCAAATAAACTAAGCTATTGATCATAAATTTAAATCATACAATATTTTTCATAATCAACAAATTGAATCTTATTGTATTGCTTAAAACTTAAATATTTGCTTTATATGCATCTCTTCAAGTTTATCGAAAAGAAATATATTTTTGATAGAGGGAGAAGTTTGTGAGAACTCACAGATTATTGTGACAATTAATATCTTTAATTTTTTGTAGTGCTCTTGACATGCTCTCTAAAAATAACTAGCAACAACTTTTTATGACATAAATCATCTTTTGTTATGTTTGCACTGGACCAAGATTCCCCTGTCTCTGTCTTTATTATGATTGGTACTCCATTGATTGCCAATATATACTAAATGAAATGTCTCTGGTAGATTTCAATATTTCTTATTTATACTAAACTAATTGGTAGCATAACTTTGGTATGGTGATAAACTCTTGATCTCATTGAGGACCTAATTGTAAAATCTTGATAAATTGTTTGGTAACATGTACAAAATTATCATGCCAAGAAGTTACTTTATCTATCTCTTACTCTGACATATCAACCTTTGTTGGCATAGTGTCGAAGAGCCATGCAGCAAGTTGGGCAAAAAGTATATAGGGAATCATAACCTGCTCAAGTACTATAGGCTGTTTTAGTCTCAAACTCGTAAGCTATGAAATTATATTGTACAATTATATCATCTAGGATGGCTATAATAATATTGCTACTCACATAGTATCTCGCATGAAGTATAAAAATGGAAAAATTAATGCAAACTCAAACTCAATAGGATGCAAGCTCAAACTCAAAGTCAACTGATCTGTAAAAATTAAAGCCACAAAACATTCAAAAATATCATAGAAAAAATTTCCAAATGAAATGTACCCATGAGACCCATATACGATGGTCTCATTGGATTGGCACGACACACATGTTTGCTTTTGCATCCATAATATAGTAAAATAGAAGAAAAAAATTGAAAAGGTTGTAACCTCTAACATCGCACTTCAAGTTAGGGTATAAAAATCTAGAATTCTAAGTTTTATAGAAAGAAAAATAAGTTAGGGTATTTTCAAGATTTTCGTAAAATTTTTTATTGGTTAATTTATTGTTGGAACATAAGTGGTATCAATAGTCTCATAATGAATCCTCTCTTTAATATACAAATAATATAGGTGTCAAATGGGCTAGGCAGCTCAGGCATGGCCTGTGGCATGATATAGTTCAATCGTGCTTGGTTCGGCATGACAAGGTCTAGATTCATCCCTGGTCCTAGACTGTGCAGCCCTGAGGCATGACTCATATCATGCTAGGACAGCATGAGCTATGCCTCATACTGGGTCATGCAAGACTTGCAAGCCTGGCCTGCTAACATAGTTCACCTTTCAAAGGACCCAGGATTGGCTATGGTTGGGTCCTGGGTCACATGTCATGTCCTTTCAAGGGATTGCCTGATAGGTTGGGTTTTAAAAAAAAATTTTGCCATGTGGATGATTGAAATTGGCCGGCCGCCCCATTATATTTTCACGCAATGAGGCTTTGACATGCATAGTGACAGGCCACTCCTATTGTTGATATCTTCTGCTTTTGTCAATATTAATTAAAAAAAGTTTTTTTATGTTGATTTTTTATAACCATTGGATTGATTCCAATGGCTACAAATCCTAGAATTCGATGGCTATTGTGATTCTGTCCTATTTAATTTAAAAAAAATTAATAAAAATAAAAAAAAATTATTTTTTTAATAAATTTAAATTTTCTTTTCTTTTATAAATAAAGAAGAAATTTAGATATTTATTCTCAATTTTTTTTCTCTCTAAGTTTTCTTCATATTTATCTCTTGTAATTTTAAGTGTAATGTAGTATATCTTTAGTATATTATTTTGTAATATATATATTAGACATATATTTTTATATATAGTATATATATATATATAGTGTGTGTGTGTGTGTGTGTGTATTAATTTACGTTCAACTTTCAATACTTGCTCATATGGGAATGAAATAGATGGTTCAGGTTGGTGTGGCTGTGCTTCTCAGCATGTGCAAGACTAAGGGTGCAACATTGCGAGTTAATTTTGTAGACTATCGACTTTGGAAGTTAGAATTTACAAAGAAATGATTTTGTGGATATGGTACTAGTTTTTAAATTTTTTGGTTATAGTGCTACTTTAGTACATAAAACTTAATAATTTATTTTTATAACTTTCATATTTTATTTAAATCTAAATAAAAAATATTACATAGGGAATATAATGAAAATGAGTATCCAATTAACATAGACCTAGATGTAGATAACGATGATAAACCTGCTGAAAGATCCGAGGTAAAAACTATGTATTTTTCAATATCCTCGATCTAAACTCATATTCCACCTAAAAATTTTAAATTAGGTGGGCTTCAGTAGTTTTAACAAATTTTAAAATAATAAAACTTATAAATTCTAGGGGTGTTAATGAAGAATCAATATTATGTATATATTATAAAAAGATAGATACATGTAGGAGTAAATATGAGACTGGGTATCTAATGAGGTATGTCAATCAATGTACCAAAAAATATGGTGTATTAGATCAGAGGCAAACACAAATTAGATGTGAGGTCTTTTAAGCTGGATCTAATTAAGCTTCGTTGACATCCTTCATATATTGTAATGATGTTTGGAGGATTAGATTTTTAGAGGATTTGAGTATAGTTAGTTTTTTGCAGATCTACTTTTAGTTTGCTTATCATAGAATTTATTAGTTTGTATGTAGAAATAATATAATAAACTTTTATAAATTAGAAAAATAATTTATAATTAATGAATTTAGGAAATTTAGTAGAATAGTACTCGTGACATGGTTATTGTTACGGCACGGTACAGTAACCATGTCATGCCTGGTACAACATAGCTTCAGCAAAGCTTACCCATCACGACCCTTTTGGCTAGACTGTTTAGTTTTTGGACTGGGTCATGTTTGGATTGGTCGGATCTGGCTCGTTCGGGCTAGGTTTAGTGTGGGGTTTGACCATTTGGGCCATTTGCAAAATTTATAATTCAAAATAATTAAAAATTTTAATTTTAATTATTTAATAGTTAAATTAAAATAATTAATTAATTTAATTTTTAATATATTAAATTAAAAAATATAAACAACCAAAATTTTAAAAAAACTATCAAGTGTCTGACTTTGAATTAATAGCAGTAACAGTGTCTGAATTAATAAAACTAAAATATTAATACAATAGTCCAATGCAAATCATAAAAATATAAGTATCTGAATCAAACCTCAACATAAAATGAAAAAAAAGTAAACAAATATAATCCAAAAATGATAAATAAAAATAAAAAATATAAATCTCATCAGCATATAATCAATGATGATAACAGTATTAGTATTTTAATAACAATAGACCGTATATAGAAAAGTAGGCTCGAACACTCAACTTAATCATCAATGCCTCAATCTTATATTAGTCATCAATCAACATCAATATTATTGTCTCATGAATAATCATCAGAAACTAATTCCTTCACTTTTGTTACAGTCTCAGCATGATTTTAGATGTTTAAGCTTAAATCCTTCTAATCCTTTATGCATGTTAATACCTCAACAATATCTGACCTTAATATTGATCTCCTATATGAAATCACATTTATTGTAATAAAAAAATTAAATTCCAATGCTACAGTCAACACTGGAGGAGACAGTAGATTTCATGTCATCTTAGATGGCAAGAGATTGGTGGACTTATAATGATTTTCACCATAATAAAATATTAAGATTCTTATTATTGAAATATAATAAGATTGAGTAGTAATCGTTATCTAAATACTGAGATAACTTGCTCCTATTTGACGGTCCACCCTATCGTTTTCTCCTCTCTACCGAAATGAAAAAATTATCATCTCTGAATATGCTACCAATATTCGTACTCGGAGCCTCATTATTACTATTATCATACCCAGTATCGTAGTATATAAAGAGCTCGGTTAATTTCTCGTGAATGAGCCCTTTAAGTTGGTCTTCCAAGTTCATGCACGAGGATATGTATCGTAGTATGTAAAGAGCTCAGTTAATTTTTCGTGAATGAGCCCTTTAAGTTGGTCTTCCAGGTTCATGCACAAGGATATATATGACAAAATATTCTCTATACATTTCATCTTAATCCTAGAGTTTATGCAGGCAACTATACAATAAATAGATGAAATAGTAGACCAATACTTTAAGTACTTGATTTTTATCACTCTAACTATATCGCTAAGTGTCGAGTCCTAAATTTCTTAAACATACTATTAATATTGTATATGCACTTGAGTGTAATACACATGGTGGAAGTATAAACTAACAAACATATATTCGTTATGTCATAAAAAATTTTCAGAAATTTCATATATGAAATTTATGTTGTTTAGCAAGTATCATCAATAACAAATTCATCACTCTTACTATTGATATAGTCTAATATCACATCTTCTTATTCAACACATGACTCCAACATATGGTATGTGTAATTTCAACAGTGTCTCACATTCGATTGAAATTTTTTCTTCTTTAAAGCCATTGACAAACAAAGACTATAGATTTTTTGTTGTCAAATTAGACGTATGAAGCAATTTTAGTGAGTTACATATTTTTTCTAAAATAACAGAAATAACCTTAATCCTTGCTTGTACTATAAGGTTATTGTGTGACACGTGTATTTAACATAGAAAGTTTTTTCTAATGGTCTATCTCTAATAGTCATAATAAATATCTTAATGGCTACTCAATTGTTAGATAAATTATTGAATGTAATACTAAATATTTTATTTTGAATATTATATTCTATAAAGATTTTTATCATGTACTTATAAATGACTGGGTCATCATGAGAATAAAAAATCTTTGAAAATTCTAATATTTTTTTATTTAGTATCTATTTAAAATTTACATGGTGGATAATGTGACATGTATAAGATATATCGTCATGACTAGTTTAGATATTGGACGTCACGGATACTGCTCTATTATATTGCTTAAATTCATTAATTATTATTTCTTTTTCTAAGTTATAGTATTTTAATATGTCGTTTCTTGATTTCGACCTTGAAAATCTATGATATGCAGCATGAAAATATGTCTGCGTGATACTGATTATTTTTAGATCCTCCGAAAATTTAATCGGAAGATTCATCGTGGTAATCAGTTTGATCATGCATACCTTCATAACTCATTGTGGTATATGAAAGGGGTCAACATTGAGGCTAAACTAGATCAAACCTCAAAAAATTCACCACTAAGTTGGGTTTGCCTGGGATTTAATGCATCATATTTTATGATACATTGTTCGTCATGCCTTTTAAAGTGCTCAGTTCCACATAAACTTTTACAGATTAAAATTTTTTCACAATATTTGTATTGTGCCAATTCTTTTTCAACACTCCTAATATTTTTATATTATTTTATATTAAAGTTAGTCTAAATTATTGATATTTTTTAGTTTTTTATTTTTTAGATGTTTGGGTCGAGATGATCGGAGAAACCAAAGTCTCGGACTTTTTTATAGGGTTTTCGTAATCTATATTATAATTTTTTAAATTTATATTTAAATTAATTTTGTTATCGTAATTAAAATTATTATGTCATTTTTATTTTTATTTGTTTTTAAATTATATTATATTTTTAAATTAATTAAACTAAAAATTAAATCTTAAAGTTTAATATAACATTAAGTAAAATTTTAAAATAAAACTTAACTAAACAATAAAAAAAATTCTCATAAATCATAATGCTTAAAATAATATTTTTCTTTTGATGTCTGCACCGCACTGCAATCGACAAGTCACACTTACAGTCAACTATCTAAACCTGAGTCCAAAAATACTTATAAATCATAATGCGGGACTTATGGAAAATTAGGCTGTAATAGTCGGGCTCGTGCCTTGGCTCAGCCTCAAGGCTAGGGCGTCGGGCATCACTATGGGTGGGGGGCACGATTTGGGTCGTTTCAAATTTTTGTGCCCTCGGGCTAAGGTACTATGCCTTGCCTGGCTCGACACATGGCCCGATATACCTTGGCACAACACGACACGAATCATGCCTTGAGCCAGTCCAGCACGAGTATAGACATGGGTCTGGACCATGCCGTGCCAAGCTAGGCACGTCCGAGTCGGGCCGGGCTTTGGCTACCTGGCTCTTTTGACACATCTATCATAAATACTTTTTGTATGATTTTCAAAAAGGTAATGTTCATTTTCAATAAAATCATATTGATCTTTGATAAAAAATATTTGTATCCTTTTTTGGTGATGGAGTATTTAAGGAAAACATATTTCAAGATCTGAGTACAAACTTGTTCCATTGTGGTGAGAGATCATGAATGAAGTAATTACTCCCAAAAACTGAGAGGTATGCTAATTGATTTCTCTCTATGATATAGGTTTTGAAATGATGTATGTTAAGAAAGAATAGAAAAAGGTTTTTGGTTGATGAGATTGTGGTTAAAATTATATATTTCTAAAAGTATTTCAAAATACATACCAAATAGAAAGTATGATGTATAATTTTGTGATTCATATAACAAGTATTAAATTTATTTTGACAAATAACTTAATATATTATTATTTTTTTATTTATCTAATATTCTTATTAAATTGATTCTTTATTATCTTATAAAAAATTAAAAATTAAAAATTTTAGTAATATAACATGATGCAAAAATACTCATATTTTGTGTAGGTATTAAGTAATCAAATACTTAATAGAAGTATAATTGGTGTAGTATTCTTGATTTTGAGCAATATAATCAAATATAATGTGTAATTATATATAAAATATTGTATGACCTAAAATAGGCATTGATAATCTGATTTGTGAGTTTTTTTACTAGTAATTATGTTGTTTGGTTTATACTAGTGTATTATGTTTTTTGTTATTTTTCTAGAGAAACCTTGATGGCAATATTTTTGTTTTTTGAATGTTTATGATGAATAATGATTCAAAGAATATATTGAGTCACAATTTATGATGAACCTTTAACTGGTCATATACTTTATTAGGATAGTGGTAGCTTTATCAAGGAGGTGTGTGGTCTTTTCATAGTGGGGGTATATTCTTTATATCATTATAGAGATTGGACTCTTTGGTTATATTCTAATAAATATTCACTGATTTTGATACTGATTTTTGCTTGATATAACTTTTGTTGTTGGTGATATTATTTATTTGAGAATTATAAAAAAAATTAAATATATGATTATTACCAGATCAGATAGATTCTATAAAATTTGTATAATTAGTTATATCTTATATTTTTCTTGTGAATTTTATGCTAACTCAACCTTTTTCTTTCTTATAAGTATGAAGAAATTTATATGACTTAAAATTTATTCTAGTGATGATGAGTAATTCTAGTTAACTAGATATTTAGATTCGAGTTGGGTATCAACTTGTACTTAAAGGAAATTTATATAAAAAATTATATTTTACATAGAGGTAATTTTGTCTCCTAGAAAAATAAGAGATATATTATAATTTCGTAATCTAGTATAATTGTAAAGTTTAAGGCAATGACTTGTTGAAACATAAATTTAATCTATGCCTTAGTTGTTGATTCTTTAGAGTGGGGTTAGGTTTGAACTTTTAGTAACTTTTAGATTAGATTTATGTTGTAATAATCATAGTCATTGATTGAGGAGGTGCTACTAGTATAAATAGGAGCGAACTATGTTTGAATAGAGTCAAACAAACAAGTCTTCAATTAAGTTTTTTTAAGGGCCAGATTTTATTCATCCATTCAGAGCTTTGAAATCTCAGCTTCAAGTTCTTTTTTACAAAGATGATAAATAGCATTATAGTTTCAGTCCAAGTCTCAGTACTCAACAAGAACAATTACTATAGTTAAAACATTAAGATGAAGGTCCTTTATGAATCCTAAGATATGTAAGAGATAGTAGAGAATGGCTATATAGAATCAGAGAATGAAGATAATCTATCTCAAGCTCAAAAATATAATTTGATAGACTCAATAAAGAGAGATAAAAAGACTCTTTATCTGATCTATCAAAGATTAGATAAAAATATATTTGAGAAGATCTCATAAATGAAGTCGGCTAAAAAAGATCTGAGAGACTTCAAACCTCCTAAAAGGGAGCAAATCTAGTTAAAAAGGTATGCATTTAAACTTTAAGAATTGAATCTGAAGCTTTGCAGGTGAAATAAGGTGAAATCATCTTCGACTACTTCTTTAGGGTCTTGATAGTCATTAACCAATTAAAGACAATTAGTGAGAAAATTGATGATACAATAATTATTGAGAAGATTTTTTGATCAATAAATTTAAAATTTGATCAAATTTTTGCTATCATCGAAAAGATCAAAGATTATGAAGTCATTACAATGTAGTAATAATTGGATTCCTTACAAGCCTACGAAGAAAAGAAAAAAAAAGAAAGAGACCATAGAATAATAACTAAAGATTCAAATTTATTCAATTAAAGAAGACGTCATTCAAAAAAAAACCAACAAATATGAGGTAATAGTCAAGAACGAGGAGATCATAGATGGTCATGGACGTAGTCAAGGATGGAGGCTCAATGATGATAACAACTATAACTTCTAGAGAAAAAGAAATTTAACAAGAGGTTGTGTGAGAAACAACTCAAGATCAAAGTATGATAAGTCAAACATTAAATACTATAACTATGAAAATTTTGCTCTTTATACTTCTGAATGTAGAGCATCTCTTAATAATAGAGTTCAAGAGAAGGTCAACTACGTTAAAGAAAAAAGTCAAGGGGATGAAACTTTGTTGCTGCCTTACAAGGATCATGCAAAAGGTGAAGATAATATATGGTACATTGATACCGGTGCAAATAATAATATTTGTGAAAAAAGAAAGTTGTTTATAGAACATGATGTGTCAGTAAGCAATAACATGATTTTTGGAGTTGAATTCAATGTAGGTGTGAAAGATTGAGATAATATTTTTATCAATTGAAAAATATAGAGATTAATAATTAATTCACCCTCAATGTTTATCATGTGTCAAATATAAATAGTAATATATTGAACTTAGGATTATTCTTAAAGAAATATTATGATATTCATTTAAAAGATAATAACTTTTTGATAAGAGACTGGAAATAATTTAATTTTTAATATGTCAATGTTAAAAGAAAGAATATTTATACTTTACATTCAAAATGATTTTAAAAAGTATCTCATGACATGCTAGAAAGATACAATTGGAGTTTGACATTTTTAATTTGGACATCTCAATTTTAAAGGATTATAATTTTTCTCTAAAATTATAATGGTGTGAGGATTATCTTCCATTAGTCATTTTGATTTAGTGTGTGAAGGATGTTTGTTTGGGAAATAGTTTAAGAAGAGCTTTCCAAAGGAATCATGCTCAAGAGTTCAAAAATTACTAGAACTTATATATACGGATATGTGAGATTCAATCAAACCAAACTAACTCAACAAGAATAATTATTTCCCTCTTCATAAATGATTTTTCAAGAAAAATATGAGTTTATTTTATAAAAGAGAAATTAAGAGTATTTGAAACTTTGAAGAAGTTCAGATACATTGAAAAGGAAAATGATCTTGTACTCAAAGCTATGAGATCAGATTTTGGAGAATAATTCATATCAAAATGATTTCAAAAGTATTATGAAGATCATGAAATTCGACGACCTATGATGGTGCCAAGATCCTCCCAATAAAATAGAATGGCAGAAAGGAAGAATAGAATAATCTTTGATATGATAAAAAGTATGCTCAAAAGCAAGTGACTTCCAAAAGAATTGTGGACAAAAGTAGTTTATTGTGCACTGTATTTATCTAACAAATCTTTGACAAGAAATGTCTGAGGAAAAATAATACAAGCATGGAATGGAAGGAAGTCAAATATTTTTCATCTAAGAATCTGTGGGAGTATCGCTCATGTGCACATACATGATGAGAAAAGAAGCAAGCCAGATAATAAAAACTAGAAATACATTTATATTGGTTGTGATGCAAACTTAAAAGGCAATAAGCTTTACAATCATACTATTAGGAAGATAATAGTCAATTGAGATGTCATATGTGATGAAGAAGAAAAATGAGATTAAGGATAATAGAATGAATACTATAGCTTCCTTCTATATAAAGAAGAAGATGATATGGAGC
This sequence comes from Sapria himalayana, assembly GCA_029783825.1. Classification (NCBI taxonomy): domain Eukaryota; kingdom Viridiplantae; phylum Streptophyta; class Magnoliopsida; order Malpighiales; family Rafflesiaceae; genus Sapria; species Sapria himalayana. The sequence goes on from JAREIK010000088.1 coordinate 10,055,580, forward strand.
ATCCAAGGATAAAACATACAAGAAAAGAGCCTATTGCCCCCATCAACTTCTAGTTGTGAGTACTCATGAAGATGGAAACTCAAGTGAAAGAGTTTCACAGTTCATAAGATTACAAGAATTTTCTGAGCCAATCAATTTCCAAGAAATAATTGGAAACAAGAAGTGAAAAAATATTATGAATAAAAAAATAAAGGTATTCAAGAAGAATAACATGTGAGAACTAGCATCATTTTCAAAAGTGAGTGATGCTAGAAGATAGCAAATAATTCTTTTTGTCATCTTTCAATGAGTTATTATTAGATTCTTCATGTATTGACTAATCACTCCAACCACTTGGAGAATATCGAGCCTTTTATAAGTTAAGTAGCACATGCTTCCTACCAAACTTTTGTATAGAGTGGGATCCAACTTGTTTCATTCCTCATTCTTGAACAACTTGATTCAGTATTTCATTAACATGCCAACCAAATTAGAGTCATTCATTTTAAACTTCTTAAGCCACTCTTTAGCATAGCCTTCTTGAGCAATTATGATGCCTTTGTCTTCTTGTTTGACTTCAATGCTAAGGTAGTAAGATTTGAGCCCAATGCTATTCATCTCGAACTCTATCATCACATTCTTAAACTCATCGAACATGCTTGGATTGCTACATGTGAAGATCAAGTCATCCACATACATGCATACAATTGAAATATTACTATTTTGGATTTTGATATAGAGAGTATACTCATATGGACATTTGATGAAATTTCTTTAGTTATTGAAATTTCTTTAGAGTCAACCAACAACTCACTAAGCTAATAAAATTGATTGGAATATTGAAATCAAGTTTAAGGGGGAATGTTGAAACATAAACTTAATTTGTTCCTTAATTTTGATTCAGAGGGCATGCTCATGGAAATTCTAGAATGATGTTATGTTTGGACTTTTTGTAACCATTAGTTTTGATTTATGTTGTAATGATCCTAACCTTGATTAAGTAGGTGCTACTAGTAGGGATGAACTCTTTTGTTTGAAAAAAGTCAAAAAACAAACAAATCTTCAATTATACAAGTAGCCTCTTCTCCCTCCTCATCTAGTCTCTCTTATCTTCAAGCGCTATAATTTTTATAACATGATGATTATTATTTAAGAGATACCTTGAATCTAACACTTACTTGAGTATATCTGATATTCATCTTCTTTTTTTACTATTATTTTCTACGACAGCTAGAAGCAAGATATATAGTATTAAATTTTAATATTTTACGAGCAGACAAAGCAATAGATCAATTGGTAAACAGCTTCATAAAAGTCTTAAAGATATCTCAATTTATCTTTTTCTCTCTCTATGTTTGGTGTTCTGGACTTCTACACATCAGTTTAATAGATGATGTTATTTAAAGGGACTACATTGTATATGAATGCATATTTTATTTCCTCGAGTAAATGTTATTTTTAAAATATCTTATATGTAATTATTGTTATTGCTTTGAACTTGATTTTTATAATAGATCTTGAAAATTATTTGCCTCTTACTTTTCTAGAAGAAAAAGTGTCTCCGATAAAAATGCAAATTCCTATAATAGATCTTCTCTCGGTGTACGTTGATGCCTAAAATATGAATTTAAAAAACTAGCTAACTGTAGGTAAATATGTCGAGGAAAATTAGAAAATGACTAATTATATTAACTATGTATGCTATATTTAATCTGATCATAGTCAAATAATTAATTTTTCCTATTATTTTTTTATTAGTATTAAAGTCAACTAGAGAGATTTTATTAGAAATAATATCATATAGATTAATATGAGTATTTGTTCAAGTACAACACAAAAGATTAATCTTTGCAAGAGTATTAAATATATTTTATTTATTACAAGATAATATAGACTTTTATTTGGGTGATTTCTGACTCGTCAACTTTTGTAATCAAAAAATTATTATTCATATTGATAATTAATAAAATTATTCTATCATCAGGACTCATTTAGAAGAATAAAAAAAACCAATAACATATATGTGTAACTCAAACAAAATAATTATTTATGAAAATCTTATATACCAGGCTCTCGAAGACTTTTTTGGCAGTACAATACATTCCACAATATGTAAATTATACTTGATTGTATTGCACGAAATCTCACTGACTATTTCATATACACTTCCTCTCCAATATCATCATGAAAAAAATGTAATTTTTATATTTAGTTGGTATATCTCTAATTGTGAAATGTTGTGAGATTAATAAGAATATGTACTAAATTTATTTCAACCACTAGAGAGTAAGTATCCTAATAGTTTGCATGCAATATCTTATTGTATTTTCTCATTACAAGTTTGATCTTAATGTGATTTATCTTGTTATTTGAATATATCTTCATAGTGAGTACTCATCTACAAATAATAATACAGTTTTTCAAAGGTCGTGGTATAAGTTCTTAAGTCCTATTAGAATGGATGACATACATTTCATCTATTATAGTTTGATATCATTATGAATGAGATAATATCACAGAATAAGATAGAATATGCTAATATTATCCAGAAAAATAATAAAATTGACAAAAGAATAAACAAAAAGAGAGTATGAAAGAATTTATGAAATTAAGTGTTGAGTACAATTATTGTATCTTTTTTGGAGAGTGATTGTAAGATTAAGGTCAAATGGACTAGTTGCATGATTATTTAACTCTTTAGTAGTCTTATCCCTAGTTTGATCAGACTGGGCATGTCTCTCTTCTAGTATAGACTTTGTCATGAATGGTCAATTGTCATATTTTCTGATTCAATATGAATCTGTAATAGTGTAGTCTCTTGTAATATTACAATATCTAGGTCTGAATGATACTCTCCAAGCTTGGGAATCTTCATTTTCTCTATATTCAATATGATTTGAATTTGTTGGTAGGTATAATAATTATAAGAGAGTAAAATTATATTCTCTATGAAAATGATCAAATATAGCCAATGATTGATTCTCTTTATCAACTAGTGGTCTAGGCATGACTATAGGTAAGAGAGGAGATATAATGGATTCGAGTGCAACATATTGATTCATATTTTCTCTAGGTTTATTAAAAAATGAGTTGTGATTAAAAAAGATAATATATGTACTTATTAAAATTCTATCAGTCTATGGTAAAAACTACTTGTATTCTCTTTGAGTACGATAGTATTCAAAAAAAAAATAACTTTAGATCCTAAATGTTAGTTTGTCTTATCCTAAAAAATGATTGATGACAAAATAAGTGATTCTAAAAGTTCTGAGACAAATTAAATAATAGAAGTGTCTAATAGGCCGGGCCAGCCTATTTTTAGGTTGCCCAACTAGGCTGCTGTGCCTGGCCAAGCACGGCTCAGTACAGTAACCGTGTCATGCCTGGCCCGGCACAGTTACTGTGGAGGTCTGGCCTGGCACGGGCCCATGACCCGAAAATGGGTTCAGCCTGGTTTTGGTCAGACAATCTTTATTTTAAAAAAAAATTAGGGTTTCAACAGTGTGCTGTCGTGCGTCTTCACCTTTTTGGGGCTCGGTAAACTCTCTATTGGGCATTGGCTCGTATTGACCATATTTGGTGCGTGGTCACACGTGTCGTGCCCACGTGCCTAACACAACACTGTAGCATGCTGTGTCAGGCCCGTGCTAGCCCTTTTAACACCTCTACTAAATAACTTCTCTCCGAGATGTAAAATCTCAAAGGATATTCATTGATAAAGGACATAAGATGATATCTGAATGATGAAGTAGATTGTTACTAAAATTATTTCTCTCAAAAAATATTTCGAAGCACCCTTTTCAAGTATGAGTGTTTGAGCCATCTTAATTAGATTTATTTTTTCCTTCATGCCACCTCATTTTTTTGGGTTGTATCGGCATACAAAGTTTGATTTATAATCTTATGATCTATATAATATATGCTAAATTTGTTAAAAATATATTTTAATAGATTATCACTTCTTAATTTTATCATGTTTTTATTGAATTTAATTTTTATTATTATGTAAAATTTCTAAAAGATAGAAAAAATTTATGATATATCATGCAAGGGATAAATTTAAATATATCTCGAGCAATAATCAATAAATATGATTAGGTATCTAAATTTTTTTCAAGTCATATCTCTATTAGGCTTTCATACATTTGAGTATTTGAGATCGAATAAATCTCAACTTAAATAAAATTAGTGTATAGGATAATAAGTTTTGGTAAATTTTCTATCTAATTTGTCTCTTACTTTATAATTGAAATATTCTTAAAATTAGAGTAAATTATTCTCGACTTGGTTAGTGATGAATATCCTAACTGAGAACATACATGTAACAGGTTCAAAATACTCATACATCCATATTAAGATTTTATCGTTAAAGAGAGAGCATACAATTAAACATATTTAATCATAAATGGAGTTTTTTATAGAGTTTGTCAATAATACAATTAAACATAAGTGAAAGTAAAAATAAAATTAGAATTTAATTGTCTTAAAAGATTAATTATAAAGATTAAACTAATAGGACAACTAAGAACATACATGACATGATAAAGTAATAAAAATTTAAATTAAATAGTATCATAACTAATGATTTTTGAGTATTTTTCATTGATGATAATAATATTATCATAATAAGAAAAATTTAGAGAATAAATTATGATTATTAATAATACAAATATATGTTTATATGGTAATAATTAAAAAGTTTAAAGTGAGATTATGAATAAAATAACTAAATAGATATGAAAGAAGAAAGTGATCTGTTGTTGCTTTGGATGAAATAAATGGGACTCCTAGATAGCTATGATAATTTGTTTGTCCCTTTTTTTGTCGTGTAATATTCTTAGTAACCAATTGAAAAATAAAAATCAACTCTCTAGGGTGTCATATCTTTTTACAATACGTTTATTAGATTAAGATTTTCATTCATATTCCTCTTGTACGATAATTCATACGAACACCGAACTATGAAAATATGATTCCTCCAAAGAATACATATTATAATATGCTCAATACTCTTTTTTTAATGCAAATGAAACGTCAAAAAATCTATCTTCTATCACTATTTGTTACTATTGCCATTGCTTTTGTCATCACTACCATTGTCATGCTGGCCTCTTCTTGTTGCTATTGTTGGCTAGGCTTTACTAAAAGGCAAAATTATAGCACGTCCATGCACGCCTCCATTGCATGTCTATTGTTGCAAATGATGCACATGATTCCTCTTCAATGTGTGCTTTACTAAAATGTGATTCCTCTTCATGTTCGCCTCTTGGGATGCTTATTTTGATCTGGTCATTAAGTCTTACAACTTTAATCAATGTCAGGATGATTTATTTTTTTTTATTTTTTTTATTTTTTTTATTTTTTTTATTTTTTTTATTTTTTTTATTTTTTTTATTTTTTTTATTTTTTTCATTTTTTTCCATTTTTTTTCATTTTTTTCCATTTTTTTCCATTTTTTTTTATTTTTTTTTATTGTTTTTTGTTTTTATTATTTTTTAATCAATGTCAAGATGAGTTGCATGTATATAAAGTAAAGTGATAGCATTGTGTCATTCTTAGTATTTATGATTATGATATATTACTCATTAGTAATGATGTGAGTTTGTTGTCTTCGATTAATGTCTTATTTTTTGGTCAATTAAGTATGATACTAAAGAGAAATTGTATATATTTTTGGGATTAAGCATTTGCGAGATCGCAAACAAAGAACATTATGATTATCTCTAGATGTTTAAATCATTCTGAGATTGACTCATTTTAGTATGTAAGATTCTAAAAAAAATTTCTTTTTCTCAGATAGATTTCCTCTATTAAAATATCAGTATCCCAAATTTTCTAGTGAGATAGAGAAAGTAAAGCCAATTTTTTATGCATCAACATTAAGAAGTCTTATGTATGCAATATTTTATATTAGACTTGATATCTATTTTTTTGTAAGCATAATAAATAGATATAAATCTAACTCGTGGATAAAATATTAAACAATAATAAAACACATAATTCTGATAAAGTTCACATGGGTTATATGTTTATTTTGGAAAGTTGTGTTGAAGGAGTATTAATCAATCTTTAATTCTTGCTTCTACCATGAGGGTCAAGTATGTGGCTGTTTCAAAGGTAGCTAAGGAGGCTGTATGGTTAATGAACTTTTTGATGAATTTAAGAGTTATTTCTTATGTGCAACTAGTAGTTACACTTTTTTTGTGATAATAATGGAGCAATTGCTAACTTGAAGGAACCAAAAATTCACAAGAAGGTGAAATACATCGAGTATAATTATCATCTAATAAGAGATATTATAAAAATAAGAGATATAATGATGACAAAAGTTATATCTGTGAACAATTTGATAGATCTTTTTGTAAAGTATCTTCCAGCAAAAATTTTTGATAGACATACGAAAAAAATGTGAGTCAAACATGTGATATCAATGACTTTAAAGTTTGAGTGAGATATTGGTAAAACTATTTTTATATTAAAAGATATTTTTAGTGGTTTTTTATAATTAATTTATATTATTTTCTTATTTTAATAAATGAATTTGCAATAAGCTGAATTTGTGAAAATACATTTATACTTTATTATGTATGGTAGATGATTTGGTACGTTGAATTCGACTTATGCTTGGAAGATCGAATCATCAATTTTTGTAGAATATAATTTTTTTTTATTTATAATTTAGATAGAATTGGATAATGATGAATTTCTAATTTTCATAAATTAAGCGTATGGTGAATAATAAAATTTTAATTTATACTACTAGTATACTTGTGTGTTTTGAATGGAACTATCACTATGTGATTATTTTGTACTGATATATAAAATAAAATACGTTATTATTATAAATGTTGTTATTTTCATTTTTGAAGTAATTAATATTAACAATTACTTTTTAATAGTTATTTTGATTGATAAGGAGTGAGATCTAGAAATAAATTTATAAACTTTATGTATTATATAAGTTTATTAAGTGTATGGTGAATTTTAATTACTAATAGAATCCATGTCATTTTTGAATTATTGATTATATCTTCTTATGAAAATTTATAAGTTTTGATATTGTCAAATTTTGTTAGTATGAATTATTAGTAATTTAATTCAATCAATAAGTATATATAATCTTAATATGAAGAGTTTAATAAGTATTAATAACAAAATATATTAATTATTTTGAATAAGATAGTATAATTATAATTTTGTAATAGTATGAATTTAAATTTTAATTAGGCTATAATTTTGTTCGTTGACTTATTCAATGTAATAAGAAATATTTTAAAAATTTTAATTATTTATTTAGAGTATACGTATATATAATCGGAATAATTAATTTGATTAGAATTAAAATATATAATTTTATTATTAAATCAAATGAATTGATTTATATTTAATTAATTTTGATTATATATATATATATATATATATATATATATATATATATATATATGATAAATAAATATAATCTTTAATATCATATTTTAAAATTAAAAGAAAAATAAAATGTCACGTTATTAAATAAAATTAAAGAGTTGTAATGGATAATTTTTTTTTTTGATTTTAATAAAAAACCAAATGGCACGGATAATGCTATATCCATTGTAACGTCGTCCTCTTCCTCCCAAAGCTAGCAAAGGGCATTATTGGAGAAGCTCCTGGCTGTTCCGTTTGAGATTTTTTTTTTGAACAAAATTTTCTCATCTTCGTGTAAGAACTTAATTCTAACGGTAGTGATTGTTTTATACGTGATATATCCGAACTTTTGAGCTCTGATATATTAAATAATTGATTCACTATTTCCACAACACCAAAAAATAGTAGGTCGTGTATTTGTCAAGTAGTTTTGTTTCTGAAAAAATCTTTTATATCGGGTGGGATAACTCAACTGTTTCTTGTTATTTGGCAATAAGTGGACACTTGGATTAAGCGGGGTTATCAATGCCTTTTCCGCTCCACCAGAATCTCCCAATATAAAAGACCCATGATATTTTTGAACCCTAAAAACATGCATGAATCTCTCATGATATTCCAGTCTCACGTTTTTTTTTTTGTTGTTGTTTGGTTTCAGGCATCCGGCAATGTCACTCTTGAAATCGTTCACCAAATTGGGCAGACAGGTGTAACTTACATTTCCAGGCAAGATTATGTTGCTTCCAAATTTTGACGCATCCAGATTGTGTATGCATTTTGAAAATGTCTCATATTGTGTTTTATGTCTACAGTTAATAACCAATCTGTTGACAACCGGCTTAACCACTGTTGACAACTTCTGTTGCTTCACTTCAAAATCAAGTTGCAACTTACAAATGATTGAAATATCGAAATGAAATGACTTAAATAGAAATGATTGAGACCATGCCACCATTTAAATCTTTTTTCCAATGATATTACAAAGCAAGCTAATATAACATGACATTCACTCATGAGAAAATAAAGGCATAGATAAGTTAAATATCAATACAAAACTCAATAAAATGAGATGAATAAGGGAAATGCCTTTCATAATGAGCTAGATGACTTGCGAGAGCTCACATGTTGGGATTTGTCATTCATTATATAATAAGAGAATAAAAAATAAAGATAATAATAAGCTATAAATTTTAATACTCTTAAATTAATGTGTAAAGATTTAGAATATCAAGCATTGAAGAAAGAACAATAAATTGTCTTTAAGATATTTGTGTAAATATTTCTTTGTTAAATCATTATATGAATATATGTTATAATATTAGTTTCATCTATAATGTTTTCATAATTCTAAATATTGCATCTATTTTTGAAAAATTAGATTAAAATTGTCTCATTATCTAATTTTCACAGTAAAAAGTAGTGAGAAAGAAATATATGAGTATCTGATCTTATTATGTATATAAGATCTAGAGTATCTTACATAATATTGTCATAATTATTTTAAACTCTACTATTATAACGAATCTCAAAATAATAGTTTATCTCTTATTTTTTTAAGAGAAAAAATTGACTTCAAGACAATTTTAAAATTTATAGTATATCTCTTCTTGGTGCAAGGTGATATGCAAATTGAATCTGAATGTTCGACTAATTATAAATGCTCGTGCTTTGCAAAAAAAAATTAAACCCAGAAGTTTTATCACATACTTCAATATGTAAATGGTTGTAGCTCATGTTTATGTCAATCTATCATGAAGAATTTAGATAATAACTAATTATATTAATTATATAGTTAATATTTTATATGATTCTCTTGTAAGTAGTTAAGTTAAATGGAAAAGTGGTATCAGATAAAAAAATAATTTATAAGTCTATCAAAGTATTTACTAGAGCATAACTCAAAAGATTAATTCCTATAAAAATATCAACGAATATTTTATCCATGACAACATAATTTTTTTTTATAGGAAAATAATATGAATGTTCAAGTCATTTCTATTTCAAAAAAATATTTAATTTTTTTTAAGTATTTCATTTGGAATTATGATTGAATGTAATTTTTCTTCTTAAGTTGAGTGATTCTTAACTCATATTCTCTCATAATAAAAAATAATCATTTATATACATAATGAATAACATCTTCATGCGTGAGAAGATTTTTTCAAGCATGGACCTCAGTAGAATGGAGATGAACAACAACACGATGACTACAATGATAAACTTGAAGTGGTTGAGAAGGCATATCAAATATAGGAAAAGAGAGAATAAAAATAGGTAAGACATTGAAAACAAGAATAGACTCAAATGAGGAGAAGAAGAGTGGGTTCTCAAAGAATGTGACATCGTTAGAGAGAATATCGACGAGTCTCAAGGGAATAACAATAATAACCCTTCTGAAGTATGGAGTATCCCAAGAAGATGCATTTTGTGGCTTTGACAAAAAGCTTGTTTTGTCCTAGAGTGAAAATATGAACAAAACAAGTACAACCAAAAACACAATGAGGAATGAAATAGGGTGGCTGATTAGGAAAAAAAATGAATGAGGAATTTAATCATGTAACACAGAAGAGAATATATGATTAATTAAATAACAAGTTAACAAGTAATAAAATAATGTTCCCCTAAAAACGAAAAGGATCATGATAATGGAGAATAAGAGTACAAGTTGTCTCAATGAGATGGTGATTCATATGTTCAGCTATCCTATTTTGTTGATAAGTATGAGCACAAGAAGATTGATGAAGGATTTATATTGAGACATAAATGAAATAAAGGGTGCAGAAAAATATTCTCTAGTATTGCCACTTTGTAACAAACGAATATAAATATTGAACTAAGTTTAAATTTTACCATAAATTTTTTTTTTTAAAAAAAATATAACTCAACTCGATTTTTCATTAAAAATAATCAAGTACATTGAGAATAATTATCAATAAAGATGATAAAATATTAAAATCCTAAAGTAGACAGTTTGATAAGGACCCCAAATATTAGTGTGGACAAGTTCAAAAGGAGATTTTGCCCAATTATTCAAATGCTTTGGGAATGAGACACGAGAATGTTTTCTAAGCTAACAGGATTCATACTCAAGTGATGACATAGTGAAAAATAAGTGATCTTTTGGAAATAGAAAGACTATGATGACCGGGATGACTGTGGATGAGGAGAGGAGCATCAGTGGAGATGCTAATTGCAGGAGATGAATTTGATGTGAGGTGATAGAGGTCTTGAGACTCACATCCTATTCCAATCATCTTCCGTGTACGTCGATCCTGCAAGGTTATAAATTTATCAAAAAAAAATAATAGAGTAGTTAAGAGTACGAATAATTTTGTTGATGGAAATAAGATTAAATGGACATTCAAGAGTATAAAAAAATATATGAGAGGTAAGGAAGGAAGATGTGCCAAAACAATACCTTTAGTCATATTATAAGAACAATTAACCAAGATAACAGTGGGTGAAGCAAGGGTGGTAGTAATAGAAGAAAAAAAATTCTTATTTCTAGATATGTGATCAGAAGGATCATAGTCTAGAATTCATGATCCAAAAGGAGATGTATAAGTAAGACAAGCTGAGACATTATCGGTCTGGGCAACAGAAGTGGACTTGGCTGCCTGATAGCGAAGATAGCCAGCATACTCATTGTCATGGGTGGGAATACCTTGAGATGTGGAGGAGCTTGATGACTAGAGTGGCTTAGAATCAAATGATTGAGCAATGTGAGCAGTGTGGGGAGGTCATCAATATAACTGATAACAACAATCATGAGTGTGGTCAAGGTGCAGTGAGGATGTTGTCCTCTACTTTGATTACCACTACGTCCTCTTTGAGAGGTAGTATAAGAAATTAATATAGAAGAATCTAAAATACTATTAAATGGTAAAGTCTTAGTGGACGAGATACGAAGAAGACGAGCAAACACATCATCCAAGCATTGAATTGATAAACTACCAAGAATTTGATCATGAATAGGCTCAAGATCCAAATGGAGACTAATAAGAGTAAGGTCATGAAAAACTTGTTAAATTGTGTTTGTTGAGTCCCAATGTCAAGAGTAAGAGGTATCACAGTCAAGAACTCTTTCTAAGAGAGACAATCTGGCCAATATAAATAGATAGATCAAATTTTGAAATAAGTTTTGTAGGTCCGGAGATGAAGAAGAATTTTGGGATTAACTGATTGTCATAATATACTACATAATTGGGCATCGATCTTTCTCTATGTATCCACTGTAGCTTGGTGATCTTTATATTATTTTTCCCATAAATTAAAGTTCAATCGAGGTAGGCTAGGAATGATAATTTTCACTATCAATCAATTTTTTTTTGAAAATATCATAGGAGATTTAGATATGACAGAGAAAAAAGTAAAAGTTTTAGTAGTGATATCTACTTGTCTGGAAAGTAAAGTGTGTTTGGATCGAAGAGAATCGTAAGATGGCTTCAAATGTGACTGAAGAAGGAAAAACTGAGGAATCAACATTGTGGCACCACCAGTTGTTCTTGGAAGTTCTTGAATTGGATGGCGCTTGATATGCACATTTATATTTCTAGGAACAAGCATCCCCTTTGAGGCAGCAAATTCTTGGGTAGCTTAAAGCTTTTTTTTTTTGTGTAAATCAAGTTCCCTCTACAAGAAAAAGGAGACGACCAGGGATGGCATTGGGAAATCAGTCAGCCACTGAAAGTCTGCGAAGCATATGCCGAGGAAGATAGCTGCAATGATGATGATGACGATGGCACACAGATCATTTGGGCACTGGTGCTCATCCAAGTTACGACAATGAGGAAGAAAGATATGTGCATCACCTGAAAGAATTAGGTTTTTGAACCTCGCTCTGATACCAAGTTAATAGAAAAAAAAATCGTATAATATCATCCATGGGAAAGTGATAGTCGTTCGGACAGCTTGACTTGGAAGAATTTTCTCAAAAATCTAAAATAAATAATAGTCATTTTATTGTGTTGATCATATTTTTGTATTTCTAATCAATGACATATTATAACATATCATATTGGTTAACTTTGAATCTATTGAATTCTAATTATAAGTCATACGAATCAAATTTTTAATACCATATCATTAGAGATTGCTTTAGCTCATGTAATAATTTTTTTAACTTGCATACATCGTTTTACTTGACTTTTACCTTAAGATTGATCGGACACCTTGTATTGATATCTTCTTTCATTTCTCCGTGGAAAAAAAAGTCATCTTCATGTCTTACTGCTCAAATTCTAGATCAAATTTAGCTGCAACAATCAATACTATCTAGTTGGAAGCCATTTTTGTTATTGGTGAGAAGATATTATCATTATCATTTTTTTCAACATAAGAGTATCATTTAGCAATCAGCTTTGCTTTGTACGTACCAATTTTTTTATTAGTCTTTATTTTTATTTGAATATTCACTTGCATCTTATTATTTTTTGATCTAAAGCAACTTTAAAAGGCTCCAACAAATTTTATTCTTCTCTAATAATTGTAACTCTTATTTCATGACATACTCTCATTAATTTGACTCCTCAAAGAATCTTGTCTCATCCATAATATTTTAGTTCTTCTCTTGTGATATGAAAAGTATGCATTGTCAATATACTTTATAAGTGAGTTTTAAATCCATATAGATATTCTCAATGTAGATATAGCTTCAGATGCTTCTCTCTCAATAAAATCTTCAGAGTATATGTATTGTTTTTTCATCGCAAGTATTTGTGTCACCATTGGAATGTAGTTGCGATATATTTTATGATGTTGCGATTGGAAGATGTCATTATTCATTTTGTCATTTCTGACTGAAAGATGTCACGACATATTTTGTAATTTTGCAACAAGATGTCACAACATATTTTGTAATTTTGTGATAGGAAGATGTAAATTGTTTGCTTCATTAAGATCATTTATGTCATGAATGGATAAGAATTTTCTACTTATATACTTCCTAAACATGATAATTCTTATGAATATGATTTTTTTTTGTTTTTGAGTTCTAAAGTTTATGGCGCCTAATGTCTTCCTTATTATCAATTAATTTTAATTCTTTGATTTAATGTTCAATTTGTTTTTCTTTTCGTTTAGCACTTGAACGTATGTATCACACCCAAAGGTCTGAAGATGAGCTACACATGTATTTCTTTCATACAACACTTTAAATTATAGCAGATTCTTTATTGTTGATATAGAAGTATAGTTTTTTAGGTAACACATTGTGGTAACTACTTTAGTCTAAAACATTGATTCCAAACCTGCCTAGCTCTTCTTGCATTTCACCTTTTTGAACATGGATGTTTGTATCACAGTCCTTGAAGTGCCTTGCTTTACTATACTTTGAGTATTTTAATTTGATCTTATTTACACTCTTTAATATCTGTTGACTTTAATTTGCTTGTAGGTTGATCTAAATTGCTTTTTTCAATCATCCATCTCAATGACAATATATTATTCGAATATTTTGTCATGGTTTATTACTTCATATTCTTAGATAATAGTGCTGAAACTAATATCTCATAGGATAACTATGTTGTATTACTATCAAATGTGATAATCAAGTTTTGGCATAAATATAATAGTGAATAGAAGAGGTTTATTACTTTGTCATCATTAATGATCTATATCCAATAAATGATATTGGCTGATTGGTGTTTGAAATTAATGTAAATGTAAATAAAAAATATCATTCTTTTCTATATATAACTTTTATAGTTTTTTACTCAGAAATAATTTATTGATTAGTGATTTGTTCTGATAGAACACCTCGAGTTTTTTTTGTTCAAATTGACTCATATTTTTAAAGTTTAACATATATTAGATATCATGACCTAAATTATAAAGTCGTGACCTAAAAGTTGTAACATATTCTATATTTTTGTGGTTGAAATACTGTGGTTAATATCGTGCCTTGAATTGTAAAATTATAACTTTAAATGAAGTCACAATGTGTGTTTGGGTCGACTTAAATTGTAAATTATCAACTCTATACTTTGTAGAAGTATGTGTCGCTCATGTTGGTGGGGACACCTGGTTCATTGAAATAGTTGTGTCATATCACATAATTCATCATCAAAATTGATTCAGTCAATGTGAGTCTTACGATGAAGGTGTGACTATGTGATTATTAGAAATGCTAAATATAATTAGTTGTGTGAAGGTTAGTATGATCGCATCTAATTAGTTGTGTGAAGGTGAAGATGAATAAATTTGATTTTTGTGAGTGTGATAATTGATGTTGGTATTTGATTTAGCTGTTATGATAAATCTTGCTAGATGACTCGATGAGCAATAATAATTTTTCTGGTAACTAGATATGAATCCTTGTACAAGTTGATGATAAGCATCACCATATCTCCAGACAATGAATTCATCATTTTTGATTTAGTTGTTATGAATTCATCATTTTTGATAAAAAGGAAGTCGTGAGAAATAATAATATAGTGTCATGACTGAGCTCAAAGTTGTGATGTCGAAACATAATTTCGAGATATGAAATATGGTGTTGGGACATAGAACATGGTGTCGTGATGTAAAATTATATTGTGGCATCAAAGATTAGGGAATATTAGTGAGAAGAGTATGATAATTATATTCTCGAATAAAATAGTGGAAGGAATACTAGATTGTTAAGAAAGATTTGAATTTTGTGCTAATTTCTTGTATAAAAAATAGAAAAGAGTGAGGCTCAAATCAATAGCCATCAAATTAATGGCAGTGTTAGATTTAGTTTATAATGACTTATTTGGAGAAATACCATAAGCATCACTTGAGAGGTTAATATATGATATATCATTTGTTAATGATTTCTTCATATATATATATATATATATATATATATGAGAATCTTCTTTATTCAAACGAAAACTAAGATGTTGAAAAATTCAAGTAGTTCAAAATGTTGGTGGAGAATTAATTCATCAAGAAGATAAAAAGTTTGTATATGAATAATAATACCTAGAATTTTTTTTGTTGATCAATTCTATGTTGAATAGAGTGTTGTCGCACATCGCCTCACTACACGTTGCCTCGCCGGACATCTCTGCTCAAATATATTCATTTTCAAGCTCAAAATGGAGCAAAAAAGCTCCTTGATTAATAGGAAGTCCTTTACAAGCATAACACAAGAGACCACGCCCTCCCTTCCCAAGTTGGGCAGAAACATGCATGCCCCGCCATCTTTTTTACCACGACAGAGCTTGCAAGGTTGGTGGAGCCCTTTAAGCTTATGCTTATCTGGAATTTTTTCATGGAAGCCCTCATTCGACGAAGTACACGGCTTCATCACATCTTTGAAGCTCAAAGGAGCTGGGAGGATTGAGGTGTTTGACTCAAAACATGTGTTTCTGCATCTCTGTATGGAAGACGACCTACACAGGCTATGGGTTAGAGGATTATGGTATAACAAACACTCCCTCTTCTCCATTGCCTCGTGTTTGGGCAAACCAATGTTGAGGGACGGGGCCACTGTAACAATGTCAAGACCAAGCAATGCACGGGTGTGTGTAGAGACAAACTTGCTCTCTCCCCCTCCAATAAAAATCTGGATTTGCATGAAGAGGGAGAGGGGTTTTGTCAATCTATTCTGCCCGAAAACCTCCCTCGTTACTGCCATAATTGTAGCAGGATAGGCCATGGGATAGTTGAATGCAGGATTGGTCTAGGCAGTAGGGAATTAGGCCAGAATCAAGAGGAAAGATGAAGGGGGAGGAGTAAGCAGAAATGGATTAGGAGCTTGAAGGAGGAGGGAGTCCCGAAAGGGCCAGGTAAGGGGGTAGGGGGAAGAATAGAGGGAGAAGGGGGGGACTTATACTTGGATGAGGGCAGTAAGGTACTAAGGGAGGGAGGAAGAAGGGTAGAGGAGGGAGAGGTTTCGGAAACCTTACTTGATGGAGTTCTTAAGTAGTTAGAAGAGGAAATGGAAGGGAATTTGGGGGTAGGCAGGGAGGAGGACCGTGTAGTAAGAAAGAAGGAAGATGGATGAGTGAAAGTAGTGGGAGGAAATAGGAGAGGTAGGAGGCAAAAAGTTAGAAGAGTAATTAAAGCAAAAGAGGAGGATTACAGCTGGATTGAAGAAGTTTTACTGGACTTTCCGGAGGAGGACTTGGAAGCCAAGAGCTTCCCTTTGTTGGGCAGGGATGAAACGAAGAGCGAGGAGGAGCTAGGAAGGGTTAAAGATGATTTAGAGCTGTATGAGAAAAACTGGGATACATACACTAGGGATAAGGCTATGAAAGCCTTAAAATTGATGGCAATGAAACTCGGACAGCAGCAAAAATATATGGAGCTGTCTCAAACAAATGTAGGCACTCCAAAGCCTCCAAGAAACATGAAATATTTCAACAAGACATATGCATCAAAATGCTTGACAAGAGCGCAAGCAAAAGCTGAATATAATGGATAGTTGCTTATATTTGAACATAAGGGATGTGGTCAATAATCCCTCGACAAATAGGCTAAAAAAACTAAAAAAACTGCACAAATTTAAAATAATAATTATTGCCGAATCTTTGACAAATAAGGATAAGTTAGAAAAATATAGTAATATGCTAGAATTTGAGAATGTTTTAGCTAATATAAATAATAAGTTATGGATTATGTGGGATAATGCTCTAGTAATATATATTATAAAGGATACGAAACAGGTAATACATTTTAAAACAATTAAGGAATTTAAAGAAGTAATATCAGTGGTATATGCTAAAAATATAAAAGAAGATAAGAAAATACTTTGAAAAGAAATGGTAGGAAATAGCTTTAAAAGATATACCCTGGATTATCGGGGAGAATTTCAATGTGATTAGAAGTGCACATGAAAAAATAGGAGGAAGACCTGACACAGAGGCTATGACACAATTTAATGAAATAATATTTAGAGCAAACTTGATGGACTAAGAAGCACGGACACGGACACGAGGATATGACACGGTAGGATACGGAGACACGATAAATTCTAAAAAACTAAGATACGGATACGGCTAGGATACGACATGATAAAAAAAATAAAATTAAAAATAAAAATTATTTTTTTATAAATATTAGGTATTTTATAAAATAAAATAAATTAAAATATTTTATTTTATAGAATAAATATATATTTTTTTATTTTATAAAATAAAAATATTTTATTTTATTTTATTTTATAAGATAATATTTATAATTATTTTATTTTATAAAATAATATTTTATAATTATCTTATATTATATAAAAAAATATATATTTTTTATTTTATGCCAGCCCTGCCTCCCCCCACAGATAGCACCAACCCCCTGCCTCCCCCACCTCAAATCGTGCCTGCCCCCTACCTCTTCATCCTCCCCCCCCCCCCCCCCCCCCTCAAATTGCGCCTGCCCACTGCCTCCCCACATATCGTGACTGCCACCTACGTCGAGTGGCCAATGTCGCCCATGCGACGACGTTGGCAACTGGACGTCGTCGAACGTCGGTCACTCTCGGCATGAATATGGCAACTGACGCAACTGTTTGATACGCCATGTGGCGTATTGGATTCGAATTGATCAATAATATACTACGTGGCGTATCGTACACGTATCCGTGCCGTGTCCATACAATGTCCAGGTGTCGGACACGTGGACATGGCTATAGAGAGTCGTTTCCGTGCTTCCTTGTTGATGGAAGCGTGCTTTTTAGGGTCTAGTTACACTTGGTATAATAATTGGAAAAAGTGTAAGATTAGACAAGATAATGAATAATGCAAAGTGGGTATCCTCGCACGGAGTCACAGGGGTGAGACACCTAAATGGAACCTGCTCGGATCACAGTCCACTGCTCCTATCAATTTATAGTAATCAAAAGATGTCCAGGAGCTTCAAATATCAAAACATATGGGCCAAGCATGAAAGTTTTGAAAAGACTATAAGGGACTCTTGGCAGGACCCAGTACAAGGTAGGCCAATACAAATCCTGACTATCAAACTCTATAGGCTAAAAACTTGTTTAGATAAATGGTAGAGAGTGCTTTGGAAATATCAATAAGAATATCATTCAGGCAGATAAAAAAATAGAGAAGCTAGAATTAGAATACAAGCAAGATCAAAAAGAAGGGATTAGGCAACAATTAAGGCGAAGGGGGAGCTGAGACTCAGGTTGTACATGGAAGAAATATATTGGAAACAAATAGCAAAAATAAAATGGTTAAATGAATGTGATAAAAACATAAAATTCTGTCACACAATGAGTAAAATTAAAACCCAAAAAAAAAACAAATAAAATGGGTTTAAAATGTAGAAGGAAAATGGGTAGAAAAAGAGGATGAGATACAAACCTTATTTGAAACCTTCTTTAAAAAGTATCAATGTGAGCTGATAATGCATGAAGGGAAATCGTTAATCAAGGAACTAAAGCCCATGGTCACAAAGGAGCAGAAACTGAAAATGGAGGACATACTAGGGGAGGAGGAAATCAAGGATGCAGTATTCAACTTAGATAAGGATAGCACTGCAATGCCGGACGAATAGAATAATGTATTCTTTCAAGTATGTTGGCACATCATAAAAGAGGATTTGGTGCTGGCAATCGCAAGTTTTTTTGTAGGTGCGGACATTCTTAAAATATGAGCAAACTCTTTTATAGTCCTAATTCCAAAACATGAAAAGCTACAAAAATGTGAGGATTACAAGCCAATAAGCTTATGTAATGCGGTATACAAGATATTGGCAAAAATCCTTTTAAATAGGTTAAGTTATATCTTATCAAATATAATTTCGCAAAAATAGATAGGTTTCGTCAAAAATAGGCTTATGAGAGAAAATATAAGTCTAGCCTCAGAAATGATAAAAGGCATAGGAGCAAAAGCTAGGGGGTATAATTTAGTGATAAAATTAGATCTGTCTAAAGCATTCGATAGGGTGGAATGTAGAGGTGTCAAACGGGCCGGGCCGGCCCGGCCCGGCACGAGGCACGGCACGGTTCGGCCGTGCCTGGGCCGGCCCGGCACGATAAAAAAACGTGCCCGGGCCCGTGCCGGGCCCGGCCGAACAAACCACGTGCCGGGCCGTGCCCGGCACGGCTCGTGCCTTGGCACGGCACGCCGGCCCGCGTGCCTGAGTCGTGACTCGTGACCCAACCGGGCCCCGCCCCCGGTAAAAAGACCGCGGGTCGGGTCCAAACAGACCCGCCCCGCCCCGCCTGCCCTGCCTTGCAGTGCGCCCGTGCCCGAGCGGGCCGGCACGGCACGGCACGGCCTTGCCGTGCCCACGGGCCGGCACGGCACGGTACAGTGACCGTGCCGTGCCCGGCACGGCACGGCTGGGCACGTGAAAAACGGGCCGTGCCGTGCTGGGCCGGCCCGTTTGACACCTCTAGTGGAATGAGATATCTCATGCTTCACAATGTAAAACCTAGGTTTCTCAAAACTCTGTATCGATCTAATATACAGATGTATCTCGAATGTATAGGTTAAAATAATTGTGAATGAAAGAAGAGGAAAAGAATTCAAACCAATTAGAGGGCTAAGGCAAGGAGATCCCTTATCACCCTTGTTCTTCGACATTTACTTATAACCTATGTTGCACGGACACGAGGATACGACATGGCAGGATACGTGGACACGACAAATTTCAAAAAACTAGGATACGGATACGGCTAGGACACGGCATGAAAAAAAAATTAAATATAAATATTATCCATTAACATAAATTTAGATAAATAAAAAAAATGTTATGATATTTTAATAAATAGAAATTTAGAGGGCTTAAATAAAATTAAAATAAATTATTTGTTTATTATATTTTGTATATATATTAAACAAACAATAATAATTAAAATATAAAAAATATATATTTAAGCCCTCTAACCCCTACGGCCCTGCCCCCTCCCGTTACAGCTTCTAACTCTCTCTAACATATATTTTAAATATAGTATTTTAAAATAATTTAAAATACAGTATTTTAAAATAATTTAAAATACAGTATTTTAAAATAATATAAGATACAATATTTTAAAATAATTTAAAATTCTGTTTTTTAAATTAATTTAAAAAAAAATTTAAACCTCTAACACCCTCTCTCCCCTCCCCCGTCCAGAACCTTTTTTCCCCCATCCCGAAAATCCCTCCCGAAACCCCCCTCCACCCCCCCTCCCGAAAATCACTCCCGAAACCCCCTCCCGAAGCCCTCTCCCCCCCCCCCTCCCGAAACCCCCCCTCCCCGACCTCCCGAAACCCCCTCCCCTCCACCCGATTTTCCGAAACCCCCTCCCGAAACCCTCTAACGACGCGTCGGTAGGTAAACGACACGTCTGGAGTTTTTCGGAAATGATTGTTTCCGAAAAACTCGTCGGATACGTCTCCGACGCGTATCCGATACGCCACGTGGCGTATCGCATACGGATGTGTGTCCGATACGCCACGTGGCAGGTCGGACACGTATCCGACGCGTGTCCGACCCGTGTCGCCGTGTCCACGTGTCCGACACGTGGACACGGCACTTCCTAGCCGTATCCGTGCAACACAGCTTATAACTATTGATTAGAAATTTGAATGAAAGAATGGCTGAGAAAATGATATTTTCCTTTAGGCAACCAAAAAATACTTCTAGAGTGAGCTGCCTGGCATACCCAGATGGTTTTATAATATTTACAAATGCTAGTCATAGATCCATTATTAATCTCATGGATTTGCTGCAAACACTAGAAGAAGAAACTGGGCAAACTGTGAACAGAAAGAAATGTCAGTTTTTGCTAGCAAAAAATACCCCAAGGGGTGTTGCTCAGAATGTTAAAAATCTCACGGGTTTTATGCACATAAGGGGGGCATTAACATACTTGGGCTGCCTCATTTATGAGGGCAGGCTAAGGGATGAGTATTTAAGGTTTCTCTTAGATAAAATGAGAAAAAAATAGTCGGTTAGAAAGATAGTTTATTAAGTTTTGGGGGAATAATAATTCTAATCTCGCATGTGCTTCAAGGCATACTGTCGAGCATTCTGTCGGTTATTCATTCACCAAAAAACTTAATAAAAAAACTAGAAAAAAAATGGCAATCTTCCTATGGGGGAAAAAAGAGAGCAAACCAAAGTTACACTAGAAAAAATTGCATGACTTATGTCATCCTAAAGAGGAAGCCGGACTGGGTTTTCTAAGCTTAGAAGATACGGCCAAAGCATGGGCATGTAAAGGCTAGTGGAGACTGAAAGAAGATGAGGGACTGTGGCCTAAATTTATGCAAGCTAAATATGAATAGGAAAAAATTACTCAAAATGTATTGAGTAAATTTTTAAAAACCTAGAAAACAATGAAAAATCAAGAAGAATTAGTGAAAGCACATTCTAAATTGTGTAAAAGCAGATGGAAATGGACCCTGGATGCACAAGGTGCATTTACTTTAAAATCATCAAAAATACTAGTAAGGCGAAAGAAAGCACAACAATCAATATCCAGATGGGCTTGGAAGAAGGAAATTTTGCTAAAAATAGGATCGTTTATGTGGAAGGTGATTTAGAAGTTCATTATGGTGGATGGAAATGTAGAAGGCTGGCCTTAAGATGTGACTGTTGCTTAGAGGCAATAGAAACCTATGAACACCTATTTTCGAAAAGGAGAATAGCAGTGAAAATATGGAAGGAGATGGAAATCTCGGTATTGGGGAGCTCTAGAATTTTAGATTTAAAGGATAGAATAGAAAGATGGAGCAAGGTCAATCCGAGGAATAAGGTGTATAAATGACTCACCCAAACTCTCCCACACGTCATTATTTGGTGTATATGGAAGGCGAAGAATAAAAATAGATTTGAAACAATACATATGAATTCGCAAGAGATAATTAAAGATATAAAGAAGGAAATTACAAGTATATCAGAGATGAAACCTGTCAGGATAGCAAATATAGAGATGAAAAGGGAAGCTAGAAGGATATGGGGAGTATCATTAGATAATGAAAAATGGCGGCATAAAGAGTGTTAGCTGGAATAAGCTATCTACGGGAAAAATAACTCTCAATACGGATGGAAGCTTTAATAGAGAAATAAGAGTAACGGGAGGAGGAGTAATAAGGGACTCACAAGGGCAAATACTTAAAACATTCTTTTTTGACACTAGGACGTCCTCAGCTTTGCATGCAGAAATCCATACTCTATAAAAGGGCCTAAATTTCTGCAAAGAATTTAAATATAAAGAAATTTAAATTCGAGTAGATTATGCACTGCTAGTTAGCCTAGCAACTAAAAGACTAGTAATGTGGAAGTATGAGGATGAGGTAGAGGAGATCATATACAATATGAGGGAATTGAAGGCTACGATACATCGCACCTATAGAGAATCAAATACACTTGCAGACAACTTAGCAAGGCTAGGATTAACCATAGGAGTCTAGGAATTTGATAGGGAGTCTTTGCCAGAAAAACTTAAAGGGCTAGCCAGACTAGACATGGAGGGAGTTCCTTATTTAAGGAACAAAAGAAAGGGTAAAGTCTAAGAGTAGGATAATGCTTACACAAGAGGTTATATGGAAATTTTGACTCTGTAAATGGTATGCAGGGTTTGTGTTTTTAGTTTGAAAATACAGAAATAAACAGAGGAAGGAAAGCCTATCCCAACAGTAAGGGATAAAATGGAGGGTAAGGGATGAAAATGGGAAAAAGGTAAGGTATAGTGGTCTTTCTGTCCTAACTGTATGCAGGAAGTGGGTTGTGAAAGGGGTCCTCTTAATGACCGAATAAGTCTGAAAGAAGGGAGAAAAGGATACATAGCAAGAGAAGGAGCAATGGACAAGGCAGTGAAGTGGATGGAGGGAGTGTCAGAAATCTGGTTGAGCCAGGGTAGCAGCCGGTTAAGTTGAGCACTAGAGAAGTGATGAACTAAAGCTAGGCAAGATGCTAAAGGAAAAGAGATCCAGAAACTGCACAAATGGAGCAGTAGGGAACACTTCTAACATATAAAACAGGAGCAAATGAATGGAAAAGGCTGTTGGATAATATTTAAAGATTAAAGTATTGGCAGAATTTGGATTAAAATGCTCATGATGGACTGTGATATTAGAGTCTCTTTAATTTAGGAATTAAATAAGATACGATATTTTTTTGTGTTTTATTTGAGAAAGGGTGTAAGGGATAAAAGGGTAGCTTTAGTTTGTAATCAATGATATTCCTCTGCTAAAAGAGGGTATTAATAATAAAAACTAATTTTAAAAAAAAAAAACGAAGTTGAAGTTTTGGACTGAAATTGTTGATAAATGTGTTATCTGAAAATTTACACTTCTACGTCATTAGTAAAAGATCATATGCCATTTGATGTGTTGTATGAAAAAAAAAACTAAATGTAGCTCACTTTCGTGTCTTTTGGCATGGCACATACGTATATGTGCCAATTGAAAGGAAGAACAAGTTGGATTTCAAATTAGAAAAATAAGTTTATTGATTATTAGAGAGGTGTCAATGACAGCAAGTTTTGGAATCTAATGATGAGAATATTCATTTTCAGAAAAGATATAATGTTTAGAGAGTACATTAGTAAAGAAGTCTTAGCAAATCATGGCGTGAGTAATCCCTATTGAAGGAAGTTTGTCATGACATCTTTTCTTTTGCAACATCAAAAATTGTGTCTCGACGTCTTATTGTCGTGATGTGATAAAACATATTGCACTTTCATTCCACTATTAACACAGAAACTCTTGATGAAGGAGCAAAATAGACAAAGTGTGAATATTCTATTGAGGAAGTAGTTATTAAGATAGCACCTACTTTGAGGAGGTTTGCACGTGCTAGAAATCCTATTTTAAGATATAATTATAATGTATATCATGTTCTTCATGTTATAGGAAATGAGGTAAATATTGTGGAGGTAAGAGCCTCTAGGGAGTCAAGTTAGTGGAAGCATGTCATGAATGAGAATCTGCTGTCCTAGGAAAAGAATAATACTTGGACCCTCATGAAATTGATTTCAGATCAAAAGATAATAAGATACAACTGGTTGTTCAAATAAATGATAAAAGTGGATGGAAAGGTTGAAAAGTAAAAGATAATGCTAGTTGTTAAAAGGTACTCTCAAGTTGAAAATATTGATTATGATGAGATCTTCTCATCATTAGTAAAGATGCCCTCAATCTAGGCAGCATTGGATGATACAACAAGGTATAACTTGGATGCTGAGAAGTTATATGTAAAGTCCTTTTTTCTTAGAGACCTGGAGAAAGAAATATTTATGGTGCAGCCAATTGATTTCAATATGAAAAACAAGCAAAACTTAGTGTGCAAGTTGGAGAAGTCACTATATGGGTTTAAGCAAGCTCTAAATATGTGTCAAAAGTTGACTTATATGTTAGGTAAAAATTAGTAGATTTGAGGCTAATCATTGTCGATACACAAAAAAAAAATTAAATAAAAATTATGTTATTTTAATATTATATGTGGATGATATAATATTGGTTTGAAACAGAATGAAGATGATTAATATACTGAAAGATTTGCTAGCAGAGAAGTTCGTCGAGCCATCAGCTTATATACTAGGTATGTAGATTTGGAGAAATCAGGAAAATATAATATTATATCTTGGGCAGCATAAATGTGTTGAAGGAATACTTATGGAGTATAATATGTCTGAATATAAGTTAATGAGAATTCTTATGGAGATTTGTATGATATTGACAAAATAGCAGTGCCTTACTACTCTTCAGAATAAATAAGAAATGACTTTTGTTTTGTATGCTAGTATTGTTATAAGTTTAATGCATACCATAAGATGTGTGAGATATGATATTTCATATGTTATGAAAATCCTGAATAAATACATGTTTAATTCATGAAAAGAGTATTGGAATGTCATTAAAAGGGTGTCTAGCTATCTACTTAGAATTCTTGATTTTGTGTTGCAGTTTAGTGATAACAATAATGATGAGACTTTTGAATCCACTAGAATTATTGATGTATATTTGAATAGAGATGTCAACATCAAAAGATCTATGAGTGGGTATCTATTTAACCTGTATGAGAGATCTGAGCTGGATGAGCAAGAGATAAGTTGTCTTTGCTCTTTTATCTATTAAAGTAGAAGATATTATGTTTACTCATGCAAATAATTTGGATAAAGAGATTGTGTGTAGAGCTTGACTTCGAACAAAAGAAATTAAGGCTCAGAAATAAAAGTGAGAGTGTTATTCATTTAGCAAGAAATCTAATATTTTATGATATTAATAAAATACATTAAGTTTCACTTCATTAGAGAGCAAAATAGATCAGAGGTTGATTCGACTGGAGAAAGTCAACACAAAAAAGAATTATGCTAATTACGTAATAATGGTATGGGTATAGAAATATTCTAGTGGTGTAGAGTTGAGACAGATAAAAAATAAATATTCGTCAAGTGAGAAAATATTAGAATTGTGAAGTTGCGACATAAATGAAATCCCAACATATTTTATGTTTTTGTGGCTGAGAGATTGTATTTGGTGTCGCAATCCGAATTGTGAAACTGCAAACTGAACAAAGTTAAATATGCATACAGTGGTGTGATTTTAAATGAAATCATAATATGTGTTAGGAGTCGAGTCCTAAAATTGTGAAGTCGTGACTTGAACAAAGTTGCAACTTGTATTTTGTTGTTGTGACTGAATAATTTAAGGATTAAGTCGTAATCTTGTTCTTTGGTGTCATGATATGAATGAAGCCTTAGTATGGATGTGATGTTGCGACTTTGATCTAAAATTTAAATAAATTTTTTGTTTTAATATATGAGTTTCTGTACAAATAAATGCAAAGAGTTGTTTTGAAGCAATAATAATTTCTCTTAGATTTTCTGTTCCTTTTTGCTTTCTTCTCTTCACTTGTTCTGTTATGTATTTTATGTGCTTCATTTTTTGAGTGCTACGTGGATTCTTATATTTGGTATAGAGGGATATGTCTGGTATCTCGAATTTTTCTTAATATTCCTTCACAAATCCTTTGTGACTGAATCTTTCTCAATATCCTCCCCTCCTCACAGATCCTTTTGAGTGTTATATCCAAAAAAATACATAAAGATCTTATCTACCAAGCATAATCTGATTAAGTCTTGTGCTCTTCGATCTAACTTTTCTATTTTGACAAATTTCTGTTGACGTCTTCTTTTATCTATGATAGCTTGTTAACTTCGAGCCTTTTGATTTGGATCAGTAATCTCTATCAATCGCTAAATTCTCTATCTTTAATTACTAAAGTTTAGAGTAATTTATCAAGAATCCCTCGATCGTAATTCTAGATATCGCTGAACTCATGATTCTCAGATTCACCCTCAAACTGGACTCTGTAACTTAACATTTCGCTCTGATACTAAATGTTGGTGAATCCCCGATGGTGATTTAGGGTTTCGGGAAGGAGGAAGAGAACTATCGGGGATGGAGCACGCAATGCACAAGAGAATAATTGAGAGAAAAAGAAACAACATGCAGAGTTGAGAGGGGAAACCCCGCTGAGACTTTTAACAAATGTTCATCTTTATATTTACAAATATTTACGTGGTAAAACATATCTCTAAATCTAAGACACAGAGTTGTGATTTCATAGTTAGTTATCCAATCATGTATGTATTACATGGAGAAAAACTAGAATATCTGGGGTAAAATTGTCAAATAATTCTTGAATGGCTGGTCAACCATATTTGACCCGTGATTGAAGATTCCAATTCTGTTGGTGCTCCTCTCCTTTGCCCCAACCCCAAGCTCAGTTATTTCTTGCGGGTGGAGTGGCATTCTTGCATAAAGTGTGGCGGCATTTGGATGTAAATTTTGGGATGTTTCTTTATTTTTAGCAATGCTTATTTGTAGCGGCGAGCTAACACATTCTGTCAAGGCACTTGACATATCGCTCAACGTCGATACGGATCTGGCTCTTCAAGTTGGACGGCGGACCAATCGGGCCTGATTGCTTGTTTATTTCCATCCTGTTTTTGCAGTTTGTTATTCGAAACCAGTCATTTTTTTTTTTTTTCCAAAATTTCAAATTCTGTAATTGGTAAATATGTTCAATCTGTTATTAGTATTAATTTAATGGAATTTATTATTTTAGATTAATGTGTGAGTACACACACACACACACAAACACACTTATATGTATATATAATAAGATTAGTTTAATATATTTGTGGGCAATAAAAAAATATTTATTTTGGCAAAATTGAGCAAATTGAATTAATTACAAAAATAATTTGGTTGTATTTTTTCTTTTTTGCTTTAGACAATTTTTAGTCATATCTTGGCCAAAGTCTATTATATAAAACATTTTTTTTTCTGTGGTAAATGAACAAGCTTGGCTGTGGTGATGTTATGCTCGTTAGAAATTATGAAAATTTGTATTTATTTGCACAGGATTATGCTCATTAGAAATTATGAAAATTTAAAAAAAAAAAAAAGCATCATGAAAATTTAATTGACTGGATTATGAATGCTGAGAGGAATCCTTACGGGAGGGAGAAAACAGGAATTTGTATTTAAGGTTCGTGTGCTATCAAAGAAACAAGACGTCTGAGCGATGTGCCCATGGGTGTGGGTCTGTGGGATCTACCCAACCCAACCAATTTTAACTTTCGGCGGCCACCAACGTGACAGGAGACGGGGAAAGGGACGTCATACCTTCTGTAACACCCAGCACAAGAAACCTTAATTCCAAGGTGTTTCCCTTGCCCTGATAATATGGTTTTTATTCTTTTTATTATTATTATTATACAAAAAATAAAATAATTCAAGCTCAAAGAATGTTGGTCTGGGATCTGGGAACGATGTAATGCATGTTTGTTTTTAGGGTTTAATTCTAATTCATTTCTATGTCAATATGGACGTATTGCATGCATATATATATATATATATATATATATATATATATATATATATATATATATATATATATAAGAATCCAAAAATTCATTTTGGTTTAATTCTGAAATGATATCTGAATGTTTAATGAAAATTAAAAATGTTAAATGATTTAATTAATTTGAATTGTGAAATCATAATTTTATATGGTAAGCCATATAACATTATGACTAAATGACTTTTTATCTCTGCAGCTAGTTTGGATTTTATTATTAACGGAATATATTTTTAAGAGTGATTGATATGACATGCCATATACTTACTCTACTAATATACAAGTGTGAGAATGTTAAGGTAAATGGAAGAAAAAGAATTAGAGGAAAAATTGTAAACAAAGATAATACCAAATGAATGGGTGAGAGTGAGAACATGATTTTTAATAAAATATGTTGAAAAAACATGATTTATCCAAACAATAATTGATAATTATGATGATGATAATTGATATTATACACCCCTAAAAGTTAGGATGTTGTCATTGGTGGGTTCACACCTACCACTAATAAAAGGATTTGTATAAATTGTAGTCCTTTCTATGGTTAATGAAAGGATTCATATTAAATTAATCAATTACTTTTTAAGCACAACATTTATTATGTAGTTTAGATACGTTTAAATCATCACTAATGTACTGAATCTTATAAGAATTTTAAAATTAAATGGGCTTAGTCACGATCACAACTGAGACGATTGACCAGTGTGAAAGTTTATCGTATATATCTACCCTATAGTTGGTAATAAGATGATAAACAATTTTTTTAACATTTGTGTAGTATTGAACTTTTTCTATGTGAAGTTAAATGATTTATAATTAACATAATCACTCTAGAAGCCATTTAATTAAATGAGAGAGATTATGAATATTTAATGGTTGTCATAAAACCCCTGTTGCCAATTTATGAATATGAGTTTATTAGATATATTGATGAAAGCTAACCTTATTAGCAAAATAATACAATAAAGCATGAATGTAGTGTTAAGAAAATAAAGATGTAGAGTATTTCTCGAATGTGTTTAGCACATAAGAGTTCTAGTGTTTTACTCGATGAATGTAGAAACCAAGGTTAGCTTAATCCTTGTAAAATTTTTAGATGGTAACATATTAATTCTTTGATAGGATGAACAATAACATTATTAAATTTCATTGGTAGGAAAGAAATATATATCCTACTAATAAGAGATAAAATGGAGATGGGAAAAATTAAAAAAAAAAAATAAAAAACCTGAGTCATAAACTTTGATATACAACATCTTGAATGTTGAAAACTGTATTCTTCCTTTGTATCAATTTTTTCAACGTTGAGGTTGATAATAACTTTGAAATAAATCTAATAGATTATCTCTTAAACTTATTTATTGAAAAATATATTCTTCCTCTGTATCAATTTCTTTAACATTCTTCTCCTTTTAAATGCTCCACTAAGTCTTCATTTCACACAAAAATTGTCTAATTTTACTATAATCCATATAATACATCAAAAATCATAATTTAATAAAATTATTAATTTAAAGCTCATTTCTATACAAATATATCATAAATAATAATAATAATAACTAGTTTTATTCATTATTTAACATACTAGATAACACATACACTAAAGTAATTACTCATTCCCAAGAAATTACTCATCCTCTATATAACAAAAACTATACATCCATCCACTACAAATAACATTAATACAATATAATTATAATGCTATAACATCCATAAAAACAAGCCAGAAAGAAACCAAAAACAAGTCAATGAGGAGAGGAAGGTTGGTTGTAAGATTTTCTTTTAGGATGAAACTCCTTATAGGAGAAAACAACTTTGGAAAATTCAAATTGTGGCATGGAATTGAATGGTCTTTTCAAATCTTCCTTGTTGGTAGCTGCCTAATCCAATATCTTTTGGGTTCATACTAGATTTTCCCAATTCTTTTATTCATTAGTTCTCTTGATATTGTATGTCACCTCCAATTTTTCATCTCTCATCATCATCATTTTCTTTCAGTCCATTGTGACAGCCTCATAAAGTTGTCCAAATGATTCAATAGGCCATTACCCTAGTTTCCATTTGTTTCATCCATTATTCTAAAAGTTAGTAAATTTTGTCTTTGATTTTTTCTTGAGTTGCCACAAATGATATCCTTTTCATTTTAGGATACACTTCTCACATTGCATCTCATTTTTCCACTTAATCTACTATAATTGTATGGAGAGATTAGATCTCATTTTTTAGGCATTCCTTCCTTTTTTTTTTTTTTGTTTTCTAGTTACATATATTCCAAAATACAAAAAATATCACCCAACTTATCTCCTTGTATGGCTAGAGATTTATCAAAAAGGGTTTTCTATTGGTCTCATATTCTCTATATTTTTTTCCATAGCTTTTATGCCGGACTTAGTAGAGTTTTTTGCCTAATTCCCTTGATTCTTCTCCTTCGAGAATTAGTTTTTTTCATTTTCTAATTTCTTCAAGCCCTTGTTTAATAATTGACAATGTCAAGGGAGATGCTCTTTGGCATATTTCATTGCTATCATCATCCATAGAAACTCTCTCGACTCGGCATAATAAAATAATCATGAAATATTAAATTATTAGACTAGAAAATTCACCATCTTTATAATTGAGAATGTAGTTCTCAAGTATTTTCTCAAATCAAATATACAACCAGTTAAGAGGGAATAAAGAAGAATTACCTTATTTTGTGTGATGATTTAGACATGAAGTATCAGCAACAAAATGAGTAAATGAAATACAATCACACTTTACTCATTTCTACGAGTTCTCCATGCATCAAGAATAAATATGTATTTTTCAAAGTTACTTTTCATTCTCTCTTTTCGTCAATCAACCTATTCACAAATACTTTGAAATGGTTTATTTTTTTAGGGATTTGAAGCTTATGTTATCTCTATCCCCTTTTAAATCAAGTAACTCATTAATAATCTCTCAATCAAAATATACTCAAATTCCTCTCATATGGCATCTATTTTCTTCCCTATCTGGTGATTGACATAGAATTCTCACACAATCAATGTATTTCCTCTTTCTCTGTGTGGATAAAATAAATTTAAAATTTTCTTTTCTATGTTTATTGGAAATAAGAATAAACTTCATGAAAGTGAAACCTTGCTTTCCCATAAAACTTTTCTTGGAGAGCACTAAAATCATCTATTTTCTGGTAGTTTCTAATAGGAAAGTTTCCATAGGCATTCTAGCTTTCTACAAATTTTCATCAACACTGGACCATAACTACTTCCCTTTCCTCTTAGTTTCTATTGCATGCCTTCCTCCATGGTTTCATTGAAGTTTTGGATTTGTTGGGGATTGGAATTTTCATGGAATCAGGAGGAAAAGATGTGTAAAGATTTTAAAGTTTCCCCTTCGTTGCTCTATTTTAAATAGCCATGTAAAGGCATGACTTTGCAAAATTTTTTTGAAAGATGTGGCATTGACTGAAGATCATGGCTTTGATTTTTTTCAAAAGTTAATGCATAAGCTAATAGGCATGCCTTTGAGTCTAATTTGGTCAGAATTGTAACTAAGTTTGAATCTGTGAACTATTTTAGTGAGAGGCCTTATACAAAAATAATATAAGAAAAGATATTTCTCATGCAACAAAAAGAAAATTTTTTGTTTATCTTTCATGTAGTATGTTTAACATTCATATAGACTTCTGCTATAGTTTTTGCTTCATTTATAACCCTAGTAATCCATACCAATTTCTCCTTGTAGCATTTTTCTTTTTTTGTCCTTGTATTTTTTTTGTTGGCTTACAATACTATTTGGAAGACTACATCAATAATAGTTTTCACATAAATTTTTGTTTTGACCACTGCATTATGATATGTCATTACTCCTTCAACTTCTCTGACCTCCTCGCCACTAACGAAAGTCATTTTAATGACTTGAAGATTTGATATACTACTTTCTTTAAGCATGCTCAAATTAGTATATTCAAGTATACTTTTTAGTTATCTCACTACTATCCTTCAATTTATTTTCTCTCATTGTCTCTATTAGCAACAAGACAATTATATCTTCAAATGAAAATCCGGATATTGGATAAGAAGTATCAAATGTAATTCCTTCATGGCTCATAGATCTTATATTAGAACTGATTCGAGTCACAATTAGGTATGACATAAAAGTCACTACTTGGTGATATATTAGCTTCATCATATTGATACTTTAGGCTATGCACATTCATCTTCTACTCCCAAATTTTTTCTATTTTTGATTTTTACTACTTCTAGGTCCTAAGGTGTTAACTATGTCTAAGTCAAGCAAAGTAAATTGAGGTGCTATATTAAGATATTGATATTCAAACTATTAATATCATAACTATCATTTTTTAAGCATTGTTTTGTTAACTAAAGTTGAATAACTAAACTAAACAATCTATAGAAATAGTACAAAAAACTTATTATACTTTTATTACTATACCCAATTTTAGGACTAGAAAAGTCATAAAATCTCATTGGGTGAGTATATCTCATCAAACTAGTTCCATTATTATATAAATAGTAAAGTAGATTTTTATCTAGATATTAATCTCATAAAAAATATCTAGGCAGTTTGATCAACTAATTATCAGTCAACTATTACTCTAGTTGAAAGGATAAAACTTACTTTTAGGAAAGATTTTAAAATTCTAGAGTTGACATATTTTATTACATATGATAGCTTTTCTAAATATTTTAGATATTATTATGTTTGGTTATTGAACAAAGGTAGGTTTATTATGGAAACACACTAGTATCCTATTAACATATAAGATAATTATCAACTATTGGGCTCTCCCCAAATGATGGTCCACTCGTATTTATGTACTCAGTATACCACTAAAATGAAAAATCATCTCTACTCAAGGGTCATTCACAAGTCCATACATTTTACGCAACAAACTAACTACCCTTGATATTTCCTTCATATGTGGATTCTTAATCTCAAACCTCACATGCCATATAAACATAAATTGATGTGGTAATACAAATATTTATACTTTTAACTTCATAAGTATCTTATTCAAATAATTAAATTTCTCTAGTGATAGTCATATAATAAAATGTAACTCACAAGAATGTCACCACCTTATAAGTTACCTCTAATCATGCATGTCTCATGGTTTATCTATCACCATTCATTATGAAAACACACGACTTTCATATTGAAGGCAACATTCTTTGAAAAATATTTTATAAAATACTTATATTAATTAAGGGTCAATTCTTATAAGACATACATAAAAGATTTGATCATAAAAGTATTCATGTTTTTGACTTTATAAGTATCATACTCACATAATTAACATATCTCAATATCAAGTTTTAATATACAAGCTTATCTCATGTATCATGATCGAAAGAGCTATCATTTCTTTTTTATCATTACTCATGAGTGTGCTTCATGTTCATAGCTTACCTGTTATTGTCCACCATGATAGCATATACAAATCCACAAATAGTAAAATTCTAATAATAATTCTATATAAATATTATGTCCATCAATATCCAAACTAAAACAATAATCCAACCATTAATTCATTCATAAAATATTCATCACATAAAATCAAATACAACAACCCTAAACCTCAATTTAGTTTGATATTGAAAAGGAATTCATATGAAAAAATATGGGTAGGCAAAAGTTTGCTCCCAAAATCCTAGCTTTGTGTCTCTTTTCTTGTGCCCTAGAATTTTTCTCAAATTTTCGCATTTTACTTTTTTATACTCAAATGTTTAGGTATAAAATTTAAGTCGAAAGTCATAACTTTTAAGAATAAGTCATGAATTTTGTCTTTTTCTAGATGTAGAATGTCATAGCATTAAAAATAGTCATGATTTTATATTTTCTCTTTAGAATAAAAAATCACATTGCCAAGAATAAGTCATAGTTTTGGTCTCTCTCTTGTATCAGATGGAAATGATACTAAGAAAGGTTGTGGATATATGTTTTGCCTCTATAACACTAAGTCACAATACTATGAATGGGGATGATATGTATATTTCACCTTTATAACCCAAAGTCATGGCATTCGACTTTGGTCATTTTTAGAGTAGAAAATCACAACCCTGGAAATAGTTACAACTCAAGTATTATTCTATAAAACTTTTTGTAGTGAAAGTCTTGGTGCTAGGAATAATGGCATGGATTTTACCTTGGAGCTTGGACTTGGTGGCTCCGTAGCAAAAAAGGTGAGATGATGGAGGCTACTATAGTTTTTAGCACTGGTGGGGTATTTGTTTTTTAATGTAAAATTAATATCATAGCCACAAAAATTGTTAAGAGCTAGTATGACTTTAACTCTAAGAATGTTTTGTAGCCAAAAAGAATATATTACACAATAAAATAATATATTAATGAGTTGGATAAGTCATAGTATATGAAGATTATCATGAATATCTTTATAGAGTTTAGGCTAAGAATAAATATTGAAAATAATATATAGCTCAATGAGGTATAAGAAAGGAATGTTATGACTTATATGGGTTTCACACTTCTCTTTCTCAACAATCCACCATTTTTTCATTTCATACAAAAATCACCCAATTTAATAATTATTTATCACAATATCTTAAAAATCATAATTTAATTAAATTATTCATTTTAAAACTCATAGATATACAAATATATCATGAAGAATTTTCAAAGCAACTAATTTTATTTGATATTTGGAATACTAAATAAACTTTAAAGAGTATAATTGGAGGAGATGCTTTTCTTGGTATTTATTATAGAGACGGAGAATGATGCCTAGATATAGTCTCTATCATAGGATTTACACACATGTAACATGCATTCTAGCATTTTTCTATAGTAAGAAAGGACAAGTCACTTGTCAACGACCACTTACTTGTGTGGACATATTGGAGTCACATCATAGATAATGTTTGACATCTTGATTATTCCCAAGGAGTGTAGTAGGTAGGAAAGGAGTTAATTTCTTTTCAATTTCTTCCCTTAGAAAATCTTTAGCAATATAAGCACACAAAAGTATGAAAGCATTTTTTTTTTTATGTTGAATGCAAAGCTAGCTTTTCAAGGTGATGTTGGCAACAACTCAAAATATGGTGTTTTTCATTTATTTTTCTTTTAAGAGTAGAGAAATATTAGTGCAAAATGATCCATGCTAAAATCAAATATCAATCCTTAAGATTCAAAAGGTCCCAAGTAGAGAATAGATCGATAAGGCTCAAATGATTTCACCTATATGTATCCTGATGAGTATTACTAGATGATCACTCAACTATTTGTTGAAGGAAAATGGCATATTAATTAAAATCCTCATATTTTGTGGTTGCCATAATGGTCATGCTAAGCTCTACCAAAACTCCTAGAACACAAACTCAAGGTAGACATCATCTTTATAATTTTTTCCTTGAGTTATATTCTATTTACTTCTTTGGAATTATTGGCTCTTTATTCTTCTAACTTGATGGATATTAAATTAGGTGGTTCAAGATGAGTCTCATCCATGTTGGTATATCCACATTCAAGAACTGACCCTTATATTTTTGAGGATATTGATAGCATTTAAGGAGATTCTTTAAGCCCCAAGGGTATACTTATCAAGAGAGGCTTGCAAATAGAAAGAAAGCCTCCATTATTTAAATTATAAGCAAGTTAAAAAAGGCGTGAGAATTCACATAATGAAGTTATAATTTACCAAGGTGAAAAGTGATATTAAACTATAAAATTTTTTTATCTTCATGTAATATTTCAAAAAATATTGATAAGAGTTTGCAAAATCCTAGAAGGGAGTTCAAGATGTTTTATTATAATTATCATAATTTTCAATGTAAATTCTCAATATAATCGAGTCAGTTGTAGATTCTAGTTCTGTGAACTATATGATCCTCATACAAATTCAACTCATGCGCAATTTCTTTAAATCTCTTCGTCCAATTTTTCACTATCGACCTATTTGTTTACATCCTCCACTAACTTGTTTTTAAAAAAAATTAGATTGTAATTATATATAATTTTATCATCACATGTCTAGTAAATTAGACATCCTCATCTAATTCTTTCTTTTATAGTCATGATACTTAGATATATATATTTTTATCATATAAGCCTTCTAAGGTCATCCTTGTTTGCATTCAATTGATTTAATCTTATTGTCTACATTTTTTTATTTTTACTAATCTTTTAATTATAATAGATCACAAATAATGAAAATAACTATATAATAAGGCATTGATTCTTTCCAACTCAATTATAGTATCACTCACTCCTTATTCAAAGCTAAATTTATAATCTATATATTAAACATTAAATCAACTAATTTTAAAATTTTTATTTTCTAATACATATCATTATGTATCTAATTGGACTTATACATTCCCAGCATCATCAATTAGGATAACTAAATAATATACAACAAGATATGCTTCCTAAAAAAGGCTTATCGACTCATGTAGAACCAAAGTAAATAGATGTCAGCTTAAAGTATACCCTAAGTGTAATCCTAATGAGATTGCAAATTCATGATATATGAAATATATATTGTCTAATTGAAACAAAATGAATGAAATATACTATAAGATAAATAAAATATTCAACATATTCATAATCCTTCAAAACAAGTTCTAGTAAGATAAAGAAGAAATAATGAAGGTTTATCTTGTCCTAACAAATACTTCAAAGGAAACCTACCAAAATAAGAGTGTATTTATAGGAAAAGATGTAATTTAGAAAGGAAATGTGTCTTTCAAAAGAATTTTTAGATGAATGCATTTTTACAAATATTATCGTATTCTTTTACTTCAAACTTATGTTAGATGTTATAATAACAAAGTGTCTTACAGTTAATTACATAATAAATTATTAAAAGATGCTAAGATAGAATTTCAATTGATTATGAATCAAAACTATTATATTTGAGCAAATTTTAATCCACAACAAATAAGTTATATAAAAAATATATATATACAAAAATAGTTTTCAACTTCCGTGTTTTTCATTTCCAATAATTTCAATTAATTATGAATAGAAACTATTATATTTGGGCATACATTAGTCCCAAATAATGAGTTATATTTAAAATAAATAATAAAGAAAAATTGTCATTAACTTTCTTGTTTGGTATCCCCAAGAAATAATATTTATGAAATTTGTTGATGCTTCAGATGTTGTCAAAGTTACATCAAGTTATTTTTTGATTATCTAAGATGTTTTATGATGGGTTGATTCAATCATTGTGATCACATTGTGAATGATAATGCAATAAAATATGTTCCAGAAGTTAGTTTCTAAAAAATATAAATACCTTAATTGATCTTCTGGTATATCTCATTATTTTAATTTTAATTTTTGAGAATATTGAAAATATAGATAATATTGAAAAAGTTGCTAGACATGTATATAACATCACTAATTTTTTACATATAATCACTTTTATTTTATAGTTGGTTGAGTAAAAAAAGAAGGTTGGATAGAGATTATATGATCTAGAGCACCTTTGTTTGGAAATGCATTCATGATTTCAAATATTCAAGAGACAATTAAAGTAAAATTATAGCCTATATTATCCTTGATAATTAATTTGGGAATGATTTCTTCATAATACGACTCGTTGCTCCTCTAGGATGCATGACATGTATCATTTTGCCATTGAGAAATTATTTAATTATAATGAAACACTATATAAGCTATATTCTAATGCCAGTGAACAATATTGGGATTGATAATTAAGTAGAAGCATTCATATGGTAACTTATTGATTGAACTCGTGCTTTCAGAATGATTAGAAAATTATTTTAATAAGTTCGGAGTTATTGGAGGTATCATAAACATATTGATTAAAAAATAAATAAAACAAACATATGAAATGGTGAATAAAATAATTGTCTTTCCCATATGAGAGTTTGCTTATCACATGAATTACTCATCAACCAGATAAAAATTATTTATCTAATTTGAATATTAATTTTTCAACACCTAAAAAGTAATTTAGATGAACCCATTAGATTGTTAGGTATTATTGTATTTTATTTTGAATTCAAAAATAGCTACATGAGCATGAAACACTTCATGAATCCAATGTTCAATGTGTGTAAAAGTTGCCAATCTAAACATTGAGTCAAATTTAAGTATCTTTTCCATTGTAAAGGAACTAGGATGTGCTTAAATGTATAAATTCAAAAAAAAAAAAAAAAAAAACAAATTGTAACATAATACTTTGAATAGCCATATATACACTTATTATATTCATGCTAGTATTAAAATATGATTTTCTACTTGGGAAAATAAAACTAGTTATTTGTTTCTATACATTGGGTTTCACAAAGATGAGTAACCAATTATAGAAAATAAAACTAGTTATGTTAAAACTAGGATGTGTTGTCAAAGCTCAATTTCAAAGAAATCAAAATACATTTTTTTTTTTGTGAAAAAAAGATCAACCCTATTACATAAAATAAAATGTCCATGCTTTCATTTGGTTCGTATAATATTTTAATTAATACAGAAAATTTACTATTAAATTGTTTTTAAAATTATTTAGTTATTGAATATGCTTTAAATGATGGAGATGAAGATAATGCATTCTCAAGAGGAATTGACTTGGCTATGGTTACCCATGTGATCCATTCTAATATCTTCCTTATGATCTTCTATAATAATGATTTGGAACATTACCAATAAATTATTTAACATTAATAAATTATTTTTTGATTATTAATTTAATTATCGTATTGGATTATGATTTTTTTTTTTTTGATGATTCACATATTACTTTTTAATGTTGAGAAAAACTAAATGTTAATATGTTTATTTAGTTGTTAATATTATATGTGAAGTTAAATGAAGTTGAAGAAATTTATAAAAAACCTTAGCAAATGGGGGATGTCCTAAATTTATTAAATTTATAATTTTTATTTATAATTTAATAATTATTATTATTTATTGTAGACATCATCAATATGACTATCAATTGAACAAATGGATATCAAACTAATACCTTTTTGTTTCAATGAATTTTCTGATTCTAAAAACAACAATTATGCCTCACTTTTTAATTTGACTTTTTTAAAATATAATATTAAAATATTACTAGCAGTTATATGTTTGATGGGTAGCTCCACTTTTCTATCTAATGAACAAATATGTGTGTTAAAATCTTAGCATGATGTAGTTTACATGGATATTAACAATACATATTACTGAAAGAACAAGTTGACTTGATCTTTCAATGAATAAAATCTTGTAAAGGTTATTGAAGTCTTGTTATATATGAGATTGATATTTAAATTTGAACGTGGCTTGGGGAAATTTTATGGTTAGGGAAGTCCTTGTCCATTGAAAAGAAATATTGGATCTAGCCCCCTCAAAAAACTTATGGTTAAAATAGCCACATTATTTCCATGTAGGTGTCATGTATTTTCAAATTTTCATTTTAAAGTGTAGCTGTCAACTTCAACTTTACTTTGTGAACTAGAAGGTGCATTTACGAAATGAAGCTCTGGCTTTTAAATTAAAAGTGTAGTTATCAACCATAATCTGATTTTTTTTGAAGTAAATGTGCAATTGTAAATTGTGACTTCACTTTGGTCATTTTTTTTATTTGACTTAAATATTAACCAAGACTATTAAATTTTAAGTTATTATTGAAATAAAAAATATATCTTTAAATAATAATAAAAATTATATTTAAACTTGAGGATCTAATATTACTTCATTAAAGATAAATTGATAAAAATATTAAAAGATTAATATCTTATTTATCAACAAATTAATAATCTTAAAATAATGTTGTTATATGACATATAAATACGACATAAAATTGTTGAATTTATTAACTTTAGATTTTAATCTTTGTACTTTAATGAAAGTATTTTATGCATTTATAATTTTACATACAAAAAAGGATGGTTATTTTTTGCACATAACAAATATGTCTCAAAGATAGATATCAAAATTAGTCAAAGAAATTACAAAAGGTCTACAACAAAATTTTATTTTTACTAGTTTCATTAAGTCTCAACAAATATACAATAAATATTAATATAGTTGGAAAAAAGAGAGAACTTATGTAGACCTATTACTATATTTCTCCTTGATTGCTTCTCTCTAATTGTAGTATATTTCACATGTAATATGTGATGAACATTTTTCTGTCATTGAGCTAGAAATAGAGGTACCAAAGGTAGAAATCTAAATTCATGGATCATGCCTACCTCATAGAATGGTTGGAGTTAAATCTAATTCAATAGATATGATATCCTCTACGAGTATAGGGGAAAATATAATTGCTTATGGGGGTGATAGATAGATTGATGAAGATATCTTTTTTGGGGATAAATCTCATGTCCTAAACCTAAGTTTTGTGGAGTAGTTAAGGAAGCATCAAGATGCAATTAAAAAGAATTGACAAATGGGCTAGCATGCAATGAAGGTGGGTTAGAAGGAGTTAGAAAATGTAATCATACTATCATGGGATTGAAAATGTAGAAGGTTGTATTGATGGTTGGTATGATGAAATAGATACTCAATAGATGGTTGATCTAATGATTCGTGGGAGGGAAGTTGTACTAAAGTATGAGTATGCATTAATGGTAGTATTACGATTAGCATATATATCATTAATAATCTTAGAAGGTGACTACTTTGGAGAAAGAAGTTGCAAGCTAAACAATAAGTCTTGCACTGTGTGAAATTTTCTTGCAACATAATTCATCTTTGTCGCATTTGTTTTAACCTAATACTTAGCTTGTGGAAGTCATGAATGTGTTCTTTAGGCTACAATAAAAGTTATTCTTATAATGTGAAAATAACTGAAATGCTCTCAAGACATAAAACATGTCGTGATTAAAATGGGCTAGTCATGAACTTCTTCTTTAGCAACATGAAACATGTTGTCTTCACTCCATTTTTTATCAAGACATTAGACGATTGTCTTTGGTGTTATGGTGATACAGAATGAGTTATCATGACATTATTTACTTATAATTATGCTTAGTATTTAAGTAATTTGTAAAAGGGTAATGTAACAATGATATATATATGTGGCATATAACAGAAATAAAACCTAGATTATTTCTAAGTGCAATTTATTATATGTTTTCACTTCCTCTACTCCCTCCATCTTTTATGTGTGAATTTGTATGCATGTGGTGGTTATTCTTGTTTTATCTCATATAGCTCATAATAATTTTGACATCAAGTACTGTTATATATAATTTATTTTGATTATCTATTTTGTATAACCGAATATGTTTCTATTTTAATATTTTCATGTAAGTACAGGAAAGAAAATACTAAAAGACTAGGAATGTAGCAATAGCACAATAAAGGGGTCCCACTGCCCAGTCAGTGGGCCGAAAAAATTTTTGGAGCAGAGCCTGACCCGTCCTAGTGATCCGACCTACTCTGGTTAATTAAACAGAGAAACTGATATTGATAAAAATTCTTTTTTTATTTCTATTTTTCGGCGGCTATAATTTTGCTTGTGGAACTGTTTATCTTCATTTTCTCCTCTCTACATGATTTTTTTTCGTAACTGTTTTTGCTCACAAACTAAGAACTTTTTGATTTGGTTATAATCTATAAACGCATAAGTATTTTTATGGTGGTTGTAGCTAGTCGTATTGAACAACTAGTGATTACATTATTTCATGTTTTCTGTTATGATTTTTATTTTGTCGTGGATTTGTTGGATTGTGGTTGTGATATATATATATATCATTTGCTATCTTTTTTTGTTGTTCTCTTCTTCTGAATCTTTAAAATCACAATCGTTAGAAGCAGAATTGCCTAAAAAGTACTATGTGGATTTACCCCAACCATTGATATTCTCTATCACTCGGTGGAGCTGTAGCTCTTGATGAACCATTGACAAGATCATAGGAAATATGATTGCCATGCACATTGACATCAGACTTTTCTTGGTTCCAATATTGAAATTATTTTAGAAGTTTTGGTATCTTGATATTTGATATCAAAGCATTTGTTTTTTGATATTTTGTATTGGAGCTTATTAGTTATGTTGATTCATGACATTTGGAATTATGGATAAGCTCTAATTCTTCATTGCTAGGTCTAAAAAGGTAAGGAATTGTAAGGATGCTGACAATAATGAAGAGATATGATGGTGACTAATATTTCTACATCCCCATAAGGT
Source organism: Sapria himalayana (assembly GCA_029783825.1). NCBI lineage: Eukaryota > Viridiplantae > Streptophyta > Magnoliopsida > Malpighiales > Rafflesiaceae > Sapria > Sapria himalayana. Next base: position 10,097,860 of record JAREIK010000088.1, read on the forward strand.
GTTGATCAGCCCCAAGTATATTACAAATGTAGCAAGTATCAACTAAGCTAGTGACCTACCTCCTCCATGATATACATGTGAGATATTATAATCTTCCCATATAATACCAAAAAAAGTTGTGCAACAAGTATAACCACCAAAATCCATTACATGATCTCAAGATATGATCAATACCATAGTATCAATGTTAATAAAATGATGTATAATTATTTTTTAAAATAAATATTATATCCAATATGTAAATAATATTAAAGTGAAACAAACCAAAAAGTAAAATAAGACAATTTCCATGTAGTCCATATGAAGCTCTATTGACTTTATCATGACAGTGTGCTTTCACTTAACATCCCATAATACAACATAATGCTTTATTAGTTAAGGTAATGTTTATTTTATTGACCTTAATATAAGATTAAAACTATTTTTTGTAGCATGCTCAAAATGATGTCGTTCAACAACATCAACATGTATAAGGGGCAATATGATCCACAAATATATTCATTAGGTAGACAAATATTTGAAGGAAATACTAGTATGTGGCATATGTAAGACTTCCATAAAGCTTAATAAGTTCAAATGTCAATATTTATATGATAAATTTTAACTATCAATATTAATATTAATAATTTTATTATTTAATAATTGTATTTAGTTCAAATCTAATCAAATCATTTAATGTGAAACTTATTTTTGTTTGTGACCAAAACATCATGATGAGTGTTTATTGAGATAAGGGAACATTCCACCTAATCCATAGTTGCGGGAGTCCTTCAAATCTACTAGAATGAACCACATGTAATAATTCTTGTAACCATAACTAAAAATCAAAGACAATTATTTAGAAATGAACAAATTTATGACAACATTACATAATTAATAATACTTGTAATTAAGCCTACAATAATTATAATGTTCATGTAATTAATGTTGCACTATCTAATCTAGCTCAATGTAACTCTATATTAAGATGTACTAGTGGTGCACTTCCCAAACAATATTGTGTGGTCTCATCAAAATATCTTAACATGGGTATAATTCAAAAATGAATATAGACTCATTCTTGTCGAGAATTAATGTATGACATACTGAAACTAGAAAATATACTATAATTTTCATTGTAATGTGACCTCATCTAAAAATTATCATGGGTGATAAGAAAATTGGGTAGTAATAAAATGAATTCTATATGGTACTTTATGAATATTAGTTTATGACAATCAAACATCAAGTAATTTTTTTCAAAGTGCATGTTGATTGGCATATGCAGTATCAATGACAAGATGACCAAGTGCATGTAATCCCATTAAAATAGCTATATCATGTAAGGTGACATTTAATAAAGTTGATAGGATCTACTCAATAAAATGTGTAAAACCATAATTACATAATATATTCCCAAAGATGATCATCAAAATAGTTTCAAGGGAGCCTATTTTGACAAATCAAGATATGACTCATATTTAGATAACCATGAATGGTAAGTGGTCGATGTGTATATGACGGGTTATGAGCAGTGGCAAATGATCACTTGCATGTTGGTTATTTCGGATAGTAACATGAAACTTTAAAAGCTCATGCAAGTACATGTGATCACTCAAGTAATATAGTAGTGACTTGAGTATCATATGCATAATGATTGAATATGTCTGAAAATAAATACAAAAAGAAATGGTTTTAATTAACTAAAAATGTTTAAAATAAATAGAAAACTATATAAAATTAAATTAATATAAAAAGAAAATAATATAAATTAATAAAAAAATAACAATTAAGGCAGTATAGAGTGAATAAAATAACATATATATATATATATATATATATATAGTATTATGTTAGAATTGATGAATCCTTTTAAGTTAGTTAATATATTATTTTTTTCCAAATTTAACATGTTTGTAGTTCTAAATTTAAATTGAATATATATCCTAATCTAGCAAAAATAGACTCGAATTAAAGTGTCAGTCCTTTGGGTTTTGTAAGAAAATAATATATTCGTATATTGCCAACAAATCAATAATTTTAATATTTCTATAATTAAAAGGATAAAATATGAAATATGGGTTATTGAGAATTATTTGCTAATATAATAGAAAAATAACATAAAGGAATTCACCAATTCTATTTTGGTCTATTATATATTTATTACTTCCTTAATTTTTTATTATCTTGATTGTTTCTTTTTTTTTTAATTTCTAGAACTTGTTTTATATCTTAATTTGCTTTTATATATTTTTCTATTTTTTAGAATAGTTTTAGCTAGTTAATTAAAATTGGTTCATTTTGCATTTATTTTTACACACTTCTATATTATTTGTTGACCACATGGACTTGCATGAGCATTTAAAGTTTCATATTGCTATTTAAAATATCAATAAGTTTTTAGCTCCATAGTTGTGATTGAGATTAGTAAAATTATTATAAAAATTATTTTTTATTTCATTTCATATACGATATCTTTCTTTGTCTCAATTTTCTTGCAAACTCATTTAAATTCTTATATGAACATATGACAAGAAAAATTACTCTCATTTGACTATAAAATTAAACACACTTTTTAAAGGGGGAAAAGATTAATTCAATAAAGGCTAATTAGAATAAATGACAATACAAGATGATTTTATTACTTCTAATCAAGCTACAATAATAAATGATGACAAGGATACATGTATAAAAGATTATGTCATCTCAATCTTCATGAACTGAATTTAACCATAGTGAGGCTTGAAAAAAAACTTCTCAATTTGAGTTGAAACCTAATATGTATCAAATACTTTAATGTGTAAGCCAATTTAGTGGAATGCACAGGGAAGATACTCACCTTCAGCTTCACTTGTTCATGGAGGTTAATGATTCATTCAAGCTATAATGAGTCACATAATAAGTTTTATGATTGAAATTATTTATTTATTCATTGAGGGATATGGCTAGAGTGTGATTGAATATTTTGCCTCCCGATTCAATTAATTGATGGAATTATATGGTTGAGAAATTCTATATGATTTTCACCAACTAATAATGTTAAACTGATGAATCCAAATGAAAGACTTTTTATATTGGTCTCAGTGCTCAAACTCGTGCTATGATAGATGATTTAGAAAAAAGAGTTCTTGCCAAATTTTATAATATGACATAAGTGGTTCTAGAGAGGATAGTTAATAAAAATTACTGATGTCCTAAAGGAAGAAGATTAGCTAGAGTGAGATTGATGCTTTAACAACTTTCATAGTAACTGTTTTTTCTATTTCAAATATGCCGAGTCAATGTAGATATGCCATTGACCACATATAAGTAAATTGACTACTTTATTATGTGTCTACTACAAGGAATGATGTTTATTTGATATTTATCCATCCAATCAAGTTTATATATGTTACATGGGGAATTAAAAATAAAAGTACTAGCTCTTACTCTAATTATTACAATCTAGAATGAGGCAACACTCTAACATTTCTTGGAGTAATCAAGGAATAGTTGTTTCTGATGCACCTCAAAGAGTAGCTAGTTTCCAGTAGAATATTCTATTTCAAAGATCATGTGTATATGATCAATCAAGCCCTCTTGAAAAGTTATCGAAAGAGTATAAGACCAAGAATGATGCTATAATTCAAATCCAAGTTATAACACTAAGGATTTTGGAGAACCAAATCAAACAATTAGCAATTATCTTGAATAATTATTCTTAGAATTCTTTTTCATGTGATACAAAAAGTATTACAAATAATAGAAAGGAATAATGCAATGCTACCAATTTGAAAAGTGGTAAAGAGTGAGAAATGCTTGTATATTATTTCAATTGATCAAGAGAGCTCATTTCAATCTGGTCATGTGAGGAGAGAGGAGAAAGAAAAAATTTAATTAAGAAATCTACCATTGGGTATGGTGCTACTACGTCAATACCATAAAGCATGCTAGTATAATTAAATGAGCAACCACAATCACCTTCTCCTCGATGCTTCCACAAATAGCAACAAGATAAATAATTTAGCAAATTTTTAGAAATTATAGAGTAGTTTGTTTCATAAATATGTTACTTGTAGAAGCTTCGTAGAAAATATCTAACAATGCTAAATTCTTGAAAGATATTTCTTCCAAGAAGAGAAGATTATGAGAGTTTCAAATAGTGGCACTTACGAATGAATGCAACTCTATTTTAAATGCAAACTTCTAACCAAGTTGAAGAATCCTAGAAGTTTTATGATCTCATACTTTATTGGTAATACTTTTTGTGGAAAAGCTCTATGTGATTTGGGATCAATTATCGACTTGATGCAAATGTTGATCTTCAAATAGCTAGGAATTTAAAAGTAAAGCACACCATAGTTACTCTTCAATTATCTAATAAGTCCTTTGCTTACCTCAAAAGTAAAATCAAAGATGTGTTAGTTCTAGTGGACAAGTTTAACTTTCTTATAAACTTTATAATGCTAGACTATGAAGCTGATAAATAGGTTCTCATAATTTTAGGGAGATCATTTCTTGATATTGTGAAAATTTTGATTAATGTATAAAAAGGAGAGCTAATTTGAGAGTCAATGATCAACAAGTAACTTTCAATATGTTCACCACCATGTGTTATCCATCAGAGGGAGATACATTGTTTATTCATCAATGTTTTGGGCTCAATTATAAATAATAATTACAACTTGGAGAGGAATGTGATAATGAAAAAATCACACTTCTGGTGCTTGTGAAAAAGAGTAATTACTTCTCAAGATTTGAAGAAATCTAGTTGATGATTATAAATCAAGTAGTTTGTGGGAGACAACCCATAGTAGATATTTGAATAAAATAAATAAAATAAAAAATATTTAAATTATTATTATTATTATTATATTTAAGTTCTATTATTTTTGTTAAAAAAAGTTAAGGTTTACTAAAGGATGATACAAATGGGATTCTCGATAATAATGATGATCTTCACTTAGTTCCTTAAAAAGATTTTGAGGAGATAAAGCCAAAGAATAAAAATGATACAAAACCCAACAATGTAGAAAATAAGGATGAATAGGTTTGAGGGTAGCCTATTTATCTCTTTATATTTTCTATCATTTCAATCCAATCTAATGATTTTTTTAGATCGATTTAGCTTGGGTAGTTAGTGTGTGTTTCAATGATGTCTTTTGTGAATTTTTTACAATGATAAAATGTATTGTTCTTAGAACAATACCAAAAGCTCATTGAACAAATATTTATGCCTAATAGATTTTTATGAGTAAATAGGTCGTACAAGTAATATAGTAAATATAAGTCTGGATATCAATTTCATAAGAATTGTTATGGTAGTTTGACTAATTAATAATAAATTAACTATTATTTAAGTTGAGATGTACTTGAGTCTCAGATAGATACTTAGACTCTATAGTTGGTTTACTTTCTTGTGCATGATTGATAATATCTTATTTTTTGGCCTCTTTTTCATCAAGACATGTAATGAAGTAGTAATAATTATATTTATGCTTTAGGCTTTTTTAGTATTATACTCACATCAATTAATATATGTCTCCCTAGAAATTCTATCTAAGGAAGTCATACAAGAATAAAATGATTACAGTGTTATGATCATCTTGCGAAACATATTTTCTTCCATATGTTCAATGACTTAATTGTCACCATCTACTACAACCAACATATGACTCCCAAGAATTAGTAAATTCCTAGGTTAGAGGTTCTAAATAACTCTCACATTATTTGAGGGCTAATCCCTTTAGAAGATATATAATGGAATGGTCATAATAATATTTATATTTTTAATTCATAAGTATTATATTTACATCAATTAAACATACATAAATCTAGGGTTTTCACACATAGATCCATTGCATGAGGAAGAATTCAGAGATAAGCCACTTTCTATCGATGCAGGCCTCATGTATGTGTTTCATAGCTTGCCTATTATCATCCACCACATCCAATAAACATACGCCTATTAGATGGTGAAATCCTAAATCTCTTTTCTAACAAACACTCATATCCAACAACATTTAAAGCATATCAATACAATAATTATTTATTATAAAACTATGTTTATCGTACATAATTACATAACCCAATCCTAGTTTTTTGATTAACTTGACTTTGATATAGATTTTGCTTGAGAAGATTGGAGGACCATCTCATCGAATCAGGCATTCTCAATGATTGACAGAATTAGGATCTAGGTTTTAGATATGGTTCCCAATCTATTTTTCTATGTTTGGCTAGAGATTATCTTCTTAATCAAGGGAGATGATGCACCTTAGTGAAACATTGGATTGCATCATGTTTTCCACTCCCATGTAATTCTCTTTCTAAAATTCTTGAAGTCTACCTTTAATATCATTAGGTCCCATCTTGTACTATAATAGTTTAATAAACATATTGTAATAATATTTAGTTAAAATTATGGTATTGAATAAACTTCAAATCTCCTTTTGGATCATTATGCTGCTAGATGTCATGAACATCATCATGGGATGTCACAAATAATGTTGTGATATTGTATGGAAGCCTAAGAATAACATCATGATGCTGAAAAATATAATGACTCAAAAAATTATTCTTCAGAGCACAATATCATGAAAATAAATAATGAAGTGACTTAAAGAATTACTCTCGAAAATAAAATATTATAGTGATAAATAATGTCATGACATAATATCACTTTGTATTGCATGATTTTGGTTTTGTAAAGAACATGTTGTGGCATTGAAAAAGACTATGACTTTATGTTTCAAATTAGTACATTTTTAATGATGTAAAAATAATATCATAACCAAAAGTTACATTTAGAATAAATGTGGATACATCTCCAAAATAATATTATGACCTCAAAGAATATGCTATATTGTGAAAGAATATTATTAACGAGTAGTGGATAAAAAATGGCATAATTTTTTTTTACTTATCTACCCTCTATTTCAACTTTCTACTAAATTCATAAATTCTACCCAATTTATAAATGATTTCACTATTATTTATCAAAATCTATCAAAAATATAATTTTGTAAAATTACCATTTTAAATTATATTTTTCACCCACACATTATGATAAATAGAAAAAATGCCTAATAAAAATATTGCTAAAAAAGTAATTAAGTCAATAATTTTTTTAGATATATTTATTTTTCGTAAAATGCATATTATATGTTAGATGTATTCTATTCACACTATTTAATATTGTAAGTATATGCGTTAAAGTCAAACAAATAATAAAGTAGACTTTTAAGCTTTATCTTGATCCCATAAAAATTGGTGTTTCGTGGGTTGAAGTTGTTTTCTAGACACTTGATTTTTTTGGCTTACAATCAACTTATAATAAGAGTGTGTCTAGGCTTGACTTACTACTATGTATATGTTGTTGCTCCTTGTTTATGCAATCTAGAATTTGTTGGTAAGGTGATAAGATAATGTACAAACTATTCTCTCACTAGTTAGCATATCTATCATTTGTGCTAGTAGTATACACATCAACGTAAGAACCTCTAGCATGTATTCTTATTCATAGTTAAGTTATTCTAAGAAACATACATTGTTCTTGAGCAAAATTTTATAAAATGACACTAATGGTTTATCACACACCTTAATAATCCTTGCAATGAATATCATAAATGTATTAAATGTGTTGGTAGTCCATGTAGAAAATACTTGCTCTTATGCTCTTATAGCTTGTCACCGTAACAAGAGACATACGTGTGTGATCTTTTAGCTTTCACCATCCTAAGAATCATTCATAGATATGGATTACTAGATTTACTATATCTTACTTAATGTAAGTCATCATTTGCATAGTTAAACCACATGACAAGTCTTACCCAAAGGTCATGTACATCTTGGTGGAAGCCAAGGTGTGAATAGTTTTGAAGAACACAACAACATCCACATTGAAATTACTTAAAAATAATATATTACAACTTAGCATTCAACGCCTACATACCTACAAACCAACCCTAGGCAAAATCTAGCCTAGAATTAAAAAAGAATCAAATTAAACAAATGCAAATGTCATCATATTGCATATACAAATCAATGAATTCAATAAGAGAATAAAAAAAATTGATTTGCAATAATCTGATCTTAGCTGGTAGATTTTCACTACTAGTTGATGATTGTCTTAGGCTTGGAGAGTGCTGCTACTATCAGTTTGCTTTATTAGAGTCACTTGGTTGTATCTTCATTGATCTTTTCTCAAGTCTGAATGATATCAATATGTATGATCATGACACTTTCATCTTGATACTCTAAGTACACCAAATACCTAATCAACAATTTCTTATATATAGATATATTTTTCACATACATCAACTCCAACTTGGAACGTGATAGCTCCAACTCACAACCTAATCTTGATAGCATCCTTGGAATGCACTCTCTGTCAATCTATAGCACTCAACCTACTAGGCATTGATTCGTTGACAACTAGGTCATACATGTTCATCACCATCAAAAAGTTCAACATCTTCCTCTTCTATAGTGGATAGTTGAGTGAGCCAACTTAATCATCTTGAAATATAGAATGAAATTTATTCTATATTCTTTAGTGTTGCATTCAATCAACAAGTTATGTTGATTAGCTATTTGGCGTTGTGAGTCCAACATAACTTGTTGTGAATTCTCCAATTCACAACATAAAAACTCCATGGCAACTTCTTTTTCTAATTCTACACAGAACCCAAACATATCTTGATTGCTTGTTCATTTGTCACACCGCACACCCAAAGAAGAATGATTCTTCAAATTTTTTCAACTCAGAGAGTGTGTCACATCAATAATATGTACAACATCATTTTTTCCCCATAGGAGATCATTGTATTTCACTTCTTTTTTCTTTTCTATGGCATGTAGAAGCTATCTCCAATGTGAAAAAGTGGTGTGCTTTCTCTTTTATTTCAGTATAACCTTCCAATTGTTGAACATAAAAGCAATTACAAATAAAAGGCATGTGAAATTACTAAAAAACCAAATCAAGCAAGCCATACTAGATTGGTTTGACCAATGTGGTCTACCACCATGGGCATAGCCAACAACTATTAAGCCCAATAAGAGCTAATTAGACTAATGTCTTTATTATCAGTTAGGATCATCCTTAAGGATGACATTAAATATTGTAGGCATGTTAGTTGTCACAATATCACATATCCATCTCCCATCATGTAAAGGTGTTCATTCTTTAAGATGAATTTGTTCTAGAAAATTTTTAGTTGTGTTCTCCCAATTGTATCTATGTGATTAATAAATTTATTAACTTGAATCTACATTAGAGATCCTTTAAAGTTTTATCTTTAAACAATATATTGATGTTTACAAGTGACGCATGTAAATTCTATGATAAGCCCTGAGCTAATTCCATTTTGAATGCAAATTTCTTTGATAGGGATGTTATAGATAATGGTGAAGATCAAAAATTATAAACATTTCTTTAGTATTGTAGAAGACAATTGGGAACAATTAATAATAACCATTACATCCATGGAAATTAACAAAGTGTATTTATATTTCTCAAACAAAATTGAGCACTAGTTTACAATGAGCAAACTCTTTAATTAATGAAATCATTAAGAGAATGCCCAAAAAATATTGGAAAAAAACTTTAATTATGTTCTTCCCAAGAATTGTTTGAAAAACACATATCCAAGATTTGTCTGCTTCAAAGCAAGGAAGAAGCTGGGTAACCCAACATAAGGCTTGTGCCAATCATCAAAAAAGAAGAGTCTTCACTTTATCTTTTTGCTAAGATTGTTTTGTTAAATAAAATTTGATATTCAAATTGTTTACCAACAATAGCTTGAATTATAATAATTGTAATAATCATTCATGGCTTTACTAATGTCTCTCAATGATGAATGATCTTGATTAATATATGGATTGACACATGTTTTAAGATATTTGTATTTGTGATTCTAAATGTATTTTTATCTTTCACCACTATTTCACTTAGTTGTCATTGGCACTTAAGTGTTTTTATTTTATATTTAATAACTAACATACATTATAAGCATTTGATTAATAGACATTCTACTCTTAGTATGACTTTATGGAATGCATCTTCATAGGTCATTACAAAATTTGTTTATGAAAGAAATTTTTTGCCAGATGATATCTTCCCATTATTAGTATTCCTAAAGTTAGATTTTTCCTCATAGCCCAGTGACTCATAATATAAAATTTTAATCTTTCCATGTTTAAACTGGTGTATGTGACCTAAAATTTATAAAGTATGTGACTAAAATTCAAACTGGATACAAATGTTACCTTAAGGTTTTCATTGAGATAGTAAATTGGGTGCCAAGTGGGGAGACATTTGACCTTGTGTTTTCAATAGGTCATAAATTAATGAATCTCATTTGTATCATTTGTTTCATTTGCATCAACTCCTCTCATTTTCCTCAACAACATGAGTATCACCTATTGAAAATCATTTGCAATAACTCATGTCATTATTCAAATAAACGTGTATGGAAGCTTGCTGAATTGGTAATTCAACTGAGGTCATTCCATTCTTCATGGCATTACTAGCATACATACTTGAATTTGATCATTTTTAACTACTAATTGTTGAAATTTGTTTTCATTCTAATTGGATTTTGCAGTTTAAGATTGATTGACAATGTTAGACAACTTCAATGATATCACACAACATGTGTTATAATCTCAAAAAGAATGTGGATGAGTACATTGTTTGGCTAAATCTCCACATTATTTCCAATATATCTCAAATTATTTTTTTTCTCTAAATTATTCAAGCAAAATAACACAACACTTTCATGATGGAATAAATCATATTTGCCTTTTCATACACAAAAACAAAATTGATCTTTTTTATAGTATTAGGTTTTGGCATAATTGAGAAAACAAAATAAAAAAATTACAGAGAACAAATTAAACTTTACAATAATAGATTTTTTGGAGAAAACTCCAAATTAGTTCAAAAGTATTTAAAAATAATGTATAAACCAATGAAGAAAAACTAGAATGCTTCATTTGTTACAATTGATCAATGAGAAGGCCATCAACACCTTAAGGCCCATATCAAAAATCAAAAATAATGAATGAAGAATGAAACCCTAGAGAAAGAAGAGGGGGGGGGCAGGACACGGCGAAAAAAAAATTGAGAGAAAATAGTAGGATGAGATTCTTCGCACTCCTAGAAAACTTCTTCTTGTAGTGAACTATAATGCCATAGTTAATGTTTTGAAAGAAACATTAAGTGGGGGAGAGGGGTCAAGAAGTGTGGTTGACATGAATTAAGGGGATAGTTTTCATACTAGTTTAACCAATAACTAGAACTTAAATATTATATATGTATATCATGCCATTTTGACTAAAATACATTTGGAGATCTAGTTTCTTTCTCATTGAAAAAATATTGATATATTGTAGAAATGTGTAATATTGGTAGGATATAACAAATTATGAGATGCATATTTTTTTTGTTAGAGAACACTTGAGTAGCAATTGGGTCAAGAAAATTGTCTCAATATTTGGTATGCCAAATATCAAATATTACAAGTTATTTTGGTGATTATTATTGATTTGCTTATATGAAAATGAATAGCTTTAAACAAAATAATTTCATGAAATTATTATTTAAATAGATTATGATGAATAATAATAAAATCAAGTAGTTTTTATAAGATATATAAGACTTACTAGGATTTTTGAGCTGGATGAGATTGAAAAGTTATGTAAAATCATAGCATAATCATGTTATGACTTTTACACATTCAAGAGCATATAGAATATTTTCAACAACTATTATTGGCTAAAATTCTATACAATTAGTCATGAAAATTTTCATACATCGAATCTACTACCTCATTGATACAATTATTTCATTATGCAACATATTCTTTTTGGCTGTGAAATTATCTTAGAGTTATAATTGTACTAGCTCAGTAACATTTTTAATGGCTATGACATTAAATTTATGTCATAGTAGCTAAGTACCCTACTAATGCTAAAAGTGATGATATTCTCTAGTGTCGTGAATTTTTCTTTTCAAAGTCATAAATACCAAGGCAAAACCTGTGCTGATTCATGAGTGCCATGACTTATGGCTACAAAAAGTTACATAGGGCATTTACTTGAGCTGTGATCATTTCCATATTCATGAAATTTTTCTCTAGAGAAAAGGTCAAAGCCATGACCATTCTTAGTGTCATGACCATTCTTAGTGTCATGCCTTCATATTACAAAAAAAAATGCATGAGACATATTCATTTCTATCAAACCCTAGGAGGGATCCATGACCAAGGAACTAATACAATGCGCAAGCTTAAACCCTAAGAGAAAGACATTAATTTTGATCCCACTTAAGGGCAAATCTAAGGAGCAATAAATGAGAATTAAGGATTTAGAATTTTGAAATCTAGATTCTTTTGATGTCTATCATTGGACCCAAAATTCTATGAGTTATATTTTAATTTATCTAATATGAGTTTAACTCCAATGTTAGGCTAAATTAAGGCCTAGGATTAGAGTATTTTATTACTTGTGATGAATATATACTTGAATTTTATGTTTTCTTTGTGTCATAGTTTGATTATTGACATATATAATATTTATTTAGAATTGAAATTAGGATTTCAATATTATGAGGTTTTTGCATGTTATCTTAGTAGATAGTGATAGGTAAATTTCCAATTTTGTTACTCCACCTAATTTAATCTGGTAGAAAATTTTTCAAAAGCTAGTTAATTAGGTTATCCAATCAACTAAGATATGCAAGTGTATGGGTTGTACAAGTAATATAATAAAATCAAGTACAAATATTAATCTCAAAGGGATTGTATCAATAGTTAGACTATCTAATGATAGAAAAGCTATTTTTAGTAGAAGAAAATCTAAGAATATAATAAATCTTAGGTTCAGGGTCTAGTTTCCTAATTAATGTGATACTATTAATTTATTTGATATATCTTATGCTAGACACATAATGAAGGTTGGGTATTGTGCAAATGACTCCCTGCCCTATTGTCATATCAGGTAGTTATTATTATTGAGTCTTTCCTAATGATGATCCCCTTGTAACTATCCCTCATCATATCACTGCCAAGATAATATTTCATTTTTATGTACAGATAATTCAAAATCTCATACATTTTAGGAAACTTCATCAATTGCTCTTTATGATTAATTTCTATGCACTATCTTATTTATAGGCCCATGTTATCTTAAATACTAATGATTGATATAATTTTATAGCATTTGTATTTTCAGCTTCATAAATAACATACTTAGACAATTAACATATATCTTTTTCAAGTTTTACTAATAGTAATCATACGAGTGAAAGGAACTCACAAAAGGTAGCACTACCTTGCAAGAAATAACAAACTTGCATATATCCCAATGATTACTTGTTACCATCTTCCTCGATCATGATATAATTTCCATACTAAAATGAACTTTTTTTGAAAATTATTCTATTTAATGTCTATCACAATTGAGAATCATTCCCTCTAAGATGTGTAGAATAGCTTGTGTAAATATATTCACACTTTTGCCTTCATAAATATCATAGTCATGATAATTAATATATCGAAACATCAATGTTCAACATATAGGTTCATCTCATACATCATAACTAGAAGGACTGTCTCCATCTTTCTATAATTTGTACAAGTGAGTCAACTCATAAAAAGATGCACTATTTTTCAATAACAATTAGGTTGCAGAGATTGAATGCATCAATTGTAACAGCTAATGAAATGAGGTGGTATTCAGAGCATCATATGGAGGATGGTAAGATGTGTCACCATTATGATGCCCCTACTTGGAAACATTTTGATGGGTGTTTCCCTGATTTTTCTTCTGAAGTTTGAAATGTTAGGCTTGGTTTATTTGCTGATGGTTTTTATAGATATTTTTTGCAGCCATTGATAGCGGAGTTGAAAAGTCTTTGGGGGTGTTGGGGTTCAAACTTATAATATTTCCAAATGACAAAATTTAAAGATGCGCACTACCCTCATGTGGAACATAAATGACTTTCCAGCGTATTCTATGATGTCTGAGTGGAGTAAAGCTAGTATGTTGGCATGTCCAGATTGTATGGAAGATTCGGATGCTTTTAGATTAATTAAGAGTGGAAAACAGTTGTGGTTCGACAACCATCAGAAGTTTTTTCTTATTAATCATCCATATAGACATCAAACCAAAGACTTCATTAAGAATATAAAGGTTACTAAACAATTTCCAGGGGTTATATCTAGGGATGAAATTTTTCCAGATTTGAATAACAGAGGGTTGAGAAAGGTGATAGATGTTGATGCTGAGGTTATGAATGCAGCTATATCTAAGACTTGTGGGTGCGAATAAGAGAAATATTTTATGGGATTTGCCCTATTGGCATGAACACTTGCTCAGGTACAATTTTGATGTTATGCATATTGAGAAGAATATGTTTAACAATATTTTCAATATAGTGTTTAACATTCTAGAGAAAACTAAAGACATACAAGTCAAGAGATTAGTTGAATAAATATTATCGTTGTCCTCAATTTGCACAAAATCTTTTCACCAATAAATACCTTGTTGTGTCATTTGTTCTGAATAAATCACAAAAGAAGGATGTGTTGGAGTGAGAAAAAAAACTTAGATTTCCAAATGGTTATGCTTCTAATCTGGGGAGATGTGTGGATGCGAACAAACTTAAGATGTTTGGCATGAAGAGTCATGATAGTCATGTATTCATGCAAAGATTGTTACCAATTGCTCTTCGAGAGTTCCTGCCAAATAGAATATGAAAATCGATAACTGAGATTTCTTTATTCTTTAAGCAACTTACTTCTTATTTTTTGACTGATGAGGAGTTGAGGAATTTGGATGAAGAAATTCATGTTATCTTATGCAATCTTGAGAAAATCTTCCCTCCAAGTTTTTTTAACTCAATGGAACATATTGTAGTGCACTTGGCTTACGAAGCTAGGATTGCTGGTCTAGTCCATTATCGTTGGATGTATCCTCCAGAAAGATAATATTAATTCACTCAACCAATTCTTTTCCTATATATATACACACACACACACACACAAATGACTTGTAATATTCAATAATCTTTTTGTAGATACTTTAGGAAAATAAAGCATATAATAATGAATAAGGTTCAATTTGAGGGTTTTATATCAATTGGTTATATTATGGATGAGGCTGCCAAATTCACATTATTCTATTTCAAAGAAGGAGATCCAACTCTTCCACTTAAAGAAAAGCAAAATGAGGTTTATCTTGATGACATTGTGAATAATGAAATGTTTGAAATTTTCAAGCCTCTAGGTAAAGCAGATGGCATTGAAGGGAAATGGTATCTAGCAAACAATGAATATACTACAGCTCGTCTATATGTCCTAATAAATTGGCTAAAAGTTCAACCATTCATAGAGTAAGTATTTCTTAAAAGTCAAATGAGATCTACTTAGCATTTTAATTTACTATTTCCTATCAATGAATCCATTATTTCTAATTTCTTTTTTTAGTGAATTTGTTATATAAAAACGTAAATAGTTTCCAACCAAGAATGACGAAGCTATCAATGCCGTGATGGAGTAAGAATTTCCATCATTATTTGAAAAATACGTATGTTTACTAAACATGAAAATCACAAAATAATTGTATTGTTCTAATAAAAATTTATTATTATAATCTCAATAATCCACTGATTTCTGATTATAGGTTCATATTCATGCAAATAAAATTTCCAATCATTATATTCGAAGTATAGCACGAGATCTCCTAAGAGATGTTAGAACTTACAATGGTTACTATGTGAATGATTTTAAATTTCACACTAGATCGTATGGTAGTTACCGGGCAACATACAATATGAGGGTATGCATTAAAGGATCTGTATACAATGAAACCAAATCTGATTATTACGGGACTCTGGTCGAAGTGATCGAGTTAGAATTTAAAGCCCTTCCAGTAAAAAAAACTATGTTATTCAAATGTGAATGGTTCGACCCAACACCACATGTCGGTATTATTATCCATCCTCGATATAAACTTATCAATGTGCATGATAAAAAATGATTCAATAAGTCTGAACCTTTTGTCTTAGCTGTACAAGCATCACATGTTTATAATTATGAATATCCGGGTCAGACCGATCCTAGAAATGATTGGAAAGATGTGTGCAAGATCAACGCAAGGACTCAAATTGACATCCCCGCATCACTAAGTATTGATGTCATAGAACCAACTTTTCAAAATGATGACAATGATGTTATAATTAAAGCTGTGATGGGAACGAAGACATCATTTTAATCACATCTTCTGAGATGGATATAAGTGGGGATGTAGATGATGGTTACATTTAATTGATCATGAAAAAGAAACGAGTGGTGAAGAGGAGTTTGAAAAAGTTGTTACTACATCTAAAGAAGAAGATGAACCATATTTGGATGATTCTGATGAGAATGAGTAGACAATGAGTTTTATGTTATTTTAATCGTTAATCATTTTTGTTTTTTTTTCATTGCCTTATGTGTTTTACTTGAATATTACTAATCAATAATGTGCTATTTATTATTTTTAAAACATATGGCACGTGGACGAGGTTGAGGCAGCACGTTGCAAGGTTGTACCAGTTTTGGTATATGTAGCAAGGCCTCAGGTATGCCCGATCCTGGTAGAGGGTCAGGGGTGGATGAGACATCACAGCAGACAAAGAAGGTTGTGAATATACCACAGCAGCATGATCACTAGACTGATCCACATAATGGTCCTGAGATTTTGATGAATGATCAAGAGACGTGGGAAAGAGAGAAGGGAGAGGATGGATATGTTGGAGAGTCTTCCTCAGAGCACCCTACAAACGAGACTCTCATTATTGCTCAGTTTGACCCAACAATTGATAATCCATAATATATCAAACTTAACTAATGATTTATCAATTTCTTAATTTATTTCTTACTTGCTATTAAATTTTGGGTAACATGATGAAGATAGAGCTGTCTGGTTCAATTTTTAGGATTCTGAGGACAATTTTCAGGAAGTCTTTTAAACATAATGGACATAATTAGAAGTTACTGGCACATAGAGACCAATTAATGATTTGGAAATAATTTAAGGTACATATTACTACCTAACATTTTTTATATCTTTTATTTATTCCTTTGTTCACTGATGAAAAATGTTTTAATTATAATTGCAGAGAGTTTATAGGTGGACACAACCAAAAAAGGTGGTCAAAAGTGTATTCTACAAACATGATGCTAGTTGGTATAAAGACATCGTGTACGAGGTCAAAGATAAATAGTTGAAGAAGAAAGAGCAAGATTTGAGTGACTCGGATCGTGTTTTCAAGGAGTGGCGGAGAATATGAGAAGATCCTAATTATAGGAAGAGGTGTGATAAACAGAGCGGCAATCATCACTCAGAGCGGGCTGTGGAGGGTAGTGGCATGTCTACACACATTTGTGGATCTCGCTCTATGCATGAGCACGAACGAGCATTGATATTATTTCTAATTTGTACTTTTTATATTTATTACTTTATGAATTGTGTTCTATTATGTCTAATTTTCATTTGTCATAAATAATTTTTTTTCAATAGAATTAATGTATGTATTATGTGTAATTAAAGGCACGCAAGGAGGATAAGAAGCCTAGTGCTCCTCGCTTATTTAGATACATGCACACGAGGCTCATGATGATCAGACTTTTGTTGATTAGAGATCTTGTGCAGCAAATATAAGTTTCATTTAAAAAATTACTTTTCTCTTTTTTTTGAATATAGATTTAAATACTTATCGTACATATTTATTAGGCAAGATATGAGGAAATGTTAGCTGCTATGACTCAAGTGTATTCCTTGTCTACTTTAGGTTAATGTGATGGTGCAATAGGTAGTTCTCATTCATCAGCTCCACCAGTTGATACGAATCAGATTTGGTATGAGGCTATTGATGGCAAGGAGAAGAAGCTTGTCTATGTCGTCGGTCCGTCGACATCATCATTCTACTCACATAAACGACCAAATTATGAAGCTGCATTTTCAGGAACATCTTCGAATTTGTTCTCGATGATGGACTTTCATGATGCGATATGAAATGCTATACAATATCAGTTGGCCAATACCAAGCGACGCATGATTGACTATGAGGATGATAGAGATGAGTTGCATCTGCGTTTTGATTGACTTATAAAGAAGTTTTAGGAAGGAGGACTGTAGTTCAACCTCGATGATCTACCTCGGATTGTTTGGCGTAATGCTCCAGCAACAGCATCTACTCCATCACCTACAATAGAACCTACAGCAACCACATCAGGACTAGTAGCAGCAGACAGCTCTACCCCGATACCCGACATCTCACCTTACGGACCAGATACGTCTCAGCATAACGATAATGAAACTATGTTGGATGATTGCATGTATTACACATATGTTTTTTCATGTCTTAAACTTGGAATTTGGAATTCATATTTTTATTTTCTCTTGACTTATTTACTATATATATGTAGTATATATAATAGTTTGCTTGTTTTAATTGTACTTTTCTTTTGTTTCTTAATCTTAATATATATATATTTATTTATTTATTTATTTATTTATTTATTTATTTATTTATTTAAAAGCAAGATATAAAACTCAAAATGGAAAAAAAATATTTAAAATTTAATTTACCGACGAAATTGCGACCAAAAACTGACCAAAATTTTTTAATATCAAAAGTTGGAAAAAGGTAACCAAATGATCGGTAATATTTTTGGAGACCTAATACTGACCAATGATATTATAAAATTTTGGTTGATTTTTGATCGTAATTTTATTGATTATTATCGACCATTTTGAGACTATTTACCGACATAATGTTTTTGGTCGGAAAATGGTTAGAATATATTCGATAATTGTTTGTCAGTAAATGATTGGTAATTACTGATCATTTAAAGACCATTTACCGACCTAATGCTTTGGTCGAAAAATGATCAAAATATAGTCAGTAATTATTTATCGGTAAATGGTCGATAAATGGTTAGTAATTTACCGACCAACTTATTTTTCGTTGGTAACTTATGATTTGGTCAGTAAATGGTCAATAATAGGTTTACTAAAAAAATACCAAATTACAACCAAATAATTGGTCGGTAATTTGATGAATTTTAGTAGTGGTCATATGTATTACATATCAGTGTCTATCATGACAACCTTATGCAAACCCACAATTAATTGAAACTTTAATTCAAGCTTTATTTAATCATCATTCATCACTATTAAATAATTTAAATAAAAACAAACTATACAATTTTAATACAAATTTCCATATTTATCTTTAGAGGAAGAGAGTTTGAGAGCCATACCCCCTCAACTCTAGGTTTTGTTATTGGTCTTGTAACTCTTATTTGCTTGTGGAGCTCCTAGGGAGTGTGAAATTTTTTTCTAGAATTTGTAGTTATCATGGATTTTGCTTGTTTTATGAGGGGGAAGGAGAAGAAGAGAGCTTTCTTCAAGAAAATTCTATTTTTCTCTTTTATACTCAGTGGCCTTGCATTGCTTTAAGTAAGAAGTCACAACTTTCCAATAAAAATCATGATTTCTACCTTCATCTCTTCATCCTGAGGTCATAACTTTAGAATATGGTCGCAACTTTGTTTGATATTTTGATCTTTCTATGATACATGGTTGCAGCATTGACAATGAACTTGACTTTGGCCTAATCTTACTATAACACAAATTTGAGATGCTATAAAATGATTGTGACTTTGTGTCTTCATCATTTGTAATCCATAAATGGTCCCTATTAATTGGCCATGGGGGGTGATGACGTCTATCATTATTATACGGCCATGATATTTTGTGAAAGTCATAACTTTAGTCATTCATCCTTTTTGATAAGTATATTGTCATGTTATTGTAAAGTAGTCGTGGTGCTTGCAATTAGCTTGCACGTATACGTTTTAGTTATTATTTCCTTTGAGGACAAGAGCCATAACCTTAAAAATTATCATACTCGGGTAATATCCTTTATAATATTTAGTGACCCAAATGTGATGACTTTAAATAATTATCATGACTTTGACCTAAGTACTTGTGATTTTTTATTTTTTTTATAGCTCAAAATTTATAGCTTTATAAAAAAGTCATGGCTCTAACTAATGACTACCAAACTATTTAAAGATAAAGTTGTGACTATATGAATTTAGCAATGATCCTGATTAATAGTAGAGTACCTAGTTGTTCCAATGGATAATTAATTTCTTAGTCATTAAAATTTTATGAGTAAAGTATGGTTGTGATTCCATAATAATATTATAGCTATTGAGAAAGTATCACGCGCTGAAAAGATTATGCTAATAAGAGAGTAGGGTCATGACGCACAAAATTGAGGTCATGACTATAGAACATGGCCACGACACTATTTGACATCTTGATTTTTTTTGTAAGATAAGATTATGGTGCTGGAAATGCTCATAAATTATATTTAGTTTCTCTATAACACAAAGTCATGACACTATGAAATTTTTATGGCTTTGTGCCTTTATCATTTGTAGTCCATAGATGACTACGATGCTATAATTGATCATGGGACTGTGATGGTTTCCAACATTGTTATATGATTATGGCATCATGTGGAGTCTATAGCTTTAGCCATTCATCTTTATTGATAAGTATATGGCTACGACACTATAAAATAGTTGTGGTGCTTGTACTTAGCTTACACATATACATCACAGTTATGTATTTCTTTGAGGACAAGAGTCATGACCTGAGAAATATGCATACTCAAGTATTATCTTATGTAATATTTAGTAACCCAAAATTCATGATTTTAAATAATTATCAAGACTTTGGCTTGAGTACTTGTGCCTCTGTATCTTTATATAGCTCAAAAATCATGCCTTTATGAAAAAAGCTATGGATATGACTTGAGACTACTAAGTCATATAAAGATAAATTTATAGCTTTGTGAAATTAATTATGACCTTGAACACAAATGTGGTAATTGGTGTTGAGATAGCGAATAAATATCATGCTCATTCTAATTTTATGAACTAGGTATTGTTGCGACTCCATGATAATATAGTAGTTTTTGAGAAAGTATCAAACGGAGAAAAGATTATGCTAATAAGAGGGTATGATTATTGAAAATAAGATTTTCTCATGACCATTTAGAAAATATTTTGGCCAATAATATATACCAAAACCACAAAGAACTTATAGACTCAAATCATCTACTAAATATCTCCAGAAACTCATTGTGATAACAACTATTCATCAAAGTTATCAAAAATACTAAAAATTATGAAATCAATACAAATCAACACCATTTTCATGCATACAACAATTAAATATAAATATTTATAAATATCATACTCACAGCAATTAAATATACCTTAATTTCAAGTTTTTTCATATGAATTTGTTTACCATATCTTGGTTGAAAGAGTTGTCACTTGTTTCCTATCATATGCCTAAGTATGTTTTATGACTTACATATCATTGTCTATTACTCTAATCATGTATGAATTTATTAATATTCAAAATCCTAATTTTAATTCTATTTAATTAATAAATCATCCATAACCAAAAAATATTATAATAAAATATCACAATAAAACATCACATTAAAGTTTTAAACAAAGCATCCATCATATTAAA
This sequence comes from Sapria himalayana, assembly GCA_029783825.1. Lineage (NCBI taxonomy): Eukaryota > Viridiplantae > Streptophyta > Magnoliopsida > Malpighiales > Rafflesiaceae > Sapria > Sapria himalayana. Next base: position 10,119,430 of record JAREIK010000088.1, read on the forward strand.
TATATTATACCATCCAAATATTCTTCTTTTGGTCTATATTTTGGGAGTATACCATATGAGACAAGTAAATATGCATAATCTAGGTATCTAAATTTAGTCTTCATGAGAATTTAGGTTTCAAAACATAAATCTCTCAAAACTTGCTCAATTTTACTCTAATTAACCCCCTAGAAGGGGACCAGAATATATGCTGCCTCCTAGAGTTTATATTTATGCCTTGTATCACACTTGTTGCTCGTGAATTGCCCTAAAAATGAAGTTGTGTAGTATTTTAGGTTATCTTTCTTGTGCCTCTTATGTATTTTTTAAAATTTAGGATTTTCCATGTATATCCGAACATTTGGTGTGGATTTCTTTAATCATATTCATGGTACTAAATAAAAGTTGAAGTTTTGTACTTTTGGCTATGTAACACAAAATCATGATATTGAGTATGAGCAATCGATTTGGTCTTTTTCCTCTACTTGGTGGTCATGATACTTAAAAATAATGACACAAAGTCACAATACTAAATATAAGTTATAATTTTGGTCTATTTTCTATTCTTGATAGTTATGATGCTGGAAAAAATCATGACATCTCATTTAGTCTTTATAATATAAAATCATGATACTAAAATATGGTGACGACTTATGCATTTAGGCATTGTAACACAAAATTGTGGCGTTGGATGTTGATCATGACTTAGGTTTTTCTCTTGGGAGAAGGGTCATGATGCTTATATTAGCCATAACTTGAGTTTGAGTTTTTATAATATTCTATTGCCAAAAATCATGACTTCAGATTAGAGTTATGGCTTGGGCTTGAATAATCTTTTTACTAAATTAGAAGAGGAATATGTTTAACCTAATATGTTGTCTTACTTGGTAAGAGTGTGCTCAAGGTTTCAGTTCACATCATGAAGATTTGAGTTTGTGGAAGTCTTGCTTGCTTAATTTTATCTAATAATGAAAATGCAGGGAAGACCTCACCCACTGTAATTTAATCAATTGAAAACACAATAAGATACTTTATAAATAATTAATTTGTCATTTAGATATTGTATCTCTAAAATTTATTGCCATGATCGGCATATTAATGCAAAAATGTAATTTGAATAAATATATATATATTTCTAATGATTAAACATATTTTTTGGAAATAATTTGTCATAAAAATAATATATAAAGCTATCAATCTTTTTTAAGTTAAATTTAATATTTATTTTTTTTAGTTTGCATGAAAAATACATCCTTCAAAAATAATTTTCATAAAAAATTAAAATTTAATTTTTTAAATAACTTCTATATACAATTATTGACCCAAAAAAAATAATTTTGTTAAAATTATATGTAATGATAAAAATTTCTGATATATCTACCGATATATCTCCGATATATCCGTTAAGATCGATATATCTATCATTGATTCGTGTTCATATACAAATATATGCCGATATATCTTCGATATATCCGATATATCCGTAAAATCCAAGTACCGATATATCCGTAGAAATCGATATTTTAATTCGTTTTTTAACAATTGCAACTTCTATGATTTATCAAAAATCTAAATTAGATTGCATTGTTCTTATTTTCTTTTTTTTTGTTTTTTTATATTTGAAAAATAAAAACATGTTGATAATTATTTTTTGTTTTGTAAAATTATAATAATGTTTAGAAATAATGTTCTGAAATATTTTTCTTTTAGGACCAAACCTTTTTTTTTTTTTTTTTTTGATTTATTTTCCAAGGCAACGAAACAAAAAAAAAAAGGAAAAGCAAATATTTTTTTTTTACTAATAGAAATAGCTTTCAGTTGTCATTTAATACCATATACCAACTGATAACGATAACTTCCACAGTTTTCTTTGTGTGGGTGTGCAAAATAAATTTCTATTAACGATGAAAGATCAAATAGATAATGATCAAATTATTAGACAAAGCACGCGAACGCGATTGAGGACTGATGGATATTTATTATTTATGTGATAGGGTTTTCCTGGCAAGGATAATTCCGGTTTGAACTTTTATTGTCCTCTCGTTATATGAATATCAAGTTCAGGGGGAACTGCGAAGGGAGGAAGGAACGGAGTACCTGTTTTTGTAGGAAGGGTGAAACAGACCTTCACAAATGTCTCAGAAGAAGAGAAGGATCTCAGAGATGTCTATAAAGGGAACCTTCTCCGCAGTTCTTTTTCTTCACTTGATACTGTTTTTTAGTTCTCTTTCTCTCCCCTTTAACCTGTTCAATATCCTCTCTACTCTGGACAAGTTAGGAAACTCATTTCAATTCTAGGATGTTTTCTCTTCGTTCAGCTTGAAGATATCGGTATTACTTGTTCTTTAGTGATCGACTGTTACTTTTTTTTTTTTTTTTTGTGTTTTACCAAATTGCATGGTTTTATTGCAGTAAGATTTGGTGTATCAATTGTAATCAATTGATCTTAGGGTACCCCGTTAGCGTATATTCGTTGATCCTTTGACGATCATGATTCTATTGTTCTTACTGATTACGCAACAGAAAAAAGTACTGTGAAGCAAATATAACTGTAGTTTGATACTATCCGACTTTTTGATAAATACGATCTATTGTACTAACACGGAAGAAGACGGGGTGTGTTCTAAGTTGTGATAGTTTTTGGGATGCGTCTCGCTTCATGGGGGTACAGGATAGTCCATTAGACATACTCGAAAAGCTCCAAGCGTGGGTTTCTTTTAGCGCTAGCGATCTTTCGCCATTTTTTTTCTCTGGTGACTTTCAGATGTCTAATAACTGTGTGAGGGCTTGCTGTGAGTGTGGTAGTACTGCGAGCGACAAATTTTTCACTGAATGGCACTGCCAAAGTTGTGACAGATGGTCGTGTGCTGAATGTTACGGGGTCCATCTCTCCGATGATGCTGAGCGTTTGGTTGATGACCGCAAAACTTGTAAGTCGTGTTGCACTGCTATTGACTTGAAGTTGAAGCACAAGACTGATACGGAGAACATGGAACACAATCCTTCTCCAGGTCTGCAAGGGAGCCCAGAACTAGAATCCCCCTCTAATTATGAATCAGGGCACAACGACCGTCTTGCTCTCTATTTTGCTTATAGGGATTGTGGTTATTCTCCAGATGCAGTAACAAGTGGGAGTGTCACCACCATTAGTGCTCTTCCTTCTCCAATTTCAGTTCATTCCTCATCAATCAGGTAGCATCTGTTCTTATCTGTTACGTTTACATCTAATTTTTGGTTTTCTGAAGGAGAGTTGCTCTCGTTGGTGTACAGGAATGATCGGGATGAGGCAGAGTATTCACGGAAACTTTTTTACAGCCCGCGTAGTGAATACTTGCGTAACATTTCTGATATAGATTCGAACAGTGTTTGTGCTAGGCTTGAGTTTAACAGTTGTAAGTCAGAGGAAGTAAGCCTATCTGACAGTCCTATTAGTGTTTTTTCTTCCCATAGAGCTGGGCATTCTGCAAATTTGGGTGAAGTAGGGAGTCCATTACCTCAGCTTGATAGTCCCTTTGATAAAACTTCGGCTGTTTTTAGAAGGCTCGAACTTGAAAAAGGGACAGATGATCTCACACATACTACTGATAATGGCAAACCAACTTTGCAAAATCCAGAAGATAAAACATCAAGGAAGTTGGATTTTGAATGCAATGGCCTCATCTGGTTTATTCCACCTTCTGAATATGGAAGCAATGATGCTGGTAGTAATTTCCTTCCTTATCATGATGATGATGATATTGGTGACTCAGGCACATTGTTCCCCCAGAGTAGCAGTTTCTCTTCAACATTTTCATTGGCAGAGAATCAGAATGAGGTTCATATAGAGCCACTCAGAGTTGTGATACAAGGTCATTTCACAGCACTTGTGTCTCATCTTTTGCATGGAGAGCCTAATAAGCTTACTATTAATGAAAGCAATGCAGAATGGCTTGACATCATTTCAAAAGTAGCATGGCAAGCTGCAAATTATGTGAAGCCTGATACTAGCAGAGGAGGTAGTATGGATCCCACTGATTATGTAAAGATTAAATGTATAGCATCAGGAAATCCAGGTGACAGGTATGGTGTCATCTTCATCTTTTTTTCTTGTTATCCCTGATTTGAGTAAATATTTTTGTGCATGCAGCACTGTTGTAAGAGGGGTAGTTTGCACAAAAAATACAAAGCATAAGCGCATGATTACACAATACAAGAGTCCTAGGCTTCTTCTTTTAGCAGGAGCACTTGAATATCAAAGTATTTCCAACCATTTGACATCTTTCAACACATTGGTTCAACAGGTACTTCCATTATGCACCATTTTGTATTCTTAGACACGAGGATGGGTAAAGTAAATTAGCTCTAGAGCCCCTCTTTTTTGCAGGAAAATGATCACCTCAAGATGTTCATGTCAAAGATAGAGAGCTTTCGGCCCAATGTTTTGTTGGTTGAAAAAAGTGTTTCTCCAAATGCCCAAGAATATCTACTCGCAAAGGAAATCTCTTTAGTTCTCAATGTCAAAAAGCCATTGCTGGATCGTATTGCTAGGTGCACTGGCGCCCTTGTTGCTTCAGCTGCCGCTGATGATTTCACTGCCCATTTGGGAAGCTGTGAACTATTTCATGTAGAGAGAATATCTGAAGAACACGAAGCTAATAATCTTCCAACCAAAAAGAACTCAAAAACTTTGATGTTTTTTGATGGATGCCCAAGGAGATTAGGCTGTACTGTACGTTCTCATACCATGAATCTATTTGCAGTTACATTTACTCTTCTTGTATTGAGGTGGTGCTTGGCCCAATGCACATCCTCTCTCTCACTCTCATGTTATCCCACATGTCATTATGCATTGTAACTTTTGTTTGGAAGTACAGATTGAAGCAGTGGTAAGTTAATAAGCAGCATAAAAACATCTCTCAGATTTTCAAATTATTAGAAAATATGAGTTTAGCTAATGGTATGATTATTTACAGGGGATTGAATATCCCAGATGCTTAGTTAGCAGAGCTATATCACTAATTTGTATTTGTTCATACAGTTTTATGAATTTTATCTCTGTGATGGGCAATTTATATTCTTCTTGGTTGGAAGAAATGGTTGAGCTGCTCCAGCAAAATTGTTGGTTTCTGATACTTGGTTGCTGGATTCATTTTGTGTTTGGTATAATTTCATGTGCATTCCTCATTAAAAAGAATTTGATTTAAACTTATACAATCTAAAGAAATAGATAATCTGATATATGAGCATGATAAGTATGTCATATTAACTTAATTAGAGAGATACAATTTCATTAGTAGTTGCAAAGGTTGGGGAGATTATCTTTCTAAAACTAGATCATGATCTTCAAACTCCTTTATGATAAAGGACAAGAATTCCAAGTGTGCTAATTATTAACAAAATTATTGTTTTTAGCTTTTAATGTTTTAAAAGAATGATTATGTTGATTGATAGTTTGTCTATTCTTGGAGAGAGACAATGGAACTTGAATACCTTGGGTGTTGAGGCATGTACTCTCTTTAGTTTTTAATGTTTTTAAATAATTGATTGTTATGTTGATTGATAATTTGGAGTGTCTCATTCTATTTAAATTGTCATTTTGGTACATGAGGTTTGGTGTATCACCTCATCTTTAATAAAATAAAGGTTAATTGTATTTATATTAAGGGCTTGCATAGAAAAATTAATTTTATTATGGTTTGATATTAATTATTATCTTCAATGAGATAATATTTTAGAATGAGACATGAATATTCTAATAATGTTAAAAGTAAAATAAATTAAAAAAATAAAGAAAAGATGAATATGACATGATTTGTAAAATTAAGTGTTTAGTATAATTTTTTTTTGTTATTTTTCAAAAATTAGATTGTTAGTTGCAAGGTCATTTGAATTCTTGAAAAACTTGTCTTTAATTTGTACAGCTTGAACAAGTTTCATTCTCTTAGGATTATTAGTCTTAGGTGATGAAGTCTCATCGACTCATCTTGAGTTTGAATTAGGTTAAACTTCTAGATTATTTTATCATGTGAATCTAATGGAGTTTTTCTCTCATAGGATAATTACTCATAAGAATTAATTTTATTTCTATTTATTAGTACATATGATAATATTATAGTTGTGTCATTATAATGTTGATTAATACGTTTAAATATGGTTGATGAGTAATATTGAGGTTCAAGTGAGATTATAATGGAGAATAAAAAAATAATAAGTATAGATATAATTTTTGGACTCATATTCTTCCTAGACTTATAAAAAATAAGTTATACTTAAAAGAGGTAATATCATTACTCATTAATATTTAATTGAATTTTGATAAAAAATAATTGTAATCTTTTTTATACTTGAATATCTAAGATTTTTAGGTCCTAAGTACAATGTTATCTTTATATTGGAAAGATCAAGAATAAAATTACTACTTCCAAAAAATTTAGGAGTGTTGCTAAATGATTTTTTTTTAGGATAAAGGATTTGAAATTGCACATATTGAGATAAAATATATAAAGAATAGCCATCAATACATATTTTTGAAATGTCATTTTTTTTATAATGTTTGCATTGTAGGAAAAATTTATAATGTCTACCAATTCATGACATACCATAACTTGATAAATTGACATCAATAACTAAAATTCAAATTGGCATTAATATGACTTCATTACTCATTATTTCAATTTGCTCCCCAACCAAAATTAGTGTTTCACAAGCTTGTATTGTTTTTATTGCTTGAATATCCAAGAGAGATTTTTTAGGTCTTAAGTGATATCTTATTTTGTCATTGGAAAAAATTATCAATAAAATAATTTCTTAACAATTTTTGGATGTAGTAGTATGCTAAATAATTTTTTCTTAGGATTCATGATCTGAAAGAACATATTAAAATAAAATATATGAAGAATGGTTAACACTTATTTTTGAAATGTTAATTCTTCTTATATCATAGGCATTGTAGGTAGAATATTAATAACCTATTAATAACCAATATCTAAATTTATTCCTCAAATTAAATTTCTTTCTATTTGAAAAACTAATTTGGGAAAATATTAATTTGCCCTCTGACCAAAATTTCTCCTATTCCTCATGATCCGAAGGATGATCTATAGATAAATTGAAATTCTTAATATTAATTTTATCTAAATTAGAATCTTGATTTTAGGCTTTTCAAAGTTTTCTCACCCATGAAATTAGGGTTTAGGAGGCCAAATATGTTACTATCGTAATTGTTCCATGCCATTGTTGTGATTTTGACTTGCCAAAATCTCACGATGTTGATGTAGTGAGTGACTGCTTGATGTGCACTATAACATGCATGCCCATGTGCACTGTTGGTACAATGCACATGTCCTCTTTCTAAGATTTTGCACTCTTACATGTCATAGGGTTCGTTCTTCTTAGGATCTTGATGTTACTATCATATAAAATTCTAAGTTAACTATTACCACATAATAAAACTTAAACTAAAGTATGCTAGAGAGGCTCATATATATTTGGCTATTTTGGATTGTGATTGTTCACAAGTTTATTGGTCTTGTCTAAAATACAAAAATAAATAAATAATTAAGTAAAATTAAAAAAATATAAATATTTTCAATTTGTATATTTCTTTTTTTATTTGTTATTTTATTTTTTTGATGAGAGCTCTTGGTTTATGGGTTGTATTAATTATTTTTGTTCATTATATAATGAGATTTTTTGGGATGTGAAATCTTATTTAGGTCTAGGTGATAATTGACATATTAGTTTATATTTCTTTTTTAGTATGCTAATATTGAGTTAGTAATTAGGAAATTTGATTATTCAAGACTTTGAATCTATATTTAGAGAGAGACTTACCTAGATTATGCATACTAGAGATGATATCGAAGTCAATTCATATGATTGTGACTTTTCAGTCACCCTAAAATAATAGAAGAAACAAGATGAAAGTCTTGTTTATTATTATTATTATTATTAATTGTGTTAACAATACTAAAATATTTAAGTTTTATTATGAAAGATTATCTCATCTAGAATGTTATTATATCATGATGAAAATAATGCATGTCTTTCACTTTTATGAGACTTAATAACTAATATTATAATTTTTGTGAGGATGTATTTTTGTTGCAAGTGAATATTTATTATGTATAAATGTCAAGATGAGAAAATAGATTGTCTTAAGGTGATACTTATAATAAGTCATTACTCAAATGCTTGGTATGATTTATAAGTAGTCAAGATGATCTCAACTTGTTTTTTTTTTCTCTTGGAATGTCTCATTGTTGGAGAAAATAAGACATGAAAAATGTATTTTTTCATGGTGATTATAAGGAGACATGTAATGAGCAATTATACGAGTTTTAAGCATCATAATCAGATGTAGTTTGTAGATTATTGAATGATTTTTATAGTTTGAATTAGTTACTGAGAATTTGATTTTAAAAATTGTACATACATTTATCTTATTTGGGTTATGTAAATGTGTTAGTTTTTTTTTTTTTTTGAGAAAAATTAATAGCAAAGTAATTTTGTTGTTTTTATTGTGAATGAAATTCTGATTATGAGATATAATGAATTAGGAATTATCTAATTTAATGAGAGACTCGTACCTTCATAGTATAGAGGTGATTTATTCTACGAAAAATATATTCTCACGTGAGAAATATGTATTTGATATTATTATAGAAATTAATTATTTATGTTGTGTCTTAGTGATATATTTATTGATTTAAATATAGATTTTAATTTTGGTATAATCTCTTTATTTGAATTTGTTATTTATATGAAAAATTAATTATATGATTATAATCAGATTAAATATAACATATATAATTAGTATAACTAATTATTTCTTAGTTTTTTCATAATAGATTTATCTTGGTACAGTTCTTTGTATATAAGTACGTGGAGAATCTCTAGACTTGATCTATTTCATGGATGATAAGTGGCTTGTAGTTGATCATGATCATATATTTAGATTCGAGTTAGGTAACAATATGTTAAGAAAAAATATCTATGATAAAGATATATATTTTTTATGAAAGAAATATTGTCTTTTAGAAAAATAAGAAATAATAACTATTATAAGATTCAATGAAACTATAGAGTATTTTAGAGTGACGATGACAGTTATTAATGAGATATTTTAGATGTAATTTCTACTCAATAGGATTTGATATCTACTTTCTTTTCTTATTGATCTTTTTTATGATAATTAGATAATAAATCATAATCTTTAATTTGGTATTTCATGAGTTGATACATACATAGAGGTGAACTACTTCTTTGTTGAGAATGTTCAGGATAAGATTATTATCATAACATATATATTAGATAATAGACTATTTAGTTGACTTGATATTCAGATTCAAGTTGGGCAAAAATATTCTTAGAGAAAGTTAATAATATATTTTTGTACTTTTATTAGAAATAATCTTGTTTCATAGAAAAGTAAAATACATAATTGCTATGAAATTTAGTACATATATAAAGTTTGAGTAATGATGAAAATTTCTTGTGAAATATTTTGGGCGTAGAATCTACTCTAGGAGATTTGGTATTTATTCTCTTTGCCAACTATCATTTTCTGTGACAATCAAGATATTTGTAGCTTTTATTTTGGCGTTTCACTGGTAAATGAAGTACATAGTAGTGTTTTTGTTTTTTTGTATGTTTTGAACCTTTCTTTTTTTCTCAGAGTTATGTTTCGAACCACCTACATGCACTAACTTGAAGGAGGTGTTGGTTTTCATATTGTATGTTTTTGTTATTTTTATTTTATGTTTTTTATGAGAGCATCTGATATGTAAGGTACTTCAATCACTTTTGCTCTTTATACAAGAGCATTTGATGTTGTTTGATTATTGAGTGCAATTATATTTTAATTTCTATTCTGTGGCTTAAATGTAATAATAAGCTGCCACATGTACTTTACAAAATTTTTCTTTTCATTTATATTTCACTTGATGTCAATGTGTTCCCCCAACAATGGGACAGTGTGCTGCTCATGTTTTTTAGTTTTTTTGGTTTGATAGGTTGTGCCTGTCATACTTCTTTGTGGAATTTTTAATAATTTCAATTTTTTGATTATTCGTTAAAATTACAGTCTCAACATAGAAAGAGACATTTTATCAGGTTTATAATAACTTTCCACATTGTTATGCATATTCAGGTCTTGCTTCGGGGTGCTTGTAGAGAAGAATTGAAGATACTTAAGAACATAGTTCAATATGCTGTTTTTGCAGCATATCACCTATCTCTTGAGACCTCTTTCCTTGCTGACGAGGGTGCTAGCCTTCCTAAGATGGCATTTAGAAATTCAATCGATGATGCCAGTCTAAGTTTTCACCCGAACTATGGACAGTCAGAAGCAAATAACTGTGTTCTAGATGATGAATTTGTGGGTCATAAATTTGATCATTTTCCATCAGAATCTTTGTATGCGAACTTAGGAACCAGCGAAAGTTGTCTTTCTCTTGCTTCAATGGATTGTTATCTAGAGAATTCACTCTCCAGTGCATGCCTTGAAGAGCTAGCATCTTCTCTGCCTTCTGATATTGAGGATGGTGTAATCCAAGAAGAACGGATGCATGAGGATGCAGATGGTTCCATGAAATCTGAGAGGATGATGATGGGCAAGAATGAAGGGTCTGATAAATATTTCCAGGCCACCGATACCTCCCAAAGTATTCTGGTGTCGTTTTCTAGACGTTGTGTGGTGAAAGGAGCTGTCTGTGAGCGCTCCCGACTCTTGCGTATCAAGTTCTATGGGTCTTTTGACAAGCCACTTGGTCGATATCTTCAAGATGATCTGTTTGATCGGGTATTGATTATGGGCTCTGAGTTTATTTCTTATGATATTGCTGTCGAAACTGTAGTGCTAGGTATGTTGTTGTGAAAACAATTTGAAGCTGATGATGCTCAGGTGCCTGCTAGTTTTGGAGTTTTCACCACCAAAACATGCTGATGCACCTAAAGGTTGTCATGTTTGAACAAGTGTATTTTTCAACAGCACCTCCGACATCACAGTTATTTATGTGCAGTTCTTGGTTAGATATATAATGTGTATGTATTAATAGGATTTGTTACCAGACATCATGCTGTAGGTCTTGCAAAGAGCCTTCTGAAGATCATGTGCTGTGTTACACGCATGAGCAGGGAAACCTAACGATCAATGTGAGGTATCTACCCTCAGCTAAGCTACCAGGCAAGGAGGATGGTAAAATTTGGATGTGGCACCGGTGCCTGCGATGTGCTCCAATTGATGGAGTCCCCCCAGCAACCCGCAAAGTGGTTATGTCAGATGCTGCTTGGGGGTTGTCATTTGGAAAATTCTTAGAACTGAGCTTTTCAAACAATGCCACTGCCAATCGTCTTGCACCTTGCGGCCATTCATTGCAGAGGGATTGTCTTCGATTTTATGGGTATACAGTCATTTTTTTTTTCCTTCTTTGGACGAAATCGTCTTTCTTTCACCTCGCAGAGCTCACTCATGTTGCCATTCACCAACGAGTTTCTTTCATATGGCAGGTATGGAAGCATGGTTGCTTTTTTCTGCTTTTCTGCCATCAATATTCTTAATGTTCATATGCCCTCACCAGAACTTGACTTTAATGGTCATGTTCAGCGAGAACGGATTGAAAAAGAGGCTGCTGAGGTGCTTTTTAATCATCTTCCATGCTTATTTATGGCTATCTTCTTTATGTGTTGTTGGTTTGTTTCTTCACATGCAATCATACCTCTTCCGAACACTAACACCATGGCAGTCCAATCAGCAAAAAAAGATGGATGCTCTAATCCTGAGGACATGAACGAGCTTGATATGGCAAGCTAGGGTGTCTCCCATATCATCTATCTTGCTGTTGGGACGGGGGCCTTGCTTGCTCTGACCCCCGCGCCCAGCCAAAAAAAAAAAGCCTTCAAGATGCTTCAAGCTCCCAGGAGCCTTCTAGCTTCCCAAAGTCTTCCATTCCCGAAAGAACTGCCCTATTTAGGTTGTTATGTATATATACACATGTATATATGGGCCAAGTGATAATATGGGTTGAATTTTGTGGGTGACAATAGAATTCTTATGTTTTCCTTTTACACCATATGATTGTGTCATTGCACTAAATGAGTCCATTGGAATCTCAAGTGGATCATCATAGCTGGTTGAGGTCGCCCAAAACATGTATCGAGTGCATGTGTCAATAGAAGTATCGTGCCTCTTTAAAGTTGTGTTGTGCATACAGCTTTTGAACAAAATGAAGGCCTTGTATATGGAGATATCTGATGTGCTATGTGTCATGGAGAAGAAGTGTGCGGCTCTTGAAGGCGAGGAGATGAGTAAGAGTAGGATACACAGTTGTATCTTGGAGCTGAAAGATGGATGCAGAAAGGAAAGCAACGAGCATAATGTATGTCTGTTGCTGCCAGATTATAGTTTTTTCATGTCTGTTTACTATGATTATCTGTGTGGCGCAGCTGGAAATTGTCATCTGATAGTTTTGAACAAGATGGTTTAATTTATTAGCTTTGCCTCTGTGCAGGACATGCTACAGTCAGCTAGCATGGGGAGCAGTGGGGTGGCGGTGCACAGGATGGCAGATATTCTTGAACTTGGTAATCTGAGGCGTGCTCTTCTGATTGGTTCCTGGGTGTGGGACCATCGGCTTTCTTCGTTGGATTCTCTCCTCAAGGTAAGTGTTTCTCGCCGAGGGGAAAATTGCTTTGTTGGCCAACTGTTCTGACGCAGGCCATGTGTTTTTTTCAAGGGCAATGTTTCAGAGCATGCAGCTGAGGAGAGCATTGCCTGCCTCTTGAAGCTGCAGGAGGTGCGAAAGGCTGACTCTCAAACTGAGAACAATGAGAGTGCCGAGTCTGACGAGCTGCTTCCTGTTGAATCCGAGTTGCCGCCCCCTCGTCGAGAGAGAGAGAGAGATCCGTCAAATTTGTCGGAAAGGATTGATTCTGCATGGACAGGAACTGTCCAGGCTGCGAACAGAGTTGAGATTCTGCAGGTCGCCACCCATTCTGATGGAGTCCAGGCAAGGGCCATTAGCCCGACAAGCATGGATGAGAGTCCACCTTCTTCTCCAGGGGCAGGCATGGCTGCGCCGAATCAAGAAAAGTCTTCGAGAAGGGCAGCACCTGCAGCGCTTGATCTTCCATCCAGCAGGCCATTGCAGATGCTGCTGCCGGAGGCACAAAACCTGAGCTCAATCCACAGTTACACACCCTCGTTCATCTCCTACTCGTCATCCGCCATCGCTGGAGAAGCCCGGTTGTTGATTTCGCAGAGAAGTCACAATGACATGGTTATTGGTGTATACGACGGCGACTTCTCCAGCATAGTGGCCTGTGCTCTTAATTCCAGGCAATACTGTGATTGGGTGCTGAGTCGAGGCAGCGTGGCGATGGATGAACAGTGGAAGGAGACTCCTGCTGCAGCATCGGCTTCCCCGCCATCTGGCCCTGCAGAACTGTTCCAGACGCACTCCGGCAGCTATGAGAATTTGCTTCCGTCTCTCAGTACGGTGTTGGTGGAGTCCAAGGGATCTCAGCACCTCACCGTCTCTTATGGCGATGAATCATTTGTTGCTGGAGGCAAAGTGAAATTCTCTGTTGTTTGCTACTTCGCCAAGCAGTTTGATTCTCTCAGGAGGAAATGCTGCCCCAACGAAGTTGACTTCATCTGCTCTCTGAGTCGGTGTCTCAGGTGGGGTGCACAGGGCGGGAAGAGCAACGTGTATTTCGCAAAATCATTGGACGAGAGACTCATCATAAAACAGGTCAAAAAGACCGAGCTCGACTCTTTTATCCAATTTGCGCCACAGTACTTGAAATACCTGACAGACTCTCTTAACTCTGGAAGTCCCACTTGCCTGGCAAAAGTCCTTGGCATCTATCAGGTTAACATGTCCCCAATCACCCACACGCACACGCTCATGCATGCACACATGCACATGCGTACACACGCGCACACATGCACATGCGCACACACGCGCACACATGCACATGCGCACACACACACACACATGCACATGCGCACATGCATGCACATGTGCACGCATGCATGCTTTGGCATGTAATATTATCTTCTGTTTGTTGGTCTGATGACAGGTGACCATAAAGCAGCTGAAAGGAGGGAAGGAGAGTAAGATGGATCTGGTGGTGATGGAAAATCTTTTTTTCAAAAGAAGTATCTCCCGTGTGTACGATCTCAAGGGATCTGCTCGGTCCAGGTATAACCCGGATACGACCAGGGAAAACGCAGTGTTGCTGGATATGAATCTGGTGGAAGCGATCTGCAAGGAGCCCATGTTTCTCGGGAGCAAGACCAAGAGAAAGCTGGAAAGAGCAATATGGAATGACACATACTTTCTGGCATCAGTTGATGTGATGGACTACTCTCTGCTGGTTGGGGTGGACGAGGAGGAGAAGGAGCTCATCTTGGGCATAATTGATTACATGAGACAGTACACATGGGACAAGCATTTGGAGACGTGGGTGAAGGCGTCTGGAATACTCGGCGGCCCAAAGAATGCCTCTCCCACCGTCATTTCTCCATTGCAGTACAAGAAAAGGTTTCGAAAAGCAATGAGTTCTTACTTCCTTACAGTTCCAGATCACTGGTCTAGTTGAAGGCTAATATGGGCGCCATCTTGATTATATATACTCATGCTACACGCCCAGAAGGCAAGACAGAGGACCATAAGTTTCTTTTTTTTTCTTTTCTTTTCTTTTCTTTTCTTTTCTTTTCTTTGCTCCTATCTTGGTGCCAACTGTGAATAAGGCAATGCCTGTTGGTAGGCTTGTGTGCATCTTTTTTTTTTATATGTGCGCCAAGCCTTTTATTAAGTTGTCTGATGTAAAAGATTTGTTCGTTGCTCTTCATTTTGCAAAGTAATACTACAATACTTGCAGCTTGCTTCACCATGATTGTGCGTGCATTTGAGTTTTTTCACTGTTTCAAAACACATTGCAATTGACGTTGAAAAGGTACACCCGCACAAGTGCACTTTCTTTTCCCAAGCCAACTCAAGGTCAAGAGGCATTGTTATGCCTAAGCTCAATAGAATTTTACATCGGTCTAGAGGCAGTATTGTTGCCTTGGCTCTATATATATATATATATATGCTAATGATGCTACTTGATGTTTGTTGTTGTATGGATGAGGGTATAATTTGAAACTTTTTGTTAATTTTTTAAATTTGATGTGGCGTCTTGAGAGTAAAGTTGGGATTTCTGATTTTTGGGGTACTAAAATGTAATTTTACATTTGTGTTTTTTTTTATTTGAAAAAAATATTTATTTTTTATTATTATTTTGTGTTTCGTCCATCAAAACATAATTATTTTATGTTTCATGGATTAACATGGTGTGATGCTGACTTAACGTGCTACAAAGACCCCTCCCTACCTAGTGCTCATCAATTTTAACACATCAGTTGGCCCATGCTATTTCTCATTAAAACTAACCTCATCACAATGCTTGGCCTCCTAATCCTTACACTCCTCTTAGTGGCAACTTTGACATCTCCAACTGTGTAACGTAGGTGCCACTTGCTCAATGTGAGATCTATAGGAACCTTAATGATATATTGTCATATGAGATAATTGATGGGAATACTAGATAGTTTAGGATAATTACTTTGAATACTAAACATGAATATAATTACAAAGTAAAAAAATTTATTTAGTACGACTATTTCAAACAAGTACGCCCATCTAATATGATTAATATATCGAGGTCTACTAGCTAATATCTACCCAGATAATTTAAGAATTAATTTAAACAATCAATTATCCAATCAAGCACAAAAATTATGATTGAGGACCAACTCTTCATCTTTTATGATGCCCCCTCAATCCCATCATGATTAATCACATCACATTGTTAGTTGAATGATATTTTTCATGTATAGGTGTTTTATATTAAGAATTGTAGTAATTATCTGTATAACATCAAATGACTAATAGATTGATAAAATTACATGAAATGTGTGCTAATAATAAAATAGCACCCACTAACTCAATACTCTCCACAAAACTAATTATTCCACACAAGCACCTTATCCTCTAACATCTGTTTGTGAGGATATGTATGACAGTAGTTAGGCACTACCTAGACCTCATCATCTGAAGGAATAATCATTGCCATATGTCCATCATGAATCGAAGCATCATATACCTCACTAAATAATTTTATTGACTTCCCTTTGGCATCGAGTGCTATTGTTTGCCACTCATTCTCATGGTAAATTTTCATAGCATGTCCTTTCTTTACTTGTTGAAGATCAACTGGCTCTATTATTGTCATGAACCTCTTGGAGGGTGATTGACAATCTAGTTCTAGTTGTCACTTTCTTCCTACTCAGAAATAAGAGATCCTTATTCTATTTTGTGGTTGCCAAAATAGCAATAGGAATATGAGACAACTCTCATATCTTAGTTGTTTGTTGTATATAATTTATTTTGATAAATTGTTTATATAAGCAAAATATTTTTGTTTTAATATTTTTTATGTAAGTGTAGTAAAGAAAATATTAGGATGCTAGGAATGTAGCAATAGCACAATAATGGAGGTCCCGCTGTCCAGTCAGCAGGCCAAAGAATTTTTAGAGCAGAACCTGGCCCGCCCGAGTGATCCGACCTGCTCCTGTTAATTAAATCGAGAAGCTGTATTAATATAAATTATTTTGTATTTCTATTTTTTCGGCTGCTGTAATTTTGATGTGAAACTTTTTATCTTTGGTTTTTCTTCTCTCTGTATGATTTTCGTCGCGACTGCTTCTGTGCGCATACTGTAAGAATATTCTATTTGGTTATAATATGTAAACACATGTGTATTTTTCTGGTGGATGTAGCTAGTCGTGTTGAACGACTAATAAATCACATTATTTTGCGTGTTTTGTTGTGGTTTATTTTCTGCCGTAGTGTTGATTCTGTTGTGGTTCTGTTGGATTGTGATTGTGGATATACATATTATTTGCTGTCTTTTTTTTTGTCTAATTCTTCTGAATCTCTAAAATCACAATCATGGAAGCTGAATTGCCTAACATTTTTCTTTTACAAATTTACATGAAGAAGCTTGATGTTATCTTCTGCAACATATCATGTTGACTATTAGTTGATCATTCAATTCATTAGGGAAATTAATCCTTAGACATCACTCTCTCTAACCTGGTTGATTCAATATAGTTGGTATAAATTATTCAACTTTCTTGTATTCAGCCACATACTAGATGACCATATCTACTCTTGTATGAAAACATAGAGAGCAAGAAATAAGGTTATTCAATACTAAAAATAGAAAGCCTCAAGGTAACTTTATACTCTTGACACTTTAAGCGAGTCTTACAACCTAAATGGAAGCTCAACTATCACCCGAGTCTCATTCGAGTTTCCCATGATCAAAATAACTCTGTTAGCAAATATCTTTAAGAAATTAGGAAGTCCTATTAATATTTTAAGATTAGATTTATATACGACATGAATATGTATAACACTATAAACAACAAAATTAATGGTTTTCAAGAAAAAGCTGCCAAAATCTTATTTCTGAAATAAATGGTATAATTACATATTTTTTTAGTAGATTTAGGAGGGTCTTTAGTACTCCATCTCTTTGTTCTTGTAGAATCTTAAAGAAAAAACATGAAATTTCATATCATCCATGACTTCCATGTGAAGACTGAGAGAAAGGTATGCCCTTGAAGACCCCCTTTTGGGTTGACTAACTAGTGAAAGGATTCTTCTTGCTCTCATGTTTTGAAAACTTTAAAAAAACTCAAATGAAAAAAATAAAAGTTTATAATAACTAAGAAAGTTCCTTCCAGAAAGAAAACACGCTTCAAAGGTTGGTCCAAAAGCTCCTAGAATATTTAATAGGTAGATTTCAAAGGCTTATATATAAAGCATATTTTAATCTCATTTTGAAATATGGGTGTCAAAAATTTCAATATATTTTTATTTCGTTATTAAGAAAAACTTGGTATTTTTTTTCCTCTAATCAGATAGATTTGATGGTACTTCAGCTAGGCAAAATGAAGAGAGGGCATTATGGGGTGTTGTTTTAAAACAACTATTCCTTGTAAAATACAAGAAATTCTCAAGAACAGAAGCAGAATCTTAGAAGAAGAAGAGAAGAACAGGGGAGAAGAAGAGAAGAAAAAATATTGCGCAGCAGAACCAAATTCAAAGCATTCAATAATAATCATCCAGCGGCTAGGTCAAAAGAAAAAGCAGCTTTTATATCAGTCCGATAATTAAAACACGTAAATTTACTGAAAAAAAAACTTTACAGTAATGCACCGATAATTGCTCATTAAGGGCAATTTTGTAATTTCACTTGCATATCTCAACACAACGAACAGCCCGTCAACAATCCCCCCGATTCGATGTAGTTGAGGTCAGTCCAAGCTTTTCTCTCAAGTAGATAAGCTTTTCTCTTGATAGGGACTTCGTGAATATATCGGCTACTTGATCTTCAGTCCTGCAAAAAACCAACTTAACTTCATTAGATTCAATCGTATCCTTAATGAAGTGATATTTCAAACCTATGTGTTTAGTTCGACTATGCATTACCATATCACTCGCAATAGATATAGTCGATTGATTATCACACAGAATTTTTGTTGGATATTTTTGGACTTTATCTAAGTCGCCCAACAGTTTTCTAAGCCATAAGGCTTGAGAGGTTGCAACTGAAGCTGAAACATATTCAGCTTCAGTAGTAGACAAGGCTACGGTTGATTGTTTCTTGGACTGCCAAGAAACTGCAGCAGTTCCTAGATTAAATACATATCCAGAGGTACTTTTGTAATCCTCTGGATTTCCTCCCCAATCACTATCACAATAACCTATGATTTCTGTATGGTTAATTCTATGATATTTCAGTCCTAAATTAAGTGTACCTTTGAGATATCTCAATATCCGTTTAGCAGCACTTAAGTGTATATGATTCGGACAGTGCATAAAACGTGATAACAAATGAACAGAGAAAACTATGTCAGGTCTGGTTGCTGATGCGTACAGCAGGCTTCCTATTAGACTTCTGAAATTTTCACATTGACTGGTTTACCCTTAGCTGAAAGCAGTTTCTGGTTTACTTCCAAAGGGGTAGATATTGGTTTGCAGTCACTCATTCCATAGTTTTTCAATAATTGTTTAATGTATGTGGTTTGAGAAACGGACACACCACTTGTGTCTTGAATTATTTCAAGTCCTAAGAATTGTGTTAGGCTTCCTAGGTCAGACATTTCATATTTAATTTTCATTTCTCTCCTAAAATTATTTATCAATTCTGTTTTATTACTTGTAAATACAATATCATCAACATACAAGGAAACAATTAAAATTCCAGAATTGTTGTCTCTTTTAATATAGAGTGTAGGCTCACTCTTGCTTCTACTGAATCCTTGATTCAGAAAATAAGAGTTGATTTGTTGATACCAAGCACGAGGAGCTTGTTTCAACCCATACAAGGCCTTATTTAATTTATAAACACAGTGTTTACTCCCCTTTTTTACAAACCCAGGGGGTTGTTCTACATATATCTCTTCGTTAAGTTTTCCATTTAGAAAGGCAGATTTTATATCCAATTGGAATAAATTCCAACCTTTCTGTCCAGCTAAGGCTATTAAGAGCCTTATGGTTTCTAACCTTGCTACTGGAGCAAATGTTTCATGGTAGTCTAATCCAGGTTTTTGTGAGTATCCTTTGGCTACCAATCGAGCCTTGTATACAGGCTGATTTGAGTTTGATTTAACTTTAATCCTATAAATCCACTTAACACCTATACTGTGTTTATTTTGAGGTAAGTCAACTAAGATCCAAGTGTTATTTTTCTCGATAACAGACATTTCTATCTGCATCGCTTTGAACCAGAATTGATGTTTTACAGCCTCTTCATAGTTGAGTGATTCAACTGAGGTGTAGTTACATCTCTGATAGATGTCTGACAGGTTTCTATACTTTAATGGGGTTATTTTACTAAGTTCAGTTACAGAATCAGAATTAGATGATGTACAATCACTATGTTCAGAAACAGACTTGGACTTGTATTGAGAATCATGTTCAATAAAAGAATCCGAATCATAAATAAATTCAGAAGAAAAAGTAGAGGGTGAGCCGAAATCATACCTTGGAGCATTTTTAAATTTATAGCGGGTTGCAGCAGCTTCTGTGCAACCATTTTTGGTTCCAGAATTAGCTTCACTTAAATTTTCATCCCACATGCTGTTTTCATCAATTAAAATATCTCTACTCACCAGAAATGTCTTGGTTTCTGGTGAGTACAGTCTGTAACCCTTGGATTGCAGACTGTAACCTACTAAGATACACTTTAGACTCTTGGAGTCTAATTTGGTTCTATGTGCACTTGGTATATGGGAGTAACAAACACTCCCGAATACCTTTAGGTGTTTAACACTGGGCTTCCTACTAGTCCAGGCTTGCACTGGAGTTATGTTTTCTAGTGCTTTGGTTGGGCACCTATTGAGCAGGTACACTGAAGTGTTCACTGCCTCTGCCCAAAAAATCTTTGGTAGGTTTTTCTGATTTAACAAAGTTCTGGCCATTTCCATTATTGTCCTATTTTTCCTCTCCACAACTCCATTCTGTTGTGGTGAGTAGGCAGTGGTATGTTGTCTGGTTATTCCTTTAGATTCACAATAGTCTGTGAATTTTTGAGAGAGGAATTCACCTCCTCTGTCTGTTCTAAGTGACTTAACACTTAGACCAGATTGTCTTTCAACAAGAGGTAAAAGTTTCTTGAAGCATTCAAGTGCTTCAGACTTGTGCTTCAAGAAAAATACCCATATATATCTCGTGCAGTCATCTATAAATAGCAAGAAATAACTACTGCTACCTAAGGACTTCACTGACATAGGACCACATATGTCAGCATGTAATAATTCTAGTGGTTTAGAAGCTTTCCAGGCAGAGTGCTTTGGAAAGCTTTTTCTGGACTGTTTTCCCAGTGAACATACTTCACAGATAGAGGTAGGTGGTGAAAGGTTTGAAGGCATACCAGTTACTAAGTTATTTGGAAAAATATTTTTTAGGTCAAAGTAATTCAAATGCCCAAATCTTCTGTGCCACAAAGAGGTGACAGATTGGACATTCATTGAGAATGTCTTATCTGTTTTCTCAGCAAATGTTAGTGGAAAACTTCTTCCACTTGACATTTTCACTATCCAGGAAGGTTGATTACTGTTTTGATCAAAAATTTTACATATTTTATTTTCAAACGATAATTTATAGCCCTTTTCAATTAACTGGCCAACACTTAGAAGATTCTGGTCCAAGGCAGGAACCAGAAGTACATCCTTTATGAACTTTGTTCCAGAGCAGGTGGGTACTGCCACTCTGCCCTTGGCTTGCGCCTGAACTAGTTCACCATTCCCCAATTTGACTTGTGAATTTACTACTGGAAGTAAATCCACAAATATCTCTTCATTTCCAGACATGTGGTTTGAGCAGCCACTGTCCAGAAACCAAGTGTTTATTGAGTGTGTATTTTCTGTTTAATTTACATAAAACAGATGTTCTACAGAACTTACTCGTTCTGTAAAACCAGCACTCTGATTAGAGATGCTCTTACAGTTCTTAGAACTGTGCCCAAACCTTTTACAGTTTTGACACTGGTTTTGTTTTTGAAACCAACACTCTGTCGCAGTGTGGTTTAATCTCTTGCATATAGTGCAAGAGGAAGATTGTTCCTTAGATGAGTCTGTAGAGAGAGTAGAAAAAGAGCCTGTTTTAATTTTATTTTTATTTTTAGACTAATACCTTAGTACATTTTTCTTGCTCCTCATATCTCTGTATTGCACTTCGGCCTTATTGGAGCTTTCTTCCCATCTTGACTGCATTGCAGTCTCTGCAGAGCTTTCTGCCCTCTTCAGTAGTCGACTCTCATAGGACTTTAAGGAGCTCAGAACTTGCTGGATGGAGAGTTTTGATAGGTCTTTGGTCTCCTCAATCACTGCCACAATGGCATCAAACTTATCAGGCATACAGATTAGAAGTTTTTCAACTAATTGAGTCTCAGAGACATTTTCTCCATGAATCTTTAGTTGATTAACAATATCTAGAAACTGGGTTGAAAACTCAGTAAGAGAATCTGAGTTTTTCATACTCAGATTCTCGAAGTCTTTTCTCAAGGAGTGCAGAAGAGCTCCTCGAGCCTTCTTATCTCCTTGGTATTCCTCGATTAGGAGGTCCCAAGCCTCCTTGGCTTGAGTACAGCCAAGTAATCGAGGGAATATCGCATTACTTACACCCTGTTGGATGAAAAGTAATGCCTTAGCATTTAATTTCTTCAATTCCTTCTCTTGTAACAGTTCTTTACCTTCAAGAATAGAGAAATTAGGGGCTTCTTCATATCCAGAAACCACAATTTCCCATATGTCTTGGGAGATAAACAACGTTCACATTTTGACAAGCCAATAGTCAAAATTTTCACCATCAAACAAGGGAATAGGAATTGACCCCAGTTTGATGAGTTTTGAGTTTTTGAAAACATAATATCTTAAGAACAGCTTGAAAAAATTTGAACAGAAGGTTCGGGTTTTGTAAAAAATAGGTTTTAAAAACCACAAAACCTTTAGATCTTACTAGATCTGGTTAGATCTATGCTCGATCTTAAGAAATTTGTGAGAAATATTTAGGTTTTCAGAGAACGCCTAAACTAGAGAAATTAGATTTGAGTATTGTTCAAAAATAATTTCTATCGCAGTTAGGTATCGAAGCTCTGATACCACAATGTTGTTTTAAAACAACTATTCCTTGTAAAATACAAGAAATTCTCAAGAACAGAAGCAGAATCTTAGAAGAAGAAGAGAAGAACAGAGGAGAAGAAGAGAAGAAAAAATATCGCGCAGCAGAACCAAATTCAAAGCATTCAATAATAATCATCCAGCGGCTAGGTCAAAAGAAAAATCGGCTTTTATATCAGTCCGATAATTAAAACACGTAAATTTACTAAAAAAAAACTTTACAGTAATGCACCGATAATTGCTCATTAAGGGCAATTTTGTAATTTCACTTGCATATCTCAACACAACGAACAGCCCGTCAACATGGGGAACTAATAAATCACTTTCATTGAGGGAACTCTGCTTCAAACAAGAATTTTTTTTCTCACGTAAAGAATCTTCTTGTCAACTCAAGGAAAACTCTTCATCAAGGAGTACTACTCATGTAGCCTCTCATAATTATCAATTGAAAAAAGTTTTTGAGTGGGTATTCCCTAGCTAGTCATCTTTGCACAAACAAGAAAAATAAATACACTACTTCTACATTGCTTGTGACATTATCAGCTTAAAGGTATGATAGTATCAATGATTCAATAGTATTAAAGAAGTATTTATCAAATATTAGTGATCTACTAATCATGCTAAAAGAAGACATTATAGTTCTCACTCGTTAATTACAAAAGGCCCAAACAACAAGAAACTAATATATAATTCAATGTCATATTCTTATTTTGTAGTAATTATGCCAAATTTTCTCAAAAAGACTATTTAAGCATTAGACATTATGAACAACAAACCTAGCAAGCCCTACCTTTTTATTATTGAGTTATGACAAGTTATAGCTTGCCCATCTTTACTTCTGGACATATGCTTTATTTTTCTAGTTATTTAAAACCTTTACTTGGGTTCTCATCAATATTATATATTTAAATACATGGTCTTTTTTCCTTATTAGGATTAGTTACATTGTATCTAATTGACCACAAACTAAGAGTTATTATATACAATTATATTTAATTTTCTTATTATATATCAGGAAGCCTAATAGATTACTTACATATCTTTTCTCCAAGTGGGATTTGTTTTTGAATGTAAACTTTTATGCTAGCTAGTCGTGATTATTTGTTGATGTGAATTAACTTCCAATTTTGTTAGCTTTGGAATTCATGATGCCCTTGTGAAACCTCTACTAAAAAGTTAACTCTTAAATGATTTTTGGAAGTTTTATGAAATTTTCATTGTATTTCATATTTATTTAATTCAATTATCCATCAAATTATTCTTTCAAATAGATTAGCCTGGTGCAAATGATTCTAAGTGGAAGATTAGTGGTCACCACTACCAGCTAGGCCTGTAAGTAAGAACCAATCTTTTTGAGATTTTTTGAAGTGCTAGAGCTATTTGTTCTAGGTGAATATAATGGATGCATGTGTCAACCAAGTTTTTGCTTACGTAATAAGATAGTTTTATCCCTTCTCAAGGACCAAGGAACTCACCAAATTAGTTCGTGCTTTATATAATATCTGATATTGTCAAGTAGATGTATAATGATTTTTTGGTGGGTGAGTTACTAAAAATGATTTAGTTAGATAAAGCTTCATGTCTATCAATGCCTTGATCCATTCATAGTTTCACCATGTTTTCTTCATTGCCTAGAGACTAATGAAGATTAGATGGAGATAATCAATTGATCATGTTACAAAACTTTCCATGGTAGTCAGATGACTAATTAATTATTATATTCCTATTTGGATAGATGGAATAGAAAATTTATGAATGTCTTAAGCATAGCTAGATTAAATTCGATATCTTTTGAGAATAATCAGATTGCTTCGGATATATGATAGAAATAATTTGACTAATTCTTACTTCTTACTATCACTAATGTGCACTTCAATAGTCTTAATATATGGCAATTAAAATATTATGGTAACCATCATTTGATAAGTATCTTTTGCATTTTTTTAATCCAAATGAAATGATATTGTAACAAGAAAATATTGTATCATGCAATGAATGCATTGTTTTCACCATCAAACATATAATCAAGATTTTTTGATAAAAAAGAAGGCATTTAGGAAAGAGATTAGACTATGAACAATAGTGGCATTAATGATCTTATTTATTCAAGGTAATGAAAAGTTATCACTTAGACATATAGTTGCATGGCATGTAAGGCCTAATAGGGTGGCCCATGGCCACCCTTTCCCATGGTTTGACATTGTTGGAGCTTATGGGAATCCATGATGTTGTGTATAATAAACAAATATATTAAAATTTTAATCTTCTTAAATGATGGATTGTGCATATAGATTGATCAAACTCTTACCTTAGTTGTTCGTGGAGTTGCTATGGATAGAGGCTTCTCCCATATGTTCCTGATCCTTTATTTCGATCCGAGGAAGAACTAAAAAGAAGGGTGCACACTGATAGTTTGTGCATCCTTTTTACCATAATTTTATGAAACATAATATGATAGAAAACAATAAAATAAAAAAACATATCACATCACTTTACAAAAGTTATGTGATAAGTTCCCTTATTATTATTTTTTAAAATATATTAAAGATCAATTTAAGTTATTACATATGTGTGTGTGTGTGTGTGTGATTACTTAAATTAAGTTTGATCTTAATTTATATCAATTAAAAAAATTAATTAATATAATTTTACTAAATTAATTATCCTGATTTTATATTTATATATACTACGAATAAATAAATTAAATCATCAATTATAATTCTTATATTTCTTATGGCAAGGGATCAAGTTATAGAAAAGATCCTAGCACAAATAAGATCTCAAATTGCAATGTGAATCATATATATTATAATTTATATCACTATAAAATTATAATTGTTCTCACTCACTTATTCTAAATAATTCATGTTATTTGTTATTCAACACTTATTTAACTCTCAGTGTTAAGATTACATATGCTCATTAATTGAATTAAATTACTAACAATTTAATTCCATTAATTTTTCTTCTGTATTATATCGAGACCTTCCACTTAACTTATTTACTATGCTGGATCAAACTCTACTTACATGGTTTAATCAAAACTTATTAGCATCCTCAAGGTGTATCATCAATCAATTTTACATGACATAGATTCCATTAATAATCAACATTCACTATATAATTGATAGAGTTATCAAATTCAGGGAACATATTGATTTAAATATAAATCTCATTTTTTATAAGTCAAAATAACTATTAACAAGTATACATATTTATTAATTAAATCAAGATTGAGGGTAATAATGTTTGCAATAATGATGGTGTGTATTTATTTTATGTCAATATAATATAATTATATCACTTTGGTCCCGTTCAATGCACACAAGTATACTAACACAAGAAGTTAGAAATTTATCATTTCTCATAGTTAAGATGAACCTACTAAAATTTTATACTATAATCTTATCAATAAAATATTCAACATTATCTAGATTGTGAACAATAAACTTATATTTTATAAGAATCAATAATTCAATCTTCTGTATGTAAGTCAAACTCTAAGCACTAAATAATCAATTATATAGAATATAAAGGATATATATATATATATATATATATATATATATATATATAAACACAATTAAAAAAAAATTAAAAGAAATCTTGTACTATAATCTCAGCTCATTACAATTTAAAAGAAAATCAAAATGAATCTAAATAACAACAAGAGTGAAAAGTAATAAAGAATAACTTTCAGTCTAAAATAATTTCAACATGCTTGGCCCATCATGACATATTTAACATGTGACTTGTCCTTGCTCAGGTTATGCTCGGGTATTGTGAGGGCACTCATGTCTTGTGACCTAGAAATATTTGGCACGAGCCCCACAACCTAGCTGACAATAATGGGTCATGCTCAAGTTTGACACAAGAATGTGTGACCATTCTCCCAACCCATGACTCGACCTAACATATTTAAAACTTTTTAAAATGCTTGTTGTCCATGTCTATAGAGAGACATTTTTTATTTATTGAAATATTAAAATTAGATTTTGTACTCGTGTACCATTTAGACTTTTGAACATGGGAATGGGGAGCCATTCTTAATTTCTTGAAACATTGTCAGTGACTATTCCTATCGAGTAGTTATTAATGTGGAGTTTCCTACAACAACCAATCACAAATGGTAATAAAAGAATTAATTTTTTGTCTTTACAGATTTAGCTAAATCCTATTATTTATAAATATAACTTAATTTAATTTATTTTCATATAATTCTCTCTTTTAAGACTTACCTCTAACCTCTATAATCTTTTGCAAATTTTGAGTTTGCACAAATTTATAGCATAACTTGATTCAAGTCATAAAGTAAAAAAATATCACGTACCAATCTTGTAACATATAAGTGGTCAATATCATATTCCAAAAGGTTGAAATATTTTTATTTTTATTATTTTCATTAGTCATATCTTCTAGACTTGTATTCCTATTTAAAATTTTAACCATTAGTCTTTGTAAATTTGTTTTTTAGTAAAATGTAAAATATCCTAATCAACTAAATAATATAGATAATAAAATATATTTTAATATTTTTGAGAAATTTGAGACTCCCAGCTCATGAGATGTCCCTCTTAGGTCTCCCTAAAGTAAAAAAATTTATAAGATCAATTGACGAACTTATATTATGCAAATTCATTTCAACACAATAAAAAGAAAAAAATACGAGAGGAGAATAAAAATTTAGATAAATATAAATATTATAAAAAATATATCGCTACAAAATTAGTAGTTGAATAAGTCATCTTAAAATACATGTCAACTAATATATTAAAAAATATGATGTATTAGGCCTTATGAAATTTTAATCTTGTATAGTTGAAATTGAATATTCTTTAAGTTTAATGTCTCCCTTTATATACAACCATAAATATGTATGAGAACACTTGGCTAAATTGATAGCTAGTATGATTATACTATTTAAATTTAGAGAAGATCTTAGAATTTAGATTTCATTCATAAATATATCTAACATACTTGTTGAAGGATTTTTAAGTTGACTTGTCACGGTGATATAATAAAATATTATAAATATAATTAATAAATAAAATATACAAAATATTCATTCATATGTTTATTTTTCAATTATATTGATTCAAACTAGATGCTAAAAATAAAATTAATCGGTTTCCAATAAATATGTTATTCTCTAGATGATGATGTCAAATATGATTCTCTCATAATATCTTTCGATAGTATGCTATTTGAATAAAAATCATGAAATTAGTTTCGAGCTACAAATAATAATAGTCATAAATTCATTTGTAAGAATAATTATATAATATCTATGACATAAAATAGTTCTTGTTAGATGTATATGTCATAGTATTAATTCAATAGTAAAAGTTGAATTAAAATTAATTTTACCCTCTTTAAATTTATTTAGACTTTTATAAATATGATAATATATATAATAAAATACATGAATTTTATACTTTATGTTAATTATCAAGCTTTAAAATGAAAGCATTCAGACATGATGTCCAACATAGTTGGAATTTAACCAACATAATGTTGTAATCTTATGTTGGACAAAATAATATTTCATCAGATTTTATAAATTGTATAATAAGTGATATTTTAATAATTTCATTTGATTATAAGATAATTTTTTGTTTTTAAAATTTTTATATTCTTGAAAGGAATAACACATGTTGTAAATATAACTAAGTACAATGTAAGATGTAAGAGTATATAGTTAAGAAAAATAAAATATTAATTGACATTTCACCATATTATTGCTTAACTATTTATATGGGATAAGAGAGTTAAGGTGAAATGTATATAAAATATTTTAAGTGTGCAAACCAGGGAATAAGATATATAAATAATTAAATAACTTATATTGAGTCTTTAAGTACTAAGATGCAACCCATGTTTATAGTTGATCTATTTTTTATACAATTAGCTAAAAGAATAATAAAGTGATTCATTCATTAGTGCTATCATTCAAAATATTTAGATTTTGATTATTTTTCATATATATCTTCAGATGACTTAAAAAATATTGACATTATGATGTGATGAAAATTTCACGAGTTCATCATTTATATGATATCTAAAAAGACATATGACTTACTTGCCCTTTTGGTGTCTACTATAATATCAAAGTCTATCTTTTTTTTTTTTTGATTACTATGAATATAAATGCAAATAAGAGGACAAATCTTATGTGTGATATAGAAAAAGTTTAGTTATAATTTCAAATATTTCAAAAAAAATGAATATTAACATAGATATTGATTCACATGTTCAAGATGTGGATGATGATTTAATTTTTAAGATGCAAAAGTGTTTGGATTAATCATGATTTTTTCACTTAATTTCATTTTTAGTATAAAATAAAATTTTTTGTTAAAGATTTTTATTGTTAATGATGACAAGTTTTAAATTATTTATTTTTCTTTTTTTCATATTCAAATAATTAATTATTAATTTTCATCAACCATGGGACCCAGACAACTTATTTGTTGTTTCTTGCACTTTGTATGTTGCCCAATGGGCTAGGGCTATAGTGGGGCATTGTATTAGCGCATGACACCTTGCAGATTATAACAATGCATAGTGCATGAAACCTTGCTTGTTGTAGTGGTGAATAGTGCATGACACCTTACTGGTTATAGTGGTGCATAATGCATGACACATTGCTGGTTGTAGTGGTGCATAGTGCGTGACACATTACTGCTTATAGTGAGGCATAATGCATGACACCTTGCTGGTTGTAGTGGTGTATAGTATATGACACTTTGTAGGTTATAGTGGTCAAGTGGATAATAACTTAATTGTGAGGTCGTGAATATGCATACTAGTTGATATTGCCAGGGTTTACTCTCATGCCCCAGGCATGGGTCAGGATGGGTTGTATTTGATGATGATGATGATGTTGCAAATGAATGCTTCAAATTTTAAATAGAGGATGTTTATGAATGAATCTATATTTTCATAGGTTGTTATTTGTTAATTTCAACTTGTATAATTTAAATTATTGTCTAATCTTTTGTTGGGTTAATTGGTTGTCAATGAGCAAGGTTGCTTATGAGAAATCACTAAAATATTTATTCCTGACATATTTAGATATTTCCAGATAGATATATATATATATTTGTTATCACTACTTATTTCAATTGTTATTTCTCATTATTTGAGATTATTGAGTTTATGAATGTGAGTATGCCTGACCCAACTTGATTTATTTTTTTCAAAAGACCTACTATGAATGTATCATATTTTTTCACGATTGTTGGGGTGGGAATTGTGAGCACAATTGGGGTTGCACTCAATGATCAAAACTTTTCTATGATCACTTTCTCCAACTCTATTTGCAATAATGCATGGTGCATGGTACATGGCTAACTACTAATTTACTATCGTTCAAATCCACTAATCTCATGTTACTATTGATCATTTGGTGAGATGTTAAAGAAATAACTTTCATAATATATAATCATGCTCATTTCATTATTATATTATATAGTTAATAGTTTAAATCCTCATTAATAGAGAATTATACATACCATGTAACTAGATTAGTTTTGTTTGGGAATATAAGATTGTTCATGGTTATTTTGGTGGCACAATTAAATCTACATAGAATTTGAGTTGGGTATGTTAAGGATTCAATAGATATATTTATTTGTTTATACATAGGCATTTATAGTAAATTTGTCACAATACTGGATCTAATAGTATTCTTCAGACATTGAAGTTGTTGTTGCATAGGGTTGATATCAAAGTATCTTGGTGTGGAATAATGAAATTGTTGGTATTCAATGTCAAAAATGTAATGGGTTCATTGATTAGAGTTGATTCATTTAGATTAATAAATTATTATATTATGTTGGTATGGGCATTGAATGTGATGATTTGTTATTTTTATCATTGTCTGAATTAAAAATAATCATTATTATGGCATTCATCTATATAATTGATGATAAAATAAAATTGAGATAGGACAGTTACTATATATTTATCTAAGTTCTTGGCCATTCCTTTTATGTTTCTCAATGTGGTGTTCATGTTCTATGTGATATTCACAATAACATCTTCAAAACTGGTTGGATTTAGACAAATTAGTTACTCATAAAAGATGTCAAGATGCATGAAATATGGTAGATCAAACACATGCAAGCAAGAATGATCAAAGAGTTCCTACTATTATCTTGGATAGACTTCCAACTTGAAAATTTTGAGCTATCAATTTATTTTTTTTTACTAAGATTGGTTGTTTTCATATCTTCTTAAGTGGATATTCATAATTTCCCTCTAACATGGAAAATAAATCTACTAATTTAGAAATTTATTCCATAGTAGTCAAGAGTTTTAGAGATAGTAGCTTGAAAAAACATGTCCCTGACCCAAAATTTCATCAAGTTATCTATAAGTTGGCATCCTTGTATGATTTGGCCAAACCTCTTTGTAAGTGTGAATGAGTTCAACTTTGTGCATATTATGTTTTGGACATAACTAAGATGATGTCTTTAATACACTTGACATAAATATTAGGCAATTAATAATTTTTATAAATCTAAAATAGTGTTGTTTGACTTGTGTGATAGTTTATAAAATTATTTTATGATTGATCCATGGAACCTGATGGAAATAGTTGTACAATAATTAATTATTTCTAGAATTCAAGATCATGACATGTTTAAAATGTAACATGTGATCGTATGGATGTGGATCACTGGTCCTTGGGGCTAGGTGTGTGTGGTTGGATACCATGGTTTGAAATATAAAAAAAAAACTGGGCAATTTTTCTGGGAAATATCATATATCGGTGGCACTCTGAATGATAATGACCAATGATAGTCACTTCGAGTATTTTTCACTGAGATATTAAATTTGTCCAATTTTTATTAGATTTGTTGATAGTTCCTAATGTTTCATGAAGTTAACTATTGTCACGCCCAACCACTCCGGACCCTATTATCCTACACATCTCTCCATGCCATTTTATCTCATCCCACATGTATCATTATCCACTCTATGCCGCATGTGTCATATCACATTGACCACTAGGGTAACTGCAACCATATTAATATTAATGCAAATCAATATATTAACTTATATTACTAAATTTTTAATAAATTAATTATTTATAATTATTTTATTTAATTGATTACTAGAAATATAAAAACTATCATTATAATTTTCTAAAAATTTTTTTATATGTAATTAAATATATAAATATAAAAACATATATATATATATATATATATATATATATATATATATATATATATTATTTGACACTTGCATTTAAATTAATAAATCATAATTTTAATATAAAACATTCATCCATTTGCATGTGAATAATAATGTTAATGTTGTATGTTACAATAGAATGCATTTGAATTAAATAAATCATAATTTTTCCAACGTCTTTAGAAAATATGAATGATTTACACATCATAATTTTTTTCTTTTAATGTTGTCTATGTTGGTTATCGAGTTGACAATTATTATTGTAGGATTACTCACTATGTTTTTTTTTTTTTTTGTTCTTATGTTGCTTTGTGTAGTTAGAGATCTTGTTTTCTTTTTTGATGGGTGCTCTATTGTTGCATTAGTTTTTGATTCACTAATTTATTAATTTCACTAAGATCTCATTTGTGCATATGTGCAATAAAAAGGATGAGGTAGAGAAGTGATATAGGAACCACTAACATATTATTCATCAACAAGAGGGTAAGTCCTTCTAGTTGAGAAAGATTTTTACTTTTTATTTGGAAGCAAATATGAGTGGTTTATCTAATTTTGCACACAATGATGATTGGGTTGTGCAATAACTTTTCCTAATATTTTACTTTTCATTCAAAAATTCTCTCAAATAATGTTACTTATTAAAACAAAATTTGAATTTTTTGCATCTTTGATCTTCGAATATGGAATTCATTGACATTGGATTCTCTAATCTTTTTGATCATAGGTTTTCAAATTATAAATTAATTGGATGTTAACCTTCTTCACATTCTATTTGTCATAATACTTTAGGGATTTTCTACTGGAAGATTGACTTGACAAGGCTAGATAGATGATTTTTTATGTCAAAGGAAATTTCTTGAAGAGATATTAGAAGTGGAAATTGAGATGAGAGAAAAATATAGTGAACCTCATGAGTTGAATTTGGTTCATGTCCTTTACTATCATTTCATACTATACTTAGTGTTAATTGCCTTAATAAATTTTTTGACATGATCTTGTATATTAGTTTTTGACAATTGTCTCTTGCTAACAAAGAAAAAATATTCATCTGAGCACATCAAGCCACATATTATATGATGGCTGGGTCTCATGAGGACTTGATCGAATACATGTTTTTATATGAATGAGAATCCCTTGCAATGGATTATACATATTTGATGGGGAATGCATATTCATAAGTGAGATTTGATATCCTTAACTAGTATTAGGTATGCTTATAGGTGTCAAATGGACCGGGGCCTAACACGGCACGCTACAGTGTCGTGCCGTGCCTAGAGTTTTTGGCCTGCACCTAGCACGTGGGCACGGCATGGGAGACATTGCATTGAGCGACGCTCGATGGGGAAACAATGCGGTGCCGCCCGAGGGGGGGACGATGCGGCGACACTAGAAGGGGTGACGATGCAGTGATGCCTGATGTAGGGACAATGCAATGATGCTCAACGGGCGGTGGGGGTGCACCCGAAACCCTAATTTTTTTAAAAAATGCCTAACCCGACCCGAGCTGCTCCGACCGACCCAGCCCGAAATGGCCCAAACTCGGGCGGATTCAGGGTCACGGGCGATGCCAGACATGCCCTCCAAAAAACCATGTCGTGCCAGGCACAGCATGCCAACCCGGTTGTGCCCGAAAAAAATAGGTTTGGCCAGCCTGACCCGACACATTTGACACCTCTAGGTATGTTTAATAGAGGCAAAATGATCTTAGTGAAAGATGTATGTACTTAATTGAGATTGGGATCGTTGATTGGGGTATGATGCCCTTAGTTTGGGGTATAAGTTTATTACTTATTAGTTTTATTCTAGCTATCTTTAATTGGGACTAGACCCCTTTAATTAGTAGATATTATATGCAAATATATTTTGTGTACTCATAATATTATCATACAATTAGAGATATCAAACGGGCTGACCCGACCCATCCCGACATAGTGTTAGGTGGCCCAATCGGGCCATCGGGCCATGCCTGGCCCGACATGGTTTCATCAGGCTAGGCCCGGCACATCCCGTCGAGCGGCAGGTAAAGAAATAATGATGGTTCAGGCCAGTACGGACCAGTTTTTAATTTTTAATTAATTTAATTTTTTTTTCAAATTAGTCAATGATTATATATTTTGAATACTTAAAAAGTTTTTATTGTTGTTTTAGTAATTCGTTAATATTAATTGTTAACTATGAATAAATATTTGAATTTTAAATTTTTATTTTATTAAATTTAATAAAATATTGAGTTTATTTATTATAATAAACAACATAAATTTTTAAATTAAATGTGTATTAGTGTAAGTATATTAATTAATAAAATATTAAAACTTAAATATGAATAAAAATTAAAAGTCTATGCAAAATGAAAATTTATAAAAAATTAATATACAAGTTTCAAGCATCAATCTACAAAGACACAAACTCAAGTCTCAAAGTAATATCACAAACAAAAATTAAACAAACACAAATACAATGTAAATGAGTAAATTGAAATTAAATATCAAACATCAATGCCTTAGTCGTCAACTGTCAACGTCATCAAAAGGTATATCATCCTCAATATTAACATCACACAAATCATCATCAACAATCAACTCCTCCACTTTTGCTGAAGTCACAACATGATCCTGGATGCTCAAGCTCATATTCTCATAATCTTTCATGCATGCTAAAGCCTTAACAATATTTGGATGTAATCTTGATCTCCTATTCGAAATCACATTTACTATAAAAAAAAGTAGACTTCGGTGCTACGCTCGATACTAATGGAGTTAGCATATTCCGTGTCATCTTAAATAGCATAGGAAAGATGGACTCATATGATTTTCACCACTATAATATATTAAGATTCTTAGTATCAGAATGTGATAGTCTTGAGCAGTAATCGGTATCCATGTATCGAGACAGCTTGCTCCTATTCGATGGTCCGCCCTATCATTTCTCCCTCGCTAACTAAATGGAAAGGGCATCATATCACTAGTAATACCATTATACCTAGTATCGTAGTATGTAAAGAGCTCCATCAATTTGTCGTGAATGAACACTTCGGGTGGGTCTTCCAAGTTCATGCACAAGGAAATATAAGTGAAAATGTTCTCTACTCCTTTCACCTTAACCCTATGGTCCATACAGGCATCCAAATAATAAAGAGATTGAATGGTGAACCAGTACTTTAAAGATATATAGATAATTTTTGAGCCTAACGGAACATGAAAAATTGGAATAAATTATTACTTTTTTACTTAGTTGACAATTAACTACTTAATTTTTGGAGGTGTTTGATAAAATTAGATGCGGTTGCAAGAGTGAGATAAGGAGAGTAATTTCTTGGATTGATACTATTATATTTCTTCCTTGATAGTTTTGTAGGGTTTCATAGTCAAATTTTGTGTGATCATATTTTTTTTATTTTAGAGCAGAGATTTATCATCATATAGTTCAAATGTTCAATACTTGTGAAGAAGTAGACAAAGGTCTATTAGAGAGTAGTCTCACATTGCCTACTAGGATATATGAATACTAGTTGGGGTAGGTCTATTGGTGTCATATCTAATTTGGAATTCCAATTGGGAGATTGGAAGGGGAAAAAGAGTCGAAGTAATTTTTTTGGATAACTATGACTTAATATTTGGTTTGAATTTTTTAAATCATTTCATGTTATTTGTGCTTTTTTCTATAGTGAAACACCACATCGAAGGTTATATGTCATGTTGTTGACAATTTTCGTAAATGGTAGTGGGAGGAAAGAGTGCATTCGATCTCCATGAGTGGATATTACATCCAAAGTATTACACATTATAATTGTATAACTCTGAATTTTGCCTTTGTAGATTTTAAAATAATTGCTTAATTTTTACTTTTTTTAGAAGCCAAGGATGCCTTCATAAAAAGTGTTTACTAGTATCAAACTTGCATTTAAATACCTGACTAATTATGAGTGTTTATGATCACTAAAGAGATAATAAGTTTTGGAGACTTTTTCACATATCTCAGTATGAACATGCATAAACATGTCCAGAAAATTTATAAAATGATTAATTATACTAATTATGTAGGCTATACTTAGTCTGGTAATTAGATAATTAGTATTTCTCATAATTCTTTTACATGTAGTAGAATCAACTAGAGATTTATCTATATATCTTTAACGTTAATTAATCAACATGATTATATACCTAAATCACTCTTTGTTTATGTTTTTATTAGGTTCTCACATGTTTGAGTATATCAATTTGAATTAGTTTTTATTCAAATCAACTTGTCGTGTAAGATAAGAAACTTTATTAAGTATTACTTACTAATTTTCCTTTGTTTACGGTCAAAATATTATTAAAATTCGGATAAAATATGCTCAATTTGCCTCACAGTGCCTCATCTTGGAGAGTAATTTAGGATAGAATAAGTGTATCAAAACACTCTTAAAGTTAAACTAAATAATTTCTCTTTTAAGATGTAGGATATAAAAGGGCATATAAAAAAAATGGATAGAAGAAAGTATTTATTAATGAGCTAAATTGTGATTATATTTCTACAAAAATATTCAGTAAACTTTTTCCAAATTGGAGTAGATGTATCAAATGGGCCATGCCATGCTGGCTCATCCCATTTTTTCTCGGCATGGCCATGCCACAGTGCTGTGCAGTTCTAGGAATGGCATGATGCATAGTTTATCAGCCCAGCATGGCAAAGTGCATGGTCGTGCTACCATGTCGAATGAAAAAAAAATCAGCAATGTAGCTATTTTTCTTTTAAATGGACGCCCCATGACTGGGTGGTCAAATTTAAAAAAAATAAAATAGTTTGGGTGATTCCTCGATGGGGATCTCATTGGGTGTTCACTCAGGCCGGTTCATCATGCATTTAGGCCAGGAACATAGATCTTGGTTGGCCTGACACGAGATATGACTCATCTTGCCCAACACGGCATGAACCATACCAATGGGCGGCCCGACCCGCCATGAGGCAGTGTTCTAGAGGTGTCAAATGGTATGGGCAGCTCGGGTTCGAACCGAGGCACAACTTGACTTGGTCGTGCTTAGCTCGGCATGGCACGGTCTAGGTTCATTCCCGTGCTCGTGCCTGGTCGACTCGCGGCACGTCAAGAGTCGTACCGTGACGTGCCAAGGTATGCCGGCCTCGTGTTTTGCCAGGCATTACCCGGTATCCTGGTTTGATGGCACTAGAATTTGGCACGAGCTGAATCGTGCCCTGCCCCCTCAACCCAACACTTGATTCTTGACGCCCAACGCCCAACGCCCGATGCCTTGACCTGGAGCCAGTGTGAGGCCTGACCTTGACTTTTTTTTGGTCTCGAACCCCACTTGACTTGGACCCATTGGTACCATATCTCCATCCCAAGCCCGACAAATTCTAGAAGCCGAAGCTTCTGAAACATGTGACCATTTGGGTCTGTTTGACGGCTGAACCAACCCAATAGTGAAAAAAAAAATTTAAATTTAGTCTATTGGATTATTTCCCCAACAGCTAGGAGTCAGAATCCAACGGCCCAAAAAATTCTACCGCTTTTAATTATGAAAAAATTTAAAAAATAAAAACAATAAAAACAATAAAAACAATAAAAACAATAAAAAAATAAAAAAAAATTAAAAAAATTAAAAAAATAAAAAAAAATAAAAAAAATAAAAAAAATAAAAAAAATAAAAAAAATAAAAAAAATAAAAAAAATAAAAAAATATAAAAAAATATAAAAAATATAAAAAATATAAAAAGAATAAAAAAAATAAAAAAAATAAAAAAAATGAAAAAGAAGAAAAAAAATGAAAAAATATAAAAAAAATATATAAAAATATATAAAAATATATTTTTTATAAATACCTTTCAAATCTATAAATTCTTCCCGCCATCATTCATAAATATTAACTTTGCTTTCTCTTTCTCTCTCTCATATTTTTTCTGTCTTCTTTCGACTCTTGTCTTTTTTTATCTCTTTTGGTCTTTTATTTTGTTTTGGACTTTCAGCTTTAGGGACTCGGGTGTGGACTATAAGTGCATCCTGTTGATTATGGTGTAGTATGAACATCAAAAGGCATACTTGATTTTACACATTATGGTTTATAGGTATTTCTAGAATTAATGTTAGGAGTGCCGAAGAAGAATCGACACTCATACAAAAAGGTTTGAGGTCGCTGAAACTTTGATTTTTTTGGTCATTTGACTAAAACTTCTAAAAAATAAAAAATAAAAAGAACATTAATAGTTTGGACTCATTTCAAAAAAGACAATAAAAAAATATCAAAGGTGCCAAAGAAGAATCAATATAATACATAGAGGCGTAAACGAACCAGGTTGGCTGGTTTGGAAGCATAAAATAAGCCAACCAGACTTTTGACGTAGGCCAGTCAGTATCATGTGCATATGTATTATGCACATAAGTGCAATATAAGTCATGGAAGTATAAACTGACGAATACATGTTCATCGTGTCATAAAAAATCTTCATGAATTTCATAAATGGAATTTCTGTAGGCCAGTCAGTATCGTCAATAATAAGTTTGTCACTCTTACTATTGACATAGTTGGATATCACGTGTTCATAATCAACACATAACACCAACATCAAGTATGTGTAATTCCAATGGTGTCTCACATCCAATTGGAATTTATCCTTCTTAAGATTCGTAGACAAACAGAGACTACCGAACTCCTGTTATCTGCAAGGCTTGCAAATATATTTTAGTGAGTACATATATTTTCTAAAGCGGGTGCACACCTTCATCCCTACTTGTACTATCAGGTTAATGACGTGACACATGTATCTAACGTGGACAATCTCTTCTAATGGTCAATCCTAATATTCCTAATAAATATGTTAATCACTACTCCATTATTAGATGAATTATCGAATATAAAACAAACAATTTATTTTGAATTTTATATTCTCTAAAGATTTTCATCATGTACTCAAAAGTGGATGGGCCATCATAGGGATAGAGATTCCTAAAATATTATTATTTAGTATCCATTTAGAATCTATATAGTGGGCGATGATACATGCATAAGATGCATCGTCCAAACTAAAAAATATTCTTAGTAAAATATTCTTAGTTTCGTATTTAATGAGCATGACTATTTTCATTTCAAAGAAACCATTTTCAAATAATTTTTGAGATATTTGTATGATTTTTCATTGGACATAGAAAGAAAGATTATCACAATGCATTAGGAGTTTTGTATGAAAATAATGTGTTTTATATAAAAAATTTAAAATATAATATGTGTTTCAAAAATTTGTCCAAACTAATGCGTCTGGAACAGAGTGGCAATAACAGTCATTATGAACAGCTGTCATTGCCACGCTGTTGAATTTTTAAAATTATAGGCCGGCGTTGTGAACGCCAGCTATTGAAAATAGTGTAGGGATCCCATTACGCCCCTCGCCTCACGCCCCATGATTTTCGTCCCTCACCCCTCGCCCCTCGCCCCACACCCCACGCTTTTCGTTCCTCACCCCTCGCTCCTTTGTGAAGCTCACTAGAGCTACATCGTGGAGCTTGTGGAGCTCCGACAAGTTCAAAGGGGAGCTCGAGGAACTCCTTCGTGGAGCTCGAGGAGCTCCGTCGAGCTCCACATCGAGGTTCACTTCAAGCTCACTGGAGCTCGACAGAACTCCACGAGCTCCACGATGGAGCTCTAGTGAGCTCCACAAAGGAGCGAGGGGCGAGGGGCGTGGGCAAGGGGTAGGGGTGTGGGGCATGGGGTGTGGGGCGTGGAGCATGGGGCGAGAAACATAATACGATTCCTACAATGTTTTCAATAGCTTGCATTGACAATGCTGGCCTATAATTTTAAAAAATCAACAGCGTGACAATGATTGTCATTCATAACGACGGATATTGTCATGATGTTTCCAGACGCACTAGTTTGGGCATATTTTTGAAACACATTATATTTTAGATTTTTTATTTCAAATACATTATTTCCGTACAAAACTCCTGCGTTAGAGACATTATTATACAAACCCCTAACTTTTTTAATTTGGTGCACTCAAACATTTAAAACCCTAATATACCCTTACTAAATTTTTAATCCCCCTATCCACTTGCCCCTCCCCTGTAAAACTCACCATATTTTCTATAACTCCATGTCTCTTCTTGCCCTCTTCCCTCACCTTCGACATCTCCATCGATGTGGAAGAACTCGCTGGGGCTCCTCATTAGAGCTCCACCTAGGAGATCGTGGAGCTCTATCGAGGGGCCCCAGTGAACTCATCCACCTCGATGGAGAGGGCAAGGGGAGAGGGTGAGGGGAAAGGGTGAGGGGAGATGGCGAGGAGAGAGGGCGAGGGGAGAGGGCGAGTTACAAATGAGTACGGGGAATAGAGAGAGTTTTACAAGGGAGTGCGAGTAGATATGAGTAAAAATTTTATTAAGGGTATATTACTATTTATATGTTTGAGTGCACTGAATTTAAATTTATTAAGAATTTTGTACAATTTTTTTAAAATATTAATAGATATATTCATTTTTTTTTAAATATTAATAGATATGTTCAATTTTTTTTTAATTATTTTGTGGGGAGTGCACCCAAACACAATAATCTCTAGATAATATCTTGATGGTACACCACATAATTTTGGCTTAATTAATGGAAAATTAAAATTATATAATATATCTAGAAATTCACAATAATCTACGAGGGTATTTGTTTTTTGCTTAACGCTAACAATAAATCAGTTTCAAGATTAAGCTGAAACGTGTTATATATTTTTTAACACTTTTAACTTAAAATTATTTAAAAAACACTTAGACTGTCAAATTTTTTTTTTTTTTTTTTGGCTTTGTCTATTTAGAAAATGCCAAACCAAAAAATGTTGGATCTAAAAATGCTTGATCCATCATTTTTCGAGTTCCTTTTGAAAATAAAATTCTTAATAGAAATAAAATATAAAAAAAACAAACAAATTAATACTTAATGCTATTAACTACCATTCAATATTAAGCTCAAAAAAAATTATATTAAGTTTTAAGTAAAAAATAAAAGGGGAAATTATGTTTTGGGG
This sequence comes from Sapria himalayana, assembly GCA_029783825.1. Classification (NCBI taxonomy): domain Eukaryota; kingdom Viridiplantae; phylum Streptophyta; class Magnoliopsida; order Malpighiales; family Rafflesiaceae; genus Sapria; species Sapria himalayana. The sequence continues at coordinate 10,160,336 of JAREIK010000088.1, forward strand.
TGCTCCACCAAAAATATTTAAAAATTTTAAACTGATATTTTAAAGTTTAAAAAAAAGTCATTAGGACCAAAAAGAATTGAAATTTGGGGGGCACTCTATTACGTTTATACTAAAATGCACTTCATTAAATCAATAAAACCTTCCCACTCTTTCATCGGCCCTAGCCTAGCCCTCTCCCATTGGTCCTCGCCTCACCCTCTCCCTTCGGCCCGCCTCAATGGCTCACCCTCTCCCATCGGCCCCTCTCATCGGCTCACCTTCTATCATCGACCCCCCTCATCGGCCCAACCTCACCAGCTCACCCTCTCCCATCAGCCCCCCTCATCGGCTCACCCTCTCCCATCAGCCCACCTCACCTACTCTCTGTCTCCCTTCTCTTGGAACTCTTCGTCGAGCTCCAAGAGCTCTTTGTCAAGCTCGATGGAGCTCGTCATTGAGCCCCAGGAGCTCTTCGTCAAGCCCCAAGAGCTCTTCGTCGAGCTAGATGGAGCTCGACGAACGAGTCTTCAAGATCCAAGAGCTCTTCATCGAGTTTGATGGAGCTCGTCGTCGAGCTCCAGGAGCACTTCTTCGAGCTCGACGGGTGAGTCTTCGAGCTCAATCGAGCTCCCCTACGAGTTCCTGGAGCTCGAAGACGAGCCCTTCGAGCTCCAGGAGATGGGAGCGCGCCAAGGGCGAGGCGAGGACCAATGAGAGAGGACAAAGGCGTGGAGAGGGCTAATGGTAGAGGGCCGATGTTAGAGGGCGAGGCTAGGGCCGATGTTAGAGGGCGAGGCTAGGGCCGATAGAAGAGTGGGAAGGTTTTATTTAAAATTAATTAGTGCAAAATATTAGTTTAGTGATTTAATGAAGGACATTTTAGTATAAACGTAATAGAGTACCCCATATTTCATTTTTTTTTTATTTTGATGACTTTTTTTTCAAATTTTAAAATATTAGTTTCAAATTCTTAAATATTTATGGGCAAGCACCCCAAAACATAATTCCCAAAAAAAAACATCCCCTATGTCTATTTTAATAAACAAGTTAGGGTGAATTATGTTGTGCTTGTGCTTTATTTAGAGCATATATACCCACACTTAACAAAATAGCTACTCAAAATATATTTAAATATTAAATTTACTAGTTTAGTTACCATGTTTTTAGAATACACTCCAACCACACTCTCAAATTTACACATAACTTCTAATAATTTTTAAAAAGTCAAAACATATATAGAGACATAAAAAAAAAGGAAAATGAAAATTTAGATAGCTCAAATGAATCTCCAAATTTGTTGAGCCATTTGAGTAAACTAGAAAATAAAGAGTGAAATAAAGAGTGAGTTGGAAGGTATTTTTTATGTTTAGCTAGCTAAAATAGTTAAAATTGAATAAATAGCTAGTCCGTTGGAGATGCTCTTACATTTTAATATTTAAATATTTATGTTTTTAGGAAACTCAAAATTAAAAATCTAAGGTAGCGTTTGATTTGGAAAAAATTTTCTATTTTTTGTTTTTCATTTGCTGGAAATCATTTTCTGGTTTTCAAACTATTTTTTGAAAAACAGAGAATGTATTTAGTGTATATGCTGAAAAATATTGTGCTGAAAATAAAAACAAAAAAAATGCATTTAGTATGTATAATATAAAATATATTTTTTATATTATAATTTAACTTAAAAAAATAATACATAACTAAACAAAATCATTCACAAAAGAGTTTAAACATGATTTTTTAACAAAATCATTCACAAAATAATTTATGCATGATTTTAAACAAAATGATTGCCAAAAAAGGTCAAACATAATTTTGAACAAAATAAAAATTAAAAGAGTTCATGCATGATTCTAATCAAAATCATTTCATATTTGTTCTGTTATACCATCACAAAATCAGATGGAGAACGAGAACTAGAGCATTCTCTGATAAAGGGAGAGAGCGACTTTTTATCGCTCTCCTTTTCTTAAAAATAATCACGTGTTTTCTCGAAAATGAAAAATAAAAACAAACACCAAACAGATTTTCTGGAAAAACACACAAAAACAGAAAAATGAAAACAAAAAAACATCAAACCAAACAGTACCTAATTTTTCCCTAACGCACTAGCACTATTTAAAAAAATATTTAAATAAAAAAATGGCAATTTTTGAATACCCAAACTACCATAGTACCATTTCAAATTCGACTCAATTGTTTGAATTTCAAAATTAGTTTTTGTTTTTCTTTAAATAAAAAAATTAGATGTATGTGTGTTTGTGTGGATGTGTGATAGTGTTAGAATAAAATTGAATTAGTTTTACTAAAATAATAATATATATATATTTTATGTTTTAATATACTTTTTATTAGATATAAAATGTTAGGTTTTTTTTTTTTTTGGTAATATTTTTTAAACGAAACATCTAAACATAATTTACCCTATTATCTCTATAAACATAGAAGATCAATGCACAAAAGTCACGTAAAATCCCTATGCAATTTTAATCTCGGCAATTGCACCTCTACATACAAAAAAAGGTATAAATGAGTGTGTGTGTGTATTACATATATATGTTGATCCTTGCTCTTGTACATAGGCTTAACCAAGATGACGAGTCTGGTACTGGCTGTTGTTAGTGAAAAGCTACAGCCATTTGTTTCTCTTCAACTGGCAAGAAACTAACTCGCTTCTGCAAAGAAAAAAACATATATGAAGCAATAGAACTGGTAGCATTACAGATAGCAGTGAGTTTAGTAAGAATACGGGGAAGCTACCTTGGTTGACTTGGGGCCATCGCGGAGATCCTCATATCCACTCTTCCGAGTCCCACATTCTTTTCCAATCATACGAGTTTCAACAGGAAACTCCCCGTATACACTATTTCCCTGGCAAAGACGGAGAATTTTGGCGGCAGCATCAGCTTCATCTTTGCTCTCTTCCATAAGCTTCTGGACTTGAGCTTTTGGCAACCTCATTTTTACTTTCATGCCACTGACTCCTAGCTCTCTCTTACTCCTTTTGGCATTAAACGCAGCTCCAGATGGCACATAAAGATCAGATATTGATCGCCTAGACAACATCAAGCACTCAAGCCGATCCTTTGCGCTCATGTTAATCCCAGAAACAACTCTTCGAGGAAATTTGTCCCCGTCATATTGATCCTTATTCGGCATCTGTAGCAGAAAATAAACCCTCTTGGGCACCAAATTTTGATGCAAATCCAATGGCTTGGCCATGAGTCCGTAGCGCTTCGCCATCTCTGATTCCATGAGAACATATCCTGGATAGTTTTTAATTATCTCCCCTGCCTTCACCGGAGTCCGTAGCCTGAATGTCTCTCCGCTCATCTTCATTATCTTTGCCGTCCTCTTCCCGCTCAAGCTATTTCCCATGATGATGTCGGGTAGTACTGTTCAATCCTAGAAATCGGAAACTTTATGGATTATGACAACTTTACTAGCGAAACATTCACTGTAAGTCAGAAATAGGGATGAGTTGGGTGGCCAGTATTGGATAAGCTCTTGAAATTGTGCCATTTGTCAAGTGTGGGTGACCGACGAAATATGACCCGTGAAGTTTTTGTCGTTAATAACGGAGGAATCTTAACTTTCAATTTGCTTTTTGACCAACGCCATGTCATACAGCATATCATTCCAGAAAATTGCACGCTCTCTCCATATTATATTGTGAAAATTATGTTTTAGGTTAATATTGAATAGAATAAATATTTATCATTAATTCTATACAATATACATATTTTATGAGATACATTACATTTAAAGAAGCTAAAATGTCCCTATACTAATATGTGAAATACTCTTTTACCCTTTTTGAAAATAGATCATATTTTTTTTTCAATCAATCTTAAAGATTATATTTTGTTTTTTAAGAGAGAAAAAGGGTAGTTGGTAATGATTCTTTTAGAAGGGTAATAATGTTATTTTGAAATATTTATATCATTAATATATTATTTTTTACATATCGTTAGATTTTTCTATTAAATATGTATTTTATAACCTTAATGATAAATATCTCTTCTAGATTATGCTAAAACATATTTTTGCCATCCCTTTGAGTTGTATTTGCATTTTGCAAGAGATGGTCATTGCCCAACCCAAAACAATGACAAGTGAGACACTTAAATTTTCTTTTTTATAATTAAAAATAGAAAATTATGAATTGGGCACAAAAAATATAACAAAATATAAATATTTATGTTTTTGTATATCAAAATCAAAAATAATTTATTTTTGAAACACTGAAAACACAATCGACATCTTACCCTTGGAATTGCCACATCATCATACATCATAAAAAAAAAGAAAAACTATAATGAAGTATGCCAAAATGAATATAATTATGTTTTAATGACTTAATTTTTTTTTATATTTTTATCTTCAAAACTAAAATTATGTTTCAATGAACTTAAAAAAGAAATCTATAAATACATTGTATTTTACCTAGTTCTCATCATCATTTAAAAAAAATTAAAAAATCAAAAATATAGTTTTTGATAACTGTATGTATGTTAGCCATATTATTTTTGAAAATAGTATATATCTATATCATCAAATCATCTTCAACTAAATATTATCTTAGTATGCATTAAAATAGAATATATGAATCTTATTTTTTCAATCAACTATGTTAAAAATTATATCAAATTTATATCTTTTAGTGGTGAAATTCTTGTTTGTAGTTTATAATTTATATCAAATTCATCTCATACATATTTTTAGTTTTTTTTCTCTTTACTAATAATCCCACACTTCCTAATAGTAGAAGTGTCGACTGAGTCCAGTGGGCCAGGCACGACCTATGGGATGGCAAGGTTCAACCATGCATATCACGTCACGGAATGGTTCGGAACCGTGTTTAGAAATGTCATGGGCTGGCATGCGACATGACTCGGGCCGTGCTAGGCCAATATTTTCGGCAAGGAAAGCTTAGCACGACATAACCCAACATGCTGGCCCATATTGGCCAATTTCAACTTGGCTAGCCAAACCAACTATCCTAGTCATGACCTAGGAAAGTTTGTCCCAACTTGGGTTAGCTTGGTTAAGCCTGACCTAGCTTGGCATGACCTAACATGCCCCACCCAAAAGCCGTGCCACGGGTCATGTTAGGCTGCCCCTTTTTGAATTGTGCCATAATGGCTGGGCCCATGATAAACATTATGCCATGCCGGGCACGACCACGACATAGTGTTCATAATATTTTGTGTATATTATCTATATACATCTATATATAAATATTGGAAAAACAATATACCCTATGTATCTTTATATATCTTTGTCTCTATTCATAATGTTTTGTGTGTATATATATATATAGGAAAAATAACATATCCAATATGTGTGTGTGTGTTTGAGTGAGTGAGTGAGTGAGTGAGTGAGTGTGTGTACAATTAGCTTTGGTTAGCTGATTGTGAAAATTAGTACAAACATATGAATTGTATTTCAAATAATTTTGGTATTATTTTGTTTTAAATTGGAAATTAAGACATACTTTTAAATTTTAATGAGCTTAAGCATGCCTCAATTGATTGACAATTGATATTATTATGGTATATGTCTTTCCTGCATAAGAATCCCTCCAATATCAATATTAGATGTATCAGTGTGTACCTCAAATGTCTTGGTGTGGTCAATTAGTGCCAACACTAGCTCCTCTATTACATCCTTCTTCAAGCCTTTATAGGCATGCTAGAATTGCTAATCCCATGTCCATACATTATTCTTTTTGAGAAGACCTTAGCAATGGGGATCTCATTTCTAAATAGTCATAGTCTTACTCTCATCAATTATGCATTTTCCATCTTTGATACGATATCAAAAGAAGCCCACTTTTTTAGTGTAAATAAATATTTCTCTCTCTTCGCGTATAATTCAATCTATCTTAAAAGCCAAATACATTTCTTTTATGATCAATATGCTCTTCCAAGATGTTAGTGTATATAAATATATCATCTAGATATACCATCACAAACTTATTTAGGAATTAGTGAAATATTTTATTCATTAAAGTACAAAACAAAGCTGGTCCAATAGTAAGACCAATGGGCATCACTAGAAACTCAAAGGAGTCATACCTTCTGATGCACATTGTCTTTATCTCATCCCCTTCAACTATCCATACTTGATAGTAACCTAACAGCAAGTCTAACTTAGTAAAGTATTTTTCCCTACCAAGTTGGTCAAATAGATCTGTAATAAGTGAAATGATATATTTATTTTTTATCATCACTTTTGTTGAGTACCCAATAGTCGATACATATCTGTAATGACCCATAATGCTTCTTCTAGAATAAGATCAATACAATGTATGAGTCCTTGGATGGTTGGATGAATCTAACATCTAATAACTCCTTTAGTTGTCTTCTTAAATTTTTTAATTATGGGGGTGGCAACTTGTATGGCAATATGGTAGGAGGTTTGACTCTCAGCTTCAACTCAATCTTATGATCTTCTTCCCTTCTTTATGGGAGATTTTTGGGTAGCTTCGATAGCATCATAACTTTGAATTCACGTAGCACCTTCTCCATTACATTGGATATAAAATCTTTTATATATGATTAATCATGTCTTCCTTAAGACCCACCAAGTAAGTCATTTAATTCTTTTTCAAGCCCCTCTCTAATTGTAAAGTCAATAGTATATGCATCTTAGTATTGCCTTTAATAATTATGAGAATAATGTATGGCACATCCTTTTCTAAGATAGCCATTGAGCAAAGAAAATGTAATGGTACAACTTTTACTATGTATAGTAAATCTATCTAGATTACTACCTAGAAGTCATCCATGGTTGCTATTTTAAAATCAATATTGCCTTCCCATAGCATGATCTTCATTATTACCCCATGAGCTACTCCTTTTGAAAGCTTCATAATGGATATGATTACTTTGAGCCAGCCCACCTTCTTGGATGTCTGGAGCTCGAGTCTCTTTTCTCACCTGAGATAATGTTATGCATGACACTTGTGTCTATCATAGCTTTGGTGAACATTCCATTCATCTTGGCCTCCACATACATGAGTCCAATGCTTTGAGATTACTCATTGCCTTACCAAACCTTATGAGCATTCAACGACTACATTTATCCCATGTGGTCATTTTTACTCTCTTGCTTAGACTCATTTTGATAGGTCTCCCTCTTGATCATAGTATTGAGGATCTTCTTCTTACGACATTCATGAACCCAATGTGATTCATCACATAGTAAATAATTGATTTTTTTTTTGAAATCTTTGTGATTGTCTTGACCCTTACTCTCTTTTGTACCTCTCTCACATTTAATATGACTACCCTTGAATGGTGGCTTGACTTGAGAAGAGTCACCATTTTAGAATTCTATGAGTAAACTATGTTATTCCCATGATCATGCCTAAGCCTAATTCTTGGACATTTTGTCTCCTCAGCTTTTCCTCAACCCAACGCTATAAGTTGTCTATAATGTAAAAGAGTAGTTCCTCCTCCCTCATATCAGGAACCTCAAGCATTAGAAAATATAATTCCTTGACATAGTCATTGATTACCCTCATGTGTTTTTGAAGTTTCATCTTCTTTATGTGTTATATATGACACATCTTATGAGTATAACTGCTTCTTGATCTTTCTCTTTAAGTTAGCCTAAGTTTCTATTGTGCACATCCTCTTTTCTATTTCTATAAACCTTTAATGTAACCATAGCATTAAAATATTGGTGAGGTAAAGAGTAGCAATGCATACCTTTTTTGCCTCGTTGATTAGTACAGTTACCTCAAAGTACCTATTCATGTGCCATATGTAATTGTCTAACTCATTGGTATCCCGTTATCCCCTGAAGGGTTTGGCACCTCCACCCTTTGTGGCTCATGGATGGCTATTACTTGAGCTGACAATACTACCTTATAAATCATCATATCTATTCTTAGTTTCTCTTCATGCTTAGTCAAGACATCCACCCTTAACTCTAAGCTAGTTAGTATGTTCATGGCCCTCATAAATTCTCCATATGACATCATTAGGATGGTCGATTCATTCATTCTCTCTTTGATATATGTCATAGCAACCTCTAACCTAGTTATCCAACTATCCAAGCTCATGAGAGAATCACACTTGTCATTCTTTATTTTTCCCTTAGTGGGAGGGTTAGAGTCCATTCATCAAACTTCATTGAAGACTTCCTCCGCATCAGAGTTAACCATCATTTCTTTTTAGTTACTCCACACATGCAACCTCTCTCTTATACTAACTATCATGGACTTAGTCTTTTAGCTAATTTCTCATGTGACATTTAGACAACTCGCTCTTGGATGGTGCTAAGTTAGCCTCTCACTTACTTAGGAAGGTATACCCAGCTTCTACTCATAGTTTAGAAACAATGAGAACTCAAGAGAATACTAGAAAAAAAAAGAACATTTTATGAAAGAAAGAACATTTTACAAAATTTTAAAGAAATTCATAACTTATTGGTTTACAATTTAGGTCACCTCCTCTTTTATACACATCTAGGGAAGTGTGTAAACCCTTTGAAGGTTCTAGACACTTTATAATCCTCTAGAACCTTCCATATTTTTCTTATAAATGGAGGCTTCTCCAAATTTATAGAACCTTCCTACCTTCATATATAAACCCCTAGGGGTTATTTGCCTCTATTTGATCAAGAGAGTCTCTTCATGAATGACATCATGTTATTAAGGTGTTAGTACAAGACTTAAAGTACTTGACAAGATAGGTGATCTCCGAGATAATTCACCTGTTAACAATACATAAACCAACTATATACTAATTGTTTTTTAGTTATCAATCTTATATTGACAATTGATTGATTTTGATATTATTATGTTGTGTGCCTCAATTACTTTATGATAGATTTTTGCGTTCTTATTATTCTCTTTCTTCATCTCAAACTATTGAATTATATGATTCCAATGTTATTTCTTAATTTACTTATTTTTCTCAATTTATTGAGATTTTTTTCATGAAGACTAATACTTATAATGCATTTAGATAAAGAGGGATGCTTCTTGGGATATTCTAATTACTTTATTAGAGATAGTTATAGAGCCTTTATAAGCCATATTCCATTTATGAGTAAGTTTATTTTCTATTCTTAGTTAGATATTTAACATAGAGTTTTGATTTACTCATTAAAGAAATGATGAAGTATCATTGCTACATCCACGACATATAAAATTTTAGATGATGGGAATTAAGAGAAAGGGCACAACCATGGTGTTTGATGGTGTTACATTCAAATGAGAGATGACCTAGTTCAAATCTCATGGTGATCCTCATAAGCCAACAATCATATCACGAGTATTCTTTTTATATTTTATATTTCCCTTAATAGTATTATTGATGTTATGATAGTCAATGACAAGATATCTCAAACAATTACCCATGGAAATATTGATATCGATTTTATTACTTTGTTTATTGTTTTTATTACTTTGTCTATTGTTATATATGTTTCTAATTTTTCTTATAACATATTGTTTGATAGATGTATTTCAAAATAAATTTCTTATGTTATTTTTTTTTCTTTTGATATTTTTTATAAGATCAAACAATTTTTAAGAGGACTTACTTTAAAACTAAAAAAATATGACTTTACTTAGTATATGAAGAGGAGACACATTATATGCTTGGTCATATTTGACACCGCGTTGGATTATTCAAAGCTTGGTGATCAAATTCTAATCAAATTGATATTTATAGATATATGAATGAAAGAAACTTCCTCTCTTGACTTTGAGATATGTCAAGGAAATAATGCTGGAATTTTCATCTTGTACTTTTTTCTAATTCTAATCAAAACCCATTCCAATTGACACACAAATTTATGAGGGCCAAACATTTTTATATGTATAATAGATTAAAATATTTGTTTCATATTTATCAATAATTATTCGAAGTGCATGTTTTTTTAATATGAGATATTTTTTTTTTCATTTGGACATTTTCATGAAATCACTAACCATTTGGACTTTTATCATATTTTGCTATAATAATTAAATATGATTTAATTATTATATCAAAATTTTAGTAAATTAAATTTAACTAACCATTTTGAAATCACTACATAAATTTCCAAGCAGATAGATCTAGATGTGGTTGTTGCTCAACAAGTATGAGTAGGCTTTCTAGGTGGCTTATGTTGGATCAATGATCATTGAATTATATCCTAATTAACTTTACTACGCCAATACATTGGGTGCCTATTGGGATGGGGTGCTCATCATGACTTTGACCACCTCATGGATGACATGACTACCTTGTGTTTACCTTCTCAAGAATTATATAATATACTATACTTATTGCACTATTAATCCATATGAAAATAGAGTTATAAGAAGAAATAATAGAAATACAATTAATTTTGATAAAAAAATTTTATTCATTAAAATATTTCTAAACAATTTTGAAAAGAATATAATTGGTCACAAACTAGCTAATCAAAAGTCATCGCCGCCCATCGGGCATGCTAAGTCATTGCCCATCAGGCGTTGCTACATCATCCCTTGTCGGGTGTTGTTGCATTGGCCGTCGTGTGTCATTTGGCATGTTGTTGCCCATGTCATGCCCACGTGCCAGGCACCCAGGTCGTGCCTGGCACAGCATGCAGGTGGAATACCCTCTGCACAACACGACATGAATAATGTCAAGGGTCTGCCCGGCATGGGCCTAGGCACGGTCTTAGACTATGCAGTGTCGAGCTTCCGGCCAGGTCCGGACCTCCCAGCCCATTTGACACCTCTAGGTTAGGTATACAAAGTTTTAAGTTTGGTTTCATTTTGTGTAGTTTGTTTTATTGTTAATTTAATTTAAATGAGTATGAGTGATCTCACTTAAATTAAATAATATTACCAATTAATAAATGGTACATTTTTTAATTATAAACTTTTTTTTTGAAAAAAAACAAAGGATACTATGTGACTGTGCAAAAGAAAGGGGGACATCACTCTTCCATTTCTATGAAAACAAAGCTCACTTTTCAAAAAAATATGATGCCATTTTGCATGGATATTAACCTCATTTTTTGGGCTGGCATGGAAGCCATGCAAACATGTCTACCATGGCTCACATGGCATGGAATGATAGCCATGGTTGGCATGGCTGCATCAGTCATCATGGCTAGTGGCTACTATGATTGGTATGACTACAATGGTCATCATTGCCATCGCTACAATCACAATCATGGTCATGGGTAACCTAGAACACGCATAACCATGGCATTGCTACCATGGCATGCCCAAGGCTGCCATTGCATGGTCATGGCTATTTCAAAATAGACACGCCATGATGTGTCTGCCATGGTGTAGAGAGGTGGTGTGTTAAAATTAAAAGATAGCTCATTTACGAATTATCAAATTTAGTCATGTGAAAAGGGGAAGTTATCCACCTTGCTCATGATCTGTAAGGTTCTGGATAGAGCATGCTGAGTTAGTTCAATTTTTGAGTGGGACTTATGCAGACGATGTGTGAGTGTTTTTGGGAGTGTTCATGTAGAGTCCATGATGGTGTTTGTGTGGTGCTCGAGTGTTTAAAAGTTTATTGGAAACATAAATTGAAACTCAAATGTTTAGATTCCAATTTGTTTGTTAAGCAGAAGCGTGTAATAATTGTAATCTAGATTATTGATTGGATGTGACATTGTTTATGTTTGAACATATATATATATTCTATAACTTGGGCAATACACACACACATTGTGTGGTTGTGATTTCAAATTTGTTAATATATATATATTTATATATATTTATATATGTGCGTGTGAGTGTGTTCGGAATAGAATATATAATTGGGAAGATTTATATACGTATGTATCTATGTATGTATATCGTACTTTGGACATAATGTATATGTGAAATCCAAGATATTTGTAATCCATTATGTTTTGATAAAGTTAACTAAATAATCTTTAAATATTTGAAATCATGAAATAAAATTAAATAACCCATTATTTGATCAAGAAAAAGTTTCGACACCATTCTTGGTTTTAAGTCCGAATCTCAATTTGTTCCCAACATTAATTGGCTTAGGGTGATTGAATATTTTCTTTGTCCAGACAATTAAATTATTTCTTTTGAAAAAAGAAATAATTAATTAGAAATGATAAGAAAATAAAATATAAATCTTCTGAGTTATTGTGTGACAAAGTTAGTCAAAAATGTAACTGATGGCAGAAATGATAACCACCTTATCCATCACTTAAATCTTGATTAGATGATTTCAACCTTGCCTACAGACTATGAATTACTCAGGGTGGGTAAAAAAGTGATCTTTATATCCTTGGACTATAAAATATTCATGATGAGTATTGATGGGATATTGAGATTGTCTAGCATTAGAGCATCGGTGGGATATCAAGAATGTTTAATATTTATTTGGAGATAAACACTAGATGCCGGTTAAATTCAAATATTCAAGATATTTGGATATATATTATTCATCAGAATGGTAGATAATATGAGTCATGTACAAATATCAATAAATATTAAGTCGCTAGATAAAGGGTGGAATAAAATAGTTATTTCAAAGATAATTCCTAATCTAGGGCTGCTTTGGATTGGGAAAGTGTCTTTCACAAAATCACATTAACAGACTCTAAGCTACTCAAGACCTGAATATATTCATGTAAATGATCCCTTTTCTAAAAAAAGTAATCCATGCTTACTATCAAAAAGTTTTCTAGAGATGGAAGGATAGTCAGTATCCTCACTATTCATATATCTATCCATCTATCTATCTTTTATCTATCTATCTATCTATCAATTTGTCTATACATTTATCTATCTATCCTTCTATCTATCCAATTATCTATCCATCTATTTTTTCCATTTATCTATCTGTCTATCAATCTTTCTATTAATCCATCGATTTATTTTTCTATCTATTTGTCTATGTATACACTTATCTATCTAACAATCTAACTATTTATCCATCAATCTATACATTTTTCTATTAGTCTCTCTCTCTCTCTCTCTCCGTATATCTATCTGTCAATTTATCCATCTATCTATCCATATATTTATCTCTTTCTATATATCTTTCATCTATGTTTCTATCTGCCTGTATATTTGTCAATATTTGTCTATCTGTCTGTATATTTGTTTATCCGTCTCTCTCCCCGTAAATAACAAAACTATTTATCCATGGTTGGTTGATCTATAGTTGTGAGATACTTGTCCTGAGACAACCAGAATTCTCGAATGAATCTCGTGTTGGGATCACTTTTATTACAATCGCTCTCAAAAATTGATCAAATTAAAAGGAAACTAATGAGTTAGAAGTAAAATTTGATTTTTTATTCTAGTTGCTTTCGTGGATTGAATAGATCAAAAATGAACTTATGTGTTGAAGGTAAAAATTATATTTTAATTCCAGGCACCCTTGAGGATCTATCAGATCAAGCCATCGAGGGGGGAGATGATGGCTCAATAAAAAAAGAGGATTCATGATGATTTAATGATGAAAGTTTAATTTTTGGATAAAATTTAATTTTTAGAAAAAAATTAATTTTTAGGGAAAATTTAATTTTTGGAAACTATTTCTCATGTAAGAAAAAAGAATTAGTTTTGTTATTTACGGGGAAAACTATCTATGACTATTTTAAATTTAGGTCAATGAATTATCTTGTTCTACCCAAGTAGGAAAGAGAGGTAGATTGTTGAGTTTGCCCAAATTGAGCAGGCAATGTTTTAAGTTAGGTTTAATTTTGTTTGGTTTTATTTATTATTAATTAAATTTAAATGAGTAGGGGTACTTTCATTTTAAATTAAGTATCATTAACAATTAAAAAAAGACGAGATTTTTTATTATAAAAACTAATTTTGAAAAAACCAAAAAAATACCACATGACTATGCAAATAAAATGGGAGACAACCCCCTTCTTTTTCTAAGAAAACACAACCAACTTTTAAAAAACAAGCTACCATTTTGCATGAACATCATCCTTGTTTTCATGGGTGGCATGGCAATCATGAGCATGGCTTCCATAGCTACCATGAAATGCTATGAATACCATGGTTGGCATGACTGCCATGGCCATGCTTGTGGCTACCATGGCCAATATGGCTTACCTGGCATGGCAGTTATAGCCACAACTACTGTCACTGTCATGGCCTTGGCTGGTTTGGAACATACATGTCATGGCATGGCCATGGTTGTTCAGGAATACACATTGCATGAAGGGTGCTGCATAAAAATGTAAAAATAGCCATTTACGAGCTGCTATCTTAGTCACATGAAAAGGGGGAGAAGCTCCCCTTGCCCTTGTTCTATAAGGTTTTGGATAGGGCAACAACCTTGTTTTGGGTTTTGATTTCCCCTACATGTAGAAGTTTTTTTTATTTTTTGAATAATGTATTTTGTACATGAGGGCATGTTTAGGTAGTTCGATGTTTGTGCGATGTTCTTGCAATGTTGTGTGGGTGTTAGTGCAGAGTTTTTGCTGGTGTTTGTGCAAAGTTTGTGCCGACATTCATGAGGTGCTTGAATGCTCAAGACTATACTATAAATACAATGAAAACTCAGATGTTTAGATTCCAATTTATTTATTATGTTCTTGTAATAATTATAATATGAACTATTGATCGAGTGTAATATTGTTTATGTGTGAACTTATATATATTCTATATTTTGGGCAGAGTACATATTTTGACTATTTAAATTCATAATTTGGCTATTTTATAAATTTAGAATACATATATTTATGTATTTCAGACGAAATGTATATGTGATTTTTTAAATGTTTGGAATCCGCTATGTTTTGCTAAAATTAACTTATTAATCTTAAAAGATTTGAAATCACAAAATAAAATTAAATAACTCATTATTGGATAGGAAAAAAAATTCAAACACCATTCTTAATTTTTGGGGTGAATCTCGATCATTCCTCAAAAAATATTTTGTTTGAGGTTTCTCACTTAGGAAAGAAATATGATATCAAAGGGTAGTAAACATACTTTAATTGGATACTCTATGTTCCAAAAAGAGTATAGATGTTACTTATGTAAGATAGAAAAATTAATAATACAAATAATAACTTTAGAACATCTAGAATTTTGATAAACTTTTTTTCTTACTGATTTTTTGGAATAATTTTGGAAAATGTGGTGGTTGTCACCCATTATATTGTTCTAGCATCCTATGTAATAGTGATACTATGGCATTCTTGGAAAAGATAGATTAGGTGGATAATAATGATTATGTTATTATCTTAGTTATCAAAAAATACTTATTATTATAGTATAAACAAGATATAAACGTTGAATTTCATGTATGACGTCAAGACTCATGTTTATTGACCATATTCAAAATGATAGAAAATTCTACTATTAAAACTATTAGAGCATCAATTTCATACAAAGAAACACAAAGTGGAGTGAACCCTCTATGAAACCGATGCACCGTAATATTTTTTCTTTATGTTTTGGGGCAACTCCTCCAAAGAAGATGTTCTACTTGTAGGGGTTAATATTTAAGCCTGAGGATTCCATGAATTCATTTAGCACATCCAAGATAATATCCACCGAGGGGGGATCCCCTTTAGAAAAAGTGGTATGTTCATTGGCATACATATGGTGGAAAAATTTAAGCACCTCACACGCTAGATAGAAGGAGAAATGCACCGATTCTGTTGCATAAAATAGCTCTCTAGATATATATTTCATACATAATATGAATAGATAAGAAGATTGTGTTGTTATTACTTTTCAAAAAAAAAAGATAAGGAGATAGTGATGGGTCTCCTTGTTTCAATCCTCTTTTACCCTTAAAGACCATATAATTAGCCATTAATGGCAACAAATAAACAAATTATGAAGACGCATTCATGGATTATTTCGATGAATTTTCAAGGGATTAGTACTTTCAAGACTTTATTTAGAAAATCTAAATCAACCATATCAAAGACTTTTTGGAGATATAATCTTGGGAATATCATCTTTCTTGCATACATCCTTACTAGGCTTTGGGCCAAAAAGAATTTGTATGAGATTAATCATCCCTTTATATATTTTTTATAATATTCCCCAACACATCTTTCAACCATGAGGTAATTAATTTGGAGATCAATTGGTAAATCACGTTACAACAAACAATTGGCCTATAATCCTTCATAGTGGAGGCGTGAGAAAATTTTAGCACAAATGTTATGTAGGAATGATTTATATTTTTTAGCATCCTCTCGGATTGAAAGAAACTATGGATAGCTTTTATAGTATTCTTCCCAATTATACTCCATGAGCTCTTGAAAAACTCATTAGTATACCCATCCAAACTAAGTGATTTAGAACTTCTCATTCTGAACAGGGTAGTTTTTATCTCTTCAAATGAGAATTCTAGAGATAATGAGGAATGATCCTCCTCGTTATGGATTCTAATTCTATTTTTTGAAGTCCCCAAAAGATCTGTGTAGCATTTAACCAAGATTTTAGTAACTTCACCTTGTGAGGTGATGAAGCTACCATCATTCTATATCACTATTATTATCTTACTTTTTTGTAGCTTTGCATTAGTCAATGCATGTAAGAATTTAATACACTTATCCTCTTGCTTAAGATACCTTATCTTAGCATTTTGTCGGAGAAAAGATAATTCGTGCTCTTGCTGCTTTCTCAATTTGACTTTCAAGTCACTCTCCTCATATTTCAGCACTTGGGTAGGAGCTTGTAGTATTTTTTTTATACCTCAACTAGGGAATTCCTAGCAATACTAACCCTAGCACTGATGTGGCCGAAATGCCTCTCATTTAGTTTTTTAATGGGCCTTTTAGGTTCTTCAGTTTCTTCACAAATTAAAATATTAGTGACCCATTCTTATTTTTTCCCATACACTAGTCAGTGTAGGGGTAAAGCTAGTGTGTGTCAGTCACATGCTGCAAAACTTAAAAGATACTCTTCTATCCATTCTATTAGTGTTCATGGTCATGATCATTAAGCAATAATTTGAAAATATGCTAGGTGGCATAAACTATGCATGACTGTCTAACTTTAAACATAAATTTGCTCATTCATGATTTATCATTGTTCTATCTAACTTACTAGATATGTGCTCGTTCATCCAAGTAAAGAAGCCACCTGATGAGGGGAGGTCTTTCGGGCTAAGAGTAGAGAAGCAATCCATAAAATCTTGACATTCATAATTCGTGATAGTCTTCCCTCCCACTTTGTCTAGACCAAATGGTGGAGAGTTGAAGTCTCCAATGACCACCCAAGGTGAAGCTACATATGAGACTAGTGAGATTAGATTCTCCCATAAGGTTCTTCTGTTAATGATAGAGTACAACCCATATACTATAGAAAGTCTAAAACTGACGCATATCCCTTTGTCGAAAAAGCATTCAAATATATGTCTTGTGTGATTATGGATATGGAGATTACGTCAGTGGTGGCTTTGGTCCATAACACCGGCTTTGGTCCATAACACCATAATCATTTTGTTTTGGTGAGTAGAGAAATTGTTTAAAGAGTTCAACTCTTTGAACTTTGATTTCATTAGCAAAGATAACTTTTTCGAATTGAGTTCTGCCTCAATGATAGCAAAAATATCAATATGATAGGCTTTAAGTAGCCTAAGAACTTCATTTTGTTTAATGGGATAATTAAAGCCCCTTGTGTTCTAGCTTATAATTTTTATTATCCGAACAAATAATTTAGCCTTATACTTATGCCATTCTGTGGCAACCCGGGATTGGATCTGCGAGGGGCCCTGACCCTTGTATCAATTGGTCGTATGAGGAATGGCCAGTGCCAGAAGGCCCCCCATCAAGCATCTAGAGCATGCAAGTATCTCACAATCCAGCACAATTTATATTCCAGGCTTCTTATATAAATATGGGTTACATATATAACAATCCACTTTTGGCTAAACATTAGCCTGATGGGTTTACATACATTCCCCTAAATTCTCTCTACATGTCTTTGTTTACATTTGCTCACTCCCATTATATAATTCACTTTATATTCTACCCAGGCATGTACTCTTGGGGCCACGATCTATTCCATTTTCTTTGTAAAGATTTATTAACTTGCTTTTGATAGCAAACAACATTCTAACCACATCATAGCGCTCATTGGCTTTTTAAATTCTGATTGAGATCCTGGGGCCATTTGTACCGAATGTAAACTTGTAATGGGCACCATTATAAGCATTACACTCAATTGGAGAGAGTACGAGTTGAAGGCCATAAGGCTTATCACATTTTAGCCTCATTATGGTCAACCTAGCAGGATCTAGGCTAAGCCATGAGGTTCCACATCGAGCAGTTGAAACTCTCCATCTTCCCACAGATCGATTTAGCTTACATTCCATATCTCTTTACATACAATACATATATGCCCACTTGGCCCAACATTGGCCTCAAGAATTTACATTTTCTCCTGAGCAATCTCACGACAAGCCTTGAGTTACATATATTCTCACATTCCCTCATTTATAAGAAATATCCAAGGCTGAGTATCAACCTTAATGGTAAGCTCGATGTGGGGCTTCAATATGTATTCTATAAATTCAATCATGATATCATACTATACTCTCTCCAAAAGAGGCACGCATTAGACTGATAATCCAGATAACCACACATAGAACTTATATATGTATTTCCAATAATCATGATGAGCATATATCGGTGACATTTGGTCATAGTGTATATTTCTTGCATTACCATGCAATATATCATATTCAGTTAGAGTGAATATAAGTTATTGAAAATATAGATCAAGCCATTTCAGTAAGTATGCCACCATACATATCCACACACATGCATTCTTCCATACCATAGCTATCCTCAGGGGTGCCATCACCCCTCCCAAAATATCCCTTAATAACAACTATGCCAAAAAGTCCCATGAAAGACTCCCAAATAAATAACCCTCCAAAACTCCAAAGATAGAACCACCACAAAGAAGGCCAAAAAAAATAGAAAATACATAAAGTATATCTTTGAACCTCAGTTTTTATGGCGCTGAGGGCTCCTATTGCTCTTTTAGGATGACCCATGGAGGAAAGTTTCCCTTTGTGTGATGTCCTTCACCTTGCCTTTGTTTCTGAGGTTCAAAGAAGGACCCTCTTTGGGAGCAGAAGAGTCCTTCCTTTTTATCTTTGCCTTTACCAACGTGTAGTCATCTCTCATCCTCTTCATTGTGTGGGATATTCTCTTTGCCTTCCAAACAATGGAGGGTATCTTCTACCTCCTTTATGTCCATTGATGCTTTAGCGTTTCCCCCTATTTTTAGGGCTTCTTTGGGTCCTAAAAATAGGGGCCCAAAGAAAAAAACTTGCAAAATTAAGGTAATTTCTCATACAATATAGGCTGACTTATTTTAGATCCATCTGAGCAATTGAGGATAATTTCATTTGCTAGGTCCTCATTAAGTCTATCTCCACTAGTACCATAGCGTATGATATTTTAAAAATGTTTGAGGTTAACTTGTCTATATGGAGGGGGTAACCAAAAACATAAATAAAATTGTTATTAAAAAAATAAAAATTTTGATGACGTAGCTTAACGCATCAACTATGATGTCATCAATATGGTGATGACTACATACTATATGGTATTTTTAATTTTATTATTAAAAGTTAGTTGGAGCATATAGCTAAAATAGATAGATAGTATTGTTAGAGTGACTTTGAAAAAGTGATTAGTTAAAATAGATAATATAATATTTTAATATATTTGAATGGTATTTAGATAGCCCTGTTGGAGATACTCTTGAGGCCCAGATTTCATAACCTCCTCCATGTCATTGAGGTTTTTGAATTTAAAAATTATCCATTCACTGATGTGCTGAATAACCTGGACTTCTTTTCCCCATTGATCTTCTATAAACCTTCTAAGAAGGGACCATCCAGGGTTTTTTATAACAAAGTACCCCACCGGGTAGTGTTTCCAATGTTCAGCCCCATGGAAAAGATCATATGCCTTGAAAAAGGCATTTCTATGGAACTTAGGGGGGTAAATAGGATAGTCTATTAGCGTTAAATAGTGTCCTATTACCCGAGAAAATGTTGCTCCATGGAATGTTATATTTCTAAAATGTTTTAGGGGCAATTGTAACATTTTCATCTTTTTTCCTTAAATTTCCCAGCATATTTCCATTTTTTAGGGGTTATATCATGCCCCATGCCTCTTCTATTAGAGGCAGGATCACCCTCAAAGGTTGGGGGGATTTGGGAATCTAAATCCGCATTCCCCACCTATGTAATAATATTGTTGTCCACAACTATTTCATTAAAATTAACATTAGTTAACATCATCGACAATGTATTTTGGATAACTTTTTAACACAAAATCATACAAATTTTGTTAAATAAACATTAAATGTCCGTTTTTAATGCAGAAGGTGAAATTTCACAGTTAGCATTTACTCTTATGGGTGATTATGACTTTTAATTTTTTATTTTTATATTAGGGCAAATTATAGCCTATAAATAAATCATTGTATTGATTGTAATAAAGAATAAAAAAAGAATGAGTCTTTTTTAAAAAATATTTTCTCCTCGGTTATAATTTGCAGCCACTTTTTTTTACAACTTGATATCTGAGGGATGGGGAGTATAATCAATAATGTTCTACTGCCCTGATTAACGAATGTGAATTATGAGAATTGGAGCATCCAAATGAAAGCTCTTCTTGGTTATGTGGATTATTGGAAGGTGGTTCAGAAGGTTTCGAAGAACCAGAATCTACCGAAGAATATACGACAGCTCAAAATAAGGCGTTGAAAGAGATACGATCAAAAGATAAGATGTCATTTTACATCATGTTCCGAGCTGTTGATGAGTCGGGCTTTGAGAAGATTGCGAGTGCAAAAACTTCAAAAGAAGTGTGGGACATCTTGGAGACTACGTACAAAGGAGTCGACCGAGTTAAACAAGTTCATGCTCAAACTCTTCAAAACGAGTTTGAAGGCATGAAAATGAAGGAGTCAGAAGGTATGTCTGATTACATCATGTGTGTTCAAACCGTGGTGAATCAACTCAACCTAGACGAAGAAATATTGTCCGATGCGTGGGTCATGGAAAAGATTCTATCATTAACCGACAGTTTCGAGAATGTGGCATGTGCCATAGAAGAGTCAAATGATCTAGCAATGTTCACAGTCAATGAGCTTGCAGGTTCCCTAATGGCACATAAATATCGTAAGAAGAAGGAGGAGGATGAGACACTTGAGCAGGCACTTCAAACCAAAGCATCATTCAATGATGAAAATGTATTATATTCTCAAAACTTTCGAGGTGAATGGCGTGGCCATGGTGGTCGAGGAAATAGTTGCGGTGGGAAAAGTCGCAGTCAAGAAGGGTATCATGAGGAGAATGTGCAATCAAACCAACAAAATTGGCATGGAAGAGGTCGCGGTCATGGAAGAGGCGATCTATCAAATATTCTAACTTCAAGTGCTACAAGTGTGGAAAATATGGTCACTATGCGAAGGATTATAATTCTGATAAATCTTACAATTGTGGAAAGGTGGGGCATTTTGCAAAAGAATGTTGAGTCGAAAAAAAGATGGAAGAGACAACCAACCTAGCCATGGATGACGAGGTGAAAGAAAACTTTCTCTTAATAGCATATAACAAAGTCAACATCGACAACGACATGATGTAGTACCTTGACACAGCTGCAAGCAACCATGAGTGTGGGCACGAGCATTGTTTCAAAGAGATGCAAAAGGTTGAAGCTATATCTGTATCATTTGGAGATGGCTCGGAAGTTGAGGTAAAAGGCCAATGTATGATTTATTATGTACAAAAGGATGGTTTCATTGGGTCAATCCAAGATGTGTATTACGCACCAGACCACAAGAGCAAAATTTTATGTATGGGACAACTCATGGAGAAAGGATATTCGGTTTTTATGAAAGACTAGATATTACTATTGAAAGACAAGCAAGGGCATTCAACCACACAAATTGAAATGAGAAGAAATCGGATGTACTAGCTGAATTTGAGAAGTGTATGAGAAAAATGTTTGCAAGTCAACGTGGAAGACAAGGCATCACTGTGGCATCTTCGTCTTGGTCACTTACATCAAGAAGGCCAAAACACGTTGGCAAAGAAGAACATGGTGCACGGACTACCGGACATGGAATATGAAAGAAAATTTTGTGAAGAATGTGTACTCGAAAAGTATGCAAGAATGTCATTTCAAAAGAAGGTAGAATATCGGGCTAAACAACCTCTCGAGTTGATTCATTCTGACATATGTGGACCAATCACTCATGAATCTTTCATCGGCAAAAGGTATTTCATATCCTTTATTGATGATTTCTCATGAAAAACTTGAGTTTATTTTTTGAAAAAAAAATCTAAGGCATCTGAGGTGTTCAAAAAATTCAAAGTACTGGTGGAAAATGTAACCATTATATATATTAAATCTGTACGGTCTGATAGAGGCGGCGAATACACTTCGATGATTTTCATGGAGTATTGTGAGGAGCAAGGCATAAGGTGATTTCTAACCGCACCGTACTCTCCACAGCAAAGTGGTGTAGGCGAGAGGAAGAACTGGACCATTCTTGACATGGTTTGGTCAATGCTTAAAAGCAAGAAAATTCCGAAGGAATTTTGGGCGGAAGCCGTGCAATGCATCATCTATGTTCAAAATCAGTGTTCACATGTAAAGTTGTATGATCAAACACCACGAGAGACATGGAGTGGACAAAAATCGATAGTTTCTCATCTCAAAGTATTCAGTAGTTTGGCCTACGCACATGTGCCAGATTAGCGAAGAACAAAGCTCGAAAACAAAAGCAAAATATATATTTTTATTGGGTATGATGAGAAAATAAAAGGATACAAGCTATTCGACCCGATAAGCAAGAAGATTCTAGTGAGCTGTGATGTACGAGTTCATGAAGTAAATGAATGAGATTGGAATAAAGCAACAGAGGATATCATTGATGTTGGAGAATCATTAATTGCTATGCCAACAACTATATCGAAAAATTCTGAAACCATTGATGATGAAGATGAACCACGACAACCCAAAATACGAAGCTTATAAGATTTGTATGATTCGACAAATGAGGTACACCTTGTATATCTTTTGGTGGATTCTAAGAATATATGTTTTGAACAGGTGGTGCAAGACAAGAAGTGACAAACTGCCATGGACGAGGAGATTGAAGCAATAGATCACAACAACACATGAGAGTTAGCATAATTGCCTAAAGGAACTCAGTCCATTGATGTCGAGGGGGTATTTAAGAGAAATATGAATGCTCAAGGGAAGATAGAATGGTATAAGGCGACACTTTTAGCAAAGGGATACAAGCAAAAGGTGGGAATTGACTATGATGAGGTGTTTGCTCCCGTTGCAAGAATAGAGACAATCAGATTGCTCATTTCACAAGCGGCTCAATTCAATTGACTGATATTACAAATGGATGTCAAATTGGCATTCTTGAATGGTGTGCTTGAAGAAAAAGTTTATATTAAACAACTACCTGGGTACATGAAAATCGAAGAAGAAAAGAAGGTATTGAAATTGAAGAAGGCACTTTATGGGTTGAAGCAAGCATCATGGGCATGAATACTCATATCGATACATACTTCAAAGAGAATGGGTTCGAACAATGTTCCTATGAACATGCCCTTTATGAGTGGAGGTAATATGTTATTTGTTACTCTTTATGTTGATGATCTTATTTTTATGCGGAATAATAATAAAATGATACAAAAGTTCACGAGCACAATGACATGGGAATTCAAGATGACAAATTTGGGCTTGATGAAGTCTTTCTTTGGTCTAGAGGTAAGATAAGAAACGATGAGTATCTTTGTATCCCATGAGACATATATAAAAGAGATTTTGAAGAAGTACAGGATAATGTCTTGCAATCCAGTTTCAACACCAATGGAACCAGATGCAAAACTCTCTAAGTTTGATGGTTAAGAACGAGTCGATGCAAGCAAATACCAAAGTTTAGTAGGAAGCATTTGCTATCTCACATGTACAAGGCTGGACCTTGCATTAAGTGTTGGCATTGTAAGTCGGTTCATGGGGGAGCCAGTCTATTCTCATTAGAAGGTATTAAAGCGAATCCTTCGATACATCAAAGGAACAATGTCACTCGGGTTATTTTATACAAATACGACAGATTATAAGTTGGTCGGGTAATCCGATAGTGATTTGTGCAGAGACTTGGACGATCAGAAAAGCACATCGGGTTATGTGTTTTTTATGGGTGACACGATGGTTACTTGGCTTTCAAAGAAGCAACCAATCGTGACACTCTCGACATGTGAAGCTGAATATGTGGCATCAACTTTGTGTGTACATCATGCAAAATTGCTCAGAAATTTGTTGGGCAAGATGGAACAGCAACAACTCGGTGCAACTGAGATATGAGTTGATAACAAATCAGCAATTGAGTTGAGCAAGAACCCGGTGAATCATGAGAGAAGCAAACATATTGACGTTAATTTTCACTTCATCCGTGATCAAGTGAATAAAGGAAATATAAAATTAGTATATGTGGCAAGTCGGCTCCAAGTCACAGATATCTTCACCAAACCGCTACCTACGATACTACTCGACAACTACAAAAGATTACTCGGCATGAAAGATGATAGAAGCATTTAAGTTTATGGTGGAGTTTTGTTAAATAAACATTAAATGTTCATTTTTAATGCGGAAGATGAAATATCAAGAGTTAGCAGTTACTCTTATGGGGGATAATGACTTTTAATTTTCGATTTTATTAGGGAAAATTATAGCCTATAAATAAATTATCGTATTGATTGTAATAAAGAATTAAAAAAGAAAGTGTCTTTTTTCAGAAATATTTTCTCCTCGGTTATAGTTTGTGGTTAATTTTTTTTTACAAATTATCTATAGGATCATCATCACTTTGTGATTTCACGGTCAAATACTCATTATCCAGAAGAGAATCATTAGGAACGAATGAGAGTTTACCGTAAAAAACCTTATAAATGTTTTCATCTTCGATAACATACTCGGTAGCATCGATATCTCCCTCCGAGCACACTACTAGCTGTCTTCTTCGTTGAACTGGAAGATATTGCTTCATATTAGCATCGGCGAGTTTCTTGATGGCAGAGGAGGGGGCGAGATTATCGGGGGGGGTAGGGTGTGGGATCTTTTGGCTAGGTTTCCTGAATGCATAGTTTCATCGGGTAATCTTTTGGTGTTTATTAATATAGGCAGGGTTGGAAACAATATAGTTCGAAGTCCCAAAACTATTTTGCTCCCCCTAATCCTATCAGGTAAACTTATCCAAGCTTGTAAACGACAATGGAGGAGGGGAATTCTAGGGGTTTATGATAGTCATGGGCAAGATAGAGGGAGGAGAGAAAAAGTAGTCTCATAACATGTTTTTTGTGGGTTTTGGCATTTGATATTATATGTAGTGGATGTCGGCTTCAATTTCCACTTGGAAATCTAGGTGGATGTCCAACAAAAACTTGCAGTTGCCATGTAACCAAAGAAAGATTCACTTTACTCTTCTCAATGTTGTGGCTTCATTCCTCCACAAAATTTATCCAAATGAAGCACTTTTCCCTCACAATATCTTTTTTAGATGAGCAACCGAACCAAACCTTAAAAAAAGTAAAAAAATGAAAATATCTATATTTAAACACCCATAATTGAGACATTACTCTTTCTTTTTTAATAGAATTAAGTTCAAAAGAGAAAAGGACATCTCTAGTTTGATAGAGTTGTCACATACCTTCAGGTTTTGATTTCCCAATCACTGAATGAGACAACTATTTAATGGCAAAATAATCACACATTTTTTTTAACTATTTAATGTTATTATCAAAGATTAATCATTCATGATAACTAAAATCAAATTCAACCAAAATGTAAACCACATAGACAAAAGTACCCAAACTATTCTTCGATATTACTTTATTAGTATTGGGAATACACCATTGTAATTATATCAAAAAATTATGATGCAACATCAAAATCATTAAATGATTTCCTCAAGAAATGCTCTAATACCACTTGTTGATATCAAAAAATTTGCTCTTATACCACTTCTTGTGATACCACTCGTCGTAAAAGACTTTTTTGAGTTGTTGATTATTTCGAAACTACTAATATTTAAGTATGTTGATAATAAAATTATTTGAGTGAATCATAAGTTTTAATTTACCAAAACTCAAATTGACATAATTGTATTCTGTTTTAAAATTACTCACTTTTAATAAAAACAAATTTTGCTCAAAATTTAGATTTTATTAAAATCAATTTTATTAGATTTGACTACTAAAATAATATATACTTATTTTATATAATTCCAACCATGAGTTTATATTAGATTTCCAAATAAAATTCAATATATTCAAACATAATATATGGACTCAACAATTTGCATAAAATTGATTCATCAATTATTTATAAAATTGAATTATATAATGTAATGAACCAATATAAATATTCATGTAAAGTTACACATACCAGAATTATGTATTGAAACAAGAATAAAAAATGTTAGCATACAAAATCCTAAAAATAGAAATTCCAAAATAAATTATGTAAAGCTAGAATTTTGGCCAGTGTCATATATTTACTGTGTTATTCTATTGGTTAATTATTCTTCAAATTTACAGCAATTCAGAAACTTAACACACATATTTTTCAATAAAATATGAGAGATTCTTCCAAATTCTTCATGGTAGCAACACAACTCATCCACCAATTTTAGATTGTAGAACTCAAGAGATAGAAGAAGAGATAGGAAAGCAAGGGTTATGAAAACCCTCTATTGGAATGCCCAAAAGAAAAGAAAGGAATTCTAGAATGACTCTTTTCTGAAACTCAAAAAAAAAAACTTCTATTATGAAATTTAAAAAAAAGTTCTAGAGGTGGTGGAAAAAAAATGATTTTCAGCTAGAAAAAAAATGTTCTTATGGGGATCTCAAACTAGAGGTGTCACCACCTCTCCCCAAATTATCCTTAATTGTAAATGGGAGAGCTTGAAACATCTCTCAATGTACCACCCTCCAATGACTCCAATAGAAAAAAACCAAAGTAGAAAAATTAAACTCATTTTTTATGGGGTTGAGATCCCCTAAGAGACTCTTATGCTAGGCCATATGGGGCCAAGCCCTTGCCAACTGCATCTTTCATCTTGGCTTTATTTTATGAGATTTAGAGATGGGCCCTTTCTTGGACCTAGGAGCTTTTTCTTTTTCTTGGCTTTAACCATTGTAAAGCCTTTTTCTTTCCCTTCATTCGCCTCACTTTTTGGCACTGGCAAAAAGTGTGAGGTTTCATCCTTTGCAAGATCCTCCAAGCATTGTCCTTCCTCCAGAGGAGAGCCTTCTTCTCCTTTTCCATCTGGTTTATTTGAGGTTGCAGAACTTAGCAGGGTCTCTTGCTTCTCCTACATCCAGCAGCCATTTTTCGAGTGTCTAAATAGAGAACAAAAATTACAATACAAGGGAATATTTTCATATAAAACCGGTTGGTTGATTTTGGATCCATCCAAGAAGTTCAAAGAAATTTCCTCTATTAACTTCTCATTTAAATCAATTTCTACTAGCAATCTAGTGAATTGTCACGAACTTAATCTTTTCGCTAAGCTCTCATGTGGCACTTAAACAACTTACCCCTTAGATGTTGCTAAGTCAATCTTACCCCCACCTTGCTTGTTATGCTTGGTGTATACCCACAACTTGGAAGCAAAAAGAATTTGAGAGAATACTTAAAAATAAAAAAAATGTTTTATTGAATAATGAAATCTTAAAAGAAACTCTCAATTTGGTGGTTTAAAAATGAGGCCACCTCCTCCTTAAATACATGCATAGAAAAGCATCTAGAACCTTTGAAGGTTCCCTATAAGTCTAGAGAATTCTATTACATATATCCAAGAAAATTCTAGAATAATCTAGAATAATCTATTTCCTTCCATACAAGTGTGGACTTCTTTGGAATCTTCTAGAACATTCTGTATTCTTTGAGTGAGGGTGTGACATTCTTTCCCATCAATGTTGCAGATATCCTCATCGATTTTTCTGCCTAGAACTGCTTGATCTATTTCTAAAACTGCCAAAAATTATTAGCTGGCTCCCAACTGGCTTCACTTTCTGGTAGTCCCCTCCATTTTACTAAGTATTCCTTATTGAGTCGAAAGTTGATCTTCCTTAGGGCCCGATCTATCATGATGTAGTCCACCTCCTTATCATATAAGGTCACTACTGCTATGGGTGCCCTCATATAGATTCCTTGGCCTGGATCTTCCTTATTTTCGTGATAAAGCTTTAGATTACTAACATTTAAGATATGATGAATTTTTAACTTTGGTGGTTACTCTACTTTGTAAGATACCTTGCCGACTCATCCAAGTATAAGAAAGGGGCCTTCATACTTTCTCACAAGTCTCTTGTGCACCTTTCAAATGGACTTGAATTATTGCAGTAGAATCTTGACAAGCACTAAGTCTCCAAATTGAAATTCTACATGTCTTCTTTTCTTGTCAGCCCATTTCTTCATTTTCTTAGTATTCTTCCTTAAGAATGAGCATACTATATCAGCTTGCTCATGCCATCCCTTAGCAAATTTGTAAACTGCTAGACTCCTCCCTACTGGCAAGGGTGTGAAGAGTCATTGGTTATTGTCCCATGACTATCTCGAATAGACTCCTCTCAGTTGACTCACTTCTCTGTAGATTGTAGGAGAACTAAGTCACATCTAGCAATTTGGCCTAGTCAGTCTGATTGACACTCACAAAGTACCTCAAGTACAGCTCTAGTAATGCATTCACCCATTCTATCTGCCCATCAGTCTGAGGATGAAAGCTAGTAGAGAAGTGAAGTTCCGTGCCCATGAGTTTAAAGAGCTCTCTGTCCAAAACTTTTTAGTAAAGTGTGGGTCATAATCACTAATGATAACCTTCAGTATCCCCAATACATTACCATGTTCTTGAAGAATAGCTTGACCATTTCTTCTACTGTGTAATCTTTAGGGGCTGCTATGAATGTAGATACTTTGAAAATCGATCCCCTATCACTATGATAGATCCATTTTCTTTGGACTTGGGTAAGCTGATAATGAACTCCATAGTGACACTTTCCCAAGGTTGCTCTGCTATAGGTAGAGGCTCCATCAGTCCCTTGGGCAAATGTTGATCGACTTTATCTTGTTGGAACACAAGACAAGTCTTCACATAAGTCCCCACATCATTTCTTATCTGTGGCCAGTATTAGACAGACTCTAGTAGTGCTCTTGTGCATCTTTGCCCTGGGTGTCCAGCCCATTTGGAGTCATAACACTCCTTGATAAGATTCCTTCTAATGCTTTCCCACATTATTACATAAAGTCACTTTTCTTTTGTGTAGAAAAAATCATACTTTGCTCAAAACCGCCTAGTCTTTCCCTCATGAGCCAATGTGATGATACACTTGGTCATTACATCATATTACAACCCCTCCTTTTTATGATTCACCATCTCTCCCTAGGGATGGCTATTCATGGATGCTAGCTCCACTTTGTGGCTCAAGGCATCAGCTACACAATTGGCAATGTCTAGCTTGTACTCCAACGTGTAGTCAAACTTTACCAGGAAGTCTTGCCACCTTGCTTGTTTGGGACTTAGTTTCTTTTGGGTCTGAAAATAGCTAGTAGCAACATTATCTTTCTTCACTATGAAGTGTGATCCTAACAGATAGTGTTTCCATGTTCCCAAGAAATGGATGATTGCCATCATCTCATTCTCTTGGATCATGTACCACTTCTCTGTGTCATTGAGCTTATGACTTTCAAAAGCTATAGGGCATTTCTCCTGCATTAGAACCCCTCCAATGGTAAAGTCAAAAGTATCAATATGTACCTCGAACACCTTGGTGTGGTTAGGTAATGCCAATACCAGCTCTTTCATTATAGCCTTCTTCAAGTTTTCAGAGGATTACTGATATTTTTCATCCCATGTCCATGTCTTACCCTTCTTGAGAAGATATGTTAATGGAGATGGTTTTGTTGAGTATTCCTTGATAAACCACTAATAGTAGTTAACTAGGCCCAAGAAAGACATTAGTTCTGTCACCTTAGTAGGAGAATCTCATTCTTGAATGATTTTGATCTTGCTTTCATCCATCATGAGACTGCCACCCTTGATGCGGTGTCCCAAGAAGCCCACCTCCTCAAAAGAAAAATAATATTTCTCATTCTTCATGTATAACTCATTTTGCCTTAGTAGTCGGAACATTTTCCTTGGATGATTAACATGCTCTTCCAAGGTGTTGTTGTATATAACAATATCATCTAGATATACTACCACAAATTTATCCAAAAAAGGATGAAATATCATGTTCATCAAAGTGAAAGATGTAGCAGGTGCATTATTAGACCAAAGGGCATCACAAGGAACTCATAAGAGTCATACTTTGTTACACACATGGTCTTTGCCTCATCTTTTTCAGATATCCTTACTTGGTAGTACCCCGATCGAATGTCCAACTTAGTGAAGTATCATGCTTTACTAAGTTGGTCAAATAAATCAACAATAAAAGAAATGTGATACTTGTTATTCACCGTTACCTTGTTGAGCACGTTGTAATCATGCACATCCATAGTAACTCATCATGCTTCTTTTGGAATAAGACCGGCATACCATATGGAGCTGTAGATCATTGGATGAATCCGGCATCCAATAATTTTCTCAGCTATCTTCTTAATTCCTCCAACTCTGGGGGTGCCATCATGTAGGGCCCCATGTCAGGAGGTTTTGCTCCTGGCTCCAACTCAATTCTGTGATTTTCCTCCCTCTTGGGTGAGAGCCTTTTGGGTGGCTCTAGTGGTATTATATCTTTGAATTCGTCTAACACCTTCATGACTTCCATGGGCATAGAATTTCCCATAGGGTCACTAGGGTCTTCCTTAAAGGTCGCCAAGTAGGTCACCTCATTTTTTTTCAACCCCTTCTCCAATTTCATAGCCAACAGCATAAGCATTTTAGCTTTACCTTCTATGATTGTGGAAACCATACATGAAGCCCCCTCTTCTAAGATAGCCATCGAATGTAGAAAAGGTATAGGCATAGCTTTTACCTGGGAAAGAAAATTCATCCTAATCACTATCTAGAAATCATTCATGGGTGCCACCGTGAAGTTAACCTTGCCTTCCCAAGGCTCGATCTTCATGGTCACCCCGTGAGCTATTTTGTGTGATGACTTGGCAGTGAATTTTACTATCTTGAACCATCCTACTTCATTGGATGTCGAGAGCTTGAGTCTCCTTGCCTACTCCTTTGAGACAAAGTTATGTATGAAACCAATATCAATCATGGCCTTTGCAGACATTCCATTCGCCTTGGCCTCCATGTATATGAGTTTCCTTCTTTGAAGCTTCTCCTTAGCTTGATTGATCTTGAGGGTATTCAATTGTTGCGTTGACCCCATGTGAGAGGCATCATCCGTTTGTTCGGTCTCCCTCTCGATCATGGCATTTAGGGCCTTTCTTTTAGGACATTCACGTGCCCAGTGTGGTCCATCGCACAAAATGTAATTGGTTTTTGGCTTGAAATCCTTGTGTTTATCCCCACCATTGCCTTCTTTGTTGGTAGAAGTCATACTTGATCCTTCCTTAGCATTATAACTTTTGTATCCCCTGTCTCCCTCACCTTTGGCATGACTACCCTTGAAAGATGGCTTAGTTTGAGAAGAGTCTTCCTTTCAGAAATCCATGAGTGACTCTACTACTATCATGGCCATGACTAAGTCTTGGACACAACATCTCCTCAATTCTTGTTTGACCCAGCCTTGCAGGTTCTCCATAAAATTAAAGAGTTCTTTCCCATTCATATTAGGAGCCTCGAGCATTAAGGAAGAGAACTCCTTGACATAGTCCCGAATAGATCTAGCGTGCTTGAGATGCCTGATCTTTCTACGATCTATGTATCCCGCATCTTCTGGATAAAATTGCTTTTTTATCTTTCTTGAAATCAACCCATGTATCTATGGTGCACGTCCCTCTTTCTATCTCCATAACTTTTGTATGCCACCATAGAGTTGCATTATTAGTGAGATAGAGAGTAATAGTGTATACCTTTGTTGCCTCATCAATTAGTGATATTGTCTCAAAATATCTCTCCAAGTACCACAAATAGTTATCTAGCTCTTTAGCATCTTGTTTTCCCATGAAAATGTGAGGCTTTAGCACATCCACCCTTTGGGCCTCATGAGTGGACATAACCCGAGCCAACAAAGCTATTTTGTAAATTGCCACTTCTTGTTTCATCTCCTCCTTATGCTTGGTCAAGATCTCCATCCTTAATTCTAGCTAGTGAGCATGTCCATGACCTTCATAAACTTCTTATGCGACACCACTGGGATCAGCGAGCCTTGCACCCCCTCTTGAAGGTCTGGGATTTGCATCTTGAAATCCTCCATGAACTTCTCCATGCTTTTCTCCATGAGATCGAACCCCTCCTTGGTGTCAGCCATGGCCTCCTCTAACTGGGTCACTCGATTGTCCAAATTTGTGAGAGGATCATGAGACTTGTCCTTCTTTCCCCTTCCTTTAGCGGGAGGGTCAAGGTCCCTTTCCCGAACTTGTTCAGTAATTTTCTCCAAATGAGAGCTCGACATTATATCCACCAAGTTACTCTCACACGTTGCAACCTCGCCTCTGATACCAATTGTTATGGAGTTAGTCTTTTCGCTAAGCTCTCATGCGGAACTTAGACAACTCACCCCTTAGATGTTGCAAAATCAGCATTACTTTCGCCTTGCTTGTTATGCTTGGCTTCTACCCACAACTTGGAAACAAAGAGAATTTGAGAGAACACTTGAAAATAAAGAAAATGCTTTATTGAATAATGAAATCTTACAAGAAACTCTCAACTTGGTTGTTTAAAAATGAGGCCACCTCCTTTTTAAAAACATGCATAGAAAAGGGTCTAGAACCTTTGAAGATTCTTTATAAGTCTAGAGAATTCTATTACATATATCCAAAAGGATTCTAGAATAATCTAGGATAATCTCTTTTCGTCCATACAAGTGTGGACTTCTTTGGAATCTTCAAGAACATTCTACATTCTTTGAGTGAGGGTGTGATAGAATGCTATTTTAGAGATGTTTGATGTTAGTTTGTCCATGTGAAGGGGCTGGCTGAGGCAACTTTCCGCTTTGCTCAATCCCATAGCATTCTAGAGATGGATAGGGAAGTTGGGAAGTTTAACCCATTTCGGTATCTTGGTCATTTCTTTTGAGCCACAATGAAAACCAATAGGTAGTGGTTTGACATACAAGGGTTGTCCAAATTCAAGGAAAGGTCCAGCCTTTAAATTTCATCCATTTCCATTGAGTTTTTAAATTTGAACATAATCTAGCCACTAGGGTGCTGGATAACTTGTGGGATAACTTCCCACTACTCCATAAATCTTTTCAACAGGATTTGCATAGGGTTTCTAGTCACAAAATAGCCTACCAAGCAATCCTTCCAATGCTCCTTCCCGAGAAGTAGATCGTTCTCTAAAAAATAAGCATTTTCTGATAATTTAGAAAGGATATATGACAATTTTGTTGTGTTAACAAGGGTCTTATTTCCCACAAATAAATTAGTCCAAAGAGCTTTATTTTTTCCGTAGGCTTTAGCGGTAGTGCCATGTGTGTTGCCTCTTTCATTCTGAGCCACAACCAAATTTCCAAGCATATTGTCCTATATTTTAGTGGCAACGGGTCTCCATTCTTTCAAGATTTTCCTTGTTTTTTAATTATTTCCTTCCTCATCCATTTTCATGCTTTCCACAGAGTTTCTTTCAAGATGTTTTAGGTATACATAATTAAACCCCCTACTTTTCTTTTCATTAATAGCACTAGTTTATCTTCTAAGGGATTAGTATCATGATTATCCATATGCTCGAGGACACCATTTACTACACCCACAGAAGGTATGACATTGTTTGAGTCATCCTCCACTGGAAAGTTTAGGTCAAGAATTTTTTCTGTATCATTCCATTTATTGTTGCCCACATGCAATAGAACAATAGAAGTAGGAACCGTATTCGAGCTGTTTGCATATCCAGAGTGAGGGGTACCTTCATCTCAAGAAATTTTGGTTGAGTGCTCATTTTCATCGCCATTAACATTTGGGCATGAAGATTTTTTATAAACTCCATCGCCAACATCATTAAGAACATTCATATCCCCATTATCATTTAACATAACATCATTTCGCATAGAATTATCAATCGTATAGACATTTAAAGCATTTGAAGTTTATTATTTTTTTCCAGAATAACATTTAAACTTTCAATTTTTTGAAAATCTCCATTAGTGTCCTTCAGCCTTGAAGTGTCGATGTGATTTGTGTGTGAAAAACCACTCAACAATAGATCATTCGAATTCCCTTTATTCCCATCAGGAACATCATTAGAGATGCTAATCTTATGAAAATTATGATTAAATCCACATGACAATGCATTATCGAGATGATTTTAGGGTAAAGAATCATTTAATTCACAAAAAATTTTATCGTAAAAGGATGTTTGGTGCTTCCCATCATCTATTATGTATTCGGTTGCATCCGAATCTTCGCTCAAGCATAGTATAACTTCCTTCTTCAGATATGTCTCGAGTGTGTTTCAAGGGTTCTCTACTCTTGCGAGGAGTACGCAAGATTTTCAGAGAGTCATTCGGTGCTAGGTAGGGTTTCCTCCGTTTTAAGTGTTAGGGATAAATTGGGCAATCCCATAATATCCATTTTATTATATGAAAAACCTCACACAAAATGTTTCTAAGTTATAGAAACTTAGATCTAACATTACCATGCTAGATTCCAAGCCTCCATAGGCTGGAATTCTTAAATAATTGTGTGAAAATTGAAGATTTTTTGAGGATTTAATAGGATTTTGGGAGGAGAGAAGGAGGAGAGAAATTCAAGCATAGTGTCAATTATGAATTATTTCTTATGTGATTGATCACATTGAGCTCATGAATGTCCTAATAGGAATGCCCTCAAAGCTAAGAACGAGAGAGAGACCAATCAAGAGGGTGAGGATAGGCATTTAAGAAAAATGTAGTTATTGAATGCCTACAAGTCAAACAAGCCAAGGAGCAAATCCTACTCTCATCATACGGACTTGATATATTCTGTAATTTCATTAATACAATATTTCATCCTTTGCTAGATAGGATTGTGGTGGTATATCTAGATGATATTTTTATATAGAGTAATACCTTGAAAGAGCATGCTAATCATATAAAGAATGTATTTTGGCTATTAAGGTAAATTGAACTATATATGAAGAGAAAGAAATATTTCTTTACTCTAGAAAAAATGAGATTTTAGGATAGTGAATCAAAGATGAAAAACTCGTGATAGATGTAAGATCAATACTATTTAGGAATAGGATTCCCCTTACTAAGGTACCAAAACAAATGCCTTTCTTAGGCCTATTTAATTATAACTAATGATTCATCAAGTAGTTTTTAGTAAAAGCAACTCTATTGATAGATCTTTTCAAGAAGAATAATGCATTGATATCAAATGAAAAGTACTTGCAATCTTTTGAAGAATTAAAGAAGGCCATAACATATGAGTCGATGTCGAAGTTCATACTAAAATCTTTTGAACACACCAATGCATTCATGGTATATACTAAAATCAATGACTTTGCAAATGGAGAAGTTCATATGAAGTAAATATACACCACAATAATATAAATTGTCAATCAATTGAAGCACACAAAGCTCATTAATAGTATGTCTTGTTTTCTAACTTTCACAAAATAATACAAAAGATTATTTGAAATAATAGTCATATGCTTGTACTAATTTTCATAATCAGCTCACCCAAATCTAATTATATATATATATATAGGGTATAATTTTTTTAAATCAATATTTATATATAGATGTATAGATAATATATACAAAACATTATGAATGGATAACTATAAAAACCTATAGATGTATAGATTTATTACACACAGACACACACACACACACATATATATATAATCTAAAAAAAATCCAAGAAACTGGTGTTTATTTTTGAAAAAACCATGATTTTAAAAAATGATGGTTTTTATAAAAACCATGGATTAAAAATAAGTAACCCAAAGGTAAATATTTTATGTTTTGGGGACATATAATTTTATAAAAGTTAATAATTTAGAGATCAAATCATAAATATTTTGAATTTGGGTCTAAAACATAATTATTCATAATTTTTTTATCCAAATTTGTCCCCAGATCATAAAAAAAAAATCATTAACAATGTTTGTATGGTGTTCTTTCGAGTGAACATTCTTTTTTTTTCTAAAAACACTATTCACAAAACAATATATATTTGATATAGTTATATATAGCTTAAAACTATATAGTTATATACATCTAGTTAATCTATATTATATATAGTTATATATTATATAATATAATGTATATATAGTTATATATAAACCTTAAAATTTATATATGTTTAACTATCATTACAAGAAATGACGGAATCATAAATATCCTATTTTGTTTCTAATTCCATCGCTACTTGACAATAGAGAAGGATTTAGAAATAGAAAGAATTCATTTTTAGAATGCTCGTCTTTAAATTTTAGAAATGCATTACCCAATGACATTTCTATAAATAACGATGGAAAAAATTCATCACTAAATATTGCAATCACAAAGGAATCTTGGATTCTGTCACTAATTTTGTGACGGAAAAATTAGAACTATATAATCCATTTCTAAATGAGCATTGGATTATTAAAGAAACACATAAATCCATATCTATTTAGAAATGGATTTAGAAATAAAAAATTCTATTTCTATTATTTACAATAGAAAAAATTCTATCTGTGTAGTTTTTATATGTTGTATACAATATATAATTACATATAGAAACTATATGACCTATAACTAAATGAGTACATTCATTTACTGTTCATCAAATGACATTCACATAACATCCACCATAAAATAAAATGTAAGATAATAAATATAAATATTTATAAATTTCTAAATTCAATTTATAATATAGTTAAAAAACATTAATACAAAAACCATAAATTCATATCAAAAACATTCGTTGAAAAAAATTAATAAAAAAACATAATTATACCCAAATCTACTAAATGTTGGTAGGTCACCTTTGAACCTCTATGATGTTTTGAAGGTTATAATCCTTCACATGCTTTCTTTGATCGACAATTGTGTGAGGCAACCTTGGAGAATGTCTTGAACTCCTTACAATTCCAGTATTTCTACCACTTTATCCAAATACTAAGAGGGATACTATTAGGCTTTGCATCTTTATCATATTTTTTTTTTCATTTGCCAAACTTGTCATTGCATCTCACACTTACCACATGTTACCATGTATCCTTCACTGAGTCCACCAAAATATTATTCCAACTATACTTTTTCTGTAAAAACTAAATAAAATAATAATACTTCGTAATGCATATTTTTTAAGAGTAAATCATATTGAAAAATAAGTATATGCTTGAAAAATATATCTCAAATTATTTCTAATAAAATTCGTTCATAGTTGGGAGTACTATGCTTCACTTTATAACCTCCAGAACTAGTTTCTCCTTATATATCTTTCTAATTATATAAGAAGAAGAAGAAATAAACTTTTAAGTAATTTAACATCAGCATGTAGAAATAAATATAAACAAAATAGACAAATTTTGTGGCTATTAAATTAAAATTTATTACCCTTAAATTTATTATCCAAAACATTGTAAAAAATCATTTTAATTTTAAATGATAATGTTCCATAAGTAGTAGTATCATACATTTTTATTATTTAAAATACTAAAATTCAAATATTTTAATATACTTATAATTTCATTCACATATTAATTTATATTTAATTAAAACAAAAAAATTGAAAACTGATAATGAATGCATGTAGTAAATTTACGAAAGCTACATACTATTTATTGTCAATTGTAGGC
Source organism: Sapria himalayana (assembly GCA_029783825.1). Taxonomy (NCBI): domain Eukaryota; kingdom Viridiplantae; phylum Streptophyta; class Magnoliopsida; order Malpighiales; family Rafflesiaceae; genus Sapria; species Sapria himalayana. The sequence goes on from JAREIK010000088.1 coordinate 10,198,170, forward strand.
TAGATAAAGATTTTCTTATAACTTGGCATGTAAATTATGGATTGTGAATATGCTATAGGTGTCGCTACTATAGTATTGATGCATGAGCCTCCTAAGATAGGTGGGATGAAACTATCAGTATCTTTCGATGCAAATTGAGATTAAGATGGAATATATATGGCAGTAAATCCGTGTAGGTCATGATGAGGTGCTGCCAAAGTTTCTTTTGTACATGTAGGAGAATATAGAGAGATATTTATAATGTTGTTTTCACCGAATTCATATATATGCATGTCGATCAAAATATGGAGGATAGGCAATCCAAAAATAATTCGAAATAAATCACAATCAAATTGAAAATTCACCAAAAAACTAAAAATATTTGAAGTTTCAAAGTGTTCTTTAATAAATTATTTATAGTAAATTAGCGATAGAATTTAGCGACGTAATATTATTTCATCGATACTATTTTTAAATGATATAGTGATTGATATGTTTATTTGTTTCTCATTTAGCGATTGAAATTATTTTTGTCACTAAATATATAAATGGATATGCAATTCATTACTAATAATACATGGATTTATAATTTTTCATCGCTATATGTCATACAATCATATCCGCATCCCAATTCATGTTACAATTAGTGACGAATTAAAAAAACTCGTGTAACTTCTGCCACAAATTAGTGAAAGAAATTTTTTTCGTCTCTAATTTTTTTTGGTTGTCATTTTCGTTTCTAATCCGTTTAACTTCTATTTCTAATTTTAGAAATGGAATTAGACATTTATAATTTTTATTTTTATTAGCTTCTTTTCTTGTAGTGTATATATATTAAATATAAGTATATATATAGCTTACAAGTATATAGTTATATATCAAAAACTATATTTATAGTTAAACTATATTATCTTATGTAGTTATATTGATATAGTATAACATATATAATTAAACTATATTACATATAGTTATATATATATATATATATATATATATATATATAACTAAATTATATATAGTTTATATATCATTATATATACACACTATATATAATTTAACTATATATACATACCTATATAGTTTTAACATATACAATTTATCATATGTTGTAAAAAACTATATATAATCATTTATATATATATATATATCTCTCTCTAAATAGTTTTTACATATGTAGTATAATATATGTAGTTTTTGATATATAACTATATACTTTTAAGTTATATATGTGTGTGTGTGTGTGTGTGTTTAACGTAAAGTATTTTGGTTTTTGAAGCTTGAGAAATTATAAATCCAAATTTATTGTCTCTCGCACATAAAGGTTCTCATTTTTATTTTTATTTTCATATTTATTAGTTATGCATAATGCATATTTTATGCATAATGCATATTTTATGCATAATGCATTTTGCATAATACGTTCATTATGCATAATGCATTATGCATAATATGGTTGTTATGCATAATTCATTTATTATGCATAACTCATTCGTTATGGATAACATATTAGTTATGCTTATGCATAATACACATTATGCATAACATCTTCATTATTCATAAATGTTAGTTTATACATAAACTCATTATGCATAATCATTAGTTTTGTTGGACTAGTATTTAGATCAAGATTATTTGAAATCACAGAAAATCAATAATGATAGTTATTTAAGCAAATGAAGCATAAAATTAAAATGATCTAAAAATTAAGAAAATCTCAATACAAAAATTCTAAAATTTTAGTATAGCTAAAGAACCAAATTAAACTAAAATAATATATGCTAAAGTATTATTCACATGTACATGATGTCCATAAAGTATACAATGCCAAAATTATACTTAAACTAAAATATATTTTATAGGATATAAAAATAAAAAAATTCAAATAAATTACAAACAGATAAACATGAGATTTTGGGGTGAATACTCTAGATCTCTTTCTGTATAATTCTTTAGTTGATAGGGTTGGTTTGTCGACTTCTTGGCTTAAAATTAGCAATGTGGTTTTGTCTTAATTACAGGTATCAATGTGAGGCTCTTGATACTATCTAAAAGTGATATCATAACTTTCAATGAGGAGGACCTTCTTTATTGATTTTGAGTTTGTATCCAATAAGTTCGGTATCATTTTATTGATATCAAATAATTTCAATATCAATATTGTAATGTCACATGTATTTCAGAAGATTTTTATTTGTGTTGATTATTTGTGTTTGATATGATTCTATGTTATCATAGAAGATCATTTTGTGATAATAAAGTTAACTAATATCAAATTATCAATTTTTCTATTTGAAAAAATAAATTGCATGAGAACTATATAGTCACATAGTTGTATGACATAGTGAGGAAGAAGACAAAATCTAAAAAACTAAGTAAAGAAGAATGATAAGACTTGTACTACAGGGATGTCACCATAATTTGACGAAGGATATGTAGTATTACTTATCAATGTGTTGTCAATGAAATGAATGTAAATAAGTTAAGAAAGAAACATAAATTTATGTTAAAAAGAACATGCTTAGAAATAAAGTACATCATCAGACATCTAGTTAACCTAAAATTCAAGGATTATAGTTTAATGGTAACAAACATCGAATATCTTTCAATAGCTAGCAAATCATCTTGCGTCCATTAAGATATTCTTGGAAAATTGAGCTACTATCTTGTCTAATGATGAACTCAATTTCAGATAGTTAGGATAACTTTTTAGTTTCCATGAGCATGTAACCACCTGGAGGTGTTATGTCAATATATGTTATATTAGAAAATTTATTTTCCAAAGAAGCAAGGAGAAATAAGAATGGATGAACTTCTCTTTATTTTTTTTGGTTCTGAGAGACATGGTAAGAGCACCAAAAGGAATACATACACTGATGGAAGAACTTAGAAGGTAGAAGACCCTAGAAGGAGGTTTGGTGTCAGAAAGGGTGTCATGAGCGAAAACATGAAATTAAAAAAGAATAGAACAGGCATTCCACTACCTGCTAGTTATGTCTTGCTTCAAATAGTGCTCTTTCATCTTCCTTTTCTGTCCCACTAAGGCTTTCCTTTTTGTACCTGATTAAGCCCTCTTCTTTCTATGACCGCCACCCTTAGACTCGTTATGCTGTTCGACGAAACTGAACTCGTTGGCTCCACGTCGCTCGGAACTTAGTTCGAGAACATTCTATCATAGATTCCCTTCACCAAGTCATCGAAGATCTACCACTACTATGATATATCCAACGTAGACGGATCAAAATACACGTCACAAAATAGAAAAATAGTCAAGTTTTACCATAATAATAAGATCAGGCATGAAAAAACGACTATTATTGGAAAAGAATGCATCAATAGTGCACGAGAAGAGATAGAAATTAAGGAAGTGGCCAATGTCACCTTAGAAGGTGACTTGATGATAATTAGTGATGATAATTCTGCTAATACTATATCTCAAAAGAGTGATTGACTTATTGACTCATGAATATTATTTTATATCATCTCATATATTAAATTTTTACTACCTATACACATGGTAATTATGGTACATTAAAAATTAGTAATAGTAGGACATCACATATTTTAGGCATGGAAGATATTTATCTATAGATGAAGATAAGACATCAATTGATGATTAGAGATGTATGGTACATCCCAAAAATATATGTGAACTTAATGTCAGTTGACCTACTAGATGACAATGACTCACATTCTAAGAAAAGAATGTGAGTCATGTGAGTGAGATGAGCCTCAGAAAAGAAGGTAAGCACTTTATATGTCACTCAGAAAGAATGCATGGAGATCAAAAAAACAATGTTAATCAAAACAGCAACATTAGTCTCTAGCATAGAAGAGTTAGTCATGTGAGTGAGATGAGCCCTTTATTTTACTATCTGACTAGGGATTTTATTTTCATTAATGTATGGATTGTATAACTAGAAAAAGTCATAGAGCACCTTTTCAATCGTGTCTACCCTCAATGAGATCGGATATCAACTATATTCATACTAATTCATGCTCTATGTAGATCAAAAAAGTTGCTGGGGCCCTTTATTTTGTCATATTCATTGATGACCATTCTAAGAAAATATGAATATATACATTGAAAACTAAAGATCAAGTCCTTCTTGTCTTTAAGGATTTCCATGCTAGAGTTGAGAAAAAGACTAATAAATAATTTATCTTCATACGTTCTGATAGCATGAAAGAATATCAAAATCAACTTGATAACTATTATATATCCCATGGCATTATATATGAAAAGTCACCAGCTAAGATACTACAATTAATTGATATTGCTGAGAGGATTAACAAAACTATTAATGAGATAGTTCAGTACATGCTTTATTATGCATATCTTGCCATAAAATTTTGGTAAGAAGCTATGTGTATATTTGTTGATGTAATCAACATGTTCCCTCCCACCACCATGGATAGACATGTTCCCAATTGAATATTGAATGGGAATGAAATCTCATATGATCACTTGTGAGTTTTTTGCTACAAAGTCTTCATTCATACCCCAAAAGTTAAATGATCTAAACTCAATAATATTATATGTCCAAACATTTTCATTGACTATAAACACGAGAAGTCAAAATACAGACTATGGGATCCAATTATGAAAAAGTTTATCTGGAGTAAAGATGTACTTTTTCTAGAGGACCAATTAGTTGATGAAAATCATTAAAGTTATGAGGAGAGTAATTTCATGGAGATTCCTATTTGAAAAGATTTAGTACTAGTTCCTTCTAAAGATCTGTCTGATATAGGGTGAGGTATTGAGCTACTTCTTGATGCTTCTGGGCCACATGATACACTAGATATTTTCAAGCCAAGAGATATACTTATTAAAGAGATGAGATACCATATTCTAACTAGAACTGGTTATGACCTAGTTACTCATGATGATACATCTCAATCTGAATTGAGAAGTTCATTAAGGGCCCATTAGGTATCCTTTAGATTCCATGATTATTTATTACTCAAGGAAATGAGTGAGCCTGAGACTTTCTAGAAGGTCATCTCTCTTGAGAATAAAGAGGAATGACATTGGGCTAGATAGGAAGAGATGAAATATCTTCATGTCAACCAAACTTATGATCCAGTACTCTTATCAAAGAAGAAATAGGCTTTGAAAAAAAAGATAACTCTCTAGACTAAAACTTGGTGATGTAATTTTCAATCAAATATAAGGCTTAGTTTGTAGCCAAAGGGTTTAGTCAAAAGAAAGAAATTTATTTTGATGATATACTTTCTTCCATTATGAAGATATCTTATATTCGAGTAGTTTTGAGTCTAGCTACTAAATTGATCAACTTAATGTGAAGTCTTTATTTCTTTAAGGTTGTCTTCACAAGACTCTCTATATGGATCAACCAGAGGGATTCATTATAAAAGGAAGAAATGACTTATTTGCAAACTAAACAAGAGCTTGTATGGTCTTAAACAAACTCCTATGTAGTGGTACCCAAATTTTATTCATTCATAGAGTCTTATGACTTTTAGCATGCGTCTTAAAACCATTATGTATTTATCAGTCATCAGTTGGATGATGACAAAATAATACTTTTAATTATATGTTAATAGCATATTGATCATTGGCTATGATATAGCACAAGTTGACATGCTTAAAAGAGAGATGAAAAAAGTCTTTTCTATGAAAGATATAGGCCTAGTCATATTGATTTTAGGAATGAGTATTATTCAGGATATGTCTTATATGCATATCATGTTATCTTAAAAAGAATATATCAGTAACATTCTTTAAAGATTTTCATAAAAGATGATGAGCCATTTTCAATTCACTTATCTAGATATTTTAAGTTGTGTAATGCGCATAGTCTCAAGTTTGATGAGGAAAACAAAGACATGAGTTGTATCCTCTATGCCTCATTAGTTTTCAATCTTGTGTATATTATGGCTTATACTAGATTAGATATAGCACATGTTATTGCCATTATTAGTTCTTTTCTCTCAAACCTAGGTAGATATATTAAATAGTTATGAAAATGGGAATATTTTCATATTTGCAAAAGGGCATGCATGGTGTCCTTTTGGATGGACGAGTCCCCCCGTCAATTTTTCATTAAAATGAAAAAAAAAATAGAATAGAGAGAATGTGTTTTTGTTCCATAATGGTTTTCGATGTATATTTTTCCACAAATGCTTTCATTTTCTTCTCCCTTAGTAAAGAAGCATTCTACAAGTGTGAGTTGGGCAGAATTCTATGATTCCTTTCTTCTCTTCTCTCTTGGCTAAACATGAGCTCAGAAGTATTTTATTCTTGGAGCTTGTTGTATAATTGTTAACTTATAGATATATGCATTGTGTAATTGTGATATGTTTATTTATATTGTGTAGTGTATATTATAATTAATGTATTTTATGTATGCATATTATAGATCTATTATTTTGATTATGGAATTTGTGTGATGTGTTTTTCGTAGTGTGTGTAAAGTTGTTTTTGTTTGTGTGTAAATTATGTGCTATGCGGGATTGAAGCTTGGATACTATTTATAGATTCAAATAGATGTCATACAGAACCTCCTCTTTGGTCCATCATTCAATATGTAACTAAGTTGTTCATTGCGATCCAAGAAGCTGACGAACCAATTCTATCATCTAAAGAATAACAAGGATTTGGAGTATTCATTCAAAATTATAGATTTATTTCTTTATATTAAATTTGAGATTTTTAGGATTTTATATCCTAGAAAATATATTTTAGTCAGCATAATTTTGAGCATTATGTGATTACGAACTTCATGTACATATGAAAAAGTCTTTAACATGTATTGTTGGATCTAGGTATGTTATACTTTGAACTTAGATTTTTACTATATTGAATTTTCAAATTTTGCTTTGAGATTTTTTAAATTTTTGGGTCTATTTAATTTATTATTTTCATTGCTTTTATAAGTAAGTATCATTCTTGATTGTCTATGGTTTCTAATAATCACGATCCAAATGTCCTACCCAACAATTTTATGCATAAACTTGGTGTGCATAATGTTTATGCATAAACTCTTTAGTTTATGCATAACTTACCATTATGCATAAAATGAAATTTATGAAAAAAATATGTATGCATCTCCTTTGTTGAGTTTCCCTTAGGATATGTTTCTCACCATGAAAGCTAGACAAATAGCTACCCAAACATTATTAATTATAACAATATCATTGGTTTCCCAATATGTTTATGCATAATGTTTATTCAAAAACATTAAGCATAAACTTGATAATGTGTATGCATAAACATTATTAATGACATATTATATACATAAACATAAATGTCATGTATACAAGATTAATTATGGATGTTGTGTTCTGTGTGTTGCTATTATAAAAAAGGGTTTCAAACCATGAATGTTTTTGAGTTGGTTCCTTAATAATTAAATTAAAATAAAAGGATTTTTTTTTTGTTTTGAGGTGTATTAACATAATTATCTTTTTTTATGATATAAAAAAATAAGAAAAATAAAAAAAATCCTAAAATTTATATATTTAATAGATTGGAATGGCTTAAACTTTAGAGGTATCAAACGGGTCATGCTGTGTCAGCATGACCTACTTTTTAAAGCTTGTCCGGGGCACCATGTTGTGCCCGGCATGGCCCTTATATTTATCATGAGTCATATCTTGTCAGCACAATTCTAAAAAGGAATTGTCTGACATGGCCCATTAGCACATCTTTTGCCCAAGTCATGTTGGGTTGTGCCAAGTTGGGTCAAGCTTCGCCATACTCACTCGATTCATTTGAGACTAGTCGAGTTTTAGTCCAAGTTAGCCTGGTTTGTTCCAAACTAGCTTTGGTTTAGTCCATGCTAGCTTAGGTCAAGACTAGGCTAGTCATGTTGGCCAGCCAAACAGTAATTCTCACACACAGACTTTTGTATCATACCTCTCGTGCTTAGATCTTTGGCCAAATATATCCCAAGCTATGTCATGTGTTAGCCCACAGCATATCTAGGAATCATTTTGAACTGACTCGGTCATGCTTGGCATGGTTAAGTCATGTCATGCCTCACGTCGTGTCTAAGCTGCTCAATCCATTTGATATCTCTATAATTGTTTGGGTAAAATATTTTTAGAGGTGGAATGAAAACTAAAATAAAAATATTTTGTTTAAAACTAGTTTTTTATTAAAAAAAATCAACCAAGAGCCCCTAAGATGATACTTAAGGATTAAAATATTAATTTTGATGAATATATTAATATTTAGATTTTACGAATATATATGATATATAAGAGATACTGGTATATATTTTTGCATGAGTATCAATCATAGTAATATTAATTTTAACACTTATATCAATACTTCTGAATGTGGTAGCAACATTCAGAAGCCCTCTCCATCGTGGAGCTCGACGGAACTCCACGAGCTCCACGTCGGAGCTCGTCGTGCTCCAGTGAGCTCCATGGTTGAGCTTACTGGAGCTCCAGTGAGCTCCATTGTGAAGAGGTGCGGGGGGAGAGGTTTGGGGGAGAGGTGTGGGGGGTGGTGATGGCAGATGGGCGAGGGCGATGACGAGAGCAAGGGCAGATGGGCAAGGGCCAGGGCCAGGGTCAGGGCCAGGTCGAGGGTAAGGGGAAGAGGCGATGATGAGGGCTAGTGGAGAGGGGATATGGTATTTTATGAATTACGTATTCGAGTGCCCTTATATTTAATTTTTTGATAGTTTTGTGATTTTTTTCACAAATATCTAAAGTTTAGTTTATAATGGTTATTAATGTAATCTCCCAAACATAATTACACTGTAAATTTTCATATATATTGACCCCAGTCGTTATTCAATCTACCTTAAATTACAAAGTCAACGAAATGACATTATATACCTACGTGGCCATTTATCCTTCTCCCTTATGTCGCCAAGCCGGCGGCATCAGCCGCTTTCCTTCATTGCCACGGCTTATTCTTATGCGATTTTAATTTCTCAGTCTTATGCGATGGAAGAACCAAAACAACACATGATCCTCTTCCCATTCATGGCACAAGGGCATATCAACCCTTTCTTAGCATTAGCATTCCACCTAGAGCAAACAACAAATTCTATTATCACTTTCGTCAACACCCCTCTTAACATCAAGAAACTCAAGCATTCCATTCCTCCTAGCTCCGCCATCCGCCTCACCGAAATCCCATTCATCAGTTCTGACCACGGACTCCCGCCAAACACCGAGAATACTGACATCCTTCCGTACCCCCAGATCATTCGGCTTCTGAATGCTGCTACCACATTCAAGCCCTCACTGGGGTCTCTCATTTTGGATATCATGTCGAAGCACCAGATTGAACCCCCCGCAGTTTGTCTCATTGCTGATATTTTCTTTGGGTGGACGGTTAGTGTTGCTCAAGAGCTTGGAGTATTTCACGCCATATTTAGCGGAACAAGTGGATACGGGTTGGCGTGTTACTGTTCAGCCTGGTTGACAATTCCTCATCGGAATCGTGCCTCCTATGAATTTGAATTTGATGATTTTAAAGAAGCAGGAATGATTCATAGGACCCAGCTGCCTTCAAATATTTTGGAAGCAGATGGGTCCGACCCTTGGTCTCTGTTTCAAATTGAAAATTTTTCAGCTTGGGTCCATTCCGACGCAATCATGATTAACACTGTAGAGGAACTTGATCGGGTAGGATTGTGTTACTTGCATCGGAAATTCGATGTTCCCGTTTTGGCAATTGGACCAGTTCTGCTGCCAGCTGAGAACAGAGCTCACTGCTCAACTACTGACCTCGAATCTCCGCCTGCGTTTTTTCAACAGTGGCTGAATTCAAAGCCGGTGAATTCGGTTCTATACGTATCATTCGGGTCACAGAACACCATCGGTCCGTCGCAGATGATGAATTTGGCTATGGCACTGGAAGCAAGCGGGAAGAACTTCATTTGGGTAGTCAGGCCGCCGATCGGATTTGATATAAACTCCGAATTTAAAGCAGATGAATGGTTTCCGGATAAGTTCGAAGAAAGGACAGGAGGAAGAGGACTGATCGTGCGGGGATGGGCACCTCAAGTTGTTATTCTGAGCCATAGGTCTGTTTCTGCTTTCTTGAGCCATTGTGGGTGGAATTCCATTCTGGAATCCTTGAGCAATGGGGTGCCTTTACTTGGTTGGGGAATGGCAGGAGAACAACTGTTTAACGTGAAGTTCCTTGAACAGAAGTTGAAGGTTTGTGTCGAAGTGGCAAGAGGGAGGACCTGTGACGTTAGCTGGGAAGATATAAAAGAGAAGATCGACTTGGTGACGAGTGAGAACACTCAAAAAGGTCATGAAATGAGAAGAACAGCATGCCAACTGAAGGAGGTGATTATGGATGTCATGAAACGAAAGGGTGGTGTCAAAGGCTTTGGGTTTGGTTAAATGGGGATAGACTGGCTCAAAGAAATACCGTAAGACAAACTTAAATATTGTCTCAAATTCAAAATGCCTATTTTGTTTAAACCGTCAACCTATTCTGACTTGTTATTTATTGCTATTTTTAAGGCACAATAAAATCTCAAACGCAAATCTTTGTAAATTTATTCTTTCTGCTCCCGTTAGCATCATAAATTCTTGTATATTTAATATTTATAATACCACCTAATCTAATATTTAGGATTAAAGGGAAGTTGTATTTCATTTGCATTGAACTCATCTTTTGATTTGTAGATTTAATTTTGTAGATAGTTGTATTCCCTTGAGCAGTCTTTTCTCATTAAATTTTAATGAGCTAAATAGCATCTCCAACCACACTCTCTATTTTACACCTAATTTCTAAATTTTTTAAAAAGTCAAACATGTATATCGAGAGATAGAAAAATGAGAGAAAATTTAGAGAGCTCAAATTGACTCTCCACATTTGTTGAGCCATTTGAGTAAACTGAGAAATAGATAGTAGAATAGAGAGTAGGTTGGAAAAGAATTTTTTATGTTTGGATAGCTAAAATAGTTAAAATAGCTAAAAATGAAAAATAGAGAGTGGGTTTGAGATGCTCTAAGTACTTAATGGACAATAAGCTAAGAGTGGTTTTTAGTTTATTCAATAACTGTGACCAAGGAAGCATGGATACGGCTCCATATAGTCGTGTCCACGTGCCGGACACGTGGACACGGTACAAACACAGCACGGATACGTGTCTGATATGTCACATGGCGTATCATTGACCAATCCCTATCCGATACGCCCTCGGCATCGAGTGGCCGACATCGCCCACGGCGTCGAGTGGCCGACATCGCCCATGACACTAAATGGTCGGTTTTGTGGGGAGGCGGGGGTGGGCATGATTCTGTAGGGAGGCAAGGGGCGGGCGCAATTCTGTAGGCTGGGAGGGGGCGCAATTTTGATAAAATAAAATAAAATATTTTTATTTTATAAAATAAAAAAATATATTTTTTATAAGATAAGATAATTATATAATATTATTTTATAAAATAAGATGATTATATATATTATCTTATAAAATAAAATAAAATATTTTTATTTTATAAAAAAATATATTTACTTTATTTTATGTTATAAAATACCTAATATTTATAAATAAAATAATTTTTATTTTTATTTTTTCTATCATACCGTATCCTAGTCATATCCGTATCCTAATTTTTTAAAATTTATCGTGTTTCCGTATCCTGCCGTATCGTATCCCCGTATCCATATCCATGTCCTTGCTTTTTATACTGTGACTACATAATCAAATTTGTCATTGATACTTATGAGTAATTTTTTAACTAACCTAGTTTTAAATTAGTTAATTACAACTATGAACAAAATAGAGAAGGTACTAAGAGAACCTAAATTTAAAATTTTTAGATTCTCAAAATATTTATTTAAGGAGTGAAGCTTAACTCATATTTTTTTTATTCCATTAGAATTCCTTTTGAAGTAAATCTCAAACATGTTTTGCTTTAGTTGATCCTAGTATTATAGATATGTTGGTTAATTATATCAATGAAGAAAATAGAAAAGGTATTATAAGAGAATTAAAGTTGTTAATTTTTAGATTCTCAATAAGATCATGAAACATGTAAACAAGTCATAATATTATAAATATTGTCTCTCCATTTCTTTTATCCCCTCTAACTTATTTTTCCAACAAGTGTATTAATATCATCTAAAATACTCTCAATTTCACTATATTCATCAAATTCTTCCAAAATAGATATTTTATAAAATCACTCCAATTAATACTCAAATACATATAAACACAATAGTAAATACATACTAATTAACTTAAAAAGATAATACATAGAGTGTCAAAGAAACTTACTCATCCTCGAGTAGTAAACTTTTTTATATTTTGTGAACTCATTATAAACATCAACAAGGCAAGGATGTAACTTCACATCAAAGGATAACCATGATTGTATTTAATTGTCGTGGTGGACTATTTTCTTTTGTAAATGAAATAATAAATCTAAAGATTTGTTATTTTGTATAAATATCAATGTATGTAATGATTTATTTATATCCTTAGATCTCTAATTTGGTCAGTACTTCTAGTAGTTCAAGCAAACTTCTCTATAGCCTTTTTCTTCTTCTTGTCTTTCCAAATTTGTTTTCATCATCACATCTATTTAAAGTATCTCCTTTAGTGTATTCTTTCATAAATATTATGACTTTGTGAGAAGTTATAGTATATTTAGTGTTCATAACTAGACCATATATCTTTAATTTGATCAGTAGTTCTAGCATTTCAGGCAAATTTAGTGTTATTTTGTTATCAAACAACACAAAAAGTAAAACTTTTGGTTACCTATCAAGCATTACTATGTTTAGTGTTCATAGTTAAACCATCATTAGATAGAGGTGTTAAACGTGGTATGCCATGTACAACATGGTTAAAAATTTATGTAATGCTAGGCACGACACAGTGTGTGTGACAATAGCCAAGCACGGCACGGTGGGCATGGTCGTGCCGACCATGCCATGTATAAAAAAAGGGAACATGGTTGACCAATTAAAATCGGTCACGTGGCTATATTGTTTTAAAAAAATAGACTGCCCCATGAAGGGGCAGTCAAAATTTGATCGATTCGATGGGTGAATCAGTCAAATTTAAATAAAACCTAAATCAACTCAAATAATTGCCTGATGGTTATCCTATCTGGGCAATCTCCTAGGCTGGTTTACCATGCCATCAGACCATTTACCTGGGTCATGCATGGCTCGACATGAGGCACAATTCTAAATCATGTTGTGCCGGGGCCAGTCACAACTGAACTGGACTAGGTCCCGAGCCATGTCTGGGCTATCCAGCCCATTTGACATCTCTATTATTAGATCTTTAATTTGGTCAGTACTTTTAATATCCCATGCAAACTTCTTATAGTATTTTTCTTTTTTTTTTCCAACTTTTTCTTTAGCATCACATATTTTAGAGTATCTCTTTTAGGGTATTCTTTCATAGATATCATATCTTTGCGAGAAGTCATGACATCATTGCCTATTATAACTATTGATAAGGCCATAACTTGTTGTTAAGTTCTAGCTTTATGTATTTCTTTCTGGATCCCATTTGCAGTGTCTTTGAAAAAAGACAACTTCATCTTTAAGCTTTTGTTTCTCATTTTTCATGACTTTGTCTCTTGCCATGATTTTTATTATTGATTCATCTGGTTAAGTCATGCCTTCTATTAAAGTCATGGCTTTCATTGTTAGAGCTTCTAACTCTTTAGCTTTCTTTGTATACTCAATAATTATTATATCTATCTCATCTTTTTCTGCTAGCAAATCAACCTTTATATGTGAAATTTGCTTCATGTGTATCTCTTTTACATACTCCAAAATTCCCTTGATAATTTTTTTGTATTCTTGAATTGGGAATTCTATCAATTCCTCTGCATCTTCAAAGTAGTTTAACTTATATCCTCCTAAAATCTTGACTTCGAAGAATGTCATGACTTCATATCTATATTCTTCATCATGATCACTTGTTATGTTTTCTTCACTCCAAAGTGCTTTCGATTCATTATTTTATCTATTTTTTAGGCCAATAATATTAAGCTCTTTCATCTAAAGTTTATATGTTGTATCATGATAGTGCTTATCAGAATTTCTATTCTCTAGCAATCTTCCTCATTATTATATGAAATCTATAGTCTTTTGTATATGTCGAACTTCAATTGCTTTTTGTCCACATGAAGTATGAATTCTCCTTTATTGATATCTATCATGCTTGTCTAGTGGCTAAAAAATGGTCATTCCAAAATCAATAGAGTATATTGATCTTTATCCATGTCAAGCATAATAAAATTCTTAGGAAAAAATATTTTTGCTAACAATTATCAATACATCTTCAATAATATCTTTTAAAAATATAATCAAATAGTTTGTCATTTGAAGTAGATGTGTCAAGTGGGCTAGTCCGACCATGCTCGGCTTGGTTTTAGGCCGCTCAACCGAGTTACTGTGCTAAGCCAGGCATGACACAGTACAATAATCATGACGGCCTATCATGGGCCCACGACCCAAAAACCATCAGGTTCTGCCTGGTTCGGGTCGAATAAACTTCTAATTTTAAAAAAAAATTAGGGTTTTGATGGTGCGCCGCCACACATCTTCGCCCTTTCAGGGCTCGTCAAGCCTCGCCTGTCAGGCATCAGCTCGTATTGACCACGTTCGGTGCATGGTAATGCATGACGTGCCCATGTGCCTAGCACGACACAACGGGCCAGGGCACGGCACTATAGTGTGCCGTGCCAGGCACGGGCATGGCTAAACCATGCCGAGCCAGGGCCAGGCCAGCCAGGCCTGTTTGACACATCTAATTTGAAGAGAGATAGAATTTGGAGTAATATTACTAATGTTCAACCTTAGCACTATAAATAATGACATTAAATTCATGTTTGACCTCAAGTCACATAGTTCATTTTGGAAAGTGTGTTTCCTATTGTGACTTGTTATGTTGCCTAATTTTTAAGATTATATAATATCTCAAAATCTTATTGGGAGAGAGTCTCGCATCCAACTATTCTCACAAGTTCATTGATTATACAAGAAGTAAAATAAACTTTCATTTAGATAGTATTTACTTAAGAATTGTATAAACAATTTGATCAACCAGCAATAAGTCAATTAAAGTTCTAGTTGAAAGGATAAAAATGTATTTTTCATAAGAATTTTATATTTAAAAGTTGATCCATTTTGTTGTGCATGATGGCTTGTCTAAATAATTTGGTTGTTATTGTGCTTGATTACAAAATAAATGTTGGATTATTATGTAAATATTTTAGTTCTTTAATTGCATACAATATTGATATCAATTATTAGGCTCTCCCAGTAATAGTCATTTTATAGTTATCACATTGATACTTTATCACTGAAAAGACAAATCGTCAATGTTGAAAGGTCATTCATATTTCTTTATATTTTTGGCAATGTATCAATTATCCTTGATAGTTGATTCATATGTGTATTCAGTTTCTTTGATCTCATATGTCAAAAAATTGTGAACTGATATGATAATAAAATTATTTGTATTTTTAGTTTTATAAGTGTCATATTAATATTATTAACATATATTTTTTCTCAAATTTCATCAGAAGAGTCATACAATAAAAAGTAACTCGCATGATTGTCACATGTCTCTCACACTATAGGTGAAACATTTAGAATGATATTCTATACAATTTCAATATCAATTAATGGTTAGCTTGCCTAAGATATATACAATGGATTGACTTATAAAAGAATTCATGTTTTCAGCTTCGTAATCATTATATTCACATAATTAACTTACTTTAATATTGGGTTTTTGTGTATAAGTTTATTTTATGTATCATGATCAAGAGAGTTGTCACTTCTTTTATACTATTATGTATAAGTATATTTTGTGACTTATCTATCATGTACCATGATAGTAAACATAAATTTATAAATAATAAAACTCTAATGTTAGTTATATATAAATATCAAATTTATCAATAACCAAACCTTAATAAAATTTATACATCAAAATTATTCATTAAGAATCTATCACATAAAATTAAATACACCAATCTTATACTTCAATAAAGCATGACAATGAGGAAAAATTCTTATAAGATAATTTAAAATATATCTCATAGAATTTTAGATTCCCAATGATAACTAGTGGTGTCAAATGAGCCGGGCAGCTCGGGTATGGCCCGTGGCCTGGCACGACATGGTTTGGAATCATTTCGTGGGCTGAGTTGGGCTAGGCCACCCCTTGGCACAGTTCGTGCCATGCCAAGTCAGGCACGACTCATGTGCCCGGCTCGATGGCACGGTAAATCAGCCAGGAAACCTAGTTGGATTTTTTAAAAAATTTAGCTAGAAAAATTTTACCTTAGGTCCATGTTGGGTAATTGCGCTTCCACGGGTAGTAAGATTAAGAAACAGAAAATAACAGAAACACAGAAACAAGTAATATATATATCCCAATCCAACCGCATCCATGACAGAATCAAAAAATGGGAATTCAACACAGGAAATAACGTGGTTCGCTAGTCGCTCAGTACGACTAGCTACCTCCACCAGAAAATGCTTATGCGTTACAGATTAAAACCAAGAAACAGAACGTCTTACCGTATGCAGCATGCAGCAGTCAATAAATCGCGCAGAGAGAGGAGAGGGATGATGAATAGTTCAAACAGGTCAAAAAATAGCCACCCAAAAAATAAATACAAATCATTTTATATGAAAAATAAACATCCAGTTCATTTAACCGAAGCGGGCCTGATCATGGAATGGTCAGCGGGACCTTCGTTATTGTGCTACTGCTGCATCCCCGGGCTTTTAATATTTTCTTTCCTGCACTTACATGAAAATATTAAAATAGATTATTAAGTAAAAAAAATTACATATACAGCAGTCTACGTATGACCCAGCCCGAACCGGCTCGGTCTGACCCGACAAGTCCAAGCATGACCCAGCCCGAACCAGGTACAAGCTGGGGCTACGGGCTATGCCGGACTAGCACTTGAAGAGGGTTGTTGCAGCAATTGAAGAGGGGGATGATGGAATTTTCTTGTCTCGTGTTTCTTTTCATCTTTTATATTTTGCAAACTTTGGCCATTTTCCCAGTAGAAAGCACAACTTTGGCATGATGCCACGACTTTTACCTCTGGTCTCTAAAGCTCAAAGTTGTAATGTTGGGAAGTAATCATGACTTTAAAATACTCGCTAAACTCTTTGTCCCACAAAAGTCATGATTGTGGGACATGAATTCAACTTGTGCAATTAACCTTTATATTAAATTTGTGAGGCTGAGATATGGCTGCATCTTAGCCTTCTCTTGAGGGTATAAATTCATGACTTTGAAAATGAATGTGACTCAACTATTACCATATGTAAGCCTATGTATCCAAAAGTCATGGTGTTAGCAAGTGACCATGAGTTTTGAATTAGGAATATTAAGCTTTAGTAATGATAGAAATATGGCATTGGGAATTAGTTATAAATTTTGGTACCAACTGGATACTTGATTACCCGACATAAAAAGTCATTTATATATTAGAAGGTAAATATGATTGTGACTCAAAAATAATATCGTATCCAAAAAAAATATGCTGCATAGTGAAAAAAGTATGCTAATGAGTTGGTAGCATCATAGTATTCAAATATTATCACAACTACTTATGTAGAGTATTAGCCAAAAATGAATGTCAAAATTATTCAATAGAATCAACAATCACCAAGTCATTAATTACTTCCAAAACCACAATAGTTTTACTATTTGTTTTAATTCACCAAAACTCCAATTTTTATTACATCATTTCAATTATTACATATTTATGTACTTACACATCATCAAAAATCACTCAAATACATTAAAATATTTAGTATTTTATATATCAAATAAACTCTCACACTAAAACTATTGCTCATCCTTGAGCAATGACTTCCCAATGTCATAATTTATTACAAATAATATATTGCAACATAAACTAAGTATATTGTTGTACTTTTGTTATACTACCTAAATTTATTGATTAGGTGATGTCCCAGTAACTTATTAACGATGATATCTCATCAATAGAGATTTATAAGTACACGGGTCATACAAGTAGTAAAATAAACTTTTAGCTATATATCAATCTCACATGGATTGTATCAATTGTTTACTTATTTAATAGCGAGATAACTCATTTTCAGTCAAATAGATATTTAGATTATTATATAATCTTATGTTCATGAGTTCATTCATTTAATCTATATGATTGTGTTTAAGATACTCCACTTATATTATGTTCAACACAAAATAATAGTTGGGCTATTGTGCAATAACTCATTGTACTAATGGCATATAAGATAGTTATCACCATTGAGTCCATCCTAATGGTGATCCCCTCATAGATATTACCTTGATACATTATCACTATGATAATAATTCATCTCAACTTAAGAGTCATTCATAATCTTATACTTTTGATGCAACTTAGTCACTTATTCTTGATAGTTATTTTGTATGTATATTCTTATTCTCTTGCCTTATATTAAAAATCAATGATTATTATGATTTTTAAGAGTTTACACTTTTAGCTTCCTAAGCACTATATTCACATAATTAATATATACTTCTTTCAAATTTCATAAGTGAGAACTATATTAGTAAAAGTAACTTACAAGGGATGTCATTATCTTACGAGTCACTATGCACCCATGCATGTTCCAAGGATTATCTGTCATTATCCTCCTCAGTGATGATGTGATTTTCACACTAAAAGTGAATTTCTTAAGAACACTTTTTATATAACATTCATCATAATCATTAACTAATTTTTTTAAGACGTGTATAATGGATTGACATGTAAAAATATTTGCACTTTCAACTTCATAAGCACCATACTTATGGTGATTAGCATACTTAAATTTTGAGTTTCAAAATATTAATTTATCTCATGCATCATAGTTATAAAAAGTTGTTACTTTTTTCCTAATGTATATGCAAGTGAACCTCATAGTTTACCTATCATAGTCCATTATGAGAATCTCGCACAAATCTACTAATAGTCAAAATCCTAGTTAAAATTCTATTTAATCACCGTTCATCAATATCCCATCACATTTATTAAAATTAGGCAAACCTTAGCCCCATACTATTTTGATAAAAATTTGTAAATTTAGTTTAGAGGTGGATGGCCTGAGAGCATCACCTCTAATTTCTAGAAATTTCATCAAGTGTCATGTCTCTTGTTTGCTTGCGGAACCCCTAGGAAAAAAGAAATTCATCCCTATATGTTGGTAGTCATCATGACTTTGATTATTGTATAGAAGAAAGAGGAAGATGAATGAGATAGATCTCTAATTTTTTTTTCTATTTTTATACCCGGACGATTATATGTTACTCCAAGTTAGAAATTGTAATTATTAGAAGAAATTTGTAACTTTAGCCTTCATCTCTAAAGCTTGAGGTCATGACTATATATTCTAGAATGTAGTTGCGACTATGATTTAGTCGCATCTTTTTGTAATAAAATATCATGGTGCTAGAAATAACTATGATTTAGTCCTAATGTCTCTGTATCAAGAAGTCGTGGAATAGTGAAGTGATCACTATTTCATGTCTTTTTCTTCTTATCTTTAATAAAGAGTCATGATACTAGGAAATGACTATGATTTGGTAAAGGGCTTCTCATATCAATATACGGTCATGATACTGTGATAAAGCTGAAACATTGACATTGGTACTATTTTATTATTATATGGATGCATCACTATGATATATTCATGACATTGAGCACATTTTATGTATTCTATGGTCATGATACTGACAAATAGTTTCATCACAAATTTTGCTTTTCACATCTTCAAGTATTTTCAGTGTTGTGAGTTCTCATGGCACTGATAGTTTCTTCTCCCATGTATCATATTTTTATGGCATTGCAAAAATGTCATGATACTGGTAATTAGATTGAGCACAAAATTCATAGTTCCGCCTTCCTTTTTAGACAAGAGTCATGGCTTTGTAAATAGTCATACTCAAGTAATATGCTCAATAAATTTTAATATCCCAAAAATTATGGCTCTGAAAAATTATCATAGATTTGGTCTGAGTTATTTTGGCTCTATAACTTTCTATAGCTTAGATATCATAGTTTTGTAAAATGACACTAGCTTTGACTTGAGACTACTAAATCATATTAAAGATAAAGTTGTGGTACTTGGATTTTGTTAAGATTTTTAACACCAATGAAGTACTTGGTTGCTGCAATGTATGATTAATAGCATAACTATTTAAATTTCACAAGATAGATATATATGTGACTCCATGATAATATTGTAATTATTAAGAATATAATATTTAATTGAAGGATTGTGCTAACGAGTTTGTAGGACCATGACATACAATAATTGCTATGACTAATTAGATAGAGTTTTAACAAAAAATGCATATAGAAACTATGCAAGACTTATTGTTCAACTCTTTATATTAAATACCTCTAAAAACATATTAATTTCATACCTATTCAACAAAATTTATTAAATTTCCAAAATCATGAAATCAATTCATAATTTCTCTCATTTAATGCTTATACAATATCACAAGAGTATCAAAATACATATGAGTGTATGGTAATTTGAACACTGAACATACTAACTTTCTAAAATAATTGCCAATCCTCCTACAAAAAAAACAACATTAATCAAATATCTCAAATCAATTCTATACAATGGATACATCATCACAATATGAGAGTAAACAACAAAAATACAAATCAAGAGAGTGATCGGGGTAGCCGATATGATTTCAATTAGGATCATATTTTATAAAGGTGAAATCCAATATCAGGTGCTCAAATAGTGGCAGAAAAATTGATAGCCTTTTTGAATCTTTCTTATGTATCGATAACTCATTCAATATCTTTTTCAAAATATCATAAAACATCTTTTGTCTTCACTAAATAAAATTCAACACACATTCAAAACATCACATCACTAAATATAAATTTTTTTCATTTGAATTGTACTTTCTTATTTTTTCCATCTCCTAGTACTTTTGATATATTGTTTATTTGTCATTCATGTTGTCTCTTTCTTCCATTTCTCTTACACAATCTGCCATGACAACCTTATATATCATTCAAAATGATTTGATGCTCCCTGTCAAACTAATATTCATGTGTCTCATCTCTTCTTTAAAGAGTTTGTAGATCTAGTTTTTAAACTTTTCTTGCATTATGATAAAAGTAATCTCTTTTTATACGAGATGTTTTTCTCATTTTGCATCATGTTTTCAAATCTCTTCTACTACTCTTGTGTATAGAGTATAAATCTCTTTTTTTTAGCTTTTCTTTAATTCACTCGACACTCTATTGCATATTTTCCACAATATGCAAAATATTCATTAACATACTATCATGTGTAGTTAAAAAAATGTTCAATACAGGCCAACTCATCTTCTCATATTTATTGTTTTTGTGTATCAATTATAGTAAATGATGTTTCTTCTACCTAAATTTTGGCTAGTCCTTTCACTTCAAACATTAATTTCTTTCCTATTCGATCTTCTTCTATTTTCTTTTTTATGCTCTGTAATGTCAGAGAGACACTATTTTGACATGTTGTATCAACATTTTCATTCATAGGAACTTTCTCAACCAAACACAAAAAAGTAATAATGGAAAGATGAATCAGTTTGCTAGAAAATTTATCCTCGAGGAACCAAAGAATTAATTTTTTTAAAATATTTTTCACATAGAACAATCATAGAGATATGAAAAAGTTGGCAATATAAATGAGCATATAAAATGCAACCAAATGTTATTTACTTATGTGTTATTTCCTTATCAAAAAATCATATATGCATATGCTCTTCAAAGTCATCTTCCATGTGTTCTTTTCATTCATCAATAATGGAGTGATAACTAGAAAATTCAATTTTATGTGGAGGAATTTAAAATTTATGCTATAATTAGTGCTCAAAAATCCAAATATTGCCTTAATTATTTTTCTATCAAAACAAACATTGCGTGGAACTCCTTTACAACTAAAGCATTATCATCTACTCTATGTACAAAATAATATTTAATTTCACTTTTTGATAATATCTCCAAAGACTGGAATGTATTTACTTAATCTCTTCTCTCCATTAAACCCCTTTTGGACAACACATAATTCATTCATCTTTGTCCTATATATATAACAAAAGTCATCATGGGCACCATGACTTTAGATGATATTTCTGTAGTGCTAGGTTTTTATCTTTTCCTATTTTTGTTGTCTTATTTTTATGATATTTTTCTTTGATGATTCTCTATTTCATTCTTGAATCAATAAATTGATAGGATTTAGTGGATTGTCATGACATTGCTAAAAATTTAGGGATTTGTTTTGTGGAGGAGATTCAAGAGTGTGGTATTTATAGCTAGTAATTGAAAGTAGCAACTACGAGTTATATTTCTTCTATAAATAAAAAGTCATGACATTATAGAAAGAAGTGCCTTCAAAGTCATAGAATTGTATCTAAGTCATAGTTTTTGTTATCTTTAGATAAGCACTAGAACGAGCTCAAAGCATTGTTATTCAAAAAAAAATAGAAAAAGTCAAAACCTTATAGAATTTACTTGAGATATTTTGAGTGATATATCATAGAATCAAGGGTTTCCAATAAAAGTCAAAGGTAAGGATCTAAGTATTAAAACTTAATCTCAAAGAAATATTACTTGCATTGACCTTTGATTTACCCTTAATTGGGGGTTGGAAGTCATATCACTTAGAGTTTGTTGCTCTTGGGTGAAATCTAATTCCCCTATCTTATCTTTTTTTTTCAATCTTCTAAATATTTTTTTATACTTTGAGGATCTATGCAAAGTTTTAAGCTAGAAGTCATAGTGTTAGCTTGAGATTATAATTTTATTGTCTCATTAGATCTTCTATGGAATACAAACGTCACGCAATAATATGTCATAAATTAAGTTACTCCCCTTTTAAGAGAGTATTGACATAACTTTCGAAATGCTGCAAATGAGATAATTTCATTTGAAATGCAAAGTCATGGTGTTGAGAATTTATGTAGCTTATGTATTTTTCTCTAGAACACAATGCCATAGTGTTGCAAATTATCATAGTTTTGATATTTTCTCATTGGAGCACAAAGTCATGGCACTAGAAATACCATGATTAGAGCAAATGCTCTATAGAAGCAAAAGGTTACAACATTTGAAAATGTTATGACTAGAGTAATACTCTCTGGAGCACAAAGTTCTAGTAAAAAATAGTATTGTTATTGATTTTTTTCTTCTATATCAATTATGATGTAGCACTGGAAAATGTTGCGGCTTATTGTACCATATAGGTATTTAGCTCCAAATTTTTGAAAATAATGTTGCATCCATTATCATATAATAATATCATGACCAACAACACTGTTACATAGTGAAAAAAATTATATCAACTCAGAGATAGAGTTGTGACGTACAAAGATTATCACGACTAATTTTATAGAGTTAAGCTAAGAAAGAATATCATAATTACTCAATAAAATCTTGAAGGTATATACAAGTAATGACATAAGAAATTCATTTTAATCCAAGGTATACACATTTCTCCTCTCCGAGTCATTATTCTACTAAGTGTACCAATTTCACTCAAAATACTCTTGATTTCAATAACATTCATCAAATTCTTCTAAGATTGATATTTAGTAAAACTTCTCTAAATAAAATTCAAATAAATATAAATTTAAATAGATGCCAAATAACCTAAAAAAGTTAGTACGTGAAGTGGTGAATAATATATCACTTACTTTTACATATGGTTACCTTTCCTTGGTATGCCCAAAGTACAAAGAATTTCTTAACTAATAAATTTTCCACTGAATGGGTATCTCAGAGAAGAATGTTCTAATCTAAGGTGAACATATATTTTGCAATGAGTCTCTTATGTATTAATATTATGTAGAGAATCTCATTTGATAATGTATTATGGAAGTTGAACAAAAAGTTTTTAACAATGCCATGCCTATTCATGTTGGAATATTAATATAACAAACAAGACCATATGATACTGCATTTGGGCTTCCATTGGCAATGTCATTTCAGAAATGATAAAAGTTGTGCAAGTTTTTTCATTGATTTATAAGACTTTGGGAGCTATATAGAAGACAAATGATGCCACTCAACCTTCTCTTCTTGGTAGTGAAAATATTTGATGTTTGGATGATTAATCTTTTATGATCTTTTTTTTTTTTTGAATTCATTTGGATATTCACAATTTTGATAGAAATGAATGCATTCTAGTGTGATCAATTAGATGTTACCAATGGGATGAGTTGCCCGATTACAACCTTCTCCCTTGGACAATGTTAGGCATGGAAAGATTTCATGTCGTGCCCTTGTTCATGTTGACCAGCACCTTTATTGTTAAAGATATGTTACATGTGTTAATTCATTTGGATATTGAATCCCATGGGACTACAATGGTTACTAGAATTTATATGACATGTAGTTGGGCATATCCCAAGTAGAGGAAACATCTGCTACCCTATCTATCTCACTTTCTGATCAGACACATTCCAAGTAGCTCCCCATGTAATAGAAATATAATGGATCACTTCCTTTTACATGTGGATACCTTTCCTTAGTATGCCCAAATTACAAATTACTTTATAATTGATAAATTATACAATGAGTGGATACCTAAAGAGAGAAGATTGTTTTTATCTAAGGTTAACATATATTATTGAGATGAGCCACTTTTGTATAAATGAAATGTAGATCAACTTATTTGGTAATGTATTACAAAAGTGAAAGGAGTTTTTGACATGCCATGCCTATGCACGTTGGGATATTTTGTAACAAACAAGACCACATAAAAAATTTTGCATTTGAGTTTCCATTAGCATTATCATTTCAAATATGAAAAACATTGTGTATGTTTTTTCATTGATTTACAAGACTCGAAAGGTATCTAGAAGACAAATGATGTCGCTTAACCTTCTCTTCTTAGTGGTGCAAATATTTGATGTTTGGATGATTAATTTTTTATGGGGTCTTTGATAGAGGTGAATGCATTCTAGATTAGTGATGATTAATCATTCAAATATTAGATGTTTGATTAAGGATGTCACTTAATCTTCTCTTCTTAGTGGTGCAAATATTTAATGTTTCTGAATTCATTTGGATATTCACAAAATTTGATAGATGTGAATGCATCCTAGTTGGGAAAAATCGAGGTGATAAATGAGATGTCCTATTGTGCCGTTGTTCATGTGGCCCAACACCCTTATAGTTTAAAACATGGTACATGTGCTAATTTGTTTTGTTCACTGCATTACATGTATCAAAGTATTGCACAAAATTTTTTTAAATGAGTTTTTTAATGTAGTACACACATTTTTCTAAACAAGTTACTCACATTTTTAAAATGCATTATACACATTTGTTTAAACACATTATTTGTATTTTTTACATGCATTAGACACATTTTTTCTAAACATAGTACATGCATTAATGCATACAATCCTTGCACGGGATATATGGCCCTAGGGTAGGGCATATGTCATTAGGTTTGACACATAGGACTGACCCAGAATGGCCTGGTTTACCCACTTTCTTGGGGGCTTAGTTGGGCACCACATTTTTTAAATGTGTTGTCCCACACATTGGCACATTTGAAAACTCTAGGAAAAGTGGTTACATGCAAACAAAATGACTAAAAGGTGGTGCCAATGTTTTTGAAAAATGATATCTTCATTAGCTTTGGGGTTTCTCGAGACATAATTTGTGATGTTTTATAGACCATTTATTATATGTCCCCATAGAAATTGATATGTGGTGAAGTTTTTCATTTGCTACTTCAATTCTTGAAGGGGTTGTTAAAAACAAAATTTTGATCTTCTAAAGCTGTGCTAGAAAAGATCACTTGATCTAGATGAAATGAAAAAATTAAGAAAAGATGCTCATATAATTTCCAAAATTACATAGGATAAGGCCAATCATTGGCATGATCACATTGTTTTGAATAAAGTATTTAAACAAAATCAAAGCTTACTAATGTTTCTAATAGTGACAATTTGGGTTGTTAGAATTTTCCATGTTTATATCCAATTTGAATTTAAAAATATCTTAGTAAATGTAAAAAATATAAATTTGATAAAATGCAATGTTATACAAAAGTCTATTTTTATATATAATATGGTGGCTATCAATATATTTCTTCATCCAAGTTTGTTTTTGTCTCAAATATTTGTAATTTTGGATATTTAATGAAATAGGTGTATTAATTTAGTACCTATTAATGCTAAATGTCATGTAAAAATTTTGGAAAATGACAAAATGAGAAAATGAGAAATGTGGTAGCTAAATGTCATATAAAACTCAGAATAAAAAATTCCACATCAACTATTATGTTTGTCAATCATCATAATATTATTATAACTTAGTTGCATTCATGTTTGAATTCCGAATAAGACCTAATGCATTAATGGTAGTATGATCGCAACCAATTACTAATTCAACTCTAATTTGTGAAAAAGTAATTTTAGAGAATGAAGGAAAAAATTAATAACAAAAAATTGTATAATATTTAATATAAGGATGCAATATAAGACTTCCTAGGTGTATCAAGGTTGGTATAATTACACTTGATTATGTAAATAAATTTTAAATTATTTAAAAAAAATTACTTAGAGAATGAAAAAAATAAAAATTCAACAAAATGAAAGGTTATTCAACTTTTTTTTACAATGATGCAACTTGAGAACTTATGAGGTAAGTGACTCATTCTAATATTATTCATGCCCAATCATTTTGATTTTAGAGTTCAAATCAGAACTAAAGATTTATTTGCAAGATTTCATGCAATCATGCAACACAAAAACTAATTCTAGCATTATTTTTGACAGAACTATTAGCATTTAAGGTTTATTGAGATCTAATATGTTAGCACTTGTATGATTACTATTTGGTATTCAAATATCAAATATTATTAACTATTTTGATATTTTATGATGATGTGTAAGCATGAAATCAGAGAAATTATGGATTGATTTTATGATTTTTGGAGTTTTGGTGAGTTTTATTAAATAATCATAAAATTGATATATTTTTAAAGGTATTTAATTGAGACTTATAACATGGAGTCTTGCAAAGTTTCAACATCCATTTTTGACTAAAATTTTTTCTAAAAGGTTGTGACAATCTTTTTATGCTATGATACTACCGACTCTTTAACACAATCCTTCCACTATGTGGCATATCCTTTTGGCTGTATTTTCATCATAAAATCATAAACATACTTATCTCATAAAATGTAGAGGTGACTATGATATTAATTATATGTCGCATCAACCAATTACCTAATTGGTGCTTAATGTCATGACTATTTCATAATATCATGATTTTATCTTTAATATGACTTAGTATTCTCAAGTTAAAGTTGTGACTTTTTTACAAAATCATGACTTTTAAGCTACAAAGATTTATAAAACCAAAGCTACTAAGGTCAAAATCATGATAATTATTTTGAATAATTACTTTTGGGATACTAAAAGTTATAATGAATATTACTTGAGTATGATCATTTTCCCAGACTATAACTTTTATCATCAAAAGAAGGTGAAGTCATGAATATTATGCTCAAGATAATTGAAATGTCGCTGCAACATGATATATAAGAGAAGTGAAAGCTAGTGTCACAAGTACTCGTAATGTTGTGGACACTTAAGATATATAAAAATAAAATTTTATGTAGCATCCATTTCCCATTACTGTGTGTATATAATAATTAAGAAAGAATAATGTCAATACCCATGATTATTTCATAGTGCCACGACCACATAATATTTATAGGCCCTTCACCTTGTAACAATCATTTCCTATCTTTATGGCCATTTATTAAAGATGAGAAGCCAAATGCATGATGTTGCGACCACTTCATAGTGCTATGATTTTGTGTTAAAAAGAATTAGGGTAAAGTCATGCTCATTGTCAATATTATGACTTTTTGTTAAAAATATCATGATATGGTCTAGATTCATAGTTTCTTTCCAGTGTCGAACCTCAGGTTTAAGAGTTGAAAGTCAAAGTTGTCAATTTCTTCAAAAAACCATGACTTCTTACCTATATTAATGTAGAGTTATTCGAGTATAAAAGTAGAAGATAAAGAAATTCCCAAAAAATATCTCATTTCTTTTTTCTCTCATTCCATGCAATAAGTAAGGCCACATGCAACTACGAACCCCTAGGAAATATTTCACATCTTCTAGGAGTTTCAAATGCAAGCATAAGATGTAAGATTAATATTAATCTTTAGAGTTGAGTGATGTGGCTCTCAAACCCCCCTAATCTAGGGTAGATTCAAAAATTTTTATCAAAATAACATATAGTCTAGGGTTTGTATAAATTGATATAAACATATATGATGTGACAATGGTTTTTATTTATGAATGAATGTGTTTGATTTATTTTGTGTTATAGATATTAAAAGATTATGATTAAAATACAACTTAAACTAGGATTTTGTCTATAAGTAGGTTCGTGTGAGATTTTCATGGTGGATGGCAATATAAAAACTATAAGACTCACTCGCACATATAGTAGGAAAGAAATGATATCACTTTTTACTGTGATGTGTAGATAAACCTTAATGTTGAAACTCAAAATTTGAGTATATTATTCATCATAAGTATGATGCTTATAAAACTAAAAATATGAATACTTTTATATATCAATCTATTATATATATCTTAAAAAAATAGTTCTTAATTTATATAGATATTATATATGGTGTTCTCCTTAAGGGTTAACCATTAGTGGTTGAAAACTATTCATAATCTGAATATCCATAATACTAAAAATGAGTTATCTCAGCATTGAATGACCAAATTTTTAATTTAATACCTATTAGATCAATATTTAAATGAAAGTCTCATCTACTACTTATATGACCTATGCACTTGTGAATCTCTATTGGTGAGTTACTCTCGTTAATGATCTTTTAAGATATCACCTAACTGATAAAATTTGGTAGCATAAAAATAATAATAAGTTTTTAGTACCTTTTCTAAAAATCATTTATTTTAGTTAGTTAATATGAATTAATATAATTATTTTTATAAAACGATAATTCCTTTTGACTAGTTTATATAGTATTGAGTTAGATAAATTTTTTTGAATATAAATGTTAAATCTTATTAATTTATTTGAAGATGGATAGTTATCTTTTGGTTCTTGCTTGTATTTTTTTTTCTTTATTAGTATCTTTTTATGAGACAAAATTCTAGGAATGAGCTAACCCTTCTATACCCATAAATCGAAAGAACTTGTAGTGTATTTATCATACAAAGAGTTAGATAAAAAACTTATGGAAGACAATCATAGTAATAGAGAGCCTTAAAATAGTAATAGGCAAGTTATCTAATAGTTCATCTATCATCATACCTTGAGAGATTATTGGAGGCCAATGATGATATACAATTATTTGAGTATTAGATTTCAACTGATAGAAGCCAATTATTTTGAGCTAAAGTTGAGTCTTATAGCTAAGGTTCAACAATTCTACTACAATGAAAGGCATCAAAAAATCCTAATTAACATATCATAATATTTTTTGGAGTTATGTGATATTATAAAAGCATGGATTTAGCCTTGATACAATAATATTTATTTTTATTTCCATTAAGTGATAATGTATAGAGTTTGTTCCAATATTTAACTCGGTGCTCCATTGAGAGTTTATATGAATTGGTGAGGGTATTTCTTACCAAATTCTTCCTAACTCAAATTGCATCACAATTATGGAGCAAGATATGTCAATTCTGATAAGATGATCATGAGAATATATATGATACTTGAGATTATTTTAAGGAGTCGTTGAGGTGATTTCTTCAATATATATTTGAATTGTGGTTCTAAGCTCATACCTTCTCTAATGAGATGAACTATTTGATAAAGTGCATGGTTGATATGGCTATTAGAGGGTCAATTATGAATAATTTACTAAAGGATGCTTTTTATTTGTTTGAGGAGATAGCAAAAATGATAACCAAACTCCAATGGATTGTTCATGTGTGAGAAAATAATCTAAAATGTTGGAGTTGGATTGATTCATCATAATAGAAGCAAAAAGGTTACCCTTTTAAATAAGCTTGACACCCAAGAGTAATGGAGAAGACTATCCAAAAAATCATCAATTTATATTTGCATGAATAGATGAAATCAAATCCCATTTATCAAATGGAAGAAATCAATCAAATATAGAGCAAATAATATATGTTTCGACCCAATAATAATGTCTCAAAGCATTTTCATCTAAGCATGAGAAATCATGAGAATTTTTCATATGGAGGCTATGATAGTGGGCTACAGAATATTGGACAATTTTCAAGAAATATCAAGAACAATATGGTGAGCTACACTGATCAAGGAAACTCATGTTTTAATTGGCCACAATCGCAAAGAGGAAACAACTTTGGAAGAAGGGATGCAAGTTATTTTAGTAGAATTAAAAAAGAGAAATGATACCCATGCTAATTGGATGAGAGTGCTTGAAGTAAAAAAGGATCAATGAGTTAGGTGGTGCGAAATATATAACATCAACTTGGACTATTGATGATATCAATGAAGGGAAGAGAAGTAAATAAATGACCAGGTGATGTGGAAGAAAATTCTTAGAATTACTCCTGAATATTACTTAGAAAAATGAAAGAGCAATCAAGACATTCTGAACAAAATGATTTTGGAACTTTTGAGAGTGATAGTGCCTTGACTTTTCCATAAATTACAACTTTGGCGCTACAAAGATATCTTGAATAAGAAGATTCTAAAAGTTTTGAGGGTGATAATATCATGACTTTCTCAAAAGTCATGTCTCAACATGAAAATTTCCAAGAAGCCTCAACCATGACTAAAGAGAACTAGAAATATGAAGGATATGATTCCATAATACCCAATAATTGACTCCAAAAGAAGTGTAAGCATAAGTTTCACCCAAATATGAAACAAAGAGAAATGAAGAAACATATGAGTGAATAAAGGTTACCCAAAGCTATGGTGATAAAAAAATAAATTAGAATGAAGCTAATGATATGTTTTTAATGAATCTTTCATTTTTTTCAATGATTTAGAAAGAATAAATTGAATGAATACTTAAAAAAAAATTAATATATTTTAGAAGTTTGAAGTGAATATCTTGTTTGCCGATGTTCTAGCCCAAATATCAAAGTATGTGAAATTTATTTAAGATATAATGAGTAGTAAGAGGGATTTAGAGAAGTATAGTGGAATCATTAAAAGAAAACTTTTGATAAAATTGTAGGAACCCAAAGTTTTACTAGACTTAACACTATTGAAGATCACACATTTCGAAAGACATTGTATGACTTGAAATTAATTTCAACTTGATGCCCCTATCAATTGTAAGAAAATTGAATCTCAACAAAAATACTATTCCTCTCTCTCACTCAAAATGACAACTAAACTATTAAGTACCAGAACGAAATCATCAAAGATGTATTGGTCAAGTGAGTAAATTTATTTTTCTAATAGATTTCATTATATTAGATATGGAATACAACAATTATGTTCTACTAATATTAGGAAACTAATTTTGGTTATGATATAATCTCTTATCGACATCAAGAAAGAGAAGTTCACCCTCCGTATCGGCAAAGAACAAGTAAAGTTCAATCTCTATAATAGTTTATGGGGTCTAGATAATGATGAAACAAGGTATTAGAGAATCAACAATCTCTCCTATACATAATGCACCAAAAAGTAGATTTTTAGTGGAAGGATTTTGTTGATGGCTACTAGCTAAGGCCAAACGAAGATGAAGAATATAAAGTAGAAGAATAAGATTAGAGCTATGATAGTGATGAAGATAAAAAATATAAAGAGGGATAATTATATTTAAGTTATGAAGATGAGGAAATAGAGAAAAATCACTACTATAATGTCATAACATTCTTCAACGGTGTGATCTCTAAGCAATCTTATGTTTAAAAATCCATGAAAATTGAGGGATCAATGAAGAAAGATAATGTTGAGATAGAAATTATGGAAGAGCCAATCAAAGACAAAGTCATAGTTGTGCACAATACCTCAACTTTGGTGTCACAAAATTAAAATAGCCAAGGAAAAAAACTTAAAGACAAAGTCACAACTATGCATAGAACCGTGACTTTGGTGTTATAGAAGAATAATAGGCAAGAAAATAGCCAAGGAAGACAAAGTCTTGGTTTTGCTCAACACCACAACTTTTGGGATATAAAAATGAATTAGACATTAGAAATTTAAAGAAAATACTATATCTATCCACTTCAACATGATTTTGGAGTTGCAAGAAGAAAATAAAAAAGGAAAACTCAAACGCGGAGTCATGGTCAATGAACTATGGATACGTCACTGTAGAGCCGTATCCACGTATCGGACACGTGGACACTGTAAGGACATGTGTCGGATACGTGTTCGATATGTCACGTGGTGTATCGTTGAAAAATATATGTCTGATATGCCTAGAGGTGTCAAACGGGCCGGCACGGGCCGGCCCGACCCATTTTTTTAGGGCACGATCGTGCTTCCGTGTCGGGTTGGGCACGACACGGTTACTGTACCGTGTCGTGCCCGGCCCGACACGGTTTAAAAAAACCGGGCCCAGCACGGCGGGCCGTGCCTTGCCTGGCCCGCTCGGGCTTGCCTATCCAAGCGGTTCGAAATACGGGGGACCACGGGTCGGGTCGAATCAGACCCGACCCGTGGTCTTTTTTTGCGGGAGGGGCATCGTGGTGTCGGGCTCACGGGACACCCGGCACGGGTTTATCCCGTGCCGGGCAGCGGGTTTATCCCGTGCCGGGCAGCGGGTCGAACCGTGCCGGGCCAGGCACGGCTCGTGCCAAACCAGGGCACGGGCACGAAAATTTTTGTGCCGGGCCAGCCCAGGCACGACTAAACCGTGCCGTGCCTCGTGCCGGGCCGGGCCGGTTGACACCTCTAGATATGCCGCGTAGCGTATCAGACAGACGCGTCAGAAAAGTATCCGATGCATTGTTATGAATCTGACGCGTCAAAAATGCATTATAAAATTATATCGTTACTCCAACAAATCGAGGAGCTATCGACGATGCCGATAGCATTGAGTTCTCGACAAAGTCAATCACGGGGGGATTTCGAAAAGATAACTTGTCATTGTTTTGAGATTTTTAAAGTAGTAAGGTTTCGAAACAGTAACAAATGTATCTTGATTTGAAATCCAATATTTTAAATCCATGATTTTAGAAGCAAGGGGGTGGGTTTAGAAGCAGCGAGGTCGGGGGGGGGGGGGGGGGGGGGGGGGGGTGGTGGTGGCGTTATAAGTGATGAAATAGAAGGTTTTTAATCTATTATTTTAATTGTTAATTATTATTGTTTGTTAAATACATATGCAAAATATAATAAACAATTTTATGTATGTAATATAATTTATTTTAATTTAAAATACATGATTTTAAGTATAATGATAAATATGAATAATTTTTGTAGTATATAATATTTAATTATGCAATATACAATATGTAAGTATAATAGTTTTGGTAATATAATTTATTTTGAATGAATTAATATAATCTGTAAAATATAATGAAAATTGTCTAATTATATCGATGGAGAAACAAAATTAGATTAAATGAGTTTTAAAATAATATAGATTATTTTAAATGCATAATTTTTTTATGCAGAATTATTCAATAAAATGAGTTGTAATTCTGAGCCTTCAAGTAATCAACAAAATATTCAAGATGATGATAATGCTCCATTATGAAGGTATGTCACGAAAGATGTGAAATTAGATAAAGGAAAAAGGAGAGTAAATGTTACTTTTCAATATAATTTTTGTAGACAAATATATAGAGGATCATATTATAGAGTCAAGGCTCACTTGTTGAAAATTAAAGTGGTTGGGAT
This sequence comes from Sapria himalayana, assembly GCA_029783825.1. NCBI lineage: Eukaryota > Viridiplantae > Streptophyta > Magnoliopsida > Malpighiales > Rafflesiaceae > Sapria > Sapria himalayana. The sequence goes on from JAREIK010000088.1 coordinate 10,231,953, forward strand.
TGCATCATGTACTAAAGTAATGAATCAAAATTTGATTAATATGCGAAGGATGATGGAAGAATCTGAACAAAGAATGAAAAAATCTAATCTTAAGCAAGTTTCTTTACTCACATTAAGTATTGCAAATTCTATTTTTGAGAAATCCTCTTCTAGTGCTAGTCCAATTGATCTAAAAAGGAGAAAGGGGCTTATGGATCAATTGAAAATGCATTCAAAATTGGTGCACGTGAAATAGTTGACAGTGAGATAGCTAGGATGTTTTACACTGGGGGGTTGTAATCAAAATTTCTAATCAAAATTTCTTTACTCACTTTACTAGAAATCCTTATTATGCTCATGCCTTTAAAAGTACAAGTCAACTTCCAAATTATGTCCCACCAAGCTATAATGCATTAAGAATAACATTATTGTAGAATGAGAATAATAATATTAATAATTTATTGGAACCAATCAAGAAGACATGGAATGAGAAAGGAGTGAGCATTTGCAGTGATATAAGGTCAGATGGTGAAAGAAAACTACTTATTAACATCATGGTAGTATCCGAAAGTGGAACAATATTTTTGAAAGCAATAAACTGTGAAGGAGAGACTAAGGACAAGTATTTTATAACTGATTTGTTGATTAACATTATACAAGAGATTGGTCTACTAAAGGTAGTTCAAGTTATAATAATAATGTTGTAGCTTGCAAAGCAGTAGGACACATTGTGGAAGCAAAATTTCGGCATATCTTTTGGACCCTATGTATGGTTCATACTCTCATTCTTGCTTTGAAGAATATTTGTGCACCAACACACTCAAAATATGATGATATGATAGAACAATATGGTTGAATCGCTCAAGTTTCAAGTGATATCTATTTTATCAAAAATTTCATTATGAATCATACAATGAGATTGTCGATGTTTAATAATCATTGTAAGTTGAAGTTGCTTTCAGTGGTCGATACACATTTTGCTTCAACAATTGTTATGTTTAAACGATTTAAAATAATAAAAAGAGGCTTGGAGCAATTAGTGATAGGTGAAGAATGGGAAATGTATAAAAAAAATGATTTAGTGAAAGCTAAATAAATAAAGGATCAAATCCTAAATGAAGACTTTTGGATGAATGTGGATTATATCCTCAGCTTTACAACTCTCATTTATGAGATGCTTTGATTAGTTGACACTAACAAATATTGCCTTCATAATATTTATGAGTGATGGGATTCGATGATCAAAACAATGAAGGAAGCTATTTATAAGAAAGAACATAATAGCTTTACAAATAATTCAAGGTATAATTTTAATTTATTATTCAATTTTTAAAGTTTTGATTGAAAGTTTTTAAGTTTTAATTATATTTGAACTTTAATGAATTGCTGTGTAATTTTACTTGTAGGTTTTTTTTATATTGTGAATGAAATCTTGGTGGAAAGATGGAATAAAAATCACATACCTTTACATTCCTTAGCTCATTCCTTAAATCCAAGATAATCTTAAGAGTTAAATTATAGACTATGATAATTTTAATATAAATAATATTCTATGATGTTTAACTTTTTATAATTAATGTTATAACTTTAACTTGTATGTATTATAGTCAACAATGGCTTGATGAGTCTCGTGATCGTGTTCCACTACATTGAAATTTAGAAATAGTAAGATAAAGAAAAAAAATATTATGAGAGATATTTTTTTAATGAAGGTGAAAGGAGACGAGCAAATGATGAGTATGCTATATTTTTGGCATTTTTGGAAGATTTTCTAGTAGTTATTCCATCAATGACAAGTGGTACATGAGTCCTATTAAATGGTGGGTTGCTCATGGAACTGATGCACCGATGTTTAAATCTAAAGCATTAAAATTGCTAGGACAACCTTGTTCATCCTTATGTTATGAAAGAAATTGGAGCACATATAATTATATTCACTCTATGAATAGAAACAAGTTGATACCACAAAAAGCTAAAGACTTGGTTTATGTCCATAACAATCTCTGACTTCTATCAATGAGATCTCCAAACTATAATGAAGACAAATCTAAAATGTGAGACATTGGAGGCGATGGTTTTGACTCAATAGATATTGAAAATACTAAAATTCTTGAGATTGCAGATCTTTCTTTTGATGAACCTGAACTAGAAGCTATTTTATTTGATTCAAGAATAAATACTAATCTTTTGTTTTAATATTTCTTATGTTTGTGCTTGAATGTTTGTAAAAATAATGTTTGAGTATTTTTTTTGTTTATCTAAAATTACTGTTTATGGATAATATTTGTAGTTATTTTTTTTATCATGTCATATCCTAGCCGTATCTGTATCCTAGTTTTTTGAAATTTATTGTGTCCATGTATCCTGCCGTGTCGTATCCCCGTGTTTGTGCTTCTTAGGTCATGGTTATACTCTTCACCATAACTTTGGGAATCTAGAAAGAGAATGGACAAACTAGCATAGGAGCTACAATATTTACTAAAGTCATGACATTCAATGAAAAAACCCAAGAAATAAGTGTAGGTGAAGCAAAACTAAAAGAAGAAACAAACAAAAAGAATGTAAAATATAATACTAAGAAAATAACATGAACATCAAAGATCTATAATGGAGAAAATGATATTTTAATAGTTTATCTATGGATGTTAAAGTAGCAATACTTGAGAGGCATCCAAATGATTTTTTTTTTGTATGTGTGATATAATAAACACCTATATTCACTACATAAATGAATGTACACATCCAATGACACACAAGTATAATCATGAAACACAAACTCTATTGTAATTACTAATATGTCTGCTTGAAGTTGGCATGCTATTTTTAGACCATATCATACTCAAATATAGTCATAAAATATTTTAAAGATGATGAAGACTTTGTGTTACAAAAGGAAAAATTATTGCTTGAGGATATTTAATTATAATAGTGTGAGAGTTCATTACGTGTTCAAACTATCAAATAATTATAGATATTTTGATATTTTATGATGATATGTAAACATAGTTTGAGAGAAATTATAAATTAATTTTATGATTTTGGAGTTTTGACAAGTTTTGATGAATAACTATAAAATGTATAGTATTTGGATATGTTAAGTTTTAGTATCTATTCTTGGCCAAAACTATTTATAAAAGGTCATGGAAATCTTTGTAGGTTAGTATCCTATCAACTCATTAGCACAACCATTTTATTGTATGACATATTCTTAGTAGTTAAGATATTATCATAGAGTCACAAACATACTTATCTCATAAAATTTAAATATTATTATGATATTAATTTTATCATAAAAATTAAGTATCCCATTAGTACTAAAGGTTGTGACTATTTTACAGCACTACAATTTTATCTTTGATATCACTTGATAGTCTCGAGTCAAAAGTCATGATAATCATTTAGAGTTATGAGTTTTGGGATACTAAAAATTATAGAGAACATTACTTGAATATGACTATAGCCAATACATGACTCTTATCCTCAAAAAAGGCAAGATCATATTTTTTATGCTCAAGCTAATTACTAGTCTCGTGTCATCTTTGTAGCACTACAATGCCATAATATTTGAGACAAGTGAAAGATAGTGTTGTGGCCACTCACAACACTTCAAATACTTAAGATATATGAAGGGAAAATTAGAGGCCCTTCACTGCATAGTGACTATTTCCCAGTGTCGTGACCCTTAATTAAAGATAAAAAGTAAAATGCATGGAGCAATGTGTCACACCATTACTTATGGAGGGCTCCTCTCTATATCAAATGTAGGCAAATAACCATTGGGCAATTTTTATAGAAAGATAGAAAGCTTCTAGAAACATGGAGAGATCTTCCTTTCTAAGAAAAGTAAAGTATTAAGAACCTTCCAAGATTCTAAATGCTTCCATTGATATGCATAAAAGAAGAAGCAGCCTCTTTTATAAACCACCAAGTTGTAAACTTATTTCTTGAATACTAAGTCATTTTTATCTAGCATTCTTTTGGATTTCACTTGCTCCTAAATTATTGGTAGAATTTAAGTATCACTTGCAAGGCAAGTATCATGTTGTCTTAGAAACATACAAGGGGTGAGTTGCCTAAGTGATGATTGAAGCTTCATAGAAAGAGTAAATCCATGACATGTAGCCACTTCACAAAAATATTAGACCTAAGTTGTGATTATTCTAAATGTCACAACTTTGAGTTAAAGAAAGATTAGAATGCAATCTAGAGTTCTGACTACTTTATAAATTTGCAATCTTAAGGTTAAGAGATGAAGGTTGAAATTATAAATTTCTTTTGATATTCATGACTTCTTACTTAAAGTAATATAAAGTCAGTTAAGTATAAAAGTAAATGATAGAGAAATTCCCTAAAAAAATCTCTCATTTCTTCTTCCTTTCCTCTATGCAACAAGCAAGGCAATGTGTGACTACCAAATCCTAGGATGAATTTTACACCTTCTAGGAGTTCTACAAGCAAATAAAATATACAAGATTAATGCTAAACCCTAGAGTTAGGGGAAAACTCTTAAACACTTCATCTTTGGGATAGATTCATGAATTTTTATAAAAATAACACATGGTCTAGGGTTTATGTAAATTGATATATGTGATGTGACAATGATTTTTATTTACAAATGAATGTATTTGATTTATTTTGTATTATTGCTATTGATGAATTTTGATTAAATAGAACGTAAACTAGGATTTTGAAAATTGATGAGTTTGTGCAAAATTTTTGTGGTGGTTGGTGACAAGTAAGCCACGAAACTCACTTGTGTATATAGTTGGAAGGAAGTAATATCCCTTCTAACTGTTGTGTAAAATTGAAAGTAAAAATATTTTTACATATCAATCAATTATACATATCTTAAAATAACTTATTCTCGAATGAGATGTGCATTATATAAAATATTTTCCTAAGTGGTTCATATTTGGTGTGACAGTCTCATCGTCACCATGGAGGATGGTAATAGAAAATTTTTTGGACATGCTTGAGTATATTGTGACTCACAAAAAGATGATATCTCTTGTGAGCTATTTTTGCTAGTATAGTTCTTACTAGTGAAACTTGATAGAAGTATGCTTTAATTGTATGATTATGGTACTTATGAAGCTAAAAGTATAAATATTTATAAACCATGTCAATCTTAGGTCTTTATGACCCCTAATATCAAAGAATAAAAGTGTTCATATGAGACAATCATTAAAAATGTTGACAAATTTGTTTAAAAAGCATGTAATTGTGAATTACTCTCAAGTAGAGATAATTTGTTATATTAGTGATGACATACTTAGGGGATAGCAATGAGAGAAAAATTATTAGTATAAATTTAATAGTGACAACTACCTTATATACTTTTAGAAAAATGAGTCATTACACATCTCAAGCTTCATTTTATGTCCAAATATAATATAAGTCAAGAAACTTAAATATACATGATATAGATTAATTGAACAAACTCAAGGATCTAAGATTATTCACAATCTGGATATTTATTTTACTAAAAATGAGTTGTGTCACCATTGAATAACCTAATTGATGATATAATTCATGTGGGATTGATATCTAGGTAAAAGTTTTTTTTTACTACTTATATGATCAATACATTTGTAGATCTCAATTGATAAGTTTCTCTTATTAATGAGCTTTTGGGATATCACCTAACCTATGAAATTAAGAAGCATAACAAAGTCACAATAATAACTCCCAATCACTAAATAAACCATGAATTCTAAATATAATTCTAGGTATTCACAAAAATAAAAATTTGACTTTTTAAAAGTAATATAAAATATATTAAAAGGATTTATGAGTAGGTCTTCAAATGTGGTCATTAATTTTAGTATTGTTCTTTCAATCACTTTAAATTTTTGATTTCTAATAAGATCTACTATATCAGTGATGATATAATTACCCTAGATCCCAAGATAAATTTTAAATTATAAATAAAATTTATTCAACATAATGACAAAATGAGGATACAATATGAGAATTTTCAAGGTAGTCACTGCCATGTACAACTCTCGGCCAAATAATTTATCTTTAAAGTTTCAATATGATTTATTATGTGCATGCTAGTGCTTGGTATGATCACACTCGATTGCAAAATCAAATTTACATTCAAATTTTTTGTATTCTAGACAATAAAAAAAAGAAATCCAATTAAATGTATAGTTGATTACAAAATCAATTTTAAATTCTGAAAAACAATTTCTTTTAGATAATGTCAAAAAAAAAGAAATTCTAACAAAAAAGAAAAAGTACACAAGATTCTTTCAAAGAATTCAAGATGTGGAATTCTAAGCTAATTACATTCACTAGAACTTCTAAGATAATTACATTCTGATGAGATCAAATGCAAAAGTACAAGATGATCATACAAGACTACAAAATAAAATTTGAAATTCTAGAAAAACTTCAAGAGAAAGATTAAATGAGAAATTAGACAAAAATATAAGTTATACAGATTGTGTACAAGGATGAAACTTGAGTAATTTCAATGTTGTTATGTATCTTAGTACTTTTGTTTCTCAAATACTTTAACCATTAAAAATTTAATGACATCTAATTCATTGATATTAGTATGATCACACAAGATTACTAAATAAATTTTAAATTCTTAAAAAAATCTAATAGGGATCGATCAAAATAGAAATTCAACAAATTAAAAAGTTATGTAAATTGTTTTAAGCATAGAATATGAGGAATTCTAGTTGGCAACCAAATTTTCCTTCTTGTTTTGATTTTCATTTCATGATGTTTTTTTTTTTGTTTCTATTGATTATCTTCTAATTTTTATTTTTAATTGTTGTTGTTGCTGCATTTGGGATGAGAATTCACTAAATGAACAACTTTGATGATAGATATTTTTAGTACTTATTGACTGATGTTTCTCATCAATTTGCTAGGTCATCATTGCACTTTTTTTAGGCTCTTTAAAGTTTCAAGCCATTTTATAAAATTTTCATAGCCAATTGAGAAATGAACAAACATTTGCAAGAGTTTTGTGTCCTCTAGCAAATTTTGTACTGCTCTTCACAAATTTCGTGTTATTAGGTTTTGTTCTCATGCCTCGGTAAAGATTTTCTAAAAATTTTTGAACCACAATCATTGGTATTTCCCCATCTTTACTTTTGCTTTATTATAAAAACCATATTAATATTCCACAATGTTATGTGAATTACCTATGTAAATTTCTATCATATCTTCATGTATTCTACCAATACAAAAGGACTACTAGACCTTATTTTCCTTATATTTCATTCCATAAATGAACTTCTTTGTTATATAATTGTTTTTTTTTTCATTTTCTAGTAGTTTCAATTCCTTTGTGTAATGTCTTTAAGCCTGAGATTCACCATGCTTTCCTCTATGGTATTCACAATGGTCAATAATATGAGAAAAAAAAGTTGTCTTTTAATGATGATGATGCTTAATTATGTTGAATGCCTACTAGAGAAGCATCAATGTCTTCATCATCAAGTTCTCCACCACTTATTTAGAGATACTATACATGACATTCTCAGTTAATGGCTAGCAATAAAATAAAATATCATGTAAAATATGATGGCTTAGCAACCTTGTGAGATGTTAAAGTAGATATTGGTTGGGCAATCCTCAACTCTAGCATAGGGCACACCTATGGTTAGTGTTTCTACATGTGTAGTTGCTCAAACAATTGAATTGAATTTGGTTTCTATAGTACTTACTATTATTGTTATAGGTCCATCATATTAGGTTTTAACTTCGAAGTAGCCTTTGGAAAAGTCTGCACCTCCTAAAGTAATTAATTATGTAAATGTTATTTTTGGAATTTATAATAAGAAAATTATGCAATGGGACACCCAAATAGAAAATTTGGGTTTTAAGAACACAAAAAATTCCATTTGCCTAATATGCACCAAATTCAGTTATGATCACTAGTTATCTTTCTTCAACTTAAATAATAGTATTGTCCATACCAAGATGTTTAACAATAGTCTTGTCCCTACATTTCTCATTCATAATTTCATTTTGAGCATATGTTATTTGAAAGCATGTTGAATGAGAATAATCAATCTCAAATATCAATTATTTTCATTGAAATATTATAAAATTAACATCATGTTGATTCTCTTGGAATATCCAGGAAGAAATAACTTCAAATTTTATTAATCTTTCAATAATACCAAAAATAATGAACAAAAAGAGAAACCTCTCTATTGAAAAATAACTCAACTTATTAAAAACTTGATAGCCCATGCATTCAAAAAGATAATCATATTTAATTGCTTGAAATTTCCCTCATATTTTTAATTAATTTAAATCTAGAAAAAACATTTAAATTTAAAAACTCCAAGATTAACCCATTATTAAAAGACAAATCATTTTGAAAGGCAAAAGTCTTGAACCTCGAGGGGAGGTTTTCCTCACATGAATCATAAAAAGTCATCTTTTCTTAAGCATCTTGCATTGGATCAGGAGAGGTACATGACTCATGAGCATAACATGCATCATTTCCTAGGCATGGCTAAGGAAAACCTCTCACATTAATAATGGAAGAGGTTTGAAATTTTTATTGTAGAGAAAATATATGTTTTTTAGTGTTCTTGATGTGAATGTGTGCATTTTGGATTATATCAATTTCTAAATTTATGATGAAGAAATTATAGTGGATAATTTCTTTATTTTTAGAAATGCCCTTGGCATTACATACACCTTAATTATTCTCCCCACTTGACCTTTCTTATCATCCAAAGACTCATCATCGCTCTCATTTTAAATGACATACATTAATATGTTAGGCTAAATCAAGCAAGCAATATTAATTAATCTTAAATAATAATGAACATTAATTAACTACAAGTTTCACTTGGAATTTCATTAAAAAAAATTAAGGCATGCTTTTATCAATTAGAAATAAACACATCTCTCATTTAATTAATTAAAATATTCATTTAGAATAATCAATACCACACTCATGTAATCAGATCTCTTGTTGTTTCTTGCTTATTGACAACCTACCAAATCATACTTGTGTGAAACAAAAACTGCACAAGCATCTAGCACATAGCATGTTGTCATGGCATCACTCATAGAGAACCCCTCGCTTGATCAAATGATGGTAAATAACTCTTGGGGGTTTATATAAGGATGTGGAATGGTTCTAGAAATTTGAAGAAACCTCTCTTCACAAAAAAAATATAGAAGGTTGTAAAGGATTGTAAAGTATCTAGAAGGTTCTAGACACTTCCAAATATGTGAATAAAAGAGGAGGTGACCTCATTTGCAAATAATAAAGTTGTGAACTTTTCTAAAGTATTGTAAAGTTTTCTTTCATTTCTAGTATTCTCTTGAGTTCTCTTCGCTTTTAAACTATAGGTAGAAGTTGGATATAACTTACAAGGCAAGTTAAGAGGCTAATGTCGCAATATCCAAGCAGCTAATTGTTAAAGTGCCACATGGAAATTTAGCAGAACGACTAAGTCAATGACAATTGATGTTAGAGGAAGGATATGTGTGTGGACTAACTCAAAAGAAATGATGATAAGCTCTCATGTGGAGGAAGTCTTCAATGAAGTTCAAGGAAGGGACTTTGACCCTCTCACTAAGTGAAAGGGAGGGGAGGACAAGTCATTTGATCCTCTCATGAGCTTGGATGGTCAAGTGACCAGGTTAGAGGTCATTAAGGTAGACACTAATGAGGAAATGGACCTCATGGAGCAAAGCTTGGAGAAGTCATGGAAGATTTCAAAGTGCAAATCCAAGGCCTTCAAGAGAGAATGCAAGGTTTAACTGTCCTGATAGTGTCATATGAGAAGTTCATAAGGGTTCTAGGCATGCTAACTAGCTTGGAGTAAAAGGTGGATGTCTTCACTAAGTATAAAGATGAGCTAAGGAAAGAGGTGGTAATTTATAAGGTAACATTGTCAGCTCAGAAAATGGTCACCCAAGAGGCACCCAAGAGGTGGTAATTTCGACACTACTTATGGAATGTGGAAAGGTACTTTGAGGTGATTGTACTAACTAATGAGGTAAAAAATTTATACACTTCTAATCTTTACCTCACTGATATTGAAATGTTATGGTGGTGTAGAAGGTTTATAAAAGTAGAAATGGGGACATGAAAAATAGATACGTGAGATGACTTCAAGAGGGAGATCAAGAAGTAGTTCTACCCAGAAGATGTGGTATATATGGCATATAAAAAGATGAAACATCCCAAACACATGGGACCATTCAATGACTATGTCAATGAATTATCTTCCCTGATGTTTAGAGATGTCAAACACACTCTGGCGGACCATGCCAAACCATGCCTGTGGAACCTATTGCTTGAAAATATAATAGGTGGCCAACTTACGTGGCCAGCCAATTATAATCGACCACATAAGCAACATCTAGCTTAAGTGGCAAAATATTTTTAAAAATATTAGACAGCCCCATCGAGCAGTCACCTAGGCTGGTGGACCATGCCACAAGGCTAGGCACACTGGTCATGCCTAGCCTGTCATGAGGCACGGCTCATGCCATCCTATCATGCCATGAACTATGCCATGGGGCATCTTATTTGACACTTGTACTAATGATTGAGACTCTTGATATGAGGGAGGAACTACCCCCAGCTTTATTGATAACTAACAAGGTTGGGCTAAGCAATAGCTAAGGAGTTGAGGTTAGCAAAACTTAATCACGACCATGGTAGTAGCATTGTCGCTCATGGTTTTCCCAAAGGGGGATTATCTCAAGGTAAGTCATTGTTCCATATACATTAATTATTATAGTATAATATTTATTAAGCCAAAAGTATAAATACTTACAAACTATATTAATCTTTGGTCTTTATAACACATGAGGCAAAATAATAAGAGTGCATATAAAAGCAACCATCATGAATAATTGACAAAGTTGAATAAAAGATATGAGATTATGAATGATATTTGGGTAGAAATAATTTATTATCTTGTGGTAACCAAAGGGGAGAACTACAACATTTCAACAAAGATGATTTGTTGATAACCACCTTGTTGGAGGTGTCAAACAAGTAGGGTGGACTGGGCCGGCCTAGTTTTAGGTGGCCCAACTAGACCACTAGGCCATGTCAGTAACCTTGTCGTGCCTGGCCTGACACGGTTTCATCAGGCTAGGCCTAGCACAGCCCATCGGCCCAGCAAGTGATGGAACCCTGCCAAGTCAAGCATGGATGAGCTAGTTTTAAATTGTTAATATATTTTAATTTTTTTTATTCAGAATAGTTAATGTTAATATATTTTTAATACATTAAAAGTTTTTGTTATTGTTTTTAGTAATTAGTTAATATTTATTGCTAACTATAAATAAATAATTAAATTTTAGATTTTTATTTTATTAAATTTAATAAAACATTAAGTTTATTTATTATAATAAACAACTAAAATTTTAAAACTAAATGTGTATCAATGTAAGTGTATGAATTAATAAAACATTAAGACTTATATATGAATAAAAATTTAAAATCCAATGCAAAATGAAAATTCACAAAAAATAAATATTCAAGTTTCAAACATCAATCCATAAAGGCACAAACTCAAAGTCTTAAAGTAATATCACAAACAAAAAATAAACAAACACAAATACAATTTAAATGAATAAATAGAAATACAATATCAGACATCAGTGTCTCAATCCATCAATCATCATTGTCATTAATCATCATATCATTGTCATTATCAATATTACACAAATCATCATCAATAATTAATTCCTTTACTTTTCCTACATTCCCAGCATGTTCATAAATGCCCAAGCTCGAATCCTTTAAATCCTTCATGCATGCTAAAGCCTCAACAACATCTAACTATAATCTTGATCTTCTATCCAAAATAATATTCACTAGATCAAAAAAACAAGACTCCAATGCTACACTCGACATCGGAGGAGTCAGTAGATTCTGTACCATCTTAGAAAGCATGAGAAAAGTGGACTTGTATGATTCTCATCACTATAATATATTAAGATTCTTAGTATCAAGATATGATAGGATTAAGTAGTAATTGGAATCTAAGTACTGAGACAGCTCGCTCCTATTTGATGGTTCACCCCATCATTTTTCCGTCGCTAACTGAATAGAAAAGTTATCATCTCCAAATAGTATTCATGTCCAAACTTAGAGCATCACTAGTACTACCACCATACCAAGTATTATAGTAGTAAAAAGCTCTATCAATTTCTCATGAATGAACCCTTCAGGTTGGTCTTCCTGGTTCATGCACGAGGTAATATATGTCAAAATATTATCTACCCCTTTCACATTAACCCTAGGATCCATGTAGACAGCCAGACAATAAAGAGATGAAATGATGGACTAGTACTTTAACTACTTGTTTCTATCTCTACGACCATATCACTAAGTGTCGAGTTATCTCGATACTTCCTAAACATGCTACTAATATTGCATATACACTTGAGTGCAATATAAGACGTGTGAGTATAAACTGACGAACACATGTTTGTCATGTTATAAAAAATCTTCAAGAATTTCATAAATAAAATTTCTATAGTCTAGTCAATGTCATCAATCATAAATGTATCATTCTTACTATTAACATAGTCAAATATCATATTTTTGTATCCAACACATGATTCTAACATCAGGTATGTAAAATTCTAATGACGTCTCATATTCAATTAGAATTTCTTCTTCTTAAGATTCACAGACAAATAGAGACTATCAAACTTCTATTGTCTACGATGCATGCAAATATATTTTAGTAAATTATATATTTTTTCTAAAGTAGGGGCACACACCTTCATCCCTGCTTTTTCTATCAGATTATTAGATGCATCTCTTCTAATGGTTCATCTCTTATATTCCTAACAAACATGTTAATTGCTACTCCACTATTAGATGCATTATCGAATATAATACTAAATATTTTATTTTAAATTTTATATTCTCTAAAGATTTTTATCATACACTCAAAAATGGTTGTACCATCATAAGGATAGAGAATCTCAAAGAATCCTAATATTTTTTTATTTAGTATCTATTTAGAATCTATATAGTGGGGAGTGAGGCACGCATAAGATGCATCATCATAACTAGTCTAGACATCATATGTCATGGATACCACTCCACTGTATACCCTTATTTCATTAATTATTATTTATTTTTTAAACTTATAATATTTTTGTATGTCATTCCTAGATATGAACTTAGAAATTCTATGATATGTAGGCTGAAAAAAAATTTACATGATACTAACTACCCTTGGATCCTCTGAAAACCTAATCATAAGACTCATCATGGTGATTAGTTTGGTCATACCTTCCTTCCCTAACTTATTGAAGTATATGAAGGGAGTAAACTTTGAGACTGAACTGGATCCAACCTTAAAAAATCTACCGTTGAGTTGGGTTTGCATAGGATCAAGTGTAATATATTTTTTTGTGCATAGTTCGGCATACCTCTTAAGGTACTCAGTCTCACACGAACTCTTACATATTAATTTTATTTTATAATATTTATATTGTGTTAATTCTTCTTCAGTACCCCTAATATTTTTTTTTAGTTTTATTATATTAAAGTGAGTCTAAACTACTGTAGTTCTTCTAGTTTTTTTTGTTTTTTAGATGTTTAGGTCGATGTGACCGGAGAAACCAAAGTTTTGGAAGCCTCAGACCTTTCCATAGAAATTTCGTTATCTAAATTATAATTAATTTTATTTTCATTTTTAAAATTACTATTTATTATTTTTTTAGACTAGAGAGAGACTAGGCTAAATATTAGAAATAGAAGATTTTATTTTTAGATTTAAATTTTAAAACTTTAAAACTCAAAAACTAATAAATAAAAAAAAATACTCGTAACTCTAATGCATAAACTTTAGCTTTTTTATGTATGTACCACATGCACACCATAATCAACACCAAAGCTGAGTCCCAATATGCAAAATGCCAAAAGCCCGAAACCGATATTCAAAAACCAGAGAGAGAAAATTAGGAAGAGAGATAGATAGATAGATTTATGTTTTTAAAACATAAATCTTAAAATGAAATTTTTTTAAAAGATAATATTTTAAAAAAAATATTTTTTTTAATTAAAAATGAGATCAATCCTTAGGACCGTTAGATTCTACCCCATAGTCATTAGAGGTGAAATCCAACGACTTAGATTTGATGTTATTTGCCATTAGTTTGGTTTGACTATTGAACCGTCCCCAACAATCCATTCTAGAAACTTCGACTTCTGGAATATAGTCATGGAGGGCTTGGACTCGGGTTTGGGGGGTGCTGAAAAAGACCATAGATTGGGTTTGAGACCAATAGAAACATCAGATCTATTGGACCTTGGGTTCGAGTTGGAGGCGTGGAGTTGGGTCGAGGCATATCTTGGCTCATGCTAAGATATAGTGCCCATGGGCAATTATGCTGGGCCAGGCATGACCGAACCGAGCCGTGCCTAGGGTTGGGCTCGGGCCGCCCGACATGTTTGACACCTTTATGCCATGTATGTAGTTAGGGTAAGAAATCATTACACAAAACCCCAATCTTCATTATGTGTCTAAAAATAATTTAATTCAAATTTATATTTATATTTATATATTCAATATTTAATTTATTAAACATTCTAGTATATTTTGGTTATTGAGAATGGTGTGTATATTAAAAATAATTTTGAATTATATTAATTTTAAAATTTTGTTGATTTGGAGAACTTTAATGAATACTTATAAAATCAATGAATTTTTGGTGGTATTTAATAGAAAAGCTGAGTTTATAAGTTCTTTATATTTTGATATCTATTTTTGGTTATAACTCTAACTAAATGATTATGAAAAACTCTTGTATGTCATGATCTTACTTTCTCATTAGCATAATTTTTCCATGGTATGACATTTTTTTATGTTTACCATATTATCATGGAGTCACACCCATATCTAGCTCATAAAATTTTAATAGTAAAGACATTAATTTTCTATCATAACAACTAGGTATCTCACTGTTACTCAAGGTCATTAATAATTTCATAAGACTATGATTTCATCTTTATATGGCTTAGTAATCTCAAGTTAGAGCTGTAGTTTTTTTATAAAGCCATGACTTTTTTACTTAAGAAAAATAAAGAGTCACAAGTATTTAGGGCAAAGCCATGATGAATATTTAAAGCTATGACTTTTGGGTAACTATATATTGTATAGGACATTACTTAAGTACTATAACTTACAATATAATTTAAAATTATTCAGCTCATTATAATTTTTCTAGGTTTTTAAAATAATTGTCAATCCATTTGCAACTATTTTTAAAATTAAAACAAACTCGATGGAATGAATTACAAAAATTAGAAAAGGAATCTATGACATTATTCTGATTGCAAAGAACTATAAGTTTGTACTCACATAATTATGCCCAAACTAACCTCATGAAAGGTCAATTGAGGAAACATCCAAGTCTTATGAGAAGTGGATAAAGATTGATGAGACATTAATGTATTATATTTTGGCTTCTATGTCAGATATACACTAACATTAGCATTAATCAATGCTGACTACCTATAATAAGATGTAAAATCTCAAAGAAATATTTATGAATTCGACTCAATCTATCATGCAGAAAGTTATGAAAGATCTAATAAATACAACTATGGATGAAAAAACCCTAGCAAGGGATTATGTTCTGAAGATGATTGGCCTTCTCAATGAACAAGATTTTTTTGGAGCTAACATTGATGGGGAATTCCTAGATCAATATCATTCTCTAGTCATTACCAAATTTGTGTATGCAATTTTTCCTAAATTATAATATGAATAAACTAGCTTAGACATTTTCACAATTTCTTAAGGAATTAGTATCAACTGAGGGTTTAATCAAGAAGCAATCTCATCTCCTTATTACTACAAAGGCTTATTAAAAGCTAAAAGACAAAAAGAATAAAAAAATTTTAAAAACACATTAATGTTCTTTAGGTAACTTCTAAAGCACAAATAGGATTGAAAAAATTAAAGGAAAAATATTTTCATTGCAAGTAGTCAAGATATTAGAAGTAGTGCCCATTTTATTTTAACAATGTAAATAATCAAGGTGAATCTCATTCACTAGTAGTTGAGACAAGTTTAGCAATGATATTTACCAATACTTGGTGTGTATAAATAGGAGCTACTAATCATGTTTGTAATTCTTTATAGTGATTCCAATCAACCAAAAGACTAAGTGAGGATGAGATTAACCCTTGCAATGGAAAATTCTATGAAGGTGGTAGCTATTATAGTGAGAGATTATAATCTTTATGTTGAGAGAGATAGAATTTTAATTTTAAATGATTGTCTTTTTGTACTTTCCATTAAGAGAAATTTGATTTTTATTTCTAGTTTGGTAAAAAATGAATATTCATTTTTATTAAATAATTCTATAATAGTATTTTTAAATGTAATATTTATTTGATCTAGTTTATTGAAATCTAATCTTTGTATTATTAATCTTATCTTTCTACCACCACAACAATATAAATTAAATAAAACTGAACATCTTAGCATGTAAGAGAAAATAACCTTCCCATTTGTACTAGACATATCGATGATGCATGCTTAGGCCATATAAATTGAAGTTGGATCAAAAGACTAGTTAGGGTTGGACCTTTGGGTTATATAAAAGTGAAAACACTTCCAACTTGTAAGTCCTACTTAGAAAGAAAGATGACCAAATGCGTTATTGTGGCTAAGGGCAACAGAGGCATTGAATAGTTAGAATTGGTTCATTATGATTTGTGTGGATCCATGACTATCCAAGAAAGAGGCATTTTTGAGTATTTCATCACATTTATTGATAATTACTCAAGGTATGATATAATTTATTTCATATATCGTAAGTCTGAAACTTTTGAGAAATTCAAAGCATATCGGATAGAAATGGAGATATGTCTCAATAAATGTCTTGAGACACTATGATCTGATCATGATGGTGAGAACCTCTTGAAAGAATTTTAGGATTACCTATTAAAATATGAGATTATATACCAAGTATCTACACCTGTTATTCCACAACATAATGGTATGGTATAAAAAAATAGAACTCTTATTGATATAGTAAGATCAATGATGAGTTATTAAAAAGTGTGAGATTACATTCTCAACCTAGTCCAACTAAGTCAATACCTTCTACTCCAATTGAATTGTAGACTAGGAACAAGCCAAGTCTAAAATACAAATATACATTCACCTTTGGGGTTGCCCAGCATATGTGCTGAAAGGGCAAATATATAAGTAAGAACCGAGAATAGAAGTTTGTTTCCTTTTGAGATATCCTAGGGGAACAAAAGGTAGTTTCTTCTTTAGTCTAAATGATTAAAAATTCATTATTAATACCAATACATGGTTCCTAAAAGATAATTATATAACAAACTACAAGCCTAGAAGTAATATTATTCTAGAATAATTGCAAGGAAATAAAACAGCCCAAACACTTTAAATAGTGGCAAAACAAGAAGAAATGCCACATGGTAATATTCTAAATATCTCATTACCTCATCATATTGGGAGGATTATTGAAGAGAATGTTCATGCTGAACCTTATGAATCTATAACTAACATGCCATTTACATGACTAGAGGGTCATGATCATGAGGGTTTACAAGAATTAATATCTGCATAGGAAACCACAAAAGGCATACATATGAGGGGAGTCTCTCATTATGGTGGAATGGTTATTTGTCAACATTCATAGTATATATTTTTGGAAGATGATAGGATCCCTAATGAGATAAATATTGATTCCTATAAATATGATGTACTTGAAGATAAAAATGCAAATTTTTGGTGAAATGCTATGGAATCAGAAATATAGTTCATATATTATAATCAAGTCTAGGATATTATGAAACTACTCCAAGATATAAAACTCATCAAGTTCAAAAGAATCTATAGGAAAAATTGAAGATTTGATGGAAATATTAAGACTAATAAGGCTTGGCTTTTTGCAAAAGTAGAAAAAGAAAATTAATTATGAGAAAACCTTTTTTCTAGTAACTATACTAAAGTCTATTTAGATTTTCTTTTCCATAGCAACTCATTACAACTATGAGATTTGGAAAATGGTTTCATAGTAAAAGGCTAAGAGCACATGTTATGAAGGCTTTATAGATCCATTTATGGACTAAAGAAAATATCTAGATCTTGTAATATATGTTTCCATCATGCCATTGAATCTTATGGATTAATCAATTCCTAGATGAGCCTTGTGTGTACAAAAACTACAATGAGAGTATGGTGGTATTCTTGGTGTAGTATTAGATAATATTTTACTCATTAGAAATGATAAGAGAGTTTTATTTTTAGTTAATATTTGGTTATCCAATCAATTTTATATGAAAGACTTGAGAAATGATATATAAAATTTTGGGATTAAGCTTTTACGAACTTATAAGTAAAAAATGTTAGGCTTATCTCAGGTTATGTATATCAATAAAATTTTGACCCATTATAGCATGTAGGATTCAAAGAGGGGTTTTATCCCGTTCAGGCATGGAATCACTTTGCCAAAAAATCATTATTCCAAAACACATGATGAGATAGAGAATATTAAGGTGGTTCCATTTGCATTTGTGGTATGAAGTTTAATATATGCAATTCTTCACACTAGACCTAATATCTACTTTTTCATATGCAAGGTTAGTAGATATAAATATAACCTAGAGCAAGAATATTGGATTTAGTAAAATATATAATCAAGTACCTAAAGGGAATGAGAGATTACATGCTAGTATACCAAGCAAATAATCTTGTACTTATATAGTAAATGGATTCATATTTCTAATTAGATGGGGATTTGAGAAAGTCAATCCTAGGTTATGTGATTACCTTTAGGAGTGGAGCCATGAGTTGGAAAAATAGAAAATAATCTTATATTGATAATTCTACCATGGATACCAATATATGTAGCAACCTAAGAGATAACCAAAGAGGCTATATGGCTCTGAAACTTCTTGATATATAGAGATGTTATTTCTTCTATGAAATTTCCTATTATACCTTATTGTGATAATATTGGAGTAGTTGCTAACTCAAAGGAACCTAGAATGCATAATAAAGCAAAACACATTAAGCACGAACATGATCTAATAAGTGACATTAAAAGAATAGGAGATATAATGGTGGAAAAAGTAGCATCGACAGACAACTTGATAGATCTTTTTTATGGAAAGCCCACCAATTAAAACCTTTGAAAAGCATGTGGAAGGAATTGCATTCAAATGTGTAGCATCATGTCTTTAAGTACAAGTGAGAGTTTTTTGGAACTTTGTATATACTGGAAGTCATTATGTTGTTTATGAATCTTTATTGGATGTGTTTTGTTGTTCTAAAGAAAAATAATTGAATTTGCAATGAGACATATTTTTCATTAAAATAGAATATGCATGTGTCCTTTATTCGACATAATATATGATTTGGTACATAGAGTTTGGTTTATACTTAGAAGATTAAATTATTAGTTCTAATAGAATATGAGATTGTTGTTCACAATCTAAATAGAGTTGAACATACCATTTGTAAGATTGTAATACACAGTTTTAGTAGGCCTTTCGTGACTAAAGGAAATGGTTTAATTCTAACTTTTTGTGCTAGTATACTTACATGTATTGAATGGAATTAT
This sequence comes from Sapria himalayana, assembly GCA_029783825.1. Classification (NCBI taxonomy): domain Eukaryota; kingdom Viridiplantae; phylum Streptophyta; class Magnoliopsida; order Malpighiales; family Rafflesiaceae; genus Sapria; species Sapria himalayana. The sequence continues at coordinate 10,251,519 of JAREIK010000088.1, forward strand.
CATGGTGTAATTATTTTATACTGATATGTGAAATAAAAGACATTAAAAAGTTATTATAGATACTATTACTCTTAATTTTGAAATAATTAATGAACACGTACATATATTAATAGTTGTTTTGATTTATAAAAAGTGAGATCTCTAATTAGATTTATAAACTATATGAGTTAGATAAATTTATCAACTTTATGGTGAATATTTAGTATTAATGTAATTGATATTATGTTAGAAAGATTAATGATACCCCTTTGATAAATCTTATAAGTTTTTAATAATATCAAATTTTATAGGTAAATTTTATTCTAGCATATCAAATAAGTTAAGCGAAAAATCTTAAAAGAAATAATAAAAAATTGATTAAATCAAATTATTAGTAATTTGATTTATTCAATAAGTATCTGTGATGTTAACATGAGGAATTTAATATGTATTAGATAATAACATGCTCGATTTGTTTTGAATGAGTGGAAAGTACAACTATAATTCTATAGTAGAATGAATTTCATAATATGATTAAGTACCATAAAAAATATTTTAAATTATAATTTATAGTTCGTTTATTTATTTTGAGTATATGTGTCTATATAATCGAGGTGGTTGATTTAATTAAAATTAAAATTAATTGATTTTTATTAAAATTTCATTAATTAATTTAAATTAAATTAATTTTGATTATATATATATATATATATAATTCTTTAAAATGATAATTTAAAAATAAAAGAAAAGGAAAAGTCACATCATCATTCAAAAGATGATGTTGTGACATGTTTCAATTTTTTATTTTTTATTTTCAAATTTATGTCAAAAACATGTAAACCACTATAGTGCCATCTTCATCCCTACAAAGGTGTGTAATAGAAAATATGGAAGATGATTTTGATTGCATGTAGAACTTATGAAAAAGATATGTATTTTTAATCTCACATCAATATTAATCCAAATGAAATAAATGATCATAATCTATGAGTGTTATTGGGGAGAGAGATTATTCTCTCATGATCCAATTAAATTAACAATATGTTCCAAAAATGATATTTTTAAAGATGTATACTCATGTGTTTTCATGTTTTCACGTATGCTATATACATGTAATATTTTCACATATACTATATGTTAGAATTGAAAATAAATTTAATGAATATTGCATGTAAACACATTCATTTAATTTTTTTGTCTTCTAAGACGTAGATCGGAACATAATTATTTACTGCATATCTTAACTATTTGTAATGTTGCAACAAATTAGAACCATTTCCCTGTCACCTGCTCTTTTGTTCATCATGAAAAAGAAGATGCACACAGTAAGTCATGAGATGTGCATCTTTTGCAAATATTTATTAAACACAATTAATACAGAATAATAAATAAAACTCATGTCACATCATTTTACAAGAGTGATGTGATATGTATCGTTATTATTATTTATCTAAATTTTATTAAAGATTATATATATATATATATATATAAAATAATCAATTAATTCAATTTTGATTTATATCAATTAATAAAGTTAATTAATATAATTTTAATCAATTTAATTATCCTAATTTTATAAATAGGCCGTAAAGCATAAAATCTCGTCTGATTGTCGATGTGTGATGTCCAATAGCTGGATCTAATATCTACACAATAGTCCGTACCTGAGTCCCAAAAGTAGAGATAAAGAGAAACAATATAAGAGTGAGAGAATAAAAATATTGATATAAATAAGATATAAATTAGAGAATGAGATGAGTATATTGATAGATATGAAAAAAATTATTTAAAAAAATCATTTTTTTTATTTTTTTTTTTTTGGATTTTTTTTATTTTTTTTGGGCAGAAACACGATAGCCATCGGTCACCCGGGCGAACATTTGGGCGATCGAGTTTGGACCCGCCAAAACCTAGCCTAATATTCGGGGTATTTTTTGGGTTGTGTCGCTGAATCGTGCATTCGTGCCAGGCTGCCGAGTTGTGCCAAGCCCAAAACGAGGCCCGGGAGAGCTAGACATGGCACGACACAAACCATGCCTCCAGCTAGCTTGGCATGGGTCAAGACATGGTTATAGATCATGCTCTGTCGGGCCAGGCACGACTCAATCGTGTAGTGCCTCGTGCCGGGCCTGGGCTGCCTTGCCCACTTGACACCTTTAACACACACACACATACCATACATAAATAAATTAAATCTTGAATTATAAATCTTACATTTCTTATGGCATTGAATTATGATATGTAAGTGATCTTAACATAAATAAGATATTGAGCTCTCAATGTAATATATATATATATATCATAATTTACTTTGATTATACTTTATATTACCATATAATTATAATTGCATACTCACACTTATTCAATATAACTCATGCCCTTTATTATTTAATACTTTTCAATTCTTCATATTAAGATTATAGATAGCTATTAATTAAATTAAATTCTTAATAATTCAATTCAACCAACCTCTTATATATTACCTTGAGATCTAAACTTATTTAATATGTTGGATCAAAATTAGAGGTGTCAACCGGGTTGAGCTGGCCCGGTCTAGCACGAGGCATGGCATGATTCGGCCATGCCTAGGCCAGCCCAGCACGAGAATTTTTTGTGCTCGTGCTAGTGTCATGCCTGTCCACGGCACCAACCGTGCAGTGCCATGCCGAGACCAATCGGGCCACGTGCCGTGCATGGCCCAGCACGGGACCATGGCCCGTTGGTACGGTATCTCGGCAAGAGCCAAGGAACCTCCCCAACGGCAGAAGCTGAGTCCGACAGGTGAAACTCATTGACCCCCGATAATGAAGAAGCATCGCGGCGGGAGGGGGGCACGGCGGTGTGCCACCAAACCCTAATTTTTTTTGAATTAGGGTTTGGTCCGACCAGCCCGAACTGAGCGTATTTGTGCCACGCGCCTGTGCCAAGCTAACCTCCACAGAATCATGCCGGGCCAGGCACGACACGGTACAGTAACCGTGCATTGCCTGGCCTGGCACGGAAGCACGGTCGGGTCGACCCGGCAAGTCCCGTTTGACATCTCTAATCAAAATATATAAACATAGTTTGATAATATCAAAACTTATAAGTATCTTCAAGGGGTCATTATCAATCCATTTTATAGGATATAGATTCAATCAATAATTTACTTCACCATAAAATTAATAAAGTTTTCCAACTTTCTAAGTATATTGACCTAATTATCATTCTCACTCTTTTGAGCCAAAATGACTATTATCAAGCGTACGTCTTTATCAATAATGATGATGTGTATTATATTACATATCAGTATAATCTTACATATCAGTATAAAATAATTATAAGGTTTTGGTCCCATTCAATAGACACAAGTGCAATTAGCACAAGAAGTTAGACTTTTACTATTCTTTATATTCAAGAGAGACCCAGTGAAATCTTGAGCTATAACCTTATTAACACAGAGTCAAACTCAAATAGATTATGAATAATAAACTTATATTCTATAAGAACTAGTGATTTAAAATTCTATATATAAGCTACACACTATGCATCAAATCATTTACTATGTTTAATAAAAGATGCATGTATTTTTTTTAAACACAATCGCATCTCATAGTAATTCAAAAGAAAATCTAAATGAATCTAAAAAACAACAAAAGGAAAAGGCAATAAAGAATAAATTTTAGCATAAAATTATTCCAACAATCTCCCTCTTAGACTTAAAGTCATTATAAGAATATCTTGTGTGTATTATAAGGTTTTCAATAATGATGATGTGTATTATCTTACATATCAGTATAAAATAATTATACTGCTTTGGTCTCATTCAATACACACAAGTGCACTAGCACAAGATGTTAGACTTTTACTATTCTTTATATTCAAGATAGACCCAGTGAAATCTTGAGTTATAACCTTATTAACACAGTGTCAAACTCAAATAGATTATGAATAATAAACTTATATTCTATAAGAACTAGTGATTTAAAATTCTATATATAAGCTACACACTATGCATCAAATCATTTACTATGTTTAATAAAAGATGCATGCATTTTTTTTAAACACAATCGCATCTCATTGTAATTCAAAAGAAAATCAAAATGAATCTAAAAAACAACAAAAGGAAAAGGCAATAAAGAATAAATTTTAGCATAAAATTATTCCAACAATCTCCCTCTTAGACTTAAAGTCATTATATCACATGTCTTACTCCTATTTCTTTCACATGCCATTCGTAGGTTCTTGTTGGTATGCTTTTTGTAAAAGGATCCGATAGATTATCTGTTGATGCTACTTGGTCATCATTCTATCTCCCCTTTTCACAATATCTCTTATTAGATGATTTTTTCACTCGATGTATTTTTCCTTCTTATGGGTTCTTAGTTCCTTCAAATTAACAACTACTAAACTATTATCACAATAAAGTGAATTATGCAATCAATAAGTATCTTCAAGGGGTCATTATCAATCCATTTTATAGGATATAGATTCAATCAATAATTTACTTCACCATAAAATTAATAAAGTTTTCCAACTTTCTAAGTATATTGATCTAATTATCATTCTCACTCTTTTGAGCCAAAATGACTATTATCAAGCGTACGTCTTTATCAATAATGATGTTGTGTATTATATTACATATCAGTATAATCTTACATATCAGTATAAAATAATTATAAGGTTTTGGTCCCATTCAATAGACACAAGTGCAATTAGCACAAGAAGTTAGACTTTTACTATTCTTTATATTCAAGAGAGACCCAGTGAAATCTTGAGCTATAACCTTATTAACACAGAGTCAAACTCAAATAGATTATGAATAATAAACTTATATTCTATAAGAACTAGTGATTTAAAATTCTATATATAAGCTACACACTATGCATCAAATCATTTACTATGTTTAATAAAAGATGCATGTATTTTTTTTAAACACAATCGCATCTCATAGTAATTCAAAAGAAAATCTAAATGAATCTAAAAAACAACAAAAGGAAAAGGCAATAAAGAATAAATTTTAGCATAAAATTATTCCAACAATCTCCCTCTTAGACTTAAAGTCATTATAAGAATATCTTGTGTGTATTATAAGGTTTTCAATAATGATGATGTGTATTATCTTACATATCAGTATAAAATAATTATACTGCTTTGGTCTCATTCAATACACACAAGTGCACTAGCACAAGATGTTAGACTTTTACTATTCTTTATATTCAAGATAGACCCAGTGAAATCTTGAGTTATAACCTTCTTAACACAGTGTCAAACTCAAATAGATTATGAATAATAAACTTATATTCTATAAGAACTAGTGATTTAAAATTCTATATATAAGCTACACACTATGCATCAAATCATTTACTATGTTTAATAAAAGATGCATGCATTTTTTTTAAACACAATCGCATCTCATTGTAATTCAAAAGAAAATCAAAATGAATCTAAAAAACAACAAAAGGAAAAGGCAATAAAGAATAAATTTTAGCATAAAATTATTCCAACAATCTCCCTCTTAGACTTAAAGTCATTATATCACATGTCTTACTCCTATTTCTTTCACATGCCATTCGTAGGTTCTTGTTGGTATGCTTTTTGTAAAAGGATCCGATAGATTATCTGTTGATGCTACTTGGTCATCATTCTATCTCCCCTTTTCACAATATCTCTTATTAGATGATTTTTTCACTCGATGTATTTTTCCTTCTTATGGGTTCTTAGTTCCTTCAAATTAACAACTACTAAACTATTATCACAATAAAGTGAATTATGCAATTGCATAGAAGGGATGAACCCTAGATCTATCAAAAAGTTTATGAGCCATACAGCTTCATTGGTTGCCTTTAAATCTGCCACATATTCAACCTCTATGGGGAAATCAATAATACATGATTTCTTGAAACTCCTCCAACTTATAGCTCCACTCCCTAGAGTAAATACAACTCAATATGGACTTTCTCAAATCATTATTTAATTAGAAATTTGAGTAAGTATACTTAATAGAAAAATAATTATCTTCTTTGTATACTAACATATAATTCCTAGTTATTTTCAAGTACTTTGATACATATTTTACTATTTCCAAATGCTCTTGTCCAATATTAGATAGATATCTACTAATCATGCCTATGGTAAAGTAGATATCAAGCTAGTGCAATGCAATGCATATATCTGGCTTCCTACTATAGATGCATAAGAAATCATCTTTATTTTCTCTATCTCATTATATGTTTTGGGACATTGATCATTCGATAAAGTGAATCCATGTCTAAAATGAGGATAAAACAAAAATGATACTTATTAAGTCGAAAGTGTACATACTTTTACTTACTAATCTATTATAGAATTTGTTAAAATAACTAATTCTTAATTGGGATAAATATTATATAGCATGTTCTCCTATGAGATTCACTTTAGTGTGAGAGTCACATCATCATCAAGAAGGATGGTTACAAGAAGTTATTTGGATAAGCACAACTATGTTGTGACTCACAAGGTAGTGAAAGTTTTTATGAGTTACTTTTACTCATATGGTCTCCACCAGTAAAACTTGAAATAAGCATATATTCATGGGAGTATGGTTCTTATGAATTTAAAAGTCAGAATCTTGCATGCTAAAAATGAGTCAATATTTGATTAATATAAATAGCTTGAGACAAGTCCAACATTTTCAATTATGAACTCACAAAAGCTCAATTCTAAGAATGTGACCAATTTCTCCTATGTTTATCATATCAAATTTATAGGACAACCAAATCTTGACCAAATACAACAAACTCATATCATTTATAATGAGTAATATGTCATCAATATACAATATCAATAATACTACAGTACTACCATTATGCTTCATATATAGACAATGCTTATCCTGACATTGATTGAAACCATAAAATCTAATGGCTTGATCAAAATGAGTATTCCAAGATTTATATACTTATTTCAATCCATAAATAGACTTCTTTAATTTATACAATATGTGCTATTGACCCTTTCTATGAAATCATCCGGTTGTATCATATAGATACAAACTTCAAAATATTCATTCAAAAATGTATTCTTTTTGTCCATCTACAAAATCTCACAGTCATGATAAGTTGCAATGGATAAGAAAATCTAGATAGACTTTAGCATTGCTATTGGTGAAAATATCTTCTCATCACTATTGGTGAAAATATTTTTTCATAATCTAGATAGACTTTTGAGTAAATCCTTTTGCATAGTCATGATAAGCCTCACTATTACTATTTATTCTTCTTTTTTTCTTATAGACCCACCTACACTTGATGAGTTTTATCCCTTCAGGTGGTTCGATAAGATTCTAAACATGATTAGAGTGGATGAACTATATATCTGATTTCATAGATTTATCAAATTTTGTATTTTTATCTTTATGCACATCATCATAGTTATTGGGATCAGTATCTACCTTGCGAGTATCAACATATTCATTAATAATCCTCCCATTACAATGTGTCAATGAGATATCTAGAATGTTGCATTGTAGTGTTTGTGTTTTTTCTTATATTACTAGTTTTGAAAGAGTTTGTGCTAGTTTATCTCATCTCAATTCTTCTAGAATAATCCTAGTTTTAGATTTGTGACTTATTATATAGTATTCTTTTAAGAACTAGGCATTGGTGTTAATAATGACCTTTTGATCATTTAAAATATAAAACAAACCACTTTCAATTTCTCTATGATATCCCACAAAGAAATAAACTTATGTTTTTGGTTCTAACTTATTTATTTTTCATTTTAACACATATGCTAGACAATCATACAAATAAATATATTGTAGACTAGGCTTATGTCAAGTCCATAATTCAGTTAGAGTAGTAGGTAATGATTTATATGGGATCAAATTCAGAATATAAGATGATATTTTTAATGCATTTTTTTATAAGGAATTAGGTATCTTCAAATAACTCATCATTGATTTTACCATGTTCATAATAGTTATATTGCTTCTTTCTACCAGACCATTTTGTTGAGGAATGTTAGGTGCATATAAGATGGATATAATCTCATGATCCAATAACTAATCCCAAAAGTCTCCCAAGAGGTACTAGCCACCATGATTAGATCATAGTGTCCAGAGACATTTATTAATATACTTCTCTATTTCTATCATATACTGTTTGAATTTCTCAAGGGCTTGGGACTTATAGTGTATGAAATAAATATATACGTACATTGAGTAATTATCAATAAATATGACAAAATACTCAAAGCCAGCTCTCGCTTGGATAGGCATGGGTCCACATAGATCAAACTAAACTAGTTTCAACTATTCTTTGGTTCTTTCGCCCTAAGTCAAAAAAGGGTATTTGGTCATTTTTCTTTCCAATTAGGATTCATAGGCTGAAAGTATTTCCACTTTTAATAAACTCAAAGACCCATCTTTAAGTAATATAGATATTTATTTTAGATTTATATGACCTAAGCATAATTTTAAAGATTGGTCTAGTTCATTTGGGAATGTGGTTTACTCTTACATGGTAAGATGTTAGTATTATTCAATTCAACCAGCTATAGTGAATGAGAGATAAGATTAATAATATAAATAGTATTTTTTAAAATATTAGAATAAATAATTTTTTTATTCAAATAGATTGTTATTATATATTTCCATCATTTCCAAACACAAGAACATGTCATTACATGTATACATTCCATATATATGTGATGACTATGCCATTACATACATGCATTTCATAATTATGTGATGACTATATCATCACATAATTTATAGCTTCAATAGGCTAGCTATTTAGGTTTTAAAACTTATTAATCAATGACTTCTATTAAGGAAGTCCTTATTTTGGGGTAGTGCCTCAATGAGGGGTTCAACTCATGTACGGTCAAGTTGCATGGACTTGGGATTAGCACCCCATAAACTAAAATGAACAACAAAACAAAAAAAAAATCACACAAAAACAAATATATCAAGATCTTTTCCATTATCCAATGTTAGCTCCACCACGACAATGGTTTGCCTCCATGGGCTCCACCATGATAATGGTTCACCACTACAAGCTCTACCATGAAAACAATTCACCACTACAAGCTATACCATGACAATGGTTCACTACCATGAGTTCCACTATGGAAATGGTTGGCCACCACAAGCTCCACCACAGTAATGGTTTACCACCCTAATCTCTACAATGACAATGATTTGCCATTACAAGTTCCACCACAGCAATGATTCACCATTGCAAGCTCTATAATGGTAATGGTTCCTCACTATTAGCTCTATTGTAGTTGCTTAACTTCTTGATTATATAAGAATTACTTTATTCTTAACTTACAAAAATTAATCACATCCCATGCGATTACAAAACCACACAAATCAAATGCAAAATTATAACCTCATAATCAATAAGCATTACCACAACCATTAGCACATCCAACCAAATACACATTTTAACAACCTAAATAACTAGACAATAATCTTTTATTAATAGAGGGTAGACTGCCTCTATTATAATTAAAGACATCAATCTATTCCTCTATTCATATTAGAACCCGAATGATCTATACTTGATATAATAAATGTACCTCTAACACTATTGCTAGGGTTGAAAATGAATTTGGTAAATATTGTGTGTAAACACTTTCATTTTAAAATTTTGTCTTCTAAGAGAATGATCATAACTAAATTGTTTAGTGCATACCTTAACTTATTCATGATGTTGTAGCAAGTTAAAATCATCTTTCATTAGAGATGTCAAATAGGCCGTGTCATGCTATGCCATCATGGTTTCAAAAAGAGATAGCCTGAAATGGCCCATTGACATGCCTTATGGTTGTGTTGTGCTAGGTCAGGCTTGGCTAGGTTAGCTCGATTTGTTTCAGGCTAGCTTGGGTTTAGTCAAGACTAGTCTAGATTAGGACCAGGCTCATTGATTTGGCCAGCTAGGTCAAAACTAGCTCACACAAGCCATCATGTCAGGTTGTGCCATGCCAAGCCTCCCATGCTAGTATCTTTGGTCAAACATGCCCTTAGTCATTCCATGTGTTGGCCTGCGGCACATCCTGACATGGCTCTATACTGGCATGACGAGTCCTACCTGCCTCGTGTTATGCTTGGGTTGCTTGCCCAATTGACACCTTTATCTTCCATGTCACATGCTCCTCCATTCATCGTGAGGAAGAAGATGCATAATAAGTCATGGCTATGCATCTTATGTCGATTTTATTAAACATAATTAATAAAAAATAATAAATATAACACATGCTAGATCACTTAACAAAAGTGATGTGATATGTCTTCTTCAATTATATTAAAGATTCATTTTAATTATATATATATATATATATAATCAATTAAATAATTTGATTTTAATTTATATCAATTAATTAAATTAATTAATATAATGTAACCAAATTGATTATCTTAATTTTATATACACATACTCTAGATAAATAAACTAATTCTTCAATTATAACTTTTATGTTTTTTATGGTACTTTATTAGACCATGGAAGGAACCATGACATAAATAAGATCTCGGACTCCAAATATGAATTATATGTACCATGATTCATATTAATTATAATTCATATTATGATAAAATTATAATTAAACTCTTTCACTTATTCTAAATAATTCATGTTCATCGTTATCTAACACTTATTTGACTTTCCAAGTTAAGATAATACCCATTAAAAGAATTAAATTAGTAATAATTTAACTCAATCAATTTCTTATATATTTACCTTGAGACCTTCAAGCTAACTTATTTGATATTGTGGATTAAAATATAAATGCAGGATTTAGTAATATTAAAACTTATAAGTATCCTCATGGAGAGTATCAATAATTCATTTTATTATACAAATATTCTTTCAATAATTAACATGCATCATATAGTTAATGAAGTAATCCAACTCTTTGAGTATATTGATCTAATTATAAATCTCACATTTTATGAGTCAAAATAAATATTAATAAGTATACGTATTTATTAAATATATTAAAATTAAGAGTAATAGTATTTGTTATAATGATGATGTATATTTATATTACATGTTAGTATACAATAATTATATTTTTTTGGTTCCATTAAATACAAACAAATGCACTAGTAAAAAAAATTTTAATTTTACCATTACCCATAGTCAAGGTAGGTCTATAAAAATATTGTACTATAATCGTACTAATAGAACGTCTAATCTTATCTAGATTATGAATAATAAATTTATATTCTACTAAACCTTATGATTTGATCTTCTATACATAAGTCAAACTTTTCGCACCAAATCATCCATTATATAAAATAAAGGACATATATATATATATATATATATATATATTATTTTAAACATTATCTCATCTCATTGCAATTCAAAATAAAATCAAAATTAATTCAAATAACTAAAGGAAAAAGCAATAGAGAATTACTTCAATATAAAAATGGTTTTAACTCTATATACATGTACCATGTTCACATATATTATTTGTGTGTAATATTTTATGTAAACTATATAAATGCAACATTTTATCATAAACAATATACATGAAAAATGTGAAAAAGTATATCACATACATGTGTTGACATGGTTTTACTATGTATGTGAAATCATATACACTTTATATGTGCTAACAACATATACAATGTATGTGTTAACATAATATAAAATATATACACATGTTAACGTATATAGTGTACACATGTTAACGTATATAGTGTACACATGTTACTTAAAATACATACACTGCATACATGAAAATGTATATTTCAATGTTTTTTTTAAGTTTTAAATTATTTATTTATTTAATTATTTATGTAATTACTTATTTAATTATTTATTCTATTATGACATGACATATTGTTGATATTTTTTTAAGGGGGAATTATGTTTTGGGGTGCTCCCCCAGAAAAATTTAAGAATTTGAAACTTATATTTTTAAGTTTGAAAATAAGTAACCACAATCTTAAAATATTTAGAGTTAGTGGACTCTATTACGTTTATTCTAAACTACTTTTGACCTCTTCCATCAAGCTCGATGGAGCTTGACCACGAGCTCCATCGATCTCCTAGAGCTCGTGGTCGCGCTCCTAGAGCTCGTGGTCGCGCTCCTAGAGCTCGAACGACGAGCTCGACGGAGCTCTCGATCGAGCTCCTTCGAGCTCCAGGAGCTCGATTGAGAGCTATGTCGAGCTTCTGGAGCTCGACTGAGAGCTCTGTCGAGCTCCTGGGGCTTGAGGATCAGCTCTAAGGAGCTCTTGGTCCAGTTCTAGGAGGTCAGCATCTAGCTCATTCGAGCTATAGGAGCTCGACCAAGAGCAACATCGAGCCCCAAGAGCTCAGCATCGAGCTCTTTCGAGCTCCATGAGCTCAGCGTCAAAGTCCATCGAGTTCCAGGAGCTCGGTGTCGAGATCCATCGAACTCCAAGAGTTTGACAGAGAGCTCCGTTGATCTCTTGGAGCTCGACGATGAGCTCGATGGAGCTCTAAATGGAGCTCCTTCGAGCTCTAGGAGCTCGACGATGACTCCATGAAGGAGCTCGTGGAGACAAGCTAGGGAAGACGGGCGAGAGCGAGGGGCGAGGGCAATGGTAATTTAGTACTTACGAATTTGGGTGCACTTATTATTAATTTATTTTTAGTTTTGTGATTTTTTTTAAAATATCAAAATTTTAGTTTCTAAATCTTAAAAATTTTTGGGAAAACATCCCAAAACATAATTCTCCATTTTTTTTAATGAGCATATAAGTAATTTTGGGGTTGCATAGTTAATCGATTCAAAATATAAATATTTTATATTATGGGATATTTTTATTAAATGGTTTTTAAATCAAGGACTAAAACATAAATATTTTAGTTTCTAAAAATATCCTCACGTTATTCCTTTTCTTTCTGGCCTGTTCTAGTCTCTCTCCCCATCCCTCCTCCTCTCGCCCCCCCCCCCCCCCCCCCCCCCCCCCCCACCCCGGTTGCCAGCTCCAACCCGCTATTTTCTCCTTCAATTCCCTCTCTTTCGCCTAAAACGATATTTCGCATCCAATGCAACTTCCTTTCTATCCATTCTCATACAGGTCACCGTTCGCCGAACAACTCATAATCGAACCTAACCCAAAGACTTTACTGGGAAATCTCGATTTCCCCGGCGCTCCAGGCTGTCTAAACGATGATGGACAACTGTTCCAACGTCCACGATATGGTGGCTGTTCTTCCCAATCTTGTCAGCCAGATAGTGGCAACGAATGATGCTGATAGTTTCCGGTTTTCTGGTACAGCCGGAGATGGCTGCGATTTTACCTTCAGAAAAGATTGCACGGATCTGGTGCGCAGGATCTCGTTACTTGTGCATTTTCTTGAGGAGATTAGGGATTTTAGTTGCTCAGGTGTCTTGACTTGCTACTCGTCCTCTTTTAGAAGCTGGTGTTCCGACATGGAGTCAGCTCTTGAAGATGCTAGGTGTTTGGTATCTGTTGCTATTCCTTATAAGTGCATAGACATTGCTGCGGTGAGTAATTTTAAATGGCTACCTTGTTAGTAAATAGAAAATTGTTTGTAAGCTAGGTGATGATTTTATTTGTTATGAGGAACTGAATCTTCTAAGCAAGTTCATCTACTTTTTTCGTTCCGACGTGCTTGGTTTCTCACTTCTAAAGAACTTTGTGGAAGTTTCCTTCCTCAAGTTCTTTCTTCCCCTTAAGGTACTTCCACTTTTTTCAAGTGGAAGTTCATGTTTGGCGTAAAGAAGGGAGTGCCACCCCGTAGTATTTTATGTTTTGTCGATCAATTATTTATTATTGTATTATTATTCATGTTGCATTTTTATTATTGTGATCTAAATTCGAGGAAAATATTATTTGAGTAGTCTAAGTTGCTACTTTATGAGAATAATTGATTTTAATGAATACAAAATATGCTATCAAGGCTTCTTAATAAATTTCATACTAGTATATATTTGCATTTGTTAGTGTTTTTAGAGGTATCAATTGGGCTAGGCTGGCTTGGTCAGGCACGAGGCACTACATGATTCGGCCGTGCCTTGACTGGCCTGGCATGAGAATTTCTTGTGCCCAGGCTTATGTCATGCCAAACCCGTGGCTAGTGGCATGGGTCACCAATTGTGTTGTGTTGTGCTGAGGCTAATTGGGACTCGTGTTGTGCCTGACTCAGCACGGTTCCGTGGCCTGTGGCATGGTCCACCGGCACGAGACACCCGCACACCACCTCTAGTGCCATAGGGATCGAGAAAATGTGCAGCACATGTATGAATCCACTCCGACTCGACCTGTAGTCCCACCTGACCTGAAACCCCCCCAAAGGTTAAAAAAACAAAATTTGAATATTAGCTGTTGAATTTTACCTCAAATGGCTAGGGGAAAGAATCCGACGCACCTCATGATTTTATCTCCTAAATATCAATAAAAAATTAAAAATTACATAAAAATTACTTTTTTTAAAAAAATTTCTTTCTTTTAATCTATAAAAATCTCCATACCTTTCTATGAATTTTATATTTTTTATAAATATTTGTTCTCACGCTCTTAAATTTCTCTCAATGCTCTTGTTTTTTTTCTTGGGACTCGAGATTTTGTTATTCAGCTTGACTTTTTTGGGACTCACAATTCAGATTTGGAAGTTTGAACTGGACTATGATGTATTGTGCACGTGATCTATCTCACTACTTTACTGGTATTTTAATTTTTATTTAATATTAAACTATAACTTTTAATTTAAAAATTATAATTTAAAAAAATTATGTATTTTCTCTCTAGTTTCTCTCTAATCTGAATATTTAAAATCTATCATCTAGGCTTTATCTTTTGTTTAACAAAAATTCAAAATAATAACTAATACTAATAAAATATATTTAAATTTAAAAAATAAAAATCTTACACAGAGATCTAAGGTTGCTGAAATTTTAGTTTCTCTAGTTATCTTAACTCAAATATCTAAAAAATAATAAAATTATGTAGACTTTTGTACTTTGAACTCATTTTAATATAATAAAATAAAAAAAATTAGGAGTGAGGAAGAAGAAATGACACAATGTAAATATTGTATGAAAAATTTAAAATGTAAGAGTTCGTTTGGGACTGAGCACTTTAAGAAGCATACTGAATTAAGTACCAAAAAATATGGTATATTAGATCCTATGCAAACTCAACATAGCACTGTATTTTTTGAGACTGGATCGAGTTTAGTCTTAAAGTTTATTTTCTTCATATATTGCAGTGAGTTGGGTAGGGAAGACATGTCCAAACTTATTATATTGATGTGTATTCTGATCAGATTTTTGAAAGATTCAAGGATAGTGAATATCATGTAGACATATTTTTAGCCTGCTTATTGTAGGATTCTCATGTCCATATCTAGGAATAACATACTAATATTTTATAAGTTAGAAAAATAAAAAATAATTAATGAATTTATGACATATAATGGAGTGGTGTTCGTGATGTCTGATATTTGGATAAGTCACGATGAATCATATTATGCATGTCTTACCGGTCGCTATGTAAATTTTAAATGGATAATAAATAAAAAAATTTTAGGATTCTCTGAGATTCTTCATCCTTATGATGATTCGGTTATTTTTGAGTGTATGATAAAAATTTTTAGAGAAAATAAAATTTAAAATAAAATTTTTAGTATCATATTTGATAACATATATAATAATGAAGTAGTGATTAACATGGTTGTTAGAAATATTAGAAACACATCAATTGGAGAAATTTTTCATGTTAGATGTATATGTCACATGATTAACTTGATTATACAAGTGAGTATGAAGGTGTGTTTTTCCGTGTTGGATAATATATATAATACACTAAAATATATTTGTATTCCTCGTAGACAACTGAAGTTTGATAATTTTTGTTTATCTATAAATCTTCGAAGAAGAAATTTTAAACGAATGTGAGATACTTTTGGAATTATACGTACCCGATGTTGGAGTCATGTGTTGGATACGAACACGTGATATTCGATTACATCAATAGTAAGAGTGATGAATTTATTATTGATGACACTGACTGGGCTTCTGAAATTTTATTTATGAAATTTCTGAATATTTTTTATGATACGACTAATATGTATTTGTCGGTTTATATTCCTATGATTTGTATTGTACACATGTGTATATGAAATTAGTAGCATGTTTAGGAACTGCCGAGCTGACATAATACTTAGTCATATGGTTGCATAGATGAAAATCAAATATTTAAAATATTGGTTCACTATTTTATCTCTTTATTATCTCGTTGCATGCGTGGATCCTAGGGTTAAGGTAGAATGAGTAGATAATATCTTGATTTATATTTTTTTGTGCATAAACCTGGAAGATTTACCTGAAGGGTTCATTCACGAGAAGTTGACTGATTTATTCACATACTACAATATTAGGTATGGTGGTAATAGTAGTGAGATTGTGATTACGGACATGGATACTTTCTTTGGAGATAATAATTTTTTCATTCAATTAGTGAGTGAGAAATGACGAGGTGAATCATCACATAGGAGTGAGTTTTCTTGGTACTTAGATATAAATTACTATTCAATTCTATTACATTCTGATATTAAAAATCATGATATATTATAGTGGTAGAAATCATATGAGTTCATCTTTCCTGTGCTATCTAGGATGACATGAGATCTACTGACTCTTCTGGTGTCGAACGTAGTATCAAAGTTTGTTTTTTCTGTTGCAGTGAATATAATTTTGGATAAGAGATTGAGATTATGTCTAGATATTGTTGAGATATTGGTTTGTTTGAAGGATTGAGAGGATTCGAGATTTAGCATCCACGGTCGTTTTGGACTTAAGACATAGACTGTATCCACCGCAAAAGTGGAGAAGTTGATTGCTAATGATAATGATTTATATGAGAGCGATTTTGATGTTGTGATTGATGATGATCATGATATTATGATTGACGATTGACATGGTTGCTGGTTGCTTTTATCAATTGTCAGATGCTTGTTGTCAATGTCACGCCACGCCATATATCATTTGTTATTTCTAATTGATTTTGATTTTTGATATCTCACGGTCACGATCACAGTTGATGATTTGTATTATTCTTGATTTTAATTTTTGATTTCAATGTTTTGTTTTGTATTGATTGTATGTTTTTATTTATATTACATTGTATTTACTTTGGTTTGGTATCTATTGGCCGATTGGATATTTGGTTTGTTTTTATTTTTGTGACTTTGTAATTTTTTATAAAGAAATTTTTTGTTTAATTTATTTTTGTATTTAAATTTTTCATTAAAAATTTTATAATATAATTCTAATAAATTATAATCTAAATTTATCAAAAAATAATAAAAAAATTTAAACTTTATTAATATCGTATATTTAATAATTTAAGTTACAAATTTAAAAATTTTCAACATTATTTAAATAAAATATATATTTTATAAATAGTTTAATACAAAATTTTAAATATTTTAAAAAAATTTATTTTTTTTAAATAGGCCCGTACAGGCTTGACCCGACATGATATATTTGTCGCTAGACTGGTAGGCCATCCCAGGCCTGGCTTGAATAAATCGTGCCGGGCTAGGCATGACATGGTACAATAACTGTGCCGTGCCTGGCCCGGCACGAAAGCACCATCGTGCTCACAAAAAATGGGCCGGTCCGGCCCGGCATGTCCGGTTTGACACCTCTAGATATTTTTTGGGAGCTTATTTGAGTTTATTTGAATCACACACTAATTGGGCTTTATCTCAGCTTTATCATGGAAAAAAGCATGAGTAGCATATAAGATGAAATCCATTATCCTTAACAAGAGAATGATAGTAATTTTATTCTTTAAAAGTTAAAGTAATGCCTAAAAATCTTGAATTAAACTTACACAATGTGAAATCATTAATAAATATACAACCAAAATTTAGTGTGTGATTTTACAAATACTATTATGCTAGAATTTAATTTTAAATTTAAATATACTTGATGAGAATAATACTGTTATGGCTGACAATCTAATAAATTTTTATGTTGTGTTTTAGTATGATGATACCTATTTTTGTCAAGGTGTTGTAATTCTCGTGTTCGAGATTTGTTACTGTTTTTTTGATTTTTGAGATAAAGATATCATGATGTTAATATCTCTTAGGTTGTATATGTTTTTTTATATTTTTTAAAAAAACATTGGATTCTATTGATATGCATGGTCATAATTTCAATGAGTGAATCATAATAAAATTTGGTGATTCATTTAAGAAATTTTATTAACAAATCATAATCATCAATAGTTGGCACTATGAAAAATTGACCTTTGATAATCATCAATAGGGGCTTTGTACATGTTGAAGCCAGTGAATCATGGGAGAGGCTTGCTTTTCCTCTTGAATAATATTCTGAATAAAAATGGTGGATTGGATGATTATCAGTATCATGTGTGACAAAATCATAGATATTTTCAAATTTATTGCAAGTTCAAAATAAATGTATTGTAGATACATGCCAAACATGTTATGAACTCACCTTTGGAATTTTAATAGCAGATTGCTCATAAATCCAAAAGGAATCACAAAGATTACTAAAAAATAATTTAGCTTGTTAACCCAATTTTGTGGATAGTTGGGAGGAAAGATGCTAGATCATTCAGGGACAAATCAGATGTGAAAATGTCTAAATTCTTTTGTTCATCTAATTGCATGGTAGAAATTATAAATGCAGCTACTGTCTAATTTTCATTGAAATACTATTATTTAACATGAAAAGATTTTGCAAGGTTTATTCACACTAAATCAATCAGTTTCAATTTCCAATTTAATCTTCAACAATTCAACCATCAAGTCTGTTGCTTTGAGTTTTATTATGGTCATAATAAAATAATTATTTGTTGGAATCAAAGATTTCTAAGAAAGCTTGAAGCTCACAATGGAGAAGAGACCACATGTCTTTTTTTTTTGATATTATCACTATGCATCTTGATAAATTAAGCATGTACAAAATTTATCTTGTAAAGGATTGTCAAAGTTGGATGTTGACATCCAAATGTATCATTCTAAAATAATGCTTTATGCAGTATCAAAAAATGTGCAGAGTTTCTATTCAAATGTGATTAGAATCAGCTAGATATTCAAACTCAAAACATGTCATTATGGCCAGTGACTAGCTCAAAATGATGATTCTCAATAAATTTATTAAAATAAGGATTTTATTCTTATATAGAGAAAACTGTAATTCATCATCTATGAGTTAAATTATTCTTACAAATTAGCGAATAAGATTTACTTAGGATTTCGAGATCATTTCAATGCAGACTTGTTTAAAATGGTTAAATTTGAAGATAAGATTAATTTCTCCAAAGTAATTGCCAATGGAATTTGTATATATTATTTGTCTAAAAAATAAAATATTCAAAAATAAATAATATTCTAATTCTAAATTTTTTAATTTTTTCAAAATTCTTTATAATCTTGATATCATGAATTTAAAATGATTCAAATTATCATTTAAGGTTTGTGACAATTTTTATTAGAAATACATATAATTATTGTTATCAAAATTATATGACTCACGATTTGATTTATGATTTAGGGGATAAATGATTTGGCTCTTTAAACGAATTAAAAATATGTATGAATTGAAGACTAAATTATTGAATTATGAATTGATTCACATGAATTGATTTAATATCTTTGGTATTATGAATTTAATGTGAAAAATAATAAAATATCAAAAAAGTCATAAAAATAAAAATTAAAATATCAAAAAAATGTCAACTATAGAAAATAAGAATTAATTAACATGAAAAAAAATTACAAAAAATTAATTCACAATTCAATTCAATTTGATTTTTGATTCTTGATTCACTAATCAAGTATTTTGATTCTTGATTCGAATCTTAATTAATAACTTGCTTGTAATTAGTTTGATCCAACCTTATTACTTTTAGAGAAAATGACGAGAATGTCATAATATTAGACCCGTCTTCATATATAAAATGAGTGAGATATTAATCTAGAGGGGTTCTTTTTACAACTACAAGATTCATTAATCTAAAATCATAGTGATTTAAATTAAATTCTATGTATTTTTCTTTTTTAGTTTCTTTAAGCATCATGATTTTGTTCTTTGATCAACTTACATGATATACTAAATATCAAATTTACATTGATCGATATCTCCTTGTCTTGCTCACTAGGGGAATTATAGTCAATAGGCACTTTTAACTTAACTAGTTGACATGTTTTAATCTTGATTTTTTTTAAATACACTCAAGCACATGCACTCGTGGTGTTAGTCTTGTCCATTAAGTTCAAAGAATAAATAATATTCTAATAAATTTTTTAATTTGTTTTGAAATTCTTTATTATCTTGGTATCATGAATTTGAAATAATTCAATATAACATGCTTGAATTTTAATTTTTTTTTCAAATACACTCATGCACTTGTGGTGCCAGTTTTGTCCATTAAACTCAACCTAATGGAATTTGTATATTTTGATTATCTAAAAAATAACATATTCAAAGATAAATAATATTCTAACATTAAATTTTTTAATTTGTTTTGAAATTTTTTATTATCTTGCTATCATAAATTTGAAATAATTCAAATTATCATTTCAAGTTAGTGGCAATTTTTATTAGAAATATTCTCAATCTGTTTGATCTAATCTTGTTATTTTTAAAGAAAATGACATGAGAATGTCATAAATTGAGACTTATCTTTTACATGTAGATATATGATAAAATATTAAACGATAAGAAACATGTAAATTGATATTATCATATCTAAAAGGCAAAAATGAGAAATAGTTGGGAAAAAATTTTATTTTTGTATACTTTTTATGAATGAAATGATTAAACACTAATACAAGAAAGATATTTATAGGTTATACGAATTAATCTCAATCATATAATTTTAAGTCATTTAACTATTGTCTAATTTAGATCAAGTTTTCATTTAACTTTGAATTTTTAAAAGTCAAAGCTATTATGTTTCTAGATAATTTCATATAAAAAATAAGTTTATATTTTTTAATACTATTCCTTAAACTTGATTTTATTACTCCAAGTAAACTTCGTAGATTGATAAATTTTTTTTGCTTGAGTGACTTGGTGAAAATATTTGCTAATTAATCATGAGATTTCATGTACTCTAATTACATATCATTTTTTGCAATGTATTCTCTAATATAGTGGTAATGAGTATCAATGTGTTTACCTTAATCATGTAAAATTGAATTTTTGGCCAAAATTAATGTTGATTTGTCCACTAAAATCTTGGTCAACTTTTGTAGTATATTTAATTCTTTTAATAGATTTTGAAACCAGATTGTATGATAAACATATGATGTAGCCACTACATACTCTACTTTTTATGTGGAAAGTGTGATAATTGATTATTTCTTTGATGTTCAAGTACATGCAGTGTCTCTCATATAGAATACAAAACTTGTGGTATTCTTGTGATTACTTGTCTCTACTTTAATCATTATTGCTATATCCAACAAGCTTGTAATTATCATAAATAGAACAATATAAGTTGAAGTCTGCATTACCTTTAATATAATGGAGGATTCTCTCTGTTGCCTTCTAATGAGTTTTTGTTTGTTTCTTCATATATTGACTAATAACTCTAATTGCATAAAGAATATCAAGCCTTATACATGTTAGGTAGCGTAGATTTCCTATAAAGCTTTTGTAGAGAGTGATATCTATCTTACTTCCTTATTAATACTTTGACAATTTAATTTCGTATTCTATTAGTATGTTAATTCGATTAGAGTTATTCATCTTGAATTTCTTAAGTACATATTTAGCATAGCTTTCTTGAGGGATTATGATCTATTTCTCTTCTTGTTTAATTTTAATACTGAGGTATTATGACATGCTTTGATTGTTATCTATGAAGATTAAATTATTTACATATAAGCACACAATGAGATTATCATCATTTATAATGTTGATGTAAATTGCATGTTTATATAAATACTTGATGAAATTGTTTCTTTAAAGATATTTCTCAATTTGAGTAATTCAAGCTCTTGGAGCTTGATTTAATCCAGAAAGTATTTTTTTTAACTTTAAGCTTTTGTAATCTTTTCTTTTTACTTTAAATTCTTATGATTGCTCGATATAGAGTTTTTCTTCAAGGATTCTATTTAGAAAGATAGATTTTACATTCATTTAATGTATACTCTAATTATTTTGAGCAGTTTAGGAAATAAAAAATGTAACATTTTTTAATCGAGTAACTGGAGCAAATACCTCTTAATAATTGATGTCCGCTTTTTGATTATATTCTTTTTCCATTAATCTTGCCTTGTATTAATTGATTTTTTTATGTCATTTTTTTTTGTTTTGTACACTCAATTCACACCAATCATCTTGTGTCCTTTAAAAATAAAGTTCTCTCACATATCATTCTTCTTGATCATCTTTATTTCTTTATTCATTGCTTGATTTTAATTCTTGTTTCCCATTGCTTCTTTGAAGTTCAAATATTCATAATCGACAAAGATACAAAAGAGAATAAGATTCTCTTGATTTTCAATTATCTTATATAATTCTTGTATGCTCCTTAAATGTGAAATCTTTTTATTTGAGATTTTCTCTTTTTGAGTACTTAAAATTGGTGAAGTTAGTAGGATAGTAAGCTTTTCTTTTGCTTGTTATATCATTGAATGCTTTATATCATTTTCTTTGACATGAAAAAAAGTTGTAGTATTATCTTGTTGTCCCCAGTCATATTCTTTTTTTTTTTTTTGAATATAACATCTTGACTGATGACTATCTTCTAAGTATTTGGATTGTAAAACTTGTAACCCTTAAATTTTTCATCATAATCGATGATGTATTTTTGGTTTTTATTATTTATCTTGCTGTTTTGCTCATTAGGGAGATGCACATGAGCTATGCTCTTGAAGATTCTTAGATAGGAAATGCCTGGTTTCCTTTCACTCCAAGTTTCTTATGATATTTTTTTCTCATATGTTTCTTGTCAGAGATTGATTGAATAGATACATTATGATGCTATTGCTATTGTCCATAATTTCTTTGGCAGTTTCCTCTCTTCAACTTTTTATTATTATTTGGAGCTAGGGTTGGCAACGAGCTAAGCAACTCTTGCTCGGCTTGGGTTTGGCTTGAAAAAAGCTTGGCTTGGGCTTAGTTTGCTAGCTAAATGAGACGAGCTTAAGCCTTAATTTAAACTTGATAAATTTGAGCTCGAGCCTAAACCTAGCAAAGCTTGGACATTAAAAAAATGATGTCTTTTTATTTGTTGCGTTAACCCAAAATAAAAATCCTCATGTCATGCCTCCTTCGACCCTCTTTTTCTCCTAGCCATTGTTGTCAATTTGAAGATCCAATTCCAAGCCCATACAAGTTTATTGTAATTTACAATACAAACTTGTATAGGTTTGGGGTTGGGCTTGATCTTGAGGTTATTCTCGAGTTCATTCATATGGAAAACTAACCTAATGAGCTCTAACCAAGTTTTTTTAAAAAAAAATCAAGTCAAGCTTGAGCCTGATTCTAAGCTCGTTCAAAAGCTTAGCTTGGGCTTGAGCTCACTCATAAATTAACAAGTCTTGCTTGAAATATTCAAAGTTTGGTTAGGTTCGCCTTGTTGCCAGCCCTATTTGGAGCTCTACATTCTAAACCACAATAACCAAATCTTTTATAGTTGTAATATTTGACATTCAACTTATCATATCTTGATCTGTAGTTGTCTCTCTTACGATCTTTTGTTGTTTTCTTTTTTTTGGACATTGTTGTTGCCATTATATGATATTTTGTTGCTTTTTATCACTTTGGACTGTTTTTTTTTTTAGTTGAACTAATATGAATCTTGAGTAATTATTATATGATTTCTTTATTCTTTTTTATCTTTTCTTCATAGGTTTGTATGAAACCCAGTAACAGCTTTATTGTCATAGTTTTTAAGTCTTTGATTTCTACAATAATAGTGATAATGTAATTGAATTTTAAATCTATTGATCGAAAAATCTTATTTATGATTCTTATATTATTTAACATTTCATCATTTTTTTAAATTGATTTGTTACTATTAAGATTTTATAGAGGTAGTTTGAAATAATTTCTCCTCTTTTCATATTCAAAACTTCAAACTCAGCTCTCAAAGCTTGAAGACTTATTTATTAATCAGATATGCTTTCTTATACGAGGTTTGAAGATTCTCTTATGTTTTTTTTTGCCATCTTTGTCTTCAAGATTTTTACAAATGCATCTTCATCTAATCTTTGATAGATCAAATAAACAGTCTTATTGTCTCTCTTTTTTTGAGCCTCAAATTATCTTTTTGAGCTTGAGATAGAATATCTTTATTCTTTCATTTTTTGTGTTTTTTCACTTTTATATCTCACATAGCTTGTGATCCAAGGAGGGCATTCAACTTGATGTTATAGTTGTTATAGTTATTTTTGTGGAGTATTAATACTTGGAAGGGAATTATACTGCTACTCGCCATATCTATGAAAATATATTGAAGTCGGACTTTGATTGAACAAACAAATACTATGAGACCTAGGGACTTAAGACTCTAACTCTCTAAGTTAATAAGATTTTAAGAATTTTTTTTTTGATGTGGAAGATCAGTTAACATTGTAATTATAGAGTATACTCAGTTTTCTAGAGACTAATAACTTACTCTTCGATATCACTTTCTTAGAAGGGAGATGGAGGAAGATGGAGAAAGAATTATATAATCTCTCTCAAAAGAATACTTAATAAATGCTTTAAACTCTTTATGAATGAAATGAATAAATACAAATACAAGAGATGTATTTATAGATTTCAAGAATTAATCTCAGTCACATAAATTTGAGTTATTAAACTTTCACTTAACTTAGACCAAGCTTTAACTTAATATTGAATTTTTAAAATTCAAAGCTATCATACTTCAAGATAATTTCATATAAAAATAAGTTTATATTTCAACACAAATAATAGATAAACTTTGAATTTAATTTACAATCACATAATTAAATAGATATACATAATACATATAAAATAAGTGATTATGATATTTAGATAAATATTCTTTTTACAATTATAAGATTTATTAATCTAAAATTGTAATGACTCAAATTATAAGTATTTTTTTGTAGTCTTTATAAGCATTATGCTTTTGTTCTTTCAACTTACATGATATGTTCAATATCAAATTTATGTTGATTGATTTTATTTTGCCACACTCACTAGGAAAATGATAATCAAAAGATTTTTAAACTTAGCTGAGCTAACATGTTTCAATTTTGATTTTTTTTTCCAAATACACTCATACATCTATGGTAGTAGGCGTGTACCACTCAACCCAAACCATCTAACATGTTACTCTTCATAAGCATATTTATAATAGTTCATCGATACTAACATTACCAACCTATTTGGTGGTCATAATACAATACTAAAACTCATTGAGGAAAATGAGATGCCTACCACATTGGGATGCAATAATCATAATATAGTGGTATCCAATGGGTTGGCTGAACTGGATGTAGCTTATGACCCACCCTACTAAAAGATTGGCTTGGGTCAACATGAATCCATGATAGGGTGACTTCTAGATTTGTTTGGTAGTCATCATTGAGATTCCCAATCATGATTCTTAAGAGGAATGTGTAATTTTTCTCATTATTAAAATAATATCAGATAGTTCATATTATTTAAGTATTAAAATTCTCATCACCTATTGTTATATGTTTGATTTTTAGAACTTTGACTTGCATAAATATTCATATCATATGTAATGATTGTTTATTATTTTTTATTTAATTTTTAAATGTTATTATGAATAAAGATAAAATATTTAAAAGTCATTGGTATATTTATATTTTTTATGAGTTATATTTTTTTTGAATGTTTAAGTGAGTACTCTATTTTTTTGAGTAATCTTTAAATAATTAAATTCTAATATTAGCCTTTCATATTAATTTTTTTAGTATGATTGAAAGATTTTAGAGATAATTTTTTTTGGACTGAGTAAAGGTATCAAATGAGCTGCTAAGTTTGTTTGGAATCCCTTACACTATTTTTTTGCGTATTAATTGGTATATCTTTTAAGATAGCCAATGTCATCATTACATATATATATATATATATATATTAATATTATATACACTGTCAAATTTATTTGATATCCTAATATTTTTATTTTTAATTATGATAAAATGTATTCATATAAAAGAAGTTTATTTATTTTTAGATTTTTTATGCACATTAGTGAACTATGAGAAAAAAATTAAATTTAGTCTCATATTTTATAAATGTATTATTGTTAATATCAATGTTTATGTCTAACTTTTTTTCATAATTTTTATTATTAATCATTTTTTTAATATATGAGATTGGACTGAAAGTAGAAAGAAACTTTTTTTTAAAAAAATTTTAATTTGTTTTTGTTAATTTATTTATTTATCTAAATTTTATGAAATAAATAAAAAAAATTTTAATGTAATGTGTGCCTAAACTTAATCTATGCAACAAAGATTTTTGAAGCTAAGTTAAAATAAAAATTTTAAATGGAAAGATTGACTGATTGAGCATAAATGATGCACTATATCAGTATCATAACTAGAAAATAAGATGAGTGAAAAAAAAATTTACAAATTAATTGTGAAAAATATAATAAATCATATTACCATTTACAAAATTTTGTTTATTAAAATTTATTTTTTTATTTAATTTCTTAAGGTAGAATTTTGATAGCCATAAAATTTCAGCTATGGAGCTATGGGATATAACTTGATGGCTTAAAAAATTGAACGAAATTTATTTATTTATTTATTTATTTATTTTTAATTAAGGTTGAGTCAACTTACATTATAGTGACATGCATTATTCTATTGTTTTATCGGTGAGAATGAACAAGCAAATTGCTAGTAATAATGTTAGAAAGAATTGTTTTTTTTTTAAATTGGTCATGCCATTGGTGGTGTCATATCTGGCACGACACTAGGCCTAAGTGATCTTGACTCAGTATGATTATGATATAAACATGGTTTTGGACCGTGCCATGTCAGATCTAGCATGGTTGAATCCAATCGAGCTTTATGCTGTGCCTAGGTAGCCTGATTCATTTGATACTTGTATAAATATTATTCTTTTGGTTTGTACTCTAGAAGTTATTTTTGTTGATTTAGGTATTGATTTCAATTAAAATATGAATTTTTTAGTTGATTTTATTTTTATGTAATAGAATACTTGGAAAGATTGACTATTTGATTATGATTAGTTCAAATATAATATATGTAGTTATAATAATTAATTGTTCATACATTCATCTTGACATATTCATCTTAATGTAACTTTTTGATTATTGAGATATGTAAAAAATTTTTTAGAATGTAGGATTTATTATAGGAATCATAGATAATTATAGTTAATTAAGTATTGAGATTTGAGTTGAGTATCAGTCTAAATATGATATATATAATCAGTATATTTAATTATTATTTTGATTAATTTTGGTAGATTCACTTTATTATAGATCTTTGCATGCGAGATATATAAAGTCTTAAGGATTTGTGATCTATTTTAGGAATTATGAATATTTATAGTTAGCTGAGTATATATTTTTGAGTTGGGCATTAATATGCACTTATAGATCTCCGACTGAGCTTTGCATTTTCTTTGGAGGCAATATTATTTTTTAGAAAAGTAAAAAATATAATTATTTTAAGGTCTAGTATAAAAATAAAGTTAATAACGATGATAATAGTTATTTATGAGATACTTCAGATGTAATATCTACTTGAGAAAATTGATATGTATATATATATATATATATATATTGTTATTATTTATTATAATAATCAGACAATGAGAAATATAACTTTTAATCATGATTTTTATGATCCGATAGGTCACATAAAGGTGAATTATAACATTTTTAATGAGAAGATATATGATAATATTATTATTATTATTATATATAATAAGATAGTAGATCAACAAACAAACATATTCATCAATGTATTAAGGAAGTTTTAGTTTATTTTTTTCTTTTAAACTTGGTGTTGTTGACTTGTATGTTTTACATGCCAAAAATTTTGATGCAATGCCACAATTTGTGGGACACCTTATTAATAAATCATCATTATTGGAGGTTTATCATTCGTGCAATGCTAACCGTTGTCTCTATATTGAATTAATTTTGTGACATTTGTCCTATTATAGGCTCGTTAGGGGAAAGATTCTAGATGCTGACCAATTTGTCGAGTTGGTCAAAATTTATTTCCATTGTTAAGTAATCAAATTGTGATAACATCTCCAAACTCAACTTATTAGATTGCATGAGCTTTTTATAATTTAACCAATTAATATATTAAACATCATAAGTACATATGTGTTGAGTTATGAATACTATCATTACAAATTTGTGATAATCTCTCACACCCAATTCATTGCACGCTTTCATGTAGTTCAATACTTTTTGTTTAAATTAAATTATTAATTATTGTTTATTCCCTATGAGCCTTTTACATGACAAAGTTTGTTCTATGTCACAATGAGCCGAAGGACGTCCATCCTAGAATGCAATCTCATTTTTCATGCTTCTTGAATTGTATCCTGATTGTTTCCTCTCCAAACTTTTACTTTTAGTAGGCAATGCTTCCGTATACTACTAAAAGAATAAATGATTACTCATTATTTGAGAGAACCTATTACCACTCTTAGACTTTTCAGTTGCAATATTGTCAACAAAACATCGATTATATTTGAATCGTTTCTACTTGAGCTTTGTTGACTATTTGTATGACTATTAAAGGAATTATCCTTTGATCAGCAAGATCATAAGATGAGTCTCGATATCTGTATTAACATTTTAAATATCCCTCTAATACCATTTTTAATGAGCTGATAGTTTTGGCACATCGACACAACTCATGTGATGTTCCATTAACAGTTATTAGGGGTTAATCTTCTTGTAATGTTAAATATTGTATTTATGTTGAGAATTGATTTAGTCTTATCATAGGCTCATCTTAGTACTAGCTCTAGATTCTGACTGCTTCGTGCAGTGTTGATCAAAATTATTATTTTAAGTCCTCAATTTGTGACCAGCTCCTTAAATTGAATTGGGTCGGCTATTTGAAATCTTGAAAAATCTTGCCAATTTATTTCACATTACCCTGTAGAGTTTCTCATATATTTTATTTTTAATCAATCATATATTATCACAAATACATTTATATTGAGTCATGAACTCTATAAATACGAGTTTGTGACGTGTATCAATGTGACAAGAAACAACATGTTTTTCTTATTATTTAGTTTATTTATTGTATTTTATGAGTACCTGATAATATAATTATGAGTTTGATCATTATATAAGGATATATTATATGTATTTTTTGTTAGATTGTTATTGTATTATTTATTTTATGCATCATTTTTTAACAAATGCAATTAATCATATCAACTCCATTTGTACTAGGTATTTTTGTAGCTATGTGGGTGTCTCAGTATCAGGTGATATATTTATCACCTTGTTGCAATTTCTTTTAGAAATCTTCAATGCAAAAATCTGAGTAGAATTACCACGGTTGAGTTTGTTGCATCCATGGTTGATTTAGCAGAAGTGCCATTAAGTTGATAAACTGTGCCATAAACATGACATTTTCTGTTTGCCACAAGAAAAATGCATCGTGGTTTTCAGTAAATGGAGCATTGGTAGTGCCATCCAAGTACCTTCATTGTTTCCTTTTCTAGTAATAAACATCATCACACGTTGGGACCATTGTAGATAGTTGGAGTCATTCAGTTTATAAGTAATGATTTGAAGGTTAGAAAAAATATTGTTGCTATCTAAATCTTTAGTAGGTAATCTAGTGTGGGACGCCTTCACTGGAAAATTGTCTCTTATACAATGTGAAAATCTCTATTGAAAAAATTCGGGGGTATTGTTGAATTGAAAAAGAAGAGAGGGTGAAGGAGGTGAGAAAAAACAAAAATATTACATGGTTTGAAGCAATTCACAAGTTAGAGTTTCTATGGAATTTCTAATTAGAATTTACTAAATCTTTAATAGCTTTCGTTAGCCAATATTTAAGATGGAATCTCAAAGTAGAGTTTTATCTCAAAGAACATAATCTTGTCATTAATGACAAAGTATCCATTATAAGTAATACTTGTTTTTTACATAGTACCAAAATTTTTAATTATTCTTATTTGACAACTTAAATAGTTATACACTTTTGCCTAAGAGAGTGATCCTATATAAAACGAGTGGATGCAAAATCTTAAAAAACTAAATATAAATAATAATATAACTTGTGTACTTGTTAATGTTATTTTATCATGTTTGAGAGAAATATGTATACAATAAGTGGACATAAAAATGTAGGTATTCAAATAAATCTTTTTTTTTTTTTAAGTTATTAGACTATAAATGACAACTAATTCAAGAGAAGAGAAAAAAAATATTATTATAAAATAATTTTCACTTGCTTTCACCTCTTTAAAATTATTTAGGATTATTTCAATTGAAGTTTAAGTCGCATTACAAAAGGATGAGCCTAACTTTATAGTAACATAAAATATGACGAGCCTATCTTTCTGGTTCAATGAGAATCATCTTATAATTAATTTGACCTTGCAAAATACTATCATACTAATAAAATATATTAGATTTTTTTACCATTGGGGGGCAATAATATAGGTGTGAACTCACATAAAGAACCATTATCCTTTTGATGCTTATCACCCACAACAAGTACACTAAGTTTAAAGTTATATCTTCTAAATAAATATAAAATAAAAGTTCAAACATTAGATTTTAAATATGCCTAAAGTTATTCATATATATATGTAAATACATAATATCGTGTTTACAACATTGCTTATATTCTATGGTACTCCCTAAACATATTAAATATACCAAGTTAAATGTTAAATACATACTAAAAAATATAGTATAAGAATATAAATACATGTATTACATATCGAAAGTGTTTTAAATACAAACTTTTCTTATGATTAATTTTTTAGATATTTATTTTTTTGAGATACCATCATAGATATGAGTCATACTATTTGTAGTTTATAACATTGTTTTTGTTCATTTATTTTTTATTATCTTTTATTGTATTATGAATGAGAATCTCAATTTAAATGATCTAATATATAAGAATATCTTATATACATTTTTATTTATACAATTCTATTGAATGACCTAATTTATGTAACATGCTATTAGGGCTAAAATCTCATGGGGAACAAACTCCAAGGCTTGAATGAGTGAAAAATCCTAGAGAGAGGGCATGTGCAATGTACTAGCACAATGCACATGGGTGTGCATGCTATGGTGAACACCACCACATATTATCATGGAACACCTACTCTATATGATGTGCTTCAACACCATGAGGAGGTGGTGCCACATAATCTTAGTTGTGGTGTGGCCCAATTGGGTAGTTGTGCATTAGGCATCGAACACCTAATTTTGGGGGCCATAGTAATATCTTTATGTTTTCAAAACCCTAATTTTTGTGGTTCCAATTTTGGAACCCCAAAAGTAGAATTTTTAATTTAGGCAAGATTCATATTAGGTTTAAATTCATATTAGGATTTTTAATTTAAACATAATTTTTAGATTCATTTGAGTCAGTTTTTGGTTTGATTTCTTTTTTGGATTATGTATTTAGTATTATAAAATTAAAAATTCAGTTATTACTATTTGGAAGTTTGAGATTGAGAATTAATCCTACTGGGTTGCAAATATCAAGACATAGTTCTTTGGTCATTGAATACTAGACCACTTGATAAAAGAATTACTTAATAATATGTTTAAGGAGCAATGTATATAGATATGCTTTTGATTTTTAGTTGTGATGCGGTAGTTCATTTGAGTTTAATTAGGTTTATCTTTTTCATTTTGTATGCGAGTTTGTAATATTATCATACTAATCTCAAATAATTTTTTGTGGTATAAAATGTATTGAGATACAAAAATTTTTTGAGGTCTTTAGGTATAAGACATAATTAAGATTTTAAATTTTTGTTTGAGAGGTATTCTATCTAATATATATATAAATTATATTTTTTTTATTAAATATTATCTATAATTTTTATTTATTAATAAAATATAATTAATTAAATGTAAATAATGTCAAACATAAAAATTATATATTATTAATATTTTTTATTATCACGAGTATTTATATTTCTCAAATAACATAATTGAATTTTAATAATCTAATATATAGAGTTTAATTTGTCAAATATATTATGTATAGTTTTTGATAGTGAGAGATGAGTGTTGGGATTAATATAATTTATAGGGGGAGATTTGTGAATAATTGATTTGTGGATGGATATTTTTGGAATAATATGTTTTCTGAGGGGATGCCCAAGGTGAGGTGAGATGCGTTTGCCTAGGCTTGGTGTTGATTGAGCTTTAGCTATGCTTCATATGCATATTTAATAACAATGATTAGCAAAGATTATAGAGGTTTAGAAAGTCTGGACTAGTTACTATGCCCTATACACAATTTATTTTGTTGGCTATGTAGTTCCTAAAAATTTTTTAGTTGAAATTGAGGTTACGCAGAGAGACAACAAGAGGTTTTTGGGCCAGATATTTTGTATTCATTGCATGAAGTTTTTTTAGTATTATGCAATTAAGTTTTAAATAATAAAGAATTTTATACCAAATCATAATTATGTTGAGGTAGATTGGGTGATAATTAAGAGATATCTCATGTAAAAGGGGACTAGTTGTAGCATATGCAAAGCTAGATGGATGAGTTATATTCACACAAGAATTAATTGCTAGGTATTATATTTAGAGAGATGACCGAGAGCATTTTAAATAGTTGAGAGAGATAGACTGACAACTCAATCTATCTAGGAGTTCTCAAAGATAATCATTTGGGATTTCTTCTTAGTGGGGCAAAAACAATTCCTTCATGATCGTAAGGTATTATAAATATAAAGATATTTCTTTTTATTTTATACTCATGAATTATTAATTTAAATGTTAATGTTCATATTATATATATTTATTTTTTATTATATTTTTTAAATGTTTATTTTGATATTATTGTAGCTAATGCATACTCTTTGAGAGTATTATATAATATAATAATATTCAACTTGTATTCTTATTTTTTTATGTTATGATTATTATTAATTATCTTGTTAGTTTTCTTTTCAAGAATTATTTATTGAAATTGTTTAATTTTAATTTTATTTTTATTGATATCTGTCAACGTGATTGAAAGACTTAAAGGATGATATTATTTTGGATTGAGCATATTGGATTATATGTTTTTATTTTTATTATATGATCTCTTATTAGATTTTTGACTATGTTGAATTATTTGCTTGAATATTCTCAATTGTTCACTGATCATTGACTAAGTCAAGAATTCCTTCTCATAATTTGATCGATATTATTACTATAGAATGAGATATGTTTGTTAAAATAAATTGCTAGGATTTCCTATTTTACCTTTGAGGCTGATATGAGTAAGGATTATTTGATATATTACATTCACATATATGAAGACTTGAAAGAGTTGAAATTAAAGATAAATTTAGATATTTATTATTTTTATTAATGATTGTATTTAATTTGTGCATTTCTTTTTTTTTTTGTTTTTGATCATATTAATTTTAAATATTTTATAAAATAATAAAAAAAATAATCAAATGATTTGAGTATATATCAAATAATTTTAATATTTACTTTATCAATCACAAAATCATATACTAAATTTTTTTGTATCCATGTTTGCACAAAATGATGATAGTGAAAAAGAATAATTATCTGATTTAGATGCTCATACACTCTAATTTTATATAAAGATTTTGAAATATTTTGTATAAATATGATATTAATCATAAATTATCTCATTAATCAGATATTTTTTTTGTGTACGTTATTTCAAATTTTATATCTGAGAGAGATTGTACATAGAGGTGTCAATCGGGTGGGGTGACTCCAGCACGAATTGCGACACGGTATGGTTTAACCTTGTCTATTTCTATTCAACACAGTTCAAAATCATGCCAAGAAGTTCCATGGAGTCATGGACCAGTCCAAGACACTGTTCGAGCCGTGATGGGCCAATCTTTTTAGCATTGGAGGCTTGTCACGACATGATGTCCCATATGGGTTAGTTTTGGCCTGACTTGCCAAACTGACTAGCATGGTACTGACCCAGGCTAGCTTGATCTGACTTGAGTTAGCTTGATCATACCTTATTCAGCTTGACATGACCCTGAATGACACAGCCAAAAGTTGTGCCAATGGACTGTAATAGGCTATACCTTTTTTGAACTGTGTCGGTACGGTATGATCCATTTGATGTCTTAATTTACATAGTATGTGTCGTAATATTTTTAGGTGTATTTTCTTTTATTCATGATTATTTTTTAGGATGTGATAAGCTGATACCTATAAATTTAAAATATATCTTTATTAAATATTTCAATACCTAAATAGTATATAAGTATTTTACCAGAATAATAGAATATTAGTAAGTGATAATATATATATTTTTTAAATATGACTTATTTTCTAGTGAGAATGGAAAGAAAGTTTAGAACTTATAGTTAAATTTATTGTTTTTTTTTTCTTTTGCACATTCACTTAAATCTTTAATTAGTATAGAGTTATTCATCGACAGCATCTAAATTTGTTTGTCCGTATTATGGTAACTCTTTTATAGAGTCATCATATTTATCAATATATATAAATTAGGTTGATTTTAAAGAGAATTATGTTTCTCAGGATAAAAATCATTCATGGGTCTAGATGACACAATACTTTAAGAATTTATTTTTAGTTTAGGTTAATGATGTGAAGAATATATTTTTTAAGGGAGAATTATCATAAAGGATGGGTGAGAATTAATAATTATTTAGAAGCATAGCTAAAAAAAATAATTCTTATAAAGTGTGAGCAAAATAAAAAATTATAATTTCTTTTAAATTTTATATGAAATCAAGAAGCATATCCACATGTACATGATAAATCGTAGAACATAACTTTTTCTACAATGAGAATGAGTTTTGTGAACGTATTCTTTGTGAACTTGTTCTCCCATGAGAATGAGTTCTATGAACGTGTTCTTTGATGAGAATGGGTTTTATGATGTGTTCTCTGATGAGATTAAGTTTATTAAACTCATTCTATGTGAACTCATTTTTCGATGTGAATGAGCTCTGTGAACTCGTTCTCACATTAGAATGGATTATTTGAACCCATTTTTTTGTGAACTTGTTCTTCATGAATGCTTTCTCCCATGAGAGCGAGTTTCATGAACTTGATCTCCCAAGTGAATGAGTTTCATGAATTTGTTCTCTACAGAGGAGTTCTATGGACTCGTTCTCCCATTTGAATGGGTTATGTGAAATCTTTCTCCCATGAGAATGAGTTCTGTGAACTCATTTTTGGTGTACTCTTTCTCTCACGAGAATGAGTTTTATGTATTAACTCTTTGACTAGAATGAGTTATTTACATTTTTAAAATAAAATTTTAAAATAATGGTTAAATTGTTATTTTAAAGTTTTCCTATCCTAAGAGGAATCTTTTTTGTAGTAATCTTTTTGAATAATTATTAATCTGCACATGTCTTTATTATAATTCTTCTTTTTTTATGATAACCTTTAAAAGTAGATTCATATAAAATATTAATTTGGATTTTATGCAGCTTAATTAGATATAATTTATTGATTGTTGAAAATATTGGATGACAGAAATTTCATGAGTTTGGTTTGTGAGGTTTTAATATGCATACATTTTGTGTGGTATACATATATGGCATATAGTTTTTTTTTTAATTATTAGCAGCAGCCTTGACAATATGATCATTTTAATTATTGTGTGTGGGTGAATGATATTTTGGTTATAGGCAATGAATAATTGAGAATCATCAAATTTAAATATTTTTAATTGTAGTTTCAATAGACAAATTTTGAGAATCTTATAATTTTTTACCAGGATATAGGTACTTCGTAAGAGATATTTTTGCACTAACGTCATATATATATTTGATACTTTTATATAGATTGGACATTTGGGTTACACTCTAATTGATCTACTTTGTAATTCTTTGTGTGAGGTGTCATTTTCTATTAATTTTATTATTATGACAATCATACATATTTGATGATTTTATTTATTATATGTATGAATGATATTTTGATTATACGTGACGACGAGTTAGGAAAAACAAACTCAATAAGTTTTTTTATTTGTAGTTTCAATTGATGAACTTTGAGAATTTTAGATGTTTTTTTAGGATATATGTACTTCATGAGAGATTATTTTGGCATAGAAGCGATATATATTTGATACTATTATATGGATTGAACTCTTGGGTTGTACTCTAATAGGTATGCTAATCGATTTACTTATTAATTTTTTGTCTGACATACTATCTTTTATTAACTTTATTACTTTGGATCTAGCAGCTACTCAAAGAGAGAGTATTTCTATTTCTTTTCTTATTATTCTTTGCTATGACAATCATACATTAGTACACATAATTTTTATTTGATGTTTTATGAGTGAATGAAATATATAGAAATTCATCATTTTATTTTTATAAAAATTCAAGATGAGATTATTTCTATAATATATATTCTGAAAATAAAGTATTCAATGAATATTCTCATTAGTATCTTAAAGATATCTTAATTTATTTGTTTATTTATTTTTTGTAAATTTGATATTTTTGACTTTTAAACACTAATTTGAGATGAGAGTTGTAGCTTGTTTTAATCGAGTATGGGATGCAAACAAAGTTTGTAGCTAAGATTTCAGAGAGATCATCAATTTCATCATTATCATATAATCATACAATAATTGTTAACTTGATCACTATATGCGTAATTTAATTTTTTTATGCAAAATAACTAATGATTTGATATTGATAGTTTTTTGTTCTATTTGTATTTGTTCAAAAAAATAACTTTTAATTAATCATATATTTAATAATTTAGTAGTGCCTATGAAACATAAACCTATTGATGCATTTCAAAGTCGCTACTTAATAGATGTATGATTATGAGGAGCTATTCTGGATTATAAATCATTGGGCCAAATACCTCGAATCAATTTGTGGAGTATAAGGTATAAAAATGCATCGTGGTGGCGCCAATAACATGTTCAAAAGGGCCAGCTAAATCAGTGCTTTATCTGGACATAGAGGTGTCAATCGGGCCGGCCCGGCCCGGCACGAGGCACGGCACGGTTCGGCCGTGCCTGGGCCGGGCCGTGCCGTGCCGGCCCGTTTGACACCTCTATCTGGACATGAATGCTCAAGTACCTGGATACAAAAAATACTTAAATGAAATTTCAAACAACTTAATTGGTCTCATCTTTTCGAAAAATGATAAGATGATTGTGTTGCTCAAGGTTCAAATTAATTTTTAATTTAGAGATTAAAATAATCATAAAAGATTGCTGTAATATCATGTTAAGAAAAATAAAATAATATAATTAGAATATTCTTATATTTTCAACATGCCATTTAACACATTAAACATGATAAAATGAAAATAAAAAAATATAGTATATTAGAATAAAAAAATATATATTTTCAAATTATTTTTTTTTTGTTTTTTGATATTTGTTAAATGGAGATTATATCCATTGCACAAGATTCTTGGCAGTGTGAGACGAGACCTAGGATAGAGTAATATATCATGAGTTTTATTTTAGAAAACTATTTGAGTGAGAATAATATTGAGATGATTATTTATGAAGTTCTCCTGTTGCATGTTACATGCACCATCAAGTGTGAAATATGAACCTTAAGCTTCAAATTTTCCTATTGTTCATTGGCTCCTTATAAGTTTTTTGTGTGTCGTAATAATTTTATTACATTATTATTAGTTTCTAAGATATGAAAATATCATGTTATCTATTAGTAATAATGTTTGGTCAGTCAAAATTCTCATTTGCTTGCTAATGGGTAGGTAAAGGATTTACACTTTTCATTTTAGGTTTGACATATTTTAAGATCTCAGTTGAAGTGGCTTTTATTGGACCAAAAATGTCAAATTTGAGATTGAAAGAAAATTTCAAAATTAAATATGCTTTTAGTTTAAAATATCAGTATCAAGTAATTGATTTAGATGTATCATTACAGTTATAAGTAGAATTTTGAATTGTCATTAATTTCAAAATGCATATCTTTTTAGATTATTATTTATCTTGAGGTTAGAATGAAATATTATTTTTTGTTGACTTTATCATTATCAGGGTTTTCAAAGGTATTTTTTAGGTACGTCTTGATGCGCATCTCAATGTGAGGCGCAGAGAAAACGCATTGAGGTATTTGTAAAAAAGCCAAAAACACTAAAGGCGTACGTTTTTTAGTCAAGCGTGTTCTAGGCGCGCTTTGATCGCGCCTTTCACACCTTGAAGAGGGATGCGTACGCTTGGGGAGTTTATGTGGTCTTCAAAAAAGGAAAATAACAAACCTAACTGCTCGACGGGAAAAAAAGAAAATGCAAACTATGTTGGGGAGAAAATTGGAAGAATAAACCCTACCTCAAGCGGCGACTGCTCGATCATCTCGGCTTCATCTCCAGACTCCAGGTATCTCTTAATCCCATCTATCTTCAATCTCTCCCTCTCTTCATCTCTCTATTCTTTCCTCCCGAGCCCTTCTATCTCAAGTAGAAAATTATTTTGCGCTCTCCCTCTCTTCTATCTCTCCATCTCTCCCAAGCCCTTTCTTTCCCTTTCCCATCTCTCCACCTAAAAAATGCCCTTGCATTTTTTCCTTCAACTCTCCACCTGAAAATTGCAACTGTCCATGCTCTGTTTGCTACAACTCTTCACCCTAAAATTGGCATGCTCCTTTTTTTTCTTATTTTTTTTAAAATTAATTCAAAGTGGAGAAGATTGGACTTGCCCTTGCCCCTGGCCCCCTGCCCACTGCTTCCAGCCCCCTGCCCCCTACCCATTGCCGCATGCTCCACTAGCTCATTTTCAGCCCCCTGCTCCACTAGCTCATTTTTTTTCAATTAAATCGGAGCTCATGTTATTCTATTTTCTTCATCAATTTTTTTTTAAATCCAACAGCCATTTAAATTAATTTCATTCTTAATTTTTTCTAAAAAATATTGGTTTTTTTAAATTTAAACCAATAAAATTCTGAATTTCATTTTTAAATTCCTTTCAATTATGTCTCGTTATTATTTTTTAGTCAATTATATTGTTATATAGAATTGTGAATATTATTATTGTTTTTTTTAGAATGAGTTCCTTCAATTTGAAAAATTTAAGAAAAGATTTTGTGTAAAAATATGTTATTAAAGTTTTTGGGGAGCAATATTTGAGATGTAAATTTTGCAATCAAAGATGCACGAGATGGGTGAATAGACTCAAGCATCACTTAGCCAGAATTTATCATGGTATAAAATCATGCCCCAAAGTTAGTGAAGATGTTAGATTGAAATATAAAAATGCATCGGCCAATTTTAAGGATTAAAAAATGAAAAGAAATGAATTGCTCCAAGAAATTGGGATGGATCTAACTTCAATGCATGAGAGTGTCTCTTCCAAAATAATTGGTACCTTAGGGAGTGGGAGTGGGGAACCTATTCCTAGGGACCTATGGATAAATTTATCACTTCACAACCTCATCAAAGTACTTTGAATTCAAGGTGGAAGCAAGAAGAAAGGAATAAAGTGTGTAGAAAAATTGGTAGGTTTATGTATTTAAAAGGTCTCCCATTCAATACCGTGAATGATCTTATTGGATTTTTATGATGGATTCTTAGAGACATGGATTTTTAGAGAAGAGGTGAATGACATAAGTATCATTATGAAAGATCATAAAAGAGCTTAGAAATAATATGGATGTTCAATTATGTCAAATGGTTGGACAGATGGAAAGAGTATGTGTCTTATTAATTTTTTGGTGAATAGTCCTGTTGATATTTGGTTTATGAAATCAATTGATGCTTCTGATACAATAAAAAATGAGAAATTGATGTTCAAATATCTTGATGATGTGGTTGAAGAAATTGGAGAGGAGAATGTTGTGCAATTCATCACTGATAATTAATCTAATTATGTGAATGCTGGAATGAGGCTTATGGAAAAAAGGAGAAGATTGTGGTGGACTCCTTGTGCTGCATATTGTATTGATTTGATGTTGGAGGATATTGGAAAGGTAACTGTTCATGATACTATACTTGCTCGAGCTAGGCAAGTAGTAAAGTTCATATATGGGCATACATGAGTTCTTAGCTTGATGAGAATATTTAGAAAAAATCATGAACTTTTTCGTCCAGCAATTACATGGTTTGCTACTTCATTTATTACTATTTAAAGCATTTATAAGCAAAAGCAAGTTCTTTTATCAATGTTCTCCTCAGAAAAAATGGTGTTCAAGCAAATGGGCTAAAAAGATAGAAGGTGTGAAAGCTCGAAGTATAGTGTTGTTTGATCGAAATTTTTGGCCTCATGTTGTTTTTTACATAAAGACCACTATTTCATTAGTTAGTGTCTTGAGAGAGGTTGATTCAGAGGAAAGACCAGCAATGAGTTATATTTATGAGCTGATGGATTTTGCTAAGGAGAAGATTGCATTTAATTGTGGGGGCGTGGAGAGAAAATATGATCTGATTTGGAGAAAAATTGATGCAAGATGGACTTCGCGACTTCATCGACCTTTACAGCAGCAGGTTACTATCTTAATCCTCAATTGTGGTATGAGGATAAGTTCTTTAATGTTGATGAGGTGAGGAATAGATTATTTGAATGCATGGATAGGAGTTGAATTATCAAGAATGTTTAACAAGCTAACATTCAGTTGGATTCATTTGACCAAGTAATTGGTGAATTTGGGAGTCGTATTGTAATTGATTCTCGAACATTAAGAAGTCATACAAGCTGGTGGATGCGTCTTGGGGGTTAACACAAGAGTTGCAAAAATTCGCTATTCGAGTCCTTAGCCTTACTTGTAGTGCTTCGGGATGGGAAAGAAATTGGAGCACATTTGAATCGGTAATATTTCTATTTTTATAAATTTTTATACATATATTTCTATTTCAATGTTAGAGAATTTTATTTCATTTTAATACATAAATTTCTTTATTTTATTATTTGTAAATACATACAAAAAAAAAGAAATAGACTTGAACATCAAAAGTTGAATGCTCTAGTATATGTAAGGTACAACACTAGATTGAGAGAAGGAAGTCTACAAATGAAATAAAATGTTGATCCGATTTTGGTAGAAGATATTGATTCGGATGATGAGTGGATTGTGGAGAAAGAAGATCCCCTCCTCCCCCTTGATCTTTGTTGGCTTTAGGATGATGAGTTATTCACTGTTGATCCTATTAGAGTTGTGTCATCCGACTCCTAACAGACTCAAGAATCATCGGATCACAAGATTTT
Organism: Sapria himalayana; assembly: GCA_029783825.1. Lineage (NCBI taxonomy): Eukaryota > Viridiplantae > Streptophyta > Magnoliopsida > Malpighiales > Rafflesiaceae > Sapria > Sapria himalayana. Next base: position 10,292,816 of record JAREIK010000088.1, read on the forward strand.
TTCACATTTCTACAAAAGAAAACATAATGAAGCACCAAGTAAGTACTCAAAAATTGAAGTCATAAATTCGATTTAATTTAATAATAAACTTATAATATTTACACCTAATTAATAATTTATGCTATGTACAAGTGGAGGCAAATGCAAAGAGAATGAGTTTAATTTGATACCAATTGATGAAGATGAAAATTTACATAAAATGAGGATAAATGATTGTGGATATTTTTCTATTTTTGATATATTGGATGACGATGATGATGTCCTTGGAGAGGAGAATTTAAATTGAAATAATTTATTTTAGTATTCTTATTTCATGATTTGGTTATGATTTTTTGTTAAAGTTTAAAATTATTAGTATAGTTGAATCTATTTTTTATTTTATGACTTTGTTATGATTTTTTGTGAAATTAATGTACTAGTATGTTTTTTTATAAATAATTCTAAAGAATTATTTTCATATTTTTATTTATGCTATTTTATTTTATATTTTTTAAAATATTAATTAATTATATATTGTGAGCCTTAAAAAGCATACGCCTTAAAGCCTCAAGGCTTACGCGTCGTCTTATTAATACAAAAATATCTCGTCTTACTCTTTTACCTTTTAAAACTTTTATTATTATGTATGAAAAATAAATTAAATACTTAGTTGCGTGTAAAATTAAACCATATCATAATTTATTCTAATCAATAACTTAATGCTTTATAAATGTTTTGAATATGTTTTAAAATTTTGAAATTTAAGATAAGGTATACCAATTTATCTTTTTTATTTGATACTTTGTAAAATGAAGAACATACCTGGTGTACGAGGCTCTCCCTCAGGATGGAGTCTAGTCTAGGGTATATTAATATCTCCACAACTTTGTCTCTGAAAATTAATGAGGCTGTGTCTGATGAGGCTAAACTCTGAAATCTATCATCGTTATTGGAGGAAGACACATACCATCGTAAAATTGTATGGTCTTCAGTACTGTATGTAATACAAGGATTTCTCAGGTGACCAATTATTTGGATATTATTCTTGCTTAAATATTTTTTTCTAAAAAATTTTGAAATTCTAATGAGATTTGATGTGTTGGTGATTGTGTAATCGCACACTTTGATGCTTTGTAAAATACATCCAAGAAATATGTGCCGTGAATGATGAATGCTATTTCTTTGACATTTCACTCTCTAAATCTACTCTTTTATTGAAGGATGAAATGTCAAGGAAAATCATTCTCCACTTCCGAAGTGTGACAATGAAGCTGAGCAATGCTCTAGCTAGCACGCCCTATGATCTCTTTGATATCTCAGATGAAGTCGTAGAACAGGTGTGAGTTGATGAATCTGATTTATTTTAATTTTTTTTTTATTCTTTATCATTTACCAATTGGACCTTGTTAATAATGTTTTATAGGTTGCCTTGGTGAGGACCCAGTTGCAGAGAGCTTTGGAAAGATACAGTTCTTGGGACTCAACAATGGGTTCTTCTGATCACCATCCCATCCCAACGTCAAAAGTAGCTTATCAGACACAGAGAGCAAACAGATTAACAAGAAGCAAGCACATCGAGAAGGCGGTGGATCTGGAAGTTCTCTACCACTCAGATGCTTCCCCTGGATGCAACAGTGAAATTGATCAGGAAATTGCCAAGTTATGTGTGAGTGACGTAAACAATAATGCGCTGGATACCAGAAATATGGATGACTTGAAGAAACATGACGCAGTTGGAATCCCTGATGAATTCTTGTGCCCCATTTCCTTGGAGCTGATGAGAGACCCAGTCATCGTCTCCTCGGGACAGGTACCTACCTCATAATCATGCATACTTACATATTTGTGTGGGATGTCTTCCTCTCTTGACTTTGATTCTCATTATTATGTGCTTGGCCTTGCAGACGTATGACAGGTCTCACATACAGAGGTGGATTGACAATGGCAACATGTCGTGCCCCAAAACCAGGCAAAGGCTCGAGCATTTGTTGCTGACCACAAATTATGCATTGAGAAATCTGATAAACCAGTGGTGTCTGGACAACAACGTGGAACATCCGACAACTGTGGTGCTGAATGGTAAGCTAAGAAATAGTGACGGATCATTGCGTGATGTGAGCGGCGACATGGCTGCGATCCAACACCTCGTCCAAAAACTCTCCAGCCTCGTGCTCGCCGAGAGGAGGGATGCCGTCTCAGAAATCCGGCTGCTCTCAAAAAGAAGCACCGATAACAGGATTCTGATAGCGGAGGCTGGAGCAATACCCATTCTCGTTGGTCTTCTGGCTTCGGAAGATTCGGCAACACAAGAGAATGCAGTCACGTCAATCCTCAATCTCTCGATATACGAAAACAACCGCAACTTGGTCATGCTTGCTTCTGGTGCAGTCTCCTCTATTGTTCAGGTTCTCAGAAATGGGAGCATGGAAGCGAGGGAGAACGCGGCAGCCACCATCTTCAGCTTGTCTCTGGCAGACGAGAACAAGATCATAATTGGAGCCTCGGGGGCGATATCAGATTTGGTGGAGTTGCTGGCGAACGGGAGCAACCGAGGTAAGAAAGATGCTGCCACTGCTCTGTTTAATCTGTGTATTTACAAGGGGAACAAGGGCAGGGTGGTGAGAGCTGGGATAGTTGGAGCACTGAACAAGATGCTCACTGATAAGACCTGCCCCATGGTGGATGAGGCGCTAACCATCTTATCTGTTCTAGCCAGCAACAGAGAAGCTAAAGCAGGCATCATTAATGGAGGCACGCTGCCTGTTTTGATTGATTTACTGACTGTTGGTTTGGCACGGGACAAAGAGAACTCCGCAGCGATTTTGCTTTCTTTGACCAAGAGGGACCGTGAAATTCTACACCATCTGACTAAGCTCCATGCTGCCTTACCGTTGAATGAGCTGGCTGAGTCTGGCTCCGATCGGGCAAAGCGAAAGGCTGCTTCCTTGTTGGCTCTCATGCAAAACCTGTAGCAGCACCCACTGTGCTGTGGAAGTCTGTCGATGGTTTGCTGACTTTATTTGTTTCTTAATTGTTTTTTTTTTTTTTTGCTATTTTATTTATTTTTCTCTTATACGTGTTTTTATCAACACCAAGAGAAATGCATGCGGGATGAAATCGTCCTCCAATTTCTCTCTGCCTTGATGATCTGTTCTAACCTCGTATAAAATGCTATGTGTTTCACTTCTATTGTTTGTCTATCTTTATGATAATGATGGTTTTTAATTTTTTTTTTATTTTTTGGTAATTTTTAGCAACATGGGAATTGATTAGAAAAACATCCATGATTTGTCTTGATAATTGTTCAATGATAATTTGAAGTTGCTTTCATTCGTTTCAATATTTGTTTATCTTTATTGTGGTGCTTTATTAATTGTTTCTTAAAGTTATCATATACTTTCACAAAAATGTGATATAATATGATTCCCCTGTAAAATTATTGGTCATTTTTGAATATTTCAACAATATGTTAGGTGTATTTATTAGTATACACGTGATGATTCTAATGATTTTTTCTTGAATAGTATTGATTTTTTTTAAATCAATGTGAATTTTATGATTCTGAATAATGGAGATTGTGGTTAGTGCACAAGGTTATTGCTTAGTGTGTGGCGTAAGATAAAATAACATCCTGATAATCTCATCTCTTAGAATTGATTAGGTTTCGCCTAATAAGTCTCAAACTTGATGAACTTGTAGATAGAGGTGTCAAATGGATCGTATTGGGCTGGCAAAGCTAATTTTGGTGCCCCACTCGGGCCAACTCGTTGAGTTTTCTGAATTTAGACCGGTTTGTGTCGGGCATGGTGGGTTTTGTGCCATGACATGTTTTAGTTTGTTCGGAATCGGGTCATCTCTAATTCTAAATATTTTAAATTTTAATATAAAATTAATTAATTAAATACACCAAAAAAAAAACAAATTTATCATCATAATTCACAACTCAAAAAAATAAAATAAAATAATATAAATATTATAAACTTTAATCATTTTATTTTCATAATATAATACAAGTAAAAATTATAAAATAACAAAGCAATCTCAAAAAATAAAAATCAAAACATTAAAGATAAACATCAATCTCATAAGTTTCAATTAATAAAGAACAAAATAATAATAAGAAACAAGTTCAAATGATAAAAATTAATAGACAATACAAAAATGATTAATTTGGTAAGTATATGATATGATAATATTTTGTAAGCTCAATTATCATTAAAGTCTCACAAATCATCATCAGCTACTAACTCCTCTGCTCTTGCTATAGTTTGTAACACAATCTTGGATGCTCAAGCTTGAATTCTCTCAATTTTTCATGCATGTTAATGTCTCAATAATATCTGATTGCAATCTCGATTTCAATCTAAAATATAATGCAATAGAAAAAGTAGACTTCTATGCTACGCTCAACACTGGAAGAATTAATATATCTCGTGCCATCTTAGACAGCATGAAATAGGTGGACTCATATGATTTACTACGTTGTAAAATATCAAAATTCTTGTTATTGATATGTAATAAGATTGAACAGTAATTAGTATCTAAGTACCAAGACAGCTCGTTCCGATACAAAGGCCCACCCCCCGTCTCTTCCCTCTCGCTAACTAAATGAAGAAGTCACCGTATCTGAATATAATATCCATATCCGTACTTGGATCCTAACTACTACTACCATCATATCTAGTATCGTAGTATATAAATAGCTCATCCAACTTCTCGTGAAGTAACCTTTCATGTTGGTGTTCTTATTAACACAAGGATATGTATATCAAAACGTTCTCCATCTCTTCCATCTTAACCCTATAGTCATTGTTAACATGCTAGTAACATTGTATATGCACCCGAGTACAATGCAAATAAGAGAGTATAAACGGACGAAAATATATTTATCATGTCATAGAAAATCTTTAGTAATTTCATAAATAAAATTTTTATAACTTAGTCATTGTTGTCAATAATAAGTTTGTCACTTTTAGTATTAACGTAGTTGAATTAGAGGTGTCAAATGGGACGTGTCGTGCCGGCCCGACCCATTTTTAGTTGGCCCAACTGTGCTTCCGTGCCGGGCTAGGCACGGTTTTGTGGAAGTCAGCCTGGCACGGGCCCGTGGCACGAATTTGCCGGGTTCGGCTTGGTCCGGCCGAACCCTAATTTTAAAAAAAAATTAGGGTTTGGCGGCGCACCGCCGTGCCGCCTTCCTGCCGCGATGCTTCTTCACTATCAGGGGTTGGTGAGTTTCGCTCATCGGGCTTAGCTTCTGTCATTGGGGATGTTTCTCGGCTCGTGCCGAGAAATATCCCGTGTTCATATTTAATGCATGACTCCAACATAAGGTATGTGTAAATCAAATAGTATTTCATATCTGATTAAAATTTTTTCTTCTTTTAGTCTACAGACAAATAAAGACTATCAAACTCTTATTATCTACGAGATGTACGAAGAAATTTTAGTGAGTTATGTATGTTTTCTAAAGAGAAAAAAAATAATATTCAATCCTACATATACTATGAGATTAATGATGTGACACATATATTTAACGTGAATATTTTCTTCTAATGGCTTGTCTTTGGTTCTATTAAACATGTTAATGATTACTCCATTGTTAGATACATTATCAAATATGATACTATATATTTTATTTTGAATATTATATTTTCTAAAAATTATTATCATTTACTTGTAAATGGTCGTGCCATCATGAAGATGAAAAATTTCTGAGAATCCTAATATTTTTTTTATTTAAGTCTATTTAAAATCTACATCACGAACCTCACATCAATATATTTTCTAAATTTATTAATTATTATTTCTTTTTCTAACTTATAATATTTTAGTATGTTATTCCTATATGTGAACTAGGAATCCTATGATATGTAGGCTGAAAATAAGTCTGCATAATATTAACTACACTTAGATCCTCCCAAAATCTAATCGAATGATTAATTGTGGTGATTAGTTTGGTTATGTCTTCCCTCCCAACTTGTTATGGTATATGAAGTAGGTTAACATAAATGCTAAAATAGATCTAATTTCAAAGACCACACTCTTGAGTTGAGTTTATATAAGATCTAATCCACCATATTTTTTGATATATTATTCGACATACCTCTCAAGGTGCCTAGTCACACATGAATTCCTACAGATTAATATTTTTTTATAATATTTACATTGTATCAATTTTTTATTAGCATTTCTAATATTTTTATTTTGTATAATATTAAAATGAGTCTATGTTTACATTAATTTTAATTTCGTTATCATCATTAAAAAATAATATTTATCATTTTTAATTTTTATTAATTATATTCTAAATTATATTTTTTAAATTAAATAATATTTTATATTAAGCTATTAATTAAAATAAAAATAAAAAAAACTTAAACAAAATTTTAAAAATAATACCCATAAAATATAAAATTTCATTTGCTTGATGATGTATGATATCTAAATTCGATGTCTACATCATGGTCCAAACCTAAGTCCCAAAAAGAGAGAAATATAAATGATACAAGAGAGAGAGAGAGAGATAACAAATGATAATATTGATAGAAATAGGATATATATTAGAGAATAAGAAAAGTATATTTATAGATATAGAAAAAATATTTTTTTAAAAATTTTTATTTTTTATTTTTTATTTTTATTTTTTTATTTTTAATTTTTTAAGAGTTTTTTTTTTGGGCAAAAACTTGATAGTCGTCGTATTTCTACCCCTAACCATTGGGGGAGAGTCCAACGGTTAAAAAATAGGCTAATTTTTTTTGACCATTGTATCATCTTGACTCGATGGTTTCAGAAGATTTGGCTTTTGGGCTATGGGTCGTGCCGATAAACCATGCCTTTGAGCCTGTCAACTAGGTCGTGCATGACCCGAAATAATGCCCGAGAGAGCTCAGCACGACACGACATGAATCGTGATGAGAGCCAGCTCGATATGGGCCTAGGCACAGTTCTGGACAGTGCCGTGTCGGGGTAGGCATGGCTCAATTGGGTTGTGCCTCATGCCGAGCCTGAGCTGCTTCATGACGGGCCTGGGCTGCTTCATGTCGTGCTTGGGCTGCTTCATGCCAGGCCAGACACACCTCAATCTATCTAATTTTTTGAGTTTCTTTTGAAATGTAGATCGTCGTCATCATTAATGTGTTTAATGATGTCACTAATTCCTTCAATATCATTGATCTTCACGTCCCATGAATTATTATTTATGATATCTCTTATACCTTACCCTGAATGCTTAATCTCAAATATTTTTAATCTTTCATGTATGCAAGTAACTCTATGATATATAATCATAATCTCAACTTTTTACCTGAATGATTTTAGATGTCACAGAAAAAAATAAATTATAATACTATGCTAGACATTGGAGGGGTCAATATATCACATAAAATCATAAATAACATAAGATAGTTGAATTCATATGATTTCAACTTTAACAAAAATTTTAAATTCTTAATATCATCATGTGACATGCTAGAATAATAATTGATATCTAATACTAAGACAGTTCGTTTTTATTCGATTGCTCACCTCATTGTTTGTCTCTGGCTAACTAAATGGAGAAGTAATCAACTTCGAATATGATAAATATGTCTCTCCTTATAGTATAACTGCAACTATTATACTCAGTGTAATAATATAATAATAAGTCAACTAATTTTTTATTAATAAACCCTTTAGGTTGGTGTACCTTATTCATGTATATGGATATGCATATCAAAATATTTTCTACATATTCCATTTTAATCCATGATCCATATAAGCAGTCAAACAATATAGAGTTAGAATAAAGGACTAATATATTAAATACTTAGTTTTCATTTCAATAATCATGTTACTAAATATAATATGACCTCTATACTTGCTAAATATACTATTAATTTTATATATACTCAAGTGTACTGCAAGTGATAAGAGTGTACATAGAGATATAGACAAACAAATTTTTGTAATGTCAAAAAAATTTTAAAATTTTTATAAATAAAATTCATGTATCATAATCTGAATCATAAATAATAAGCTAGTCATTTTTATTATTTACATATTCAGATATTGCGTATTGATAACTAACATAAGACTTTAACATAAGGTAGGTATAATTATAATTGTATCTCACATATATTTGGAAATTTTTTTAACCTCAGAGATAAACATAAGCTACTAAACTACTATTGTTTGCTAGAGTCTAGACGTCCTAAAATTTTCTAGTAATTTTTTTATATGGGAAAAATAATTTTTATTCCCACCTACATTATGAGATTAATCATGTGATATGTACTTAATGTGAAATATCTTAATATCTCACATTTAATAGTCCTAACAAAATATACCAATAGCTGCTCTATTATTAGAAACATATTGAAAATACTATTAAATATTTTATTTTAAATTTCATATTCCCTAAAGATTCATATCATATACTCATATATGGTAGAATTATCAAGAACATGTAAAATCTCAGGAAATTCTAAAATTTTTTTATTAAGTTTTTATTTAGAGTCTATACATTTGGTGATAAGGTATACAAATAATACATTATCATGACTAAATTTTATTATGTCACAAATATCACTCCACTAAATTTTCAAGTTTGGTTAATTATTAATTATTTTTCTAACTTATAATATTTTATTATGTCATTTTAATAAATAGATATAGGAATTCTATAATAAGTAAGCTGGAAGTTGATTTACAAAATATTGACTACCTTAATATTATCTAAAATCTAATCAAAAAATTAATAATAATAATACTTAATTTTATCATGTATTTCCTCTCAAAATCATTGTGTTATATGAAAAGTGTCAATAAAATCAAATTAGATCCAACTTCAAAATTTTCACTATTAAGTTATGTTTGACTTGAATCAAATGCATCATATTTTTTGATGCATTAATTGACATGTCATTTTAGGTACATAGTTTCACATGCACTATATATATAATATTGTGTCAATTCTTTATTGATATTTCTTTTTTTATTTTTATTATTTTAAATTGCATCTATACTATTAATGTTTGCCTAATTTTTTATTTTTTATGTGACATATATATTTGTGTCGAAGACACTGAAAAAAATATAATTTTTGTTTTAGACCTTTCGGTAGTGTTATCATTAAATTCATTATGTGATATTTTTGTAGATAATTTTATTTTTTGAATAAATAATGAAAGTAAGAAAAAAAAAATTTACAAACAAATAAATAACAAAAAAAAACTAATATTATGCCGTAAATTACTTTGTTGTAAATTCTAACCTCAAGGCAAGTTGCAATGCTGCACAAGCACACCCTCACTAATGTCTATTCCATATACACAAGTATAACCCATAAATTGAAATAAAAAATAATAACATATGTAATATTTATATTTCAAAAGAGAGACTAAATAGAGAGTCAGAACTAAGAGAGATTGAGAAATGCAGAGAGAGGAGAAATGTTTTTGAATGGCGTTATAAAATTTTTCTGCTCTATTTATAGAGTAAAAAAAATTCAAAATTATTAAAAAATATATTTTTTATTTATTTTGATTTTTTTAATTTAATATTGGCTAGAATCACAACTACCATCAAATTCTAGCCATTGGAATCAATCCGATGGCTACTGTAATATTATATATATTTTTTATTTTTTATACTAAATAGGCTGATAGCCCATGCATGTCATTATCCCTATTAGATCTCATTGTGTGAGACACTATGAGCCGCAAGGACAATGGTAGGACAAGGGAGGCATGACTACCAAATTATGAATGACCACATAAGTGATATCCAACTTACATAACTAGTTTAAAAAAAATCTACCCCATCAATTAGTCACCCAAAGGGACTAGACCCAAGACCCATGACCCGTGACCTAACCGTAACTAGTCCCAAGTTCCCAATATAGTGAATTGTGTCATGGGGCCAGGTATGTGAGTTGTGCCTAGCTCAGCACAAAGCATATCTCACATTTGCCCAATATGGCTCATACCAGCCTAGCATGGCACGAGTTGTGCCATGGGTTGGCACGAGCCATGCCATATTCGGCATATCCCGAACCAAGCATAGTTGTAGGTCATGTCATGTCGTGCCATGCAAAGTCAGGCATGAATGAATCATATCATGCCGTGGGCCATGCCCAAGCTACTTGACCCAGTTGAACTTTCTATATATTTTTATTTTTATACTCAGATAACTTTACATTATTCTACGTAGTAAATCATGACTTTTAGAAAATGTGAAAACTTTGACCTTCATCTTCATCTTTAGATCATGGGTCGTAACTCTAAAAAATAACCATGACTCTAATTTATTTCTTGATATTTCTATAACACAAAACCATGATACTTACAATAATAATGACTTTGACATAATATATCTATAACACAAATTCATAAAATTGTGAAATGATCATCACTTCATGCCTTTGTTTTTTTGTAGTCCAAAAAAGATCATGATATTAGGAAGTGGCCGAGGAGTAGTGATGAATTCTCATTTTATTATATAGTCACGATGTTGTGTAGAAATCATGACATTAATAAATAGTCTTTCTTGAGTTTTATATAGCCGTGACATTGAAAATTAGTCACGATACTAAGGTATTTTATGTGTTGGCTATAGAGTTGTCAAACGGGATGTGCCGGGCTGGTCCGACCCATTTTTTTTGAGCACGTCCGTGTTTTTATGCTGGGCCAGGCATGGTTACTGTACCATGCCGTGCCTGGCCCGACATGATTTATCAAAGCCAGGCCCGGCATGGCCCGCCGGTGTCGGGTCAGGCCCTTATGGGCCTGGTTTAATAATTTTTTTTAAAATTTTTAAAGTTTTATGTTAAACTTTATATAAAATATATATTATATTATATATAGATAATGTATAATATATTAAATTTATAAAATAAAAATTGTTAAAATTTTAATAAATTACAAAGTTTAAATTTTTTTATTAAAAATATAATATAAATAAATTACAAAGTTTAAAATTTAAATTGGTAAATTGACAATTATTAAAAATTTGTAACTTTAAAATATTAATAAAGTATAAATTTTTTTTATGATTTAAACTAAATTTAGATTATAATTTATTAGAATTAAATTATAGAATTTTAATTTTTAAATGAAAATTTTAAACAAAAAAATAAATTAAATAAAAATTTTCGTTAAAAAAAATTACAAAGTCAAAAAAACAAAAGCAAACCAAATGACCAATCAACCAATAGATATTGAACCAAAGCAAATACAAGTTTTAACATAACGTAAAAAAATATACAATCAATAAAAAATAAAACATCGAAATCAAAAAGTAGAATCAAGAATAAATCACAAAAATCATCAACTGTGTCCGTGACCGTGAAACATCAAAAATCAAAATCAAGTGGCAATGACAAATAGAATGTGGCGCGGCGTGGCACTGGCAACTGGTGTCTGGCAACGAGCAGGGGAAACCGGCAACCACGTCAATCATCAATCAGCATATCATGAGCATCATCAACCACAACATCAAAATCACTATCATATGGATATGGATCATCATCATCAGTAATCAACTCCTCCGCTTTCGCAACAGATGCGGATGCAGTCCCTGTCCCAGCTCCAGCACGATCCTAGATGCTAAACCTCGAATCCTTCCAATCCTTCAAATAGGCAAAGGCCTCATTAATATCTGGACGTAATCTCGATCTCCTATCAAAATCACGTTCACTGCAACAAAAAAAGTAGACTCCGATGTTACGCTAGACACTAGAGGAGTCAGTAGATCCCATGTTATCCTAGATAGTACGTGAAAGGTGGACTCATATGATTTCCACCACAGTAATACATCAAGATTCTTAGTATCAGAATGTGATAGGATTGAATAGTAATCGGTATCTAAGTACCGAGAAAGCTCGCTCCTATGTGATGGTCCACCCCGTCGTTTCCCTCTCGCTAACTGAATGGAAAAATCATCATCTCCGAAGAAGGTATTCATGTCCGTAATCACAGTCTCGCTACTACTACCACAATACCACCATACCTAGTATCATAGTATGTGAGTAGGTCAATCAACTTCTCGTGAATGAACCCTTCAGGTGGGTTGTCCAAGTTCATGCACGAAGAAATGTAGTGTCCATGCATGCAGGGAGATAATAAAGAGATGGAACGGTGGACCAGTACTTTAAGTACTTGATTTCTATCTCAGCAACCATATGGCTAACTGTCGGGTCAACTTAGAGGTGTCAAACGGGCCGGGCCGGCCCGGCCCGGCACGAGGCACGGCACGGTTCGGCCGTGCCTGGGCCGGCCCGGCACGATAAAAAAACGTGCCCGGGCCCGTGCCGGGCCCGTCCGCACGAACCACGTGCCGGGCCGTGCCCGGCACGAGCCGTGCCGTGCCTGGCCAGGCACGACTCGTCGGCCCGCGTGCCTGAGTCGCGACTCGTGAGTCGCGACTCACGAGTCGCGAGTCGCGAGTCACGAGTCACGACTCACGGTCACGACTCACTGAGTCGTGACTCGTGACCCAACCGGGCCCCGCCCCCGGTAAAAAGACCGCGGGTCGGGTCCAAACAGACCCGACCCGCCCCGCCCCGCCTGCCCTGCCTTGCCGTGCGCCCGTGCCCGAGCGGGCCGGCACGGCACGGCACGGCCTTGCCGTGCCCACGGGCCGTGCCGTGCCCGAATTTTAAAAACCGTGCCGTGCCGGGCACGGCACGGTACAGTGACCGTGCCGTGCCCGGCACGGCACGGCAGCACGGCTGGGCACGTGAAAAACGGGCCGTGCCGTGCCGGGCCGGCCCGTTTGACACCTCTAGGTCAACTCGATACTTCATAAACATGCTACTAATGTTGCATATACACATGAGTGCAATACAAGTCGTGGGTGTATAAACCGATGAACACATGTTCGTTGTGTCATATAAAATCTTCAGGAATTTCATAAATAAAATTCCTGAAGCCCAGTCAGTGTCGTTAATAATAAGTTCGTTACTCTTACTATTGACATAGTTGGATATCACGTGTTCGTATCCAACACATGACTCCAATATCAGTTACGTGTAATTCCAACGGTGTCTCACATCCGATTGGAATTTTTTCTTCTTAAGATTCGCAGACAAATTAGAGACTACCAAACTCTTGTTGTCTAGGAGGAGTACGAATATATTTTAGTGCATTACGTATATTATCCAACGCGGGGGAACACACCTTCATACCCGCTTGAACAATCAGGTTAATGACGTGACACGTGCATCTGACATGAAAGATCTCTCCTAATGGTGCGTCTCTAATATTCCTAACAACCATGTTAATCGCTACTCCATTATTAGATGCATTATCGAATGTGATACTAAAAATTTTATTTTGAATTTTATATTCCCTAAAGATTTTCATCATACACTAAAAAATGACCGGGCCATCATGATGATGGATAATCTCAGAGAATCCTAAAATTTTTTAATTCATTGTCCAGTTAGAATCTACATAGTGGCTGGTGAGACATGCATCAGATGATTCATCGTGACTTGTCCAGATATCGGATATCATGGACACCACTCCACTATATGCCATAAATTCATTAATTTTGTTTTATTTTTCTAACTTATATAAGTTTAGTATGTCATTCCTAGATGTAGACCTAGTAATCCTACAATAAGCAGGCTGAAAATATGTCTGCATGATGCGCACTATCCTTGGGTCTTCCGAAAATCTGATCCGAAGACCCATCAATATGATAAGTCTGGCCATGCCGTCCCTACCTAATTTGCTGGAGTATATGAAGGGAGTAAACTTTGAGACTGAACTCGATCCAGTCTCAAAAAATATAGTGCTAAGTTGGGGTTGCCTAGGATCTAATGGACCATATTTTTTTGTGCATAATTCGGCATGCCTTTTAAGGTGCTCAGTCCCCAACAAACTCTTGCAAGTTAAATTTCTCATACAATATTTGCATTGTGCCATTTCTTTTTCCTCACCTCTAATATTTTTTTATTTTATAAAATTAAAATGAGTCCAAACTACAGAAGTCCTCCTAGTTTTTTTTTATTTTAGAAGTTTGGGTTAAGACGACTAGAGAAACAAAAGTTTCAGCAGCCTCAGATCTCTGTGTAAGATTTTCTTTTTCTAAATTTAAATATGCTTCATTAGTATTTGTCATTTTTAGGATTTTTGTTAAATAAGACAAAAGAGGTAGAGACTGGATGATAGATTTTAGATTTTACTATTTTAGGATTAGAGAGAGACTGAGAGAGAGAGAGAGAGAAAGTAAAAAAAACTTAGAGTAAATTACTCGGTAAAGGAGTTAGGTTGATCACGTGCAAGGTGCATCACCGTCTAGTTCAAAATTCCAAACCCGAGTTGAGAGTTCCGAAAAGCCGAGCCGAATAATGAAATCCCGAGTCCCGAGAGAGAGAAGAGCAATAGTTTTGAGAGTGTGAGAATGTGAGATTTGAGAATAAATATTTATGAAAAACATAAATGTTATTTTGGGGGGGGGGGGATTTTATAGATTAAATATTTTTTTAAAAAAAGTATTTTTTTTAATTTTTTATAGTATTTTAAGGGGCAGAATCATGAGGGTCGTCAGATTCTACCCCCTAGCCGTTGGAGGCGAGATCAAATGCTGTATTTCAAATTTTTTTTTAACATTTGCCCGTTGGGGGGGGGGGGGGGGGGGGGGTTTGGGCGGGACTAAAGGTCAGGTTTGATTGGACCCGTGCCGGTGTTGGCGTGGACTCGTGGGGGTGGGCGTGGTGATGGGGTGCGGTGTGGGCGGGGACTGGCCGACTGGGGAGATGGGGTTGGGGGTCATGGGGTGCCGGGTGCGGGTCTGCGAGACATGACCTTGACCCGTGCCGACGTGCCATCGAACCGTGCCGGTTAGGTACGGCACAAGGCCTGGTTGACCTTGGCACGACACGATAGGTACCTTACCAGGGCACGGGAAATTCCCATGCTATGCCAGCTCAAGCACGGTCGAATCGTGCCGGGCCAGCCCGGCCCGGCCCGATTGACACCTCTAGTTGGCTATGGCCATTAGCCACAAGCCACCCTGCTAGAAAATGATCACAATACAAAAATTTTCCTTCATATTTCTCAAGTATTCACGATATTGTGGGTAGCTACAACATTGACTATCATTTCTCACATATATCATATTTTCACAACATTACTAGAATGTCGTGATATTAACAATTAGCTTGAGCATACAAATTAGAACTAGGTATTCATTTGAGAACAATAGTCTAAACCTTGAAAATGATTGTATTCGAGTAATATACTCTATAATATTTAGTATCCTAGGATTACTACTTTGAATTATTGTCATATCTTTGGCTGGAGTAACAATGACTTTATAAATTTCTATAGCATAAAAATCATAACATTGTAAAAAGAACATGACTCTAACTTAAGACTACTTAACTATATTAAAGATAAAATCATTATATTTGAACTTAGCTGCAACCTTGAATATCAATGACATACTTGATTGTTATGATAAAGACTTAATATAGTAGTCATTTAAATTTTTTAAGCTAGTATGACTATGATTCCATGATAATATCATTGTCATTAAAAATGTGTCATACAGTGAAAAGAGTAAATTAAATGAGTTGATAGGATCATGATATACAAGAATTTCTCTGATCAATTAGATAAAATTTTAGCCAAGAATAAATACTAAAACTGCATGAGACACAATGATTTATTACAAATGCTAAACACATCCAAAAATCTATTAATTTCATGATTATTTATCAAAATTCTCCAAAACACCAAAGCCTTGAAATCAATCTATATTATCACTATTTCCATGGCTTTACATTATAATAAAATACTAAAATACAAAAAAAAAATATTTGATAGTTAGAATACTAAAAAAACTCACATATTAAAATAATTATCTATCTAAGAGTAATAACCTCCCCTCAAAAAAAAAAGAAAAAAAAACATCAAACATCTTAAATTAGTTCCTTACAATGAGTGCATCATAATAATATGAGAATAAATAACAAAAATACAAATCAAAACAATAATATAGGTGTTTGGTATAATTTGTCTTTAGGATCATACTCCATAAACATAAAATTCGACATCGAGTGCTCAAAAGGTAGTACAGATATAGATGACCTTTCTTAATCTTTCCTCTATGTAGATAACTCAACCAATATTTTTGCCAAAATATTATAAAGAGCCTCTTATCTTTGCCCAATTAAATTTAGTGCAACCTAAAATTGTTCATCACAAAAATTAAAATACAAATTTTTTTAGTTTGCAATATACTTTTCTATTTCATTCATTCATTGGTGCTCTTTATATATTATATTATTCCTTTTCATTTTTTATTTTTCCTCCATTGTTCTTTATAAATTTAAGAAGAAAGCACATCAGTCACTATGAGTGACACATAAGAGACACAAAGAAGGAAAGAAACAAGAGAAGACAATATAGCCCATATTTAGCATTTTTTAGCTACAAATAGTGATATATTTATGGGTTTTTCATGTATTATAGAAAATATATAGTTGCATATAGAGTAAAACAATGAAGAGATAAAAACGGAGATCTATTCCCTATGCACAAGAGTTGTGAAAAAGTTGGAAAGCATGATGCATTGCAAAAAAAATATTTCCATCAAAAAAGAGATGGTTTATGTAGCAATGCATAAAAAGTTTGAGGACCAAATTTACAAAAAACATCTCTTTTTTGATGCTTTGCTACAAAAACTTTTTTTGCATTGCTACAAAAACTTTGTCTGCATTGCTACAAAAACTTTGTCTGCATTGCTACAAAAACTTTTTCTGCATTGCTACAAAAATTCTCTTTTTTTTGATGGAAATATTTTTCTTGCAATGCATCATGCTTTCCAACTTCTCTTCTACTCTTGTGCATGGGGAATGGGTCTCCCTTTTTAGATCTTCATTGTTTTACTCTATACGCAACTATATATTTTTCACAATACACGAAAAAACCATAAATATATCACCATATGTAGCTAAAGAACGCTAAATATGGGATATCTTGTCTTCTCTTGTTTTTTCCCTTCTTTGTGTCTCTTATGTGTCACTCATGGCGAATGATGCATCTTCTTCTTAAATTTCAATTGATCCTTCCCTTTCAAGTATAAACTTCTTCTTTTTTTCTATTTTCTTCTATCTCTCTCTTTATGCTCGACTATACCATGGAAGACAACATCGTACATGTTCATCCAAAATAACTCACTCGACTAAACACATCAAAATAATAAGGAAAAGATAAATTATTTGGTAAAAAATTCACTCTCGAAAAATCTGAGAAGTAATTTCTCTAAAATCTTTCCAATATCAAAGTAATGCCTTATGAGGATGACATATAATAATATTACTTTCTTTTAAATAATCATAAAAATATATAAAGTGGACAATATAAATGAGCATATGAAATTCAATCAAATTTTATTCATCTTTATTAGTTCTCTTCTCTAAAATATTTATACATGCTTTTCAACATTATCCTCTATGCCCCTAACCATTCATCAATAATTTAGTAATAGTTTAAAAAACTATTTGCATGCAAATAGATTTGAAATCCATGCTACATTTTACCCCTGAGAATTTAAGCAAATCGTTAATAATTTCCCTATCAAAATTAACCAAAATCCCTCTCACATAACACATCATTCCCTATCTATCTTTCAAATTCAGATAAAACTCCATAATTGAGGCATTCAATTCATTGAATCTTATCTCTCTAATAAGCCTTTTTTTGTTTAACATATAGTCCATCCATCTTTGCTCAATTTCTGTAATTAAAGTTGCCTAGGATACCATGGCTCTAGGTGATATTTATATAGTGATAGATTTTTATCTCTTTCATTTGTTCTTATGACTCTTCTCCAGACTATTTTTCTTTGATGATCTTTTTTCTTCTATTGTCAAATCAATAAGCTGAGAGGATTTAAGGTAAAATATTGTGATGTCGATAGAAAATTAGAATATTTTTTGTGGAGAAGATTCAAAGGTTAAATATTTATAGTAATGACCTGATAATTAAAAATTACAACTCTGTGAGTTTGTGTTTCTTCTAAAAATTAAAAGTCATTATATCATGGGAAGCAATACCAACCAAATCATGACGTTACATCAAAGGCACAACTTTGTTATTTAAATTCTATTATATTTTTTCATCTATAATACAAAAATTATGACTCTGAAAAATTATCATGACTTTATCATGTAACTTTTATGATATTTTTTCTTCTATAACATCAAAGTCACATCTCTGAAATATTATTGTCTTCATCATATAGATTCTAATGGATTATTTATTTCAATAACACCAAAAACATGACTCTAAAAAATTATGGTGACTTTGGACAAAAAATTATGAATAATAGTTGATTAGAATTTATTATTCTTTTTGTAAGTGGGGAGGTGGGGGGATTTTAGTGAACAAAATATTATTGTAATGTTTATTCCTACAACAATCACAATTTATTACATAAGATAAGCAACAAAAAAAATATTGTGTTGCTTCCCAAACAATTTTATGATATGTTTAATATTCATAGCCAGACCTTTAAAATTTATCTCTCCATTGAAAATCACCACTATACATAATAGCTTCTTAGTATACTATTTTACTTTTTTTTTGTACTTTTGATATAAGTCATGGATTATAAAAGAATAATTGTCTTAATTCCCTTATTCATATAATTAGTTTGTGTCTGAATCTTCTTTTTGTTTTCTTCCTAGCCTTGATGTTATAAAAGGACTTGACTTTTTCAAATTTATGCTCACACAACTCATTAAATGTCTCTAATTTAGCCACCAAAACTTTATGTTGATACCGTATCTTTGCTTCTTCAAGATTGTTTACCACAATTTTCACTATACTCACTATGAAAATTTTGTCATTCATTTCATTTTCTTCTTAAATAGTTGATGCCATATCTTCAGTTTCATATTCAAGATTTTCTACTATAATTATCTCTGTACTAGCCAAAGATATTCTCATTCACTACAATTTCTTTTTCTTGAATAATTGAGGTGACAACTTCAATTTCTCTTCAAGCTTTTCTATCACAAATATTTTTGTAATTGTTACAAAAATTTCATCATTCACTTTTTTTTTTTTACTTTTGAATAATTGAGATTATATCTTTATTTTTCTTATCCAAAATTTTAATCAAAACTATATATGCCTTAGTCACAAAAATTTATAATGTAACACTTTCTTCATACTTAATCTAATTTATGGCTTAATTCTCTTTTTATTGTCTCATCCTTTCTTCCTCAACAATATTGTCTATTTTTTATTTTGAGTAATTTATCAAGTTCAGTTATCCAATAAGATCACATAGATGATTGAGAATCATAATATGTTCTCTTCTCATAACTTTCATATCCTCGATCCCTATAATTCTCTTTCTGCTGATAATAAGATTGATACTAGTTGTCATAAGATTTGTAATAAAAATCATTTTCTCAAGCATTATAAGTCTAATTTTAGTTATAGATTGAGACATTCTTGCGTACTTCTATTGCATATTTCCCAAAATACATTTCATATGTTTTATTCTCATCCCATAGCTTTATAAAATAATTTGTTATGAAATATTGGAAAGACTGACTATACATTTTGATTTTATAGATTAACAGCTATAAAGAAAAAAAAAGAAGAAAAAAAATATAAACAAATTTAAAAGAAAACTATCCAAGTTCAGACAATTTAACAAGATTTAGTTTTTAAATTCAGAAATATTTATTAAACTCAACACAATCTAAGTTATTAAAAAAAATTATCTTTTTACAAGAATAATAATATCAACTCATATTTATTAACTAAACTAAACAATTCCTGATAATGATATCAAATATATATTATAACTTTTTTATGTTGGCTAATTTTATCAGTTATGTAATATCTTAAAGCTCATTAATGCAAGTGTCTCATCAACTAAGATCCATAATGATAATCTCTTCATAGATTCTCACTCGATACATCACCACCAAGATAATAATTCATCTCTACATGAAGGTAATTCATAATCTCATACTTTTTAAGTAAATTTATCAACTATCCTTGATAATTATTTCATATGCACACTCTTATTCATCAAACTTCATTATCAAAAAGACCAATAATTTGTAAGATTTATAAATATTTATTGTATATTTAGTTTCATAAGCATTAGACTCACACAATTAACATATGTTTCATTTTAATTTTATTAGTGGAAACCATACGAGTAAAAGGAACTCATAGGGATTATCACCACTTTATAAGTTACAATCCATTCAGGTATGTCTCAAGAATTATCTTTCATCATCCTTCTTAATGATGATGCATCTCTCAAATTAAGGATAAACTATTTGGGAGAATATTCTATATAATGTCAATCTCAATTAAGAATTAATCTCTCAAAGATGCATCCAACAAATTGTCATATAAAAATATTTATACTTTAAACTTCATAAGTATAATACTCATGATAATTAATATATCCAAATTTAAAGATTCAATATATAAATTTATCATGTACATCATAATTGAAAGGATTATCACCACACTCATATTATATATACAAGTGAACCTCATAATTTACTAATCACCATCTCCCACAATAGTCTCTCACAAACCCATCATCAGTTAAAATCCTAATTAAAGATTTATTTAGTTATTATCTATCAATATCTATAACATAAAATAAATCAAATCATTAATATATCAATAATTCAAATCAATTACATCATATAATTCAAATTACATAAATCCTAAAACATTTTAATTTAATACAAATTTCCAAATTTATCCCTAGATGAGATGAGTTTGTAAGCCACGCCTCTAATTCTAGGATTTTAATAAGTCATGCATCCCTTGCTTGCTTGTGAAACTCCTAGAAAATGAGAAACTAACCCCTGTGGCTTGTAGTTTCCATGTCTATGATTGTTGTGTGAAGGATAATGAAAAGAAATAGAGTGATCCTCAAAAATTCTATACCTTTTACTTTTATACTTAGATGATTTTATATTACTCTAAGTAGGAAATTATAATTTTCAAAAGAAAGTCATAACTTCGACTTTTATTTTTTTAGTTTGAGATCACGACTTAGAAAATAATTATAATCCTATTTAGTATTTTGATCTTTCTATAATACAAAATTGTAATGCTAGCAAATACAATGACTTGAGCTTAATCTCTCTATAATATAAAGTCATGATGCTTGAAATAGTCACATCTTCATGTCTTAATTATTTGTAGCCCATAGATAATCACAACACTATAAAGATATCATAGAGTGGAGACTTCTCACAATATTATACAACCACAACATTGTGTAGAGACCATGATACTGACATTTTTTATTCTCATATAAATATATTGTTGTGATATTATTAGAATGTCAAGACATTTATACTTAACTGACATGTACAAGTCGCAACTTTTTCTTTCTTTGAAGACAAAAATCATTATCTTGGAAAACCATACATAAATCATATCCTCTATAATATTTAACATCCTAAAAGTTATGATTCTGAATAATTAATTTGGCTTTGATATGAATATTTATTTCTCTTTAATTTTCCATCTTAAAAATTTATAACTTTGTAAAACTATTACGACTTAAACTTGAGACTGTCACACCTTATAAAGATAAAATTACATCCATGTAAAATTAGCCATAATCTTGAGTATCAGTAGAGTATTTGATTATTACAATGAAGAATTAATATTATAACCATTAAATTTTTCTAAGTTAAGTATGACTACGACTCTATTATAATATAATAACTATTGAGAATACATTGCAGAGAAAAAAAATTTATGCTAATAATATGGTAAGGTCATAATGTACAAATATTTTCACCGACCATTTAAGTAAAATTTTGGTCAAGAATGAATACCAAAACTATGAGAAATTTAGGAATTTACATTCTCTGCTAAATATAACTAAAAACTCATTAATTTCATAAATATTTATCAAACCTTTTCAAAATAGCAAAAAACAATGAAATCAATATATATCAACCTAATTTTTTTTGTCTATACATTATTAACAACCAACAAATTATACAAAAATATTTGATAAATTAAACTTACATTTACATACTAAATCATTTACTTGTCCTTAAATAATAACTTCTACCTAAAAAAAAGAAATACAATATCAAATATTTTAATTTAATTCTATATAATGGATATATCATCACAATATAAGAATAAATAACTATAATACTAATCATGATAGTGATAGAGGTGACATTATAATTTTCTTTTAGAATCATATTCATGAAAAGGGAAGTCTATCTATGAGTATTCAAATAGTAATAAAGGAATTAATGACCCTTCTAAATCTTCCCTGTATGTAGATAATATATCCAATACCTTCACTAACTTGTTATACAAAATTTTCTATCTTCATCCCATTGACTTACGTGTAAGTGTAACCTCAAAGCTTCCCATTACATAAAAAATCTTCTTGGTTAATACCATAACTTTCTATTTTATCCGTCTATAAGCACTCTCTAAATATCATTTCCTTCCCATTCATCATATCTATTCCTTCAATGTTATTTTCTAATCCACTATAGCTATTTTATATAGAATTTCAAATAATTTGGCATTTCACATCAATCCATATTACGTGTTTTCCATTCCTTTCTCCAAGTAGTTGTAGATTTGGTCTTTAAACTTATTAACCTATTTTACTACTCTAGTCCGTAGGGAATAAATCTTTTTTTAGCTCTTCTTTGCTTCACTCTTTATTCTTCTGCGCATTGCTACAATAACTTGCATGAAAGTCTTGGCAAGAGTGGCCGGATTTATTGTCCTTAAATAATAAATCATTTACTTACTAAATCATTACTTCTACATTATTTACAACCAATAAATTATCCAAAAATATTTGATAAATTAAACTTACATTTACATACTAAATCATTTACTTGTCCTTAAATGATAACTTCTACCTAAAAAAAAAAGAAATACAATATCAAATATTTTAATTTAATTTTATATAATGGATATATCATCACAAAATAAGAATTAATAACTATAATACTAATCATGATAGTGATAGAGGTGACATTATAATTTTCTTTTAGAATCATACTCATGAAAAGGGAAGTCTATCTATGAGTATTCAAATAGTAATAAAGGAATTAATGACCCTTCTAAATCTTCCCTATGTCTAGATAATATATCCAATACCTTCACTAACTTGTTATACAAAATTTTCTATCTTCATCCCATCGACTTAAGTGTAAGTGTAACCTCAAAGCTTCCCATTACATAAAAAATCTTCTTGGTTAATACCATAACTTTCTATTTTATCCGTCAATAAGCACTCTCTAAATATCATTTCTTTCCCATTCATCATATCTATTCCTTCAATGTTCTTTTCTAATCCACTATAGCTATTTTATATAGAATTTCAAATAATTTGGCATTTCACATCAATCCATATTACGTGTTTTCCATTCCTTTCTCCAAGTAGTTGTAGATTTGGTCTTTAAACTTATTAACCTCTTTTACTACTCTAGTCCGTAGGGAATAAATCTTTTTTTAGCTCTTCTTTGCTTCACTCTTTATTCTTCTGCGCATTGCTACAATAACTTGCATGAAAGTCTTGGCAAGAGTGGCCAGATTTATTGTCATTAAATAATAAATCATTTACTTACTAAATCATTACTTCTACATTATTAACAACCAACAAATTATACAAAAATATTTGATAAATTAAACTTACATTTACATACTAAATCATTTACTTGTCCTAAAATAATAACTTCTACCTAAAAAAAAAAAAAGAAATACAATATCAAAAATTTTAATTTAATTAAATATAATGGATATATCATCACAATTTAAGAATAAATAACTATAATACTAATCATGATAGTGATAGAGGTGACATTATAATTTTCTTTTAGAATCATACTCATGAAAAGGGAAGTCTATCTATGAGTATTCAAATAGTAATAAAGGAATTAATGACCCTTCTAAATATTCCATGTGTCTAGATAATATATCCAATACCTTCGCTAACTTGTTATACAAAATTTTCTATCTTCATCCCATCGACTTAAGTGTAAGTGTAACCTCAAAGCTTCCCATTACATAAAAAATTTTCTTGGTTAATACCATAACTTTCTATTTTATCCGTCTATAAGCACTCTCTAAATATCATTTCCTTCCCATTCATCATATCTATTCCTTCAATGTTATTTTCTAATCCACTATAGCTATTTTATATAGAATTTCAAATAATTTGGCATTTCACATCAATCCATATTACGTGTTTTCCATTCCTTTCTCCGAGTAGTTGTAGATTTGGTCTTTAAACTTATTAACCTATTTTACTACTCTAGTCCTTAGGGAATAAATCTTTTTTTAACTCTTTATTCGCTTTAAATAGGAGGGCTGGAAAGAAAGATAAGAGAAAAAGAGAAAAAAAATATAAACAAATCAAAAAGATAATCAACTTCAAATTTATATAATACTAACTAAATTGCTAAAAAATTATTCGATTATAAAAATAATTATATCAACTCAAATTCACTAATCAAACTAAATAATCAATTGCAATAATGCCAAAAATTTATTGATTTTGTTACTCTGCCTAATTAATCAGTTAGATAATATTTCAAAAGTTCATCAATGAAAATATCTTGTCAATTAAATTTTATAAGTACATGAATTATATAAGTAATATAATAAACTTTGATCATGATATTACTCATTAAAATTATATCATTAGTTTAACTATTCAACAAAAATTAATTGAAACCAATTTTCAATATAAAAGATACTAAGATTATTTCGTGTCAAACGTGCCGTGCTGGTCCAGCAAGGCCAATTTTTTTCATACCCGTATGGGTCCATGTGTCATGCCAGACACGACATGCTATAGTAACCATGTCATGCTTGGAACGACATGATTCCCTAGAGGGCAAGCCTGACAAGGCTAGCTGCTTAAAGTTAGCCCGATTTTGGACTGGTTCGTGTCGGGCTTTGGAGATATGAGTGCTCCCCAGAGCCAAGAGGGTGCTCTCACTGGCCTACTTGGCTTGTCGCATCGCTCATCGGGGATTACACTGTCGTCACATTGGGCATCGGGTCGGGCATGGTCCTAAGTCTCAACCCAATTGGTCGATCCCCCGGGCACGTGTCGGGTCGTGCCCAATGCTGTGCCCACGTGTCAGGCACCCAGGTCATGCCTGACATGGCACGCTGGCTTACTTCCCTTGGCATGGCATGACACAAGTCATGCCGAGAGTCTGCTCGACATGGGCCCCAGCACAATTCTGGACAGTACCATGTTGAGCCCGGCATGACTCAAACAGGCCATGCCAAGCCTATGCAGACTAGCATGTCTAACACCTATACTCATATTGTTAAACAATTTAAGTTCAAGATTTATTTATTTTATTCATTTGATACTGTTAAGTCATTTGATATAAATTATGTTAGATAAAAAATAAAAATTGAGGCATTATATAATGACTCATTGCCTTATCATCATATAAAATAGTTTGTCACTATTGAATGCTTCCTACTGATGATGCCCATATAATTATCCTCTCGGTATGTTACTACCAAGATAATAATTTATCACTATATGAAGATCAATTGTAATTTTATAATTTTTAGGCAACTTCATCAATTTTCATTGATGATTATTTTAAATGCATACTTTTATTCACGGACATATATTATAATAAAGATTAATAATTAATATGATTTATAAGTATTTTAGCTTTTAAATTCAAAAGTGTTATGCTTACATAATTAATGTATACTTCCTTCAAGTTTCACCGGTATGAATCATATGAGTAAAAGGAACTCACATGAGTTATATACACATTGCTAGTCATAACACTCATATATGTCTCAAGAATTACTTGTCATAATTATCACCAGTAATGGTATGACTCTCATACTAAAGATGAACTCCTTGAAAGAATATTTTATATAATATTTATCCTAATCAAGAACTAATTTATCTAAGATATGTATAATGGATTAGCATGTAAAAACATTCACATATTTGATTTCATAAGCACTACACTCATGACGATTAATATACCCAAATTTTAGGATTCAACATATAAGTTTATTTTATGCATTAAAATTAGAAATCCTTCCACCACATTCCTATCATATATTCAAGTGAATTTCATAATTTACCTATTAGTATCCACTATGACAACCTCACACAAATTCATCATTCATCAAAACACTAATTCAAATTCTACTTAGTCACCATTCATTAATATCCATGATATAAAATAAATCAAATAATTAATACATCAATAATCTAAATTAATTACATCACATATATCCTAGACCACGCTAATTACACACAAATTTCCAAAATTATTTCTAGAGAAGAGGAGTTTGAGAACCTTATGTCCCAATTCTATGAATTTGCATAAGTTGTGGATTCCTTGCTTGATTGTAAAACTCCTGGAGAGTACAAAATTCACCTTTAAGATTTATAGTTTCTATGATTTTATTTGTTGCATGATGGAGAATAAAAAGAAATAGAGAGATAATAAAATATTCTTTAACTTTTACTTTTATACTTGTGCATTTTTGCATTACTCAAGTAGAAAGTTATAATTTTCAAAAGAAATTTGTCATGTCATCTTTTATATCTCCAACTTAAGATCACGACTCTATAAAATAGTCATGACTCTATTCAATATTTTAATTTTTATGTGATACAAAATCATGACACAATGACCATGACTCAAGCCTAATTTTTCTTGAACACAAGGTCACATCACAATGAAATGATCATAATTTCATATCATCATCATTTGTAATTTATAGATAGACTGGACACTATAAAGTGACCATGAGGTAGAGATGAGTTTTATTATTGTTATATATTCATGATATTATATAAAAATTATGACATTAGCTTTTTATTTTCTCATATAAACATATTATCACAATACTATTAGTATGTCATAACATTGATACTTAGTTTGTACTTACCAGTTACGACTATGTATTCCTTTGAGGAAAAAAGATAAAACCTTAAAAATGATCATATTCTAGTAATGTACTCTATAATATTTAATATCCCAAAATCATAACTTAGAATAATTATCATAGCTTTGATATTAGTACTTGTGACTTTTAATTTTATGTAATTTTAAAGTTATGATTTAGTAAAACTAATATGACTCTGACTTGAGATTATCGAGCTATAAAAAGATAAAATTATAATTTATAAAAATTGACTACAACCTTAAGCACTAATGAGATACTTTATTATTATAAGAAAGAATTAATGTAGCAGCCATTAAAATTTTTTAAACTAAATAAAGTTGAGTCCAAGATAATATTGTAGCAATTAAGAATATATTAATGAGAGGGTAAGATTATAACGCACAAAAATTACTATCAAAAATTTAATTAGAGTTTTAATCAAGAATGAATGTGATAACTATGAGAGACTTACGGATCTACTCACTCTACTAAACACACCTCCAAAAACTCATTGATTTCATTACTATTCATCAAAATTTTCCAAAATACAAAAAATTATAAAATTAATATATATTAGCCCTATTTTCCATGTCTAAATATCATTATCACCCATCAAAATATAAAAAAGATGTTTGATAAATTACATACCAAATAAGTCATGAAACAAAATTTTCTTTCATAGCTCTCAAATATTCATAGTATTATACTTGATCACGACACTGATATTCTCTTCTCTCATATATTATATTATCATGGTATTGGGAGAATGTCACAACATTGACAATTAGTTTAAGCATACAAATCATAATTATGTATTCCTTTGATGACAAGAGTCACGATCATGAAAATAATTATATTTGAATAATCTCCTTTATAATATTTAGTATCCAAATAATTCCAACTTTAAATAATCATCATAACTTTGGCATCAATAATTATGGTTTTGTAATTTTCTATAACTCAAATGTTATGACTTTATAAAAAAGTCAAAACTCAAATATGAGATTATTGAGACATATTAAAAATAAAGTCAAGACGATTAACCTTGCCATGATACTAATGATGTACTTAATTGCTATGACAATTAAATATTATTATGAATATTTAAATTTTTTGAACTAAGCATGTCTACAACTTCATGATAAATCATAGCTACTATGAATGTATTGCACAGTAAAAAGCTTATGATAATAAAATGATAGAGTCATGACAGAACTATTTTTCATAAAACTCTACCTAATACCAATTAGGTAGAGTTTCAACCAAGAATACATAATAAAACTATATGAGACTCAATGATCAACTTTATTTGCTAATAAGTTCACAGCTATTTATCAAAATTCTCAAAAATACTAAAATCATGAAATCAACTAATATTATCTTCGTTTCTATGTCTAAATATCAATATAAACTACCGAAATATATATAAATATTCGATAGTTTAAACATCAAATATATAACTAAATAAATACTCGATTTATCTTGTCATTCAATCTTACATAATAATCTATATAGCTAACACTATATTCGGTATTTTTTTTCTCTTTCTCATTGCACCAAGTGAATTTGGTATTAGTAAGTTCCAAGTCCAACAATCTTGATTATATTATAGAATCCAAAGATTCTTGTGAAGATTGATGATTTATTTTTCTTCCCTCCAAATTTTTCATTTGCTCTTTTTGCCATGTAAAAATCTCCATCAATAAGTCATGGTCAAGAAGGAGATAACTAGAACTAGGTTGTTGATCCCTACAACTCTCTTTCTTCTCAAGTGCTTTTTATTCTTCATACACCCATGTCAAATTATTTGGGTTGTTTAGATAGTCAAAAAATACTAAGCAAGATAAAATTTTGTTAATATTTAAAGCCAACATTATCTTACTCACCCTTTGTGCCATAAATTAAATTTATTATTAGAATCTACAACCATAGCCTTAAAAGCAAGCCTATACATTAATTTTGTAAGCCAATAAAATTTGTTGGTTCACTAAGAAAAATGAATGACATATATTTTTATAACTTTTTTGAATCTTTGTACCATATGTCCATATATATATTTTCTACTCCCCTTATACACCAAAATAATCCGCTAAACATAAATTGAGGTCTTATATTTTAAAAAAATATCAATGTCCTATTAGATATAGTTCTAGGCTCTATAGCACTCATAAAATTTAGTTTTCCACCCCATTTTTCCTAACCAATGTGAAATCATTTTTGTAACATATGCTTGCTGATTAAGATTTTATTATTATAAGCTATGTTGATTCAAACAAAGCACAAAAAATATTAATAAAAATAAGTCTACCACCATCTATGCTTATTCATGCCGGAGAAATTATAAATGAAATATCAAAACTATAATTCATTGTCTACTTCTATGATAAAAATATTATATAACATAAATATAAGCTAGTAAAGAGATGATCTAATCACCACAGATGATATTTGAAAATAGATAAATAAAAAAGAATTACTTTATTTTAAATGATCCAAGTGATTTCTAAATAACAAATAAATCAATATTTCACTCTATGACAAAACATATTAGAATACAATCACTTTATACAAAAAAAAAAATAAAAGAATAAAATGTGGATGTACAAAAAAAACTAATACAAAATACAACCAATTTAATATACTCAAAATAATTAAAGTAAAATAAATTCATATCTATTGGCATATTAGAAACTTAAGAATGTGTAAAATAAATTTCACGTGAGAATATAGGGCCAATTGGAGTAGGTGAATCTTACTTTGACTACATCAAAAATTCCATTTGGATTACTAATTCTTATTTTATAAAAACTTTGATTTATCCTTATTTGTAATTATTTTTAATCCCAAATATTTATTAGATTGTATTTTATCATATTACCTAGTTTATAACATTATTAGTGGAATTTAATATTTTAAATTAAATCATCAGGATTATATTTTAATAACATAAACTTATTTATTAATTGATTAATTTCATGGGCCGCATCATCACGTTATCTTCATGATCCAGTATCTGCAAAAAAATAAAAAAAAAAATAAATAAATAAAACACAACGAAGCTTGATTACCACACAAACAAAGAAGCAAAGTTTGTCATTGCCCTCAGCTCGATTTAGAAGGTTCAAAGACGAAAAGATACTCACGTGACAGTGATACACATAGCCAGGTTCAGCAGTAGCATCAAAAGGGTACGAATCGTTGGAGTGAACGTAAGAAAAGCGCACTAGAATTTTTGTAACGCAGCCCGGCGGCATTTTGCAAACGTTCTTCCACCCCTTCTCGTGATCTTCCACAGCTAGCTTCTCCCCCCGGGCAAGTTCGCCAACGCGACACTTGATCGCATCGTTCATCTTCAACATGCAGGATTTGAAATCCTCGAAATGAACCAGTCTCGTTCGGCGGACGACCGAAAGCAGACCCAGGTGAATGTGCAGCGGATGATCATCTTCCGTCAGGTTAATCACATTCCACTCTTCCGTGGTACCCACTTTTGGCGTCTCCGTCACTGGTTCCTCGAAAGATCTTCCGTTGATTAATAAGTGCGAAGGCTCATTTATGTCACTCAAGTACTCGAATAAGGTGATGTATCGTGTGCGTTCAACAAGGGATGAATACGGAGAACTGTATTTGATCAATTGACGAGGCAGAGACCTCGTGACCATCTCTAGCCCATTCTGGATGATGAACTTCATCACCATCCCGTTGGACTCATTAACCGGGTCACCGGATGGATATGGATACGGAGCGGAATTAGCCAGAATTGCGACCGTTGACATGGCATCGTAAAAGTCAACTACAACGTCCGCGATCTCGGATGGGGCAAGAAGTATTTGATTGGTCACGACGGCTTTTTTAAGGTACGATGAATCGGATCCAATGTGGATAAATTCTAGGCCATTGATGAAAAATAAACGGTAGAACCTGGCGTTGCTGGCATTGATAATGCGGAATCGGTATTTACGTCGTCTGACAGTCAACCTTGGCCAAGCTTTGCCGTTCACAATGATCACGTCACCAAAAAACTCAGGTTGCCAATGTGGATGTATCATTGGATTATTCCCCGTGGAGTTCATGTGTATGGATCCGTCGGAACGGAAGCTGCGATCAAACAAAACTAGTGTCCGATCGAAGTGATCGGGGGGTAATCCAAGAGGGTCCTCTATTTCAGGATTCCGTATCTGGTACGCTCCGACCAGACCCGCCAATATATTAATCCTGGTCAGCCCCATTGCGTGGTCATGGTACCACAAGTTTCCTGGTTGCTGAATGTTGTGGTAGTGATAAGTTTTGTTCTTCCAAGTGGAACCCTTCTCTTTGAATCCGAGGGTGAACCAGGACTGTGCGTGCCCATCGCTCTGTGGATCGCCAATGTTACCGTGTAGGTGGACCACTGTAGGAATTCCAGTCTTGTTGCGAGGAATAGCAGTTGGTATGGTTTTGTCCCACTGCAAAATGTGCCGCGAGGGGAGGTGATTCGTCCATGTCACGTAGGTGGAGATCCCTTGAATCGCTTCGATTGTCGGACCTGGAACTGTGGCGGTGTGCTTTGATAGACCGTACGCAAACACAGGTGTAGCAGGGATATCCCTGTGAAATTTCTGCAGAGACACGGGGGGGGGGGGGGGGGGGGGGATGTGAGCACAGCTTGCAGGTGCGATTTTACTCCCGAATATTATACTAGGAAAAATTATGTTACCTACAATTATACAAAACAAAAATAGTTATATTTTGATCTTTATCCAGAACATAAAATATTTATGTTGTGGATCTAGAAAAATCAGTAACACACACACACACACACAAATTTGTAAAATAAAACAAAACATTTTCATTATGCATAAATCAGTTTGTGTATAATAAATTTATGCATAATAAATTTCTAAATAACATTATGAACTCAGTGTTATGCATAAATTGATTTATGCATGATAGTATGAACTCGATACATATAACATTATGCACACACAATAACTCGTGCGACCCATAATATTATGCATAAGCACTTTATGCATAACGTAATATTAGGCATAACTCATGTTATGCATGACACGAGTTATGCACAACATATGTTTATGCATTACAGTATGCATAATGTGTCTATGCATAATGTGTCTATGCATAACGTTGTGTGTATATGCATAACATCATGCATAAACTCACGAATTCATAATGTTATTGCATAAACTCATTATGATTTATGCACAAGTTGGTTTATGCATGATGAAGCTGTTTCATTTTATTGAATGAATTTATATGAATGATGATGTAGTAGAGAGAAGGGGGTATACGCATGTTATTGATCTTTCTAATCCGAATATATATATATTTTTTATGTTTTTGATAATTTTTATTAAAATTTTTTGAAATTGGAACCAAAACATAACTTTTTTTTTGTTTTAGATCCCCCCGGCATAAATTTCCCTATTTGTGTTATTCATAACATAAATATGTAGCGGAAAGTTTTCCATCACGAGCTTATGCATAACGAAACTACACGAGCTTATGCATAACGAAACTAAAGAATAAAATCATATAAAACATATGATAAATTAACTCATTCAATAATAATATAATAAATGTCATTATATAATTGACGAAAATGACTATTACATCTCATACATTGGATCTCCCATCAAAAGATAAAATAAAATAATACAAATATACAAAGTAAAAACTATAATATAAAACCACAACACATGACTCTCAAATTGGTACGTAAAAATCTAGAATATCAAACATGAAAGAGAAAAAAGTCAACTAAGACTATTTCCAAGCTTATTATATAAAGATGTTTGTTGGTTTTTCTACTATTAGAATATATATATATATATATATATATATATATATATATATATGTTGCATCAATTATTTCATTCTAAACTTTAAACTTTATCTCTGAGGAAGAAACAATCCACCTCTATATATTTTGTTCATTTAAAAAAATATTAGATATGAGATTATTTTTTAACTTATTGAATGTCTATCAAGAAGTAGTGGATGGAAAATTGATAATCGATCTCCTCCGGCAAATATTACTTACAACATATCTCATAGATAACTATCAACATTGGATTTAGATTAAGATAATATTGAATGCATGAAATATATAAAAATATGTTATAAATTTCCTCTCGGTGCATACTAGTATCCTAATCAAAATCTAAATATCTGAATTACTAAGTGTTCATGTTACTAAAAAAGATCTTAAGTCCAAATAATATCTTATCATATATTTAGTATGCCACAAGGTACGTCACAATAAACTTATTAAAAATAATCCAAGAAATAATTAATTATACTGAATGTATATGACATATTTAATTTTCTCATATTTAAATAGTTACTCTTTAATTGATTCTCCTATAAATAGTGAAATTAACCGAATTAGTCACATTAAAAATAAAAGCATTACCTAAATTTATATGAATACCTACTAGAGAATAGCCTAGAAGACTTAACTTATGCAATAATATCAAATCCATATCTCCTTTATAACAAGATGATAATCCTTATAAAATATGTCACCTCTATACTATGAAAGTACACAAGTTTCTCATGCACATTCATCTCCAATGATCAATTTATTATCCATGTATATAATTACCAATATCAACTTGTCATTAGGACTCTTCCAGAAAAATAAAGTATCACAAAGTTGTATAAACCAAATAAGATAATTATTTATGCAAAATTCATAAAATCAAGTTATCGATGACCATTTCAGATCATATAATATCTTATGTTATCTACAAATTACATATGACTATTATTTGACACTAAACATATCAATTTTTTTAGATTATTTCATAGTATTTTCATAATGTGTTTGTATAAAAAATGAGATTACTATAAAATAACATCATTAAATAATAATTCTGATAGAAATAAATGAATAATAATAAAATCAAATATAATTTAAATATAATTTATGGACTTGTAAAAATTTGACTTGGAGGACCGAAAAATAAAGGAAAATGTCACGACTTGGTTATGCTAACACAAGCCTATTGAATAATTATGATAGGATTTCTTGTCCATAATCTATAGCATTGGGTAATACTTTTTTTTTGTGATCATAATATTTTCTTTAAATCAAAGCTCATTAAGGCTAGAATATAATTTTGGCTATGATTTTATTTTCACGTCATAACAACTAAGTATCACATTAGTATACAAGTATCAAATGAGTCATTTTGTGTGAGCATGACATAATTTTTAGTATGGGTTGTGATATACCAACATAACTCTAAAAATGCACAATCTAGCATGACTCATTGATATGCCTTTTGGCTGGGTTGTGCCGGACCGTGCTAAGACAAATCAGGCTAGGCCAAGCTAGCCCAATTTATTCCAAGCTAGCATGCGTTCAGTTCAAGCTAAACTAGTTCATTCTAGGTTAGTCTGATTTATTCTAGGCTAGCCTGATTCATTCTAGGCTAGCATGGATCAGGATCAGGCTAACATATTTAGCCAGCTAGATCAAAACTAATCTGCAGATGCTATCATGCCATGTTGTGCTTCCCATGCCAAATCTTTGGCATAGCAAAACCCAAGCCATGTCGTGTGTCGACCCAAGGCAGGTCTAGGCATGGTTGAATAATACTGTCTTGTGTCATGCCCAGGCTACTCAACCCAGTTGACACCTATACACTACTATTTAAAGTCATAGTATTTTTTAAAATCATGACTTATTCATTATATAATCAAATTTATATAATACTATATAATTTTTAGTTGCAACAAATATTTTTCATCGTGACTTTTTATTTTAGAGAATAAATATCTCAATCGTGATTATTCTTAATACCATAATTTTATATTTCTAAACAAATAATTTAGTCATGATATTATTACAAGCATGATTTTATGATATAGACGAATTATTTATTGGTCACGACGTTTTAATTTTGTATTCCCAAGAACAAATGCCTATCAGAAAATTTTAAATATCATGACATTTTGTTTCAGAAAGATTATTCATTAGTCAACTTTCATATTGTCGTGATTTTATATTCCAAATAAAATATTAACTAGTCACGATGATCATTATCAAAATGACTTTTGCAATCCATTATAGATTTGAAGAGATGTCTAAGTCTTCAACCTAAAGTTATGACATTCCATCCAGCTTAAAAAATCACCCAACTCAATGGAACCCCAAGTATAAAAAGAAACTTAGAATTTTTGCAATCGAAGAAATAGAAATTCAAATTTCAAGGCCAAGAGCACGTAAAACATTATGCAACGTGAATTTCAAGCCCTACTCTAGATCATCACATCGATCATTTATACTTACGATTTGATAAGATGAACCACAAAAAATTTCACATGATTCTTTTCTAATGTCAAGTTAAATAAAGATTTATAATTAATTTATCATATTTGTGTATAATAATAATGAATGTATAATATTTTATTTGCGATAATATTATATTTGAAATATTAATGAATGTTAATATTATTCAGACTATTAATTTAGGATTCAACATCTAATATAAATATATGCGTGTTGGTCATGATGATGATGATAGTTGAGTCATTAGATATACTCATAAAATTCAACTCGAAAGAAGTTATAGTCTTTTTATTTCATTAAGAAAACTTTAAGTTATCTCATGAGATAACTTAGAGTTTATAATTAATCTCGTGAGATAAATCTATGTAGGATAATTCTAAGTTAATATAAGTTTAATTGATAATAGACACATGCAAATTTTATAATTAATCTATTGTGTATCTTCTAAAAAAACTAACCTAAAAATGATGTGATATATGTATACTGACAAACCTAGAAATTTCATTATAGTGTGTAAATCATGCGTTGGCTATGAGAGACGATTGCATGTTAGTAACGAAACACATGCAAATAAAAATATTTTGTCAGGTGATGACAACTTTGTAATACACATTCTCTTATATGATTTCCACATATAAAATTAAAAGAAAGACATATATTAATTGATACAAGTATATCGCTCATGAAATTAAAAGAAAAAATGTAATTATTAAAATATCACTTCATATCTTTTATGACATTTGAGATTGAAAAATAAAAATATATATTCGAATTAATCATAAAAAAATAATTGATGCATTGCTTAAAGAGAATAGATATGTAAATGACTAATAGATGAAAATAGGATGGGTTCGATAGTTAATTACTAAGACACAATAGATAGAAAAAGAATGGGTATGATAGATCAAGATTAATAACTACCTTATATGCCAAGAATACACCAAATCAATCATTAAGTTTAAGTATATTTTTTAAACCTATTTTTATTTATTTAACTAAAATAGTTATTAGTTCATCATTGGTTGGTCAAACTACTCACCCAATCCCTATAAGATCAATACCCGAACTTACATCTTCTTTATTACTTATAAAATAAGCATACTTGTGGATATCCGTTGAATGAAATTAATCATTCAATGAACTTTTGAGAATATATCATAACTAATAAATTTTAATACTATACTAAAATTTCAATAATATTTTAACACTGTAACAAAATCACAAAAAAAAATCAATACTATTACTAATGATTATTTAATTTGATTGGTTAACTTGGCTTGACTTAACTAATTTTATAAAAAAATAATTTCATTTCAAGTTGGATTAATACTATTTTCTTAGTTTTTGTTTGGTATGTGTTTTTTATTTTATTTTTTGTTTGTTTGTTTTGTAGAGACAACGCTTACATGAACCAAAGTTTCTGGACTAAGTTACAATATTTGGATCCAAAAATTGAAAAAACAAAAAGAACTATTTTGAGATAACCTAAGAAAGAAAAAACATGTAAGATAACAAGAATAATGAAAAAAATTAGAAAGATGCAAAACAAACTATCAAATAAACCATTTCTCACTGTATATTGGGAGACTATTGATAATCAATATTGATGGAGATTTACTTTGTGATTCCAATACGATCAACACAAGCGAAGCACTTTGGATTAAAGCCTAACCTCACAACAATAATACAACATCAGTATGACGAACACTTTTGAGAAGAACTAAATAGTCATATTGTAGTATTTTTAGAGTTGTACAATACAATGAAAATGAATAAAAATAATCCATATGAGATAATGCTAAATTTTTCTGTTTTTTTTTTTGAGAGACAGCTAAGAGTTAGTTATATTGCTTATCTCAATGATCAATTAAAAATTGAGATGAACTTGTACAAATTTTCATTACCAACTTCTTTGCACCTCATATTCTCTCAACTGAGTAAAGAGACAAGTCAATTATAAAAAGAGCATAATATATTATATGATATTGGGGACTCATATCAAAGATATATTATATCAAAGATCATTGAAGATAAGTCAAAGATCTACCGAGAAATTGCTCACAATATGAAATTAAATTATTGTTTCGAACTCAACTCTTCTACAATAATTTAAACTACATAACGAAGTGCATAATTGACACAACCTCAGATAGTTAAATCATGAATAAGTTATCCAATTAGACTCATATTTTATTTGAAGAATTAACAAAGAATAATTACTAAACAGTAAATAAAAAAATACTTGAAAGAAAATAAGCTTGAGTATTGAAGCTCGATAGAATAAATAAAATAAACACAAAGATTAATATATTTTTTAATAAATTTGGAGCCCATAATAATAAAAAACTTAGTGTGAAAGAAAATCATCTTGCAACAGTAGGGAGTGACTAACTTCGATCTCGTTTATCAAGTGGAGGAAGCTAATATCCTGTAGAATAGAGAGTACATATTTAGACCAAACAACATTCTTACACACTACCATACGAATATAAAAAATTACAAAAGTCTACCATATAAAAGACATAAGAATATATATCAAAACATGAGATAATTTTATTAAAATTTTAAAAATAATTCAATAGAATACCATATACAAGAAACCTCGAGTTCTAATTACAACTACTCAAAATAAGTTGAAAATTCATCTTGGAAAGATAATGTTCTTGTATTATTAATGAAGACAGATAAAAATATATAGGAGAACCAAATAGAACTGGTTGAAACAAGGCTAGGATATATAAATACAATACTAAAGATTATTGAGAATCAACTTCAAAAACAAATATTATCAATAAGGAAGAAGAGCAAAATTAAATTATCAAGCAATACTAAGATGAATT
The DNA here is from genome assembly GCA_029783825.1 of Sapria himalayana. NCBI lineage: Eukaryota > Viridiplantae > Streptophyta > Magnoliopsida > Malpighiales > Rafflesiaceae > Sapria > Sapria himalayana. The sequence goes on from JAREIK010000088.1 coordinate 10,330,867, forward strand.
CAAAAAAATATATTTGAAACACAAAAAAATAAAGACAAAAAACACAAGACAACTCACAAGGAGATAATAAAAAAAAAGAAAAAGCTGTGAGTATCAATATCATAATTTTTTCCAAAGTCATGTCGACCAATGATACGGCATCCAATACTACAACATCCAATATTGCAAAATTTTCCAACATCATAATATTACTAGAACCTATTATCTAATTTATTCCACATTATGTCACGTATAAAGACATGGAATTGAAGGATGAGATGCAAGGTAACCAAAACAATGAACAAAAGAATAACATATCAAATAACAACTATCAAACAATAAATATACTATCTATCCAAACTAATCTTTATTTTTCATAATAGTTTAGAAAAATGAAAACTAGATAAGCAATTTGAGAAATTTTTAAAATATTTTCTAAAAGTTAAAAATAGGGATATCAAATGAGTCGGGTCTGGCCGGCCCTGACCATTTATTTTGTGCCCAACTAGGCTGGTGTGTCATCATGTTCTTTGGAGGGCAGGCCTGACACGTGACCCAAATTTGCAATGGTTCGAGTTGGTTAGGTTTGGGTCGGGCCTTTTTTTAAAATTAAGGGTTTCAAACACCGTGCCGCCATCGCCCCCCGTTGAGCGACGCTTAGTGCATGATCACCCATGTCATGCACACGTGCCAGGCACCCATGCTATGCCTGGCAGGGCACACAAGCCAAATACCCTCAGCACGATACGACACGATTAATGCCTAGGGTCTACCCGGCACGTGCCCTAGCACGGTACTGTAGCATGTCATACATGGCTTTGGGTCGGGCCCAAGCCGCCCGACCATTTGACACCTCTAATTGAAAGTCAATAGTTTATTTTCTGAAGATTTATTCTAAATGTTTCACCATTTAAAAATTATAAAGAATATAATGAATAATAAAAGAAAATTAAACACATGAAAAAATAATTACTAAAAAGTGTAATGCAATCAATCAAAGTTAATTCCTAAAAAACTTAAATATCCGAAGAGATTCATGATTCTATGTACAAGATACTTTTTGAAATATATTATATAACTTAAGATCAAATATTAGCTTAATATCAATATTCATAGTACAAAGATTGAATCACGATGAAATAAGTTTAACTTTTCTCTCGCTCTCTCTCTCTCTCTTTCACTACAGATAATATCAAATTAATCAAGTTTTTGAGTGAAATTACCACAAATTTGCTAGACAAGATTAGTAGTTTATCTTCTCTATTAATTTTATCATATTAGAAATAAAAGAAAATTAATGTCTCATTAAGTTGGAGATGCACATTTTTAGTAACAGGACATGCATTGATTAATGTTAAGGATAGATTCTTACTTTATATGGATGAAAGACATATAAAATTTAGCATTTATAAAATCTTGCCATTACCAAATGATAACAAGGAAAAATATAAGAGTATAAATATTCTCTTACACATTACACACAATCAAAATATATAAAATAGATTTCAGATTAAAAAAATTGATAAATGATTATTAGCCCAAAGAAAATAAAAAATTGATAAACTAGAAGAAATTTTGTCGAGTACTAAATCATATGGTAGACTTGGATGAAGAATATTATTTCAAAGTTCACATTTTTTTAAAGTCATAATAATAAGAAAAACTAAAGTCAAACAAAATTGAAGACAGAAAAATAGACTAAAATGAAGAAATTCCAAATATGAGAAAATTATAAAATAATAAAAGGAAACTTTCATGAGCATAGAACAAATACTAGAAGAGAAAAGTTCACTGCTGAATATTAACATATTGAAAGAGACAAAACAAAGACAAATATTATTGAATATCAAAATGATGAAGATGATAAAGTTGATTTGTAGAAGAAAATCATAATTTTCATAAAAGTCATGATTCTATAAGCATGAAACCAAAAAGAAGAAATCACAACAAGAAAAGAATTCACAAATGTGAATTCTTTAATGAATAAGAGCAAACCCAATGGTGTCGTGACTATTCATAAAGTCGTGACATCCACCGAATAACATTAAAAAAAGAAACCTAATAGATGAAATGATGCCAAAGAAGAATTCTAAGAGACATGCCAATGAGAAAGATTACAAATAAAAATTAACATGGACTATTCTAATTGAATTAGAAATCAAAATATTAGTCTAGTTAAAGATATTAAATATTGTATTACTTGAAAATCAATCCAATATTTACTTTCAATAATGTTTTGTAATTTTTACGTATATATACACATCAACTACTAAAATATACACAAACAAAAATTATGACATTTAAACTAAATCATGACTTTCTATCAAATCAAACAAAGTCGCAATACTTAAAAATCAATCTACAACTTTCTTACATGACAAATGAAGTCACAACACTTAAACCCTGCCACAATTATATTTTATAAAAAAATCATGATTAAAAAGTCAATCATTTTTTAGCAATTATGACTAAAATCCTAACAATATAAAATGTAATTATCCTAATTTTTTGTAAAATAAATTTTCTTCTCCACTTTCTACAAAAACTCACCATGACACTTATTTTCAAAAATCAAAGCTAAATAGAGAATAAAATATTAATTTTGAAGCTTGGGGTGAAAAGAAAAGAGACTAAGAAGAGTCACAAGATAAAAGCAAAGAAAAAAAAAGGCACCCACCGCCAAGACTTCCTTCCAAGTCATGATGCCCAAGCCAATATTTTTTATAAAAAGAAAAAAATGAATGACTTTTATCCTAGCTAAGAAGAGCTTCATGGATAAGCAATTATTCATAGAATTTATTCCACTTTTCAGCATACAATACAAAGGATGAACTAAGATAAATTATGCATCCACATAAAAAGAGGCAATGCAATAATAATGAGAGTTTTACTTCAATGTCAAAGATATAGAAAATAAATAGTACTACATAAGTAAAGTTTGAATATATTTTGATAAGAAATGTATTTATATTGTATTTGAATTACATGAGGCATTGGATGATACAACTTTTAAATCTATAAATATATTATCAAACTATAAAACAATCACCAATATATTAATGGATGATAAAGTTAGAAAATTTCATCAAATAATACCCATGGGCAATTGGTATGAGGATAACACATAGAAGAGTATTATTTTGTTGTATTTTGTGAGCTTTGTTTTGCAGTCAAATTTTTACCTCTCAACCAAACAATAAATTATCAAGTTCCATGTGGAAAAAGTTATTTACGAATTCAATTATTAACTTTCAAAAAGAAGAATTCCCCTCTTTATTACAATGTTATGTCGAGTTGAAGGAGTCATGACTTTCAAAAACAAAGATTAAATATGTCCATGAATATACCCTTTACATTAGTGGGTGTAAAGCCTTTGAATGTGATAAAAAGAAAATAATGATTCTCGAAATAAAAAAATTTACTAATATGAGAGAATAAGTGTCAGTCTTTCCTGAAATGAAATAAATTAGAGAGAAATTCAATAAAGAGTTATCACTCAGATATGATTCGCATATGATTGACAGTGTTGAGACTTGAAAGAAATTCTAACCCTTTTAAAAAAATAAAATTGAAGGAAACTATGATTGAAGGCGAAACTAATATCAATATGTAATTTCTTGATAGTTGTATCATAGAAAAGAGATCACAAATAAAAAAATTATGATATTATATTCTTCTTAATGTTCATGATAGGTTTCAAAAAGAGAAAGGGAGAATCATTATTCAAAATCAAATAATGCTTTTAGCATAAAAGTTTGTTTGGTACTAAATATACCAACTTTTTTGAATCATTTTATAATATTTTCATTATATATTTGAATGAAAAATATGCTTATAATAAAAAAATTTCACTAAATAATAATTTTAACAAAATTAGATGAATAATAATGAAATTGAATGTAATTCAAGTATAATTTGTAGACTTAATGAAAAACTAATTTGGAGGGCTAAAAAACAAAGAAAAATTCGTGATATTAAAAATATTATGATTTGTTTACTAGCACAAGCTAATTGAATATAATCATCATAGTCTTTTTTGGTCATGACTTTACTAAATAAGTCATGACAATCTTTCTCTATCATTACTCAATCATCTATATTTTCATTATACAATATTTTTTTTAAAGTCATAATATTTTCTTTGAATATTAAAACATAATTTTAACGGTAACTTTATTTTCATATCGTGAAAACTAAGGTAGTGTTTATTTTTTTTACTTAATTCTGAATAAAACTTTTTTAAAGATTAATACTAAATATTAATTAATAACATTAAGTATTATGTCATTTATTTTTTTACTTATGTTGAATAGATAAACAGAGACCGAAGTGAGAGTTTTAAATGTGTGGGAGTGAGTTAATCAAAATTTTTGGCTTTTTTATTTCAACTATTTTTTTTCAAAAAATTTAGTATTACGTTAGTAAAAAATAAAAAAATAAATGGCTGAATACTGAAATCAAATTGATTTCAGCATTCAGCCAAAAAAACAAACAAGCCCTAAGTCTTATTCTGATACTTGAAAACATGGAATTTTCCAAAGTCATTACTTACTCATTACAGAGTCAAAATAACATAACACAAAATAACTTTTTAGTCATGACATACTTTTTTCACAGTGACTAATTAATCCAGAGAAAAAATAACTCAGTTGTGGTCATTCTTATCATCATGACTTATCATAGTACTTTTTTCAGAGATCAAATATCTCAATCACAACATTCTCATCACCATGACTCTTTTCTCCAGATAGATTGTTATTGGTCACAAAATTATTATCACCATAATTTTGTATTCTAGAAAATAAATATCTCAATTATAATATTCGTATCATTGTTATATTTTGCTCTGAATTCTTATTGCTACAACTTTATATTCTAGAAAAAGTATTCACTAGTCACAACATTCCTTATCACCATGACATTTGAACTCCTGAGGTCATTCAAAGAGATGCTAGGAGTCATGACTACAACCTAAAATCACAACTTCCAACTTAAAAGGTCATACATCTTGATGGAATTCTGAGGAATAAAAGGAAGACTTAGAAATTTTGCAACCAAAGGAAGGGGGATTTGAATTACAAGGTAATGAACACGTAAAAACCTAGACAAAGTAAATTCCAACCCTTACCTAAGAACAAATCCAATATTAACATGAACTAGGAGTGATTAAGAATATAATTTGAGAATTAAATTTTCATGACGATTATCATTAAGAACTCTTAATTTTATGAGATGAATCACCAAATATTTCATACAAATTTTTTCAATATTAGGCTAAATAAAGATCTAAAGTTGACTTATTATATTTGTGTATTATAATTATGTATGTATACATCTTATTTGTGATAATATTATATTTAAAATATTAATGAATGTAAATGTCATTTATAATATCAATTTGTAATTTAACATCTAACATAGATTTATACATGTTGATCACTCACGAAATTTAACCTAAATAAAGTAATATTTATTGTACTCTTAAATTGTAAGATAATTTGTGTACACCCTGTATCATTATAAGTTTAATTAATACAAGTATGTCACTCACGAAACCCAAAACATAAACAAATTTATATTGAATTAATTGTGCATCTTGTTGACAAACTGACCTTAAGATGATATTGAAATTATGAACATCTAATTTAAGAATTTCAACATAATGTGAGAGTCATGTGTTAACTGTGGTAGATGATGATAAATAAGTCAATGAATATAAGTAAGTTTAGATATTTTGTAAGATAGTGATAGTCCAACAAGTTACTTTTTTTATATGATTTATAGGGACAAAGTCAATAAGAAGATGTATATTAATTGACAATGATATAATACTAACGAAGTAAAAAATACAAATATAATTATTATCATATCACTTAACATCTTATATGATATTATAAGTTAGAAAATAAAAATATATACTTGAAATAGTCATTAAGAATAATTGATGTATTACTTAAAAAAATAAATATAAATGACTCATGAACAAAACAAATATAATTTTAGTGATAAAATATTAAAAACATAATTATAAGGAACAAACTAGGATTGATAATTACCTTGTATGCAATGAGGCCAATCACCAATAATTTAATTTCATATCTTTCATTTGTGCAATAATCAAACATAATATTATCCCAATAATATAAAAATCTCATCATACATAAGTAAAAAAATCTTAAAGCTTAAATATTTTTTTTAGACCCAAATTTATCTATTTAACTTGAGCTACTATTAACTTATTATTAGTTGAACTGTGTATATAATTCTTATGAGATTAATATCTAGACGTACATTCTCTTTATTACTTATACGAACCATATATTTATTGATCTCGATTAGACAAAATCAATCACCTAATAAAATTTTAAGATTATGTCAAAATTATTATAAATTTTAGCATTATAATAAAGTAGTAATAATTATGATATTCAAAACTTTGGTGAATACATTATATACTATACATTTACTACATAATATCATATTAAAGAAATATATTATTCACATCTTAAATAATACATCTTCCATTATGAAATATTACGCATGAAACAACAATCTATATTATAGACATCTTGGCCATAAAAAAATGTCTTTCTAAACCACGTCAAATATCTGAATTAACATCTTCACAACCAGTCTTGTCTTAAGACAATTTACCTTTCCAAATGAATATATCTTTTATTTAAACACTCATCTGTAACCAACAAAAATCTTCTTATAGATCAATATACTAGTTCATAACTAGCATTAGAGTGGAGAACATTATCTCTTCTATCATATTCTTGTGACATCCTGGATAAAATAATATATTAGAAAGAGATTTGGATGTACTAATACTATTAAAAGAAGAAATAAAAAAAATAAAATGACAAATGATACAACTTATGAAATCTAGTATTGAATATTTCTTCTTTATCTATTTTAGAGAGCGATCAAAATATTAATATGATATATGTTGGTTACAAGATCATTTAGCTCCATGTTGGGCTCATCATCATCTTAGTCTGAGCAAGTTGGGTTTGTTCCTTTCTCCTAGTATGGACTCTAGTCCTAGATGGGCAAGTCTCCTAGTTTATGATGCAATATGAGCTGGTATTGAATAAGACAAATTATTATGTTATCTAGGTCTGAAAAAAATCTTTCTAGGGACACCTTACTCTCTTCCGAATTAATATGATAAATACTTATTGATAGATATGATGACTTTATGAGAATGACATCATACTAAATACTAACATATTCAAATACAGATGATATGTGACTCTAGTTACTAATTAGTGGATAGACAAGACTATGACTAAGAAAGAAAAAGAAATAAATCTTTTCGTAATATTTGAGCTCACAATCTTCCTAGGCTCATTATAAAATGAGTCATACTAAAAAAAGTGTCCACATTCACTAAAATATATATCTTCTTTAAGTGTAAGAAATATCCAAGAAATATATATCTCAATTTCTAAGATGACAATTTATCTTATTTTGGAGAACAATTGAGAGTAACACAAGACACAGAAAAACTCTAGTAAGCAAGTCAAATAATATCATTTAATATATAAGATCTGAACAAGTATATGATAAAAAAAATATAAAAGAACATTTAATTAATAAGATTTTAGTTAAAATTACTTATTGCTAAAAATATTTTAAAACATTATTTGTAAGTAGGAGTATCCAAATTATCTTAATGATATACTAATTATTTCTTTCAACAACTATATTCCATTAATGTGTGTCAATGTCAGAAATCAACTATATAATCATAAAATTCATATAATAAGTATTAAATCTATATGATATATATTCTAATATATTAATATTTATTATTTATCTAATATTTTTATCAAATTAATTTTTTATCATAATATTTAAAAATTTAACAAATAAAAATTATAAGTGATCTATCATTGTAAAGATATATCCTAGTATATCTTAAATAGTTATCAACAATGATCAAATATAAAAAAATTATTCCTAACTACTTCTCTACTAGGTCTTCATATATCTAAGAATATTAAATCAAATAAATTATTACTTATACTATATTATCTTATAGAATAAGAAGTTTTGATATATTTTCCTAACTAGTATGCCATATATTCTAGGATAAAAATACCATAAAGATTTTAGTATAATATTCTTAATTTGATCAGTGATTAGTAACTAAGCTAATAATACAAAAAGTTAAAGATAAAAATTTATTTACTGTAGTGAGGCCCAACACCTCTACCGAGAGGTTTTCTTCTTGTATATGCAATATTTAAAAGAAAAATAATCATTCGGGAAAAAAATTTGTGTTATAAATCTAAGAATCGATGCTACAACTATTAAAGATTTGGTTACTCTTTAAAAACTATTAACAAAAGTATACTCACTAAGTTAGTTGTGCAGAGAAAACAATTCTCAAAAGAACACCTATTATATATTTCAAATATTTCTAATACTCTATCACCCAATATCTAATTTCTAGACAGTGATGATTCAAACCATGTGTCTAGAAATAAAGAGTTGTTTGAGAACTTTCAATCCTCTATAAGTTAATATGTGAAAATGAGTAATAGAGACCTTGTTGACACACACACACACACACACACACAAACACACACACATATAAGGATAAGGATATAAACATATAAATATATAAATATACAAATATACAAACATGAATATGTAAATATATAAATATATACATATACATATACATACACACACACATATATACATATATTTATTTATTTATTTATATTATTCATGAATTATTCAATATGATATATGTAGTTAGATTGGTTTTCATGTGTTTTTGTATGTGGAGGTTGTAAGTTTGAATCTTATCACTTTTGACAAATGACAATCTTCAATCTTTATTTTTGTATTTTTAAAAATTTTTTAAAATTATTCATTGGGAACAAAATCGAATTTCTAATTTTCAATACACAAAAATATAATTATCTAAGGTTATTTTGTATTTTGTATTTAATTTTGAAAATAAAAGATCATTTTTTAATTATTTTGTATGATAAAATATAAAACTACCAAAAATTAATCCTGCTTGACACCTACAAGAGTATTTATGAATATAAATACGTATATTTATAATTTTCTGATAATAAATAATTTATAGTAGGCTATGAACGGTCTATTTGACTATTTGAGTGATATTTTTGTTCACTATTTTGTGGATTATTTGTAGCTATTATGGATAACACTTGGATTTATTTTATTGTTTGGTGTTTGTTTTCTTGGTAACAAAATTTGAGACCTGGGCACCTGGCCTATCTGGTTCGGCTAGGTGGATTGAAATGACCTGGGTGCCACTTGGGTCGGGCCTGGCTGACTTTTGCAGTTTCACGGCCAACACCGTGGACGTACCCAATTGTCATGGACACAAGTCACAATCTCAGCAGGTTTGCTGTTTGCTCGCATATTCAAATGGAACAGGCCACCTGACCGAGCCCGTACCAACTCTATGGACCAAGGCCGGGGTTAGTCTTCCAGGACCAGGACCACAACATAAGACTAGAGGGAAAATACAAAACTGACAGAAAGAGAGAGGGTGTGTGTGTGTGTGTGTGTGGAGAAGAGGAAAGAGAGAGCAGGGTGAGAGGCAAATGTGGAACCAACCCATTTTTTCTTGAACATTCCGATCTCCAACGACTTCGATTTGGGAAACCCGTCGACCACTTCAAAACCCTGAATTTTGGGCATATCGAAAAGCGGATCCACAAACTTTTCCAACTTGCAACTGCTGATAATCCCACCACCGGCCTGTGCTTCAGCATCGTTCATCAAAATAATACATGAAAGTAAAAAATGATAAAGCGGCACACAGCAGCATTTCATATTATTTCAACTGGCACAGATGAACAGCCCCCAATCCCAGGGGACAGCAAAAGTAACTACCGATGTCGAACTCGAAAGCCGATATGCTAAATGTGACTTTCAATCCCTCTGCCAAATTACATCAAGAATATATAAGCTATTTTGATATTTTCTGGCCATCAATCAAAATAGACCATTTTAAAATTATGAAAATTTATGTTTTTTTTTTTTTGACTAAAATCTATAATATTTATGTTTTCATGAGTATCTAAAAAAATTTTAATTTAAAAGAGTCCCCAAACACAAAATATTTAGTAAGATTTGCATTTGTATTTGTCAGACAATAAATAATTTTAAAGAATACTTTTATTTTCTGAATTAACAAAACGCACACTAAAACATAAAATAATTAAGTTTTGGTATTCTTAAAATCAAAAAAATAAATCTTGCAATCAACAATAATTTTAAAAAAATAAAAAAAAAACAATCTTGATGGTCATCTTGCTAGAGGGCTAAGAGATTCAAACTCATGATCTCCACATTCACTTATAAAATCATACCAAAACTCAACAAGCTACTTGCATCATTCAAATTTCAAGTGTATTAATGTGTGTGTGAGTGTGTGTGTGTGCATATATAGGTAAATATAAATACATAAATATAAATATATAAACATATAAATATAGCAATATAAAAATATATAAACATGTAAATATATTAAATATTTTATATAAATATAAAATAATATATATAAATATATATTATTTATATATTTATATATTTATAGTTTTAAATATTTTATGTTTATATATATTTATATGTTTATGTTTATATATTTATATGTTTATGTTTATATATTTATATGTTTGTATGTTTATATATATGTTTATGTCTATGTTATATATATATATATATATATATATATTATTTATTTATTTATTTATATTATTCACTAATTATTTGATATGAGACATGCAGTGTAGCCGTATGTATTTTAGCCTAATTTTATACGTGGAGAATAGAGATCGTGAGTTCATATTTTATCACGTCAAGTAGAAGACAATCATAATTATTTTAGATTCTAGCATATTTTTTTTAATTTTGAAAAAAACATGTAAATTTTTAATTATTTTGTAGTTGAAACATCAAACACAAATTCCCAATATTTATATTTGCCACATTTTATGAAAATACTCCAATTTGTAATATGAAATTTATTTTTCAAGGACACTATTGAAAGAATAGTGTGAGTAGTATTTTCAAAAATATTCACATAATATGTGTGTGTGTGTGTGCGTGATTTAACATATATATATATATATATATATATATATATATATGTGTGTGTGTGTGTGTGTGTGTGTGTGTGTGTGTGTGTGTGTGTTATTATATATATATTATGTGAACAATGTTTCGAAAACATTGTTCATGTTTTTCGAAAACACTCTTGATGTGTCAATAGTGTTTTGGAAAAGCTAATTTTTAAAAAAGAAAGGATATTAACATACTATTTTGATCTTTAAAGCCACTCAACATAATTTTTCCTTTAAATTATTATCATTTTCAATGGGGGAAGAATTATTGTCCATCTAATAGCAGAGATGATAGACTAGCAAATATGATTTTGTCTAGTTAAATTATTTAGGACAAATTATCAAGGACAAATTATCAATTAGGATGATATGTGTTCTATAATTATCCATAGGTATGGGAAAATAAGATAATTACTCTAAAGGGTGAGCAAAATTATTATTATTTCTCTAAAGTACTATCTATCTAACAAAATATCAAAAAATGCCCTTATAATAGAGCTATCAAACGGGACGTGTTGGGCTGGCCTAACCCATCTTTAGCCGGCTTGACCGTGCTTTCGACACGGTTCTTTGAAGGTTAACCTGGCATGGGCCAGCGACACAAATCCGTCGGGTTCTGCCCGGTCGGGCCGAACCCATAATATAAAAAAAATTAGGGTTTCGGCATGTGCCGTCCAGCCGCCACCCCGCCCGAAACTGTAATTTTTTAAAAAAAATTAGGTTCTCAGCTCATGCTGAGGTACCGTGCCAACGAGCCACGGTACCGTGCCGTGCCAGGCATGGAATGAGGCCCGGTTGGCCTCGGCATGGCACGACATTAATGGTGCCGTGGTCGAGCACTGCACAAACCTGGGCACAAAAAATTCCTATGCTGAGTCAGCACAGGCACGACCGAATCGTGTAGTGCCTCGTGCCGGACCAGGCTGGCCCGGCCCGATTGACACCTCTACCTTATAATTTGTTTTTTATATGAAATCCCAAACTTGCGAGAAAAAGGCATGTATGCCCATATTTCATTTTCAGATAGAACTAAGTTGAAGTCTATTTAAAAAAAAGAACATAGATTACATAATACAATTTGAGATGAATGAGACATTGATGCTGTGAGCCCATCTAAATTTGTATGTAGCTGACATATTGATGGAGCACTTCTTTCGTGAGAGTGAGAATCAAAAGAAGCAATGATAGTACAATCAAGCCCATCTAAGTAGACGATTTTACAAATTGAGCAATAGATCAAGTGATTCCAATGGAGTTGTATTCTCTACTTTGAGTTATTATCCCCTAGTCGTTCCTCTTTATCAACCCTAATGATAGTACAACTTCTAAAGAAATAAACTCACTACATCTTGGTTCTTCCAGTGCTTATTTAACATTAATGTAAAAACAAACACCTAAAGATTTCCTTCCATTTGCATCTTATTCATAATCAACGACTTGTATATGTGAAACAATTAGGTCTTCATATTTTCCATAGAGATGCTCTACAAAAATTTCAACTACAACTACTTGTTCTACATCTTCTTGGAGCAACAAGTTATCTTCCATCAAAGCACTTTTCTCGTGCAACTCATCTTCTTTCATAGATATCTTTGAATTTGATATCTTTTCTGATTCTCCTTCAATTTTTCCTATATAAATATTTGTGTTCCTCCATTTCTTATACTTCATGATTACAAATGTGTAGGGTGTTTACCTACTCATTAGCTTCTACATTTTCATGGTTGACTTGGGTTGGAAATTTAGACTTTAGTGTAGGCTCACCTTTTTCAATATAACTACTACCTCCTGCCAAGTTATCTGTATCTTCTACTTTACTTTTTTCTTGCATGTTGCATGATTTTATTGAGAAAGATGATGTCTCCCATTTTGAACTCTACAATTTTTCATTTCCTCCATCTCTCAACCGTATTGATGACCTAACAATTTATGTTGCATTAAAGTTTCACAGATGACTGTTGCTTCTAACACCATTCCATCATTTGTTGCCTATGTCATCATCAAATGTTTGGTTCATGTTGCCATGTCTTATCCATGATCAAATATTCCTTCTCTATTTGAATAGAACCATTTCAGCTTGAGTTGAGTTAATAATGTTCTAGCTCGAGACAACCATAATAGAGATAGAAGGAAATTTAGTCATCAATATATACTAACAAGAAAATATAGCGGAGTTGGAGTCGTTCCATAATTTAGAAAACTAGTTGGATGCATTATCTAGCTAGATGCATGTCAAATTGGAGAAAATAAGGTTATTTGTATTTTTAATTTTATTTAATGAATAATTTGTTTATATCTATCGTTCCTAGTAATTATCTATCCCCTCTCATTCTTTTTGATAATTTTTCTTATTAAGAAGAACTAAGATAATTCCTATAAATAAAGGCAAAATTATGATAATTACTCTATTTTCAATTTTTTTGAAAATCTATATAAATATAAAAATAAATATTTATATCAACACACACGCATATATAACTATACATGTAAACACACACACACACACACACACACACATATATATAAACCTCTATATAAAGTCATATATATGTATAGTTATATATATAGGTTTATATATACACTACAATAAAAGACAAAATCAAAAATACCCTATTTCATTTCTAATTCTGTCACAATAGTCAAATAGCGATGTAATTAGAAATGAAAAAAAAACAATTTCTAAAATGTTCCTCTCTAAATATTTAGAAACAGATAGTGCAATGCCATTTCTATAAATAACAATGGATTTTTTTCGTTGCTAAAGTTAGTGATGGCAATGAAATCTTGGATTTAGTGATGGAAAAAATAGAAACGTATTATCCGTTTCAAAATGAGCAATGGAATAACATAGAAATACAATATCCATTTCTATTTTAGAAATGGATTTAGAAATATCATTTTTTATCTGTATTATCTGCAACATGAACATGTCCCATTTGTACAATTTTCTGTATGTTGTATACAATATACAAATATATACATAAATCATATGACCTGTAATCAAATAAGTACATCTACATATTATTTATCAAATGACATTCACATAATTTCTACTATAGAATAGTACGTCATATATACTTCAATTCAAAATTTAAAAATAATTTACATAAATGTTCATATAATTCAATACACAATTCAAAACCTAATTAAAAAATAATAACACAAAAATCATAATTTCACATCAAATATATTCATTGCAAAAAAAAATAACATAATATCACAAGCAAATATGAGTCCTTGTCATGATAAATATTATCCGAGATCTGGATTGATCCTCTCTAGAATTATAAAATATAGTTGATGTCTTTACCAACCTACACATTATTTTCTCCAACTTCAAAATCTTATGTTTCTCTCTTTTCATTCTTTTCTCCTCTTTTTTCAAACTTTTGGCCTCTATTTTGTTTATTTCTTTAATTTCTTTTTTGCATTGGTTCTTTTTTTTTTTTTGCATCTCTTCATTCTTTTATTGCATCTCCTCATTCTTTTATTGCATCTCCTCATTTTTTCATTGTAATATATCTTGAATTTCCTGCATCTCCTCATGAAACCTCTCATCAATCATGTTATTGTAATTAGAAGCCGATGATGAAGAACTCTAAATAGAACCTAGATAAAATGTAGACGTGTGGGTTATGGGTACCAAGACTGTATACTTGCTATTTTTTTGGGTTCACTCTGATATTCTGAAAGTAAATATGCATAATATCAATCTCTTGCACCTTTGTAGAAGGATCTGTCAAGTAATTGCAATCATATTCTCCACAACTTTTTATATTTGTTAAAATATAACATAACTCATCATTAATATATTCAAATAATTTTTATTCCAATACAATAAATTATCATCTCCCTACTAAAAAATAACATAAAAATGAAGTTCGTCATTATATTTAATGAGTCTATAAATAATAAATCATTAGTTATGATAAAAAAATATACTTGAGTTTGCATATGATACTGCAAGTACAAAATGAGAAACACATATTAATATCATTTGAGTGCTTGTCCAAAAATGATTAATCATTTTCTTATACATTTGCTTGAATACCTCAAATGATGTCGGGGGATATCCTAACTCAATCTCATAAAAATAAATAATAGTTACTATTAAGGTATATCATTCATTATTACACATATATTATCTTTTGCATTCAAAAAATTTAAAGAATAAAAAAATGTAAGACAGTTATACCAAATCTTATGAATGTTGGTAGGTTATCTTTGAACCTCCAATATGTTTTGAAAGTCATAATCATTCATCTGCTTTCTTTGATCGATAATTATGTGAGACCATATGGGACAAGGCCTTAAACTTTTAATTATTCTAATATTTTCGCTACTTTACCCAAACACTAAGGGGGACACTATTAGACTTTGCATCTTTACCATAATTTTTTCTTTATTTTAAAAGCTTTTCATTGTATCTTATACTTGCCACATAGTTTCATATATCCTTCATCGAGACCACCAAGATATTATTCCATTTATGCTTTTTCTACATAAACCAAATAAAATAACAATACATTATTATACATTTATTTTAAGAGTAAAAAATCTTAGACCAATTTAAAAAACAAGGAAATACATGAAAATTATACCTGAAATTCTTCGGAATAAAATTTTTTATTACTTGGGTGCACTTTGCTCTACTTTATACTATTCGCAACTAATTTCTCATTAAATATATTCTTGATCATATGAGAAGCAAAAAAAATATAATTGTAAAATATTTTAACATCAGCACGTACATATACACATAAACAAAATACATAAATATTATTTTAATTCTAAGTTAATATTTAGTATTATTTTAATATTTAATTAAAATAATACTAAATATAAATGATTTCAAAGTTTTTATAATTGTTCACTCCTATTTGATGTCATGATGAAAATATTAAATATAAATGATTTCAAAGTTTTTTCAATGTTACAACATCAACCCAATGTCATGACACAACAAATTCATTAAACTATTATAATACATGACTTGACCATGATAATATAAAATATCAACTTAAAGAATTGAAAAATAGGAGTGAACAAAAGTGAGGGAAATTTGAAATAGAAAGGGAAAGTGAAAAAGTGCAAGGTAAATTTGAAATCAAAAAGAAAAAGTATAAGTTATCATCAAGGGCATGAATGCCACTATTGATTAGAGACAAATTCAAGTCAAATGGAAGCAAAAATAGATTGGGAACCATATTTGAGATCTAGATCATAATGGTAGCTATCATTGGAAACCCATTTTTCAACAAAATGATCTTCTAATCATTTCATACAAAGTCTCTTCAATGTCAGGGAAAATAGGGATCTTTAAAGGAGTAGAAATTTGGAGTAGAAAGGGTATCATCCATTCTAATGATAATCCATAATTGATAACCACTATGTATACTGAATGTAAAAATTTGTCTATACCATCCTATATTTCATCTAACAATCAAAGATGATATTTCCACCATCTCAAAGAAACTTTTATCATACACAAGAAAATATACTAATCCTATAGTCTAAGTATCTACGTGAGAACCAAATTTATCTTCTCAACTTGAGTAGTTGTTAATTCATTTTTAGTTGATCAAATAGTCATAATAAATTTTATGGAATTGAAATCTAGACTTACTTTAATTGCATTACTACTCAACCAATGAGCTTTTAGTGTTGTGTTATGAAAAATAAATTTTTGGTATCATTGTCTACTATTATTTTTACTTATATTGGTTGTATTAAAATCTCAAAGTAGTTATCTATTAATGTTTCCCACTAATAATCTGAGGGTTTGATCAAAAATAAGATATTGAAAAGCTTATTCTACACCCTCTTAGTTATACTCATTATTCCCACTAATAACCCAAAGGTATTGGCTTAGCCACAAATCTTCGGCACATAAATTTTGTGGCTAAAAAAAGAAAAAATAAACAACAAAAACAAACACTAGATAATAAAATATATTTAAATAACTAGAAAAAAAACTACCTCTTTCAAAGATATATAGTTAGGCCAAATCAATATTAACTAATTAAAGCAAATATAATAGTAGACAATGATACCAAAAATATATTGTTCACAACACAACACCAAAAGCTCATTGGATGAGTAGTAATACAATTATATTAGTATGGTAAACATTTTTTAGAAGATACAAATAATAATATCATGATTTTCTTATAGTTTTATGATAATATCAAAATGATTGTAGTTAGCTAAGATGAGATAAAATTGTGACTATTTTCATTTTCTTTGAGGGACAAAGAAATAAGTTGGTTCAAATGTCTATCTAGAGGATCTATTGAGAATTGAGATAAATTTGTGTAAGATTTTCTAACCAAGTTTTTCATGCATCAAATTACTTCACAACTGAGGGCAGAGAAAATTAGCTTAGACAAGAGGGTAGAGAATATTTAGTTGATGCTGTGACATTTAATAATTTTGTGATGATATTTTAGAATTTTTCATTCCTATTTTCATAACGATATTGAGCTCTAGAGGTGATTCAAATATTATTTTCTACTACTAAGCTAATATTTAATTCATTTATATTTATTATCCAAAACTTGGAAACACATATATTATTTTAATTCTAAATGATAATGTTCAATAAGTAGCAATATCATACTTTGTTATTATTTTAAATTACCAAATTTCTAATATTATAATATACTTATAATAATTGCATTAATATTTTATTTTATATTTAATTAAAATAGAAAAAAATAAAAAATGATAATGAATACATATGGTAAACTTAAGAAAGTTACGTATTGTTTATTGTCAATAATAAGCAAAATGAAGATTTTTTCATAACTTGACATACAAATTATGGATTGTGAATATTCCACTGGTGTCAATGTTACAATACCAATATATGGGCTTCCTAAGATAGGTTGGATAGAGCTACTAGTATCTTCTAGTACAAAAATATATGAAGATGAAATATATGTGGTGGTAAACCTATGTATGTGTCATGATTAGGTGATATCAAATTTTCTTCTATACATGTAGGATAATGCAAAAAAGATATTTGTAGTATTGTCATCAATGAATACATGTAGATTTCATTTTCCACGAACTATTAGTTGACTTCATATACCTATTTCCACACATTGAGATCCTCGGCCTATTGAATGGTTACCTCTCATACCTAAATCAAGTTATATAAATATCAAAATATACAAAGGAAATAAAAACAAATAATGAAAATGGCATAATAATAAAACATAATGATAGACACATTGATATTAAAAAAAGCAAATAAAAATGTTTATTTAACATCCAAATTATAATGATTACAAAATAAAAATGATATAATAACAAGGTAGTCAATAAAATTATTGCCATCATTAGAAATTTCTAACAAATCATCACTATCTACATATACATCGTCATCTGATTTTGTAATTAATTTATCCTCATTATCTTCTTTGATATGACCATCATCAATCTCTTGAAATGGTGATATATGCGATGAAGTAACAATAACATCATTTTCAACAACTTTGAGAGCTGATCTAGGTTTTATCTTACATATTGCCCAACATTGATATGAATTTCTTCTTGTGGTTGGATAAGTGGTGTAACACACTCATTTAGCTTATACCAC
Source organism: Sapria himalayana (assembly GCA_029783825.1). NCBI lineage: Eukaryota > Viridiplantae > Streptophyta > Magnoliopsida > Malpighiales > Rafflesiaceae > Sapria > Sapria himalayana. Next base: position 10,349,575 of record JAREIK010000088.1, read on the forward strand.
AAGAATGAATGGCCCGTACTTATGAAAATATTTTTTATGGTGCACATCAACAAGGTTGTATTGATGATGAATTCTAGTACACATATTTGGAATTATATCAAACCATTTTTACTTAAATAGAATTATCCTCTTAATTGGTAAAGCATGATACTCCACATGTAGAATTTCATTTAGTCGACTTTGAAAATCAGTAGTAAATACAGTATAGTTAAACTCCTTGATGTAAACACAACTATTCATTGCAGCTCTATTTTAACTATGTTTCAAAATGTATGTGTGCATAGCATGATACTTCTGGTCATCCAAAAAATATCTTGATGTTGCTCTACAATATGATCAATCTGCATGTCTAAAAATAGAAAGAATATCATTTTTTTTCTGATCCATCTCCCATACCATATGCATTATTTGGTGATAATTTGTTATTGCGATTATACAATTATGGCTAAAAATAGTGTGCACAAAATGCTGAAGCCTCTTCAACCAAGTAGGTATTGCATATCGATCATTCCACTTTGATTTTATTTCGAACATTATTTTTTAATTTTCTAAAAATCTAAAATATATATATTAGAAAAAAAATATTCATCAAGTACATTAAAATTTTTAGATTAACAAATGAAAAATATATAACCTCTCAAATGGATACATCCATTTGTATTGCATAGGGACTAATATCATGGATTTATAAGGTAAGTGGACCCAAAAATGGTATATAAAGTCAAAGAAGCTAGGAAAAAAAATATGCTCAAGTTTGCATAAAATAATAGGAATGTCATTTTGTAATTGGTCTATTTCTTCCTTTCTTATGATATTACAAGTGAGATTCTTAAAAATTATTTATTTCAATCAATACTTTCCAAACATATTGTCAAAGTAACTCACAGAATGTTATGGGTATTAGCCTCTACATGAATACTGGTAGTCATGATTTTTTATCCCAAATAAATTATGTTTCTTCAGTTCAACACATCTTTATATGTTTGATGAATATCCATCTAGGAACCTGAGCTCCATTAGTCATTTGCACAAAGCTTCTTTTGCATCTTTTTCAAGACTATAACAAGCCTTAAAAAATTTATTTGTTATTTCATCCCTAAGTAATTTTGGAGGTGAGCATAATTATTTCAAATTATCTCTTGATTTGGCATTATCTTTTGTTTTTCCTTTCACATTCATGATATTATTAAAAATATAAGTCATGAAAGTCACGTCTAAGTCATGCCTAATTAGATTAGTTTTCCAATAAAATAAATCTCAAAAGATACTTCTTTTCATCCACCCATAGTGATAATTCTTTGAAATTTATGCATTAATGCAATCTGTATCAACATCCATAACATTTTCTAATTCATATCTTTCAATTAAATCTAATATTTTGTCACCTGACCTCAAAGGTGACCCACCTTTTATGACTTTATGGCCTTTTCCAAATACATCAATATTAATCCTAAATGGATGGTTCATATGTAAGAATTTATGGTGGTTATCAAACTAAGAAGTCTTTCCTCCTTTGCTCAGATAATTATTCTGTAGTACTCTATCCCAGCAACATTGAATATACATGAAATTGACTAATAGTTCATATAAGTGCTGCCTTCATTTTGAAGTTATACTTTCTCGATATATCATATGTTTCGACACCATCATTCCACAAATTTTTGAGCTTGCCTATAAGGGGCTGTAGGATAACAACTAATTTGTCTTTTGGATTTCTCAAACTAAACACGATAACACACAAAAATATGTACTCATATTTCATGCACATACATGGTAGTAAATTATAAGGTGTAACACTAACTGATCATGGAGAGTATTGTTGCTTTATTTGTTCAAATTGATGAAATCCATCTGTGCACAATCCTAATCTAATATTATAGTTTTCATCTATAAAAGATGGATGCCAATCATCAAAATGTTTCCAAGATAAAAATTTGAGCAATGTTGAATAATGTCATATTCAATAATATGCTCTGTGCCAACTCATGTCATTAGTAGTGGCTTCAGATACAACTAATTTTTATAAATGAGGAGTCAAAGGTAAATAATATATCTTTTTATGAAGAATATTTTATTTTCTATCTTTTACGTGCTATATTTCTTTTATATCGAGGATAACATAAATTATATGCAATTACTTCACTGTCTATGCTCCAATATATCATGCAACTATTAATGTATCAATGTATTTTTTCCATCAGTAAACTCAAACCTTACATTAACTTCTTTGTATTGTAAAAATTATCATGATGTTATTCTTTTGTAATAATTTAGATAAAAATGGCATATTTCATCATAATACCTCACTGAAAAATGATGTTTTACCTTTAAATTCAAAAGTTTTTCCACCACAAATAACTTTGAGTGGAAATATGGATTACCTGGTCAAACCTCTTCTTCTAAAGTTTTCAGTATTTCATAAAATTGTTTTGCTGATGATATTAGGATATCATCAGCAATATTTAGATTTAATGAATGATCGATAACATTATTCAACATTACTTCACATGTATCATTGGGATAAGAAAATTTCTTTGCAACATTATTCAACACTTCTATGCATTATTTCTTAGTTATTTTTGGCACAACTAATTATCCATGTTTATACAAAATATAATAGTCTCTAACAAATACATTTTTGCAAGATGATATCACACGGTGTCCACATCTTGGAAACTCTGATTTTGATATTTATGTGCATTACATGTACATCTTATTTTTGTTTTATCCATAAATTTATGTTATTTTTCAATAAGGAAATAAACTCTCCAATCCCCTCTACAAACTCATTGATCAAAAATTTATCTTTCAGTCTTATATTCATCAATTGACAATTTGGTCATATAATGTTTTCCATTCCTATAACACATAACACAAATATTTTTTGAATTATAAAAATATAGATAAAGATTTATTTGTAATAAAGATGTAACATTTTTATGATATTGCATAAATCTAATAAATAAGTTGTATTAAAATTATTATTATATAATTTTGGGTTAAAATGAGATAAGGCAGGTTGCTTCAATATCTTAGATATTTATCAAAAGACATAAGTTGTAATTTTTTTATTTACATAAAACTAAATATTTGATATATATCTATATTGGATGTAATTGAATTAAAAAAGAAAAAAAATTTGCAATGTCATAATTCTTTATTTCTAAATTAATAATCAATACTAACTAATTAGACAAGCACATTATAATAATAGAAATAATAAATAAATTCTCAATGTTAATGCATTTTTATTTATCAATGAAAAAATAATAAAAAATAAATCAACTATCGACAGATAATATTAAAAAATTAATAGAAATATCTTCTAATCTATATGAAGCATTAAGTATAAATAGTCATATACCATATGTGATATGTTATATGATTTTTTTAATATTAAATTAAGGGATGTGATATTTAATTTATTGCACATTTAGTGAAATATATATCAAACAACTATATAAAATTTGAAATGATCTTATAATTTTTTTTTAGTTTTAAATTGTTCATTATGTTTCATCCTTCCAATTGCATACCCTCATAATTTTATTTATGATTTTCATTATTATTATAAATAAACTTTTAGTATTTGTTATAATAATTATAAATTGTTCATTATTAAAGTTGCAATATTATATGAGTTATTTTTTAAAAAATTATAACATTTCATATAATCCTAGTAAAGACACAAAATGCAAATTAAATATAATGATCAAAAATATAGGTCGATAACAAAATTCACTAAAAAATCATATCTCAATTATGTAACACAATGTAAAATGTAAAATGTAAAATGTACAAATTTATAAATTATAATTATAATCATTCAACAAAACAATATAGAGAACCCAATATGAATATTAAAAATAAAAACAAACTAAATGTAACATCAAAATGTACAAATTTATCTTTTCTTGGATCTAAGATATAATATATATAGGATAAATGAAAATTTATAATTTCATACCTCAATTATGGATGAAATGTGTGTTGATCAATATATGGAAGAAAAGAAATCGACAAACAATTCGAACAAACTCGGAATCTAAATAAAACCCCTTAAAACCCTAAGTTTGTTCAACGTTTCAAAGTGGTGTTCAATAAATTAATTATCATAATTTAGTGACATAATTTTTTTTTCATTTCTAATTTAGTGACGAAATGTCATTCCATCATTACTTTTTTTTAATGATATAGTGACAGATAAGTATGTCATTTCTCATTTAGTGATATAAATTATTATCATCGCTAAATATAGAAATAGATAATTAAGTGCATCTAATGTTGGAATTAATATTTCATCATTAGATACATTAATACATAAATACATTAATAAGAATTTATAAATTTCCACTTCTAAAAATACATTGACACATGCATTTTTGTCGCTAAATGACATGCAAGTGTATCTAAATCAATTTCGGGTCACAATGGTTATAGAATTAAAATACACATAAAAATCAATCGCTAATTAGTAGAGGTGTCAAACGGGTCATTCAAGGCTGTGATAGGCCGGCCTGGCATGGTTTTAGCTGGCCTGACTGTGCTATCGTGCTGGGCCAGGCATGACACGGTACAAAAACCATGCCATGCCATGCCCAGCACGGTTTATTAAGACAAGGCCCATCATGGTCTAGTTGTACATGCCAAAACAGGTCCGTACGGGCTAGTCAAAAAAAATTTAATTTATTTAATTTAATTTATTTTTTGTTTATAATATTTATGTAATTATAAAATACAAATTAGATAATATGTAACAATATTTAAATTGTATATTGTGAATATATGAATAGTCATAAAGTTTAATTTGTTATGCTATTTGTTTTAGTTATGTATTAATTAGATTAGATTATAATTTATTAGAATTATATTTTAGAATTTTTAATGAAATTATTAAATGAAAAAAATAAAATAAACACAAATTTATTTAACAAAAAAAAACAAGGTCACACTCACAAAGCCAAGAGTCAAACGGCTAAACCAAAGCAAATATAATGTAAATAAACATAAGTACAAAACATCGAAATCAAAAATCAGAATCAAACATAACTCATAAGCAAAAGCATAACTATAACATAAGTGTCACTGTCGTTGTGTCGCAATCTCACAATCATCTACTGTCAAGCATCAAGTAGCAACCTCATCAATCATCCATCAGCGATTGCACAAAAGTCACGTAAAATGAAATAAATGGCTGCAGTGCCACTCCCAGTCCCAGCACGATCCTTGATGCTAAATATCGAATCCTCCCAATCCTTCATGCATGCTAAAGCCTCAATAATATCTGGATGTAATCTCAATCTTTTATCCGAAAACACATTCACTACAACAGAAAAAGTAGACTCTGATGCTACGCTTGACACCAGATGAGTCAGTAGATCCCATGTCATCTTAGATAGCATGGGAAATGTGCACTCAAATGATTTCCGCCACTGTAATATATCAAGATTCTTAGTATCAGAATATGATAGTATTGAGCAGTAATCGGTATCTAAGTACTAAGACAGCTCGCTCCTATTCGACGGTCCACCCTGTCATTTCCCCTTAGCTAACTGAATGGAAAAATCAACATCTCCAAATATGGTATCAATGTCTATACGTATAGCCTCACAACTACTACCACCATATCTAGTATCGTAGTATGTGAAAAGGCTAGTCAACTTCTCGTGAATAAACCCTTCAGATGGGTTCCAGGTTCATGCACGAGGAAATGTAAATCAAAATATTATCTACCCCTTCCACCTTAACTTTAGGGTCCATGCATACAGTGAGACAATAAAAAGATGGAATGGTAGACCAGTACTTTAAGTACTTGGTTTCCATCTTTGCAACCATATTACTAAGTGTCGGGTCAGCTCAATACTTCCTAAATATGCTATTAATGTTGCACATGCACCTAAATATAATGTAAGTCGTGAGAGTATAAACTGACGAACACGTGTTCATCATTTCATAAAAAATCATCAGAAATTTCATAAATAAAATTCTTAAAGCCCAGTTAGTGTCGTTAATAAAAAGTTCGTCACTCTTACTATTGATGTAGTTGGATATCACGTGTTTGTATCCAACACATGACTCCAACATCAGGTACGTGTAATTTCAATGGTGTCTCACATCCGATTAAAATTTCTTCTTCTTAAGATTTGCAGACAAACATAAACTACTGAACTCCTGTTGTCTGTGAGGCATGCGAATGTATTTTAGTGAGTTACATATTTTTTCCAAAGTGGGGGAATACACCTTCATCCCTTATACAATCAAGTTAATCACGTGACACATGCATCTGACATAGAAAATCTCTCTTAATGGTGTATCTCCATTATTCCTAACAAACATGTTAATCACTACTCCATTATTAGATGCACTATCAAATGTGATACTAAAAATTTTATTTTGAATTTTATATTCTCTAAAGATCTTAATCATACACTCAAAAATGGCAGGACCATCATGAGGACAGAGAATCACATAGAATCCTAAACTTTTTTTATTCATAGTCTATTTAGAATCTACATAGTGGGTTGTGAGACATGCATAAGATGCATCATTGTGATTAGTCCAGACATTGGACGTCACGGATACCACTCCACTATATGCATCAAATTCATTAATTATTAATTGTTTTTCTAACTTATAATATTTTAGTATGTCGTTCCTAGATATGGACCTAAGAATCCTATGATAAGTAGGCTGAAAATATGTTTGCATGATGCTCACTACCTTTGGAACTTCCGAAAATCTGATTAGAAGACTTATCAATGTGCTAAGTTTTGCCATACTTTTTCTACCAAACTCGCTGTGGTATATGAAGGGGATAAAATTTGAGATTGTACTGGATCCAGTCTCAAAAAATGCAGTGCTAAGTTGAGTTTGCCTAGGATCTAATGCACCATATTTTTTGGTGCATAATTCGGCATACCTCTTAAGGTGTCTAGTCTCAAACGCACTTTTATAAGTTAAATTTTCTTACAATATTTGCACAGTATCATTTTTTTTACTCATCTCTAATATTTTTTTTGTTTTATTATATTAAAATGAGTCCAAACTATAGAAATCCTTCTCTAGTTTTTTATTTTTTAGATTTTGGGTTGAGATGATTGAAGAAATCAAAGTTTCAGCAGCCTCATACCTTTGTATAAGATTTTCACTTTCTAAATTTAAATTAATTTCATTAGTATTAGTATTTGTTATTTTTTTAGTTTTTTTAGACAAGATGATAACTTAAAGAGTAGAGAGAGAAAAAAAATAGAAATACCTATAAAGTAGTTTAAAGGAAAAGTACGTGTACCAAAAATCCAACTTCTAATGACCAATACAAACACCAACTAAAGATGAGTCTGCGTTGCGAGCCCCGAAAAGTCGAGCCAAAATTATGAGAGAAAGAATTTTAGGAGAGAAATTGGAGAGAGTGAGAATATGAGATTTTTATGTTTTTGAAAAACTTAAAAATTAGAGAGTGGGTGGGAGGCTTTTATTGAAAAAAAATTTAGAATTTTTTTTTTAAAAGTAATTTTTTTATTTTTTTGAATTTTTTAATAATTTTTTGGGGCAGTATCATGTGAGCTGTCAGATTATGCCCTATAGCCGTCGGAGGCAAAATTCGACAGCTAAATTTCAAATAATTCTTTTAAAATATTTGAATCGTTGGTAGTAACCCCATAACAGGCCGTTGGGGTTGGTTCAGATTCGGGCTCACCCAGTTTCCAGATCCGTAGGGTTAAGGCTTAGCTCGATGGGGCAGTATGGCAGTGGTACCTCGGCTAGTGCCGAGGTACCTGGCCAACAGATCTACGATACTGTGCCGGGCAAAGCACATGGCACGAGGCTCGGTTGGCCTCGGCATGGCCAAATTAATCCATGTCTCCTGCCGGGCCGGGCTAGCCTTGCCCGTTTGACACATCTAGTTTTAGTATTCATTTTTGGCTAAAACTCTACCTAATTGGTTAAGATAATTTTTATATGTCATGAACATTCTAACTAATCAGCATAATTTTTTTACTATGCGACACATTCTTAGTGAATATGATATTATTACATAGTCATATCCATACTACCAAGTCATATTAAAGATATTATCACATTAATTCTATGTTGTAGTAATTAAATACCCCACTAATATTCAAGATAATGACTAAGTCAAAACTCGATGACTTTTTATTTAATATAAATTGGTAGTTTCAAGTTAGAGTCATGATTTTTTCTTTAATATAAACCTTTTTATTTAATATAGCTTGGTGGGCAAACTACTCATGCTAAAGCTTTAGAATACTAAAAGTTATACTAAAAGTTATAGAGAATATTAAACAATATTAAATAACACCCTTGAATGCATGACATAATCTTTTTTTTTTTTTTGGAATAATGATCTCCAATACTAGATGGGTAAGATAATAACTTTGGTCATCATACATCAAAATTTCTCTATCTAGAATAATTTAATTGGACACTAGACATCAACACAATTACAAACTAAACTACTTAGTTTGGAGTACCTATTTTGGACATTTAGCTAAACTACTCAAGATAAGATAATAGTAATGAGGGAACTAGATTAGGCATCAACCACTAATCAAATGGATATGTTTGGTGTTGGAATGAAATTAGTCATGCATGGTATTTAGCATAACTAATTTATCAAGGTCATCTAGCCTATGATTGGACAAAAAAGTTAAATATAATAACTAGTTATCCAAATAAACAATCATTTAAATGCATACATAAAACCTACAACATGAAAATCTTACATGTCTAAGAAAATGGTATCTAGTTGTTTAGACAAAAAAATGAAAACAAAAACCTCAAAGCTCATCTAAAAGAAAGAAAATGATGGTTTCATAATCCATCAAATAAGATACATGTCCACAACAAAAATTATGAGGCTCAAAGTTCATCAAGCACAAAATAGAATCATGCAGTTAGATAACATACATAAAAAACCATATAATTATGTAACATTTAAAAAATTATTTAGTTAATCATGCAAATTTCTAAGAGATAAACTTTATCCACATCAACCGAGGGGCACATCAACTCAACCTTATTGATATGTTAGATCAACTTGTGATCCACCCAGTCTTGTTTCTTATGCATCAATAATATTCCTTGTCTTTGACACAAAATCTTAAGTAGAAACTCATGAGATAGTGACTCCATAAATATGGGAATGCCATCTAGTACACTAGGACTATCATTACAAATAATGTGATGCAACATACATTAATTATGTCCATAATGAAAGAACTTGTCCAACCTCACTTTTCAAATTATCCAATCTTTCTTCTAGAACCATAATTATGAAAAAGCTAAAAAACTTTAATTCAAGAAAATATTTTGTCACCTCAAGCTCTTCACAAGAAAAGATTTATTCAGAACTATTTTAGAAGTCACTTGGCTACTCATTCACTAGTCTCTCTCCATGCTACCTCTAATGAGTAAATATTTATGGAACTTATCATTTCTAGCAATAACACTAAAAATTTGTTACAACTTTATGATGGTGTCAAAATTATCATAGTTTACATGAATCCCAACACATCGTTGGGTGAAGATTTATTATCCAACATTGCTCTATTAGTATATGTGTTATACAAATAAAAAATTAGAAATAAGTCTAGATATCTATCTCACATAAATTGTGTAGACAGTCCGATAAACCAATAATAAGCTAACATCTACTTGATTTGAATAAATATAATTGGTCTTTGGAAAGATACACAAACACTAGGGTTGAGTTAGTTTCTATGCATGATTATGTTTCTTTAGTATTTGGTCAATATCATGTCAGATTTTGGATGAAGGGTAGATTAATATGAAAATACCCATGTGTTCTCTTGGCATTCAAGATGGTCTTTATCCTTGAATTGTTACTATTAAGAATAATCCTCTCATAGATATTTTCTTAGTATTTTGATACTAAAGCAACTTATTGTTTCATGTAAGGGTCATTCTCATATCAATTTTCCTTGATGATTACTTCTAATATATACTTTTATTCTCTAGACTTAAATTATCTTAAATATATAAAATACTATAGTACTAAATATGTTTTTGCTTAGGTTTTGTAAGTTTCATACCCATAATAATTTACATATATCTTCTCATGAATATCACTTATGGAAGTCATACAAGCGGGTTTTCACCATCATAATAGTCTCCCTCACCTACATGTGTCACATGACATATCTATTATTATCTTTCATTACTAATACATTACTCCCACATTATGATAAAACTTAAAGGTTGGATGGTCTACTTAACCCCCAAATTACTCGAAGGTTAGTTCTTCTAGAAAGTATATAATTATCTTAAATACATCCATACTTTTAATTTCATAAGCACCATACTCATAAAAATTAAACTTACCTAAACTTTGAGTCTTTACACATTGGCTTATCTTATTCATTAAGATTAGAAGAGTTGTTACTTCTTTATTAATTATCACCATCCACCATGGCTGACATGTATAAGCCTAAGTATTCTTGTAAATCTTAAATTTTGATTATAATTTACATTCATATCCATCAATGTTCAAATACAAACATAAACTTATTAATTTATTAATTCATCACAACACAAGAATATTCTCCAACCCTAAATCTCAATTTAACCATACATTATGGAGGAAATCATATGAGATATGATCATTGTGATATATTGAGATATATCTTAATGAACATCTAAGTAAAAAATCTTAATTTTAATTGAAGATTCCTTGTGTTTGCCTTGGATTATTTCTAAATGAATGTCAAAATTTTATCGCATAGGATTATTGGTGTTTTTAGTTATAATTTCTCATCTTTTCCTCTCTCTTTGCTTCAAATTTTCTAAGTATCATAATCTTACTTTAGTCATCTATGTGATATTTTATGTTGGAAGTCATGACATAGACTTTATGGCACAACTTTATTATCTTTTAAAAATATTCTTTGGAGCATTGATGTTGTGGTAGTAGGAATGGCCATGATCGATGCCTTTACTCTCGATAACACAAAACTATAGTAATAGAATTAGCCATAGCTTTGATCTTGGCTATCTGAGCAAAGGGTGGTGGCACTTGAACTACCATGAGTGAGACACTCAATATTTGTAATACAACATCATGATACTATAATTAGCCATGGATTTTCTCTTAGCTTTCTAAGCAAAGTATCATGGAAATGAGATTGCCATGATTAAGATAGTTACTCTCTATAATACAAAGCCACATCTTTGGAATTGGCTATGCGTTCAATATTTTATAGTATTGAATAAAGTCACGATTAATGTAATAATTCTTAAAAACATAATATCATGATAGAAAATAATATTATTATTCAAAATCCTTGGCATTTTGGCTCTACATCAAATAAGTTATGACTCTAAAAATTTTCACAACTATTTCTACTAGTGGGGTATTTGGTTTCCATGATGAAAAAATAATATCCTGGACATTAAGTATTTTATATATAGTGTGGTCACGACTCCAAAAAAATATTACAATCATGATGATTGTATTGTATATTGAAATTACTGTGTGAACTTGGTGATAATGTTGTGCCATACAAAGAAAACCATGATAATAGAATTATCACGACTCTCCATTACTTCTCTCATTTCCAAGCCTTTTCTCCCCGTGTCTATAATTCTACCTAAAATTTGATTTCCTAATATTCATCAAATTCACTTCAAATAAGAATTTAGTAAAATTTCTCCAATAAATACTAGAATAAGTATACACAAAATAATAAAAAATCACCAAATGACCCAAAAAAGTTGATACATGGATCATCAAATAAACTCATACACTAAAGATATTGCTCATCATTGAATAATAAATCTCTCTTCAGGTATTTACACCAAATGAAGAACATATCTAGGATATCATGACAAGGTTTGAATATCATGGTGGACTTTTATTTTAGAAATAAGGTCTAGAGTTTTGAAATTTATTATGTAGTATATGAGTTATAGTGTAATGTGTTTATTCATCAAACTACACAAAAATATCTTTCTTGGGTTATCTCCTACACAATACTATATTTAACATTCATTGCTAGACTTAATTTTTGGGTCAAATTTTCTTATTGTTGATCTTAGATGTCTATATTATTTTTTTAGAAAAATATTTTCTTTTTTTTCCTTGTACTATCTGTGTTGATCAATAATACTGAGTGGAATATGTACAACTTCTTTTCTTTCTTTGGTCAGCCATTTCAAAAAATTGCATGTCTCCTTTAATTTTTTTTATGGTTTTGTTCCTCAAAGGTCTAGTGATGATAATCATGACATTTTCATGTTTCATGAATTTTTGCTTCACTCCAACCTCAACTTTGTCATGGTCTTGTTCATCCACTTTTTTAATCTCATTCTTCTTCATATTTTTTTCATAGATTATTATAGTTTCGGGTTAAATAACCATCTTATTTGATATTCTTTCATGTTATTGCTCCTCTTTGTTTTCGTCAATAATACCAAAATACTATATTTAAATGATGGGTTGTTTGTCTAATATGAATATTCAAGTTGTAGTTGTTGTTCTAGACTTACATATCATAGACCTTCATGACTTTGAATATAAGGATGATAGTATGTCTAGAAAATATTGATAGGTCTGATTTACTACTTGCTATTTTAAAATGAATTCATTTTTTTGGTATCTAAATTTTTATGTCCATAGATTTTAACGCAGCCCTAGATGTTTTGCTCATGTGAGTTGTGGTGGATACAAAACAAACAAAAAGTGTAAAACAAAATACAATAGCAATATAAATATTAAGTAATAATCAAATCCACATAACTAGAAATAGAACTATGCTTTCACAAGGATAATTATATCAACTCAACTTGACTAATCAAACTATAATAAAATAATCCTCACCAAAAATATTGAAAATATGTTGTGACTTTGTGAGGGTGCTAAAACTATCATAGCTAACATGATTTTTAAACCCGTGTTGGGGGAGAATCTCTCATCCAATTTGACTCTACAAGTATACATGTTATACATGTAATAAAGTAGATATAAATCTAGATATTATTCTCATAGGAATTATATAGATAGTTTAATCAAATTAATAGTGAATTTATAGTTGCTTGAGTTAAATAGGTAGACTTGGTCTTTAGAAAGATACTTAGACTCTTTGGATAATTAATGTCATGTCTAATTATTAGAGGAATGATAGATTATGAAATGCCTATGTATCTTCTTTGCATATAAGATAACAATAATCCTTGGACTATAACTACCAAGGATTATTCATTCATAGTTTTATCCTTGATATTTCAACACCAAAGAAACGCATCATTCCATGCAAAGGTCATTCTCACATCTATATATTTTAGGAATACATCAACCTCTAATTCGAATATACACTTCTATTCTCCAACCTTTAATAATCTTAAAAATGTGAAATAATTTGGTACTAAATATATTTATATTATTTGGCTTCAAAAGAACCATACTTATGATAATTAATATATATCTTTTTCATGAATCTCACCTATAGAAGTTATACAAGAAGAAAAAATTTATAGGGTTATCACTGTCATACTAGTTTCCCTCATTTGCACATATCCTGAGACATACCTATTACCATCCACAATAAATGATACATAACTCACAAACTATGATGAAACTTCTAGGTTACTTATTTTACTTAACCCTTATAGTATTCAAAGATTAGTTATTCTAGAAAGTCATGTAAGATTTATTAAGTGACATCTCGTGGATTCAAGGATTCCCTTTGAATGCCCAAGTGAATAAATATGCAAAAAAAATCCCAATTCCTATCAAATATTGCTTTAGTTTGTCTTGGATTTGTCCTAAAAGGGGGTTAGAACTATGTCATTTAGGGTTCTTGGCATATACGGTTCATATTTTTTCTCATTTCATCTCTCATTCTTTAATTTTCTAAGTGTCTCTTTTATATATTAAGAATCCATGTTATATTTTAAGTTAGAAGTCATGACATAGAGTTGAGGTAACAACTATATCATCTCTTTTGATCTTATCTAGAGCGTTGATATCAAGACACTAATAATGACCTTTGATGAATATTTGTACTCTCTGTAACACAAAATTGTAATACTAGAATTGTAGTTTGTCTTGGATTTCTAAGAAAAGTGTTGCAGTATTGAGATTATGTTGACTAAGATAATTGATCTCTGTAATACAAAGTCACCATATTAGGATTGATCACAACTTTAGTTTTAGCTATATGAGTAAAGTATCATAGTGATAAGATTATCATGACTGAGATAATTACTCTATATAACACAAAGTTGTAGCTTTGGAAATGGTTTTAATTTTAGCATTTTTTCTACGACTAAAGTTAGTTCTCTCTAGAATGAAACGTTATTGTAGAAAATAATATTGTGACTCAAAATATATGGTATTTTAACTCTACATCTAATAAGTTATGACTCAAGAAATTACCATGATAAAATGTACTAATGAGGCACTTGGCTATCATCATGAGAAAATAATATCATGACCATTAAGTATTTTAGAAATAATATGGTCACAAATCCTAGAATACCATAACCATTTTTTATAGAATTATGACCAAAAAATGATATCACAATCACTCAAGAAATATTGTGGAAGATATAATCAAATCATGAAAAGAGAAATATCAAGACTTTCCATCATTTCTCTTTCTTCTAAATCTTTGCTCTACTAAATTTATTATTTTCACCCAAAATTACTATGATTTCATTAATATTTGTTAAATTTTCTCCAAATAAGAATTTAGTAAAATCTCTTTAATAAACAATAGAATATGATACACACAACAAGATAAACTATCAAATGACTCAAAAAGATTAGTACATAGAGAATTGAACAACTCTCATAAGAAAATATTTATTCACAACTATTTTAGTAGTCACTTGGGCTTCAACAAAAACATTATCTCACTTTTTCTTTATAGCCATTACCCTTCACCTTTGATGATCTTGGCTACTCATTCACTAATCTCTCTCCATGCTGCCTTTAATGCGTACCTATTCATAGAACTTATTATCACCATACCCAAAATATACCTAATAATAACATCTTCCTCCATTCCATACCATATTTTTTGCATAAATGTTGCATATTATGGATGGTTTTATTCATCTATACATGATGTCTCATTATGCACTTTGATGTAGGCATTTGAGTGCAAATTATTGAGTCTTCTTGCGTTAATTTTATAGCAATATATAACTATTATTAAAAGCATGCATATTTTATATTTTTACTTGGTTATGTTTCTTTTTTAGTTAATTTAATAGCAATATATAACATTTATTAAAAGCATGCATATTTTATATTTTTGTTACTACCATTTGTGTTTTTTTTTTATTTTTTTGTTACTACAATTTGTGGTTTTTATTATTTTTATGTAGGTGTGTAACATGATGGACCAAGAACGTGGGATAATTTCTCACATTCTACAATGCAAGAGGAATGGATGGAGCCTATTGGATGGTGAAAGTGCCCTCATCAAAATTAATTGCTAAACTAAAAAAAAATAGAGGACATAGCTCTCCATGCTTTGTGTTTGTAGTTGCTATTTTTATTCTCTATTGTGTTTTTTTACAAAGAAGAGAGTTGTATTTGTGTTTTTTAAGTAGCTATATATTTCTAGAAACTTTGTTTTTTAGAAGGTGAGCTTTTATAGAAGTAAATGATTTTTTTCCATATATATTCTAATTGTAGCTCTTCGAGTCTAGAACTTAAGCTTTTTGAGTCAACAAAATTGATGTATTCTTTTGCCCACTTACTACTCTTCCTATTTATTGTATTTTACTATGTTTTGGGTTTTGTGTAGTTTGTGCTTGCTATGTGTAGATTGTGTGTGTTGCTATTAAGTGTGTTCAATGCAATGTTGTGTAAGCTCAATGTGATATTGTTGTGTGTGATTTTGGTGTAAGGGTGAAGTGATAGTGTGATACTAGAATTTTTAGTTTTGATTATGTATGTGATGCCAACAATCATATGCTATCACCTAAAGAATAATGTTGAGTGACTTTCGAAGAATCTTCCACAAAATTCTAGGTTTACGTATTTGTTCTATATTTATGATTTCAAAGTTTTTATATTCTAGAAAATTATATTTTGGTCCATAACATAATTTTTGGTCAGAGTATTTTATGGATATCATGTTCATGTGGATATATCTTTAACAAACATTATTCATGTTGTTAGTATTTTATTTGAATTTTGGACTTCTCAGTAATATTAGATTTTTAGTATTTTGATTTGTGATTATTTTTGTACTTTTTGGGTTTTAATTTTAATTTAAAATTTCCACTACATAACTAAACAAAAATATTTCTAATTTTAGTGTTTTCAAATTATGCATGGTTTATGTATTTTTAGAAATATTGTTGTGAAGTGTGAGTTATGTAATGGTGTGTAAGCTTAATGAAATATTGTTGTGTGTGATTGTGGTGTAAGGGTGATGTGATACAAGAATTTTTAGTTTTGGTTATGCATGCGATGCCGACAAACCTATGCTATCACCTAAAGAATAATGTTGAGTGACTTTCGAAGAATCTTCTGCAAAATTCTAGATTTACGTATTTGTTCTAGATTTATTATCTCTAAGTTTTTATATCCTAGAAAAATATATTTTGGTCCATAACATAATTTTTGGTCATAGTATTTTATGGATATCATGTACATGTGGATAAATATTTAACAAACATTATTCATGTTGGTAGTATTTTATTTGAATTTTGGACTTCTCAGTAATATTAGATTTTTAGTATTTTGATTTGAGATTATTATTGTACTTTTGGGTTTTAATTTTTATTTAAAATTTCAACTACATAACTAAACAAAAATATTTCTAATTTTAGTGTTTTCAAATTATTCATGGTTTACATATTTTCAGAAATATTGTTGTGAAGTGTGAGTTATGCAATGTTGTGTAAGCTCAATGAAATATCAATTTGCGTGATAGTGGTGTAAGGGTGATGTAATATTAGAATTTTTAGTTTTGATTATGCATGTCATATCGAAAAACCTATGCTATCACCTAAGAATAATGTTGAGTGACTTTTGAAGAATCTTCCGCAAAATTCTAGGTTTACATATTATTTCTAAATTTTTATATTCTAGAAAAATATATTTTGGTCCAAAACATAATTTTTGTCATAGTATTTTATGGATATCATGTACATGTGGATAAATATTTAACAAACATTATTCATGTTGTTAGTATTTTATTTGAATTCTGGACTTCCCATTTATATTAGATTTTTAGTATCTTGATTTCTCATTATTTTTCTAATTTTGGATTTTAATTTTAATTTAAAGCTTCCACTACATAACTAAACAGCAATACTTCTAATTTTAGTGTTTTCACATTATTCACGGTTTACGTATTTTCAGAAAAATTGTTGTTAAGTGTGAGTTATGCAATGCTGTGTAAGCCCAATGAAATAATTTTGTGTGTGATTGTGGTGCAAAGGTGATGTGATTCTAGAATTTTTAGTTTTGATTATGCATGTGATGGTGACAAACCTTTGCTATCACATAATGAATAATGTTGAGTGACATTCGAAGAATCATCTGCAAAATTCTAGGTTTACGTATTTGTTTTAGATTTTTGAATTCTAAGTTTGTATATCCTAGAAAATTATATTTTGGTCAACAACATAATTTTTGGTCATAGTATTTTATGGATATCATGTACATGTGGATAAATCTTTAACAAACATTATTAATGTTGTTAGTATTTTATTTGAATTTTGAGCTTCTCATTAATAATATATTTTTAGTATTTTGATTTGTGATTATTTTTGTACTTTTTG
This sequence comes from Sapria himalayana, assembly GCA_029783825.1. Lineage (NCBI taxonomy): Eukaryota > Viridiplantae > Streptophyta > Magnoliopsida > Malpighiales > Rafflesiaceae > Sapria > Sapria himalayana. The sequence continues at coordinate 10,367,359 of JAREIK010000088.1, forward strand.
GGTTTTAATTTAAATTTAAAGTTTCCACTACATAACTAAATCAAAGTAAGGTTCCTAATATCACCCAATACATGGAATTCAAACTTTCATTAGGAGATTGTTCATTAATAATAAAATGATATCCAATTTAGTCATTATCATTATACTACTATATGATTATTCTGATACCTACACAATGATATCAGAAGTACTTTGAGATATTTTTATTTGTGTTGGTTGCTTGTTGTTTTCATTGATTTCAGTTATCATGGAAAAGTACTCTATGCTAATAAAGTTAACATGTAACAATTATTCTATTTGAAAAAAATTAATGCATGACCATCTTGTAGTCAATTAGTTGTATAACCTAGTGAAAAAAAGAAAAAACATTAAAAATTGAGTGTAGAAGAATAAAAATATTTTCATTACAGGATTGCCTCAATAATTTGTAATTGAGAAATAGTAATACTTATCAATATGTTATTGATGAAATGAAGGAAGACAAGCTATGAGAGAAATTATAGAATATATTAAAAAAACATATTTAGAAATAAAATGTAGATCAATAAATATCCTAGTTAATGTAAAATTCAATGATAGTAGTTTAATGTTAGCACACATCTATATCTTTCAAAAGTTGGTAAATCAACTTGCATCCATAAAAATGTTCTTGGAAGATGAGCTACTAGCTTATCTGATGCTGAGCTGACGTCTAGATAGTTGGGATAACTTTGTGATTTCCCTGAGTATATTACCACTTTGAGGTATTGTGTCAGTGCATACTGTCTTAGAAAATCTATTGTCCAAAAAAGCAAGGATAAATGAGAAAGAAGAAGCTTCTCTTGATATTATCATTTATTAGAGATGTGGTAGCACTATGAGGCACACACATACTAATAGAAACCCCATTTCTTCAAAGGCAAATCACAAAGTAGAAAAGTAATCAAATGTTATCACTTTGACAAGACGGAACATATGAAAAATGACTATTATTCTTTGAAAAGATTATAACAATAGTACTCAAAAGTAGATAAACCTAAGGGAAAGGCTAATGCCACATTGGAAAGTGACTTTATGCTAGTTAGCATTGATAATTCTATTAATCTAGTATCTTAGATGGTTGATTGACATATTGACTTAAAAACATTCTTTCATATACCCAACATATTTACTTATTTGTTGCATACATACCAAGTGATTATGACACAATATAGAAGGACAATAGTAGGACATCATATATTTAGGGTATGAGAAATATTCATCTACAAATGTAGACAAGACATTAGTTGATGCTAAAAGATATCTAGTAATTACTAGATATTTGCATGAACCTTATGTTCATAGGCATACTTGATGACATGAGATTCATGAGTCACTATGCTGATAAATGGTAGAAATAAGCCAAGGGAGCATTAGTCATTTTAAGAGATAAGAAGTAGAGTAATTTCTATGTCACTCAAGCAAAAATTCTTTATGATCAAGTAAATTCTATTAATTAAAAAAAACATTGACCTCAAACATATGAGACTTGATCATGTGAGATCAAATAGCTTTCAACTTCTACTAGAAGGAATATTCTATCATTTAACTATGGATCATCTCTTAATGAGTGTATGGACTATATGGCTAGTAAAAGTCATATATAACTTTTTTACTTTCTTCCACCCTTGAAAAGACTTGATCACTATAGGAAAGTGTAAGTATATACACTAAAAACTAAACATTATGCCTTTCCTATCTTTAAGGATTTCCATGCTAGAGTTGAAAGAGAGACTGGTAGAATATTAATCTTTATACTTTCTTATAATGGGGAGAAATGTAGGTATTAGTTTGATAGCTAATATGTTTCACATGTCATTAGATATGAAAAGATACCAGCCAAGATATCACAATTAAACAACATCGTTAAGATTTAACTAGAATATTGAGGATAAAGTTTAATGCTTGTTATCTAACATGCATCTTCCCAAAAAAATATTAGGAGAACCTATGGATATAACTATTAATATAATCAACATGTAAACTGCTATGGATAGAGATATTCCTAATAAAATCTATATTGGGAAAGATATTTCATATAATCACTTGAGTTTTAGGCTTGATGCCTTCATTCATATCCCAAAAGATGAATGATTAAAACCCAATGATATTATGAGTCCATGCATTTTTATTTTTTATGAATACGAGGAGTTCATGTATAGACTATAGAACAAGATCACCAAAAAGCTTGTTTGAAGTAGATATATTATTTTTTTTAAAGATAAATTAGTGGATGATACTATTCTAAGTAGATAGAGGCTAAGAAATGTGATTCCATAAAGATTCTTATTTGCACATATCTGATACTAGTTCCTTCAAGATATCAACCTAATGAAGGAGGAAGAATTGACTAGCCACCTGATGATTCCATGCCATAAGATAAACTTGATATTATTGAACACCAATATATATTTATTGAGGAGGTGAGGAACCTTATTCCAACTAGATCTAAGTATGACATAATAGTTCATGATGATACATCTTAGTTTGAGCTAAGAAGATCATGAAGACCCTGTTAATCATCCTTTAGATTTTATGATTATATATTGTTCATAGATCAAGTGAGCTTGAAACATTTTAAGAGGTCATTTTTCTTGAGAATAAAGAGAAATATCTTTAGGCTATGTAAGAAGAGATGAAGTCTCTTCGTGTCAACTCAACTCATGATTTGGTACCCTCACCCAAAGGATAACATGCTCTAAAAATCAAATGATTCTTCAGATTAAAACTTAGAGATGATGATTCTCAATAGAGATACAAGGTTTGATTAGTAGTCAAAAAGTTTTTTTTAAAAAAAGAAATTGATTTTGATGAGATATTCACTCTCATAGTAAAAATGTCTTCTATTCAACATAGAGACTCTTGACATTGATCAATTTAAGAAATTTATTATATATGGAAAAGAATGACTTATTTGAAAATTGAATAAGAGCTTGTTTAGCCTTAAAAAAGTTCCAAGACAGTGGTATAAGAAATTTTATTTATTCATGGAGTCTTATGAATCTAAAAATATTTCTTATGAGAACTATGTATTTCTTATGAGAACTATGTATTTCTTATGAGAACTATGTATTTGACCATCATTAATTAGCTGATGACCAACCTATAGCTTTATTTGTTATTGTTGTGTTGATCATTTGGTCAAAATAGAGCACAAATTGATATGCATAAGGTAGATTCTAGGGATAAGTGTGATATGAGACATGCTTTTGAGGAATATCTTCTTATCTAAAGAATGATACATCATTAAAGTTCTTAAGATATCTATTTATTAAAGAAACTAAGTTGATCTCTAACTCCTTAGCTTAATATTTTAAGTTAAGCACTAATCATTATCCCAAGATTGATAAGAAAAGAAGTGATATGAGTTGCCTTCCCTATGCCTTAGCCGTGAGTAGTCTCATGTATATTATGGTCTACACTTGACTAGATATATTACCCACTATTGGTATTGTTAGTCAATTTCTCTTGAACAAGGGTAGATGTCACTAATCTGTAATAAAATATATCTTGAGGTATCTATGATAGACTTCTCAGCTATCTTTATATTTGAGCAGGTTAACAAACCCAATTTTCTTGGACACACTAATTCTAATATGGCCAGTGATTTAGATTCATATAGATCTACCTCAAATTATATAATAATCTTTGGAGGGAAAGTTATATCCTAAGTTTATTGAAGTTATAGCAATGTGTAATACTATTTGGCACCGAGGCTAAGTTTATTGTAGCTTCTGAAGCTCACAAAGAAATTTTATTGAAGAAAAAGTTTCATACAAACTTAGATATATGACATGATACATACATTATATGGTTTTAAAGTCATTATGCTATACATCTCTCAAAAAAAATAACATTGCCCAGTAAGTCTAAACACATTGATGCACGACATCATTGGATACGAGATATGCTAGATAAAAATATGTTATCCATCACTTCCTCACTTATTACTCTTCCTATTGAGTTTGTGTTGTGATTTGAACATTATGCAAAATGTGTTTGATGTGTCAAGATTGTGTGTGCTACTATGAAGTATGAGCTATATAATGTTGTGTTAGCTATGTGTGTTATTGCTGTGTGTGAGGGTTGTGTAAGGGTTCTATGTTGTTGTAATTTTTAGTGGTTGTGGTTTAAAGAAGTTCTGGATAGAAACACCTCTTTTGTTAATAATATATATATTTAATTAAAGTGTTTATTGTACTCATGATGCTTATGAATATATGCTATCACCTAAAGAATTACGTGGAATAACTTTCATAGAATCCTCCCCAAAATTCTAGGATTATGTATTTATCTCGAATTTTTGATATTTAGCATTTTATATGCTAGAAAAATATATTTTAGTCTATTTCATAATTTTTAAGCATTATATGTTTTTCAGATATAATATACATGCAAATAATTATTTAGCACACATTATTCATGTTGGTAGTGTCCTATTTGAGCTTTTGATTTTTTTAGGGATAATTGTTTTTCATTGTTTTGATTTCTGATTATTTCTGAACTTTTTGGGTTCTAATTTTAATTGAACTTTTCGTTGTATAATCAAACATGATTTGAAGAGGGGAGAGGTCCCTCACTTGAATGATGTTCATCATCCTAAAATTATCGAAAGATGCAGCATTCCATAAAAAAAAACCCCCCATGAGGATTCTAGCTAGTGAATATTGAGTTGATGATTAAATATTTTGCAATATGTTAGTAGTTTAATCAAATTAAAACAAGTGTAATGAATGTTGAAGCATCTATGAGGTAGAAAATGGTTCAAGTTGGCATGCCTCAATATACAGAGTTTGAGAAAAAATATATAAATTTATTGAAGGTTGTAAGAAACTTTCGACAAAACTTCCTGCACCAATTGTGATAATGAAAGCCAAACAAATTTCAAAAATCAAGAGTTGGCAATACAATTTTTGAACAAGACATGGTCTTGAATTGATTTTACTTCATGGTAAAGGTGGTGAAGTAGATCGAAACAACCCTCAAACAATAGAGTTCTTGTAAGAACTTGATGAAATTGTAAAAGAATATGACCCAAGCTGCATCTTTAATATGACTTTGGGTTTTTTTGTGAATCCAATACTAAGTTTTAAGATTTTTATCCACTATTTTTTTTTTGATTCATAATGTTGACTTGTTCATGATGCATACTTAAAAATTTGGACTTGGCTAAATTATTATTGTAAATGAAAGTTAGAAATCATCAAAATTCCAAACAATATTTTTAAATAATAAAGTAGCATTGAATAACTTTTCATTCTTGAGCTATGATTCCTCAGCATTAACTCATCTCTTGATACTAGCTAGTGACATCCCATCGAAAGAAAAGTGGATAACAAGTGCCTATTCCTCATCCTCTTCTCCGAACATCCACCTTTTTCAAAAATTGGTATATTTCTCATATATTATAACCTGGAATGACAAGATCAAAAATTTCTATCAATTGTTAACCATAACAAGAATATCATCCTCAGAGAAATGATCATTAGGATATTGGTATCAAAAAACAAAGTGAAATAAAAATACCTTACAAATATATTTCCACTGAACTTTTTTGGACAACAAGCCTTGCCTACTTTTCCAACTCATTAGAAGCCTCTCCAATTGAATCTTCTCATATCAACTAGCTCATCCAACTACATTGTTATCTAAGTCTTCTGAGGGAAACCCAACTATTTCATTGTCACTTCCTCTATACTAAAAGGAAAATCTTTGTTCTCCTTCATAGTGTTCCAAATAGCATTATAAATGCAAGAAGATTCCTACCTCAGTTGCTCAATCAAACATACATGTCAAAAAATTTGATGTCATTCACAGTATATATGTTTTCTGCATGATTGATCATTTTTCATTTTTTTGGAAGTGAACCCTTTGAATATTTTTCTCTATCTTATTTTTCCTAGAAGGAACTACTTGTAGAACCATTTTATAGGTAAAGTTCACCATTGTATTTCTTACACCAAAAAAGGAGATGGATGGGTTGAATTCACATTAAGATTCTTTGTTGTATGTAATACTTGATATCTCATCTCATCCTTGTTGATCTTGTATAGCAAGCACAAGCTATCCAACTTGACTCTACATAACAACATAATTAGATGACATCATCTACTCCTATCTTAAATAAAAAAAAGAGAGAGTACTAATGGATTTGTTTGACTAAATACACATGTCACTTTAAAAGAATGTCGCTTGTTAAATGGAAGTCTTATTGTACATGAAATCTCATTCCAATGAACAATGATCAAAATGACTCCATTCACCTTTGTAATAGAAGTAATAGAGATTCTCATTATCATTTTAAGATCAAGTCTTTTTCTCGACATGGATAATTGACCTTCAATCCTATGTTTAAGTCCATTCACAAATAAAACTTTTATTATGCTAATATCTAAATCATATATAAGATTCAAAAAATTACATCTTATTGGGATATTAATGATATTGGATTGAACAGGTAAGGGTGATATCTTTAAAAATTTCAAAAATTAGTACATGAGATGTTGAAAAGTAAATTGTCCCTAAATTAGAAACTACTCATTCATAAATAAAATAGCATAAGCTTCATATTTCCTTGTAGCTTTAGCATGGAAATCAGAAAGCATCACCTTTAGCAAAGGTGGAATATTGTATAAATTTAGGAGCATCTTTGAACATCCACTACAATATATATTTTACTAAAAAAATATTTTTTAGGCATTTGTATTCCATACATCAAGAAAAAAAGGTGTTGTAAATGTAACTCTCCCTCCAACTATGAAAGAATCGACTATGGTTTGTTATCTTTTTACTTGATAGAATTGTTTTCTAATTTTTCCAAATTAGGTACAACTCACATCAACATATCTTTACATCTAAGAAGAAATCTAACGAAGAAGAGTTGATGAGTTAAAGGACCATAAAGCTCAATTAATCTGAGATTCATGAGTTGGGAAAATCTTTTGTCAGAATAATTGGGTTTTCAATAATAATCTTTATTATTAATTTGGTGTGTCACATAAAAAAAGATACTATGCAGTGAGCCATCATCCTAGTAAGTTAAGAAAAATGACATACAACTTTGTGATTTTATTTTTTGAAAATTTGTTTTGACAAATACTAATAATTTTATTGAAATAAAAAAAATATTAAACCTAAATATTTTAATAAAACTCATTTTACATTTAGCAATCATTAAGGTTTATGTATATATGGCATTTCACATTTCAAAATAATAATTATAAGTAACAATCAATCAAAATTCATATTAATAATTTTTTTTTCATACATAATGCATCATTCAAAGTCCATAAACAAAATATCTATTTATACAAAAGATATCTTTGAACATCCACTAAAATATATATTTGTTCATATAAAAGATATGATTCACACTTTAAATAGTTGATATTGACATTTTCATGATCTCCTCTACTATTGATTTGATTGTAACAAAAAATAATAATTAAAGAAGTGAGCATAAGTTGTCATTACCTTCATAAGTTTAATGAAATAAAACCTACAATTATTTTTTGTCCATAAAATTATTATTTACAAAAATAAATTGGGAAAGATAAAAATGTTATTGATTGACATTTAGTTCGATAGGACTCATTTAATGAACTCATTTCATGATTAACAATCATTAAAGTTGATACTGTGGTAGGTGAAGTGAAGTCCCACAAGCTCACATTGTCCATCCTTATTGGTAACTCATGTGTAAGGACTCATCCTCATGCTTTTGAAATCATCCCAAAATCTCAAGTGACAATAACTATATTTTATTAAATGGTTATTTTATTATTTACTTTTAAAATTTATGACCTATTCACTTACTTCGAAACTTTTATAGTATATTTAATATAGATAATTACTTTTATTCATGTTTGAATGGCCCAGAATATACTGATATTTTTGGCCTATTATTGATGTGATTTGTATGAATATTATTGGATTTAGATGTCAATTATAAATAATTAACCACATGCCTTGGAGGTTTGAGTAAAGAAGAAGAAATAAGCAATAAAATGAAATAAAAAGGGCCAATAATTGAGGTTGTGACTTAGAATATCTAGTCACTATTTAATTCCTTACACTATTTATATGAATCTCTACATTAACATGACACAACATCATTTCTATAAGTTTTGACAACATGTTCCAAAGATATTTGCTCATCACAAAATCATTTCTGTAAGTGTGGCAATGTGTTCCAAAGACATCCACTCATCACCACATCACTCCTATGATTCATGACAATGATGTTTGAAGACATAGTAGAATGAGATGCAACATCTAATTTCTAAGTCACCACATTCACATTCCATGACACCATCTTTCCTAGTCATGATAACAAATGGAATCAACAAGCACTATAGAAGGATAGGATATATAGAAGCAAGCACTAAAAAAACATGAGAACAATATGAAAAAAGGATAAAAGAACATAATACAAAATTTAACATAATATTAAGGGGAAAGCAAAGGCGACTCTAATGATCATACCTTGACAAAGTAAATTGGTAGCATATAGCTTCACTTAAATTTGAAATCAAAAAATCAAAATTTTAGAGAAGCTCTACTAATGAGATTAACTTGAAATGAAGATGATTTCTAGCAACTAGTTCTGCATTCATTTAATTGTATTCATAAATAAATATTGTTTCCAATTCTTTATTTCAATTCATTCTCAATGCTAAGGCTAGATTTTTGTCTAGGGTTTGTTTATGAATTGTGTATGATGATTGCTAAAATGTAATTTAATGAATTTGGTAGAATTGTAGTGTGGATTTTGGTGATACCCTAAAAAATATCCAGACATCTTGGAATTTACCAAGATGTATACAACTTATCCGAGGCAAATCATCATATGGATTATATCATGGTTATCGATGAAATTTTTCCAGTATATAATACATCTAGTCACCACATCTATACATGTTTCTTAGGATGATGACAAGTAATAAAAATACACATATAAGACTCTTAAAAGGGTGACAGGTGATAAGAGCACATGTATGGGTAATTCTTTATGTGGACTGCTAGGAATATACATGTGCACTTGAGAGATTCATTACATGAACTATTATGGTTAACTAATAAAATTTATTGAGTGTCATCCAAGTATTTGGCTACCCAAGGTATTTTGTGATTCTTAGAAGGACTATGCAACATAAATAAGAAAACATGCTTGAGGCATTCGCCATGATATATGAGTGTATGTGCCTCTAGCAAAAATAATATGCTTAGTATCATCCTCATTTCCTACATGAACTATTTCTAGTGATTAGGTATTGAGTATGAGGAGTATGATTGAAAAATATATAGGTCACATATTTAATTATCCATTAAATCATTATTTGTAGACTGCATGAACATGAATATTGAGCAAGAATAATTACCACACATAAAGAAGTAAATCAACCATAGGACTCTTTTAATCATGTATCTACTATAATCCAAGATAGTAGAGGATGATGACATCATCTCAAACTAAAATATCAATTTTTATGGGATTGATATCTCGACTCCAAGAGTCAATTTATTACTTGTTAGATCCATATATTTGTGATCAATTTATTGTGAATAGAAAATACCTAACAACACGTACTATTTACCACAAGAGTGAAACAAATGAGGTCCAAATTTGAAATTTAAAAATTCAATTTGAATAATTTTGGGATATGAAAAATGAAGATGAAAGTATTCTTAAAGAAGAAAGATTATGCAAAACCACTTAGTAAAAGGTTAGAAAATATTATAGATCAAAAGTGAGATTGAATTGATGCTAATGATTTTGCAAGCTTATATTTGGTAATAGCACATAATAAAATATCATATATATCTAAATTATAGTAAGAATCAAATTTTGAATAATTTAACAAATATGCAAAAAATCAAGTCACCATACCATACAATTTTCTAAATAAAGATTTGTGGTATTTGAATATCAAAATCTATTTTGATAATGAAATACATCAATACTCTAAAAATATTGGTCTTAAATATTAATAAAACACAATATAAAAGAGAATTAATGTACTGAACTTTATATCCAATGTATATAGAATTCACATAATCACTTTATTATAATATTGTAACTATTGTACTTGTGGATAAAAATATGCATAAAAAGAAGGAAGATATTATTTCTTCGACTACAAGAAAAATCTCATTTAGTTAGGAAATTTTAGCCAGTGATCAATCCCTATCTAAATTGCAAGGGATAAACTAGGGAATAGCAAGGGATTTATGATTTTTTTATGAAAAAAAAATAGCAACGGATTACCAAGGGAAAATTATTCGAAAATTCCACTAAAGAAAAGTGTGGGATATAGCAACGGATTAGCGACGGAAAATTTTCGTAAATCCTGCTCAAAAAAGCAGAGATTTTAGCGATGGACTTAGTGACGGATTAACAACAGAAAATTTTTGTAACTTCTACTTAAGAAAAGTGGGATTTTAGCGATGGATTTAGCGACGGAATATCCATTGCTAATAAAATCCTTGAATTAGCGATGAATTTAGCGATGGAATATCCCTTGCTAATAAAATCATTGATTTAGCGATGGATTTAGCGATAGAATATCCATTGCTAATAAAATCATTGATTTAGCAATGGATTTGGCGACAGAATATCCATTGCTAATAAAATCCTTGATTTAACGACATATTTAGGGACGAAATATCCTTTGCTAATAAAATCATTAATTTAGCGACGAATTTAGCGACGGATTTAGCAACGGAATATCCATTGCTAATAAAATCCTTGATTTAGTTACGAAATATCCATTGCTAATAAAATCCTTGATTTAGAGATAGATTTAGCGACGTAATATCCTTTGCTAATAAAATCCTTAATTTAGCAATGGATTTAGCTATGGATTTTCCGTTGCTAATAAAATCATGGATTTTCTTTTAAAGTTGGCCGTCCTTCTCATATAATTTCAGGTTTTTTTCTATCTTTTTCATTTTTTCAATAGTGTTGATTTGGTAGGAAATTGATGCCGGCACACGCAATGGTGCAGATTGGATGTGCATTGTTCGGATCACTTGGAGTGCTGAATAATGGCGTGTTGCTTATAAATTTGAGTATCTCATTATTCGCTTTGGTTGCCATTGAGAGTAGCAATCAAGCCTTGGTCGTACTTATGCCCTTCTCTTGTTTTGTTCCGTATTGCTAGATGTTTTCTGGTTCATCCTATTCTCACATGAAATTTAGTAATCTTTGCTTTCATTTTTATCAGTGATAGTTACTAGGATTTAATTCCTCAACGTTCTTTTGCAAAATTTTCTTGCAAGTCCATCAATACATGCATTGTTCTTTATGTAGTCACCTTACATGAACAAAATAACAGTGATAATTATCTTTAAGTCATTATTAGTTAATTTTGTGAATAAACAAAGATACTTTCTCATGTTTGGCGGGCTTAAGGAGTAAATACTTTTTAACCTTTGTCTGGTGATTGGATACTCATTATTGTTTTTTTAATTTTTGGAAAGAAAAATCTCAAAAAATATATCACATTTTTGATACTATCTTATAATTGAGAAATATATTCTTTTCACTATATTTCTGATTTTTTCAATAATTTTCAATATTTTGCCTAAAGATATGCCTAGCGGGCTTCCTAAGAATGGATTACAAGTCATTCTAAAAATTAAATTATATTTTTATTATTTAGCCAAATAATTCACAAATAAAAGACTAAAAAAAATTAAAATATAAGAAATGTGAAAAGGTATGTAGGAACAAACATCAATGCTATCATACTTTTATTATGACAACAATAATGTTGTTGACTATAGTTATATATAAGGATCTAGACTTAAAAAGAAAAGAAAATAAAAATTAAATATCTCTAACATGATTGTTGGGTCATTAGTCTTCAATTATCCTCTTGTTAGTAGTGAAAGTAGATAGATATTCATTAAAATATTTAGATCATGAGAAAGTCTCTTGATTCATAGAAAAAAGGTGAGTCTTTTTTATAAAATGATTATGAAATTAGTGAATATAGTCTATAATAGTTTTTAAGTAGGTTAGGTAATATGATTGACAACACGTATGTTTAAGAATGTTCATTACAACGTGGGATATGAACCTCAAATTTTATTAGTTTGTTTTTTATTTCATGATTAAATAATGTCAAATTGACTATTTAATATTTTCTCATGATGCTCGTGCATTTTTTTTTCCAATTGGAGGAATATTATCTTCATCTTTTAATCTTAAATATAATAATTTAAAACTAGTAAAGTGATAAATGAAAGTTGCTACAACTTAAGTCTTCTTATAAAGGGATGATAAAGTAAATGCTCAATCACTTGTTACATGAGATCATAAATTGTCTGCATGTGACAATTAACTCTTCTTGACTATCAATGACTAATAACTATGATAATAAATAGTTAGGATTTCATTGATTAGTTGATTAAAGGCTAATCGAAGTCAATCTGAATTGGTAATAACAACTAATTACTACTGAGTAATCATATAAGATTTAGAGTGAAAACTTATTAGCTGATAAGTATTAACATCATTATTTGGTCAATCATTCGAGAAATTTCTCAAAAATATATTGACTTGACTTCAAATATTTATATTATTTTAGAAAAAGATGACCATAAGATAAGTTCACTCTTAATATTAAGTTGATCATTTGTAATACTCACTACCACGGATAGAGTAATGTTGTTGAGAAACAATAATTTTGATTTGATATCTTTTTGAATTATTATATTTTAATACAAAAAGATACAAGAAATCAATTAATCTTACTATGCTTTAATATGAATGAAAAAACTTAATTACACTATTCATGTTATATATATTTTTTCATATAGTCTAATTGCTTTAATATATAATTAATTGCTTTAATTATACTCAAACTTGGACCACCCTAGATCATGCCAGACCATTGAGATGGTTCATATACATATATTTTAAGTCTCAGTTGCTTGGCCTGACCTGATCTTGCTCCATTATAGTAGGGCAAAATTATTTTTAAAAAAATTGTATCGTGCTTATCATAACCTTTTATTTTTTTTCTAGGTGACAAACCTAATCAATAACTACCATGCAAAGCCCCATTTTAGGGACATGGGTTTAGTTGGCTTTGTTTGCCTATAGTTTTGAGTAGGTATGACTTGACATGACTATTTTATATTAGATGACTTTACTTATTAGATCATTATAGATTAAATTACACAACTTGTTGATTTGAAGACTTTGTAGAGTAATTGCTTATAATAATATTTTGTATTTTATCTTTATTATTGATTTATATAATCTTAGTGTTTTTTATTGGTACATTTTTATAAAATAAAAAATAATTATTTTCTTTAATATTATAGAGATCTACTATTGAATATGTAGAAATCAACGAGAAGAAAAATATTCATGATACTTAATATAAAAAATACATATAAACAATACTCTTATATAATAGATAAATGCTACTGATGCTGTCTATATGCTGTGAGTTTTCATCAACATAACATAATAAAAAAATAATAATGTAATAAGCTAAAATAGAGGTGGAAAATAGGTCATACCAGGCCAACATGATCTATTTTTTTGAGGCTCAACTAGACCACAATGTGGTGTCGAGCACATCATGCTTTTTAGCATGGGACATGTCGTGCTGGCCTGACAACAAACAAAGGTGTCTGGCATGGCTTGTTGTCCTGGGGTAGAATGGGACTCGTTAAAATGGTTTTGGCACATGTTAAAAATTAACATGGGGCTACCTCATGCTAGCTTGGGCTTGTTTTGACTGGGATCTATTCTCTCACCTTTTGGCTACTTCCTATATCTATATATATTTATTTGAGAAAAAAAATAAAAATAATATTATAAAAAATTTATGATTTATAAAATTTAAACCACACTATATATGATTATCAATGTAAAAATGTATATTAAAAATATATACAAGTTTAAAAATGTAAATATAAATGCTTATAAAAAATACAATAAAAAGATTATAAAATAAAATATATGATAGGGTGGAGTTAGTGTTATAATACCACTTGGTTTGGTTTGAATTATCACATCTATAAGTTTTGGTTTCATTATTTTTGTATATATTTTTAGATTTTATCTTAAAGACTCATTCACGCTTTCTCCTAATTATTTAAGCATGATAAAGATTCAATAATATTTGATTATAACTCGGTCTTTCTATCTAAAATTATATTCATAAGAAAAAAACTTTGATTTTATACTAGATATCTGAGGAGTTAGTATATCATGTTCAAATATCATCTAAGATAATAGAAAAAAAGTGTATTTGTATAATTTTTACCTATTCAATTTATTAATTTTTTTTGTTATTATTAAATAAGATGAAATAGTAACTAATATTCAAATATCTTGATAACATATCCCTATTTAGATGACTTTTTTTATCATTTGTCTTTAGCTAACATTAATGAAAAAATTAATCTTCAAATATGATATTGATCTCCATACTTAGATAATCACTAATAATATCATATTTATTTTTATAATATTTAAATAAATTATATAATTATTCTTAAATTTTATTTTAAAGTTCTTATAGTCAATTTGTGAAAATTGATATAAATTTGATAATATTATTATTCTTTTGATCTTAATCATATGATTTATATAAGCAATTAAGTAGTAAAGAAATAAAATAAAAGATTAATATTTAAAATATTTTTTTTTATTTTAATTGTCTTCAAAAATGAATATTCTTTATATTTGTTAAATATATTATTCGTATTGCATATATACCCAAGTATAATGTATGAGCATTAGTAGACGAATTCATATTCATCATATTATAAAAGATTATTATAAATTTTAGAAAGCAAAATCTCATGTCTAGTATGAGTCATTGATTATTATTTTATTAATTTTTTTTCTTAACATAGTCAAATATTTTATAATGATAATTAACACATAATTATAAAATTAGATATGTATGATTTCAATGATGCTTGATATCTAGTTGAAATTTCTTCTTTTTAAGCCTATAAACTTACATAGTCTATTAACATTTATATTTTATTATATATTCTAATAATTTAATATATTTTGTATATGTTTAAATGTGTGAGATTATTTTTTATGTTGTTTTATACTATTAAATTTATTATATGATACAGATCTCAAACGTGAAAAATCTCACATTACAAGAAAATATCGATTTAGCTAGGGAATTATCCCTAGCTAAATGTGATATTTCTTGTAGTGAATGTGCCTTTGTCTGATCCTATATTATGTCATACTATTTTTGGGAGCTTAACATATCTTACTATTACTCATCTTGATATTGTTTATATTGTTCATGTAGTTGATTTTTTGCTTTCTCTATAAGAAATAATTATCTACTTCTTTATCTTCAATTAAAGCAGAGTATTATGCTATGATATTTACTACCATAGAAATTATGTGTAGTTATGTTAGTTATTTGCATATATTAGAGTATTGCTTTCTCACTCCATTATTATATATTGTGATTACATGAGTGTTATTCAAATTATTCATAAATTAGTTATTAATGAATAAATCATGCACATTAAAATTGATTGTCACATTACACATTATCATCTCAAGTATGACACCATCACTTTGTTTTTTTTTTGTTTTTTTTTTCTTCCTTATAGCTTGTAGATTTCTTTATTAAGTTGTGTTCAAATTTTCATTCTCATTTTCTAGTTGACAAACTATCAATGCATATAATTGGTGCATCATGAGTTTGAGGGGATGCTAAATAAATAACTATATATATATAGTGATTTATTAAACATGGACCTAATATTTGAAGAATTAGTCTTATGGGTGGTTAATCTAATTAATATCTTGTATTTAGGAAGTTGAATTACTCCACTTGTATAGTATACACGAATAGATGATTATGTGTAATTAATAAAATCAAAAAATTAAATCATAAATTATTATGTTCAATTTCAGTCTTTCACACAAATCACTTATGTTGCTAGTCTGACACAGTTTTGCATGTTTTCCCTCCTTAAATTTTTGCTGAGTCCTCATCAGCGAAGTGCCAACACCAGTCGAAGTGTATTGATGGACAGGCGTTGTGCTAGTGATGATGGCGGCCACTTTTGGAGTGGTCCGGCAACCTGGGCCAAGGAGAGCCTGCCGGAGGCTGGTGCAATCGACACTAGTCTCCCATAAATCCACTGCATCAGAATCAAATTATGACAACGATGATAGAAGTGATGATAGTTACAACAAGGCTGATGCCGAAGATGAGGAATACCTTAAAAGCCTATTCAGCATGGAAAGATCCCACAAGAGACTGTCTGCTCCTCAATCTAAAGCCTCTAAAAAGGTTCTTTCACTATCATATGATTTTTGAATGAGTTTTGCATGTATTTCAACAAAAAGGATCCTGCTGCTCTATAATATTTAAGCTTTCATGTCTAGAACAATGTAGTTGTAAATGAAAAATTGCAGCAACTTTGTTTTTTGACCCTAAACATAATTTGTTATATGGGACCTATGACTGTGACAGCTAGTTGTTTTATCAACTTCTACTTAATTATAAAATACCATTAAGTAATTCACTTTCTTTACTAGTTTGCAATTATCAATAGTATTCTTTGATTTGCTCTTTTATCCACCAGTTGAAGCGATCACCAGTAGCAAATATAACTCATAAAAAAAAAGAAGTTGACAAGCAATGGCATAATAGATGATCAGTTGGTGTATAACTTTGGTGCATCACCAAGAATTCCCAATCTGAGGTTAGAAGAGAAACTCATGGCTGAGGTCTGAATGCTTGTTTTATATTGTCCTAAAATACACACACATAAAAACGTCATCCATGTGCTTTATGTGTATATTCTAGCAAACATTGTGTGCTCAAGGGATACATTTTTTAATTTTTTAATAAATGATCTTTGCAATTTATAGAATAATGATAAATGTGCCAAGGATTCAAAATTTTCTGGCACATCAGATTTATATGAGCACATGTCTTCTAGAATGCATACTTATTTTAAAAGTTTGAAAAAAATCTTCATGTTTCAAATATTAATTATAAAAGTTTGAAGTATGGAGTTTTACGGAAGATCACAAAATAAATCAATATGATAAATAAAAAGGGAGACTGGTACAACATATCAAATACATTACTATCAGATAAATGTAATTTAAATGGTATCTTATATTTATTTGAATTTTTTTTATTTTTTAGATTCATAGATAAATATAGATTATCTTAATGAGAGATTATATTGTCATAGATAATATATGTAGTTGATATATGTATTTTGAGTTGATCCTTTGACTTATATTGTAATGGATATTTTGATTGACTAAAATATTAGATTTATGTTTGATCTGATTTATTTAGCTAACTCTCACATATTAGAAAATCATATGTAAGATTAATTATCTGATTATTATAATATCAGATATAATTATTATAATAAGCATAATTAATAATTATTTAAATTTTTTTTATAGATTCAGATAGATGCCGCTTATCATATACTGAAGGATGAGATGACATTTTTAGGCCATAGATATATTTTAGGGATAAATGTATTTACAATTATTCGAGCATTCATATTTAAGTTGGGATTTTATATATTTGAAAAATAATAAATAAATAATTATTTTGAGATTTGATATAGATACATAATTAAATCTGATGATAATGATCATAAGTGAGATATTTTAGATTAATTATTTATTTAAAGAGATTAAATATTATTTTGTTTCTCTTTTTATTTTTTATTATAATAATTAGATAATCATATATAATATTAATTTTAATGTTTCAAGAGCAAATAAAGGATATAAAATGAATTATTTTTTTTTCAAAAAAAAAAATAAGATTTAAGATTATATTATGTGTATAATTTATGTTTATATAATAAATTAACTAGTGAATATTTTGATGAAGGTATTGATTAAATCTCAACAATTTTTTTTAAAAATTTGATATCATGAGTATTTGTTCATCAATTTGTAGTGGATATTATATTTTGTTATTTATTTTGATAAATAATTTTATTAAGAATTTCTCAGGTCATTAATCTCAGGTACATTATGATAAATAATATTATTAAGAAATTTTCATGATACTTATATATAATTATTTTGATATTTCACTAGCAAATAAAATATATAGAAAATGAATTATTTTTTTTCCAAAAAAAAAAAAGATCTAAAATGATATTGTGTATATTTTATTTTGTGTTTATGTTTTTTTATACTTTATATATGAGCTGTCAACATGTGAGTAGACACAATCCAAGTTGAGATTTTATATACTCATTGTACATATTTTATTATTATTTGAGTTATTTATTTGCTATTTCATATAATTTTGAGCATAACATCTTATCCTCAAAGAGGTTGTCTCGTAAGTATTGATCATGAGACCGTTAAAATACTAATATTGGTTTTCATAATAACTTTGAAATTAAATTTGTTTATGAGAGAATAATATATTAAGATGATTGATAACTTTTAAAATTTGTGTATTACATAGTCTCTTCAAACACAGTCTCTACAAAATTATTGGGTAAATTTGTTGAGATATTTATCTCTTTTTATATATCTTGTTAAAGCAATAGTCTTATGTACTTGGATGTGAATGTGATCTCCATATCTATCTTATCGTTTCTTATTATTTGGAAGCATTTAAAATATGAAGGCTAGATAAGAAAATAAATTGTACTAGTATATTATCTCGACACTCTTACCTCAAAAGATTGAAGAGATCGTGCATGATAAATCTTGAAATCAAGACTTACTATTCTTAGAGTTTGGACAAATTTTTGTCATTGCATAAAGATATGATATCTTATTAGATAGAAAAGTATATCTAATTTAACATTTGAATAAGTCATGAAGTTGAAGACCAAATAGAATTACATAGTAATCCATTATTTGAATTCCATAAGAATTTGAAAATTGGATTTTAAAATATATCAATTATTATTGGTAGTTACTTATAAATCACAATAAACTCATAAGAAATCTCTCATTTATAGAGATCTTCTGATAAATGTGTAAAATAAGTGTTTTAAATCTTTATGTCTAAATATATTCCATGCTAAATCATAAGATTTTTAAATCTAAAATAAGATTATTAATCCTACTTTGTTTTAATATCATCAAATCATATCCCCCTTCAATTATTAATTTCCTCATTCAAAAACATCTTTCAAATGATATCAATTATCACCTGCTTTATCCATTACAAACTCTTCACAAGGAAGCATCTTTGAATAATTTGAATGCTATAGTGGATCAATTGATACAAGTGAAACTATTTTTTTTGGTTTTTTATTGCGTCCCTTCCTAGTGTTTTGCTTCAAAACGAACCCATTACTATGTAGGAACTTGTTGCTAAATTCAAATTGATACTAAAAATGTTGGAGGACATGAATGCTTTTAGCAATATTTTGGGCAAAATTTCATGAATTCAGAAGACCAACGGATCAAACTATGTTGTTCTTGGGACCAAGTAATGTGCATCAACAAGTATTAACTATGGACCCTTTTTTTTAAGAATTTACTTGTTTCTGAATTGCTACATTATTATCATTAAAAAAAAACCTAATCAATTGCCTATGTAATACTTGTGTATTGTTAAGTTAATAAGAATCTTAATGTTTTTTAAGTTGATAATCAGTTTGTGTATCATTTGTTGTGTCTATTCAATTGTTGGCAACATCTTGTTTTGCTAGGTTTGAGTTTTTGAATTCTTCTGGTTATAGAGCACATTGATCAGATATTCATAGTCACTCAAAGGTCAATGTGCAGTTTAAGAAATCATCTCTTAAATGTGACATAGATTTTAGTTAGAATTCGTTTAGTGGCATTTTTCTATTCTATAATTGTTGTTTTATTTGCAAATCAGTGATGTCTCAGTTAGAAATAAATTAACTCTCATGAGTTGGCAATTCCAAATCCACTCTCTAAAATTTATTACAAGTACCGGTCATAAGCGATGGAAGGTTATATTTTCAAATCTCTTGTGCATTTGCAAATCCACTTTTTATTATTATTAAAATGTTTGAATTGCTTTACACTTGAATTAAACATGTGGCAGGTTGATATTTTAATATAGTTATACATGTCCATCCATGCATATAAGCTTGGTTAAGGATCATAGAAAGTAGAGAAAAAATACACAAGGAATTGATGTGGGCTGGTGTGATTTTATGATTGATTGTATTGTATGACTGTATCTTTGCTTGATTATATTAAAAATGTGTTTTAATGATAGTGATGTGATATAATTATAACATAACAGGCTCGATGAATTTTTTTTACTCAGTGTGATAGTGCTTTTCATCTCTCTGCCCGATTATACTGCTCTATCTTATAGGAGGCCCAAGCTGCTGGTTGTAGGATACACTTTTAAAATGTAACACTTGCGATTATTTGACATGTGATTATTTGATTGTAATTTGTGTAAGTGTAATTATCCTAGTTAATTTTGATCATAACATACTTCAATTATCTTTTTGTTATTGAAATATTTTTTAATATTTAATGTTGTGTATGTTGTTGATCTCTCCATTTATTTTTTTTCAGCTTTTGGATAATTTAGCTAGTCAATATTCAAAAGTGAATTGGAGGAACTCATTTTTCTTGAATTTGATTGCTTATACTTCATTCACCATCATTGTTGCAATATGTAGGCTTGTTTTTCTATTCCCTCATTACTCATATTCCTTGTATGTGTCCCTTCCTAATTTTGTTGTCAAATTTGTGTATGTGACAGGTGGTGGAGAAAGAATGTGAATCATCCAATATGGTGGGAAGATGGACGAGTTAGATTCTTACAAGATTGAAGGAGGAGAAATAATGGGCGAAATGCTTCAAAATCGGACCAAGTTTTTGTTCTCCTGTGTAAGCAACCCCGCTCTCCCAAATAGAGCAATTGTGCCATAATATTCCTCTCCCACAAAAAACAATAATTATTATGTTTTTTTTTCATTCCATATCTTATTCAACCATCAACGTATTGCTTGAGAACGCCTGCAGTGAACAGGGAGCCAGGATGGTAGCCATGGATAGTTTTAGCAAATATGCCAGGGAATTACTCGGCCGCCTCACTCTCATTTATACAAGTCTCTCTCTCTCTCTCTCACTCGCTCTCTCAGTTCATTTCTTCCGAACCAGTATCGACCAACTAGGTTTTTGGCCACAGGACTCATCAAGCTTCAATCACGATAGAACTGATGGAGATTATCTTGGGAGCTTCTACACTAAATCAATAAATGCTTCTTTACAAACAAATGGTTTTTTACAGTATTTCCTTGATCAAAATTATATCAAAATTATATCATAAAAATAATTCTGATTTTCGGAGCACTGCATTGCGGGACTGAAGTGGGAATCGATAATCAAGCGGGTGAGTTCATGCAAGCTTCTTCCGCACCTCACCTTCATTAATGTATTATATTCTTTACAAAATTGAATGTAAACAGCACAAGCATTACATTTACATTCGTTTTATAGAAGGCACAAAAACTCACACAATGGAAGTTGGCTTGCCAAAGCAGCAGCAAAACCTCCAGCAAGTTGGAGACACGGAGAAGCTCAACTAGGCAATACTGCAGCAACTCAACTTGGAGGGAGTGAAGTCTAGAACCATCAGTCTTTGCAAAGCAATCAGTCGCACTCTAGAAGACTTCGAAGCTTACTCTTGAGCAAAAACAATTTTTTCTCAACCTAATAGTCCCTATTTAATGCATATTCAAATGCACAAATACCATCTCCAAGAAAGAAAATACTGGACGATTGGAGTGGTTGTTGTATGTTTAAAGATGCAATTGAAATACATACTGCAACCATGAATAATCAAAATTTTGAAAAAAAATATTTTAGAATTGACTATTACAAATTGTAGCAATTGTTTTAGGACTAAAGACAATAGATATAATTCTAAGATGAGTCTATTTTAGTTGTTTGCTCTATTTGTGCACAAAGCTGACTCAACTTAGATGTCTGGTTCAATATGGAAATGGCTTCTGCACAAACAAGATTATCCATATCTAAAACTGTCCTAAGGCCATAACGGATAGCTGGAGGTTCTATTCTTCCACACATTAAATAAATTGAAAAGTGTATGTATATGTTCATTGATTCATTCTTAAGCTTTAGTGTTACCTTTTTTTTATCGTAAGAAAAAACTATCGAGAGCAATTGATGTGCACCTTGCTGATGTGAAACAAGATCGGTTGTTTGATTGTGAAAATGCATCATCTGCTAGTTTCAACTTGAAAACTAAATCAGAGCTACAGCTCTTCTCTAATCAAGTTGGTGCTCCTTGATTGCAATAAGCTTTCTTGACATTGAACTAAAATGTGCATGTCAGTCCTTTCTTTTTCTTATGACTTATGGGGGAAAATGTTATTATTATGTCATTTTATATTGCATGTAACTTTCTTTAATCAAAATTGGGTCAATCACCCATTTGCAGCATGACAACTAGAAAAAGGCTTCATAGCCTTTTAAATATTTTTCCCATTACAGAAAAAATATTCCGGTAGTGGCAGCGGCGGCATGTAGCGACAGCACCGGCAGCCACTATAGCAGCCAGCGGCGGCGGCACCAACAGTGGCTGCAGCAACAGTGGAATTAGTAGCGGTGGTAGTGGCTGCGATGGCGGCAGTAGCGGTGGCAGTGGCAGTGGCGGCGACGGCAGTGGCAGTAGTGGCAGCGGCAGTGGCAACAGCCACAGCGGCAGCAACCACAGTGACAGCAACCACAGTGGCAGCAGCCGTAGTGGTAGCAGCAGTAGCAGCAGAGGTGGAAGCAATAGCATGAGTAGCAAGAACTCGGTATATAGTCAGTATATACGTACATATAATACCACAGTATTTTATGTACATATATACTGAGTATATATGTACTCGGTATATATGTATGCATAATACTACAATTTATATGTACAAATACTACAGTAATATATGTATGAGTAAAATGCAAGTATATATGTACATATTTACTACAGTAATATATATTTATCAAAACATAGTTTTTTTTTAATTTATTTTGATTTGATTTAGTGATTTAAATTTATTACATATGTAGTACCGCATTGTTTTCCATACGAAGCTTGTATAAGTGAAGGAATTTTTCAACAGACATGAAGCACCGTGACTCGGACAGCTTTTTCACAGCGAAAAGTTGGTGATTGGAGGAGCAGAGGGAGAGAAATAATTGTCAATACATTGATAGATTATACTTTATGCACAATCGGCAGATACATTGATTAATAAGTAATATAATTTTTGTTATTTGTTTGTTTAGTTATTTAAAATATTGTATTAGAATACGCTATTATATGATTTTTTTTGTTGAATTTAAAATTTTCATTTATCGTTTCTGTTTTTATTAAATTTAATATAAAAATATTAAATTATTTAATTAAAATTTAGTTTAAGCTGTATGACTATCAACTTTAATTTGTGTTTGTTCATGTTTATAATAACTAATTTTATATATATGTAAAAATGTTTTTTTGTCTCTGAATTTTTTGGGTGGAATTTTAGCCTATTATAGGTATGTAAAAACCTATTTTCAGCAGCAATAGCAGTGACGATAGTGGTGGCAGCGGAAGTGGCAGCTGCGATAGTGGTGGCAGCGGAAGCGGCAGCTGCGATAGTGGTGGCAGCAGCGGCAGTGGTGGCGGCGGCAGTAGTGGGGGGCTATAGCGATGGCAGTAGCAGCGATGGAAGCGATAGTGATGGGAGCGGCGACATCGGAGGCAAAGGCAGCGGCTGCAGCATCGGCTGCACCGGAAGTAGCGACAGTAGTGGCGGTAGCTATGGAAACACCGAAAGCAATGATAGCACCAAAAGTTGTAGTAGTCATGGCAGAGGTGGCATCGGCAAAAATGGTAGTGGCTGTAGCAGTAGTGGCATTGTAGGCAGTGGCAGCTGCGTCAGCACAGGAAGCAGGGGCAATGGCGACAGACCCAGCAGCGGACAGCGGTGGCAGTGGCCAGTGATGGCTGCCACCACAGTAGCAACAGTAGCACTTGCGGCATCCACGGCATTGGCGGAAGTAGCGGCAGTGACGGAAGTAGAGGCAGTGGCAGTAGTAGTGGCATTGACAGTGATAGCGGCAACAACAATAGCAGTAGGAGCGGCAGTGGGAGCAGCAGCAATAGCACCAAATGAGGTATATATGTACGAATAAAGTCAGTATATACGTACATATAATACTACCATCTTTTATGTACATATATACTAAGTATATTTGTACTCAATTTATATGTACACATAATACTACTATTTTTATGTACATATACTACAGTAATATATATATATATATATGAGTGAAATGCTAGTATATATTTATATATATACTGCAGGATTATATATGTATCAAAACATAACTTTTTTTTTAAAATTTGACTGAGTGGCATAAATTTCTTATAGATATGATATCGCATTGTTTCTCATACAAAGCTTTTATAAGTAATGCTATTTTTCACTAGATATTACTTGCCGTGACTCGGACAGCTTTGTTGTAGTAGAAAAATAATGATCGGATGAGTACATGGAGAGAAAGTAACGTCAATGAATGGATATATTATACTTTATGCACTGTTGGTAGATACATTGATGAATAAAAAAAAATTAAATTTTGATATTATTTTGTTTCAATTATATAAAATATTAAATTAGAATAAGATATTAAATGATTTTATTTTTTGTTTATTATAAATTATTTATAGTTTCAATTTTTATTCAATTTTATATAAAAATATTATATTATTTAATTAAAAAAATTTAAAATAAATTAAATTCTGAAACTATTATTGAAATTAAAATAGCAAGGGAAAAGTCCCTTGCTAATTTAGAATTAGCAACGGATTTTTTGTCGCTAAATTTATTTAGCTAGGGACTATATCCTTCGCTAAAATTTATAGACATGCACTTTAGCTTGGGAATAATCCGTTGTTATTTTTGTTTAGCGACAGAAATTCTCATTTGTCTTGATAATTTAGCCAATGAATTTATCTTTTTTAGCAAGAAATTTTTCCGTCGCTAAATTTTTAGCTAGGGATAATTTTCATCACTAAATTTTAGCAAGAAGCACTTTAGATAGGGAATCGATCCGTCGGTAATCCGTTGCTATATCCTATTTAGCAACGAAAAATGCTCATTTAGCTAGGGAATTATTCCGAGCTAAATGAAAAATTTCTTGTAGTGACTTTGACCAAATTGAGACCTTGATTATATCAATAAGATCTGTAGGACATGGCTATAGTGAAGACTCAAAATAAGAGGAGGCTAAAGACATTGGATATGAATTAAATTAGATGCTATTATTGTGGAAAGCATAAACATGTAAAAAATAGTATTGGCATTACAAAATAGGGGCAAAGAAAAATATCATCGGAAAAAATATAAGTGACAAACAACTAAAAGTTGAATGAAAAGTAACTCAAATTATGGAAAAAAAGTAGAGTGAAAAGTAACTCAAGTTGTGGAAAACTATTATATAATGAAGCAACAAAAATTATTGTAAGTATAATCTGGTTATTTTGATATCTAATTGATAGACTTTGGAGCAATTTGAGCTCAATAAAAATAACTTTCTCAATTTTAGGCATTTATCCAAATTATCAAAGTTGACTAATTAAGAGTGGATAAAGTTGATAATTTTTTTTATGTTCAAAAATGAATTTGGGATGAGAAATGGTAAATAATGACACTAATTTTGTTTTTCTTTTTTATAAAATTTAGAGAGAAAGAAATGTTGTTTGGAATCAAGGGGCAATTTGGTCAAGTAATTCTTAAATAAAAATAAAATTTCTATTTCTTTTATCTTTTTCTCTTTTTTCACAATTTATCATGATCCATGAGATTGAGAAAGAGATACAAGAAAAAGGGGTTCAAAACCATGCCACTGATCTAATCTAAATAGCCGAAAGTGTGCAACACCGATTGGTTTATGAGTTCAGGACGTGGCCCTCGGTTGAGCGGACCGAAGGCAACTCGTATGAAAAGTAGAGTGGGAGAGGCATGGGTATGGCTCACGAATGAGGATTAGACTAGCATTCTCTTTTTAGCCGTTGCAAACATAAAGTGGACTGACTTATTGTTTTCTCTTATTATCTCCTAGTTCTCTTTTCTCCTCCCTTATTTTCATCAAAATCTTTGAAATCAACATCTAAATTCTTTATTTTTGGTGAAAATACTTTCTACAAAGTAGTCAAGCTTAACAACTCTTTTATTAACAAAATATAGTCAAGGAAGAGATGTAATCTCCACAAAGAAGATTAAGATTGTGGCGAGTTGATGTATTTTCAATTTTTCCTTGATTTTTAAAATTGAGTTTGATTTTGCTTAAATTCTCATTTATATTTTTTTATTTTTAAGTCTGAGGTTAAATTAGGGATATAGAGCTCAATTTAAAATATTAGAGCTAGGTTTGAGGTTACAACATGGAAAATATTTGTTAAAATAAAAAATTTTAGAAATTTATGTGTATATTACATACTTTACATTATTACTAATAAATAAATAAATAAAAATAAATAAATAAATAAATATAAAATACACACACACACACACACACACATTGTGATGTATAATATTATGTATTTTTGTATAAACCATTTTTTCTTTCATTGAAATAAATTTTATGAAATTTACATTATTTAATTGCGATGTGTGATGAATTGATCAAAATTCATGAATTTGAAAACTTGAAAATGATTTTTTATAAATTTAGAAACTCATTTATCCATGCATTTATAAAAGAATAATATTTTTTTCCAAAAATAGAAAAATTGTTTTTGATTATATGTAATTTTTGTCAACGTAATGGTTGATGAATTGTATGATTGATTTTGAAATGAGAATATATTGATATAAATGTTTAAAATCTTATGTAAAATATTCTAAATCTATTATGATCTATATGATATTTTGAATCATATATGATAGTTTTTGATGAAAAAGATTAATTTTGGATAAGATATATTCAGGTGACTATTAGACGTAGCTAAAAACTAAGAATTTTGGATAAGATATAGAGAGCTAGAATTGTAAGAATAATATCAACGAAGGAGATGACCTTCCTTGTGCATGCTTGTGGTGGAGTTTTGCTTTATGGGGTCATGGATGCCGAGCTAGAAACTAACAAATCCCTTGTAAGTATTCGAATAATAGGAATGAGAATGTGTGTTCACCTTCGCAATTGGTAGCTAGGCTGGAGCTAACATGTTAGTTTTATTTTCTTATGTTTCATTGAAGTGTGGTGGAGCCTTAATATGTATAAATTTGTCATGTTTGTGAAAATAGGATGAACTTCAAAAATACATATTTTTAGAAATTATATATATACTATGGTTTCATGAATTTCTATAGCCATGCATATGCATAAGTATATGTGTAGATGTTTTAAATTTGTTTCTCAAACTATTAAATTATATATTAGAAAATATGGGTGACTATTGATGTAAACACAAATCTTTCTATATTTTATTGAGTTTTTCTTATTTAGCACTAGTAAGAATGCAAGAGATATGAGGTATTTATCATACAAGTTTTTCTTACTAAGATTTTCAAATTCTTTTGAGTGTTTCTACTAATAAAACACATAATAATCATCTCTAAACACTCATATTTAATTCATTTGAATTCACTACATAATATGTGCATATGAAAAGCATACTAATAAATGATATTTAGACAAATAGAAAAAAAAACACACAAATACTTGATGCTTAAGGCTAGTTGAGTATTCTATGTCATTTTATGGCCAATAAGTAGAAAATGATTCATCATTAGAAACGACTTTCCGTGGTGATATAGAGAAATCTATAATTAAAAAAAATTAATTTATCAAATTGGATTGCAAATGAAGAATAAAAAAATATTAAAATAATGAAAAGGGGTTAAAGAAATGTTTAGAAGAAATTATAAAACTCTTAGAAAATATCTAAACACACAACTTATGTTTCATTGTATATGTTTATATATACATTTATATATATTCACACACACACACACACACACACACACACACACACACACACACACACACACACACACACACACACACACACACACACACACGTGTGTGTGTGTGTGTGTGAGTTGAGAATGAAGAATAAAAAGATTAGGCTTGTTGAGTATTATACATATGTTTAGCTATATATATATATATATATATATATATATATATATATATGTAAGAATATATTGTTATATGTGTTTATATATACACATACATGGATATATATTGAATTTTACCAATATTTTTGCATTAACATTTGTAACCGCCTACTTACTTATATCTCACTATACATGCAAACACATGCATCCACACACACCTACAAATATATTTTAATACTACATAGTTACACATACATTAATATATGTTTTTTAAAGAATTAAACTTAATGTTTTTATAATCCAATGAATATATATAGAATGAAGTTGTATGTTAAATTATACACATATTTAATGAATTCTCACATGAATGGTTATACATATATCACAATATGTATGTTTCATACACAACATACTTCTATTTCTGACAGAATACCAGCATGCCAATTGATATGCATAAAGCACATTTCAACTCACAGATTTCTATGTTGGCTTCAAGGTTCCTCAATGTATACATACATGTATATGTTCTTTATTTAATATCTAATATTTAATCTAAATTTATATACTCTATATCTTAGGATACTAAATGCATATGCACATACCTAAATATTTCATACATCATATAGTGTCATTTCACATCCATTCTTATTATCCATACTCTCTTTAACCAAAATATGCCTTTGTATATCCATAAAATAATTAAATGTAATCCAAATATATAAAAATATTGGTGTCTATTTGAATGTAGATACCCTTTGACACTCACACAAACACACACACACACACACATGTTTATTTTGATCAACTCATGTGAATAAGTATTTTTTTATGGAATGCGGCTAGATTTTATGTCCGTCTTATTTTTCAATAGTATTGAAAAAGCTAGAAGGGGTGAAAAAATTACATCATTAAAAAACATTACATATCTTTGTTGTAAGTACTTGTATGCCTTTAAGTTGATAGTTAGTAGGAAGGAAGATCTTGAGAAGAGGGAAATGAGAAGAGAAAGAGAGAGGGTGATGGAGTGAGGGCTTGGACTTCAAATTTTGGAAAAATTATGTTAAGAGCCCCAAAACTAAAAAATATATACTTTAAAAAAGTATCACATTTAAATAATTTTAAGAAAAATACCCCCAGGGTGGAGAATATTTATATTTTGGGGTTCTTAAATAAAAAAAACCAAAAATTGCTCTCCACTCATTAAAAGAACAGAAAATTAATTTTTCATAACCCAATTTGAAAATATTTACAAAAAAATGAACTCAACTTTTTATATTTGATAAAAATGCATCAAAACAAAAAATATTTATATTTTGGTACATTTTTTTATATGTGAAATACAAAAATAATCATGCTTCTGCAAGTGAAAATAAAAAAAAAACTTATGTTTAAAAAAACCAATTGTATTAAAAATGTTATTGATAAAGTACATACATACTAACATATAGTTACTATAGTTGTCATGTACTTGATAGTAAATGTGAAACAAATGGTGATGAAATTTGAAGTAAAAAAAACATATTGAGAGAAATATTGATTTATGGAAGATAAAGATAAAATCTATTTATAGGAAGTAAAATATCCTATATGTAATCAGTGAAAGGCTACAAAAAATTGAAGATAAAAAGTGAGATTGAATGGATGACTATTGCAACTTTGTTATAATTTCTAATATTCATAATTAAGCAATATCACAAAAACTCATTAGGATAATATTTCTCATCCAAATACTCTTACAAGTATATCGGTCATACAAGTAGTAAAATGAATTTTTTTCCAAATATCAATTCTATATGAATTATATAGGAAGTTGATCAATTAATGATGAGTCAGTTTCTACACAAGATGAAAATATAAAATTGAGTTTTTATTAAGACACTTATTCTAGGATTATTCCATTTCATTATGCATGATAACCTATATAAATTACCTAGTTGTCATTATGCTTAGTTATAGAATGAAGGTTGGACTATTAAGAAAATGTCTTTGTATCTTGTTGGCATACTTGCCAACTATTGAGTCCTCTTCAATGATGGTCATCTCATAACTATCTTTTTGGTACTTTACTATGAAAACAACAAATCATCCATACTCGAGATCCATTCATAAGTCCATACCTTTTAGACAACAAATTAACTACTCATGAAATTTATTTCACACATGCATACTTATTCTTGGTTTTATCTATCATAGAGATACGACTTGATGTGATATTAAAAAGTATTTATGCTTAAGATTCATAAGTTCTATACTCACATAATTAAAATATACTTTTCTTCAAATATCTTTGGTAAGAGTCTTATGATAGAAAATTACTCATACTACTATTAGCACCTTATGAGTCACATCCACTTGCATGTGTCTCATGACTTATCGATTACCATCCAGCAACATGACATGTACTCCCAAACTAAAGGTAAAATACCATAGAAGAATATTCTATAAACTTCAACATCAATTAAGAGTCAATTTGTCTAATATATGCATAATGGATTAACTTATAAAAACATTCATTCTTTTGGCTTCATAAGTGACGTACTCTCATAATTAAACTTACTTCAATATTAGGTTTTGACATATAGATTTGTCTTGTACCTCATGATCGAAAGGGGAGTCGCTTTCTTTCTAATATTATGTGCAAGTATGGTTTGTGGCTCACTTGACACCATGCACCACAATAACACGAGCAAACCTACTAAAAATAAAATCCTAATTTAGTTTTATATGACCACCACATCCATCAATAACCAAATCATGTCACAATCTAAATATACAAATATTTTAATTATGCATCCATCACATAAAATAAAATACATAAACTCTATACCTCAACTTAGCTTAATGTTGGGGAGTAATTCACATGAGATAATTCAAAATATATATCATAAAATTTGATGTTCTCAATGATAACCCTTAAGAGTATCTAGGAATCAAACTCTAAATCCATAATTTTCATTTGCATTCATATGATTTTCCCCTAGGTAGGAGTCAAAATTTTATGTGTTCCAAAACTTCTTTGGTCTGGGATCAACCCTATATTTAGCTGAATTTGTGCTCCAAAACATTAACTTTTGCCTCTTGTTTTGTATCTCACATATCTCTTTCTTTTTTTTTGTTTCCCCCTCATTTTATACT
Organism: Sapria himalayana; assembly: GCA_029783825.1. Taxonomy (NCBI): domain Eukaryota; kingdom Viridiplantae; phylum Streptophyta; class Magnoliopsida; order Malpighiales; family Rafflesiaceae; genus Sapria; species Sapria himalayana. Next base: position 10,398,601 of record JAREIK010000088.1, read on the forward strand.
TTTATACTTGAATGGATGAGTGTGATTTTAAAGTAGCAAGTCATGGTGCTCTAGAATAACGTGGCTTTGGCTTTTCATCTCTATAATCCATTATTGCAGTACTAGTAATGAGCCATAGCTCTGGTATTTTTCTTGATTTAGATTACCATGGTACTAGGAATAACCATGACTTGTGCATTTTGTCTCAATAAAATGAAGCATTGGTGCTGGGAATAAACATGACTCATGCATTTTATCTTTGAAATCCAAAGTCATGGTACTATAGAATGACCATGGCTTTCTCATTTCTTAAAAGTAAATATTTATGGCCTTTGAAATAAACACAACTTGAGCAAATTATATTGAAAAAAGTAGAAGAAGATTTATATTAAAAAAAATGTCTGAACATTGCATGTATAAATTGAATAAAACTCTTTATTGATTGAAATAAGCACCTCATGCTTGGTACACTCAAATCAATTTGCATCTGTTGAGTCAAAAATTCAATAGAAGTAAGTGTGTGTCTACATTATATATTAAAAGAAATAATAAAAATAAAATATTAGTTATTACTAATTATGTGGATGATATCATTTTTACAAGTAATGATATTGAAATGGTCAAGTTTTTTAAGGCACGATAGAGAAGTGTAATGCTTGACATGGGACCTCTTCATCATTTCCTAAGATTGGAAATACTTCAAGATTTAGTTAGAGTATCAATTAATCAATCTAAATATATACTTATCATCTTGAAAAGGTATGCGAAGGAAAATTGTAAACCAATCTCCAAAGCTTTGGTAACTAACCACAAATTTAAATCTACTTGAGTTATATTAGTTGATTGAAGTCAATACAAATATTTGGTAGGAGACCTTATGAATGCTTCTGGAACTAGACTTGATATTGTGTACTCAATAAACATCTTGCTACAATTTATTCACTCATCAAACCACTTGAAAGGTACTGAGGTATCCCAAAGGATTCTTATATTTTGGTTTGAGATACTTTAAAACCATGAATGTCAAGATATTTGAACACTATGATAGTGACTCAGGTGGATATCTAAATAATTTTAAAAGCACACCGAGATATGTGTTCTCCCTTGGTATTGCTTTAATCTTAGACTTCAAAAAAAAGAGCTAACAAAGGTATTATCCACAATTGAAGCATCATACATCTATGCTTCACTGGCTACAATCTATTATCTGGTTGAGAAGACTAATGGTTAACTTAAATGAAGTACAACTTGATCCTACAACTATTCTATGTGACAAGACAATCATCACCATTGCTACTAATGTTGTCCTACATAATGAAAGAAAATACATAGTACTCAAATATATTTTCATTAAAGATGTCATTGAGAAGTGCCACATAGAATATAAATCTTTTTAAAGTTGTCATTTCAAAATACAGCATACTTAGAACACAACTCGAGTAAATAATTTATATAACTATTTATAGCTAAAAGTCTTGGTGTTGGAGAAGTGCAACATATTTTTGTCTTAGTCTTGGTCGTTCTATAATGAGAAAGTTATGACAATGGGTGATGTACCATTAGGGTACTCGATTGTTATGACATAATATTAATATGATAGTCATAAAAAATTTTATTAGCTAGTGTAATTGTGATCCCAAACAAATTTTGTAGCCAAGAAAAAATAGTTTAATATTGAAATGATATACCAACAAGGTGTTAAAGTCATAGTATATGATGATTTCATGACTATTTGTGCAGAGTTTCAGCCAAGAATTATTATAGAAACTATCTTATTAACTCAATGAGATATAATAAAATTATAACATAAATAATATTACAACATTACATGACTTTTCACTCCCCTCCTACTCAACAAATTCATTATGTTTCACATTTCACACAAAAACTATCAAATTTCACACTATTTGGCATGCCAAATAAATTCTCACACAAAATAATTGTTCATCCATGAAAAATTAGTCCCTTTGTATAAAAAATATAACTTTCTTTGCATCCTACATAAATATTTTTTATGGCTAGGGTGAGTGTCATAAAGTATCTTGATGATGTGAAACTTCTTTTATGTGGATATATAAATGAGTCATAGTGGGATTTGAGTTCTGCAACTAAATCCGAGGTTACAAAAATTATGCAAAATGATTTGTGTAAGTGATTACATTTATTTCATCACAGCATAGAAAACAAATTTGGGTTGGCTCCCAAATAGCACTACATATTAGATTCATAGTTAGACCATCAATGAATTATTACCTCCATTAGTGATCTCAGGTGTCAGACTAACTTCATTGTATAATATCTCAATTTTTTTCTTCAAAAACATTCTTTCAAAATTGATTCATATTCTAAACTTTCTTTTTCATAGCTTTTTTTTCTCTTTTTCAGAATGTCATTACTTTTTGGATGATCCTGGCTTCATCCTCCTTGGATGCCATGCCTTTATGGATCACCATGAATTTTTATTGAACTGAACCTTGAGGTATTTCTTTCTAGATCTCAAAATTTCATAGCACTAGGGTTTGTCATGAATTCTTTCATTAGCTTATGTATCTCTAATATTATGGTGTTGATCAAAGCTGTGACTTTTATTGCTATCTCTATTTCTTATTCTCTAAAATTATTATTAAAATCATGTCTTCCTCTATCATTTCATCAACTACTAGTTGAGGTTTAATTAATATTTTTGCTACTAGCATATTCTCCCAATCCTCTACATTATTTTCTCCATAAAATTGCAAAAAGAATTTAGGCATTTTCTTTCCATTTCTATCTATCTGACATACTCTTCTTTGGAACCTCTTGAAGTTGCAACTTTGAGAATGTCATGATTTCATAGTAGTTATTTTCCTTAATCTCAACTTCACTTTTATTTATCCATATTTCCTCTTCCATAACATCTTCCTCATCTTTGTTAGGCCAACAGTTCTCTACAAAATCTTTTCACCTAAAGTCTATATTTTGTAACCTTGTAATATGAAGGAGAATATCTATCCTTCAATAATGTTTCTAATCATCAAGACTTTATAAACCTTTTTAAATGTTGAATTTCACTTGCTCTTTGCCTACACAAAGCATGAAATCTTTTTTTTTAACATCAATGTGGGCATGCCCGATGGCTAAAAATGACCATCCCAAAATCAATGAAGCATGTTGTTCTTCCTCCATATCTAACACCATAAAATCAACATGAAAAATAAGTATACTAACCTTAACCAATACACATCAATAATATCTATTAGGTTCTTGGTTGATCGATGACCATTTTTAGTGAGAGTTTTTGGAGTAATCTTTCTGAAGTTTAGTCTTTGTGCTATTGTCAAAGGCATCAAATTGATGCTCAATACCAAATAGCAAAGTGCCTTCGAGAATATATGCTCCATTTAATTATGCATGGTATCATAAAACTTATCAAATCCTTTAACTTCCTCAGAAGTTTTTATTAAATAATTATACTATATTTCTCTATCATATTCATAGTTCCATATAAATCAACATTTTTTTACTAATCATGATATCTTTCATGAAATTTTTATAGTTTGGCATTTAAGACAAATGCTTTTGAAAATAGGATGTTTACTTCTAACTTATAGAAATTATTGAGAAACTTCTAAAACTATTCATATAATTTTCCTTTTCTAAAATGTTGTGTAAAAGGAAGATTTAGACGAAAATTAATTTTAGCATTGTTCTTTATCACATTCATCTATCCAGTGCTTTGAATATTGTTCATTCACTTCTCTATTCTAATTAATCTATCATGACAAGATGGTTGAATTAGTCATTTTGTCCATCAAGAATAATAGCTTTGGAAAATGTCATGGTATTGGGGGCCATGAATTTTGAAAATGCTATGGTGGGATTAGGACTTTTGGAAAAGTCACGACACTATTAGTTCTAGGGTCTCACTATTCTAGCTTCCTCCATTTATTACTTCTCAAGCTCTTTGTTGTTTTTAAGTATAATTGACAATAATTTTTAGGATTTGTCTTTATATCACTCAGTAGTTTACTAATGCTCTTCCCTTTCACCTATATTGCCAATTAATTGATTTGTATCTATATACTCCTTATTACTACATTCATATATTTCAACTTCATCTCAAGCCTCTTTAGATGGTCCTCTTGAAGATCATTCCTTTTTTTTTGCATTTAGTAATTCTATTAATTTCTAATTGATAAAAGGGGTTTCTTTACCCTTCGAATATTGATAAAGGAAGCTTGATCCTCCTTGTATATTATGTCTCATTGAATTATTCTCAAAATTTATTGAGACATATCTCACATTCTGCTTTCCATTTCTATAGCCTCTTAATAAAATATTTCTTGTGATTTTTCATGTTGGATAAAAGTGTGTGATGATATTATTTAGAGTTTATTATGCGACCTAATTTTATTAGTTAGGTAGTATTCTAAAAGCTTATTGGTAAGGACATCTCACTAATAATGATTCACAAGTATATGGGCAATACAAGTAGTAAATAGGACTATTGTCCAGATAGTAATCTCATAGGGATTGTATTAGCTTTTGTTCATATAATCAATATAAGACATCTCGATTTTAGTAAAAAATATATTTTGGATTATTTTATCAATCATAGATATATGGATTTATCAATTTAATTTATGTGATATTTGTTCAAATAATTTTAATTATATTAGGTTTTGATACATTATAAAGGTTGAGTTATTGTATAATAACTTTTTACCACAACAATATTCAAAGTAGTTATCACCATTAAGCTTGTCCCAAATGATAGTCCACCGATAGCTATCCCCTTACTCTATTACCATCGAGATAAAAAATAATCTCTATTTGAAAGATATTCACAATGCCGTAGCCTTTAGGCAACTCATTAATTTCTTCTAAATGTTTAGAATGTACAAGAGGTGTCAAATGAGCCGAACAACCTAGGCATGGCCTACAGCATGGTCTATAGCATGGACTAGTTTAGCACGATCCAGAATTGTGCTTCATGCCGGGCTATGCTATCCCATGACATAGTTCATGCCATGCTAGCCGGCATGAGCCATGCTTCATGCTAGGCTAGGTATGACTCGTGTGTCTGGCCTAGGGCATGGTCCATTGGCCCGGGTAATAGCCAGATGTGGCGGTCTAAAATTTTTTAAAAAAATTGATCATCCAAGTTGGATGTTGCTTACATGGGAAATTGTAATTGGTTGACCAAGTAAATCAGCCACTCATTACATGAAAATGCAATGGGTTCCATAGGCATGGATGCATGGTTTGACATGATCTAGCATAGTCGTGTACTCAGCCATGCCACCAAGCCATGCTAGGCCGACCTGATGAATTTTGTGCCTTGCTAGCATGATATGAGAATTATAGCATGCTGTGTCTGGCATGACATGGTGGCACTATCATGCCTAGCATGGCACAACTCATTTGATAACTCTATAATGCACATTATTATTCTTCTACCTCAAGTATCGTTAAGACTAAGAATTGAGGTGGTTTACAAGCATTTATACTTTTGGATTTTTAATTATCATACTCACATAATTAACATATACCTCCTTCAAGTTTTACTAGTATGAATCATAAGAGTAAAAGCAACTCAAAGGGCTATCAATACCTTATGAGTCATAATAACTTGCATATGTCTTGATGATTATTTTTTAATATCCTCTTTGGCAATGATGTGACTTCTACACTAAAGATGGAACCGTATGAAGAAAATTCTATATAATATGCATCTCAATTGAGAATCAATTTTTTAAAGATATGTACAATAGATTAATATATAAAATCATTATTTCTTTCTGCTTAATAAGCACTATATTCATAATGATTAACCTACCCAAAATTTGAGTTTTAACATATATTTTTATCTCACATATTATAGTCATAAGGGTGCTTATTTATTTCCTATCATATGTATGACTGAGCCTCGTGGTTCACACATTATTATCTATCATAACAACTCACACAAACCCACTAATAGTCAGGTTTCTAATTCAAGTTCTATTTAATCATCTATCCATCAATTTTCATAACACAACATTAATCAAAATATATTTATCAATATAAAAACCTTTTATATATCACACAAACAAAGCTACACAAACTCTATATTACATACTAATTATATATAATTTCTTGAATCTACCCTGGGGGGGGGGGGGGGGGGGGGGGGGGGGGTGGGGGTGGGAGAGCATTTGAGAGTTGTGTCTCTCCAACTCTTGGTTTTAACTTAAGTCTTGTATCCCATGCTTGCTCATGGAGCCCCTATAGAGTGTGAAAATCACTCCTAGGATTTGGTTGCCATGCTTCTTATTTTGCTTGGTACATGTAAAAAAAAGAATATTAGGGAATTTTCTTGATTGGTCTTTCTTACTCTTTTATATTCAAACATTTTTTATATTTCTTTATGTAGAAAGTTGCAATTTTTGAAAGAAAGCCACCACTTTGGCCTTCATCTCTTGAACTCGAGGTCATAACTCAAAAAAATAGTCATGACTCTAAAATGTATCCTAATCTTTTTATAATACAAAATTATCATATTGGTGATGTCTATGACTTAGACCTAATGTCTCCATAATACAAAGTTATGATATTAGAAATGACAATGACTTTGGTATCAATCTCTCTCATTCATCACATGACCATTATAATATGAATAGATGTAATATTGGAAATGACCTCTCATGTGCATAATATGACCATTATTCCGGGAGTAGCCACAAATTTGGTGTTGGACTTTCTTAATCATCATATGACTGTTATGCTAGAAATGGTTACAACATTGGGAATTGCCTCTCATGTGTATTATATGGCCATAACACTGAGAAATGCCATGATAGAAGAATGGTATAGATTATGTTTAAAGTGGCCATGACACTAAAAATTGCGATGACACTAGCCATGACTTTTCTCATATATCACATGGCCATGGTGCTATAGAAATTCCACGACACTGGTAATTAGAATGACATAGAAGTTGGGGATTTTCCTTCTTTTGTGCACAAGAGTTATAGTCTTGTGGAATGATTGTACTTGAGTAAATGCCCTCTATAATATTTTGTGTCCAAAAGTCACGATGTTAAATAATCATCATAATTTTGGATTGAGTAGTTTTGACTCTGATTTCTTTTACCCCAAAATATGTGGCATTATAAAAAGATTGTGGCTAAGACTTTGAACTACAAAGTCTTATTAAAGATAATGTCATGATAGTAGAAAGTAGCCACAACATTTAGCACTAGTAGGGGCATTTGATTTTTATGATGTGAAAGTAATATCACAATCATTTAATTGTTATGAGATAAGTATGACTATGACTCCATGAAAATATCACATCCATAGATAATGCATTAGATAGTTGAAATATTGTACTAATGAAGTGATAAATTCATAGTGTACAAAGATTATTGTGATCAATTAGGCAGAGTTTCATCCAAGAATAGAAACCGAAATTATGAAATGCTTCATAATTTATTCATTAGCCAAAAATCTCCAAAAACTTATCAATTTTACAATAATGTATCAAAATCTACAAAAACTCTAAAATCATGAAATCAATCCATTTATGTCTTATTTCCATGCTTATACATCATAGAAAAATGACAAAATATTCACGAATATTTGGTAATTTAAGCAATAAACAAACTCTCATACTAAATCTATTGCTCATCTCTGAGCAATATCATCCACCTCAATAATAAAAAATATTAACATTTCCAAAAAAATATTTTTTTTATGATTAGCTTTTTTTATCACAGGGTCTCAAAATAGTGAAGTACCTTCTAATGGACATATTATAGTCATAGTAGGATTTCAATTTTGCCAATATATTCATAAGAAATTGGGTATTTACCATCATTTAAGTGAAGAATATAGGTATTTATTACATCACACATGCAAGAAATAAAATTCTTGAGTTGCCTCCCAAGCTTGTTGTCAAGACTAACTTTTCCTTTTAGCTTCTCAATGTACCATTTTAAGGTGGAAGGTATTTATTACATCACAAGGTATTTATTAGAAAATTTTGTTGTCTAGATTAATTTCTCAGTGTACTATTTTACCTCTTTCTTTTTTTTGTTTTTTTTTCTTGGTCTTGCTTCTTTGACCTTTCTTCTTTAGATGCCATATCTTTGGTAATTGTCATGTCTTCTTCTTCCATGCTAGCCTATCTTTTTTATTTATATATCCTCAAAGTCATGGAACTAAGAAAATTCATGACTTTGTCTTTTAGCTCTTTCATGCCCTTTTCATTTTGCAACTCCAAAGTTGTTGTACTGTGCACAACCAAAACTTTGTATTTAAGCTCTTTTTGGATTTTTACATTATGTAATACCAAAGTAGCAGCATAGTCCAATGCCATGACTTTGTCTTTGAACTTATGATTGACTATTTTGTTTTATAATATCAAAGTTGTTTTATTGTGCATAGCCATGACTTTGATTTCAAGCTTTTCTTAGTTAATTTGTTTCTTTATCCCCAAAATCTTGCACTATGCTTAACTACAACTTTATCTTTGATCAAATCCCTCATAGTTGCTGTCTCAGCCATATAACGCTTTACCCTTTGTCCATTTACCTTAAATTCTTTTCTATCCTTTGATTTCACCATGACTACTAAATGGGGAGTCAAAAATATTATTTCAAAAGCATTATCGAGATTTTAACTTTCCTAAAAACAACTTCAGCCATGACTACCACTGTGACTACCATAATGACTACCACATAGATAGTCCATGATTTAGCTCAATCTATGTAGTGTCAAAAAGGAAGCTTTGATGATAATGAAAAACTCGAACGATGAAGAATTATCAACACAAGTAAACACTGGGTGGTGCACATGTGCAAATTATCAAAAGTTAAACAAAGAAACAATGAAGGATTACTACCTTCTACTAATCATTGACTAAATTCTGGATAGAATCTCAGAGTATTTTTTTTATTACTTTCTAGATGGATATTCAAGGTACAATTAAATTCTAATTAACCCATAAGATTTAGAAAAACCCACTTTCACTTGGCCGTATAAAAAACCTTTGTATTCTCAAGAATGCTATTTGGTATTTGCAATGGGCCAACCACATTTTAGAGATGTATGAATGTAATTTTTAACAACAACAATTAGAAAACTATGAAGATATTTATGGATGACTTTTCTGTGCATAAAGATTTTTTTAAAGGTTATTTAAAAAACATGGAAGTGGTATTGAATCAATGTAAAGAGAATAATTTAATACTTAATTAGGAGAAATCTTATTTCATGCTAAAAGAAAATATTATACTAGAGCATTCGGTCTCTACTAAAGAATTGGAGGGAGACAACACAAATTTTTTAGTAATAAAAATGCTACATCACCTTATAAATATAAAGAGAGTGTATGATTTTATTAGGCATGATGGGTGCTATAAGAGATTTATTACTAACTTCTAAAAAATAGCTAAACCCTTATGTCAGACTATTATAGAAGAAAAAGATTTTTTAACTTTATTAAATAATGTGCTAACACTTTTGAAGAGTTTAAGAGAAAGTTAATAGAAAGCTTAATCTTAACGATACTACATTGGGGTGAGCCATTTATGATTATGTGTGATGTAAGCATGTATGTACCTTGGCATTGTATTGGGGCAAAAAATAAATTAAATTTATAGAGTCATTTTATATGATAGTCAGACCTTGAATAAAGCCCAAGTTAATTACAAAACCACTATAGAAGAGATATTAGTGGTGGCTTTATCTTGTGACAAAATTTGACTCTATCTTCAGAGCAAAGTTTGTGATTTACATGGATCATGAATTTGTGTGGTATTTAATGGTGAATAAAGAAGTAAATCAAAGACTAATATGATGGATTTTATTGCTCTAAGAATTTGATGTATAAATAAAAGACAAGAATGGGAGCGATAATGTGGTAGCCGACCATTTGTATTACTTGGAATCCAATGGAAATGATAGAAGAAGAGTTAAAGTTTTAGAGAACTTCTCAGACAAGCATATTTTTATTTTGAAAACTTACTTTCCATAGTACATTGGATTTCATTTAATATCAATTGGCCTTGCAGTTTTTTTTTTCATTTTAATTTTATGCATGCCTTTTGAAAGACTACTTTTTTTATTTCTTCAATATACCATGGAATTGATATCATGTATTGTTGAAGCTTTATTAAAACATTATACTCCATCTCATTCACCAGAGATGATAAAATAATGATCGACTTCATCCCATGATTTCCTAAGAATGGATATTATAGATGCTTTGGCAGTTCCATTAAAATTCAAACCATCCAGAGTCTTCTGTATAATAGGTGTCATGACTTCACCTATTGATGTCATAACTTCATTAACCCCCATTAGGACCTCTTCAATTACTTTCTTGATATTTTGCATTGTGACTTCCTCTTCATGTATCACAACTTTTCAATATTTATCAATGGTTCGTTACACATCATGACTTCTTCATACAGTATCACAACATCACAACATGTCACTGCTTTTCAATACATGGTGTTATGTGATTCGTCACTATTTTAACTTCATGCATCATGACCTCATTATTCATGTTGCGACTTAAAATATTTGTTTGGTCCATCTGAGCCATTGCGCCATGCCCACCACGATATGATGTTTATCATGGGTTGTGTAATATTGGGATGGTTCAAAAAAGGGTAGCCTAGCGTGGTTCATTGGCATGGTTTTTGTGTGGGTTATGTCGGGCCATGCCAAGTAGGATCAGGCTTGGCAAGGATAGCATGGATCAGGTCAGGCCAGTTGATTTGGCCAGTCGGGCAAAAACTAGCCTGCTTAGGCCATCGTGGTAGGTCATGCTATACTGAGTCTCCCATGCCAAAAAGATTGGCCCAATATGACTTGAGATGTGTCACGTGCTAGCTCATGAAACTTCCAGGAATAGTTCTTAATTGTGTCGTGCCGTGCCATTCTTGATTGAACCATGCCATGTCGTAGGTTGCACATGGGTTGCCTAGCTAAATTATACTTTTACCTTTGACTTTGTATTGTCAAAAATATTATTTAGGATGATTGAAATAATACAATTGTTAATATTGAATTTACTTAAAGCATAAATAATATTATTAAAATATTTGAAATATTATGAGTTTTATCAATAAGTTTAATACTAATAATTTTTTAAATATTTATTGTGAATTTATATAATGTAGGGCTACACGAATATGTTCTTGGTTAGACCTAACAACCCAAATATTAGATATTAATATAATACAAAATTTATTTAAGTTCAAATAATAAATTAATCTGGCATATAATTTATTATAATAAGTTATCATATCATTCTCAATTGAATTTATACTAACATTTTTTAATTGTAGATTAAATAATCTTGTAATATATTTTTTAAGTTCACCAAAACTATGAGATAAATCAATCAAAGAAATTACATGGACTAGATATTCTCTAGTTACCTTATGATCATGCTAAAATGTACTTATAGAACTATGGAAATATAACTTAACATGGTTTGTGTCGGCTACCTCCTCCTGTGATAATTTTCCACACATGTTTTGAAAGCTTAAAACCCAAGAAATTTACATTAGTCTTTACAAGGTAGCTTGATTCTACATACATGATATTACCAAAATGTTGATCATATAAATGATATTTTTAGTTTTACATTATTCTAAAATGTCATCTTAAAATATTTTAGATTGGTTAGAAAAAATAAACCAAAGGAATATTTTAATGTTTTAGAAATATTTTATCAATGCTTTAGTGTATTATTAGGCATATATTAGTGATGTGCTCTAATCTAGTGATGTAATTATTTTTATTTTTATTTTATTAAATAAGAGACTTTGTATCATTTTATTGATACTTAATTTCATAAATAGTTATCTCTTCTTATGGTCATCAAATACATGACTTAATAGTAAAATTCTAAAACTTAAAAGAGTAATATTCTAAAAGTTCTTAAAAAATCTTTATTAGTGGAATACTAATAAATTAAGACTAGTATGAAGTCTAATTGATAAGTATATTTTATTAATCATGAATATGTGATATTAAGTTAGCTCATATGTATATGTTGAAAAATAGTTTACTAGACCAACCCACTAAAAGAATACTACATAGGATATTTTCACTATGGAGCACAAAGTTGTATTATAAAAGGTTATTATTATAGTAATTGCTCTCTAAAATTAAAATTTGTGGTGGAAAATGATATTGTGACTCATATCACTTGTTTTTGCTCTACTTCAAATAAGTCATAGCTCTAGATATGTCATGAATACTTGTACCAGTGGGGTACTCAGCAACTATGATTTGAAAATAATGTCATAACCATAAAGTGGTTTAGAAATAGTATAATCATGACTGAAATAAAAAGTCAAAATTATGATGAATATGTTGCACAGTAAAATAATTTTATCAACTCGATGGTAGAGTCAAGACATACAAAAAATAACATGACAATTTTGGTTAAGTTATGGCTATGAAATAATATCATAACAACTTAAAATTAATGTGAAAGGTGTACATAAATTATGAAAGGGAATTTTCATGACTCTCATTACACTTCTCCCCATAAGCCTTTGCTCCATTGATCTATTAATTTCACTAAAATTTTGTATGATTTTATTAACATTGATAAAAAATTTTGTATTTGGAGTAATGAATGATAAGCCAAAACTTTAAAGTTAGGTAAAATATGAATCATGTCCCTTTATAATCTCAAGTTTTGATATTATTGAGTCAATATTTGAATGTTATTAATTTGATAATTAAAAGAAAATTTCTAGGTTACTATGATTTAATAAAGTACTTTGTATATAATTTATAGATAATAGTGTCAAACAAACCATCTATTTCATCTCTAAGATTAGTTGTTCAAAAAGACAGATTCAATGGAACAAACTTCTTAGACTAGTAAAGCTTAAGAATTGTTTTTATGCAACGAACACAATTTTATCTTACAACAACTTATCCCTAAGAAACCTTTTGATGATGCCCGTAGAACATACTGTTATGTTTATATTAAGTATCAAAATGATTCTCTTAATTTCACTTGTCTCATGCTTACTACATTGAATTCTAAGCTTCGAAAGAAAATTATAATTAAATATGTAGACATTCACTATAATAGGTCATCTCAAAAAAATATTTCAAGAACAAGCTCATATTGAAAGGTTTCACCATTAAGACATTACTTTCCTTAAAGATGGTATCAAATAGCTTAGTTAGCCCTCATCTTCTGGAAATAAAGAATTATTTACATTTATTGGAAAAATGTTATCAATTTATTAGCCATGGGTTAGTTATTGATATTGTTCTCCAAATTTTTTAGATATATATGATGATTTTGTTATAAACTATAATATGTATAATATAGAAAATTCAATTATTGAGCTGTATGGGATGCTTTAGATAGTTGAGCAAAACATTAAGAGTATCATAAATTTAATAATATTTTAAAATGGTAAAGACATGAAGAGAAAACAAAAAGGAAGGGTAAGACTATTATTATAAGAAATCCAAATACAACCTAAGTTTAATCCTCAATTGAATGTTAAATAACTTAAAGATAAAAATCATTTTTTTTCTACCAAGAGATTGGCATTGGAAAAGAAATTACTAACTCTACTTGGAAGATGAAAAGAAAAAAAAGGATAATTAGACAACATTTTCAAGTATTTATGTTGTGGAAGTTAATTTATCTATTTATTAGGTATTAGATAATGATTATAGATCTCATGTTTCTGTTAATGTTGATCACATGTTGCACCCTACTCAATCATTTTTTTTGTGGGCTTGTCACGTCAGGGGAAAAATTCAATTTTTCTAATACACCAAAATATAAATATTTATATTTTAGTGTATTTTTTTTAAATATTAAATAAATAAATAAATAAATATATATATATATATAGATATTTTCTAACTGGAGTACCTAAATATACAACTTCCATATTATATTTGTTATGTCTTGAGTGGTTATAATAATCGAGGGACATAATTATTATGAAATTTTTTTTATTAGATGATGATTACTTTACTATATAATTGTAATTATGATGATTATTATTTTTGGCCTAGTTTGAGGGATGAATGATATATATATATATATATTCTTATTTTATAGAATAAAATATCATGTTTTTTGGTTGTATTAAATTAAATTTTATCAAATTATAGCTTGTTCTTTATACTTTGGATTTGGAGGAAGCCAAAGTTTGTGTTTTCACTAAATTCTCCAAGTCTTGTTTGTGCATTCTTCTTTATACAAAGTGGTGAATTCTCTATCATTCATCTTTATACATTGTGGTGAATTCTCTATCCTTCATCTTTATACAAAGTGGTGAATTCTTTTTCCTTCATCTTTATATGGTAATTTAGACCTCTTGCCTGTATAAAATTGGCATCTAAGCTTAGGAAATGAAAAGACCTTACTCTAACATTTCAATTTCTACGTTTTTTTATAATATTTTTCATAATTCATCATGGATGCTTCAATTCCTAGTGGATTGATCTTTGAACAAGTTCATGTTCAGTGACTTGAACACAAGATTACTTAACTAAAATAGCAAATGCAAGAACTGATTCATGTTATGAGTGGAGTGAACTTTAACACATCATGAAAATATCCTTCTACCAAAAATGATGATTCACTTGATAACGAAACAACATTTCAGATTTTTAGAGAAAAAGAAAAGTGAATACTAGAAAATGATATAAAGATACCAAAGTGGAAATTTCTTATTTTGAAAGGTATTTGAATCAAATGATTTTGTTGACTGGCTTCTTAATATTGAAAGAATTTAACTATAATGCTTCTACATATGAAATAAGATATAAAACCATAGTTTTGCGATTAAAAAGATATGCAAACCAATGTGATCTTCAAAAGAGATGAAGAGATGATGGTCGAAAAGCATAAAGAGTCAAAAGAAAAATAGGAATGACCATATATTAGATCATGGGAAAATTTCAAATTACTTATGAAGAGATGATTCCATGAAAATTAAAAACAAGTATTCTATGTAAAAATAACACATTTGGAGCAAAGTAACCCTTTTGTTAAATAATATTTAAAATATTTAAAATTAGCAATTCAAATTACTCAAATATTGAATTGCTACATTTAACATGTGATGTTTGGAAGCCACAAGAACACACAATTGAAAAATATTTATGTTGTTTGAATCATGAGATCTTTTTCATGAGTGAGCTTCAAACATTCTAGACTTTGATGTTCTTATTTTATCCATTCAAGTTGAGAAACAATTCAAGCATTGTAAGAATGCTTAAATATGGTGATAAAAAAAAAGCTCTATCTCAAAGCTAGAATCTTCAAATATCCCCAAAAAATATACCTACAAAAAATTACTAGATAAAAGCATCTACCTAAAAAATGATTTAAATGTTATTGATATGGATGCTTACAAGTAGCATTCACAATTAAAAGATCTATTACTATACAAGAAGTTCATGAAATTGATGAAGAAATTGAAGAAGAGAAGCCTAGAGAAGAAAGTGTGGAAGAAAATGAAGTTGTTGAGGAAGTTAGTCAAGGTGATTATTTATTTGTAGAAATTTACATTCAATGCACTCATGACTCATGAAAAGATGAGCAATGAGAAAATATATTTCAAACTTGTTGCAGAATAATGAGAAAAGTTTGTTCTGTAATTATACATAGAGGAAATTGTATTAATATTACTTCTACTATCTTTGTTTCCAAGTTGATATTACCAATTATCAATCATCTTCAACCATAAAAACTAAAGTGGTTGGATGATGGTGTAGATCTTCTTGATTCCAAAAAATAAGAGGGAAACAAATTTTGAGCCAAAGGCTTGCAAAATCCTAGGCATAATTAGAAGCAAATTTAAGGTGAAGACAAGCAAGAATTGGGATTCCATGAGATTCCAACTTGAATTCCATGAGATTCCATAAGATTCAATTCCATGAGATTCCACTCGAAATATCTTGCATGAATTTCTATTCTAATGACATGCTAAATTAGGATCTAATCTTAGTTTGATATACTTATGTTACGATGATGTGGATCTATACCTTTTTATAGTAAAGTTCTGGTTTGAATGTTAGTACATATGAATGCTAATTAGAATTGAAAATTAGGGCTTTCACTATATCAATAGTTTATAAATGTTAATCATGGTGAACTATGACAAGTAAGTCATGTGACATACTTATGGTATACAATAATAAGGAAATGACTTCCTTTCTAATTTTAACATGTTAGATAAACCTATATATGAAACCTCATGTTTGAGATAAGTTTAATTATTGTGAATATAATACTTATGAAACTAAAAAAACTATATATTTAAGATCAGTCCATTATGCATATTCTAGATGAATTGACCTTTAGGTGATGTGGAGGTTAAGTAGAAAGTCAAATCTAGAAGGTTCACTATAGTGTGTGAGTTATGTGTTGGCTATGATATATGATGACATATATGCCATGGGACACATGCAAGTGCAGGTGTCTCATATGGTGATAATAGTTCTAAGAGTCATTTTCTTTTGTATGATTTCTAAATATGAGATTTGTCAGAAGACATGTTAATTAATGTGAGCAAGGTACTTACAAAGCTAATAGTATAAACATATTTATAACCATATCATTTCATATCATTAAGATATAAAGGATCAAAAAATAGAAATGGATACATTAAGCTGTTATCAAGAGTAGTTGACATACCACTTAAAAAGAGTCTATGTATGAATGACTCATGAATGGAATGATGTGTGGTTTTGGTAGTAAAATATCAAGGGTACAAATATGAGGGGATCATCCTTGGTAGTGATTGAAAAACTAAGATAACCACTTTTCTTACCAAGAAAGCATAAAAGAATATCCACATTAATCTACCATCCATCTAATGATCAAGCATAATATTGCCTAAATACTAAAGAAATATCTTTATATACAAGAAAGTGATCTAACCTTAGAGTTTAAGTATTTTTTTGAAAATTCGTGTCTATCTACTCAACTCAGGTGGTAGTTAGTTCATGGTTGGTTGATTAAACTACCTACACAATCCCTATAGGATTGATACATAGACATACATCTAATGATACTACTTTTATGACCTAAATACTTATAGAAATCTCTTGGACAAAAGATAATCACCCAATAAAGCAATTTGAGACTATATCACAAATAATAGGTTTTGACACCATAATTAAATTGCAATAATAATCTTCATAAATAAAAAAATCATTCATAAATACCTCTATAATTTTTTTCGTTGAGATCAGCAAAGATAACATTCATACAAATCTAAAAAGTAGTTGCCGTATTGTGTAGACCAAATTATATCATATAAAATGTAAAAGTCATATATGGGCAAGTAAACATAGTTTTTTCTTGATCTTCTTGATCAATCCATATCTGATTGTAATGCAAAATATTATTCTAAAAAATAATAACACGAGTACCCAATATTCTATCTAGAATTAGGTCCTAGAAAAAAAGTGGGTTGTAATCCTTGTCATTTTTATTTTCAAACTTTGTTAATCTACAGATATATATCATCTAGTTGTTACACGTGTAAAGATTTTTTTATTGCTAAAAGATTTATCACTATCAATCCTTCCTTTTTTAGAACTACATGAATTAGACTGACCTATGGATTGTCCGATATGACAACATAATTCTTGCCTTAAGCTATTTTACAATCTTCTTCTTCACCATGTCCTTCATTATTGGGTTTAGACTTCCTTGGTATTCAAATATTAGCCTTGCACCATCTTCCATCAATATCTTATGCATGCATGTTGAGGTACTAATTCCTTTTACATCATCGAGTGACCATGTGATTATCTCGGTAAAATATTTTAGTTTTTCACTATGGTCTCCTCTATTTCTTTGGTTAATTCTACTAGAATGATAATTATTTTTGTATTCTTTTTATCCAGAAAAAAATAATGAAGCTGGCTTCATAGTAATTTCAAGATTAGTCCATCTAGAATCATCCATAATTTAGGAGGCTATTCTAAGGGTGTCACAACTTTATCAAAAGTCACAGGATCATAAACACATTTTGTTTCACTAGTGTCATGACTTTAAGATTCATCATGAATTCTTTATACAGTATCATAACTTTGGAAAATGTCATGCTCTTGTCTTTTTATATTTGGAGTAGTTGAACTATGGTTAGAGAAAATATCAAAGCTCTTCATGAGTAGCTTATGTTTCATCAATGTCAAAGCTTTTTCTTCTTCCATGATTTTACTTTTTGTGATCTAGTCTTTTAGTTGTGACTTTTTCAAATGTCGTGACTTCCATCTATATAGCAACCTCAACTTCTTTTTGCTTCTGAACTTCATTAATAATGGTCTTGGCTTTGTCTTCTCCACTCAGTACACTATCAATTTGTTGTGGAGCTTCTTCCTATTGTAATCTTTCTACCATATCAAGAGTTTCACTAATATTTTGTCCATGTTCTTAACATGATAATGTCATGATATAAGTAACATGTATAACTTCATAGAAACTTGTCTTTGCTTAATTTATGTCAAAACTTTGGAAAATATAATGATGTCATTATATGTTTCATTTTAAAGCATACTTGAACTTCTTCTTGTTCATGATTTTTTTTGACTTATTCCTTTTGTTCAGGGAAAAAATCATTCAAGAAATCCTTCCATATAAATTTTATATTTTATTTTTTGGTTGTGTGGATGAGGCTATCTACTCTCTAGTAATTTTCCTCATTGTCAAATGAAAATGGAGGCTCATATACAAGCTAAAATTAGCTTGTTTTCACCCTTATGAAGTAAAAATTCTTTATTTTCACATCAATCAATATCTATCCAGTTGCTAAAAATAGTCATCCTAAAATCAATTATACATATTAGTTTTCTTCCATCTCTAACACCACAAAGTTAGTAGGAAAAATAAATTTTTTAACCATGAATAGTACATCTTGTATATTCCTACTCAAAAATTTGATTGATATATCAACCATCTATTTAAAAATAGAAGTTGGAGTTATCTCACATAGATTCAACATTCATACTTTGGATATTGATATCAAATTGATAATTACTTCAAAGTCACATAAGGGCTTTTGGATAGTGTGTTCCCCAATAATACATAGAAAACACTTTTTGGATCTTTGAACTTTGTTGAGAGTTTATATTGAATAATCACATTTAACTTATCAATCATCCTCACTATTTCATAAGTCTCCAATTTCTTCTTGCTACTCTTAAAGTCCATCATTAATTTGATATAAGATGGCATTTGTGATAAGACTTTACTGAATGATATATTGACTTCCAACTTTCAAAGATAATGAAAATCTATTAAATTTTTCATCTAGCTTTCCCTTCCTAAAATTTTTTTAAAAAGGAAGATTAGGTTGGAGAGATTATTGATTGTATGCATAATCTTTATTTGGCACGTCATCTTTTAGTTGTTGCTTCAATTCATCTTTATCTCCATCTCCTCTAATTTCACTTCTTCATGTATAATTAATAGTGACATGAGTTGGTCATTGGGATTTAGAAGTGCCCTGACATTGGAAAATGTCATGGCATTGGAGAGTGTCATGGTGCAAGGAGACACAAGTTTGGTTGTCACTATATTCTCCATGATAACTTCAATTTTTGCATTAGTTTTCTCTTTGGATTTTTCTTTTTTTTTGTCCTTCTAATTTTTTAACTCTTCTGAGTGTTATGAACATGTTTCCCTTTGGATTTCCTTAATATCTTAGATAATCTTTTAATGTTCTTCTCCTTCATCATGAGTAGTAATTATCCAATTTGATCTGCAATAGTCTTCATTGTCGTGTCCACCTAATCCAGCCTTGTTTTCATTTGTCCCATTTGATTTTCTTGTGTATTATTTTTTCTCTCTATCTTAGAAAGTACTTCAAGTATGTTATATTCAAATGAAGACTTATATTCTCCTTTTGGATGGTATTAATTGAAACTTGAAGCTGCTTGCATTTGGTATCCCATAAAGTTGCTTTCAATGTTTTTCTAGTATTGTCAAATATTCTACAATAAATTTTCATTTATATCATATGAAAAATTCTTGTAATTCTCTTGTTAGGATGATAACGTAGAGGCACATTATTATTGGGTCTGAAAACATACTTTCTATTATGTCTAATATTAGCTTCTTCCACTTGACTTGATATATTGGATCAAAATTAAAAATTTCTTCTTATTACAAATCTATAATTTCTTCCACTCTTGGCCTTTTATGATGTTAGGCTCTAGACTTACTAAATAAATGTATCTAGTTTTACCTCTATTTCCATCAATCTTTCTAATTATAATACTCAAACTTACTTCCTTCCACTTACTCTTTCATTTGGACTTTGGTAATTGTTTTTGACTCGTGTTTCAAATAAAATATATGCTTCTTTAAGTGATTTGTTCATGTTATAACTACTTGAGGATATATCACCTATGCAATTTATCATATAATTCAGACCATTATAGAGTATCTGGGCTTGAAACTATAGCTCAAATCTATGTTATGAGAACCTCTTCAATATATATTTAAATGGGTCCCTAACATCATACAAAGTATATTATTCCTCTTGTATGAACTAATTGATCTCTTTCCTTAGTTATGAACTGATTTGATGTCGAAAGAGCTTTGTTAGAAAAACTTGCTTAAGTTTATCCAAATTTTTAAAAAATCCTCTAGATAATCTTTGGAACTAGATGCTTACCATATCCCTCAAAGAAAATAGAAATAGTCACAATTTTATCTCATCAAGACCAACATCATTTATCTTGACATTGTCACCCAACTCTAGAATATTACAACATTACTCTTATGGTCTTCTAAAAAGTATTCACCACACATATGTTGGTGCACTATGGTTATGAAGCTTAGCTTCATCTTTAAATGATTTTCGTGTACCTGTTGCATCTGAATCTTAAACTAACTATCCATTAATATTAACCTCCAATAATTTCCTACGATTCAATGGGGAATAAGCTATCGAATAACTTGTTCTGTACCCCCTTAGTTAATTTTATTGCTTAAATTATCTTCTATGATTGTTCTCTCAACTCTATATCTCAATATTTATGTTCTTATTCTCTCAATTGTTAGGTATGAATGTATCAACCCAGTCTTATATCTTTTGTGCACAAATTTGGTGTCTAACAAAACAAACAAGCAAAAACAAAATCAAAGCATGGAAACAACTAGTAGCAAAACTACCTTTTCAAATATAGTTTGGTCAACTCAAAGTTAACAATTTAAATAAAAAATAATCCATAAGAACAATTCCACAAATTTATTGCAACTTTGTTATAGTGCTAAATTACATGTTCCTAATACAATGCTAAAAGCTCATTGGATGATTGTATATAATATCTAACAAAATTTTGCAAGTATATGTTTCATACAAGTAATGCAATAGACATAAGTCTAGATATCAATTCCATATAAATTGTTATGAGTGTTTGACTAACCAACAATGAATTAGTAACTACTTAAGTTGGAAAGATAAACTTTGTTCTCTGATCAATACATAGACTCTAGGACTGATTGATTCATGTGTGAAGTGAAGTATTCTTTGAGATTGTGATAATTATATCCTTGATTGTTAAAAGATGAGTAAAGGTATGTGCAACACTTTGCTTGTTTAACATTCAAAGTGGTTATCAATCATGGACTATCACTTCTATAGATGGTTCCCTTATAGTAACGCCTTTGCTATTCTACCATTGAAAACACATTCATTATGTTCATAAGTTAACCATATGTTATTTATTTTAGACAATATATTAGCAAGATATCAAATACGAGGAGCCTCAAACTTCAATTATAATCACCCAAAGGGAGTAGAAAAACCATCATTTTGAAGAGAATATTATTGCCTACTTATAAAGATTAATAATAGGAATAATCTATAAAAGAATCAGATAGAACATATAAAAAGAAGTCTAGAAAATATAAATATGGTGATGATGATTATAGTGAATAAACTTTGACAACTCATATTATCGATGAAAAAGAAACGCATTAATTGATTAATGAGCAAAATTGAGGCAAATTTGAAGAGGTGCATGTCCATCATATTAAAAAATAGCCAAAAATTAGAGGGGCAACAAGTAGAAGTGATTGTCAAAATGGATACTAAAAATGAGGAGGAAACTATACTTGATGAAGGCATGACTTTTTCCAAAGTTACGTTGGCCACCACCACAAAATTTTCTGATACCATGACATTAGATATCTTGACATTTTTCAAAGTCATGATATCTATAGAACTCATCGCCCAACTCATACCTCTAATCATGACACATGAAGAAGTGGAGATAGAGAAGGAAATATAGATTATCCAAAGCAATGTAAAGAATGATGTGCCATATAATGATTATACAAATAATAAATAAAATATCCCACCTAACATTCATTTTCCATAACCTTATAGACATAGAAAGTTAGGGAAGCAATTTGAAAGTTTTCTCAATATCTTTTGGAAGTTGGATATTAACATTTCTTTCATCAAATTATTATCTCAGATGCCTCATTCTATGAAGTTGATGAAAAATATCATGAGTAGTAAGAGAAAGTTGGACGTGTAAGGAATAATGATCATGATCGAGAAATGTAGCATGGTCATTCAATATAAACTCTCAAGAAAGTTAAATGATCCAAGGAGTTTAATGATTTGATGTATTATTAGGGAGTATACTTTCTAGAAGGCACCGTGTGACTTAGGATTAAATATTACTTTGATATCATAATTCATAGTATGAAGGTTGAAACTTTGGTGAGATTATTCAAAACTCTCTCTTACTTGAAATGACTGACATATCAATCAAGTTTCTGAGAGACATTATTAAAGATGTATTGATGAAAGTTTGCAAATTTTATATTTAATGTGAATTTTATTAAACTAGACATGGAGAATGATCAATATCCTTTATTGATCTTGTGATGATCCTTTTTAGCTACATGACATGTGTTAATAGATATCAAGAAAAAATAATTCACACATTATGTGGATGAAGAGCAAGTGAAAATCAATCTATACAATAGCCTACAAATTTTGGATGATAATGGCAAGGATGATTACTGGAGAATAGATAGCTTTCTACATACCACAATAAGAAAAAAATAGATTTCAATTAGAAAGAATTCATGGAAGATTGATGCCTGAAGAATATTGCGAAGATAATAAACTAGAATCACTTTGAAGTGAAAATAATAGTATAAGTGACCATGAAGAAGAATAATTCTATGAAGTCATAATATTTTTCAAAGTTACAACTTTTGGAGGATCAAATTCAAACTACTTCAAAGATATGAATGAAGAGGCAGAAATGATAAAATTCTTAGTTCAAGAACATGGATAAATTATCAAGAGAATTCTAGTGAGTGCAAAAGAAATATAAGCAAAGAAAATTCCATAGATAATATTTAATTTGCTAAAATAAAAAGATGAAGTGGAGACAACAATCATTAAATATACAAAGGAAGATGAAGAGATAGAGACTATAAGGAAAAAAGTTATGATTTATTAAGAAGGCATGCCTTTACTTGATAAATCAAAAAAGAAAGTCATGACATTGGACAAAACTACGACATCTAAGAAATATAAGTGTAAAGATGAAGATGCATTGTTTTCTAAAGACATGAGAAATAAGATACAAAGAGTAATTCTTGATGCTGTGACTTCACTAAAAGTCAATATCCATCAAAGAGTATTCCAAAGGAAAGGATATAAAAGTTGACTTGATACTGTAAGTGAATTTTAAAAGATGAGCAGAACATAAATATTACACTAAGAAGTTTTCCTAGACCATTGTAATTATCAATCAAATTAGAGATCTAATGATTACATAACAAAGAATATTAACATAGTTCTTCTTGAGAGGGAACCAAGAATTTACATTTTCTAATGTGTGATATAATAAATAATTTTTTAAGTATACATACACTCAGACACTTATATATTTATTGTACATAACCAAACAGAAATCACAACACTCAAATCTATCCATAACTTTCATGTAAGTCAATCAAATTCATGACACTAAGACTCACTCAAACCTAGCCATGACTATCCATTTAAAAAAACTCATGGCATGCGAAAAGTCACAACATCATTTTCATTTGCTATGACTTAACCCTAATCCTATATAAAACACTAACCATACTTTTTTTGTGAATTTATTTCTTCTTCTTCTTCTCCACTCTGATGAAACTCACTTAGACTCCAAATTTTCGAAGAAATTAGCTACCATGGAGGAGATTAGATTACTTTTGAAGCTAATGGTGGAAAGAGATGAGACCGAGGTGAGTCACAAGACCAAAGGCAAGCGACATGAGCTATACTTCACTGAGACTTCTTTCATAGTCTTAGTGCTTGAACAATTTTATTTTTCCAAAGAGAGATGAGATAGATAACTTATGTTCTAGCAAAAAAAAAAAAGTTTAATGGGTGGAAGACATGGAAAATAAAAGGTATAATGTATGAGAAATTTGGGTGTTTACAATAAGAAGTTTATAAATTAAGTATTTGAATTGTAAGGGTCCATAATTGGTATGACCTTCAACTTATAAAGATTCAATCGAATTACAAGGAAATCACCAAAAAATTAATGGATGGAAGAGAGACTTGGAGAGTTTCATCAAAAAGTGTGTATAGACACTTAATGCAGAGAGATCTCATGAAAGAGAGTAAGGTTTGGTTATATTTTTTTATTGTCTATTTTGTAGCTAACAATCGATCTCTCCATCATCATGAAAGATAGGGTGATATTGCTCTTTTCCCTAATGAGAGGATATAAGATCTATGTGGGCATGATCTTGGAGAAGTCCATTCTCCATTTTCAAAAGGATTAATTCTCTAGTCAAATAATTCATCCCTCTTTGATTATAATGTTATGTCAAGTTGATGGAGTCCTGATGAATGAAGATAGAGATGAATGATGCCCATGGATGTTCTCCATGATATTGGGGAGTATGATGAGAGGGCTTGAAGGAGATAAAAAGAAAAAGGTAGTTATTAGAGATAGAATCTATTGGCATTAAGAAATAAGTTTCATCCTTCCATAGACCAAGATATAAGCAATATAAAGAAGTGAATATAAACTTGATAAAGAATAATTGCTCAAATGTGATTTTTATTTGACTAGACATGAATGAGACTTGGGTGAGAACCTCAACCTTTAGAAAAATATGAAGTTGGAGGCTAAATATAAAGAGATGCACTTGAAGGTGGAGCTAAAGTTTGTGCATAGTTCCTTACTATGTAAATGTAGATAAGAGACAGTAAGTGGGAAGAGTACATGAAAATAAAAGAAGTTAAAGACAAAACTAATGTGAAGAAATGAGATGTATTGTGAGAGATGCATCTCAACAAGAAGGAAGTCCTATTTGTATTTGACCAAAAAAGGTTTGAAGATCATGTTATGAAAAATTTGGAATAGGCGATAAAATGAGTGGAGATTAAAGTAAATGAAAAAGCCTCATAATTTGGAAAACTCTATGAGTCTATCACAAGTGAGTGCCATAAAATGATATAGGACCTAGATCATGAAACTAAGGCTAACTTGATTTATATGCAGAAACAATAGATTGGAGATTTGAGAAAGTGGAGTGAGAACTAGAAATACATGCACTTTGTACTAGATTTCTTTTAAGATTCATTGAATTCTATTGAAAGATGGAAAAATGACTTATGTAGTATGATTTTGAAGATGATGGAATGAGCAATAAGTAATAAGAAAGATTCATAGAGACCTTTCACATTTATGCCCTCATTCAAGCCCTCAAAAAATTGATCATCATGGTCAATCATATCGCTCACATTCTTCTCCACGTTGATACCTTGTATATTTGTTTTCTTTTGTGATATGATACTTTATTCTTATTTTTTGTTGATGATGAGTTTAAAAAGAGAAATGAAGATTCATTGTTTGAGGATGAGAAATATTTTTAGTTTGTGAATTTGTTTGACACTATACATATTGACTTTTTTTCATTGTTTGACAATTAGTTATTGATGTGTTTTAACTTTTTTCTGTTTTCAATGAAAAGATTCTACTAAATAGCTATTTTGATAGAATTTGATGTATATTAGTGAAATCATGTGTATTTTACATTAAATAGATGAACTTGGTGGAGGGATGAATTGGAGAGAAATGTAATAGAGAATCATAATAATTTTCATGTCATGACTTAGTTACATCCTCCTTAAGTATACTAAGGAATCATGATATTATTTCTTTGTTGTGACTCTATAAAACTAGTTATGACAAACTTAGTATGACTCTACCACTGAGTTGTCATAATCTTTTAACTATGTAATACTATATTTGTGGTCATGACATTTTCTTGGAGTCATGGATGTATTATCTCTAAGACAAAATAATGGTTACAATATTATTTTCATGTCTTGATAGCCATGTACCCTATTGGTATAAGAAGTCTTGGAATTTTCTAGTGCTATGGCTTAATGAATAAAAAACCAAAACACTAGGTAAATTTATATGATAATATTTTCTATCATGATTTTGTGTTCCAAAAAATATTGTATTTTAGTCATGAAATTTTTATCATGAGAACTTTGTGCTCTAGAGAAAAAAAATACCAAAACCATGATCATTACCAATGTCATGACTATTCGTGCCAGAGAGAAATTGTCTTAGTCATGATATTCATACTAATACAACTTTATGCTTTAAATGAGAGTTACTTGAGTTATACCATTTATTAATAATATGAATTTAGTACTTCAGGAAAGATTCAATGAGATAATAAAATCACAATCTCAAGCTAGTATTATGACTTTTAGCTTAAATAATAACACGGAATCCCAAACTATAAATGTGACATTTAGAGTTTTTCACAAAAAGAGAGAGAGAGAGAGAGAGAGGTGGAATTAGATTTTGTGCCAAGAACACGCAAACCCTATGTAGCATGAATTTCAACACTCAATTATGGGAAATTCCAAGCCAAACACAAGCAAACATTTTTAGAGATTAGATTTTGAATCTTAGATCCTCACTAGGGCTATTATTAGGAACTCTCAATTCCATGAGATGACACTCCAAATATCTTACAAGAATTCTTTCCTAATGTCAAGCTAAATTGGGATCTAAGATTAGTTTGATATACTTGTATTATGCTGATGTGGTAAGTTATAGGACACACTCATGGGATTCAATAAGAAGGAAGTGAAAACCCTTCTAAACTTTAACTAAGAAATAAACTTATGTGTGGAAATTTGAGATTAATGTAATTAATTATTATGAGTATATCACTTACAAAGGCAAAAGCATAAACATATTTATGACCAACACATTATATATATAAGTTCTAGAAAGACTAACCTTCAAGTGATGTTAAAGTTAAGTATAATTTCTAACATACAAGTTTTACCGTAGTATAAGAGTTGTGTTTTAGTTGTGAAGAGTTGTGTTTTTGTTGTTAAGAGTGGTGATATGCATGTCATAGGATGCATGCAAGTGGAAGTATCTCATATGTTAGTGATAGCTCTGTAAGTCATTTCCTCAAGTATAATTTTCATAGGTGAGTTTAAAGGGAAGACATATATTAATTATTATGAGTGAGGAATTTATGATGCTAAAAGCACAGATATATTTATTACAATATTATTTTATATCATTAAGATATTAGAGACTAGAGAATAGAAATGCACACTCAACATAATTATCAAGGACAATTGACATATTTATTACCAAAAAATGACATATTGTCTACTTAAATGATGATAGTATCTTATCTATAGTTGATTGAATGCTAACAATTATCTCTTATTTCATTCAACTATCTTTGAATGTTCACCTAGAGTAAAAATATTTTCTTTAAAAATTCACATGCAAAACATGTGTAAAATTAGTCTTGATTTGATATATACTCTAGTTAACTAAAATGAAACTAAGTTGGGGTAAGGTAGTGATCTCGTAATCTGAGGAATCTAGTACAGTATTAAAAAAATAGTATATGAGAAATGAAAACGAGAAAGGGTAAACCATTGGTGAAGATGAAATGAGGGAGACCTAAATAGATTTCCCAAGTCAAATAAGCTATAAAATATGTATGAAACAAACTAATTCTTGTATGATGTTTTATAGGAAGCATATTATGACACAATATATGTAAAGAAAAATGTATCTTTGGTCTAAGATCTCATTGCCTATAACATATTGGAGAGTAGGAACATGGGTAACTAGTTATTAATGAACAAGTTTGAATAACTAGTGTATAGTATTCATAAGTTAAACTGGCATAAGGCTATTAAAAAGGGGAGTTCATCCTCTCAACTCCAAAGAAGTAAAAACCTCATATTATAAGCTGCAAAGGGATGACTAATAGGTATTTCAGGAAAAATGTCTTTTGTATAGGCATCATATGATGGTGAATATGGGGGACTACCCAAAGGAATGCCTCTCATGAAAGTGGTGTGGTGTTTCTTACATTTATGCACATTAAAAGTCAATTATATCCATAAAATGAAAAAAAAAATACATAAAACCTAAATTGAAACCATCACAAAAAACATCTACGCCAGTGAGGAAAACACAAGAAAAATACTTTAAAAGATGAAAAAAATTATATCAAAAATCATTTCTCCAAATATGTACTACAATAAATTTGAGAATTGATGAAGAAACTTAATTTTCAAAAATGTTAAGTACAATGCGATATATGTAAAAACTTATTCTCATTAACATGGATTCAAATAAAATTTAATATTAACCCTAGTTGATCTAATTTTCTTTGAACATGTTCAAATGAAATATAATCAAATCATAAGTGATAAATCTAATAAGTAATGATCAATATGTCAAACTGACAAAAGTAATGATCAAGATTATTTTTTTCTAAATGAGTTTAAGCATAATACTCTAGTGGATAATATAGATAATCACATAGCCATTTCAATTTAACGAAGTTAAAAAAATTAATCTCCAACATAATGGCAAAAGATGCCAATTAGTTCAAATTAGTTAAAGTGAAATTACATAGAATTGTCTAGAAAATTTCACATAGATTGATATATGTATGATTGATATTCAAAAAACATATTCTTTAATGTGATTTTCAAAAGTCTTAGTTCTTTTGACTTGATTAGTAATTATTTGCAATTAACATGATTTTCTTGCTAATGACTTCTAAGTTTTAGTGTTTTTATTTTTTTAAAATCATTGGTATATTATGTGGAATTCTTCATTTCAGGCAAAAGATTTTTTTTGGAGCGTAACTGGACTAAGGAATAAATGAAAACATTATATAAAGCTACAAATAAGGTGTGAAGCCTTTCTACAAATTTTGGAAGAGTTCCATGTAGCAAAAGGCATGCTTTGAATTTTTGCATTTGTAGGAACTTTTACAGCCTTATGAAATTTTGCCACCCTTTAAAAGTAATCTAGATTTTGTAGTTTTGTGCTTTCATTTCAGGTGCATCAATGTTTAGTTGGACTTTTTTTATAAATCATTGGGCTCAAGGTTAATGCCTTTTTTTTTTGAATAATGAATCGAGATGTGTGTCCCATAATTTAGGATCTTTTGAATTTAGAAAACTTTGACAAAAATTACATTATTTCTTTTTCTCCTTGCTCTTTTACTCATCCTCGTGTCCTATCTTTGGCCCAAGAAAATAACATCATCTATAATTAAAGAACTAGAGAATGAATAACAAAAGTGTTATCATTCAAGGTGTAAGAGACAATAGGTACAAGATCTAATGTTTTTTGTGATTGAATTCCTAGGTTTCAAGACTAATGATTTCATTTAAATAAACACGATCAATTTCTTAATATACTCTTCAAATCAATCTTCTCAGTTACTAGTTAGCAAGCTAATAGAGTTTAATAGATACTTAATATTATATGCATCATGTTCTAAATGTTATTAATTAACTATAATCTATCAAATGGAAATTCAAGTGAGTTTCAAAGGATTGTGGTATTAAACATGTGAAATCTATAATCTCTCTTATATATCTACATCACAAATATTTTTTTTTGTTAATTATGAAT
Source organism: Sapria himalayana (assembly GCA_029783825.1). NCBI lineage: Eukaryota > Viridiplantae > Streptophyta > Magnoliopsida > Malpighiales > Rafflesiaceae > Sapria > Sapria himalayana. Next base: position 10,428,553 of record JAREIK010000088.1, read on the forward strand.
CATAATCATCCATTTAACTTGTACCTAGAAAATTCTAATTCTTAGGGTTTTCTTTGTTATATTGCATTCACCTACTTCATGTCTTAATTCACAATCTAAATCCCAATATTATTTATTTATTTAATTATACCATGAAAATTTATCTCATGCATTATTCAAGACTACTATGATATGGTAAGGTTGTAGCCACTGTTGCCTAATTAAGTGTTTGAATTATTAAATGTTTGACATCAACTTCATGCGAGATCAATTTTTTAACCAATTAAAAAATGAGTATCTTATTATCAACAAAAAAATGAGTATTTTATATCAAAAAAAAAAAACAAAACTCAAAAGTACAATTTTAAAAGTAAAGATCTAGTTATCAAGAAGAAATTTGATTCATGCATACAAACCTATAACATTGTATTGGAAAAATCAGACATGAAAAAAAAAATCAGAAAGTGGGTAATTAAAGAATAATGTAAAAAGTCTTAAACTCAAGTATAGAAAAAAATAAAGAGAGAATTATATTTTAGTACACCACATACAAAATATTTATGTTTTGTGGTACCAAACTATTCATAATAAAAAAAATATATGCTAAATTTTAAAATAATTAAATTTTGGTATATTAAAATTAGTCAACCTGATTTTGCTCTCCGAAATTTTAAAAACAAAATAAAATTTGATTTAATTAATTTGGAAACTGTTGTTGCGAATCGAGCAACAAAATTTCTGAATTTGAAAATCATAATTTCTCGAAAGATAGTTTTAAAATTGTAAATAATACTGCAAGTTGCGAGGTGAGATTCAAATTTATGCCCTGCAATTTATCAAAATATTAACATACCACTCAGTCACAAGGTTAATGTCAATTGAGAAACAAATCAAAATAGTTATATATATATACAAATATAATTTGAAACACACATATAATTATACATAAATACATGTAGTTATATAAACATATATGTAGATATATAAACATAAACACACACACACACACACACACACGCACACACGCACATACTATATAAATAAATAATTATATATATATATATACATACATAAATATAAAGATATAATAAATAAATAAATAAATATAAATATAAATATAAATATAAATATAAATAAATAAATAAATATGTGTGTGTGTGTGTGTGTGTGTGTGTATGTTTGTGTGTGTGTGCGTGCGTGTGTGTATTTGTATATATATAGAGAGACACACACACATAGACACACACACACACACATATATATATGTATATATATATACACATACAAACACACAAACACACAACCACACACACACACACATTAATATATATTATATATATATATATATATATATATATATATATATATATATATATATATATATATATATATATATATATATATGTATGTGTGTGTGGGTGGGTTGGGTGTGTGTCTATATATATATATATATACATTTATATATATATATATATATGTTTGTCAATTTATATATGTTTATATATCTACAAATATTTATGTATACTTATAAGTGTTTCCATTTATATTTATATATAATTATCAATAATTTTTATTTATTCTTCTATTGATATTAATTTTTTGACCAAGTGGTACGTTATCATTTTAGTAATATGGAGGATATGAGTTCGAATCTCCTTTCACTACTAATAGTATTAAATAAAAATTTCAAACTATCTTTTGAGAAATTATGATTTCCAAATTCAAAATTATGATTTCTAGGTTTATTACCACATTTTTCACATTAATTAAATTAAATTTTATTATTTTTTCAAATTATTTTAGAAATTAATTATAGTTCACAAAAACTTAATTATTTTAGAAATTTAATATATAATTTTTTAATAGGAACAAGTTTAATGCACCAAGACACAAATTTTTTGTGTGTGTGTACCAAAATACAAATCACCCAAAAATAAAGTCTTAATTTACAAAAAATATCTTACATTATTCCACCCCAATGGTTTATAGTGGCCATTTTAAAAAAGTGAAATTAATCTTTAATAGACTTTATTGTAAGTCAAATTGGTATGATTTAAAAAATAAATAAATAAAAAAGTAAAATTGGCATGATAAAAATAAAAAGAATTCAATATATTACTTCAATACTAAACAAATATGTTATCTTATGTTTTTGTATGTATATTCCTAAGTAGGCATACATAGATAAACTTCTAGGATAATCGTGTTGTGATTTTAAACTTTTATTATTTGTATTTTTACAACTTAATATGTTTTCATATATTAATTTAACACAAAATTCATTTCTTAATGTATTTCATGATAATGTATTTCCAACAAATAAAATTCATTTCTTAATGATCTAATAATAATAATAATAAAACATATATATTGATGATTCTAACTATAAATAGCATGAAAAAAAAGGCAGAAGCATAATTTTAGGTAATTTTTTTATTTGGCATAAAATTAGTTCATTTCTCTCTGAAAACTGACTTACTAGAGAGTATGACCTATAGCCTAATAAATTCACACTTTTTTATTAGATAGATATTCTTTTGCCAGAGAAAAACTATGAAGGAGTTTTTGGTTTTGAAATACTCAACCAACCTGGGGACTATAGATTAAACATATCATCTATGAGAATTATTGGGTTTCATCAATTAGAACTATCTATAGAAAGAACAAATGTCATTCTTGGTCTTAACTTCCTCCCAATAAAAATAAATATTGTTATTGGCACTGTTGTCATAAAATAAGCCCAAAAAGTCTTATAACCAAATGAAGTAATTGATGATAGCCTATCAGCATAGGTATTAGTGATAAAAAAAAAGAAATGAGGACACATACGACAATTAAAAAACTACTTTTCTTGTGCCATTTCACCACTCTCCATGTGTCTAGTCTCATGCATAATCTCAATATCAACAATTAGCAAGTGACGAAATGTGTGATGCTACTATCATTCCAGTTGATTAACTTACCAAAAAAAAAAATCATATATCACAATTGATAGAAGTTTTTTGATCATCAATAATTTTTCCCATGGCCATTATTAGTTAAACAACAAAAAGGAAATCAATTCTAGTTGAGAAAGATGCAGGCACCCCTTCTAAATCATATATCAATGGCATAGAAAAGGGTTCAAATATTATTTTCTCATCGCCACTTTATTAGTAATTATCAAACTAAAAGTCCCAGCAAAGATTGACCCTATATGCTTTCCCTATGTTTCATCAGACCTTTGATCCTAGTGATGATATGTTGTATTTGGCAAGGTCATTATATTGAATGTAAGAGATGATATATTAATATAGAAGATATTTTCAGCCAGCTTTTACCACCCTACCTTGTCCTCATTTCATATATTTCCTTGAGGATCAATCAATTTTTTGAAGATTAAAGAGGTTCGTTTATCACCATATATCTATGCCTTATACAAAAAAAAAATTTAAATACTTCCAAAATATTATAATCCAAGAAGTACAATCAACATGGGTTTTTATTAAAAGATTTTGGTAGGTCATGCAGTAGATAGAATCATAAAACAATGACCTATTCTATAATGATAAGAACTAATTTTCTTAAATCTATTTCATTAAAATTGTTGGCTACCATGAAATAGCTAGTTATGTGAGCAAAGAACTATTCCATCCTATAATACAATGTATGATGATCCACTTAGGTGGTGATGATGACAAACCCCTTGGTTACAAAAAAAAATTATAATCATTAAAATTAGAAGCCTAGACAGAGAGACAAAAGAATACATCTCAATCACCCACTAAAACTGAGAGGAACATATCATCATGATAACTATATTAATAACACTTATGTATATGGTCTACTAATCATCCAACATATTTTAGGGTTTAGGTGACTAGATCAAGTCAACTTAACTAATATCCTTCAAGAAGTAATAAGAGATGTTACTACAAGTATCACATGGATAAATAACCATGAAATTGAAAACTATATATGTCACATATCATTATTGGACAAGTTTGTTTGTGTCATACATTTGAGAATATGTGTGTGTGTGTGTGTGTGGGTGTGTGTGTGTGTGGGCGTGTGTGAGTGTGTGTGTACATTTTAGGTAGAGAGCATAACCTAGAGATTGGATGTGAGCCATATAGAGGTTGTGGTTTTACTAGCAGAATCTCGCCTAGTGATTTATTATACACATGTTGGGCATATCTATGAATATTATCAAGCTAAATTATAAAAATAATTAAAGAGGGTAGCAATAGTAAAGGCTCAAAACTACACAATCTACAACATAGTGACATTAGATGAAGCCCAAATAATCGATGACCCCATTACCATCCTACCATTATAACCAAATTAATCATATGCATCACATCAATTTGTCTCAATGCTTATTCTTTATACTAGTGGATTCGATATTATATGGATCCTTGCAACATAAAAACTTGTTGCAATATCAACTTTCATGCTTCCAAAATGTCGAGCAAGAGAATCACAAAGTCTTATTTGCAAAGTATTCTTTAATTTTATCTTGAAATATGCACACCAAAATTATTAATCAAATCACACCTTATTATTAAAAAAATAAGGGGATAAATAGTTTTTTTTTCATCTTGATTGATTAGATGGCATTCTAGCTAGTCAAAGAGAAAGAAGTCATTATGAAAACCTAATAATTAATGTGTTAGTAAGGGAGTCATGCTTGAATAAGAATTATTGTCACACATAAAAGATCTCATCCATTCGAGGATCCTCAACAAGAGAATTTGTTAGGTATCCCGCAAGCAAATTTATATGGATCATATTTTGGCCAGATATTTCCTAGCTAGTTATCCTCGAACATGCTAGAATTAAATATAATGTATGAACATCATTTGTAGATCACTAACAAAAAGATTTGATAAATTCAATATTTAACCTTTATAATGAAGTATTTAGTTTATATTAGTGATTCATGAATTGTGATTAAAGATAACATTATAGTTGTCACTTTTCAACTATAATATGCTTAAAAGCAAAGAGTTAGGTACACAATTCTAGATCATTTTCTTACTTGGTTAAACTTAAAGTAATCTTGCTTCAAAAAATTTGCTTAGTAATAGGGAGTGTCACCTACTAGCTTAGCTAGTCAAACAAATTTATGGGCAATAAGATTTATTTGGTAGAGAAATGTTGTGAAGCAATTCTAGACTATAACATACTTAACCAATCAGATACCAATGGAACAAACAAATCATTGGGTTATGACTCATGTCATCATTAATTGAAAGAAAAATAATAAGTATAGTTTCAACTAGCTCTAAATAAATATAGATATTATTATTGGTATCATAATCATTAAAAAAGCCAAAATATTAAATGATTGAAAAAACATGATTTAATGATAAGCTCCTAGCATGGCAACCTAAGATCGATAAAAGGCAAGAGGAATATGCACTACAGGTGGAAGAACTATTTCATTTGACCAACTAGGAATCAACCAAATACTTCATAGGAGGTGATAATGTTTCAGATGATCATAATATTTCTATTCCTTCAATATGGATAAAAGACATGTTCATATTAAAGATGAAGATTATCCCTCCATAAATAATAATTTCTCAACGAAAAACTTACTTAAACCATGTTTTTCCAATGTTATTCTTGAGCTTGGGGTTAGTTAGGATATGAAGGTTAGGAATTGACATGCGATTATATGAGCAATCATACTATTAGCACACAAGACCTATTCAAAAAAAGAAAAGTTTTAATATTACAATTAGTAAATGTTTCTTGAGCTTCAAATACATTTCAACTAACCATGATAGTTGAGAGGGGATTATAAATAAGCCACCTAGTTCAATTGGAAGAATCAGCCTAATATATGAGGAGCCATCTAGCTTAGGATCTAAAGAGAAATTAGTAGTCCATGCTCAATGATGAGAGGGAGAATGGGAGTAACATGCAATAGACCTCTTAGAGCCATCTAGCTACATTCAAAAGATGTAGCTAGACTAGGGAAACAAGTGTAGCCTCATTGAAATTAGTGATATATTCACATAGTGACACACTGACATCTAAGTATCAGTCCCACAATAGGCTATAGAAGGCTACCTCTCCACCCAACAATAAGTCACGTCTTGAAAAAGCTTAGAAGATTAAATACACAATCCAAGTAAGTTTTTCAGCATGAAATAAAAAAAATATTTGGAATTAGAGTTCATCTCAGATGTAAAATGCTCTCATTTACTTTTAAGTGTCATAGTGATGCCAAAGAGAATAGGAAACTCGAGGATCTATGTGGATTCTATAAATCTTAATAAATGATATACTTAACCATGATAAGTTATCTTTCTTTGATATGTTTTCCAACTACCCCTAAAGCCCACTAAACCCTCCCAATATAAAGAAGACAATTTTCATCACATCAGCTAGCTAATTCTACTATAAAATAATACCATTTAGATTAAAGAATATTAGTACCACAACATAAATATTTATAAATAAATTTCTATGGTCATTTATTGGAAATAATTTGGACTTGTATATTGTTAATGTTTATAAAGAGCCAAGAGCAGTGAAATATTTATATCATATTAGTGAAGCATTTTTGCTAGTTAAGTAACATGATTTGAAGCTAAACCCTCTAAAGCATGTCACTAGGCACAATTTTAAAAAAATGTTTAGTTTAATGACCATCAACAAGTCATAGAGACCATCAACAAGTCATAGAGACCATCTCAACTCATCTCAGAGTTATCTATAATTTCTTGATTCCTTCTCAAAGGGTGATTTAGTAGCTTACTAGCTGACTAACTATTGATGAAGGATTCATTTCATGATCAACAAACTTCCTCTACATCAATTTTAATTTCATCAATATAATTAAAAGGATAAGAAGGTGGGATGAATATGTTAAAGCTCTCTCTCAAATCAATGTCTTCCGGACACAACCTCTTATTATTGGTAGCCCATCTAGAGATGAAGTATTGTTTATCTATCCAGCATGATCAAATTGTGGTTGTGAGTAGATCCCATTTCAAAGAAGACATAGACAAAAGGAAATAACTTATTTGATATGTAAGGCTTTAATAGATGCATATACCTAATATTCTATGCTTCCATTAGCCACACTAGCCACCCACATTACCTCCAAAAAATTGTCATTACTTTGAAGAACAATCTATATTGATGCCAACCAACTTGTCATTGAGTACAACAATGCATAAACCAAATCCTTAGAGAGTTTAGAATCTCATATAAGTCATCCATAGCTTCTAAATGATAGGCTCTTTCGATTTGATCATGAAAGTCCCACAAGAATCCAATGAAATTTAGAATGATAATTTGTAGACAATCCGTACAAGTGGTATTTTGTATCTAACCAATGCCAAAACCATTATATATTTGAATTTGAAAATAAGTATAGAATCAAACAAGCAACTCACTAAGGTTTTTTAACCTACTACAATGAAGCTAAACATGAAGGTATCCTAGCAACCTGAAATTAGTTTTTTATATGGTTTCCTTCTATTATAACAAGCCCATATGTTAATGGTTCCTCAACTATTGAGACCTAGTTTTTAAGTATTTCATAAAAAATATGGTTGGAAGACATTATATAGAAAAAAAGATAGATAATCATGATCAACTATGGGCATCAGATAATTTGAGATAAATACTTTAAGACATCAAAGATCCATACAAATTTGTTTGGCATAATTTCAAAAGGATTACAATCCAAATAATTTCATCTAGAAAAATTGTTTCGGACACTAGACATTTTGTACAATTTCTTTAGGCACAAGAGATCCAAATAAGTTTAGTTGTGAAAACTAGTTTGCGAACCAAATAGTTAGAGATAATTACTTCAGATGTAAAATATCTAAGAAACTTTGATTAAGATAAATACTTTGGATACTTGATAATTTGAGATAACTACTTCAAATACTATATTGTTTGGAATAGTTACTTCAGATTAAGTATAGTATGGGATAACTACTTCAGACACTGAACATCCATATTATAGTCTTTGATAACTACTTCTGACACCATTTAGTATTGGATATATACAATACATATTTTAAATCAACAAGATTGCTAACTAAACAAGTTTGTATATGATTACTACTTTAGGTATTGGTCAACCTTGGATAACTACTTCAGATATCGATCAACCTTATATAACTACTTTTGATATCATACGTACATTAACATAATTACTAACATAAAATGTCATTAGATATAACTACTTAGGACACCACATAGTCTTGGATAACTACTTTGGACGATAGAAATTTGCCTAATGAAACTACTTAGTCTAAGATAACTAGTTCATGCACACACACACACACACACACACACACACACACAAAATTAGTAAGAGATTTTTTATAGGGAGTGCTCCAGCTCTTCATGCTTATCATCATAAAGCTTAGCATCTACCCAAAAAATATATTGTCCTTTTCCATATAAATAATATATTTCATGTAAGGTCTTTGCATATTGTAAAAATTAGTAATCACTAGTATGTTGTGAACAACACTCACCAAGTTGTCGATATTCCCAAAACTATGATTTCTTATAAAGACATCATATAATCTCACATGTGGGTGAGACTTCATCTAAAGGAAAGAGTTTATTAAGGTCATGTATTCACCATTCATTTTCTAATATGCATTATATCAAAAATTAGATATAACTCACACATATTGAAAGTCAAAAAAGTTGGTTTGTCTAATATGCATTCATCATCACATGTGGGTGAGACTTCGTCTAAAGGAAAGAGTCAAAATGGTCAAATGGCATATGGATTTTGTCTCAAAAAAACTTATTTTTTTCTATCAAAATCATACACAAAATAGAGCAATATCTTAAGTTATAATAGTAGTATTAGATTATATGAATCCAATTAAATTCATTTCATTGTACCTAGACATAATAAATTGGTGTTTAGTTTCTAGTTCATTATAAGTGTATTATTCTACAGGTTCCCATGATGTTGGAAGTGAGACTCAAATCCATTTCAGGCCCACAAATCATAAGCAACCTCTAGCAAGATATTATGAGTATGCAAGTTATATAAATAATGCTATTTCACCACAATTTTATTCATTATCAATTTTGTTGTCCTTTTATCATAATGATTATGTTGTCCTTATAAATTTTATCTATATTATTTTTCTACCTTAAAGTATAATGATGACACACATAATATTAATAACACTAATTAACTTATTTTAACATAATCATGCATTTTTTTTTCGTCTTACTTATCAAGGGGCTTAAAAATATCTTTCATGAAATGAGAGAGACAAATTTATTTTTAATCACTCATTTCAATCTCTATGATTTATTTTTTTTCTAACTACAGTATATATTACCACTCTATTATTTATGATGTTGGATTATGTCAAACATAGTGTTTCTCATCTATTTTCAATCACTACGGTGATATCAAGTCTAAGAGATAAAAACTTCAATATACGGAGAATGACTAATGATATTATATTCATATAGCATTCTCATAATGGGTTTCTCTAGTATATTGTTATCAAATATATAACAATGAGCTAACTTAATATCATATATTCATTAATTATACAATTTAATCAACAAAAAGTCTTTATAATAATCTTAATTTATTATCATTCTAAAAACACATATTGACTAGAGAGATCTTAGAATAGTACTTGTGTCCCCAACCTTACCCAACCAAAAGATCAGACAAGATTTGGGGACGTAGACCCACTTTTCATTCGGAAACTATTTGTCAAACATATCTGATATAGATTCTTTTTCAATATGCAGAAATTATTTATCAAAATAGTTTGTATACTCATATATAATTAAATATATGATATCATTATCAATACATCTTCATATATATAGGAAAATACATCATTTCATTTCAATATTGCCCATAAATGTTTCTTTAGTATAATATATTTATATAAAATGATAGTAGTCCATGCTCTTTTCAAATTATTTACAAAATACTATCAGATTTTATTTTCACAATAAAGTTTTACTACGTAAGAGTCCAAGAATATCATGTGATCAGAGAGAGAGAGAGAGAGATATATATATATAATACTTTCACATATTTGCATTTATAATTTATTTGATCACTTTAATTATGTAATTTCATATACTAATATTTCATTCAAAACTCAAATCATATAATTCACGCATATACTTATCATTTTGTCCTCAAATAAATTTTGTCAATACTTTCAGTACAAAAAAAAATGTAATCGTAACACGATCCCATTGGGATGCAAGCCAAAATAAACTATTTATAACATAGTATAGTCACATTGGGCTGCTAATTGATAATTTAAAAAATATTTGTGAATACTACCGATATTATTATACTAGGCTATGAATTAGTATACTATTATATTATATTTATTCATAGTATTGCTTGTTTTACCCTTATTGGTATATCAATCTATCCTTAACTCAGACATGATGAATAACATTCTCTTGAGAGATTACAACTCAATCATAACAATTTGAAAATATTATATATACATTTATACTCAAATAGTAGATTTCAATGCTCATGCAATTTTCATGATAATCTTTTTACCATTAATTTTATCAAATCACTTAAAACAAATAATACGTAATTTTATTTTAAATCATTTCAATAGTTGAAAAATAAACATAAATTTTGAAATAAGAAGAGAAAATGAAGAACAACCAATTCATTTATGGTTCTAATAGAGCACACATGCATATTCAAATAAAACTTTTTAGAATTAATTTTTTAAACAAACACTAAACTAAAACAAGGAAATAAGTGTGAAGAATAAATATATAACTTGAAACAAAGAGAGAATATGAAAGAACAAACCAAAAAGGTTGCCGGTCATTGATTTTTATCATCAAAATCTTATTCTTGGGTCTAACATTTTCATCACCAATTTTTAATCCATTACAATTATGTCACAATCAAAGAACAACCTAAGAAAAATTAGTTGTACATTCTAGGATTTTTCTTTTTGTTATGATTGATGTCTACCCAATACATCTTCACTTGTTAAATTCTCTAAGGATACATATGTCATATTTTACTCATGCTACATTAAAAAAAATGATAGCTCTATGAGTTTATTTTTCAATAGGAATTGAAATCATCTCATTTGAATCAAACAATTTCAAGTTATGGTGTTTTATAACCAAACTAGTTGGTATGTTTAACTCACTCAGTTACTTACTATTATATTCAACTTCAAAGGTCATAACTTTATAAATTTATAATGGTTCCTTCTACTAATGTGAAGCTATGATTATAAGGGTTTCTTATCGAATTAGAATCATCATATTTGGATATCTAAAACTCAAGTTATGGCACAAAACATTAATAATTCACTAACTTACAAAATAAAATCAGATTTTTATTGCATATAGCTCCCTTTTGATAGATTTGAGAATAGTCTGGGGTTAAAATTTGAGTACATTTTCTTTAAGAAAATTATTCTGCTATAAGCCTATTTTACCCATAATTTTGAATCACTCAATTTTTTTGAGTGAAACTCAACTTATGGCCAACCTTACCATAACTATGCCCAAAACATAGCATACCAATGGCTTACCAGAAACTCATCTTTAAGCTTCTATTCTGAAGCATTAGAGCTAAGATATTTTCTTGGCCACTTTTATGCATTTGTAGGGCTACCTTTTATGGGTTTTTACTAATTGGAATCACTCAATGTTGATGATCATAATTTAACTTATGACAAAAACAAAAACAAGGGTTTTTAATTGTTTTAAACATCTTCTATAAACTTTATTATTTCCTCAATATAAAAACTCCTCAAAACAAATCCTATCCCATAAATACTTTGAAACAAAACCATAAATAATTTCAATATGAAATACAACCATCAAAATTACTTTTATATAAGATTATATTTTTCTTCTCTAAATCCAAAATCATATAAGGAGTAAGTATTAGTTTTCTAATCTTAGTTCCCTCTTTGATTAATTTTATAAGACTCTTTTCAAATCTTCTTTTTCCTTCTTGCTTGATCACATAGAAATGAAAAACTAACACCAAAATCTTCCTTGATCACATAGAAATGAAAAACTAACACTAAAACCACACTCTTCTCCCTAGATAGCCCATTCTCTCTCACTTTCTAAAAAAATGTGAATAGCCAAATAAACATTTCTTAGGTGACTCTAGACTTAACCAAATGTTACTAGTTTTATGAGTAAAGTATTATCCAAATGTTATTGGTTTCATGTATAAGGTCTTATCCAAATTTAAAAATTACAAGTTTACCCTTGATGCTTGGCCTAATTATGATTTATCATTTTTTTTCTTTGGACACCTCTTTGATCAATATTTATATCACCTAAAACTAATAACATAACAAATAAAATAATAATAAATAAAAAGTTAAAAAGTGGAAAGAGCTACTAGATGCGGGCTTGCTTCAGCCAGCTAAGTCACTGTATGATGCACCTATTCTTTTTCAGAGTAAAAAAACAACATATCTTGAGTCACAATAATAATTTTTGTCATGCCATTTAGTTTTAGAAAATATGTACCATGATCATGGTTATTTTGTAGTATCGTGACCTTATGCTCTAGAAAGAAATCATCAAAGTCATGGTCATTTTCATTACCATGACTTTGAGTTATAGAGAGAAATATATTAGTTACAAATATTTCCAAGGCCACAACATTTTGTTTTCGAGAAAAATTATCTCAGTCATGGCTATTCTCAACATCACAACATTATGTTTTAGATGAGAGTAATTTGAGTCATGACATTCATTACTGCTATGACTTTGATTTTCCCGTAAAACATCATAGGAGACATGAAAGTCATGACATCAAGCAAGTACCATGACTTCCAACTAAAAGACAAACATGTATATTTTAAAGTATTTAAGCAATACTTAAGAGAAACCCAAAACAGGAGAAAGAAGAATTATATTTTGATTCAAGAGCCACTACAAACCTAAGGAAGTGTGACTTCAACCTCTAATTAGGAGTAAATTCAAAGAGAATGTGGTACTATTTTATTGAATTGTAGGTTTTAATGCGTAGATTCATGTTTGGGGTTGTATTGGTAATTCTTGATTTACTAAAGATGTCTCTCAATATATCTTGCATGAAATCTTCTCTAATATCAGGATAAATTGATATCTAGGGTTGAGTTATATACTTCTGTGTGATGAACATGTTATTCTTATATTATTGAATATCAATGTTAATATTGAGTTGTGAAATATTGATAGATATGAATATGTAATAGAACTAAGATTTAAGATTTTTTGCTATATCATATTTTTATACATGTTAGTCACGATGAATGGTGATATGTATATAATGGTTTACACTCATATGGATTTAATAAAGTCACGACATTAGAAGCAATTCATCCATGAGGAAAGATGACAATGGATGGCCAATTTTTAAAGGGGGCATTTTGGAAAGATTTTAGCCTATGAAAAAAAAGGAATGATGACTATCTACTATTTAGTATCATTGAGTGACTGAGAGAATACAAGGAAAAAAAAGATAAATGATTACAAAGAAGCTCACCTAGACTATTAAGATTACATAACAAATTAGAGATCCAATGAAAATATAATTATGGATGTTAATATAGTACTATTCGGGAGATAACCAAAATTTTTTTTGCATCTTATTATGTAATAAATGATTTTATTTTTTTGACACACACACACACACACCCCCACCCACCTAGATACCTATACACATTTACACTCAAAATAAGTCATGGTATTCAAACCCAACTATGACTTTCTTATAAGTCAAGTGAAGTTTTGGCACTCAGACCCAACCAAAATATTTCTTCTAAAAGAAAAGTCACAACCACATACAATGATATTTTTCTTATTAGTCATGATAAACCATATTTTTTGTAAAATTTCTAAGGTTTCTTTTCTTCTCTTCTGATGCAAATTTCTGAAATCCTAGTTATCAAAGATTTGAGTAAATATGAATGATGAGATAGTGATTTCAAAGCTAAGGGTAAGAAAAGAGGTTGTTGAATTGTGTCGCAAAGCAAAAGGAAACTGACATATATAATTGGGCATCGAGACTCCTTTCAAAGTCATCATGTTAGGGCCAACTTTTCTTACAGAAAGGAGGAAGAGATAGATGATCTCTATATTGGGAAAAAAATGCTTTATAGAAGAGTGGAGATTCAACAAAATTTTCTACCTTTGTGTTAACTAATTGAGAGGAAGAAGTAGGACTAATTATGTACACATATGAAAAGGGGTGATGTAACCATTGTTAGGGAGTGTTATTACAATTTAGAAGATAGGCAAAACAAGAATTTCTATGTATAAGAAGTTTTGATACAAATTAATAAGAAGTTCATCAATGATATATTTGGATGGTATAAACTTCAAATCCTTAAAGATGCAACTAAATTATAAATTTATATCCAAGACATCGTGGAAAAGACAACTTTAGAGTTTCATCAAATATTGCATATGGGCACTTGGTTTAGGGCGATCTTTTTCTTCACCCTAGTCAAAGTGTATAAAATCCATGTAGGAAAGATTCTTGAGAAGCCCATTCTCAACTTTCAAAAGGATAAATTTTCTAGCTAAATACTTTATTTCTTATTAATTATGTTCCTATGATCTACTAAGAAAGACTAAATGAATAAAGAAAGAGATGAATTGGGTCCACAAATTCCTCCGGAAATTGGTATGTGTGAAGAGAGATCTAAAAGAAGATAAGAAAAAAAAAGAGATTCACAAGAGAAAGAGTTGACCGAAGTTGGGCATAAAATGCCACCTTTTCCTGAAGCTAGCATACAAGTAATGGAAATAAGTGAAAAAAACTTGAGAAGGAATCATAGCTAGTATTCGAGCATTATTTGACTAGGAAAGTGAGTGTTGTGGGAGAAGTCATTAACATTTTGAGATCATTAAAATTAGAGGCCAAGCATAGAGAAGCATGTTAGATGGTAGAAATAAAAGTTATGCATACTTTCCTAGTGAAGGAAGTAGATAGAAGAGACATCCAATAGGATGAGTACAAGAAAAGAAAAGAGAAGAAAGATAGATATGCTATGGAGAAAAAAGATGCATTGTAGGAAATGCATCTCAACAAGGAATTATTATTTGTTATCACTCAAGAAAAGTTTGAAGATCAAGTTAGAAATATCTTAGAAGAGGTGATTACATGTGTGGAGATCAAAGTGATGAGAAGTGACAGATCATTTGGAAAGCACCATGTGTCCATCAAAAATTGATGGTTGAAAACTATGATAGAAAAAGATTAGATAGTGGATGAAAGAGTGTTTATTGAGAGAAATAGTTGATCAAAGATTTGGAAAGATAAAATGAGAAATAGCAGTAAATATACATTGCACTTGGTTAGTTTAAAGATGCATTAAATTTTATTAGAAAGCAACAAGAAGCCTTGTGCAATGTAATTCTGTAAATGATGGAATGGATGGTAATCACCAAAATAGAGTTAGAGAAATCTTCCACATTCATGCCCATATATGAGCCCTCTAAAGTAGATTTCTCATTTAAGGATTTTTATCTGCACCTTCTTCTCCATATTAAGATATTGTGTATTATTTTCCATAATGATTTTATACTATTATTCTCTTTGTTAGATTGATTATGTTTATTTTGTGTTGAAAAATAGAGTGAGATTCATTTCTTAGGGATGAGCAATATATTTATTACGTGAGTTTGTTTGATACTCAACATACCAACTTTTTTGTAGAGTTTGTAGTGCATTTATTGATGATTTGTATATATGTTTGCTTTTATTGGATGACTTTCACTATTTTTATATTTTGAGAGATTTTGATAAATTTTAGTGAAATCACAGCTATTTGGGTAAAAGTTAGTAGACTTGGTTGAGTGAAGCCTTGGAGAATAGAGAGAAGTGATGGAGAGTAATGACATTTTCATATCATGACTTGAGTTCACTTTTCATTTTCTTATCGAGTAGTTATGATCTTATTTCTTGGTCATAACTCTATAAAACAAGTCATAGTCTTTATTGCTGGAACTTTATCCTAGGGTCATGGAAAATACTATCTCTAAAATATTTAATAGCCACATCATTATTTTCTTGTTGTGGTAGCCAAGTCTCCCACTAGTACAATTAGTCATGGAAAATTCAAATGTCATGATTTATTCATTACTAAGCAAAAGTTCGATGTGTTTTGAGTCCTGACATTATATTATATAATACTATTTAATTTAAGAGAATATTTACTATAGTTACAACCTTGTGCTCTAGAAAGAAATAACCAAAACTATAACCATTCTTTGTATTTTGACTTTGAGTTATAGAGGGTAAATATATCAATCATAGTCATTCCTAACAACACAATAATTTATTTCAGTGAGAAATTGTTTTAGTCATGAAACTTCTCAATGCCATGACATTATGTTCTAGAGAGGAATTACTTGAATCATGTCATTCACTGTCACCATCACTTTAGTACTCGAGAGAAGATTCGATGAGAAAGTTATGACATCAAGCTAGCACCACGACTTTCAATTAATGGCTTTCCACAAATTCCTCGAAGTATTTAAGCAATACTTAGAATATAACCAAAAAAATAATAATAATTGAATTTTGAGCCAAGAGTCATTACAAACCTTAGGTGATGTGCCTCCAACCCTTAATTAGGAGCAAATTCAAGATGATGATTACAACATTTCATTGAGTTTTAAGTTTTTATGCTTAGATTCACATATGGACTTGCATTGGAAATCCTCGATTCATATGGGATGCCTCTCATGAAAAATCTTTCCTAATATTTGGCTATATAGGTATATAGGATTGAGTTATATACATGTGTATGATAAATACATTATTTTTATAAAATTGTATATTTTCGTTAATGTTGTGTTGTGAAATGTTGATGGATATGAAAGTGTTATAAAATTAAAATTTAGGGTTTTTGTTGTATCATAGGTTTATACATGTTGCCCATGATGAATGGTATCATGTATGCCACAAGACACATTCATGTGGTATAATAAGAAGGGAGTGAAACCCCTTCTAAACTTAATGCATGAGATAAATATATTTTTGAATATTCAAGATTGGAGTAAGTTTAATCATTACAAGTATGATAATTACGAGACCAAAAGCATAAATACACTTACGACTAATTTATTGTGCATATTTTAGATTAACTAATCTCAATTAATGTGAGATTTTAGTAGAATGTCTAACTTAGAAGTTTCACTATGGTGTGTGAGTATGTATTCATCATGGAGGACAATGACAGTTAAGTCATGAGGCATGTACAAGAAGAGGTGACCCATATGGTGGTGATAGTCCTATGAGTCAAATTCTCTTGTATGATTTTTATGGTGAGATTCATATGAAGATGTATGTTAATTATCACAAATATGATACTTATGGAACCAAAAGAATTAATATATATATTACTATATTAACTCACATCTTTATGATATTAGATGTTAGATAATAGAAGTGCATATTAGATGCAATCATCAAGAAATATTCATGATTTTCTTAAAAGGAATATTTATGTGAATGACTCATGAATGAAACAACATATTGCTCGAGTAGTAAAATACTAAATGGACAACTATGAGAGAATCATCATTGATAGTGATAGTCTAATGGTGATAACCACATTATATGCCAAGAGAGTACTTCAACATTTTCATACTAATATACTCATCATTCAATAATCAAAAATAGTATTGACCAAAAGCTTGAGAAATTTCCTCACACACAAAGAAGTGAGTTAACCTTTGAGTCTAAGTTTCTTGCTGAAAACTCAAGTTTATCAATTTAACTTGAGCAATAATTGGTTCACTATTGATTACAAAAACTACTAACTCAATCCTTGTAAAATCGATATTTGGACTTACATATATTTTACAAATTGTACAACTCATATACTTGGAAGGACACAACAATAATCTAGAAGGTCCTAGGGTGTTTAAAAAAACATAGAAACCTTATATACCAAATGTGCCCTAGCTTCATCTCAAATACATAAACTGGACCTGTTAATAAATGTCCATCTTATTATAACAAAACAAAGCGAAATATTATTTTTTTCTTCCATGTTGGTTAAATGGGACTCTAACTAACCAAATTGAAAGTGATAAGTATTATGGGGGTCTAATAAATCATGTTCCATTGAGGGAGGTAATACTTTAAGATTGAGCAATATCCCATGTAAAAGATCTTTCTTTTCATTCAAGGAAAACTCCTCAACAAGTAACCTAGATGGAGTTGTCGGTAGGTAAAGCTAGCCAAACAATGTTTTCAACTAGACATTCCTTGGCTAGTTATCGAAAATAAGGAAAGAATAATAAATATAATGCATTCACATAATCTAGACTCTAGAGCATCACCAATAGAAAGTTCCAACAAAATTAATGATTAACTATCATTAATAAAATATTGTTCACATATTAGTGATCAACTGATCATGCCAAAATTAGTTATTATAGTTGTCACACTCAAGGTATGAAAGGACCAATAGACAAGAACATGGTACAAAATTCTAGGTCATTTTCTTTCTTACAGAAACTATGCCCTTTTTTCTCCTGAAAAAAAAATACTCAAAAGCATCGAAGAGCATGGCCGGCTAGCTTAGCTAGACTACACATTTTTGTAGGGAAATAGATTCATTTGGTGGAGAAAAGCTATGGAGTTCTAGGATCTTAAATACAAGACCAATCTGTAACCTAGTGATCAATCACATCCTTGGTCTGAACTTTTGGACAATAGTCCAAAGCTATGCACAAATAACACATCATCGAAATATATTCAAAGCATTTCCAAGCTATCAATACAAGTACTTATTGTTCCATATCTTATGAAATTTTATTCGTATTATTCCAGGATGGACACTTCCATGTGGTTACTCCTTGGAAAGAGTTTGATGTAATAGAGATCATTTTCTCCACAAGTGCATTTGAATACACTTTAGATAGTTTTAGTAGATTTAAAACCAACACTTTTTGATTTATCTCCACTAGTGCATTTTAATGCACTTATAAATGCATTTAAATATATGTATATATACCTTATATGACTCCTCTTGGTTGAACACATTTAGATGAGAAACATAGAAAGACAACATTTTAGACTATTTCTTGAACTCATCTTGTTTGAACTTATTTGAATTATAAAAAAATCAGTTATTTTAGACCACTTATGAAATACGATAGAATTATATCTTAAACTTTTCATACTCGAAATATTTAAATGCATTTGAAAAAAGAAACAAATAAGAGGAAATATAAGATATGAATTCTTGACTAAGTTAAAACAATTTTTTATATATTAAAAAAAACCTTGTATAATATATTTTGATTAAATACAGACCAAATTTTTATCTTCCATATAATAGAAGTACTTTGAATTTTTATTTATACATTAGCTTATAAAGCTTTGTATCCTTATGATCTTTCTTATTTTTTTATTCTACTTCTCACACATAGACTTAAGTCTCTTATCATTTTAGTTTTATAGTATTGTCATTGACCTTTGAGAAGCCTTATTTCAATTTGTTTTCTATTAGTTGAAGCTGAACTTCTAACAAGCATAATAAAAATTGATTTCAATATTCTTGGATTTATAATTTATAACAATTAAATTACATTTTATATTTTTAATTCAATTAATATATTATATTGAGAGATTTGTGTTTTGGTCATCAACGTATAAAATCCACAATAGACCAATCAGTCATATAGTATTTATCATATGTATACCTAATTGAAATATTTATATATAAAAAACAATATAAATGATATACATATATAAATATATATAAATATATGTAGATATATAAACATGTATATAAATTGAAAAACATACATACACACACACACCTATATAAAAACACACACACACACACACCTATATAAACACACACACACACACACACACATAATTATTTACATATAATTATATATAACATATATATTTATATATTTATATATTTATATATTTGATATATATAAATATATACACACATATATATACATATAAACATAAACACACACACACACACACACACACACACACACACACACACACACACACACACATGTTTATATAGATATATATATGTTTATATATCTACCATATATTTATGTATATTTATATATGCGTAACATTTATTTTGTTTCTGTATATAAATATTTAGATTTGTAATACTTAAAAGTAAAAACTAGGTGACCAATTAGACTATTGAGGTTTTTATTGGTGGAGGGCATGAGTTTGATACTCATCAATGTCCATTCTATTGAATTGCATGGTTTCTTTCTTTCTATCATAAAATTTCTAATTTATATTATTTTATTTTTTTTTAAATTTCATGGGGCAAAATCATGTAGATGAATTTTACTACCTCAAAACTTAATTATCTTAAAATCATGTGTATTTTTTTTTTAAATTATGAAAAGTTTGATACACCAAAAATTAAATATTTTATGTTTGGTGCACCAAAACACAAATCTCTCTATTATATTTAATAACAATTATATTCATGATTTATGTTTTTATAATCAATACTAATTTCACAACTTATATCTGAAATCAATTTATTTTCTTTTTTAATAATATATAACTTTCTATAAAACTATTATTAAAATAGTTTAGTAAAATATTATAAAAAATCTTAATCCAAAACTTTTCAAAATATTTCTATTAAAAAATACTTTGCTAAACATTTTAATAATGATTTTTTCAAAACAAGTGTATATAATATTGGGAGAATTATGTTTTGGTGCACCAATCATAAAAAATTAAAACAAATGAATTCAAGTTTTAATATTTAAAAAATAATGTACCGAACTCTTAAGTAATTAATTTTTGATATACTCATTTATAGTAATATAAAATATCATTCTATTTAAACAAAATAAACTAACTTAACTTATAACATTGCCTTAAGTCCACCTAACCAAAATTTCAATGATTTCTATCGAGTTCGCTAAAACTCACTAGAAGATCATGTAGAGCTTAAAAGAGTTCCATCAGATTTGCTGGAACTCACTGGAATTTCGTGCAAAGCTTACTGGAGGTCTATCGAGCTATATCGATGAGCTCGATGGAGTTCATATAGCTCCACTGAGGACCTTGATGAGCTCGTTGGAGCTCCACCGAGGAGCTCAATGAGCTCTAGTGAGCTCCTAAGTGGAGCTCTTGAAGCTCCATCGAGCTCCTAGGTGGAGCTCTTTGAAGTGGAGTTACATTGAGATTGTTGGAGCTCTTTGAAGCTCCATCGAGCTCCTAGGTGGAGCTCCTAGGTGGAGCTCATGATCTTCTAGCGAGTTCTAGCAAACTCAATCGAGCTCATTGAGCTCCATTGAGATTGTTGTTAAGTGGAGTTACATCAATGATAGAAGTTAAGTTAGTTTATTTAGTTTGAAAGGAATGATATTTTTTTATTATCATAAATGAGTGTACTAAAAATTAATTACTTAAAAGTTTAATACACCATTTTTAAAATATTAAAACTTGGGTTACTTCTTTTCAATTTTTTATGAATGGTTCACCAAAACATAATTCTTTTGATAATATTTTCTAAATCTTTTTTAATAATCACTTCTATAAAACAACTTTCTTGCCTAATTGCTTATTTTTTTTTCATACAATATTTAAGTGCTAATAGAAAAAAAGTGTATCATTTTATATTTCCAATAAATTTCATTCCATTCATATAATCATATTTTCATTTTCATTTGCATTTTCTACATTCATTTTTTGTTGTTATCACTTTCATATCCTACATATTTCTTAGCATGTGTTTTCACTTTCAATATTTTATTACCTATACATAATTAAATTTCCCCTCATCTCTTTTCTATCATCACAATATCTGACACTATTTATAATTTGTTCTTTTTTTATTCATATAGTATATATTTCTTTCACCATATAATGGTGTTCTTCATTGATGTAACATATTTAATAAATAATTTTTCTTTCTCTACAAATTTCTTCAATAAAAGTTATAGTTCAACAAGAATATCCACTATTTAGCATTGTAGTGTTGCAAGTAATCACATCAATATGAATCTTTTTATAGTGAGTATAATTTTAAAACATTCAAAACAATGCAAGTAATTGGCGACAAAATCAAGTTGCATCTATGAGTTTCTTGCTTAGTAGATGTTCATTGCTTAAATACAACATTAACACATTTTAATTCCTTCAATTTTGTAAGAAAATATTTATTATAATTTTATTGTATATATTACATCTCAAATAATCTTAGATTTATTATCCGTGAATATTTATCAAGTGCATGAAATTCCAAAATTATGCCAATATGAGATTATCTCGCAATTAAATAAAATATAAAAATATTTATTAATTATACAAAAGGACTCATACACACACATACATAATATATAGATACATTTCTATGTATGTCCACATATATGTACGCATAGATACATATTATTTATATATTTTTATATGTACATATAGATAAATATATAAACATATATGTAAAAATATATATTTGTCTATCAGTATTTATGTCCATACATATGTATTTGTATCAATGTGTGTACACAAGTATCTCAACACACACACACACACTAAACAAATTATTAATATCAAGTAAGTCCTCACTTTTGGTAGAGAAATAGCTATAAAGAATCAATCACTATATTCTTTTCACAATATCATATCTAATATTAATAGTCTCTAGGCTATCATACACGACAATTCTTTAGAACCTTCTTGGTAGCTATTTACCATTATATATGCTAACTTTGCCTTCTTTCCATTCATTGGCTTGTTTGTTTGCTGGTGAATTCACTTCACAATAAACTAGTTATATATCTTAAAGTTCTTTCATTAATATATATGTGGATTTGAGTTAATGTGCAAGCTCCCATTCCACATTTTTTTTGAATTAATAATAGTTATTAGACTTTTAGAATCTATTTGAATTTTATTATTATTGTAGTTTACTTTTTTGCATAGTTAAAAACCTTTAAAAAGAGCTTCATCAACATGTAAGGGTTGAGAAGGAAAGGAGGACCCCACCATTGCAATCCCAAATTGCTCCTCCTCAAGATAATCCAATGTATATATATATATATATATATATATATATATATATATATATATATATATATATATTTATGTGCCCCATTTATAGATATGCACACATAACTTATTCGTATGTATAGATATATTCATATATATATATATATATATATATATATATATATATATATATATATATATATATATTTGTGTAGGTAGACTAAATATAAAATGAAATACTATGCTTTGCAAATATTAAAGTGCCTCCTTGTTTATTATATTAAATGGAATACTAAGCACATAAATATGTCTTGATTTGTCCTAAAAAAATTCAAAATATATTAAACCAAGTATATACAAACAATAATTAGCTCATGCAACTATGGTGATGCACCAATATTTTGGCTGCATATCCTAGTCATTGTTTCTTCAGGTCCATAAATCTCAATGGGAATTCCAATCTCATCACTAACTCTCCTCATTTTACCATGCCCCTTTTGGTAAATAGGACCCTTTCTTATTACATATATGTGCATACTTGATGACTTACGCTTGCATTATTTTTCCTTGAGAGCTTAGATCATGCCATTAAAAGTAGCAGCAATGATGAAATTAGCAATTTCTCTTCAAAGTCAAACAATCAATAACAACTCTGGCATACTACAATACTTCTTCATTTTGTGCTCCACTATCCTCTGCATAAATCTTGAGTTATTACTCAAGGCCAAGGCCACCAACCATGCCTAAGAAGGTCACACTTGCACCTCCACATGTAGCAATCATCCAAATTTTCTTTTTGGGATTCAAAACTATGGCTTTTTAAAGATGTACTCATCTTCTCATCCAATCCATGATGAACTTTTATTATGATTCTTGACCTTCCCAAATGCTATTATCATGTGACTTTGAGTTCTTAAAATTCTTGATTGTGGCAGTATCATTCAACTCTCCCCTTGTATCCTAAGAATATGGCTTTCCATTAATAAAAGTGAAGGGATCCATTTCTAGGAATCTGAAGGAGTACTTGAAATATTGAGAATAATATTATGATGAACTTCTTGTTAGAAATATAAACACTTAAATAAATGATTTTTGAAAAAAACAAATGTTAAAGTTAACACTTAAAAAGTTATTATTCTTCCTATTGTTTGATGAAAAAATGAAATGTAAAGGGTATTTATTTTAAACACGAGAAATTCTTCACCACACAACTTGTAGCCATACATTTAACAAATTGAGAATTAATGTGACAATTAATGATACTTAAAATTCAGAATATTATATGCGATGGACTTGGTCTTTGTTTTTAAAATGGTCTCAAGTTGTGATGTAACACCTTCCTAATTTCGATCTTGTAATTCCTAGCAAGTTTCTTATTTTTACAGTCTTTCCTAAGTGTTTCATTTTGTTTTGTATGCCCATTTGAGACCCATCACCTTGTGCCCTTTAGGAAGTGAAATAGTTCTCATGAGTCATTTTACTTGATAGACTTGATTTTTTTATCCAACATATCTCTCCACTTTTTTTTTTGTAACTTCTTTATAGTTCATTTGTTGACAATCACCAAACAAAAAAAAAATAATAGGATTATCTTGTCATTTAGTTACATCATAGAAACCCTGAAGGCTTCTTATACATCGAACAACTCTTTCACTTTTACTCCCACTTAAAGGTGATGAAGTTGAATTTTCTATATGGGTAGTTGATGTTGGCCAAATAGGTTGATTTATCGGTTCTTGTTGAGCTTCTCCATATTTTTCTAATCATGTCAGCACATCTTGAAATGGATGAAAGATATTTGAATTATCTATATGAGATCTGAAATCTCATATATATTCTTTATCAAAGAATATATCTCAATTAAATACTATCCTTTTATTATTAGATGTGTATAATTTATAACCTTTCTAATTTGAGTCATAACCAATGAAGAAGAAACTATTAATTTTATCACCAAACTTAGTTCTTTTCTTGTCTCATACATAAGCATGGAATATGGTTCCAAAGACTATCTAATGTTAGATACTATGATTTCTTTCACGTGATGCTTCTTGTGGTATTTTTATTCAAATACTTCTTGTTGAAAATTGATTGGATAAGTATATCTCACATGCCACTACTTTTGCCCAAAACTCTTTGGTTAGCATCTTGCAATTTAGCACACCCGACCTATGTTGATGATAGTTGGATTCTATCTTTCTGCTTTACTATTTTGTTGTGGAGATCTTAGAACTATTGTTGAATAATGAATTCTATCTACTTCATAAAACTTTTGAAATTGTTTGGATGCAAATGTTTCTTCTCGACCAGGTCTTATGGCTTAAATCATTTTTCCACTTACTTTCTCCACAATACTTTGAACTTCTTGAAGACTTAAAAAATTATGACTTTTACTCTAGGAAGTATACCCAATTTTTTCTTTAAAAGTCATTAATAAATACAAAAAAGTAATTTTTATTATTGAGATAACTTGGCTTTATTGGTCCGTAGAGATCAACATGGTTGTGCAAGAGTAGATTCTTGGCTCTTGTATCTAACTCATTTAAAAAAAATAACTTTAAATTACTTTTCAACTAGACACACCCTTCATAAATTTGATCAAAATGGTCAATGTAAGGCATTTCTTTGGCAATCTTTCTTAGATAATAACTTTATACTTAAACATTAAAATTAAGATGTATAAAGTGAAGATGTCATATTCATGATGTATCTTTCTAACAAGATTTTGGACATTTTGTTACATTATTTTGTATGTTTACCATGAACATTCAATTCTTTTACTTTGGTAACTTAGCAATGAGGTTATCATTATCATTTTTTTGTAGAAATATTATGGTCAGTCATAAGAATGCCATTAGCTTTCTCTAAAAATTTTCTCAATCTCAAGTTATTGTTTTACATATTGGGTGGATAATAAATATTGGAAATGAATTAATGTATCACTTATTTTGAATGAATAAAAATATTATCTCTTCATTTCACTACTATTGAAGAAACATCTCTGAATAAGATATTTTCATTACTAATTCATCTAACTATATGTATATGCCCTTCCTTTCACACATATGATTGCTTTGATCACTATCAAGATACTAGTACTTTTCTTGGACACTATCAATCCCTTTTCATGTAATAAGTATTTCTTTATCATCAATTTTCTTCTCCACATAGTTTAATTTTTTTTTAATTCTACCACTGGAGGTTCTGTATTATAAAGAATAATGGTCAAAATTATCACAATTATAACATTAAACTTGTTTTTTTTGTCATACTTTAATCTCGTATTGCATATTCTATGACTACACATCGAGTTTCTCCTTCACAGTTATCATTGAAATTATTATAATTCCAAACTCATCCATGAACATAACTTCTGCCACATTTATGACCTATGCCTCTACCTCACTCACATTGATTTTTTGTACCCTAGGAATTATGCATATCTTTGAGTTATAACTTGACTTGCTCAATAATCTTTTGTTTCTTCTTATACTTCTTCTTATGCTTCTCTTTGTATGTTTGTAGTGTTCATTGGCGTTGCTAGATCATTATTTTATAGAATTGTTTAGTCTCTTCGATCATCAATAAAATGTACTCAAATTTGGGATCCAATGAATAAAGTATCCTTCTCTATTATTTTGATATCTTCTAACATTTCACCATTTTTTTTCATTTGATTATAAATAGCTATCACTATTAAAAATAATCAGAAATTAGCTTCGATACTTTCATTTGTAATAATTAAAATTCACATCTTAATATTTGGAAATGGACCCTCTTCATGGCTCAGATATTTTAAAAGATTTTTGTAGCTTTTCCAACAATTCTTTTATAGATTTGATTTTTGAAATCTTCTCAAACCCATCACCATCATCATCATCCAAAGCTTGATAGAAAAAGTAAAGAGCTTTCTTATCTCTCATTCTCATATATCTCAAACTTTCCTTTTTAGTTGTGACTAATGCACCTTCATTTTCTAGCTTGTTAAAATAATTTTTTATGATATTCCAAACATGATGTCCACTAAGGAAAGCCTTCATCATGATACTTTACTTACCATAATTATTACCATTAAACAACGAAACATAGAAAGATATAATGTTTTTTTTTCATGTTACTCAATATAACAAGGATTCTCAAAATATGTTCACACGGAGGAGTTTTGACATGTGATAGCGCATGAAAACTTTAATTGAATGTTTTTGCCATCATTAAATGGTCCTCATTGATACCTAATTTGATATATTATATGATATAATTTCAAATAACCTTCATCCGATATCACTTTGTTGAAAATAAAAGTACTCAAAAAAAATTATCTTGAAAAAAGACATTACAAAATAACTTATACTTAAGAAGTTTTTATTCTTTCTTTTATTTGATGATGAAACCAAATGGGGGAGAAGATTATTTAAGGTAAAGTTTATCAAGGGGAATTAGGGGTTCAACAATGAATGTTGTTAAAGGTGTTCTTCATCTCCCAATTACCACATCTTTTCCGAAGTGGCTTTATGCAAAATCAACAACATGAGAAAAATCTAGATTCACGTCAACTAGTCCATAATTTCTCAACTTTTCAAATAGCTTGTTAGGATTGAAGACAAGTTTTCTTGGTAAAAGTCAAGGTTCTCTCTGGTCTAACTCTAACAAGTCAGTGGATTTTATAACTTGTATAAACTTGATAGGGAATTCACATCTAGAAACCCTAATGAAATGCTCGTTCAATAGCCTCAAAAAATCATATTTTCTTATCATCTTGCATGTCATTTATTATTATTGTTATGAAATATATAGTTTGTAGTATAGTTATTTTAGACTTTTTACTATTTTATTGGGGAACTATATATACATTGTAATAGTGTTACCCTATCTAGTAAGAAAATGAGCTATTATTTTCACTTTTTTATGCTTCTTCAATATTGACATTGTTTCATGGTTCTTCGATATTGATATTTTATGTTTCTTACATGTTGACATGGCATTAGAGGAGGCTTTAGATAATCAATAAAAAATAATGAAGATTGTGATCATTGGTTTTTATTTTGTGCTCCACTATTCTGTACAATCATCCAATCTAGAGTTTACATTGATGCTTAATTTAAATATGTTGGTGATTGATTTGGCAAAGTAGTTTGTTGCACCTCTTATGTGTATTTATTTGTGTTGTTTTTCAATTTTTCACTCTAGTTAATGCGTAGTTTTATTATTTTCCAATATGAGCACTATTTACATAGGTTTGGCATGAATTTTGATCTTTCATCATTGGGTTATTTGGTCATGGATTATTGATTTTAACAAACTAAATGTTTCTGCTCTAATTATTGTCATGTTCTCATATTTCTAGTTTTTTTTAAATGTGTCAGTTAAGTGATTGCTCAATTAGTAAACATGTATTTATCATGAAACCATATGACCTATTACATCTATAAAATTGAATAATGATAACTATTTTTTTTTTTTTGATATAATGGAGCATGCACATATTTAATTGATCAAAACAAACAAAAAAATTTGAATGAAATTGCTCTAATCTCTATTGATGCTAATTATGAAAAATGAATCCAAATATATGCATAAACAAGAAGTTTGATTTAACATTAGATTAGGGCAATTATTCTAGACATAATTATGCACTATGATTTTACAAAAGACATTGTTATGCATTGAATTTGAGACATGGGCAAGCGAGAAATTACTCTTATGTGTGTTAGATTTATAGATAATATTTTGATTACAAAAAAAATATATACTCTTTACTCGACTATTTTACCAAGTTGAATTTGTTGTGTGGTTGGATACGTTAAATCAAGAAAATATATTGAGAATAGTGAAGTTCTTGTATGGTTGTATCCTGCATATGAATCTTCTTGGTATCAAATTATTTTTTAGTATACTCTTCCTAACGAAGGTCAATGAAGTATTTTAGCATATTCATAATATCTATACCATGCTTTTTTAACCATCACAAGTGTCATTGGGGGGGTACAACCTTTGCTTATAAAATTGGCAGTCAAGTTAGATGCTGAGGTTGTGGATCAAGATGTCATATATGAGTATATGATAAAAATCTTTAGAGAATATAATATTAAAAATAAAATATATAGTAACACATTTGATAACGTATCTTTAACGAATATAATACGGAGTAGTCATTTCCATGTTTGTTAGGACCATCTAAAAATAGACTATTAAAAGATAATTTTCAAGTTAGATGTATGTGTCACGTCATTAACCATATAGTACAAGCAGAGAAGAAGATTATTTCCCCCGCTTTAGAAAAAAATATGTAACTCACAAAAAATTTCTTTGATTGCCTTACAGATAATAAGAGTTTGGTAATTTCTTACTACATAAAATTATCAATTTAGCTAGGGAAATTTAGCAAGGGAAAAAAATCCTTAGCTAATAAGTGATGGATTAGTTAGGGAATAACAAATGATTTTTGATTTCACATTAAATTAAAAATTTGTAACAGATTAGTGACGGATTAATGATAGAAATGTTTGATAGAAAATATTTCGTCACTAATATTTTCATAGATTTCTGCAAAAAGAAAAGTGGAGAATTCTGTGAAGGATTTAGCGATGGATTTTGCAATGAATTTAGCGATGTATTAGTTACATAAATGTTCGATTGAAAATATTCCAACACTAATATTTTTATAAATTCTGTACAAAGAAAAGAGGAGAATTTAGAGGTGAATTTACGATGGAATATCACTAGCAAATTAGATCGAGACAAAATCCATTGTTAAATAATTATCAGAATTTTTGTTTACTATTTTATATTTTATTGCAAGTGATTATTCCTTAAATTCTATTTTTCTCAAAATATATCCATTTAGCTAGTGTTTTTTCCCTAGCTATTTGGGCTGGAGATAATTTTCATAACTAATCTTTAATGATTTAATTTTTTTAATATATTATTTGTTTTAATATTTTATTTAATTTTGTATATTAAAGATACGTATGTCATGGTCTAAAGATGAGCGATCCTTGAAAGACACATTCTCCTCATATAATTAAAAAAATAAGTAATTATAACTAAATAATTTCAAAAATATATAAATACGAATAAAAATTTATATTAATAAAGACTAAAATAATTATTTTTATGATTATAAAATATTTATAAATGTATACAAAATATTTTTCTAAAATATTTAATTATGATATTTAAATATTTTCATTAAAAACATTAAATAATTAATTATATAATTATAATAATTTTTAAGATATTTTGATTAATAAATGAACATACATAAAAATTACGACTAATAAAAAACTAAAATAAAAAATTGTATGATTAAATAAAAAATTTATAAAAATATCTGAATTAATGAATAACCAAGTAAATATTTATATTATTTAAAGTAAAAAAAATATTTTATGATTATAGGAATCTTTTAAAAAAATAATTACTAAAAGATTTAAAAATTTTGAATTATAAAAAAAAATTACAAATTTTTCATGAATTAAAAAGAAAATAAATTGATATTTTAAAAATTAATATGTAAATATGTAAATATGTAAATATATGTAAATATGTGAATGTATGTAAATATGTGAATATGTAAATATATATATATATATATATATATATATATATATATAAACATATAAATTTCTGAAATGTATAAATATATAAATATATAAATATATAAATAGATAAATTATATATATAAATTATAATATATAAATTATAGAAATATATAAATATATAAATATATAAATATATATATATAAATATATAAATATAATAATATATAAATATATAAATATATAAATATATACTAAATAGATAAATATATAAATAATAGAAATAATATCATATATATATATAAATATAAGAATATATAAATATATAAATATATAATATAATAAATAAATAAATATAAATATATAAATATATAAATATATAAATATATAAATATATAAAGATATAAATTAATATATAAAATATATAAATATATAAAATATATAAATTATATAAATATATATAAATAATATAATATATAGAATATAAAATATAAATTATAATTGATAAATATATTAAATATATAAATATATAAATTATATAATAAATATATAAAATATAATATATAAAGAATATAGAAATATATAAATATTAAAATATAATATATAAGATATAAATATATAATATATAAATAATATAAATATATAAAATATATAAATATAGAATATAGAAATATATAAATATATAAATATATAAATATATAAATATATAAATATAGAAATATATAAATATAATAAATATATAAATATATAAATATATAAATATATAAATATATAAATATATAAATATATAAATATATAAATATATAAATATATAAATATATAAATATATAAATATATAAATATATAAATATATAAATATATAAATATATAAATATATAAATATATAAATATATAAATATATAAATATATAAATATATAAATATATAAATATATAAATATATAAATATATAATATAATATATAAATATATAATATATAAATATATAAATATATAAATATATAAATATATAAATATATAAATATATAATATATAAATATATAAATATATAAATATATAAATATATAAATATATAAATATATAATATATAAATATATAAATATATAAATATATAAATATATAAATATATAAATATATAAATATATAAATATATAAATATATAAATATATAAATATATAAATATATAAATATATAAATATATAATATATAAATATATAAATATATAAATATATAAATATATAAATATATAAATATATAAATATTATAAATATATAATATATAAATATATAAATATATAAATATTAACTATATAATCATTAAATATATACATATATAAATATATAAATATATAAATATATAAATATATAATATATTTCTAAATATATAAATATTATAATATATAAATATATTAAATATATAATATATAAATATATAAATATATAAATATAAATATATAAATATATAATATATAAATATATAAATATATAATATAGAATAAATATATAAATATATAAATATATAAATATATAAATATAAATATATAAATATATAAATATATAAATATTAAATATATAAATATATAATATATAAATATATAATATATAAATATATAAATATATAAATATATAAATATATAAATATATAATATATAAATATATAAATATATAAATATATAAATATATAACTATATAAATATATAAATATATAAATATATAAATATATAAATATATAAATATATAAATATATAATATATAAATATATAAATATATAAATATATAAATATATAAATATAATATATAAATATATAAATATATAATATATAAATATATAAATATATAAATATATAAATATATAAATATATAAATATATAAATATAAATATATAAATAATATAATATATAATATATAAATATATAATATATAAATATATAAATATATATATAAATATAAATATATAATTATAAATATATAAATATATAAATATATAAATATATAAATATATAAATATATAAATATATAAATATATAATATATAAAATATAATAAATATATAAATATAAATATATAATATATAAATATATAAATATATAAATATATAAATATATAACTATATAAATATATAACATATATAAATATATAATATTTAATTATAAATATATAAATATATAAATATATATAATATATAAATATATAAATATATAAATATATAAATATATAAATATATAAATATATAAATATATAAATATATAAATATATAAATATATAAATACAAAAATATATAAATACATAAATACATAAATACATAAATACATTAATACATAATACATAAATACATAAATACATAAATACATAAATACATAAATACATAAATACATAATACATAATACATAATACATAAATACATAAATACATAAACACATAAACACATAAACAAATAAACATATAAACGCATAAATGCATAAACACATAAACGCATAAACACATAAACACATAAACAAATAAACACATAAATGCATAAATGCACAAACGCATAAATGCATAAACGCATAAACGCATAAATGCATAAACGCATAAATACATAAATTCATAAATGCATAAATACATAAATACGTAAATACGTAAATACGTAAATAGGTAAATATAAACTTTGATATAAAATTTAGAAATATATTAGAAACATAATGGAAAATATCATATAAAATTTATAATGGTATATATTCAATCCTTTCACAAGTGCACCCATTCCTATATAGGGCGAAATACATTAAAATATGAAAATCCAATGTTTGCACCCCCCAGCCGAGAGCACCCATTCGATAGTAGTAATGGTGTAGGGCAAATTCATCATTCATCGTCGTTCACCACCATCATCATTCATCATTCATCGTCGTTCACCGCTGTCATCATTCATCATTCATCATTGTTCACCGCGGTCATCATTCATCATTCATCGTCGTTCACCGCTGTCATCATTCATCGTCGTTCACCGCTGTCATCATTCATCGTCGTTCACCGCTGTCATCATTCATCGTCGTTCACCGCTGTCATCATTCATCGTCGTTCACCGCTGTCATCATTCATCGTCGTTCACCGCTGTCATCATTCATCACCATTATCGTCATCGGCATCCTCAATCATCATATGCCATTATTGTCCATCATCTTCATCCATCATCATCGTGAAAAAGTATAAGCTCTAAGGTTGGTTTATATTTCTCATCTTCCAATGATATATTTCTCAATTTAGTTATCCAACTTGGTTTGTGTTTAAGTCATACAAATTATAATGGAAAATATTATATAAAATTTATAATGGTATATATTCAATCCTTTCACAAATGCACCCGTTCCTATATTGAGTGAAATACATTAAAAAAATGAAAATCTAATGTTTGCACCGCCTAGCCGAGAGCACTCGTTTGCTGATAGCAATAATGGTGTAGGGTAAATTCATCATCCATCATCGTTCATCACCATCATCATTAATCACCATTGTCAGCATCGTCATCCTCAATCATCATCCACCATTATTGTCCATCATCTTCATCCAGCATTATCTTGAAGGAGTATAAGATCTGAGGTTGGTTTATATTTCTCATCTTCCAACTATATATTTCTTAATTTAGATATCCAACTTGGTTCGTGTTAACATCATAGAAATTATTCGTTGTTGAGATTTTGATACATAAACTTGTTTTGTGTAATGTAGTTTTTCATTTAATTTAGCCTAGCTTCATTGTGGAAAAAGTTACAAGCTGAGGTGGATAAAATATTGCAGGCTAGATCTTAAGAGATAGAAATTTACAGAAGATGAAGAAGAATGTATCACCAAGCTTCATGCTCTATTGGGAAATTGGTATAGCAGATTGCCACTATACATATATTAATTCTCTTTTTTTATATTGCACTATGAACAAAGGGTAGGCTTGTTTTATTGTATTAACATGAAATAATCAAAAAGTAACAAAAAAGCTATATTACATTGTTGGTGATATTGATTGCAAAATCATATAAATTTAATGCATGAGATCTTATCTCAAATTGAATAGATAAACGAATTCTAGTGATTTGGAAATCTCATCCTAACTTTCATAATATATAACAAGTAAATTGAAATAAATTAGCGTAAATAATATATAAATACGTATGTATATAAGTTTAGGTATTTCTTTAAAAAAATGAGTTTGATCAAATTTTTTTTCAGTAGTGATTTGAGGAACAAAGGTGATAACGAATTTTCTTTCTGGTTCTAATTCCAGCACATACAAAAAGGAAAGTAGGCATTGCCTCGCATGAAAAGAGCATTGATGAATGGAGCCAAACCATTTTTTTCTTTATTATCAATCATTATGTTTAGAAGTTTCATGTTTTATGCAATGATGGAGATGATGGATCCATTATCATATCTCTTTAGATTTTATATGTTGTGATTTTATTTCTTCACCAATGTTGTTCTCTCTCAAACTTTAGCATCTTTTCAGGCTCTTTATATGACATATATGAAAGAACTACATAGGTTCATAGTCCATCTAAACATTTCTACAATACCTCAAAGAATCATTTTACCTGAGCTTTTCTAAGCTTTACTATTACTAACATAGGACACCGAACTATAATTTCACAAATGGAGGATTAGTTACTAATGATTTCACCATGGAATGCAAAATGACAAATCTATGTAAATTTCTTTCAACATTTCTTGATAGAATAAACTTGCTTGTTTTATCTAGAGACCATCTATATAATTGTGAACATAATTATTGAAGTCAAGATTTTGAATTATAGAAAAGGATGTTGTGCAAAGACACCATAAAATTCTTTTGTATCGGCAAGCTATTTTAGATAAGTGTATCACTTCAAAAGTTAGTCTACCTTTGTAGATATTTATTATAGAATTAACTTCTTAAACTAAGTATAACATTTATTAGTATGCTGATTAACCCATATTACTATGCATTTCCAATAGAGCATTCCATTCTATAACATAGCGCCAATTCCTAGGGGAATTTATCCACTAAATATTTTTCCATGAATGCTCATTGCCAATGCAATAAGCAACATGTCAATATAATATCTTTCTCTATTGTAGCTGTTCTTGTTGTTCTTGATTTTTAGGATGTGGGTAATACCTTGAAAAGGTCTAATTCACATTTTTTAGTAAATTTTCTTCAATCTTTGCAACTTGTTAGATAGTATAAATTGTCTAGTTTTATTTTTTTGGTTTCTTTTTTTTTTGCTCATGACTTCATTTTCAATTGATCTTTTTTGTGGGATATTTATCACATAAGAAAAATGTGATAGAATTTGAATTCCAAGCACTTTGTAGGATTTGAAGGTGTGAAGGTCATATTTTTTATTATGCTTATTGATTGTTACATGTATAATATGTTTTTTTGTTTTTGTTTTATAGGTTATGAATGAAATTGATCATTTTTCATGGTGTACAAAGAAAAGAAATTATTGTGTGATGGAGATGATTCCAAAAATTATGAATATTACATAAGTAAATTATTAACACATTGTACTAGGCTTTTGCATATTATGCTTTTTTTAATATTTTTTACCTTAGTGTTGTTCTTATGTTGAAAGAATGTTGAATTATAGTTTCAAAATAATTTGTGTTATTATTATATAAAAGTAGTTAGTTATACTAATTGCTTAGATACATAAATTGTATATATTTTTTTTTTAATTTTATCTTGTAAAATTTTATTCAATTATTTCATGTAATTTTTTTTTTATTTTAACTATATCAATATAATTATTTTATTGAAAAATAAGAACAATTTTTTTAAATAGAAAATGTTCAAAAATAACACTTATAAAAGGGCCACTATAACAAAAAAATATCATGGTAAAAGGTGATGCTTTCCTAAAACATCATCTACATAAGAATCATTGAAAATGTACTAAAAGAAGATGCTTGATACAAGCATAATCATCGTTTATTGAAACTTATAATGATAGGTGGTGAGATTTTGGGGAAGCATCATCATTTAGCATTCGTGATGCCCAAAAAGTATCTTTACTAATCTTTTTTCTTATGGCGAGATCAAGTATCTGAGGACATATAATGAGAAATAATATACTAGTAATGAATTTGATAACTTCTAACAACTAAAAGATATCAAGAGAAAGGTAACAATGTCATACACTCTACAACAAAGTGGATTAGCATAGAAAATGAACAAAAATTATTTGAACAGACAAGAGCTATATTATGATTAGTATGAATAACTAAGTCATTTTGGCTAGAAGTCAGTCACCATCAGCTATAATAGACTTAAAGAGAATAAAAAAAATATGAACTAGCAAGCCAATTAAATACTCGCATACATGCATTCAAAAGTCCTATGCCCATGATGTACAATGCCCAAAAAATATCAAAGTTAGATCTAAAATCCCAAAAATATTCTTTTAAGAGATATTGATAGGGTAAAGGGGTACACTTATAATATTTCATTGCTCATTAAATTATTATTAGTAAAAAATGTCATATTTGTCACAAAATGGAGAATAATATAAAACATCGATGAAAAATATAAATACTATAAGTTTTATTGGAAACAAATAATCATAAAAAGAACTATATGGTACACTGAACAAGTATTGAGTTTGAAGCACTCTAGGCATGAAAGTTAGCTTGAGATAAAAAAGAACCAATTTTATAGTGATAGTATATTATGAAGTAAAATATTGTATAAATAATATGGAACCAACAAATAAAAATTAACACAATTGCAAGTCTCCCACAATGTCCTTGAACATGTGTTCAAACATATTTTCCAGAACCTTTAGAATGGTATTTCATTTATGATTCACATATTTATATGTGATTTGTGAAAATAAACTGGTTTGAAAACTAACATAATATACCATAATTCACATAATTTACAATAGACAATGACATTCATTATTTGATAATGAAATTAAATCCAATTGCATATAGTGGATTTTCTTGGTATTTTTTTTTTCTTGAAATATGAAAAAGACCTCAGCATTAATATGTGCTCTCTTTATTAGCTATTTTCTAACAAATATTTTGTATTAAATTATCACTATCACTTCACTTTATATTAAATATATAGGAAAACAAAATATATTAGTCTATATCAACTAAAAACAATCCTTTATGGGTTCAAATTGTTTACAAGAAATGGATCAAACATAATGTGTATTTTGAATTTCTGTCCTACAAAAAACCATTTCAAACATCATTGATCTTATTTCAATCAAAAGGGAAATAAGAAGTAGCTTGTTTTTTATTATTTATGGATTAATAAATAATTATTTTAAAAATAGGCTTTTTTTTAATTCTTGTGTAAAATCAAATTAAATAAAACCATAACTCAATCGGATAACAAAAAAAATCACAACAATATTTATCAAGCTTGATATATAATATATAGTTCCAAGTTTATTATATCACTTTTATATAACAAGTATTTCTTATATGTACTGAACATACAAAATACATGTTAAATATGAAGATGTATAAGAATCTGTTTAAATAATCCAATATATCCATGTTTTTTGGAATGGAATTAAATCTAAGTAACCATTGGATAAATGGACTTGTAATATTCAATTTTGTTATGATTGTTTGTTTAATTTTGATGGTTCATATTTGAAAAGAAATCAATTGTGTCATTAATTTTTTTTTGCAAAAAAAATTAATAAAAATGTATAACAATGTGTGCAATCACACATGTAACAATAATTATAATTAAAACTTATAGCAACATATATATAACTAAATGTTTAACTATATATGTATAACTATTTATAAATATTTGTATAACCATATAAAATTCTTTATAACTATTGGTCTCCAACACTTCTCTTGCACTACAATACATGAGAGATGGTTGGATAAACCAGAGAGATAAGTTTTTGAAGTTTTGTACCATCTTTATGAAGTATAAATGGGATAATAATAATTTGTTATAGTTTTGTGTCATCTAAGGCTATGTGATTATATTTATGTGTGTATATATGTATGTATATACTTTAGTATATATGCACATATATACTCAATATCATATATACTATAGTACATATGCACATATATACTTAGTATCATATACATATCAGTACATATGTACATATATACTCAGTATCATATATACTACAGTATATATGTATATATATACTCAGTATCATATATACTATAGTATATATGTACATATATACTCAGTATCTTGTATATTGAGTATATATATAGATTTAATGAGCATATATGTACATAAAATAGTGCAATATATATTACATATAGACTACACTATTATACGTACATATATATACTGCAGTACATACGTACATACTAAATTTGACGCCCTGATCACTAAGAAATTAGACTAGTTTTTTAATTCTGTTCAAATTTGTTGCTTGCATGATGATGCCAGAAGAGAAAACTGGCAAAGCAGATTAAAAAGCTAATGCTGAAGGGACTGATTGAACCAAAAAAAAATTGATCCTTTCTCTTTGTTTCTTGAAAGCAAAGTTATTTTCTATTGTTTGTACAAGGATTTTGAAAGAATTCTAGGAAATACTTATGGCATGTGTATTTTGCAGGTTCTACTTTTTTGCCTTGCAATTGTATAGGATTTTGAAGCCTAACTCCAAATATTCTTGCAAGAATGATTGAAATTGTGGAAGGTAGAACTCTAGTTGTTTTACTACTTCAAACCCTATCACCACTCAAGGGTTTGTGTACCATGTTCATGGTGAGTTACATTTCATTGCTCATTATTTGCTTACACAAAAATATAATATGCATTTTTGATCGTTGAATTAGAATGTCTTTGTTGTTCCTGACATGTTAGGATGTTAATGAAAGATTTAGAATAGACTCGCATTATGAAATAGTTTCTCGATTCAATGAGAGGTTTCTCTTATATGTACATATAAGAGAAATGCTAGTATATCTTTTACATGTACATACTAAGAATATATGTTCATATATACTATGGTATATACGTACATATATACTAGGTATATCTATATATATACTATAATATATATGTACATATATACTTAGTATATCTACATATATACTATAGTATATATACATATAATAATGCAGTATTATATGTACATATATATTGAGTATATATGTACTCAGTATATATGTACAATTAATACTGCAGTATATATGTACATATACTATAGTAATATATGTAACTAGTGAAATGTTATATATGAACATATACACTATAGTATATATGTACATATATACTACAGTATTATATATTTATCAAAATAGAATTTATTATTATTTATTATTATTGATTTGATTGACTAGTTTAATTTTCGTATAAATATGGTACCACAATGTTTCCCATATGAAGCTTGTAGAAGTTAAGATATTGTTCACTAGACATGATGGCTCGTGACTAGGACAGCTTTGTCGTAGCAGAAAGATGATGATCAGAGAAGCTAGGAGAGAGAAAGCAATATCAATTTCACGGATAGAGTATACTTTAAGCACTGTCATTAGATACATTGATTAAGCAGATGTAATAAAATTTTGTTATATTTTTATTTTAACTATGTAAAACAAGGATTGCATAGATTGCAGTTATTCAAAATTATTATGCAAAAAATATTTTCAGCATCCTGTGTTGCAGATGAGCATGGTGGAGTGCTCCATTTTTCTATGTTTAAGTTTCTTATTGGTTTGTTGATGGTTACTACTGTTGACGATCAGTCTCTATTTCATCTGCTAGTTATTTTGTTAGCTGGTCAACTCGGTCATAGCGGGGTAGAGCAACAGCCTTATAAGCCTTGGGACCGGAGAAAGTTCTGGCTGCGAGGAGGCAAGATGTGAACTTTGATGAGCCAAACCTAGTTCGTGACTTGTCTTCTAGGTTTTACTCAGAGTTTTTAGAGATATTTTCCTAAATTTAAATAATCTTCGCATTTCTTATTTATGTTCATAGTTGTGCCATCTTTGTGAAATATAAATGGGGTAATACTAATTTATTGCAGTTTTGTGTCATCTAAGGCTATATGATTATATATATATACATATTATACTGCTGTATAACATATAATAATATAGTAGTACATATGTATGTATATACTGAGTATATATGTATGTATATACCTAGTATATATGTACATATATATAGTGTATATGTGCGTATATCTCGAGTATATATGTACATATATACTGAGTATATACATATGTATATACGGAGTTTTATTATACGTATATACCGAGTATATATGCACATATAATACTATAGTATATTTATACATATATACTCAGTATATCTACATATATATTTTGGTATATGTACATATAATTTTGTAGTATTATATGTGCACATATACTCTGTATATATGTACAAAGTATATATGTACATATATACTTAACTTAAATGTACATATAATACAGTAGTATATATGTACATTACTGAAGTAAAATATGTAACTAGTGAAATACTAGTATATATGTATATATACACTACAATATATATGTACATATATACTAAAATATTATATATTTATATAAACATAACTTTATTTATTTAATTATTTTAATTTGATTGACTAGTTTAAAATTCATACAGATATGGTACCGCAATGTTCCCCATACGAAGCTTGTAGAAGTGAAGGGATTTTTCACTAGACATGACGTGTGACACTAGGACAACTTTGTCATAACAGAAAGATGGTGACCAGGGGAGCTGGGGAAGAGAAAGTAATGTCAATTTTATGGATAGATTATACTTTATGTACTATCATTAGATATATTGATGAATAAGAAGTAATAAAATTTTGTTATGTCTTTGTTTCAACTATATAAAATATTGTATCAGAATAATTTATTAACTGATTTTAAATTTTGTTAATTATAAATTATCATTTATAGTTTATCTTTTTATAAAATTAAATATAAAAATTTAAAAATATGTAATAGAATTTTATGTAAAAAATTAAAAATGTGAAAATAATTTTGAAATGAAAATAGCTAGGGATTTTTGCCCCGCTAATTTAGCTAAAAAGTTTTTTCTCGTTAATTTAGTTAGGAAATTTTTTCTCGCTAATTTTGCTAGGGAATATATTTACTCGTTAATTTTTGTGATCAACATTTAGATTGAGAAAGGTTCTGTCGTTAATTCATCGTTATATACACTTTAGTGACGAAAACCCCCATTTAGCTAGGGAATTTTCCCTAGTTATTTGGGATTTTTCTTGTAGTGTCTATTTATCTGTGGGTCTTAAATAAAGAAATTTTAATCGGATATGAGATACTATTGGAATTACACATACCTTATGTTGGAGTCATGTGTTATATACGAATATTGGATATCCAACTATGTCAATAGTAAGAGTGACGAACTTATTTTTGATGACACTGACTTAGATACAAAAATTTCATTTATGAAATTCTTAAAGTTTTTTTTTGACATGACGAACATGTGTTCGTCAGTTTATACTCTCATGACTTGCATTGCACTTAGGTGCATATGCAACACTAGTAACTTGTTTAGGAAGTTTATAGATGACCCTACATTTAATGATATATTTATTAAGATAGAAACCAAGTACTTAAAGTACTAGTCCACCATTGTCATTTCTTTATTATCTGGCTGCATGCATGGACCACAGGGCTAAAGTAGAAAGGTAGAGAATATTTTGACATACATATCATCATCCATGAACCAGGAATAACAACATGAAGGGTTTATTCACGAGAAGTTCACTAGGTTATTTACATATAATGATATTAGGTATGGTGGTAGTAGTAGTTAGGTTTCTAGTATAGACATGGATACATTATTTAGAGATAATAACTTCTCCATTTAGTTAGAGAGGGGGAAACAACTAGGTGGACCATCAATAAGGAGTGAGCTATCTCGGTACTTAGATACAGATTACTACTCAATCCTATCACATACTAATAACAATAACATTAATATTCTACAATGATGGAAAATCATATAAGTCCACTTATCTCATATTGTCTAAGATGATACAATATTTGCTAACTCCTCCAATGTCGAGAGTAACATCAGAATCTACTTTTTTTTTTATTTTAGTGAATGTGATTTAGAATAGGAGATCAAGATTGCAGCCAGATATTAGTGAGACATTAGCATGCATGAAGGATTGAGAGGATTCGAGCTTGGTCATCTAAGAATATACTATAATTACAACTAAAGTATAGGAGCTAGTTGTAGATAATGGTTCTTGAGACTTTTATGAGGGTTGAGATTGATCTTACCACCAGTGATATTGTTAGATACTTAGGAGATTGATCATTGATGTATTGATTTTTAAGCTTATAATATTATTTTGTACTTGTATTACATTACGATATAATTTAAATTTGTTAAATATATATATATTACATTATTTTTGTGAGTTATTAGTTGTGAGTTGTGACTTATGATTGTAATTGTATTTTTTTATTGTATTTATTTAATTAATTTTGGGTTGAAATTTATAATATTTAGAGAAGACCCGAATAGGCCCAAAATATCATGTCTAGGCATGACCCAGAATGACCCGACATGAAATATCCAAGGCCTGACATGAACATGCCTAAATATGGCAGACTTGGGCTGGCTAGGGCCATGCCAGACCTGCCCTTTTTGAGTCATGTCGTGTCTGGCTTAACATGACTCCTATAGTGTCCATTTCTTGGCATTGCATGGTGGTCCGAGTGAGCCACTAAAAAATGGGATGTGTTGACCCAGCACGGCACATTTGACACCCCTACTTAATGACCATGACATTTTTCTTAGAGTTACGGTCACCATCTATAAAATATACAATAGACATGATATTGTTTTACATCATGGTAGTCAAGCACTTAACCAATACAATTAGTGGTAATAATTTTTAGATATATGGCTTATTCAATACATAAACTACACAAATCATATTGTTTGCAATGCCATGACTTTTTTCTCCAATGAGAATATATCCAAGACACATCCATTTCCAATATTATGATTTTGTGTTACAAAGAGTAAATATATAATTTATGACCACTCCCAGAGTCGTGACATCTTACTACAAAAAAGAAAACATCAATCATGATCATTCTCATGACATTCATTTTTGTCGTTACTTTGATACTTTAAAAAAGATCCGACAATACCAAAAATTCATGACCCCAATGCAATGCTGTGTTCTAGCTTAAAGTATCATATATACCCTCGAAGTATAAAAAACATTTAGAAAATTTTGCAAAATGAAAAAAAAAATGGATTTCAAGCCAAGAGTAATAATAAACCCTAGGTAGCACATTTCCAATATTATGATTTTGTGTTACAAAGAATAAATACATCAATTATGGCCACTCCTAGTGTCATGACATCCCACTACACAAAAGAAAATCTCAATCATAATCATTCTCATTACATTCATTTCTGTAATTAATTTGATACTTCAAAATTGATCCGAC
This sequence comes from Sapria himalayana, assembly GCA_029783825.1. Classification (NCBI taxonomy): domain Eukaryota; kingdom Viridiplantae; phylum Streptophyta; class Magnoliopsida; order Malpighiales; family Rafflesiaceae; genus Sapria; species Sapria himalayana. The sequence goes on from JAREIK010000088.1 coordinate 10,472,480, forward strand.
AAGACCAAAAATTCATGACCTCGATACAATACTGTTTTCTCGCTCAAAGCATCATATATACCCTCGAAGTATAAAAAACACTTAGAAAATTTTGCAAAAAGAAAAAAAAATGGATTTAAGTTGGATATCAAATTTATAAAGTTTCCATGAAATATTTTGAGAGGTAGTGGATTTCTCCTATCAGAATTTTTTCTATTTAAAGGCCCTAAATGATCATGCTTTATATTTCAATTTGAAACGTCAGAAATTTCATTGGGAATTATTAATTAGTGAAAATTTTATGTGTTATATTAGTAAATTTTATTACAGTGTGAACTGGTTTGGATAGGTCCGGAATGTGGGGTTTAATTATAAATGACATATTTATATTTCATATGCATGGGAACATTCCATGTAAATGGGTGGGTGCATGATATATATATACATATAAAGGTATATAAATTATATTTTATGAACTTGAATTGAGACAATGTCCAGATTGAGTTGCACTGTATTTTTTTCAGGAGCATTGCTAATATAAATATGTAAACTCGAATTAGGACAACATCCAGGCTGAGTCACGCAATGGTTTTTAAAAATTATCCAAGGTAAAAAATATCATATTGGAAAATGTCCAATATGATTTTTCGGAGGAGGTCCATATTTTTCAGAATAATTCCAAGAAAAATATATTTTTTAGAGAATATCCAATATTATTTTTCGGAGGAGGTTCATATTTTTCGGAATAATTCTTAAAAAAAAAATAAATAAATATATATAATATAAAATATCACACTTGGCTTCGATATGTGTGAGGGAGTCGATGAGACTTAGGAATACGAACATATAAACTTTTCATCCATAATTACATTCATATAAATATTGTACTTGAGTGGGTATTGATAAATATGCATGATGTTTTATGTGTACTTAGATAGAGAACAGCTCTGTAAGAGTTTACCTCTACTGAGCTTTGCACACTTCATTGTGGGATCCTTTTCAGGTATAGGTCTAGGATAGATGACAGACCCACATGCAGGATCATATGTGTGAAGGGAAGCCGGTTGTGGCTTGAATAATAGATTATGTGTTTTTATTCTGCTGAGCAAATACAATGGAAAAAAATGTATGTAATATTTGAGAAAATTTTATTTTATTACACATTTAGTTGTGAGATAGAACGAATGAGACTCATTGGAGATGTGGTGTTACAGCTTGGTATTAGAGATTAGGTATACAATTACCTATAACATATAAATTGGTACAAGTTGCATAATGTGGTAGGAAAGTTTAAATATATAATATCTAATACTTGGGAAAAATAAGAAGGAACATTAGGATAAAGAAACATAACCTTAGCGGTTTAGAAAATAAAAAGATATTAAAAGTATATTATTAGTTGACATGTGCACTAATAATAGGAAATGAATGTGATTCTTCAATTATAATTTGACGTATGTAGATGGCAAGTAGAGAACGAGGAAATAGAGGACATCCATGAAATGAGGATCAACCCCCAACCATCTTTGACCAATAGGCTTTCATAGAAGCTGTGGGTATCGATGTTGCCAGGGTTGCACAGACTAGTGCAGCTAGAGATCAAGAAGAGCCAAGTAGCCTACAAAGGTTCAAGGCACATCATCTTTCGATATTTATGGTAGAAGGGGACCTAATGGTAGCACATCATTAGTTTCGACAAGTTGAGAAAAAAATTAGACGAGCCATTGCATGTGACTTCTCCCTTGGGAACTAAGATGAAAATTAGTAAGATATGTCAAGATTTTGAGTTAGAAATCTTAAGGATTCTACTCATCACAGACCTTAGGGTCATGGACATATTATATTTTGATATAATTCTTAGTATAAACTAGTTAACAGCACATCGAGTCATTATTGATTATGATCGTAGTAGAATTATTATCCACACACTAGATGATATATGTGTTGTATTTCAGAGGGATAAGCATGATGCTTTACCCCAGACTATGTTTGATTTTAAATATCATGGACAACTGATAGGTTGGCTGGCACGTCTCACCATAGAAGAAGAGGAGACATTGAATAAGCATCTTCCTCGAATAGTTTGTGAATATGAGGATATTTTCCCAGATGAATTACTAGGATTACCATTGCATAGGAATGTGGACTTTAGTATTGAGTTACATCCTGGTATATCACCCATTTCATGACTCTACATAGGATGACACCAATTGAATTATAAGAACTCAAAGTCCAGATACAAGATTTGTTGGACAAGGGTTTCATTAGACCCAGCACTTCACCTTGGGGTGCTCTGGTTCTATTTGCAAAGAAAAAAGATAAAACTCTTCATATGTGCATTTATTATTGACAGTTGAATAGGGTTATGATAAAGAATCGATATCCATTACAAAGGATTGATGATTTATTTGACCAGTTAAAAGGGGAATGAGTTTTTTCCAAAATAGATCTTCATACCAGATTTCATCAATTGTGAGTTAGAGAGGCCGACATCTCTAAGACACCATTTAGAACATGATATGGGCATTTTGAGTTATGGTAATGCCTTTCGGATTAATGAATGTGCCAGTAGTAATCATGGATCTCATGCATAGAATATTTCAGTCAAATTTAGATCATTTTGTTGTGATTTTTGTGGATGATATTTTGATCTATTCTCAATCCAAAAGAGAACTTGAAATTCATTTAAATATTGTTCTCCAAACTTTGAGAGAAAACAAGTTGTATGCCAAGTTTGGTAAATGTGACCTTTTGTTGATAGAAATAAAATCTTTGGGACATGTAGTACAGCTACTGTGTCTTAGTGGACCCTAAAAAAGTCAGGGTAGTCATGAGTTGGGATAGACCAAAGTCAATTTTTGAGATACGTAGATTTTTGGGATTGGCTGGGTATTATAGAAGATTTATTCAGAATTTTTCCCAGGTTAGCTACTCTAATGACTAGTTTGACCAGGAAATAAGTCAAGTATGAGTGGACTAATTCATGTGAAAAGACATTCTAGGAATTGAAAAGGAGACTTACTTTAGCTCCTATTCAGATAGTTCCAGATATGGGACAGAAATATACAGTGTATTGTGATACCTCGAAAGATGGATTAAGATGTGTTCTGATGTAATCTAGGAGAGTTGTAGGTTATGATTCAAGGTAATTAAAGAATCATGAGTGGAATTACCCCACACATGATATAGAGTTGGAGACTATAGTCTTTGCTTTAAAAATATGGTGCCACTGGTTGTATGAGGAGCAATTTGAGGTATATTCAGACCATAAAAGTTTGAAATATATCTTTACATAATGAGACCTTAAAATAAGACAACATCGATGGATGAAGTATCTAAAATGATTATAATTTTACTTTACATTGCCTTCCAAGTAAATTAAATCTGGTGGCTGATGCACTTAGTCGGAAGTCACTAGGTGAATAAGTTAATATAGTTTTGTGGGAATGGATTATGCTTGAAACTATGGGATGATTCAGCTTACAATATAGCAGCCCACGTCAGAGTGTTATCAGAAGTTTAGTAGCCACAACTTCCCTATTAAATAAGGTGATTGAGATCCAAAAGCAAGATGCAAAAATATTATTCATAAAGAATTGAGTAGAGATTGGTACATGTGATGAAGGTTGGAAATTTCATATGGATGGTAGTCTTTGATTTAAGGGATGAATTGTGGTTCCCTAGATAATAGAATTGAGAGAGGAGATTCTTAGAAAATTTTTACAGTTCTTGTTTTATGGTGCATCTAGGTGGCACAAAGATGCATAATGATCTTCGTTGCTAGTATTACTAGAATGATATGAAGAGACATATTGAGGATTTTGTTCGATGATGCCTCACGTGTCAACAAATAAAGGCTGAGCATCAGAAGCCAATAGAATTATTCCAGCCTTTGGAGGAAGCAGAGTGGAAATGAGAGCATATCGCGATGGATTATGTGACTCACTTACTACATACATCATGAAAACATGATACTGTGTGGGTAATTCTGTACTAGCTTACAGAGTCAGCACATTTTTGGGCAATACTGATGACATTCACACATGAGTAATTGTGCAGGTTATACATATGAGAAATTATCTGATTACATGGAGTGCCAGTATCTATAGTATTGGAGAGAGATCCCAGATTTATGACTCATTTTTGGAAGAGTTTCCAGAAAGTAATGGGAACATAGTTGATAATGAGTACTACTTTTTATCCATAAATAGATGATTAGTCGGAAAGGATCAAACAAGCTTTGGAAGATATGCTGCGAGCATGTTGTCTAGATTTCAAGGATAGCTAAGAAGAACATCTACATTTGGTTGAGTTTGCCTATAAAAATAGTTATCAGGCAAGTATCTAAATGGTACCATATGAAGCATTGTATGGAAGGACATGTTAATCTCCAGTTTGTTGGGCTGAGGTGAGAGACTAATCCATCACAGTCAAGATGTGATTAAAGATACCTCAGAGAAAGTAGATTTGATATGATAATATTTTCTTACAACTCTAAGTCGATAGAAAAGTTATGCTGATAGACGACGGAGACCTCTAGAATTTGAGGTGGGAGATCATATTTTCTTTATAGTAATGCCAAAAAGGAGAGTAATCAGATTTGAAAAGCGTAGAAAGTTATTACCAAGATATATTGGGCCTTTCAAAATACTCGAGAAGGTGGGTTTGGTTGCTTATCGATTAACATTACCACAACATTTTTCTTGTTTCCATGAGATATTCAACATCTCCGTGCTTAGGAAATATATTTCTGATCCAACTCAAGTAATAAATTTGTGGCGAACTCATTATTGATGTAGATGAAATGTTTAAAGAAATGCAGTGTGTATCATTGATAGTTAAGACCAAGTTTTGTGATGCAAGACTGTGAGACTAGTAAAAATGATATGACAGCATCAAGGAATAGAAGAAGTAATATGGGAACATGAAGACACGATGCGCGTTGCTTATCTTTTTATATTTGAAAATGAAGGTATGTGTTTTAGTAATTTGATAATTATTTTACCTTGGGATATGTTTATAATTGTAAAGTTGTATCTTTGAGAATTTCAGAATGAAATTTTTTAAGGATGAGAGAATGTGAAATCTCAGAGAAAAATAAATGAATAAATTAATAATATGATTTTTTTTTTGAAAAAAAAATAGGCAAAATGGTAATTTTGCAATAAAAAAATAAGCTGGAAATTTTATAACCCTAATGATAAAATAAATTTTGTTATTGAATTCATTTTGGAAAATATAGCTATGGTGCCATATTTCATTAAATTCTGAGGAAGTTAGGTTTAGTTATTTTTTTAATTATTTAAATAATTATTAGAATAATTAGAAAATAAAAAAAATGAAAACATAAAGTCTGTGCCACGACATCAGCACATGGCTGTGCATGTGTGGTCCAAGTGTCAAACATTAAAAAAACATGATGGGAATTCAAAAAATGGGATGATAGAAAGAAAAATAAAAACATACTTAAAGGGAGGACACACATTGCAATGGAAAAAAAAATAAAAGATCATTGATTTTATTTTGTTCATAATGATTTTTTCTGGAGTCGGAATATAATAGTCTAAGAACTAAAGTTGTTCTACACGACGAGATCTTTAGTTTGATATCAAATTTATAAAGTTTTCGTGATAATTTCCAAGACGTAGTGGTTTTATTCTATCGGAATTTTTTTCTATTTAAAGGCCCTAAATGATCATGTTTTATATTTCAATTTTTACTGTTAAAATTTTATTGAGAATGGTTAATTGGTGAAAATTTTATGTGGTTTGATTAGTAAAATATATTACAGTGTGAACTAGGTTTGGATAGGTCTGGAATGTGGGTTTTAATCATAAATGACATATTTATATTTTATATGCATTGGAATATTCTATGTATATTGGTGGGTGCATGATATATATATATACATATAAATGTATATGAATTATATTTTGTTAACTCGAATTGGGATAATGTCTAGACTAAGTTGCATGGTATTTTTTTTCCAGAAGTATGGCTAATATAGATATGTGAACTCGAATTAGGACAACGTCCAGGCCGAGTCACGTAGCGGGTTTTGGAAATTATCGAAGGAAAAAAATATTATATCGGAAAATGTCCAATATAGTTCTTCGGAGGAGGTTTATATTTCTCGAAATAATTCCAAGAAAATCATATTTTATTTGGAGAATGTCCAATATTATTTTTTGGTGGAAGTCTATATTTTTTAGATTAATTCCAAAAAAATAAATATTTTAATCGATATATATTTATATATATGTATGTATGTAAATATGTGTGTTTATATATATATATAAATATAATATCACACTTGTTTTTGGCATGTGTGAGGGAGTCGATGACACTCATGAATATGGGCATCTAAATATTTTATCAATAATTGTATTCATATAGATATTATACTTGTGTGTGTTGATATATATACATGATATTCTAATTACACTTAGATAGGGAGTAGCCCTATAGAAATTTATATCTACCAAGTTTTGCTCACTCCATTGTGGGACCACTTTCAGCTAGAGGTCCAGGACAAATGATAGACTCAGCTTAGCAAATAAAATGAGAAAAAATGTATGTTATGTTTGAGACAATTTTATTTTATTCCATATTTTTTGTGTGATAGAATGAATGAGACCCCTTGGGGATGGGGTGTCACATAATTATTTTAAGTTAAATTCAAGTTTGATAGCTATGGTACAATGACATCATTAGAGTGGAAGAAATTCAGAAGTTCTGAATAGCCAAGTTATAAATTTCTTAAAGTTGTGTGACATTACGAAGATGAATAGCATTAAAGCAAATATGATATGACTATGACTATTTCTATTTTTTTTAAAGACAAAGCTTGAAGATAATTCTAGTTCTTATCTTGATGTTTGATTGAAAGTTTGGATGAACATGTACAAGCCTTTCTCCCCAAGTTCTTCCTTCATAACCTCTCAACTATGGGAAGATATAAGTCAATTTCGATAACAAAAGCATAAGACATTATATGATGCTTGAGACCAGTTCAAAGAGATTTTGAGAAGAAGCCCACAACATAGATTTGAATTTTGGTTATAATATCATACTTTCTACAAAGTGTTGAACTATATGATGAGGTTTATAATTTATGTGACATCATGTAGTTTTATTATGAATAAATCATTCAATCAAGTGCATTATCTATTTAAAGAGATAGTGAATAATAACTATTAAACTTCGAATGATATAGTATTTGGAAGAAAGGAAGCCATGGTATTGAATTTGTACAGATAGACTATAATTGAAGTCAAGATGAATGCATTTTTTGATAAGCTAGGAGCCTAAAATGATAAATAGTTGAGTGTGGAAAAAATTATTGTTTTGCAATAGTAGAAAATAGTAAATTTCAACCACATATTTTATGTAGAGGAAGCCAATATTTTGTAGAATAAAGATAATATATTTCATCCCAATAATAATGCCCACAACACACTATCATTCGAATATGAGAAATAATGAGAATTTGTCAAATGATTGTTATGAGAATGTGCAATAGAATATGAGTTAATTTTAGATGAATTTTTGGAATAACTCAATGAGTTATCACATTCAAGGAGCCTCAAGCTCTAATTTAACCCACCCAAAGGGAGTAGAAATACTTTCACTTGAAGACAATAGACTTGCCTTGCTCATAGAGAAAAGGAAAAAAAAACAATCTTTAGAAGAATCGAATGAAATAGATAGAAATAAAGATAGAGCATATGAATATAGTAATAAAGATAATTAAAATTCAATTTGGACAATTAATTCTATCGATGAAGAAGAATATCATGAATGATCTACTAAGTGATACCTAGACAAATTCAAGGAAGTTTTGTCCATTTCACTATAAAGTAACAAAGAATTAAAGGATCAATAAATAGAAATGGAAGCCAAAAGAAAGATAAAATAGAAGAAAAAACTATAACTAAAGAAATCAAACCTTTTTGAAAGTAACAACACATCCCAATTCCTTGGCTTAAGGTACCACAATATTTAGATTAGCTAAAGTCATGGCATCTGTAGAAGTTAATATTAGATTGATGTGCAAGAGAAAAAAATATGTAAATAGTAAACATCTTTTTTAATCTTTTTTTTCATATTGTTATAGAAAGGAAAAATTAGATGAGCTATTTGAGAGATTTTTCAATATTTTCCAGAATTTGGAAGTCAATATTCTAGTTGTCAAAGTTGTATTTTAGATATCAAACTATGTGAAATTTATGTAATATATAATAAGTTGTAAGAGAAAGTTGTAGACATATGGAATAGTGAATATGATTAAGAAACATATTACTATCATCCAACATAAACTCTATGGAAGGCTAAAAGACATGAGAAGTTTTAATTCTATGTATTATTTGGGAGTACACTTTCAAGAAGGTATTACATGGCTTGAGATCAAGTATAAATTTGATACCATTATCTATAATATATAGGTTGAACCAAGGCAATATTACTCCAATTGCTCTCTCACTTCGAATGGATGATTATTCAATCAAGTTTACAAATAGTATTAAAAAAGATGTAATGGCGAAGGGTAGTAAATTTATTATTTGAGTATAATTTATTGTGATAGGTATGAAGGAGGATTAATATGCTCTATTTATCTTGGGATAACTATTTTTAGTCACTAGACAAACATTAATTGATATCAAGAAGAGAGAATTCAAAATTTGTGGGTAAAGAATAAGTGAAGTTCAATCTCTACAAAGGCTTGTAGAATCCAGACTATGATAAGGAAGGTTGTTGGCGAATGATAGCCTAGTATGCACCATGATGAGATAAAATGTAGACTTCAACTACAAAGATTTATAAGAGAATGTTGGCCTAAAAGAGATAGAGAACATAATAGATTAGATGAACTTTTAAATTGAAAATAATAATAAAGGTGACATTGAAGAAAAAGACTACGAAGTAGTTACGACATTATTCAAAGTCATGACTCTAGGAGAATCCAAATTAGAATACACCAATGATGTAAAGGAAAAGCAAAACTGACAATTTTTATTCAACAATATAGAGAAAGTATTGAGTTGATTTTCAAGATTACAAAAGAAGTATAAACAAAGAAAATGAAATTACTAATGGTTGACTCATTAAAAGATAAAGACAAGGTAGGTACAAGAAAGATGGAACAGCCAAAGGCATATGAAGATGAAGTAGTTGTAATAAAGAAAGTCACGACTTCTCAAAATGTCATGACATTACTATTAGTAATAGTGCTCTAAGCCTATCATATAGACATAGTATTTTGACTTTTTCTGAGACTTAATTATTATAATAATTTGCATGTTTATTATATATAATATTTTTGAATAATATTATTAATTATTTTAAAAATTTCTAATCGGTTAGTGTTATGGGAATAACAATGAATTAAGATTGTTAAAAAGTTTGATTGATATTCATAGGATGAATATGTGTACGAGATACAAATCAAATTTATACCTATTTGTTGAGAACAAATATTAGACATACTCGTCTTGAGATTAATACATGGATCAAAGTCATAAGCTAATATCAAATAGTTGTGACATTAAATCCTTTTACTTGAGATCGCTATAGGTCTCAAGATAAAAAATATTGTATTTTAATATAATTAAATGTTGTCTTTAATTAGATGACTATAAAGGTTATACATGAATATAATAAGAATTATATAGTAAGATATGAGCGATTAAGATGAAATTTGTCCCTCTTATTATATTAGATATTTTTCCACATTATTTTTTAGGTGATAACAAAGGTTCTTCAACCTCCAGTCATAGAATCAGCAACTTAGATGCTTCTTGATTGTAGGACATAGGAGGAGATTCTATCCATAAGCTTTTTGAATCACCAAATACCTTCTAAGCTCCAAATATACACTACACACAATCTTCACATACACAAAGAAAGAACACTACATCACACACTCTAGGAAAACACACACTATGCACTTTACATAGTCAATATAAAAGCTATATGATTTTCACACATAGTGCAAAAAGCATAAATCAATCCTAATACACAATGCATAGTGTATATATACACAATGGTTATATAGTATGCACACACATAATGCTTAAACTATAGACCAACGATAATACACATGACATAATATAAATAAACATAACAATATTGTATTGTATGTGCATATATATATATATATAATAACATGACTACATAGTATATATAAACACTAATACATATAGGATATACAATTGGAGAGGAGAAAACCTTACTTTGCTTGCTAGATCACCTCTGATAGGAGTAGAAAAAAAATGCTTTGAGAAGAGAAAAACACATTCTCGAACCAATGAGTTGTTAAGAGAGAACAGTAGGGAAAGACCAATGCATAAAACACATATGCCCAATTAAAAATCACACACTAGAAAACCCCTCATGCTTAAAAAACTTGTAAAAGAGAAAAAAAAATCAAAAAACTTTGATGTTTTTTTTTTTATTTTTTTTTGGAAACCAATGGGGGCACACTTTCTTCCAAAAGGTCATCTTGCATGACATCTTGCGAAAATGAGAAATGAGAACATTTTAATTTTTATTATTTTTATCTTTTTTATGAATTTTAGAATGCGGAATTTTATGCCATGTTCTTGGTCCACCATGCCGAACACCTTCCAAAAAATAAATTAGTCTATCTAACTCATGCATACCCAAAAAATATCTCCCTCCGCCTTAGGTGGAAGACACATAACACAATTTAAAGAAATTAAACATTGTTGATAATAATGATTTCATGAACATATTGGAAATATTTTTATAGTTTGGCTACCTATATCAACTAGCATGAACCAACTACAAGATTTTGAGGGTGTATGATCTATGAACAATTAGATATTTTATTTAAATATTATGATAACAAGTATGGTAGTTTTAGTGAGCCTCCGAGTATGGATATAGACAATATATTCAAAGATGATGACTTTTTGAGTTAGTAAGCTAAGACAAATGACATAGAGATATGTCAAATAACAGGGAGCTATCGAGAAACATAGATATATATATTTTGAGATATTAAATTGGTGGAAATCAGAAGAATCTACTTTTCTTATACTATCTAAAATGACATAAGATCTATTAACCTCTTTGATATCTAGTATATTATCAAAGTCAACTATTTTATGATTTCCTATAGGTGAAGTATGCCATGACCAAGTATATTATTGAAATTATTAATTCCTTAAAAGACTAGGAGGATTTAATGATGGGTTTTTAAGATAAAATAAAAAAAAATAAATTTGGATGATGATGAGAATTTCATTACCATGACTATGAGATTTGATGATATGAACCCTATAGATTGAATATGTAATTTGAAGTATTTTTATTCTATTTACAATTTTATTTATTTATGTATTGTAATGTGTTTTTTTATGTTAGTAAAATTTACAATTAATTTATTAATTTTTTTAATATTATATATCATTAGCATAATATAATAAAAACAAATAAGTTACATTATAGTGCAGGAGTAGTATCTACTACTATTGCAATTGCAATTGTAATACCCATTAGAAGCACTGCATAGTAAAATATGTAGTATGCATTGACAATAGTAGCTCATGCCTAATAGGAGCACTACATAATGTAGTATGTTGTCTACAATTACTACGCCAACCTAGACCTTAGGACTAGTGACTAGCTGTCAGCCGTTAGGGGGCCAAGCAACACATACATATATTCATTAGCCTAAAATATCAATTATGCATTACTATCCATAAAAATATATGTGTGTGCATTTATATATATGTGTGTGTGTGTGTGTGGATGAAATTGAATCACAACAACATGCAAGGAGAAATCCAAAATGAGCTTATTAATTGCAATTGTCTTACAAATTTGTGAGTGCTAAACTCTTGATCCTTTCCTTGTTTATGCAAAATTTTGAAATGAATTATATATTTGTCATAAGATTTTCTATGGTAGGAACTTCTCTAATAACAATTTATTAGAGAATGTACCATTGATTAGAGACTTCTTATAGTTTATACCTCATAGGTATACTGAAACTAAGTGGTATCCAAATGTAGTATCATCTCATTGTGATTTTTTATGGTTTATGATGCAACTTTATGGGGAATCCATTACTATATGACAACTAGATAGGATCCATTTGTGGCCCATATAGGTGCAAGTCTTCAAAAGTGAAACAACTTTTATGAATATCATTGGGCACCCAAAGTATTGAGTTGTTATCATTTTTTAATTATTTTCTAGATGTGATTATACAAAAAATGAGCCATAAATGCAAGAATTTTATGGAATTATGATTTTTATTGATTTGAATGAATAATAATATTTTTAGATAAAATTTGAGTATAAATGATAGACTTGGTGGGTTGTTAGAATGAATGTAGGATAACAAAGAAAAAGTCATGACATTTATAATATCAAGACAAGTTTATACTAGTATATGGTTATTGTGAATTCATATTAGTCTTTCTTGGTTATGACTCTACAAATAAGTCACAGTAATCTTTGCACACCATGACTCTACTATTTGATCATCATAATATTTTATTATGCAATATATTCTCAATGGTCATGATATTGGAGTCATGGATATATTTCTTTTAAATCACAAATTTGATCATGACTTTATTTTTACCTCATGGCAACCAAGTGCTAAAATAGTACTAGAAGCTACAATATCTTTCAACATTGGGACATATTTTTTAAAGAGAGAAATACCTAGCAATTTTTAGACGTGATAATTTTTTCTACCATAATTATGTATTTTAGAGAGAAATTATCTTAGTCACGACGTTCTTTCCACCATTACTATTTGTTTGAGAGGAATAATCTCAATCATGACATTTTTTCACAATTACTATTTTCCTATTTTCTCCTAGGATGAAAAATTTGAGTCACGACTATCTTTTTCACCATGACTTTGTCCTCCAAAGAGGAACTTCCTCAATTGTGATATTATTTGCTATCCTAACTATTTGTTCTAAAGAGAAATTATCATAGTCATAATAATTTTGCTACCATGACTATTTTCTGCCATGATTTCAACATAAATTTGTAACTTTCCACTTGAAGAAATGCATAGTATCTAATAGGGCCTAGATGATATAAAAAAGGAATTTAAAGATTTTTAGAAAAAAAAAAACTCTCGGTGGATTAGATTTTTGAGGCCAAGAATAAGCCATGCCAAGAATGACATGAATTCTAACCCCCAAATATGAGAAAATTCAAGCCAAGATCACGCACGCATAGATTGGTTACTAGATTTGAGAAATAGATCTTCACGCTAACTATAATTTGAGGCGCTTGATTTGATGAGTTGATGCTCTAATCCTTTCACATGAAATCATTCTCAATGTTAGGTTAATTAATGATCTAAGATTTGTTTAAATATATGTGTATGATGATTGTGGATTTATAATGTTTTTATATTTATGGATATTGATATTAATTAGAACAAAGATTTATAGTTCCTCATCAAATAGATTTATGCATATTTACCATGGTAGATGATGATAGGTAAGTCACAACACAACTCGTGATATTAGATGAACCTATGTGTGAAAATGCTAAGTTTCAATAAGTTTAATTGATACAAGTATGATGCTCATGAAGATTAAAGCACAAATAAAAGCATGATTATTTCATTATACAAATTATATAAGAACTAACCTTAAGATTATGTGGTGGTTATATAGAACATCTAACCTTGAGATTTTAGCATAATGTGAGAGTCATGTGTTGGGTGTGATTTATGATGACATGTAAGTCAAATGACACATGCAAGAAGATATATTTCAAAAGGTGATGATAACTATATGATCATTTCCTATTGAATGACCTACATTGGTGAAATTATTAGGAAGATGTATGTTAATTAATGTGATTATGATACTTATGAATCCAAATATTCAAATATAATTATTACCACATTATTTCTTGTCTTTTATGATTATTAAGTATTAAGAATAGAAATACATAAAGTATTCAATAGTAAAATATCAAAAGAAAAACTACAAGGAAACTATCCCTGGTAGTGATAATCCAAGGATGGTGATAGCCTTTTAATCATTTCCTTTTGAATGATCACCATAAGTGAAAAAAATTAGGAAGATAAATGTTTAAAGTGAGTATGGTACATATGAAATTGATAGATCAAACATAATTATTACTATATTATTTAATGTCTTCTATGACTATTAAGGTTAGAGAAATTTTTTTTTTTTGAAGTATTTGATGGTAAAATACCAAAGGCATAACTACAAAGGGGAAATATGCACCATTATGCCCTTCATCAAACAATCAAGAAATTGCCTCATTATTAAAAACTTCATTATGCATATGAAAGTAAACTAATGATAGACTCTAAGTATCTATATGTGACTCGAGTTTATTTTCTTAACTCAAATAATAGTTAATTCACTATTAGTTAGTTAAACTACTCATATAATTTATATATGATTGATATTTAGATTTACCTCCACTTTATTACTTGTATGACCAATATACTTATGGATTTTAATTGGACATATTCAATTATCTAATAAACTTTTGATGTTGTGTTTTCAAAAACATATTTTGGTAATATAACAAATTCACAGCAAACACCTAATAGTTTTATTTTCTAATCAATAGGATTCATCATTATTCTTTCTCATTTTATAATGTTTTTGTCAAAATCCACCATTGACATGCATGGCTATAATTGGAACTTACAGATTTTACAAGAAGGAGCCATACTTTAAAAACAAAAATAATGCCAAGCAAGGTAATAGTTTGTTTTGGAAATAGCTCTCTCTTTTTATTCGTATTCCAAAATTGATTTCTACTTTAAGCCCACTTAAGTTGGTTTTTTTGCATGTGGACATTATTATTCATGTTCTAGAAGATATAATGACAAGAACTTGGAATCCAAATGAGAAGTACATAATTGGTTATAGTGAAACTAGCATGGCATGAAGGTGAAAAAAAAGAAAAGGACGTTGAATATAGTGGCTATGGTGAAACTAGCATGACATTAACTTGCAATCCAAATGACAAGTACATAATTTTTTTAGGACTACCTTCATAATGGCACGAAGGTGACCATTGATATTGGGCACACATCGAAGATAGTTGTTGTGGTGGTCCTCATTTCTCTAATAGTGCTAAAACAAAAGACTCAGACCAAAACTACTAGATTGAAACGTAGAGTTCCCTAGAAGCAAAATTGAAGAGAAGAGATAGGTGAAAAGAAGTTCCTAAAAATAAAAGAAGAGAAAGACAAAGCTAATATGGAGAGAAAAGATGTATTATGGAAAATGCATCTCAATAAGGAGGAGAAATTATTTGTAACTGACCAAAGAAATATTTGGATATCATGTTATGAAGATCTTGGAATGGCAATGAAATAAATGAAGACTAGAGTGATGGAAAGTGGGGAACTATTTGGGAAGCTTCATGAGTCTGTCACAAGTGAGTGGAAGAAACTATAGCAGATAAAGATTAAGACAAAGGATGAAAATATGAACTAGAGAGAAAAATAATGGATCAAAGATTTCAAAAAGTATAATGAGAATTTAATGCAAATATATATTGTGTTTAGTTGATTTGAAGATTTACTTAATTTTATTAAAAAGCAGCAAGATATTTTATGCAATATAATTGTGTAGATGATGGAATGGGTAGCAAGTATTTAAATTGTGATTTCCAGAAAAAAAAATAAAAAAAATAAATAAATAATATGATATTTTTAGAAATTGGCAAAATGGTAATTTTGTAATAAAGAAAAAAAATTTGAAAATTTTTAGAATGCTGATAATAAAAAGGACTTCACCATTGAATTTGTCTTGATAAATATAGCTATGGTAACAAATTTTATTTTTTTATTATTATAATAATATTGAAATAAAAAAACTATCCCTGTGACGTGCTGTAAGCATACGCTGGCTAGGTATCAAAAAAATAGGGTTTTATATTAATTTAATAAAATAATAATAATATAAAAACACAATAAATAGGAATCAAGAAAATGGGAAATAGAGAAAAAAAACATATGGAGGGAGGTCAGAAATAGGGTGAACTGTCGAAAAAATATATATATAAAAGAGACATTGATTTTCTTTTCGTATTAGCTGATTATTCTAGGGTTGAAATAGAATAGTCCAAGAATAAAAATTCTTCTAGGTGATGAATATCAAATTTCCAAAGTTTCGGTAAAATATTCTAAGAGGTTATGATTTTCTCTTATTGTAACTTCTTTCTATTTAAGGAGCATATATGATCATGAATTATATTTCAATTCAAACTATTTTATAAATTAAATTATGAATGTTTATTGGTTATAATTTTAGTATTTGGTTTAGTAAAATATATTGTAGTGTGAATTGTGGTTATGTAATTATAACTATGCTTGAAATATGGTTTAATCATAAATGACATATTTGTATTTCATATGCATGGGAATATCCCAAATAAATGAGTGGGTGCATGGTTTATATATATAAATGTATAATGTGTATTATTTATGTGAACTCAAAATGGGACAATATCCAGACTAAGTTACATAGAATTTTTTGGAGAATGTCCAATATTATTTTTTGGAGAAGATCCATATTTTTTTGAGTATGTCCAATATATATATATATATATATAATATGTCACACTTAGATTTGGCATGTGTGAGAAAGTCACTGAGACTCTGGATATAAGCATATAAATATTTTATTTATAATTACATTCATATAAACATTGTACTTGAATGAGTATTGATATATATGCATGATTTTTTAGATGCACTTAGGTGGGGAGTAGTCCGTAGGAGTTTACCTCTACTGAGTTTTGCTCACTTCATTATGGGACCCCTTTCTGGTACAGGTCCATGGCAGATGTCATACCAACATGTGGGATCACACATATGATGGAAGCCGACTACGGCTTGAATTATAGATTTGTATTTTTTTATTCCGTCGAGCAAATAAAAGAAAAAAAAATTGTACTAAACATTTGAAAAAAATATTATTTTATTGCAATTTTGTTGTGTGATGAATAAATGGGACTTCATGTGGATTGGGGCATCACATCTTGGTATCCGAGGTTTGGTATATGATTACATATAGCTCAAAATTAATACAAGTTTCATAACTTGGTAGAAAATTTTAGATATACAAATATCTAAAACTCAGAAAATGATTAATATCCAGGTAATACATTAGTGTCAAGGTCTAAGTAGAAATTTTCCTAGAAGGGATCACAACATATAATGGATTTTTTTTATGTATACATTGATGTGGGGCATGTTACGTGTTTTAGATTGTATGGGTTATATGAATTGTGAAAAATGTAAAAAAAAGAGGAACACTAGGGTAAAGAAACATAACCTCGTGGTTCATAAAATGAAAAGATATTTTCAAAATAAAAAGTTTATTATTAGTTAGCATATACACTAATAATAGAACAGGAATGTAATATCTAAATTATTATTTGACTTGTGTAGATGACAAGTAAAGAATGAGGACATAGAAGACATCAGACAAAGAAATATGATAGTCTTGACTATGTGACTAAATTCACAGATTTGACATGTTTTAAGGATGAGTATATGGTCACTAATGCAGCTAGGGTTCAAAAAATTTGAAGATGGATTGAAATTATCTATCCAGGATAATATTATTAGATTTCTCATCCAAGATATGGATTCAATGGTTAAGATAGCTTTAACCATCAAGTGAGAGGTTGAGGATGCATGAAATATTCAGGAGTTGAGTGGGAGTACTAGTGGAAAGAAAAAAATAGAGTCAGTATTCTTTTGGAAAGCGACAAGAACCATTTATTTCTTGAGGATTTTAGGGACAAGGTCGTAGTTATTAAGGCCAAGGCCAGATTGAGAGTTCTAGCCAGATTGGACGGGGAATTTGTTTTCACTACCATCAACCTTGATATTGGAATCAAGAGTGCCCAATGTAACAAGGATCAAAGGATTATGAGATATCACTGTCCCAAAAATCTGTGAGAAATACATAGACATGGTTTTTACTCATTTCTCTAGTACGAGTCAAGAGAATTGGGTGCAATCCTGAGGTACTTCACAAATACTTCCTACTTCACAAGTAGACCAGAGAGGCCTAAGCATTGGTCAAGATCGAGGAGAGGGCTCATATGTTAGGAATTTGAAGACTCAAGGACATGTCTATGCAATTACACCATAGGTGGAGATGATAGACTAGTCAGTAATACAAGGTACTTTTTTACTTTTTCATTTATGGGCAAGAGTTTTATATGATTTTAGTACATCACATTCATTTATTTTTATATCATGTGTTAAATAATTGGAATTAGAGGTTGACAACTTGGACGAGCCATTGCTCGTGACTTCAACCTTAGAGATTAAGGTGAAATTTAGTCAGTTATGTCAAGATTATAAATTAGAAATCTCAGGGATTCTGCTCATGATAGATCTTAAGGTCATGAACATATCAGATTTTGATGTAATTCTTGGTATGGACAAGTTGAAAGCAAATCGAGTCATTATTCATTATGATCGTAGAAAAATTATTACCTACACATCAGATGATGTATGTGTTATATTCTAGGGGGATAAGCATGATACCTTACCCTAGACTATATATGATTCTAGATGTCATGGATAACTCATGGGTTGATTGGCATGCCTCACCCTAGAGGATAAAAGGACATATAATCTAGATCTTCTTCAAATAGTTGTGAATATGAGGATATTTTTTTGATAAGCTACTGGGATTACCCCTGCATAGGAAGGTAGACTTTAGTATTGAGTCATATCCTGATACATCACCCATTTATATGATTGCACATAGAATGTCACCGATCGAATTTAGGAACTCAAGGTCTAGATACATGATTTATTAGACAAGGGTTTTATTAACTCAGGCAATTAACCTTGGGCACTCTAGTTATATTTAAAAAGAAGAAAAGTACAAGACCTTTAGATTGTGCATATATTATCAACAATTGAACAGGGTTATGATAAAGAATTGGTATCAATTAGCAAAGATTGATGATTTGTTGACTAGTTAAAAGGGGCATAGATCTTTTCCAAAATAGATCTTATTACTAGATATCACTAGTTAAGAGTTAAAGTGGCTGACATCCCTAATACATCATTTAGAATATGATATGGGCATTATGAGTTTACAGTAATGCCTTTCGGATTAATGAATATACCAGTAGCATTCATGGCTGGGTATTACATAAGATTTATTGAGAATTTTTCCTATTTAGCTGCTTCAATGACTAGATTGATCTGGAAGGAACTCAAGTATAAGTAGATTAATCCACATGAGAAGACATTCTAGGAATTGAAAAGTAGACTTACTTCAACTCCTATTCTGATAGTTTCGGACATGAGACAGAAATATACAGTATATTGTGATACTTTGAAAGATGGTTGGGAAATTGTGTAGGTTAAACATACGAGAAATCATCCGATTATATGGATTGATAGTATCTATTGTATTGGACTGAGATCCAAGATTTATGACTCATTTTTGGAAGATATTCCAGAAAGCAACGAGAACATAGTTTGCAATGAGTACTGCTCTCATCCACAAATTGATGGTAAGTCAGAAAGGACTATACAAGTTTTAAAAGATATGCTACGAACATATTGCATGGATTTCAAGGGTAGCTAGGAATAATATCTATATTTGATCAAGTTTACTTATAATAATAGTTATCAAAAAAGTATACAGATGGTATAATATGGAAGTATAATATGGAAGACAATGTTGATCATCAATTTGTTGGACCGAGGTGAGAGACAGATCTACCACGGGTCTAGATGTGATTAGAGATACTTCAAAAAAAGTAAATTTGATACGACATCTTCTTATAGCTCAAAATTGATAGAAAATATTTGTTGATAATTGATGATGACCTTTAGAATTTGAGGTGGTAGATTATGTTTTCTTGAAAATAATGCCAAAAAGGAGAGTAATCAGATTTGACAAGCATGGAAAGCTACCGCCAAGGTATATTGGGTCTTTCGATATACTTGAGAAAGTAGGTTTGGTTGCTTATCAGTTGGCATTATCACCACATTTATCTAATGTCCACGAGATTTTTTATGTCTATATGCTTAATAAATATATTCATGATCCGACTCATGTAGTGGATTGGGGTGAGCTCATTATTGATACAAATGGAATATTTAAAGAAATGCCTGTACGTATCATAAATTGCCAGAATCAAGTTTTGTAATGCAAGACTATGAGGCTAGTAAAAGTAATATGACAACAACAAAGAATAGAAGAAGAAAATATAGGAAAGTTAAGACATGATGCATGTTGCTTATCCATTTCTTTTGAAAATAAAGGTATATATTTTAGTAGTTTAATAATTATTTAACTTTAGTATATGCTTATAATTATAAAAGAGTATCTAAAAGAATTTCAGGATGAAATTCTTTACAGATGAGAGAATGTGATTTATGAAATCCAAAAAAACAAAAAAATGAATTAAACAAAATATTTGTTTTTTCTAGAAAATGGGCAAAATAGTAATTTTGTAATATAGAAAAAAATCTGAAAATTTTAGAATTCTGATAATAAAATGGATCTCACCATTGAATTCTTCTTGAGAAATATAACTACAATGATAAATTTCATCAAATTCTAAGGAAATCAAGATTTAGTTATTTTTTTAATTTAATAATAATATTATTATTATTATTATAAAATAAAAAAAAGCCAGGCCAGCATCATCGTTGTGCATGTGCAGGCCAGTTTTTAAAAATTAGGTTTTTTAAATTATTTTAATATAATAATAATAATAATAATAATAAACAAACATATGGAAATCAGGAAAATGGGAAAGCAACAAAAAAAATACAGAGGGAAGGTTAGAGATAGGGTGTAGTGCCGAGAAAAAAAAATATAAAAGAGATTAATTTTCTTTGATATTAGCTGATTATTCTAGAGTTAGAACAAAATAGTCCAAGAATAAAACTTACTCTTTGCGATAAGAACTTCGTATTGATATCAAATTTCTAAAGTTTTGATTAGAGGTGTCAAAAGGGCCGGCCCGGCACGGCACGACCTATTTTTTTCCAGCACGATCGTGCTACCGTGCCGTGCCCGGCACGACCCATTTTTTTCCAGCACGATCGTGCTACCGTGACGTGCCCGGCACGGCACGGTTTGAATATAGGCGGGCACGGCCTGGCCATACAGGCCAGGCGCCAGCCGCCACCCGCTAGGGCATACCGGCATAGCCGCAGAGCCGCATGCCCGCATAGGCTGACTGGCTGAGGCTGAGCCGCTGAGGGTGAGACCGTGAGAGAGAGGCAGGGCCGGGCAGGTGGGCGCGGGACCGGGAAGGGATGGGTGACGGGTCACGGTATGAGAGGGGATGGGGAGGGGGAGGGGAGGCCCGAGGCCATGCAGAAATCCTATTCTCTGAATTCAAAAATCAGAATATTGTATTTTTTTTTAATTTATATATTGTAAATTATATTTCTTAATTTTAAGTTAAGTGTAGTGTCATAGTGACTGTAGTCTACTCTTTACACTGTGTAGTGTAGAGTATTAATTATTAGATATAATTTTTTTTAAAAATGATAAAAATTTAAATTAAAAAAAAAACAAATTTTTGAAAATTATTTTTTTTATCAAATTCAACTAAGTATAGCTTTATTTATATTTATAATTTATTAATTATAAATTAAAGTTATTAATTTTTAAAATAAAATTTAAATTATTAAAAAATTAAATCTATACATAATGTTAGGAAAAATTAAATTAAAAAAAAAAGATTAAACTACAGAAATGAAAAATTACCAATCATGCATTTGAAACCGATGGTCCGAACAAAACAAGTATAAGTTTCAACACAAGCACAACGTACAGACAAAGCGTATAAATACAATGAATAAAAACATCGAAAAAAAATAGCAGATCAACATCAATCGTCAAGCGGCATATTATGAGAATCATCAGCCGCAACATCAAGATCAGTATCATATGGATCATCATCATCGGCAATCAGTTCCTCCGCCATCGTAGTGGATGTGGATGCGACTACAGTGTCTGTCCCAGTCCCAGCTTCAGCACGATCATGGATGCTAAACCTCGATTCCTCTCAATCCTTCAAATATGCCAAGGCCTCAACCATATCTGGACGTAATCTTGATCTCCTATCCGAAATCACGTTCACTGCAACAGAAAAAGCAGACTTCGATGCTATGCTCGACACCGGAGGAGTCAGTAGATCCCGTGTCATCCTAAATAGCACGGGATAGGTGGACTCATATGATTTCTACCACTGTAATAAATTAAGATTCTTATTATCAGAATGTGATAGGATTGAGTAGTAATTGGTATCTAAGTACCGAGACAGCTCACTCCTATGTGATGGTCCACCCCTACGTTTCCCCCTCGCTAGGTTAATGGAATAATCGTCATCTCCGAACAAGATATCAATGTCCGTAATCACAGTCTCACCACCACCACCACCATACCTAGTATCGTAGTATGTGAACAGGTCTGTCAAATTCTCGTAAATGAACCCTTCAAGTGTCTCATCCAGGTTCATGCACGAGGAAATGAAAGTCAGAGTGTTTTCAACCCCTTCCACCTTAGCCTTAGGGTCCATGCATGCAGTGAGGTAATAAAGAGATGGAATGGTGGACCAATACTTCAAGTACTTGGTCTCCATCTCTGCAACCATATGGCTAAGTGTCGGGTCAGCTCGATACTTCCTAAACATGATACTAATGTTGCATATGCACCGGAGTGCAATGCAAGTGGTGGGCGTATAAACTGACGAACACATGTTCGTCGTGTCATAAAATATCTTCAGGAATTTCATAAATGAAATTCCTGAAGCCCAGTTAGTGTCGTCAATAATAAGTTCGTCACTCTTACTATTGACGTAGTCGGATATCACGTGTTCGTATCCAACACATGATTCCAACATTAGGTATGTGTAATTCCAACGATGTCTCACATCCGATTGGAATTTCTTCTTCTTAAGATTCGCAGACAAACAGAGATTACCAAACTCTTGTAGTCTGCGAGGAGTGCGAATATACTTGAGTTCATTGCGTATATTTTCCAACGCGGGGGAACACACCTTCATACCCGCTTGAACTATCAGGTTAATCACATGACACATGCATCTGACATGAAAGATCTCTCCTAATGGTGCGTCTCTAATATTCCTAACAAACATATTGATCGCTACTCCATTATTAGCAGCATTATCGAAAGTGACCCTAAAAATTTTATTTTGAATTTTATATTCCCTAAATATTTTCATCATACACTCAAAAATGGCCGAGCCATCATGAGGATGAAGAATCTCAGTGAATCCTAATATTTTTTTTATTGATTGTCCAGTTATAATCTACATAGTGACTCGTGAGACATGCATAAGAAGAATCATCGTGACATGTCCATATATCAGACGTCACGGACACCACTCCACTATATGCCATAAATTCCTTAATTATTTTTTGTTTTTCTAACTTATATATCTTTAGTATGTCACTCCTAGATGTGGACATAGGAATCCTACGATAGGAGGCTAAAAATAAGTCTGCATGATACGCACTACCCTCGGATCTTCCGAAAATCTGATCGGAAGACCCATCAATATGATGAGCCTGGCCATGCCGTCCCTACCCAACTCGCTGGAGTATACGAAGGGAGTAAACTTTGAGACTGAACTCGATCCAGTCTCAAAAAATGTAGTGCCAAGTTGGGTTTGCCTAGGATCTAAGGGTCCATGTTTTTTGGTGCATAATTCAGCATGCCTCTTAAGGTGCCCAGTCCCACATGTACTCTTACATGTTAAAAGTCTCATACAATATTTGCACTATGCCATTTCAAGTTCTTCACCCCTAACATTTACTTGTGTTATGATTTTAAAATGAGTTCAAACTACAGAAGTCCTAGTTTTTTGTTTTTTAGAACTTTGGGTTGAGACGACTGGAGAAACCAAAGTTTCAGCAGCCGCAGACCTTTGTGTAACACTAACATTTTCATTTTCCAAATTAAAATATGTGTCAGGTGGATTTGTCATTTTTTTGTTTTTTTTCCTATGTTTTTCTAGAGAGAGAAGCTTTAGAGAGAGAAAGTAAATAAAAACGTAAAATAAATTACTCGGTAAAAGCAATGAGGTCAGTCACGTGCAAGGTGCAGTGCAGGAAGCTCTGATGTTCAAAACTCAAGTAGAGTTTCACGAAAATCCAAGCCGAAATCAAAATCCCGAGGCCCGAGAGAGAGATGCACGGTTTATGTGAGAGAGAGAAAGTTTTGAGAGGAGATATGTTTTTGAAAAACATAAATATAATAGGGAGGGGGGTAGAATTTATAGGCTAAAGAAAGTATTTTTTAATAAAAAAGAAATTTTTTTATTAATTTTTTGATTTTTTTTGAATATTTTTAAGGGGCAGAATCACGAGGACCGTCGGATTCTACCCCCTAGCCGTTGGAGGCGAATCCAACGGCTAAAAATCTGTGATGTTTGAATTTTTTTTTTTGGCCGTTGGGATTGGTCGGGTCTAAGGCCGTCGAGTATCGGCAGTCGGGACCACGGGTCGGGTCCAATCAGACCCGACCCGCGGTCTTTTTACCAGGGGGGGGGGGGGGGGGGCACTGGACGGCCGGACGGGTCACGCCATCGCCACGCGTGCCTGCGTGAACCGGCACGGGACGAACCGTGCCCGCGTGCCGTGCCAAGGCACGAGCCGTGCCGGGCCAGGCATGGGCCTGGGCACGGTTTAAAACATGTCTGGCCGGCCCAGGCACGGCCGAACCGTGCCGTGCCTCGTGCCGGGCCGGGCCGGCCCGTCACGTTTGACACCTCTAGTTTCGATAATATATTCTGAGTGGTAGTAATTTTTTCCTATGGAATTTCTTTATATTTAAGGGCCATAAATGATCATGAATTATATTTCAATTCAAACTACTTTAAAAATTAATTTGTAAATGGTTAATTAATAGGTGAAAATTTTAGTGTTTGATTTAGTAAAAAATATAACAGTCTGAATTATGATTGTGTAGTTATAATTGTACTTCGAATATGATTTAATCATAAATAATATATTTGTATTTCATATAACAGAAACATCCCAAATAAATGGGTGGGTGGAAGGTATATATATATATATATAATATGTATTATTTATGCGAACTCGAAATGGGACAATGTCCAGACTAAGTTATGCGGTATTTTTTGGAGAATGTCCAATATTATTTTAGCGAATATTCAATATTTATCAGAGAATGTCTAAGGAAAAAAAACTTATTTTTCGGTGAATGTCCAATATTATTTTTCAATGAACACCCATATTTTTTGGATTATGTCCAATAATATATATATATATATATATATATATATATATATATATATGTAATATGTCACACTTGGCTTCCGCATATGTGAGGAAGTCGGTGAGACTCAGGATATGGGCATACAAATATTTCATCCATAATTTTATTCATATAAACATTGTACTTGAATGGGTGTTGATATATACGAATGATTTTTTTTGCGTGCACTTAGGTGGGGAGTAGCCTTATAAGAGTTTACCTCTACTGAGCTTTGCTCACTCCATTATGAGTGGGACCACTTTCAGGTTTAGGTCCAGGACAAATATCAGACCCACATGCGGGATCGCACGTGTGGTGAAAGCTGATTGTGTCTTGAATTATAGATTATGTACTTTTTTTATTTCATCATGACTTGTATATGATGACTCTACAATCGAGTTGTCATAATCTTTTCACTATATAATATAGTGTTCATGTATATGGCATTTTGTTGGAGTCATGGCCTCACTATTTCTAAAATATATAATGACCACGATATTATTTTCACATCATGGTAGCCAAGTACTATACTAGGAAAATTAATCATTACAATTTATAGAGTCACAAATAATTCAATACAAAGCTAAAATACAAAACATTTTGAGTCGTGGTATTATCTTCTACCATGACATTTATTTTAAAGAACATTTACTCTGTTTCTGAATTTTTTTTGGCAAGACTTTGTGCTCCATTATGAAAATATCAAAGCAATGTTCATTCTCAATGCCATTACTTTGTGTTATAGAGAGTAAATACATTGTTCATGGCCATTCTCATCAATATTTTATTTTATAAAGAATTCATCTTTGTCATGACATTTAAAATACCAAGACATCATTCTTTAGATGAGAGTTTACTGAGTTATGACATTCATTGATACCAAGATTATTGTGCTCTTGAGAAGATCTAACAAGAATTGAAAGTCATGGCCTCAAGTCAGTTCCATGACTTCTAGCTTTGAGCATCACAAAGAATTCCCGAGCCATATAAATAACACTTACAAGATTTTTCCGAAGGAGTAAAAGAAAAATTGAATTACGAGCCATATGCAATTCAAAAACATATACGCATGAATTTAACCCCTAATTATGAGCAAATCTAAGGTAAACTTGAAAAATATTTAATTGAGCTTAGGTTTTAAATCTTATATTATCACTTAGGCTAATATTATGAACCCTCTATTCCATGAGATATCTTTCAATCCATTTCATGAGAAATTTCATCATTGTTATACTAAATTGAGATCTAGGATTTATTAATGTACTTGTCTATGATGGATATGTGATTTTATAAAATTTATATTTGTGTAATATTATGGTTTGGTTGTTAATAGATATGAATGTTATATAGAACTAAAATTTAGGATTTTAACTATTTCATAAATTTATATGCATCGACCATGATAGATTGTGACATGTATGTCACAGGACACTCATAGGATGTGGTGAGAAGGTAGCGATAGCTCTTCTAATCTTAATGTATGAGATAAACCAATGAGTAAAAACCTAAGATTGAAATAAGTTTAATTGTTGCAAATATGACACTTATAAAGTTCAAAGTATGAACAACACTTAAGACTAAACTATTATATATATTCTAGAAGAACTGACCATGAGAGGTGTTCAGTTTAAATAGAATGTCTAATCTAAGAGTTTCACTAAAGTGTGAGAGTCATGTATTAGCCATGACATATAGTTATAGGTAAGTCATGAGGCACAAGCAAGGGCAAAAGTACTTCGTAAGGTGGTGATAGCCCCAGGAATCAAGTTCTTTTGCATGATGTCTATAGTTCAAATGCATTGGAAGATGTGTGTTATTTATCATGAGCATGGAGCTTAAGAAACTAAAAGAGTAAATAATTTTATTATCACATAATCTTGTGTCTTTAAGGCATTAGTAGTCATAGAATATAAGTGTATATCCAAAGTACTCATCAAGAAAAGTTGAAGTTTTGCCTAAAAGAATGTGTGGATTACCCATAAATGAAATAATGTGTATCTTTTGTGGTGAAATACTAAGAGGACTACTAAGATAAGATTATCCTTAGTAGTGATAGTCCAAACATCATCATTGGGTATCCAACCATATCTTCGGCTTGAAAGAAATAAGACAATATTGTCATGTCTACTTTTGAAGTAGAATATATTTCTTCCTCACTTGTCACTACCAAAACTATTTCGATGAGAAGATTAATACATGATATAAATGAAGAAGAACATGAAATTACCATGATATATTATGATACCAAGTCTAAAATAGCTATTGCTAAATACTTTTGTCAGCATAGAATGAAATACATAACCCAAATATATTATTTTATCAAATAAGTAAATGAACATAAGGAGTTTGGATTAATCTATTATATAGAGGTGTATTTAGTGGCTTTGTTACTCTACTTAATTTAATTGATTAGGTAATATCTCAAAAGCTTATAAATAAGTATATCACATCAACTAAGATCAAAAAGTATATAGGGCATACAAGTAGTATAAATATTTTAGTCCATTTATTGATCAAACATGGATTGTATCAGGAGTTTGGATATTCAACAAAACACAACATATTTTTAGTAAAATAGATACTTATATTATTAAATAATATCAAGTCCAGGTCTAGTTACCTAATTTATTTGATATATATTATACTGGACATATAAAGAAAGGGTGTTATGAAAATGTCCCCTTGCCCTATTGGCATACAAGATGCTTAATGCCATTGAGCCATTCCCAATGGTAGTCTTCTCGTAGTTATCCACTTCATAAATTACCATAGAGATAATAATTAATCTCTATGAGAGGGTCATTCACAATTCCACATCTTTTAAAAAACATGTCAAATATTTTTGATGATTATTTCATATATACATTTTATTCAATGGCCTCCATTATCTTAAAGACTAATAATTGATATGATTTATAAGTATTGACACTTTTAACTTCATTAGCATCATAATCACATAATTAATATATGCTTCCTTTGATATTCACTAATGATAAACATAGGTCACACGACACTACAAATGATGTTGAGTAATATCATCTATAACATTAGGTATGCATCTTTCTTGATAAGTATGTTGCTATAGAACTAAGAACTTGCCTCAATGCTTGCACTTAGCTTATTAAAACAAGTTATGGTTATATATTTTTTTGAGGACAAGAATCATGGCCTTGGAAATGACAATAATCGAGTAATTTTATCTGTATTATTTAGTGACCCCAAAATCATGGCTTTAACGATTCTATGAAATTAGTTGTTTCCTTGAGCTCTAGTAGGATACTTAGTTGCAATAATGGGTAATTAATATCACATTCATTATAATTTTATGAAATAGATATGGTTGTGAATCCTTGATAATATCATAGCCATTACCCATGTATCTCATAGTAGAAAAATTATGCTAATAATAGAGTATGATTATGACATATAAGATCTTTCCAATGACCATTTAGATATAATTTCAGCCAAGAATGAATGCTAAAACTACGAAAGGCTTAGAGACTTCCCTCCTCTATTAAAGACCTCCAAAACTTATAGATTTCACATCTTTTCATAAAAGTTCTCAAAACTACCAAAAATTGTGAAATCAATGCATATCCACCCTATTTCTACACATTCAAATCATTTCAACTACTAAAATATATTAGAATATTTGATAAAATAAATAGTAGATAGTGTCAAGTAGGACATGTCAGGCTAGCAATACTCAAATTTGGCAAAAAATTATTATTTTTTGTGACATGGTCCCAAATGCTCATTGAGAAATTATGTTTCATTCAATAGAAGTACTACAAGTATATAGGTCCTATAAGTACTAAAGTTGGATATAAGTCTAATACCAATCTCATAAGAATTGTGTTGATAGTTTGATCAACTAATATTTAATTAACTATTTTTCAAGTTTACTAGATAAGCTTTGGTTTTTAGAAACAAACTTAAACAGTGCCCTTTAGTATTTAGATAATATTATTGCTGTATATATAATTTGTTTTTTGATAATCAGTTTGTATAACCAAATATTTATGTTTCTATTTTAATATTTTCATGTTAAGTGTAGGAAAGAAAATATTAAGAGGCCAGGGATGCAGTAGTAGCACAATAACGAATGTTCCGCTGTCCAGTCAGTGGGCTGAAATTTTTGGAGTAGAGCCTGACCCGTCTCATGATCCGACCCGCTCCGGTTAAATGAACCGAGAAAATTTTATTATAAAATGTTTTGTATTTTTTATTTTCGGGTTACTATTTTTGGACCTAGGAACTATTCATAACATTCTTCCTATCTTTCTGTGCGATTTATCACGACTACTCTGTGATGCATACTGTAAGACAATTTTTGTTGGTTTAATCTGTAACGCATAAGCATTTTCTGGTGGATGTAGCTAGTCATACTGAGCGACTAGCGACCTACGTTATTTTTGGTATTTTATTTCTCGTTTTTTAATTATGCCATGGTTGGATTGCTGGATTGGATATATATTGCTTGTTTTTCTATTGTTCTTGTTGTCTTTTGTATCTTAATATCTCCACCGTGGAAGCGTAATTGCCCAATAATTATATTTGATCATCAGTGAAAGGGACGATTACTATGAAAATATTCCAATGTCACTTGACATACAAGGTGACTAATATTCTTAAACTATCACTACTTAAAAAGATCCCCTAATAGTTGTTTGCTTAGTCTTTCACCACTAAGACCTCATATCATTTTATTCATAGTTCAATCACATGTCTACTCTAATATGTTAATATTACAAAATAACATATTAATAAATAATAATTGGGAGGCTGAAAGTCATGATGCCTAGGATTTTCCATACTCTTGGCTTGAAATTTGATTCCTAGTTTATCTTTTTTTGTAAAAACTTTTAGTATTACTTTTATACTTTAGGATTCCATGTGATTTTTTAAGCTAAGTTGTGGTGCTAGTTTGAGACTATGACTTTCTTGGCTCAATGACCCTTCTATGGAGTGCAAAGTCATGGCAGTTGGAATGTCATGACTCAAATAACTCTATTTTAGAGTACAAAGTCATGATGGAAAGAATATCATGATTAAGATAATTAATCTCTAAAATGAAAATTCATGGCACTAATAATGGTCACAACTAACATAAATATTCTCTAAAACACAAACTCAGGTGAAACATATGGTCATTACTCTGGAATTTACTTTATATAATGTAAAGATATGGTGGAAAGAATATTGTGATCTAGATATTTGCTTTCTAGATCGCAATGTCATAGTAGAAAATATTATTGCAACTAAAAATCACTTGGTATTATATGATTCTTGATTTTATATGGATTAAATCAAGACATTGAAAAATACTATGACTTCGTGTACAAATGGGGTACATGGCTACCATGATATGAAATAAAGGCCATAGTCATTATTTTGTTTTAAAGGTAGTGCGGTAACAACTTTAAGAAAATATCATAGTCATGAAGATAGTATTTCATAGTAAAAAGATTATGACAACTTGGTGATATAGTCTTTGCATACAAAGATTATCATGACCAAGAAAGGATTCTCCAACTACTCACTAGGCTTGTAAAAGGTGTAACCAAGTTATGACATGAAAAATGTCATGACTCTCAATTTATTTTTGCCACTCCAAATCAACATTCCGCCAAGTTCACTAATTTCACCCAAAATATGTTATATTTTACTAACATTTATCAAATTCCATCAAAATAGTGATTTAGTAAAATCTATCCATTTAATGCTAAAATAAGTATAAATGCTTCAAGAATTTATAGCAAACAACCCAAAAAGTTGATAAATGGATTACTAAATAAGCTCTTGCGCTAAAGGTATTGTTCATCATTGAGCAATGAATCTCCCTCTCTCTTTTTTGAAACTC
The DNA here is from genome assembly GCA_029783825.1 of Sapria himalayana. Lineage (NCBI taxonomy): Eukaryota > Viridiplantae > Streptophyta > Magnoliopsida > Malpighiales > Rafflesiaceae > Sapria > Sapria himalayana. The sequence continues at coordinate 10,503,629 of JAREIK010000088.1, forward strand.
ATCAACAATGAAACAATAAAAAGATAATAGTACAATATCACAATGAAAATTAAATGCACAATGTATCAATGTGGACAAGAAGTGGACAATATGATTGACTATGATGATCAGAATATTTCAATGGATATGAAATGTCCTTCTGAATCTTCCTTATTGCTTGTTGACTATTTCATCATCTTCACAATCTCACTACATAATACATCTTTTCATCTTCCATTGAATTCCTTTAAATCTTCAAAATAAAACCCAATCCAAATTACATGTACTTCAGGGTCTCACTACACATTACCAAATCAATGATTCACTATTCATCTATAAACTACGTGAAAGACAATTTTTTGATTTCAATTAATTTATCATTTTCTACCAATCACTTGTGATAGACTCATAGAGCTTCTTGAATACTTTAGTGCTTTGCATCACTCTAGTTCTCACTCGTTTTATTATTTCTTCCAAAATCATTATAATACAATTTTCAATATTTTATTTGGCATACACAAATAGGTATTCCTTCTTATTGAGATGCATCACTCACAATGCATCCCATTGCTATGTATTATCTTTGTCTTTATCTTTGACTTCTCACATACGCTTCCCACTTAGTGTCTCTTCTTTCCATTTTAATTGCTATGCTTTGTCTTTAGCTCCAAGTACATATCTATAAAGTTGGCATTCAATTTCATAATTTTTCAAAAGGTTGAGGACCTCTCCCAAGTTTCCATATTCTCTAGTCAAACAAAAATCAAAGAGGAGTTGTGATTCCTACAAAAATTTGTCTCTACTTCTAACTATTGCTTCTATGTAAGCATCAAATTTAGGAAACAATCCTGAAACCTCAATAGGCAAGGGTTTTAAAAGTAGTGTGGTAGCAACTTCTGCAAAATGTCATGGCCGTGAAGATAGTATTGCACAGTAAAAAAAGTATGACAACTCAATGACAAGGTTGCGACAAATAAAAAATATCATGACCACTTTTGTAGAGTCATGACCAAGAAAGGATGCTCCAACAACTCAATAGGCTTGTGAAAGGCGTAACCAAGTCACAAGATGATAAATATCATGGCTTTCATTTTCTTTTTCACCTCCAAGTCAAAATCTCCACTAGGTTTACCAATATAATCTAGAATTTATCATAGTTTACTAATATTCATGAAAATACATTAAAATAGCCATCTAGTGAAATCTATATCCATTTAATACTCAAATAGCCATTTAATACTCAATGACAAGGTTGCGACAAATAAAAAATATCATGACTACTTTTGTAGAGTCATCACCAAGAAAGGATGCTCCAACAGCTCAATAGGCTTGTGAAACCCGTAACCAAGTCACAAGATGACAAATATCATGACTTTCATTTTCTTTTTCATCTCCAAGTCAAAATCTCCACTAGGTTTGCCAATTTAATCTAGAATTTATCACATTTTACTAATATTCATGAAAATACATTAAAATAGCCATTTAGTGAAATCTATATCCATATATTACTCAAATAAGTATAAACACTCAATAATCACATGCAACACAACTCAAAAAAAATTGAAATATGCAGTACTAAACAAGCTTTCACACAAATTATCATTCATAAATGAGAAATTACCCCCCCCCCCTCCCCCGCTCTCTCTCTTTCTGAAACTCTTCAACAACAATAATAAGAAAAATATAGTACAATATCACAAATAAAAATAAATATACAATCTATCAATGTGGAGAAGAAGGTAAAAGGTATGATTGGGACATGAAGATCAAAATCTTTCAATGGATATGGAAGGTCTCTCTAAATATCCCTTATTGCTTGTTGTCCATTTCATCATCTTAAAAGTCACACTACATAATGCATCTTGTCATGTTCATTGAAGTTCAATGAATCTTTAAAATAACTTGGTGCATAATACAAGATGTTATAGTTCTCACTACTCTTTCCCAAATCTATGATCTACTATTTATCTTTATAGTAGACATTAGACTTAATTTCTAGATCTAAACACTTATCATTTTCTACAACTTACCTGTTATAGACTCATAGGGCTTCCAAACTATTTCGATACTTCTAATCACACCAATTCTCACTCATTTCATTATTTTTCCAAAATCTTTATAACATAGTCTTTAAAATATTATTGGGCAGATACAAAAAGGTATTTTGTTCATGTTGAGATGCATCACTCACATTGCATCCCATTGCTATATTAAAGTGGTGTCTTTTACTTTCTTTATCCTCATATATTCTCCCCAATTAGTGTCTCTTATCTCCATTTATATTAGTAAGAAACTATACATAGACTTCAGCTTAGCCTTCAAGCACATTTCTCTATAGTTGGCATCCAACTTCATATTTTTTCAAAAGGTTGATGACCTCGCCCGATTCTTTTTCTTGCAAACAAAAATTAAATAGGAGTGTCAATTCCTTATAAACTTTGTCTCCACTTCTTTCCATTACTTCTATGTTGGCTTCAGATTAGGTAAAGTCCCAAAACCTAATTAAGAAATGATCTCTCATTCGACTAATCCCACAAGTATATGAGTCATACAAGTAGTAAAGTGGACTTTCATCTAGATATCTATCACATAAAAAATATGTAGCTATTTCAATCACCATTTATCAGTCAACAACTACTCTAGTTGAAAAGATAAAATTTGATGATTGGAAAAACTCTTAGATTTTATGGTTGGTACATTTTATTGTGTATGATAACTTAACTAAATAATTTGGATATTATTATGCTTTGTTACAAAATAAAGGTATGATTATTGTGGAAATGCCTTAAACCCAATTGGCATACAAGGTAGTTTTCAACTATTATGTCATCCCCAATGATGGTCCCCTCATATCTATTCTTTCAATTTCTTACCACTAAAATTATAAATCATTCCTACTCGAGGTTCATTCACAAATTCATACTTTTTAGGTAACTCATCATCTACCCTTGATAGTTACTTTATATATGTATTCTTTTTCTCTAATCTAATATGTCGCTTAGACATAAATTGATATGGTAGTAAAAGTATTTGTACTTTCAAATACATAACTACCATACACACATAATTAATATATTTTTTTCTTTCAAATCTTACTAGTAGTAGTCATACGAAAGAAATTAGCTCAAAGAAAAATCATGACTTTACAAGTTACCTCTAATAATATGTATCTTGGCTTACTTTTCACCATCTATCATGAGAATACACGACTCACATACTAAAGGTAAAATCCTAAGGAGACTATTCTATAAAATACTCACATAATTGATGATCAATTTTTCTAAGACTTACATAATGGATTGGATTATAAAATAATTTATACTTTTGTCTTCATAAGCATTATACTTGCATGATTAACTTATCTAAACAGCAAGATTTGATGTATAAGTTTGTCTTGCACATCATGATTATAAAAGATATCGCTTTCTTCTCACAATTATGTATGAGTATAATTAATGACTTACATATCATCATCCACCACAATAGCATGCAGAACCCATCAATAGTAAAACACAAATTTTAGTTATATATAACTATAATATTAATAAATAACCAAACCATAATGAAATCCAAACATTAAAATTATTCATTAAATCATCTATCACATGAAATCATGTATAACAATCATAGATCTTAATTTAATATAATATTGAGGTAGATTTACAAGATATAATTTAAGATACATATTATAGAATTTAAAGTTTACAATGAAAGACCTCAAGAGTGTCTAGAAATTGAACCCTAAATTCATAATACCCATTCATGCATCTTGGATTTTCCCCAAGATTGAGTCAAAATTCATGCCTCACTGGGTCTATTCTTGTTCTATGCATCACCTCTTTGCATATCTCTCCGAGGGTTTCCAAAATTATCCTCTCAAACCGTAGATTTTTGCCTCCTATTTCCTACCTAGAAATTCTATTATTCAAATATTGATATTTTGTGCATTTATACTCAAATGGATGGGTTTGACTTTTTATTCAAAAGTCATGATATTTAAGAATGTCATGGCTTTGTCTTTGTAATAGAAATTTCTAGCTCTAATAATGTGCCAAGACCTTGGTAACTTTCTTACTTATTTTCATGGTTCTACAAATAATAATGGCTATACATTTTATTTATGGAACATGAAATTGTGACATTGTGAATAGGTTGTTGTTTTGGTCTTTCTCTTCCATTAGATTACCATGTCAGTGGGAATAGCCACAAATAAATATTTCATTTTTATAACACTAAGTTGTAATCCTAGAAATGGTTTCAACTTGTGTTTTTTGTCTCCGTAACTAAAAGTTATAATGTTGAGAATGATTCATGACTTTGTTCATTCCTCAAGAGAAAAACTAATGGCACTTGAAATGGTTGTAGTGTAGCTTGAATATTAATATCTCAATCTTTTTGCAACTAAAAACTATGGAACTAAAAAATTATCATGATTTTTTTAAGACTTGGTGACTCTATATTGAGAAAGTCATGGCACTAAAAGATTTTTGTAGGTTTTTAGCACTAGTGGGATACTTGGTTACTACAAAATGAAGTTAATGTCATAACCATAAAAAATATAACAAGCTAGTATGGCTATGACTCTAAGAAAGTTTCGTAGCTAAAAAGAATGTGTTATAGAATAAAATAATTGTATCAATAAAGTGGTAGAATCATGATATACAAAGATTGTAACAACTTGTTGTGTAGAGCTTCAACCAAAAAATAAATGTCAAAATTACCATATAGCTTAATTAAGTATAGCAAATTCATAATAGAAAAAATGTAATAACTTTTCATACCTTTTGACCCTTCCTTCTCAACAATCCACAAAGTTTTATATGTCAACTAAAAATCACTCAATTTCATCATTATTCATCATAATATATCAAAAAAATTATAATTTAGTAAAATTATTTTATTTAAATCTCTTTTCTATATAAACACATCATGAATATTCACTAGAACAACAAGTATTATTCAGTATTTAGCACATCAAATAAACTCTCACAATAAAATGATTACTCATCCCCGAGTAATTACTCACTCTCTATATAAATAAAATTAAGCTTTCAGTTTATCCTCTAGTAATGTTTTCCATGACTAAGTTAGAGTGTCAAAGTATATCTAGATAGTGGGGCTACTTCTTTTTGTGGATATGTAAATGAGTCATGATGAAGTTTTAATTCCATGACTAAATTTTGTGAGTGTAAAAAGATTTATGTGAGTGAGTATATTTATTTCATCATACCATGCAAAAAAATAATTATTGGGCTTACTCTCAAATAGCTCTAGGTTTAATATCCATAGTAAGAATATCAAAGAGTTATTACCTTTATCAATGATCTCTGCTGTCCAAGTTAACTTTGATTTATAATCTCTCACTTCTTTTTTGTATAAGTATTTTTTTAGTATTGAATCACATTCAATGATTTCTTTATTTGGAGCTTCCTTCTTTTCTTTCTTTTTCCCAAGATGTCATTTCTTTTTAGATCATAGCAGCTTTATTCTTCCCAGATACCAAGACTTTCATGACCAATATAACTTTTTGTTGGGCTATACTTTGATCTTTTTTTTCTAGATCTCCAAAGTCATAACACTATTATTCATTTTGGCTTCTTTCTTTAGCTTATGTATCTCCAAAGTCATTGCACTAGTCAAAACCATAACTTTCATTATTTCCTCTATTTATTTTTCTACATCTTTTGGATCTTCTAAAATTAAAACTAATGATAAAATCATATCTTCATTTATAATTTCTTTAGCTTCCAATTGGGAATCTACCTCGACATTGGCTACTAGTATTTACTCCAAATCTTCTACATCATGTTTTCTATACAATTGTGAAGAGATTTTGAGTTCTCATCTTTCCTTTACTACCTCTCTAGAGTACTTTTCTTTGGACCCTTCATAAGTTACAATTTTGAAGAATACTACAACTTTGTAGCGGTCATTTTCCTCAGACTCAACTTCACTTTCATAACTCTATAATTTCTCTTCTACATCATTTTCCTCATCTTTGTTGGGTTAGCAGTCTTCTGCAAAATCATTCTACCTAAAGTCCATATTTTGTTGCCTTGTAGTGCAAAGAATGTTATCTATCCTCCAATAATATTTTTCATCATCTAAACTTTTCACACTTTTGTAAAGGTTGAATTATATTAGCTCCTTGCTTACGTGATGTATGAACTCTTTCTTTTTGACATCAATAAAGGTTTATCTAGTAGCTAAAAAATAGTCATTCCAAACTCAATGAAGCATATTTGTCTTCCTCCATATCCAACACCATAAAATCCACAAAAAAAAACTATATCAACCATAACCAACACATCTTCAAATATATATGTTAGGTACTTCATCAATCGATCTATCATTTGTTGTGAAAGAGAGGTTTAAGTTATCTCATCAAGGTTCAATCTTTGCACTATTGATAAAGACATCAAGTTGACACTCAATCTAAAATTACATAGTACCTTTTATAATACGTGTTCCTCAATTATGCATGGTATCATCATACTTGTCAGATCTTTCAACTTCATCAAAAGTTTTTATTAAATAATTACACTATATTTTTCCATCATATTTGCCATATCAATTTCTCTAACTTTCTCTTACTACTCATGATATCTTTCATAAAATTTATAAAATTTGGAATTTGAAACAATACTTTGACAAATGGGATATCTATTTCTATCTTAGAGAAAATATTAAAAGACTTCTCAAATTGTTCATCTAATTTACCATTTCTAAAATATTGTGGAAATAATGTTTGGAGAAAAGTTACTTTCAGTATTATTCTCTATCATCTTCATCTTTCCAATTTTTTGGGTAATATTAATTCACTCCTCCAATATTCCTTCTCTCATAAATAGGGGTTGAGTTAGGTATTCTATGTCTTTGGTGTCATTGCTTTGGAAAATACCATGGCATTAGAGGCAATGCCTTTTGAAAATGTCATAGTAGAAGTCATGACTTTTTAAAAAGTTACAACACTAGTAGTTTTAGCTCTATCTATCTATCTATCTCCATCTATCTATCTATCTATCTATCTCTATCTATCTATCTATCTATCTCTATCTATCTATCTATCTATCTATCTATCTCTCTCTCTCTCTATTTTGGATTCCTCTTTTTGTTGCTCCTCAATCTCTTTCCAATTTCTAAGTATAATTAATAAGTACTTATTCTTTGAGTTTGTTTTGATATCACTTAGTAGTTTATTGACATTCTTCCTCATCATTAATAGTATAAATTGTCTAATTTGAATCTCTATACTCCGCATTACCAATTTCATTTGCTTCAACTTCATTTCAATCCTCTCCATATGGCCCTCATGAAAATTATTTATTCATTTCATTTTGGTCAATAAGTTTATCAACTTAACATTGATGAAAGGCTTTCTTTTTTTCAGGTTTTAAATTTGAATAATACAAATTTGATCCCCCATTAACATTGTATCCTACAGAATTAATACCAAAATTCTTTTGGACTTATTCCACTTTCTACTACTCATTTCCATACATTCAAATTTGAAACATTTTTGTGATTTTTCTTAATCAGATGATAATGTATGAGGATATTTGTATAGGACTATAATATACATATCATTTTCTTTGCAAATTTTTAGCCACCTCCACTAGATAAATAGGGTTGAAATTTGCCATTTTTGTGATTTCAAAATGGCGATTTTTTTCATTCCTTCTCACTTATCCTTTTGAGTATTCAACTTTTTAAGAAATGCCTCTATCTTTGCCTTTATAATGGTAAATATGTCAAACTAAAATACTCCAACATGTTTTCTCTTAAAGATATGATCATTTTGGGTTTAATAGTTATTCTTTACTAACTCATAAAATAAATAATATGCCTCCTCGGGTAATTTATTTATATTTGAGTCACTCGAGGTTGTATCAATTATGCACCTCAACATATAATTGAGTCCACTATAGAAGGGTTGAGCTTGAAAACAAAACTCAAACTTGTATTGAGGACATCTCCTCAATAACTCTTTAAATCAATCCCAAGTATCATAGAAAGTCTTCGACTAACCTTGATGATATTGGCTTATATCACTCTATAAATATGAGGTGATTTAAGGTATAAAAATCTATGTGAAGAAAGCTTATACAAGTTCATCCCAACTCTAAATTGAGCTTTGAAATAAGCAATGTAATGAACACTTTGCCTTATCTTTTAAAGAAAAATGTAATAAACATAATCTAATAGTATCAAGACTAACTCTATTTATTTTTAATGTGACACATAACTCCGGAAACATTTATATATGCTCATCCAGGTCATCTGATATTCTCCTACTGTAATGATGTTGTTGGTATCACTATTAGACTCAGTTTTAGCTCAAAATAATTTTCTTTGAATAATTACATCTGAATCCTATAGTAGTTGTCATTTATAGTAGGCCACCAATAATTCTAAAGGTACAATGACAATTGGGTTATTAGATAACTAGATAATTTTTTTTGGGCCTCTCTTTTTCTACCAGTACCTTCTATCTATGCTTTCTCAATCTTTAGCTCAAAAGTGTTCTTTTGTTTCTATCAATCTTTGGGTTCAGAGGTGTTAATTTAGTCATAAAGTTTGTACTCATGAAAGATGTAATGACTACCAAAAGAAATAATCACTAATAGAAAGATAAATAAAATAACATAAGCCAAATAATGCAAATCAATATATAAAATATAGATATTGATATCCAAACTATTAAAAATAGAACTATTTTATAAGGATAGTTATGTCAACTAAAGTTAATTAACGACACTAAATAATCCCTAGTAGCAATGCTAAAAATTATTATGACTTTATTATGATACATAATTTTCAAGATTAGACAAATTTCAAAATCCTCATTGAGACAAGGTCTCTCGTCCAACTAGTTCCATAAGTATATCGGTCATATATGTAATAAAGTATATTTTCTTCTAGATTATAGGTGTCAAAATTAATTGTGCCATACCACATGCCCAATTTTATGTGGTACAATCGATCCATTATTCTGGGACAACATGGAATGCGATCCCAAACACTTAGCTTGGCATGACTCATCTGTCTCATAGCCAAGCATTTCTATGCAGGGTCATGCTAGGTCATGCCAATTAAAGGTGTTTTTGAATGCCTCCTTACAATTTTTGAAGTTTTATTTTTTATTTATTAAAAAAAAATATTTACTTTTACATATAAAAATACTATAATTAAAAAGTATATTACATTATAAATTTAAATGAATTAAAATCAAATCATCAATTTAAAAGTTGTTTGTTATTTGGCTTGACTCAAAAATCAAAAAGTATATTTAAAGGTGCAAGTGCTGATAGGTTGAAAGATTGGTCACATGGAACTGTGATAATAATGGGGGTCCCACTACCTGTTTAGCAAGCCAAATAAATATTTGGAGCATGGTCCAGTCCCTCTATTGATCCCACTCATTCTATTTATAAAATTCTATTTGTTTATCCAATAAATTTGTTGTTTGTGTAATTTATTCAGTGCACTCAGTTCTTCATCTCTCTCTCTCTCTATGTTATTTTGTACTATAATATTAGGTTATTAATCTATACATGCTAAGTGCTTTTTTAGTGGGCGTAATTAATTATGTTGAATGGCTAGCAAACCATGTTAAAACTAGATTTGTCAAATGGCTCAAGCCGGCCCCGCCTAGCCTCGTTTTAGCCTGCCCAACTAGGCTACCATTCCTAGCATGGCACAGACCCACAGCCCGAAATCCACCAGGTTCGGCCCAGTTCGAGTTTGGTCGTAACCCTAATTTTTTAAAAAAATTAGGGCTTTGGCAGCTCACCGTCGCGCCATCGTTGCCCTTTTGGGGCTCGACGAGCCTCGCACATCGGCATCGACTTGTTGTGACCACGTTCTATGCATGGTCACGCATGTCGTGCCCACATGTCAGGCATTCGTGCCGTGCTTGGCACGACACGTGGGCTGAAATCCAAAGGCTTGGTACGGCACGACTGGTGCCAAGGGTAGGCCTGGCACGAGCACGGGTCATTCCCATGCAATGCCGGGCCAAGCACGGTCAAACCGTGCCATGCTTCGTCCCAGGCCTGGTCGACCCAACCCATTTGACACCCCTAGTTAATACTTGTGATGTGCATTGTCTATATTTCTGCACAATCCAATAGTTTCACATAAAATATGCATTGCTAGACACCATCGCATAAGTTATCAATTCTTATCTCTAGTATAGTAGTATGGATGCAAATCATCATTATCATATATAATTCTGAAGTTAGCATAATCTATTACTTTATCATGAATGTCCAATATCCTCAATTTCTGATGAGTCATCAATCACCATTGCCAGACATTCATAGTCTAGATCTTCTATCAGAAGTAACATTGGCTATCACAAAAAAAAAGCATACTATATTGTTACACTAAGCATTAGAGGGTTTAGTATGTCACTTTCTATCTTAGATATCACGAGATAGGTAGATTCATATAATTTCTATCAACTCAAAATATTAAAATTATTATCATCATCATATGATAAGATGAATTAGTAATCGGTATCTATGCACCAAGATAACTCACTCAAATTCGATGGACCACCCTATTATTTGTCCCTAGCTAAATGATTGGAAAAGTCATCATCTCCGAATATAATATTTATGTCATACTCAAGTTTCTCTATAACTATCATACCTAGTATTATAATATGTAAATTTGTTAGTTAATTTTTTTTGTGATTAAAACCTTCAAGTTCTTCTTCTTGGTTCATGCAAGTCGATATGTTTCTTAATATATTTTCTACCACTTCTACCTTAACCATAGGATCCATATAGGCAACCAAGCAATACATAGTTAGAATGGAGTAGTAGCATTTTATATACTTGATTTCTATTTCAATAGTCATGATACTAAATGCAGGGTATCCTTTATTCTTGCTAAATATATTACTAATAGTGCAAATGTACCCAAGTATAATGCAAGTGATGCTAGTCTACACAGATAAACATATGTTGTTCATCATATAAAAAAAGCATCTAGAATTTCAAAAAAGAAATTAGTATAATATAGTTTGAATCAATAATAATAAGTTTGATAAACTTGCTATTGACATAGTTGGATACCATGTGTTGGTAGTCAACACCTAACTCTAATTCAGGTAGGTATTATTCCAATACTGTCTCACAACCATTTGATTTTTTTTTTATTTTTAGGCCCTTTGATAAATATAGGTTGCTAAACTTTTTTGTCTAGTAGGCATCCTAAGATATTTTAGTAAATTTTTTATCTTTTCCAATGTGAGTGACATAACTTTCATTCTCTCCTACACTAGTAGGTTAATTACATGACACATATATTTAACATGAAAATTTTCACCAAACTACCTATCTATAATAGTTTTGAAAAACATACTAATGATGACTTCATTATTCAAATCATTAATAAATGTAATACTAAAAATTTTATTCTAAATATCATATTTTCTAAATATATTCGTCATACACTCAAATATGGTAGTGCTGCTATGAAGATGAAGAATCTTAGAAAATCTTAAAATTTTTTTAATTAAGCTTCTTTTTCAGATCTACATAGTTGGTGGAGAGATATTTGAATGATTCATCATCCTGACTACTCCATATGTCAGACATCATGAATACTACTAAACCATATTTGTTTATTTATTTATTTTTAATTATTTTTCGAACTAATAATATTTTATTATGTTATTCTTACTAGTGGACCTAATAATTTTATGATAAGATAGCCGGAAGTATGTCTATATATTATTGACTACACTAAGATCCTCCAAAAATATAATCAAAAAACCATGAACATAATCAATTTGGCTATGCATTTCTTCACAAATTCATTGCAATAGATGATAGGAGTGTCAATGAAGCTGAAATTGATCCAACTTCAAAGGCTATACTGCTTAGTTAGGTTTGCATGAGATCTAATATAACATATTTTTTAGTACATTGATAAACATACCTCTTGGGGTTGCCACCAATTCCACCTATACTTTTATATTTATATATTTTTTACAATATATATATACTATGCTCATTATTCTTTTGTACTCATAGAATTTTTATTTTTTCTTATGTTAAAATGAATTCATATAACTAAAGTTTGCTAAGTCTTAGGTTTTTTTAGGAAAATGAGTTGAGACCATTGGAGAGAACTAGTTTTAGCCTTAGATCTTTCAGTTAGGTTGTTGTTGTCATCTATATCTATATCAAACTAGTTATCATTAAAGTCACCAATTGTAATTATTTAATATTATTTATATTTCTAATTGTTAAAAAAGTAATGATTTTAATTTTTTAAAAAATTTTTACTTAGAACATAAAACACAAAGAAATAACTTAAAATAATAAAAAATAAATAAATATGTACCATAATCACATAAATTTATTTGAACAATAGTCCAAAGTTGTAGTTTATCAATTTTTCTAAACAATTTAGCCAAAAGCCAAGAACAGACATCAAAACATAACACATAGGACAAAAGAGGAGAGAGAGAGAGAGAGAGAGAGAGGAGAGGACAAAAAATAATTTTAATGAAAATAAAAATATTTGTATTCTATATTTGATAATTTTAATGAAAATAATATATATTTTTTTATTTTTTATTTTTTAAATATAAATGGAAATATATTTGATAGCCATTAGATTTCTACTTGTAGCCATTGGAATGAAATCTGATGGCTACAAATAAAAGTGATTTTCTTTATTTTTATGTGACATGGAAAACAACAAGCATGACCTATTGCTATCCATGTTTGTGCCTATTATATTTAAATGTAATGAGCAGTCAATGACTTAGTTGATGAGGTATAAGTCAATTTTTTTAAATAAGCTAATTGTGAGTGTTTGACTTGTGACCCATGACCCTTGCCTAATTATGGGTCACTCTGCTAATGGACTATGCCAATGTGCCATGCATGTAGATCTTGCTTGACCTTGCATGAGGAATGGTTGTCTCCAACCCATCATTAAACAAGCCATGTCGCAGGCCAGCATGATTCTGGTATAGGCATGGTTTTTTAATTGGGCCATGCTAGGCCATGCACAACACTTTTGGATCATACGATAATGTGTTAAATGGGCCAGGTAGCCCAGATTTGATCTCGAGGCACGACACGAGTCAGCCATGCCTAGCCCAGCAATGCACGCTCTAGCACTGTGCCTAGGCCCCTGCTGGGCTAGCTTGAGACATGACTCATGTGATGCCATGCCGAGTTAACCCAAGTTTTGTGCCCGGCCAGGCATGCCCTGGTACCTTTGCCCGAAGGCATGATTCTTCAGTATGACCCGAACCGTCCTCCACTCCATAGACCCAAATCTAGATTCCAGATGGCTGGACTTGGATCTCGGCCCAATTTTTGGACTTTGGAGTCCAAAGTCGGACCGACCGAACCCAGAACCTGATTCCGATTCTTGAGCTCGACAGCCCAACACAATGTTGATGGCTAGCTTACTTATTACAGAAGCTGACTATCGAAGCTTCTAGAATGGAATATGAGATTATTGGGTCAATTCGATGATCAAACTGACCTAATGGTAAAAAAAAACAAAAAAAACCATGGTTTTTACGTCCCCCCCCCCTCTTCCCCAATCATAATTTTTATCTTATCTTATCTCTCCCTCTCTCTCTCGAATTTTCTCTCTGTCTACCTCTCGGCTCTCATCTCTCTTTCTCTCTCTTGGTCACTTATTTTGGCTTTTAAATTTCACTTTTAAGACTCAATTGTGTAGTGAGGACTATGGACTATCGATTATGGTGTAGATATCATAAAGCAAATGAGATTTTACACATTATAGGGATTACTTTATAAATTTTGTTTAGTTTAGTTTATTAATTTTAAATTTTAGTTTAAACTTTTAATTTAATTAATATTTATTAATATATAATTATAAACAAAAAATACTATATAATAAATATACTAATAAAACATTTAAATGAAAAATAGTAATTTTAATTACGATAATGAAATTATTTTAAACATAAATATAGAAAATTATAATATGGATTACAAAAACTCTACGGAAAGGTCTAAGGTTGCCGAAATTTTGCTTTCTCTAGTCGTCTCAACCCAAACATCTAAAAAAATAAAAAACTAGAAGAACTTCAATAGTTTGGACTCACTTTAATATAATACAACATAAAAATGTTAGGTGTACCAAGAAGAATCGACACAATGTAAATATTATTAAAAAATATCAACCTATAAGAGTTCATGTGGGCTTGGGCATCTTAAGAGGTATGCCAGACAATGCACAAAAAAAATATCCATTAGATCATAAGGAAACCCAACTCAGTGGTAGGTTCTTTGAGGCTGGAACTAGTTCACTATCAATACTGATCTACTTCATATACCACAATAATTTAGGGAGAGAAGGCATGGTCAAACTAATCACCATGATGGGTCTTTTGATTTGATTGTTGGAGGATCAAAAGGTAGTCAGTATCATACAAACTTATTTTCAGCTTGTATATCATAAGATTCCTAGGTCTACATCTAGGAATGACATACTAAAATATTATAAGTTAGATAAAGAAATAATAATTAATCAATCTAGGAAATATAGTAGAGTGGTGCTCTTGATGTATGATATCTAGACTACTCATGAGGATAGATCTTATGCATACCTCACTATCGAATATGAAGATTTAAATGGACACTAAATAAAAAAATATTAGGATTCTCAAAGATTCTCCATCCTTATGATGGTCTGGTCATTTATGATTGCATGATGAAAATCTTTAGAGAATGTAATATTATAAATAAAATATATAGTATCACATTAGATAATGCATCTAATAATGAAGTAGCCATTAACACGTTTGCTAGAACTATTATAGATGAGCCATTAAAAGAGATTTTACACGGTAGATACATGTGTCACGTCATTAACCCAATAGTACAAGTAGAGATGAAGGTTGTTTTTACTACTTTATAAAATATATGTTACTAAAATTTTTTCGTACACCTCACAAATAACAAGAGTTTGATAGTCTCTATTTGTCTGTGGGTCTAAAGAAAAAGAAATTCCAATCAGATGTGAAACACCATTTAAATTACACATGCCTGATGTTGGAGTCATGTACTGGATACAAACATGTGATATCTGACTACGTCAATAACAAGAGTTACAAACTTATTATTGATGACACTGACTTGGCTACAATAATTTCATTTATGAAATTCTTGAAGATTTTTTATGACATGACAAACATGTGTCCATCAGTTTATACTCTCATCACTTGCATTGCACTTAGGGGTATATGCAACATTAGTAGAATGTTTAGGAAGTTTAAAGATGACTCGAAATTTAGCATTATGGTTGTAGAGACAAAAACCAAGTACTTAAAGTAATGATCCACAATTTCATCTCTTTATTATTTGGCTGCCAGCATGGACCATAGGATCAAGTTGGGTGAGGTAGAGAATATTTTGATATACATATTCTCGTGCATGAAGCAGGAAGACCAACCCAAATGGGTTCATTCATGAGAAGTTGACTGAGCTATTTATATACTATGATACTAGGTATGATGGTAGTAGTAGTGAAGCTCTGAGTATTGACATGGATATCATATTTAGAGATAATAACTATTCCATTCAGTTAGCAAGGGGGAAACAATGGGGTGGACCATCGAAAAGCAGCAAGCTTTCTCGATACTTAGATACTGATTACTGCTCAATCTTATCACATACCAATAATAAGGAATCTTGATATTATATAGTGGTGGAAATCATTTGAGTCAACCTATCCCGAGCTGTCTTAGATGACACGAGATCTACTGACTTTTTCGATGTTGTGCATAGTATTGGAGTCTAGTATTTTTATTACAGTGAATGTGATTTCAAATAGAAGATATAGATTATGACCAAATATTATTGAGGTATTAGCATACATGAAGGATTGGGATGATTTAAGCTTGGGCATACAGGTTAGTGATGCAACTGTAGCAAGAGCATAAGAGTTGGTTGTTGATGATGATTCATGAGATTTTGATGATGATTGACGACGAAGATTGAACCTATTATACTACCTACGACCTACCGCTAGTAATATTAATAGCATTATATGCTAACGAGATTTATCATTTTTGGATTTTCTTTGTTAATTTATTTTGTCATTTGTGATTTGACTTTGAGGTTGAGCTTCCTACTTTTTTTTGTTATTATGTTCTTTGTTTATTCAGATAGTTACTTAAGGTAATCATGTTTAACTTTAATTTTTATGACTTTCTATTTATCTTTGAATTGATGTATTAATTTTTATCTTTTAAAAATTTAATTTTGCTTTATTATTTAATAATTTGTATGTGGTTTTAGTTGTTAATTTTATGTTGTGAATTGTAACTTGTGATAGAAATTTTTGTTTTTTTATTTTTTAATTTAACTAAATAATTAAATAATTATTTATTTTAGTATTGAAATCTATAATTTTTCTAATTTTTGAATTTTGTGATGACACGATCTATACGGGTAGTAACAGCCCAAACCAAGCCCAAAATGGCCCGAACCAAGCCCAACTTCACATGTGCAGGCACGGCCTGACCCAAACCTAGTAATAGTTATGCCGGTAGGCCATGCCAGGCCATGACTTTCTCAAGTAAGCCGTGTTAGGCACGGCATGGCACGATGGCTCGATTGGGCCACCAAAAATCGGGCTGGGCTGGCCCGACCCGACCTATTTGATACCTCTAGCTCATGCATGATGTTGTGCCTGGGATGCTTAGCCCACTTGACACTTCCAATTTAAATAATAAATTGATAAAAAAAATATAAAGGCAATTGGAACAACTAATTATCAGTCAACTACTACTCTAATTGAAAGTATAAAATTGAGTTTTTAGTAAGACTCTCAGATTCTAAGATTGATATATTTTATCGTGTATAATAGTCTATCTAAATAATTTGGATATTATTGTGTTTTTTTATAGAATAAAGATAAGATTATTGTAAAAATGATCTAGTACTTTATTAGTATACAAGGTAGTTATAAACTATTCGGAACTTCCCAATGATAGACCCCTCATTGTAATTCATCTATACTTTACCACCAAAATGATAAATTATCCTTGCTCAAGAATTATTCACACAAGTTCACATCTTTTAGGAAACTCATTTACTAACTTTGATAATTATTTTGTATATACATTTTTATTCTCCGACTTTATGTATCATATAACACTAAATTGATGTGATAATAAAAATATTTATACTTTTAGTTTCATAAAAATTATACTTGCACTATTAACATATGTTTCTTTTCAAATATCATTATTATTACTTATATGATAGAAAGTAATTTGCAAAATTGTCTCCACCTTATGAGTCACCATCAATTGCACATGTCTCATGGATTACCAATCATAATCTACCATAATAACACATTACTCTTAAACTAAATGTGAAACATTAAAAAAATATTATATACAAAACACATATCAATTAAGGGTTATTTCTTCTAAGACACACACAATAGATTGACTTAAAAACTATTTATATTTTCGCCTTCATAATTACTATACCCGCTTGATTAATTTACTTCAATGTCTGGTTTTGATGCATAAGTTTGTTTCAGATGTTATAATTAGAAGGGCTATCACTTGATTCCAAATATTACGCATGAGCATTCTTTATCGCTTACTTGTCAATATCTACCATGATAACACCCAAAAATCCACAAATAGTAAAACTATAATTTCAATTCAATATAAATATCACATCCATCAATAACAAATGACAACCCTTGGGGGCATCTTGGAATTTAGCCCAACATCTACAATACTCATTTTTGGGCATTGTATTTTCCCCTATGTGAAGTTGAAATTCATGTCTCCCCCATAGGGTTTATTCTTGTGCCTCGTGTCGCCCATTTCTCATTGATCTATCCTAGGATTGAGTAAAATTTTATTCCCATACCTTAGATTTTTGGCTTTTCTCTCATGCCATAGAATTTATATTTTTTGAATTTTTATATTTAATTTTGTGCTTTTATATGTGAAAGCTTAGGTTCAAATTTTAAGTCGAAACTCACAAATTTTAGGAATGTCGTGACTTTTTATTTTGGTCTATATAACACAAAGTCACATCTCTAGGAATGAGCAATGGCTTTGCTCACTTTTTTGATTTAGATTGTTGCATTGCTAAGAATGGTCATGGTTGTATTTTCATATTAAGAACACAAAGTCACATCACTATGATTAGTCTATGGCTTTGGTCTCTCTATTGCATCAAGTGGGCATGGCATTGGGAATGGTCATGGTTGCATTTTTCATCTCTGTAATACTAAGTCATAGTGTTGAGAATAACCATAGCTTATGTTTTTTTTTGTAATCGAAAGTTGTGGTACTGAGAATAAGCCATAGCTTTAGTCATTCATCAAGAGCAAAGGTCTCGATCCTAGAAATAGCAATGTCTTGAATATTACTCACTTAAACTTTTTTAGCTAAAAGATATGTTATTGGAGAAAAGTTTCGGTCTTTTCCTTTGACATGGTGCATCTATAATAAAATTGTCATGTCACTTGAAGATTGTCATGGCTTTTGGCACCAATGGGGTACTTACTTGCTAATACATAAAATTAATAAAATATTAGTATCGTGACATACGAAGATTACAATTCATCATAATCCTTCAAAAACTCACAATTTAGTGAAATTATTTTTTTTAAAGCCCTTTTCAATACAAACACAACTTGAATATTCACTAAAATAACTAGTATTATTTGGTATTTGTCATATCAAATAGAATTCCTTCCTATTGAGTTGTATCTCCTACAATGCATTTCATTACTTTGCATTAGCTTTATCTTTTTCTTCCTTTCTTCTCATGTACTCTTCTCACTCGGTGTCTCTTTTTTTCATTTCTACCACTAATTAAGGAACTATACATACTTTAGCTCCATCTTCATGTACATATTCCTATAATCAGCCTCCAGCTTATAATTTTTTAAAAAGGATGATGACCTCTCTCAAGTTTCCTTCTTGTCTAGTCAAAGAAAAATCAAATAAGAGTGATGATTCCTCATAAACCTTATCTCTACTACTTTCCATTGCCTCTATGTTAGCTTCAGGGATGAGTGACACTTCTTGCCAATTGTTGATTGATTCTTCCCCTTAAAGAATTCTTTTCTTCTTATTTTCTTAAGTTCTCTCTTCACACCCGCCAATATTAAGGGGGTCATACATGGGCATCATATATCTCTATATTCATTTATTAGGACTCCTTCAACTCAATATAGCATCATAATCAAATAGAGGTTAATTATTTGGCTTAAGAATTCCCCCTCTTAAAAATTAAGAATGAACTTCTCCAAGATCTTCTCCACATTGATTTTTTATCCTATGACTATGGAAAAGATCAAGATTGTCCTATTTGCATGATAGTGGAAAGATGGAGAGTTGGTTGCAAATCAAATCAAAGAATGTATAATCAAATATTTCTTTTCTATATGAGTTCTCCTTGCACTATGTGTTCATACATATTTTTTAATGAAACTCTCTATCTCTTTTCCAACCATCAATGTGTTTGTAATTTTCTTTTAGTGTAGTTGTATTGTTTGTAATTTTAAAGTCATGCCATCTATGGTCCATTACAATCCAAATATTTCATTTATAAACTCTTTATTAAAATGCACCTAAATTCCTCATACATAGTACTGCTTGTCTTGAATGTCTTCTAGGTTGGAGTAAAAATTTCTCATGATCATTGCATACCCTCATTCCATATGTGTGCAAAGTTAGTCCTGATTTATCCTATTTATCACTGGTTAGAAAGGTGGGATGAACTCACTAAACCCTCACCCACCCAAAAATTTTTCTTGGTTAGAACATAAGTTATCTATCTCCTCTTTCACGCAGTAAGAAAAAGTAGTAGTGGTGTGTTGAGTTTGGAATAAGTCTCAATGGTGGGTTGCTTATGTTGCTTGATTTTGGCCTTGTGACTCATCTCAGTCTCTTCTCTTCTCATCCCAAGCTCCAAAAGTATTGTGTTCTCTTCCATGATAACTCAATTCTTTAAAAATCTAGAGTCATAATGAGTTTCATCAGAATGGAAAAGAAGAGGAAAAAATAAATTTACAAAAAATTATGGTTAGTATTTTATATTGGGTTAGGGTTAAGGCATGTCAAATGAAAAAAATGTCAAGACTTTTCACATGGATGTAAGTTTTATTTTAAACAAATTGGTGTAACTGAGTTTGAGTGTCATTATTTTATTTGACTTGTGAGATAGCTATGATTGAGTTTGAGTGTCATGAATTTTTGTTGTACATATACAATATACACACGTTTAAGTGTATGTATACATAAAAAATTGTTTATTACATCACATAGCACAAAAAGTAAATTCTTGGATTACTCCCAAGCTTATAATGTTTAAAATCCATAACTGGACAATCATCAGATCTTCAATCCAGTAAGTAATTTTAACAGTCTAATCAAGATTCTCAATATAATCTTTCTTTTCTTCTCATCTTCCCAAATTCCCCTTCAACATTGAGTCATCTATCAAAATATTTCTTTTGGGATACTTCTAGGTGGAAACTATGACTTTGTGAAAAATCATAGAATTATTGCCTCCAATCACCTTTGAAAAAGGCATGACTTGTGAAGTCATGACATCAAGAATTACTTTATGGATCCCTTATGTGGTGGCTTTAGAAAAAGTCATGGCTTGTTCTTTAATATTTTATTTCTCCAATATCATGACTTTGCATTCTGTCATGACTTTTTCTATAGATTCAATAGGTAGAGTCACAACTTCTTTAGAAGTTGTGACTTTTTCTATTTTAGCCGCTATCTCCTCATCTTCCTTCAAATGTTCAATGAGTATCATCTTCACCTCATCTTTCTTTTCCAGTAAATCAACAATCAATTATTTAACTTTTGTTACTTGTATTTCTTCTGCACTCTAACAAATTTCATCAATAATTTATCTATGTTCTTGAATTATTAATTTTGTCATTTCAGCCTCTTCCATCACATCTTTAAAGTAGTTTGATTTTGATCCTCCAAATATTATGACTTTGAAGAATATCATAACTTCATAAGTGACTTCTTCTTCATGGCCACTCGTACTATTTTCTTTACTCTAAAATACTTTTAATTCATCATCTTTTGTATCTTCTTTGAGCCAATAATCTTTCATGAAGTCCATCCATCTGAAATCTATATTTTGCCTTATGGTGGTGCATAAGAGGCTATATTTTCTCCATCAATCTTCCTCATCAACATCTATAATTTGCATACTTTTGTAGAGGTTGAATTTTAGTTATTCTAGATATCTATTACTATCTATCCAGTAGCTAAAAATAGACATCCCTGATAATGGCCCCAAAATCTTATTATGACTTTTTTATAGTACTGAAACTAATCATTTGTGATAGGGTCAAAGAGGCTCATTGGGCGATTGTCTTTATTCCTATGGAGATAAATAAATGTAGGAATCATGGAAGTAGTAATGTTAGATATAAGTTTAAATATCAAATCAATTGGAATTATGAACAAAATTTGACAATCCAACACTGAACAAACTACTACTCGAGTTGAGTAAATAGATTTGATTTTCAGAAAAAACTTAGACTCTAAGGTTAGCTCATTTCCTTGTGTATGATGATATTTCTATAGTAGTATGAGTAATGTTGTATTTGATTGTCAAATGAATGATAGATTAATATAAAAATATTTTAGTGACCTCTTGGCATATAAGGTGACTACCATCTTTAGATTGTCACCACTAAAATAATCTCCTTAGAGTTTTACCCTTAGTATTTCACCACCAAAACTACATATTATTTAATTCATGTGTCGTTCACATGTCTACCTTTTTTAGGAAACATGTGAACTATCCTTGATGACTGCTTCATTTATGAAATTTTATTCTATGATTTTTAATATCTTAAAAGTGCAAAATTATATGGTAATAAATGCACTTTCACTTTTAACTTTGTTAGTACCATACCCATGTTAATTAATATATGTCTTCTCATAAATCTTACCTTTAGATATCATATAAGAAGAAATGACTTGCAAGGTTGTCATTATCATATGAGGCACCTCAACTTGCATGTATCTCATGGCATACATATTATCATCTGCCTCTATCTACATTTGATTCCAACACTTTTGCAAAACCCCTTGGTTTGACATTCTACTTAACTCATATATCACTTAAAGGTCAGATCTTCAAGAATATGCACACTAGATTGATATTAAGTATCATATTCATAATAATTAAGCTTACCTCAATCTTGGATTTTTAGGAATAGGTTTATCTCACGCATTAAGATTAGAAGATTATCACTTCCTTCTTATCATACCCCATGAGTCTGTTGTATGACATACTTGTAATCTTTCTATCATTATCAACACACATAAACCTATAATATAGTAAAGTCCCTAAATTTTAGGTCTAATTAACATCAATATCCATCAACAATTTAAATCACAATATTACTACAAATATAAACATTATATATTCATATCATCATAAAATGAGTACATTAAAGTTCATCACTCTTTAGCTTGACATTGGAAAAGAATTTGTGTGAGATATTTGGAGTGATATTGCTCAGCACTCCATGTATTGACTTTTTGGGTACTTTGTAGTGAATTATTGGTTTCTTATATGTAATTATGATTTTATTGAAGATATTTCACTAATTTTAAGTTTTGAAAGATTTTGACTAATATTAGTGAAATCATGGCTATTTGAGTAGAAAGTGGTAGATTTGGTGAAAGAAAGACTTGTAGGGAAGAGAGAAGTGATTGAGAGTCATGTTATTTTCTATGTCATAACTTAAGTTCATCTTCAACTATCTTACCAAGTATCTAAGACATACTTTCTTGGTGGTATTTCTACAAAGTAACTTATGGCAATCATTGGATGCAACAACTCTACTACTAATTTGATAAAGATTTTTTGCTATGCAACATAATATTCATGGTCATGATATTTTTGTAAAATCACAATTGCACTATCTCTAAAATATTTAATTATCACAACATTATTTTCAAGTTGTGGCAGGGAAGTAATCTACTTGTATAATTAGTTTTGACAAATTCCAATGCCATGATATATTTATTATAGAGTAAAAATAATAAGTGTTTTGAGTCACAACAATAGTTTCTACCATAACATTTAGTTCAAGAAAACATTACATTAGATTCATAACTTTGTGCTCTAGAGAAAAATCACCAAAGTCCAACTATACCTACTATAATGATTTTGGATTACAAAAAGTAAATGTATCAATCACAATCATTCTTTGTGGTGTGACATTTTGCTATATAGATAAAATATCAATCATGGTTGTTCCCAACACCATGACATTTTATTCAAGAGAAAAATTATTTCTATCACAACACTTTCTAGTGATGCAATATTTTATCCTTTAGAGAAATTTCTTGAGTTATGATATCCATTGGTGTCACTACTTCAATACCCGATATAAGATCCAACAAGACATAAAAGTTGTGGTCTCAAGCTAGTGTCATGAATTCCAATCGAAAGTGTCATATATAATTTATGAAGTATTTAAGCAATATTTAAAAGAAAAGAAGATAGAAGAGAGGAATTGAATTTCAATCTAAGAGTCATACAAAATTCTAAGCAGCATGATTCCAATCCCCTTATTAAGGAAAAATTCAAAGTGAATGTGGAAAACACTTATTACGTTTAGGTTTTGACACTTAGATTCATATTTGGGTTTATATTAGTAACTTTTGATTTGCCCAAGATACCCTCAACAGATTTAATGCAAATTCTTCCTCAAAATTGTGAGGAAGATTTTGCTTGTGATATGTTTCATCTTGGGCAAATCCAAGATGAATCTAAACTTAATAAGTATTACCCACATTCACTTTGATTTTTTATATTATTAAATTGATAGACATGTTATTGTGTGTGATATCTAGGGTTAGGTATACCATTGGATATGACTATGCATGATATCTAAGGTTAGGTGTGTGTGATAGATATATTATCTTTATATTATTAAATATTTGTGTTAAAGTTATATTATGAAAAGTTGAAAGATATCAATATGTTATATAATTAATATTTATGTTTTTTACTATATCATAGTTTTCAGCTTGTCAGTCATGATAGATGGTGATAGCTATACCATTTAAAGATATCAAATGGCCTAGGCGGCCTAGGAATGGCCTGCGACCGGTCTGGTTCAGCCGAGTAGGGATACCCCATGGCAAGCTTCATGTTGTGTTGGGGCGGCATGAGCCATGCTGAGCCTACATAAGCCATGCCTCATGTCAGGTTAGGCATGACCCATGTGCTTGGCCTGGTGGCAAGGTAAACTAGCCTGGGTGAATGCCCGACTAGAGCCCCGTCTGACGATCATCTAGATAGTCACTCGGGTGGTCTATTTTGTTATTTTTTTTAAAACAATTAGATGTTGTGATAGGATGGTCTAATTTTTTTTAAAGTAATTGGTCTAATTTTTTTTAAAGTAATTGGTCACGTGGCTGATATTAAATGGATGTCCTTGTAAGCCAGCCATTCATTGCATTTTCACATAATGAGTTTCATATGCATCATTCGGCATGGTTTGGCACGTCCATGCACTTGGTTGTGCTGTCGTGTTGTGTTGGGCTAGTGGACCATGCCACCAGTTGTAGAGGTGTCAATGAGACTTACCATGATGGTGTGACATTTTTTCTAGGCTTAGTCAGACTACCATGTCATGTCATGCCAGGCATGGCACGGTGCATGGTTCATCGGCCTAGTAATGCACGATGGGCATGGTTGTGTTGATAGTACTATGCATAAAAAATTGCCATGTTGTTGACTAATTTCAATTGGTCACGTGGCCACTTTTTTTTTAAAATGGATCTCCCCATGACAGGGCGGTCGGATTAAAAAAAAAAGTAAAATGACCAGACTGACCACCCGACAGGAAACCATCAGGTAGTCACCCATGATTGTTTACCTTGCCGTCGAGCCAGGCACATGGGTCATGCTTGGCCTACTATGAGGAATGGTTCATGTCGGCCCAACACGGCACGAACCATGCCAAAGGGCTACTCGGCCCAGCCTGAGGCATAGTTCCAAACCATGATGTGTCGGACCATGATTTGTTAAATTGGATTGGGCCCCATGACGAGCCCTGACTGCCTAGCTTTTTTGACACACCTAGCTATCATGTCAGGCCTGGCATGACACAAATATTTCACCATGTCATGTCTGGCATGACATGGTGGCATGACCATGCCTTGCAAAAATCAGCCATACTAGCATGCCACTACCCAAATGACAACTTTAATACCATGGGACACATTTAGATGATACAGTAAGAAAGAAGAAAGAATACTCTAGCTTTAATGCTTGGGATAAATCTTTATGAGAACTAAAGATTGATATAAGTTTAATTTCTATAAGTATGAAGAGGTATCAAATGGGCTATGTCAACATGGCACAACCCATTTTTGGGTGGCCTAGTCAGGCCATTATGTCATGTTAGGCACATCCCAGTTGGGAATTCATGACATGCTAGGCATGACATAATTGAGATTATGCACAACCTAGCATGACCCAATCGACATGAGTCTAAGTAGTCTCGTGCCTTTTGTGTTGGGTTATTTTTGGGTCGTGTCACCAAACTAGATCGTGCCAATTTTTTTGGGTAGCCAACAACCCATAGCAGCACTTGGCTGACACCATCTAGTTTCAATGTCTGTCACCCATTTGGTTGTGCCCGTCCATGCATACGCACACAACCAACCACGTGGCGGGCTCATTAAAAACTATACCATATGTCTCAAGCTAGGTGGGTTTTAAAAAAAATCTAATTTTTTATTTTTGATTGGGCAGGCCAAACATGGGCCATGTGGATCACTCCCACTTCCCGGTCTATGGCCTTGGTTCACGGTAACCATGCTGGTGGACTGTAACAATGAGCTATGCTTTCGGTTCATACCTGGCCTAACATGAGGCACATGCACAACACCCCCTAGCCCAGCATGACATGAGTCATGCCTTAGGCCAACATGTCCCAGGTTTAGGCATAGTTTTGGATCGTGCCATGCTTGCCAAGGCATTACTTAATCGGGCCATGCCTTATGTCATGTTCATCCCGGGCCGCTCGACCCACTTGCTACCTCTAAGTATAGTGCTCATCAAACCAAAGTTTGAATGCATTTATATCCAATCTGTTATGCATATTGTAGAAAAAACTAGCATCTAGTAATTTAGGGATTAAGTAGAATATCTATAAGCTTTACCATAGCATGAGAACCAAGTATTGATCATGGTAGCTGATGATATGTAAGTCATGAGAGACATGAAAGAGGAGGTGACCCATATGTTGGTGATAGCCCAAAGAGTCAAATTCTCTTGTATGATTTCTATATGTAAGATTCATAGGAAGATGTATATTAATTGCCATGAGTATGATACTTATAAAGTCAAAGCATAAACATCCATATTATCTCATATCTTTAAGATATTAAAGGTTTGAGAATAAGAATGCATATTCAAAGTAATCATCAAGAGTAGTTGATGATTTGCCTAAAAGAAGTACATATGCTAATGACCCACAAATGGAACATTATGTTACTTTGATGGTGAAATATCAATGGAACAACAACGAGGGAATCATCCTTTGTTGTGAGAGTCCAGTGATAATATTCACCTTGTATGTCAAAAAGATACTTGAGCATTTTCATACTAATCTACCCATCCATTTAACAATCAATTACAACATTGTTTATATACTAGAAAAATACCCTTATACACAAGAAAATTATCCAATCCTAGAATCTAAGTATCGTACCAAAAACTCATATTTATCGACTCAAATCAAGCATTAATTATTTCACTATTGATTACTTGAACTACCAACTCAATCTTTATGATATTAAAATTTAGATTTACATTTATTTTACAACTTCTATGGCACATATAGTTGTAGGCCTATGTTTGATGAAAGAAAATTATCCAATGAGATTTTGGGATTATGTCAATCTACAATAAGATTTGGCACCCTCGCAAAGTCACGAAAGGCATCTCGTGAAATCAAGGGTTTCCAATTAATTTTTTTTTGGATCACCTTAAATTTGCTCTTAATTGATTATTGGAGGTCTCACTACCTAGGGGTTTCCATGCTCATGGCTTGAAATCTAATCCCCACACACACACACACACAGCTCCCCCCCCCCCTCCTTTTTTGTGAAAAACTCTAAATGTTACTTTTATATTGTGTAGTTTAATGCGATTCTTTAAGATAAAAGTTGATAAGTTGGTTTGAGGTTGTAAAATTCTTGTCTTGGTGAATCTTTTCTGAAGTATAAATGTCATGCTAGCAAGAATACCTCGACTCAAGTAACTCCTCTCTGAAGAAAAAAAGTCATTGTGGTAAGAATATTATGACCGAGACAATTATTCTATAGAATACAAAGTCATGGTACTAGAAATAGTCACACCTAATATAAATGTTTGAGTCAAAATCAGGTAGAAACTATGGCTGCAACTGAAGTCTTTACTCACTATAATGCAAAGTCATGATAGAAAGGATATTTTGACATAGATACTTACTATTTGGATTACAAAGTCCTAATGAAAGATATTGCCATGATTAAAATTACTTATCATTATGTAAATTTTGATTTTGTATTGATTAAGTCATGGTACTAAAAAATGTTATGACTTTTTATACTAGTGTGATATTTGGCTATCATGATGTGAAAATAAGATTTTGATATCCTTGTTTTTTAGAGATAATTTGGTCGTGACTCCAAGAAAATACCATAGCTATGAAGATATTGTATAGTAAAAAGATTGTGACAACTTAATGATAGAGTTAGTACAAATAAAGATTGCTATAACTATTTTTATAGAGTCATTATCAATAAAGGATATTATAACTACTTAATATGCTTGTGGTATGGGTAACTAAGTCATGACAGGAAAAATATCTTGACTCTCATAATTTTATTTCTCTCTAAGTTATTACTCTATCGAGTTTACTAATTTTACCCAAAATATGTCTGATTGTACTAATATTTATTAAATTTCATTAAAATAGTCATTAGTGAAATATAATTATTTAGTGCTTCAATAACTACAAATACTTTAATAATTTTTTTTAAATGATCACAAACACTTCAATAATTACATGCCAAATAACTCAAAAAAGTAAATATGTAGAGTGTAGAATAGCATAGCCATTTTCACTAGCTCAGCATCAGCTTTTATTTTTTACTTTTTATTTTATTAATTATTATATTATAGTAATGATATATATGGTATAAATAAAAAAATTATTGAAAAAATAAATATAAATTTCTCTAACATTAAAAAAACATTACAAAAAATATCTAAAAATGTAAATAAAATGACAAAAAATTGAATAATTATGTAACTATAAAAGCAAAAGCATATTAGTTCAATATTAGTCTATATTATCACAGCTCGTCTTAGTATCCTCATTTTTATTTGTATCTATTTCATCATAAAAATTTATGTTCTATAAAATAAGTATTATTGAAACTCCATAATAATATTACACCATGAAAAATATATTATACAATGGAAGTACTATGTCAATGAGTTGATAGGATCATGACATACAAATATCATCTTGACCAATTAGATAAAGTTTTGACCATTAATAGATGTCAAAACTATGTGAGATTCCATTATTTTGTCCTTATCCAAATACCTCCAAAACCTACCAATTTCATAACTATTCATTAAAATCTATCAAAATTCCTAAGTAATGAAATTGTTCTTTAATTATCTTATTTCTATGAATACATTCTATCATTAATCACCAAAATAAATAAGAATCTTTGGTAGTTTGAATATTGAACAAACACCCACATTAAATAGATCACTATTCCCATGCAATAACTTATCCCTCCATAATAAAGAATTCTTCAACATCTCTAAGAAATTCTAAGACTATGTTTGAGTGTCATAAGATCTCAAAATAATGGAGCAACTTCAAGTGGATATGTTAATAGCTATGATGGGGTTTGGGTTCCATGACAGTACTCATGGGTCATTAGATATGTACTATCACAAATTTGGTGTATATAAGTATTTATTATATCATACATGTAAAAAAAAATATTTTTGAGTTGCCTCCAAAGTAATATAACATTTAATATTCATAGTTAGATCATCAAAATCTCTTTTCCTCAATTGAAGTTCTCGACTATCCATACAAGCTTCTTAATAATCTATTTTGCCTTATTCTTATTTATTTCTTTATTTGGTTTTACTTCGACTCTACTTGTTTCTTAAGGCCTTCTTTTCATTGGATGTCATGACTATGGCTTCTTCTTTTATGTGGGCTTGTCCCTTTTCTTCCTAGATCTCCAATATCATGGTGCTGAGTATAGAAATGTCTTTGTTCTTAAGCTTTTCTTTTGCCTTTTCTTCCTAGATCTCCAATCCAAACTCATGGTGTTGATAGTCATAACTTTGCCTTTAAGCTTTCCATAACATTTTCATGCTATGATTTCAAAGTTGTAGAACTATTTATAGCCATGGATCTCCAATCTCTGAGAATTTGCATTACATTTCTCAGACAAACCTATAGGTTCCTTCAAGTGATACTAAAGCAAATCAAATTGTCACTTCATCATATTACTCATATTTCTTTTATAAACTTTATATAGTTCGGTATTTGGGCTAGAGCTTCATCAAATGATATATTTACTTTCAACTTCCAAAATATTTTGAGAAACTTCTTGAAATATTCATCCAATTTTTTCTTTCTAAACTATTATATAAATGAAAGATTTATCAAAAATGTATTCTTAGCTTCATTTTGATTTATTTTGTTATCTTCATAGCTTTAGGTAACCTTCATTCACTCATCTGTTTCTTTGTTTCTCTCCTTTTTATCTTTGGGTGAGATTTGGACTTTCATGTCCTCTAGAATCATAGCTTTAATTGGTATCATAATATCATATCCTTTATCTTTTGAGCTTTCTTCAGTCAGGTTCATAGCTTCTTACAAAATTTTATTTAAATCCATGACTTTTGAAAGAATCATGATGGTATTAACCCTAAAAGTTCTAGAATCTTATTGTTCAATGTAATGTCTTTATAGTTATTTCTCACTTCTAAGAAATATAGAAGTACAATTCATTGGATTTTCTTTAGTATCACTTGACAGATCATTTACTCATTTTTCATTCATTGATAATGACAACTATCCAATTTGACTTTCTATATTCTTCATCACCAAACTCGTTTGATGTATTCTTGCTTCAAGCATTCCCATCTGATTGTCTTTTGTATTATTTCTTTTTTTCAATTCTAGTAAGATGGCATGCATATCTTCTTTTAATGTTGTCTTCTCTTCTCTTCATGATGGTTAACAATTCAAGCTTGAGCTTCCTTAATTAATGTAGCTCATCATTATATTCCTAATATTTTTGAATAATTGCCTAATATATTATAGTCTACTCCCATCACCTCCATTTGAAAAATTCTCATGATTTATCATGTTCGTATATTAATGCATTAAGACATTATTGTTGGGTAAATATATGTACCATTTGCTTTAAATTGGGTTGGCTTCTTCCATTTGATAAATGAGATCCATGTCTCCCAATTTATATGGATGTAAAATGATAATCTATCTCAAATCTCTTCTCTTTTCTTCTTGGATATAAAGCTTCCTTAAAAGAACCATTCAATCTTCACTTTAATTGATGTGAATTGATCCATCTCCAATACTCCAACTTATATTCTTCCAAATGAATGATTTATTGTAGTTAAATATTTATTTTTCGTTAGCTCATCAAACAAATAATATGTCTTCTCTAGTGATTTATGGATAATCAGTATTCCACCAGCCATATCAAACACGTACCTCATTATATAATTCATCCTATTGTATAAAGTTTTGTCTTAGGATCACAACTTGAATCCATGGTGAGTACATCTCAACAATTCCTTAAATTGGTCCTAAGCATCATATAAAGTCTCATTTTCATCTTGCTAGAATTAGCTTATCTTGCTCCATAATTGATAAGTAACTTGAGGCAAGAAGAACTTAGTGAGAAATGCCCTCACTAGTTCATCCTAACTCTTAATGAAGCTACTAGGTAAATATTAGAACCAACTTCATGTTTTATTCTTTAATGAAAACAAATATATATGTGACCTTATTGCATTGGGGGTAACTCTATTTATTTATATATTGCATATCTCAAAAAATTTTATGATATGCCCATTAGGATCCTCTGAT
Source organism: Sapria himalayana (assembly GCA_029783825.1). Classification (NCBI taxonomy): domain Eukaryota; kingdom Viridiplantae; phylum Streptophyta; class Magnoliopsida; order Malpighiales; family Rafflesiaceae; genus Sapria; species Sapria himalayana. The sequence continues at coordinate 10,534,817 of JAREIK010000088.1, forward strand.
GCCCTTCCATTGTATTGGTGTTGTAGAACCATAACTATAAGACTCATCTTCAACTTAAAGTAAGTTGCTTCTACTTGTTTCAATTCAATACTCTGGTAACTATCCATTATCATATGCCTCTAATAGTATCCCAAGGTGTGGTGGCCAATAATTTATTAGTTAACTTTCCAGTTACTACCTATTGGCTCTCTATTACTACCATTCTCTCCATATGTTTTTCATCAACTCTTTATTTAGCAATATTTCTTCTAAATCATTTATTTTTGGGTCTAAAAAAGTTAGTTTAATCCCAGAGCTTTAGCTAATAGAAGGGTACTCAAAAAAATAAAAAAGATACAAGCCAAGTACTAAAATACACCTACCCACTCCAAAGTCCAAACAAATTAACAAGACTTAGAATTTAAATTCAAAAAGATTTATCAAATTCATTACTATCTAAACTACTAAAAAAATTATTATTTTATAAAAAATAATTATGTCAACTTACATTGAATAAATAAACTAGATAATCCTTGGTAATGATGTTTACAATTTATTGTGAATTTCTTATGCCACCTAATTCTGTTGGTTAGAGGTGTCCCAAAAGCTCATTGATGAGAATATTTCATCAATAAAGATCTATAAGTACATTGTCATATAATTATTAAAAATGACTTTCATCTAGATATTGATCACACGTGGATTATATCAGTAATTTAGTTATTCATTAATGAGAGAACTCAATTGTAGTAAATTGGATATTTTGATTGTGGGATCAATCTTAGATATAAGGGTTTATTCATTTAATTTATGTAGTACATATTTAAATTGGCTTAAATTATATCATGTTTGGACAAAGAATAAATAGTGTGATATTGTGCAATGACTCCTTGCCCTAATAGCCTATAAGGTAGTTATCATATTGAGTGTGTCCCAATGGTATTCCTCTCGTAATTGTCTATTTAATACATTACCACCAAGATAACAAATCATCTTTACTTGATAGTCATTAATATCTCATATGTTTTAGGGAACTTGTCAACTACTTTTGATAGTTACTTTAAAAATACATCTTTTTTTTCTTTTCTCAAGTGTCATAAAGATCGCGAATTAATATAGTTTATAAAAGTTTATAATTTTGGGTTCGTATGCATCATAGTCATATAATTAACATATATCATCTAATGTTTTACTGATGAAAACCATATAAGTGAAAGAAACTCATAATAGGTATCATCACCTTATGAGTCAAACCATACTTATGCATATCCTAAGTAGATATGTCAAGTGAGCCAGGCGACCAATGAACAACATGAAGCATAGCCCAAATTATTAATGTCAAGCTTGATACAACAAAATCTAGATCCATGCATGCTTGAGCCACAACTCATGCTGTGCTGGGTTGGAGCTAGCCATGCCTCATGTCGAGCGAGCTTTGAGCCATGTGCTTGGCCATGAGGCAAAGTCCACTAGCATATTGACCAGTGACTAGGCATGGGTGTGTCATGAGTGATGTCATGCATTGTTAGGTAACTTCTCTATGGGGTTGGGTTTTTTTAAAATAAATAAACGCAAACAAGAATGCTGGGTTCAACTTACATGCCCATCTGTTCCCATCCGGGGCCTTCGGGACTCAACCAAAGTCAGCTACTCATTTCATTATCACATAATGGGTGTCGACATCAACAAGGTCAATAGCAACCTATCACTTTTATTTCTTTTGAAAAACATTAAAAAAAGTCATTGCCATCAAATTATTATTAATGGCTGCACCAGAAATCCAATGAATATAAGATTTCTTGCCATATAAATTATAAAAAAAAAATTAAAAGAATAAAAAAATATAATTTTTTAAACTAAAAAAATTCTACATATAGAGATTATAAATTTTATGAATTTATTCTAATTTCTCTAATTCTTTCTTCTCCTATGACTCTCTCTTATCTCTTCTTCCTATGTTTCTAACTTTTTTTATATATTTTTTACTATTGTTATATTTAATTTACTTATACACAATGCATGTTTCAGCTAGAAATTTTAGTATAGGTCAGATATGGTATAAAAATTAATTAGACTAACAAAGTAGTTGCACTGTTGTGATTAAGATACATTTTTTTTTATTTTAAAATTTTTTTATTAGTTTTATTTATAAAGTATTCAAAGGATCTTAGGGTAGTTAGTATTGTGTAAACCTACTTCTAATATACTTATCATAGGATTCTTAGGTCAATGAGTAAGAATGACATTATAAAATAGTATAAATTAGAAAAATAGTTAATAATTAACATATTTAGCAAATATAGTGGAGTGACATCCATAACATCTGATATATGAACTACTCTAATAATTTATCATTTATATACCTCACTGCCCACTATGTATATTCAAAATAGAAACTTAATAAAATAATTTTATGATTTACTGAGATCATCTATTTTCACTATGGCCCTACCATATATGAGTGTATGATGAGTATCAATAGAGAATATAATATTCAAAATAAAATATTTAGTATACCTTTCGATGATGCTTCTAATAAAAAAGTAGCTATTAGTATGTTTGTAATAACTATTAGAAATGAGCCATTATTGAAAAATCACACCTAATTAAGTGAGATTTTTCATATTAGGCAAATATGTCATGTAATTAATATGATAGCACATATAGGAATGAAAGCTTTTTTTCTGCATTTGAAAAAAAAAGAAATTTACTAAACTACCTTAGGATGCATATTAAAAAAATAAGAGGTTAGAACTCTCTATTTGTTAGTGGGCCTAAAAAAAGAAAAAATTATAAATAGATGTAAGACATTGTTAGAATTATATATACATGATGTTAGAGGCATATGTTGGCTACCAATATGTGATATCAGATTATGTCAATAGTAAGAGTGATAAACTTATTTTTGATGATTCTAACAAAGATACAATAATTTACTATATTAATTTTCTGATGATTTTTATAATATAATGAACATGTATTTGTTTGTGTACACTCTTAACACTTTCATTGCACTTGGATGAATGTGTGGAGTTGGTAGCATGTTTAGCAAGTATAGAGGTCACCCTACATTTAGTGTCATGGTTGTTGAGATGGAAATCACGTATTTTAAATATTAGTCCTCTATTCCATCTTTTTATTATTATGCTATGTGTATGGATCCTAGGGTTAAGGTGGATAGAGTAAAAATTAATTAACTTATTTACATATAATGATACTAAGTATGATAGTTGTAGCCAAATATTGACTATAGATATGGATACCATATTTGGAGATGATTACATTTCCATTTAGTTAGCTAGGGGCAAATGATGGGGTGATCCTTCAAATAGGATCAAACTATATCGATACGGAGATACCAATTATTACTTATCATCATATGATGATGATGATAGAAATTTATATAATTTGTTTTGGTGGAAATTATAAGAATCCACATATCTCAGGCTCTCTAAGATGATACATGATCTATTGACCCCTCAACTGTCTAGCATAATATTAGAGTTTGCTTTTTCTATGGTAGCCATTTTATTTTAGATAGAAGATTGAGACTACTATTAGATATCCTAAAGATATTTATATGTAAAAAGGGCTGGGAAGATTCGAGATTGGAGAATCATGTAATGTATTAGAATTGTTGGCATATGATGATTCATGAGACATAGATATCGAGGATATTGAGGCTACAACTAGCAATACCTTCAAATGCATACATGATGATGATGATCTATACATGTATTCATAATACCATACCACAAATACTAATTCGTGACTCATAATTTTTGATTATTTTTTTTTTCATACGATACCAAATTATCATTATTTTTTTATTTCATTTAGTTATGTCATTATACACTCATGGTCTTATGAGTTATGCTTCATTGTATGTTTATATATTTATGTATCATATTCTAATTTTGATTATTGAATGAAATATATATTATTTTTCATTTTAAATACTTATATTTTATATTTGAGGCAAATGTCAAAAAAATTAATTATTAATTTTATTTTAATTCATTTAAATGTAATATTTTTAATAAAAAATAAAATATAAATTAAAATTTTAAAATATTTTAATTGGATCTCTACCCAAAATAAAAACCAACATGATTTGGCATGTACCAATATTTTCCAACATGACTTGACACTACTATAGGCCAAATGCTATGTCATGGGCCTAATGGTTTGGTAGTTATGCCATGTTGGGCATGACATAGTGGCATAGCTAGGAAACATAGAAATAGGTAGTACCAACATGACATGACCCATTTAACACCTATAATCCCAAGGATTACCTATCATTATTCTTCTCGGTAATGACGATACTCTCACACTAAAGGTAAAACTCTTAAGATAATATTTTATAAAATATTCATTCCAACTGAGAATTAGTTAAGATGTGTATAATGGATTATTATGTAAAAAAGTATTCTTACTTTTAACTTTGTAAGCATCATAATATATCCATATTTTGAGGTTGAACATATAGGATTATCTTGAGCATCATAGTTGGAAGGGTTGTAACTTCCTTCTAACCATATGCATAAGTGAGCCTCATGGTTTACTTATCACATTCTGCCATGATAATCTCACATAAGCCTACCAATAGTCTAAAGCCTAGTTTAAGTTCTATCTAATTACCCATTCATCAATATCTATAATAAAACATAAATCAAACGCATTCATTAATATAAAATCAAGATATACAAACCCTAGACTACATGCAATTTTGATGTAAAATTATCAAATCTACCCAAGAGATGGAGGGTGGGGGTTTGAAAGTTGTGCTTCTTAACTTTAGGAATTAGCATAAAGGAAGAGTATGAAAATCTCACTTTATTGTGGAGCTTTTAAAGTGTATGAAGAGTATGCAAATATGGAATTAGCATAAATCAAACACAACCATCTCTTACTTTCTTGTGGATCTTTTAAAGAGTATAAAAATCTTCTCTAGGATTTGGTAGATGTATCATAGTTTTGCTCGTTGTATTAAGGAAGAAAAAAATATGGGGAGCTCTTTGAAATTTTTCTTTCTTCCTTTTATATACTCTGGCAATTATGCATTACATTAAGTAGGAAATTATGTCAATCATATGAAAGCCAGAACTTTGGCCTTTATCTCTTAAGTTTGAGATTATAATTTTAGAAAATAGTTATGACTCTAGAATGTATCTTAATCGTTCAATAATACAAAGTCGTCATGCTAATCAATGACCATGACTTGGGTCTAATGTCATTGTAACACAAAGATGCGGCACAATGAAGTGGTCATGGCTTCATGTGTTTGTCATTTTTATTCTTCATAAAGGGTCATAGAGTTAGGAAAGTTTATGACATTGTGAATGACTTCCAATATAGTTTTATAGTCATGACATTGGGTAATGGCCTTAGTATTGACATTGATCTCTCTTTATAACAATATGCTCATGGCATTAGATAAATGGATGCAATACTTAGAAAGCTTATCGTATGTATAATGTTTCCATGACATGGAGAAATGACTGTGGAACATAAATTGTCCCTTCATGTGTCTCAAGTTTCTTTGGTATCATAAGTGGTTATAGCAATAGCCTTCACTTTTCTCATATATCAAATTATTATGACCCTACAAATATGCCACCCCACTAATAATTAGCCAAAACCTCATAGCTTTGCATTCCTTTGAAGACAAGAGTCATTGTCATGGGGAATGACTATACTCAAGTAATACATTCACAATATTTTGTATACCAAAAGTCATTACACAAAATATTTATTGTGGCTTTTGCCTGAGTAGTTTTGGCTTTTAATTTTCTATAGTTCAAAAGTCATAACTTCGGTAAAAGGTTAAAACTCTAACTCGAGACTACTAAGTCATATTAAAGATAAAGTCATGGTGCTAGGACATGACAATGACATTTAGTACCTATGGGGTACTTGATTATTATGACAAAAAATTAGTGTCATATTCATTTAAAGTGTATGAGATAAGTAAGACTATGATTCAATTATAAAATTGCAATCACAAAAATATATTGCATAGTATAAGGATTATGCTAATGAGTTGGTAGGGTCATGACATACAAATATTGACATTACCAATTTGGTAGAGTTTCTACCATGAATAAATATCAAAACTATGTAAGACTCTAGATGTTATCCCTCAATCAAACCCCTCTAATACCTATCAATTTTATGACAATTCATCAAATCGACCAAAACTCTAAGATCATGAAATTGATCTATAATTATTTCAATTTTCATGCCTATATATCATCACAAATCATCATAATATATAAGAATATTCAATAGTTTGAGCACTAAACAATTACACTCTTCTATCTAGTACTTGATTCATGAAATAATTTGATTATTACTATTGATAGTGATACAATATATCTACCCTATCAGATAATTGTTTTAACATTATTGTATATGGTTATGAGGAGACAAAGTAAGTGAAAATACTTCAAGGATAAGTTATATGTGAGGTGGAGGACTAGAAAAAGAAGTATGTGGCTTAAAAGCCTCCTAAAGGCTACTGAAAGATTGAAAAGTGTGGATAAGCTAAAAATGTGTTGCTAGAAATATAGGTTAGCTAGGAACTAAAAGAGGTACTACTAGAGAAGCCAACAAGTCAATCGATAAATTTGAAGTCACAACCTAGGCATGAGTTGGCTGGGTATATGTGGAATCATCCATTGATGATGAGGTCCATTTTTCGAAAGCATATATTGCTCATGTTGATGAGGACACATGATATATTGACACATGTTCATCATATCACTTGAATCCTTATCAAATCTGATTTAAGTATTATGAATCATTTAAAGGAGGAAATATGACAATGAGAAATATCTCAATAGTAAATATAGTTGGTTTTGGGAAGGTGAAAGAAAAACATATGAAGGAACCATCAAATTCCATCTGAGGGTGATGCACATTTTTGGTTTGAGTAGAAATCTTATCTCAATAAATATAATAATGGATGATAGTGTCAAGTTTTTTTATGATGATAAGAAATGAAAGATGACTTGAGAAGCAATAGTAATTACTCGAGGAACAAGGTGTGGAACCTTATACATGCAGCAAGAAACTACCATCATGACTTTGGATAGCAGGTTCTTATATTCTAAGAAGTAAGAAGACATGGAGAATAGGCAAGACATGCAATAGAGCCTATACATGATAAAGAAGTCCACTAGAAGTCTAGAGTCATGATATCAAAATATAGAGTCACAACAAGTTCTATAGTCGAGGCATGAAAACATAGTGTCATGACAAAGTTTGGAGTTCTAACCTAGGAAGATGGTATCAAGAAAATTGGGAGTTGAGATGTGGAAATATGGTGTCACAATAAGTTCTAAACTTAATACATGGAAACATGGTGTCATGACATGCTCTAGAGTTGAGATATAAAAAAATGGAGTCACAATATAAAACCCCAACATCACAACATGGAACTAGATAGAGAAATCAAAGAAGGAAGTGTAAAATTGAGGAAGCCCTATTGGAATCACAACATAAGAACACAATAGGATGATAGGATTTAAAACTAGCATTAGAGAGTTCAAGATTGTGACTGGGAAGCACAAGGTTGCAATAGAAGAATAGATAGCTGATCGATAATTTGGAGTCATGACATGAAAACATAAAGTTGCAACACATAAACATAATGGGATGATAGAAGAATATGTAATGACATCAGGGACTTGAGCACATCACTAAGAAAAATCAAGGAAATATATCATTGAAGAGGATGGTGAAAGAAGTATCAATTTATTCAGGAGGGCTTGAATTTTGTGAGGACTATCTGTATGGAAAGCATATGTAGAAGAAATTCAAAGCGAAAGCTAAAGATCAACAATAATACTAGACTTGATACATATTAATTTGTTGGAGGAATACCATAGGCATGACATGGGAGATTAAGGTATTATATTTTTTTTGTTGATGACTTCTCTATATATACATGAGTTTGCTTCATCCAGAAGAAACTCAAAGTACTAGAGAAGTTCATGAAATTCAAAGTTTAGTGGAAACTTAGATCAATAAGAGGATAAAGATTCTATGAATGAAAAATGATATAAAGTATTTTTTGGTTGCTGTGTTCTATGTCGAGAAAACAATTCTAGGTAAAACAAAATCAAAATGATACCACAATAGAATGATTGGCGAAAATGCTGAAACAACCAATAATGGAAATGTGAGGTGCATGATAAACTGGGCACTCTTGAAACTAGAATTTTGGGCAGAAGAAATAGCCATAACATGCTACCTAAAAAAACCATACTCTCATATTAGTGGTGAAGTATAACATACCCTTTGAGGTATTACATTAGGAAAATCTAAGTATTTTCCATTTTGGGTATTTGGATGTCTTGCAAACATACATATGTCAAAAATAAAGAATGAACAAGATGGGCTTCAAGTTATTGAAGTGTTAGTTCCTCGACTACATAGAAAGTATCAGGGGTTACATGGTGTGGAACTTATAAATGGGATGTGTAATCAATAGTCAAGATGTAGTATCCAAGGAGTGCAAGAGTAGAGAGGTTCCTGGAAATCACGACATGCTTGATAGTTCTGAAGCAATAAAGTCAAGACATATAAATACTAACTCATGACTTATCCATGTCACAACATCAAAAAATGGAATTGCAAATCCATTCCACTGGTGGCATAGACTTTTCTAATGAAGAGGTGGAGTAGATGGGCTAATGAAGACTTTATTGGGGTTGAATTTATCAAGGTAATTGATACATTGAGAAGGCCTACATGGGTTAAGAACTCACCTTAAAGGTATGAGGAAAATACATACCTTGCTCTTTAGGTTATAAGAGAGGAGCCAAGCATTGTGATGAAGGCAAGAACACCTAAGGATCCAATGTAGTGGGAACAAGCTAAAGAAGATAAGTATACAACATCAAAGAGACTAATGAAATTAGCTCTGAATCATAAGAAATTTGAATGAATGTGGATGCTGAAAGCATCTAGTGGTGTAGGCATGAGACTGGAAGGAAAAAGAGGTATTCTCCAAGTGGGAGAATATTAGGATTTGTCCACACTTCTCCCAAAGCTACTATATATTTTTTTGAGGTGTGACCCAGTCTTTTGGAGTCGTAAGTAGACTAAAGTTTGAATAACTAATGGAGTTCATAGTTTTGACATGAATGAAGTTGCAAGCTATTTTATATGGTTGTGATTTGAAGCTATGCTTTAGAATAATGAACTATATTGTGAAGTGATGACTCCACTTAAGATGTCATATGTGTTTTGTAGTAGCAACATGGAATTATGATGTCACGACTCAACATAAAAGGATACTTGTGTTATGGTATTTCAATTCTATATTGTTGTGGCACAACATTTTTGTAGTCGAAACCTATTCTATTATAATATGATTGATAACTTAAGGATTTAAGTCATGACCTATTTTTTTGGGTTGCGACATAAATGAAGTCAAAACATATTATGTGCAATCACGACTTAGAACTTATGTGTAAAAGATTTTTTACTTACTACATAAAGGCTTGTAAATTGGAATATGTATAATGCATTTAATGTTAGAAAGCAAAATGATATCAATGCTCAACCATTAAACATGAATAATAGTAAACAATTTCATATTAGTCTATCTGTTGTTATTCTTCTCTTTCACTCACTCTCTCATGTGAGAGATTGATTCGCCCCTTTCTCAAAATTTTAAACTAATGTAGTAGAATCCCTACATTGATTCTTGGTTAGGTATTAGGTGGAGGCTATGCTATGAACCACAAATTCATCCTTTATATTAAAGGTATTGTTGCACAATGGTGCAATTTGCTTTTTGAGGCTCTAACACTTAGTGTGACAAAAGAAAATTGATATTAATTTATGTTAAACTAATATAAAAATCAATTGAAATTACTCAAATCGTTTAACATTCAATTCTAAAAGTACATAATCTTTGAAAATTCTTTTACTAGGCCACCCATCACTCATTACAAATTTGTAATGTGATTTCACTATCAATGGCAAAATTAAAATGTTTTTTTATACAAAGTTAAACTTGATTTTTGTTATAGATATAAAAGAACTAGCTATAAATAGAATCTATGTTGAGAAAAAGTTTTTTGAAGTCTTTAAGATACATTTATTGAAAAACTTTGTATCTAGTTTATGGCTTAGGCAAATTTGAAAAATAATTTCAATAGTTTACTATTTTATATATAAATTACTAAATATTCTTGTATATTTTTGCTACTATTAGATGATGTCTAAGCATATAAATAGTCATAAATAGTTCAATTTTATGACTTTGGAGCTTTGGTTGATTTTAATGAATAATTATGAAATCAATATATTAATGATTTATGGATCATTGAGCAGTTTTAGTATCTATTCTTAGCTGAAATTCTACTTATATGGTCTTGACAATATTTATATATCATGACTCTACTATCTCAGTAGCACAACTTGTAAACTATGCAACATATGTTATTTGGCTATTATATTACTATGGAATTATAGTCATTCTTATATTGTAACACATAAATAGATGTGATATTAATTTTACATTGTAGTAACCTAATACTCCACTATTGTTAATAATCATGGCCACTTCCTAGCAATATGACTTTATCCTAACCAAGGCTTTGTATTTTATGATAGAGTCATCACCTTTTCACAAAACTATTACTTTGAGATACAAAAAGTTATAAAGTCAAAATTATTCATGCCAAAGTTGTGACAATGTCATAACTTGTGGACATAAAATGTGACAAAAAGAATTTACTAGAGGATGGCCACTTTCCAAGGCCACAATGTTTTCCTTTAAGAGAAACCAAAACTAGGACATTGATACACATGCTAATTGACAATACCGTGACCATTCGTAGTATCATAGCTTTGTGTTATATGAAAAGGTCAAGACCAATGTCATGACTATTCTCAATATCATGATCATATTATCCATAAAAAAAATCATTCCTAGTGGCACGACCATATTATGCATAAAAGAGACCTTCCTAACTCCATGACCTTTCTCAATACTATAGCCATATTATGCACAAAAGAGATCATTCTTAGCAAAATGATCATATTATGCATAAGAGAGGCTATTCTCTGCACTATACCCATTTAGGGTGACATGACCATATGCTGGATAATAGATACAAATGCCAAATTCATTCATTCCCAATGTCATGACATTGTATTATATAGACAAAATGTCATAGTCATGGATACCTTTTAGTATTATGACTTTGTGTTGCAAAAAGATTAGGATGCATTCAAAAGTTTTGACCACTTTATAAAGTCATGCCCTCAAAATCAAAAGATCAAGACCAAAGTCGCAGCATCTTCCAAAAGTCATAACTCACTACATAGAAAAATATAGAAATATCAGTGTATAAAAAAGGGAAAAAATTTAGAAAATAATCTTCTTCTCCACAACCCAAGAAAAAGTCAAAGTGCGGCAAATAATCTTAAGAGTAATTTTTTCACTTACTCGGGGATTCACAAGAAAGCAAGGGATTCAAGGTAAAATTAGACCATGGAGTTTGGGGCACGACTCTCATACCCACCCTCTCTATGATAGATTCAAGAAAATCAATCAAAATAGTCAGTTTTTAGGATTTGTTTCATGGATTCTTTTTAGGGCTATCATTGTAAACTCAAAAATTCATGAAACTTCTTCTCTTGTACCTCATTGAATCTCTCTCCAATGTTAGGCTAAATCAAGGTCTAGGAATTGTGTAATTTTAATTTATGTGATGTATGAACATTTTTGTAATAAATAAATAAGTTTGATTTATATTGTGGAATAGAATATGATAGATGTGGTAATTAAATAAAACTTGAAATAGAGATTTGATTATTGGTGGGTTTGGTGTGTTATCATGGTAGATGATAATAGGTAAATCATGAGGCTCACTCATGAATATGATAGAAAAAAATTGTCATTCCTTCCAACCATGATATGTGAGACAAACTTATATGTCAAAACAAAAAAATTAGGTATGTAAATCATCGTGATATGATGTTCATAAAGTCAAAAACACATATAATTCTACATGGCAATCCATTGTATATGTTTTAAAAGATTTGGTTCTTGATTGAGGTGGATGTTATATAGAATATTCTTCTAAGAGTTTTATCTTTAGTATGAAATTCTCATCATTACAGTAAAGAATGATGATAGATAATCCATGAGATATGCAAGAGAATATTGTGACTCACAAGGTAATTAAAATCCTTTTGAGTTATATTTATTTGTATAGCTCCTGTTAATAAAACTTGAGGGAAACATATAATAATTATGTGAGTATGATACTTACATGCTTAAAGTGTAAATGCTTATAAACTTTATCAGTTATTAGTCTTTATGATACTTCAAGCTAGAGAATAAGAATGTACATATGAAGAAACTGACTATGATAGTTGATGAATTGCATAAATGGTACGAAATTATAAATGACTATTAAACAAAGATAACTTATTGTCTCGATGGTAGAGTACCATGGGGAATAACTTATTTTGTATTTTGTATTTTGCTTATTTTAAGAGAACCAAGAAAGACATATGAATAACTTATTTTGTATTTTCATTATAAATGACTGTTAAATCTATGAGATATTCTTATTCTTGATGGTAGAGAATAAGAATGTACATATGAATACCTTATCCTGTATTTTGCTTGTCTCTTTCCTTTTCTATTTTTAGTCACACTTTATGAATGAAAGCTTTGAGACTGAGTTAACCCTATGAATCAATGAATTAAGAGAACCAAAAGAGACATCAAAAAATAGAGAGCTAACAATGAGAAAATGAAGGTAAATTTTAATAATAGAGAGCTTCAAGGCAGTAATGGACAAACTATCCAATAACTCATCCACTAATATACATTAGAAGATTATTAGTGACTAGTTATGATGGACAGTTATTTTGGTATTTGAATCCAATTAGTAGAAGCAAATTAATAGCCACGCCCCTAATATTTTTGATATATGGCTACATGGATCCTAATAGACGTCCTAATATTGGATGTTCTTAGTAGACATGTCCTAATATTAGAGGATCCTAACAGACATGTACTAATATTTTTGGAACTATCTGTAATGTAAAAATGATTGGAGTTAGCCCCTCTATAATAAGGTTATGGCAATTCTCATTCTTATTAAGAGATAAGAAACAAAGTTAGTTCTCGTACTTATCTCATGGCTTCATTTAGAGTTGGGATTAACTAGTGAGAATCTTTCTCACTAAATTTTTTCAACCTAAAATTACTTCTCAGTTATTATGCAAGATAAGGTAGTTTTAATAGGATGAGAACGATATTTTGTATGATTCTTGGAATCATTTTAAAAATTTTTTAAGAAGGTACCCATAACATGAGTTTGATATATGGTTCGGATCCTAAACTTTCTATAATGGGCTATATGATAAACGTGGCCATGGGTAGTTTGATTGTGAATAAATCACTAGATGATGCACATTACTTATTTTAGGAACTATCAAAGAACAACTAGCAACTCTCAACCAATCATTCCTTTAGGATAAGAAAAGCTCGAGTATTGGAGTTGGATTGGTTCCGAAAAATTGAAGTGAAAATAAAAGCTTTCCTAAGAAAGCCTGAAACTCAAGAGGAAAAAAGAAATGGATTGGAAAAATTCAGCATTTTGAAACCACACAAAATGGTGAACTTAGATGTCATTTATCAAATAAAAAAAGCTAATATATTACAAAGAAAAATGTAAGTTTTTCAACCCAATAATAATATCTTGATGCATTATCATTTGAATGTGAAAATCACAAAAATATTTCATATGAGAGCTATGAAAGTAGTTGCAGAATATTAGGTAAGCTCTAAAAAATATTGGGAATAATATGAAGAGCTAAAATAATCAAGGAGGATCAAGCTCGAATTTTTAATTTCAAACAAGAGAATAGAAGTTGACTCTAGAAGAAACAATGAATAATATATTAATAAAACTAAGAAAAAAAAATAATAACCAAGGTACTCGATTGGAGAGGATTGAACTAAGAATTTATCACATGAGTTCGGTGATAAGAAATATAGAAAATGAAATTAGCTAATTAATATTTATCAATGGAATTAAAAAAAAAAGTTAATGAACTACCAAATTCTATTGAGGCAATCCCAAAGAAGTGCTTATCTATAATGCTTCGAAATGGAAAAGAGTTAGGGGTGCATTAAATGGAGCAATATTATTTTAAAAATCATGGCTCCCATTTAAATTTTTCAATAGGCAAAGGATGAGTGTCATGGCACTGAACAATGTCATGACATTAGTAGAAGTACAAGTCCAAATCTTACCCCTAGTTATGAATAAAAGAAGCAAAGAAATAGAAGAGAAAATGGTGGTTATCAGAGTCTATGAAGAGAAAAAGATAAATCAAAATTAAAGCTAAAGATAAGTTTCCATTAAATATTCTACTTCTAAAATATTTTATGAAGGAAATATTAGATGAATAGCTGAGAAATTTCTCAACATATTCTAAAAACTAGAAGTAAATATACTATTTGTTGAAATAATTACTTAGGTGCCAAACTACATCAAATTTATGAAAGATATCATGAATAGTAAGAAGAAGTTGGACATGTACGAAACTATGAATATGACCAAAAAGTATAGTGAAATTATTTAACGAATATTTCTAAAAAATTTGAAGGATCCTAGAAGTTTTAATTTACCCGGTATCATTTAAGATCACATATGTCATAAGGTATTATGTCACTTGGAATTAAGTGATAACTTGATGCCCTTGTTGATTGGCGAAGGTTAAATCTCAAAAAACATCACTTCAACCTCTCACTCATTCCAAATGACTTATAGAACAATCAAGCCCTTGGATGGTATTATTAAAGATGTTTTGGTTAAGGTTGATATCTTTATTTTTCTAGTAGATTTTATTGTATTATATATAAAAGGAAAGAATTATGCACCATTTATTTTGGGATGACTATTTTTGGCCACTGAACAAGCCATTATTGATGTCAAGTAGGGGTGTAAATGATGAAATGAAGAAAATACTAAAAAAAGAATTTTAGTTGAAGTGAGAAAGATAGAAAAAAAAGGAGTTAAAATAGTATACTAAGAAACTAGTAATGATGATAAAGATCACTGATGGAGGTAAGAATATATTGATGGTCAAGCTATGGATATTAAACATAGCATTACTTATGAGACAACCCAACTATTTTTTTTCACGTGTATAATACACTAAATATTATATTTCTATTACATGAATCATTGTACACATGACCTTTTCATAATTATAATCATGAAACTAAAGCCCTACTATAACTGTCAATATGTTGATTAGAAGTTACTCCACTATTTTATATTACTATGATAAATCATAGATAAATATATATTTTTGAGAATATATAGATTATTTTTACTAAGGGGAAAGATATTACTTAGGATTGAATAAATATATTAGTATGTAAGTTTGTTTAGTATATAAATTATCAAATATTATTGTATATTTATGGTACTATTAGATGATGTATAAGTATAAAAATAACCATAATTAGATTATTTTTATGACTTTAGAGTTTTGATGAATTTTAATGAATAGTCATAAAATTGATATATATTTTTGGAGACATTCCATTACTTGGTGATTTATGGGTCATCAGGTAATCTTAGTATCCATTCTTGGTCAAAACTTTACTTATGTAGTCATGATAATCTTTATATGTCATTACTCTAGCACCCCATTAGTATAATCCTTCAAATGTACAATGCATTCTTTTTTGCCTATGATATTATCATGGAATCATAGTCATACTTATCTTATAATAATTAAATTACTAAGGTAGTAATTTAGATTATAGTAACCAAGTACCCCATTAGTACTATAAGTCATGATTACTTCTTAGCACCGTGACTTTATCTTTAATAAGTTTTTATATTCGCCAATCAAAGTTGTGGTTTTTTCACAAAGCCTTACTTTTGAGAAATAGAAAGTTACAAAACTAAAACTATTAATTCAAAATCACAACAATTATCTTGTATCATGACCTCTGGACATAGAAAATTACAAAGAATATTTGCTCAAGTATGATTAATTTCTAAGGTCATGACTAATGCCCTAAAGAAAAGTCAAAGCCATGGCTTTGAAGCATGGGCTAATTGACAATGCTGCAACTATTTGTTGTTTGTAATATATGAAAAAGGGCAAGGCTAAATCCATGGTCATTCTCAATTTCATGGTCATATTATGCACAAGAAAGAATATTCTCAACACCGTGGTTATTCTCATCACCATGGAAATATTATGCATAACATAGACCATTCCCTCAATCATGACTATTTTCAGCATCATGGTTATTCTCATCACCATGGACATATTATGCACAATATAGATCATTTCCACATTCATGGTCATTTTTAGCATTGTGATCATATTATGCATGAGAGTGACCATTCCTAGCATCGTGGCCATCCTTAGCAGCATAGCCATATTATACACAAGACAGGTTATTCCTAATGTTGCATCCATTCCTAGCACCATGCCCATAGAATGAATAAGAGAGATGGGTGTCAAAGTTGTGGGAATTTAGAGCATAGAGCATCATGACTTTATGATATAGAAACAAAATATTCAAATTGTAGATACTTCCTATGTCTATGACTTTGTATTATAGAAAGATTATGATGCATTCCAAAACAATAATCAATTTTCAGAGTTCCAACCTCAAACTTAAGAGATTAAGGCCAAAATTATAATATCTTTTGAAAATAGGATTTTCTACTTAGAGAATATCAGAGTATAAAAGAGGAAAGAGAAGAAATGCAAAAGTGTAGCAAATAACCCTAGGAGTGATTTTTGCACTTCCTATGAAATCCACAAGCAAACAATGGATGCAAGGCATAAGCTAGATCCTAGAGTTGGGGGGGGGGGGGGGGGGGGGATTTATATATTTTTGATTTATATGATATATAATATGTTTTTGTGATAAATAAATGTGTTTGATTTATACTGTGTAATAGAAATTGATAGATGTAATGAATAAGTAGAACTTGAATTAGTGATTTGATTATTAGTTAGATTGTGCATATTTTCAAAATAGATGATGACAAGTAAACAATGAGGCTCATTCATGCATATGATAGGAAAAGTCACATTTCTTATAATCAGAATGTGTGGGACAAATCTCTATGCTAAAACTCAAAATTTAGGTATGTTAATCATTGCTAGTATGATGCTCACAAAGCTGAAAATATGAATAATTTTACTTATCAATCTACTATACGTGTCTTAAAAGAACTGATTCTTGATTGAGGTGGATATTATATAAAATGTCACTCTAAAAGTTTTATTTTTAGTGTGTAAGTCACATAATCAATGTGGAGGACGATGACATGTAATCTATGAGACATATAACTCACAAATTGGTGATAGTCATTTTGAGTTGTTTTCCCTCATGTGGTACTCATCAATGAAACTCGAGAGAAGTATATGTTAAATGTACGAGTATGAAACTTATAAAGACATAGGTGGAGATGCTTATGCATCATATCAATTCTTGGTTTTTATGATACTTAATGCTGGAAAATAAAAAAAAATATATATATAGTAAACTTAAAATGTAGTTTATGAGTTGCCTAAAATATATGAACTTATTAATGAATTTCAAACATATATGATTTGTTATCTCAGTGATAAAGTACCAAGAGAATAGCTTTGACGTGAAAATCAATAGAATGGGCTCAATAGTGATAATCACCTTATATGTCATTATGATAAATGGTCATTTTACAACAATTCAACTTTTATTCTATATCCAAACTTAATATAATTTAAATTATTTGAAATTTACATCATACGAATTAAGTGGAAAACCCCAAGGATCTAAGTGGCATATCAAAATCTATAATTATATCTTTTTTAATTGAGTCATGTTGTCTTACTATTGGTTGATTTAACTACTGATATAATCTCTATAGGATTAATATATGGATGAAAATCTTCTTTACTACTTGTATGACTCATATGCTTATAGATCTTTATTGATGAGTTATTCTCAACAATAAGCTTTTGGGATACTATCTAACTAATAAATTAGACAACATAATAAAGTCATAATTTTTATCAACGGTATTAATGAGCCTTTCAGTATGTTGTAAACTACAATAATATTTTTGTCGAACATACCTTTAAATTGTGATTACCATGAATATCATTCTTGTTAGTTTTTTAAATACTCAAATAACTTAATACATGCTTTAGAGATGACCATAACAATGATGAACAAAGCTAATGTTAGCATAGGTATATGAGGAAATATACCATATATGTAAACTATTAGTTTATGGTTTCTAGGTTCAAAAACAAAATCATACCACATATGGGCAACTAGTTTTCATGATGATGAGTCTAATGAGAAGCATATTTTACAATCATTTTATCTTTCCATGGAATGTCACACTAGATGTTCCATGGTTGTTGATAATTGGAGCATCCTTTCGATTCTAATGATTTGTGAGAAATACCAAAAACCCATTCCAAGAATGGCCACAAGTTGGGCATGTAAGAGTATCCTTATGCTGATTTTTTTTTGCAAAAAAAAAAAAAAAAAAAACCATCAGTGGATAAATAACTTTTCGAAATTTTATTATAAGGACATTCATAGTCTTCTTGGCTTCATACATGAAGAATGATATATCATTATTCAATAATAATGTATCTCCATGCAATTGAAGTGATTTTAAGCATCCTTTATTAGATATCAAGATTTCTCTAGTTATTCAAAAGATTTTTTAAATGCTCGGAATATTTACTTATATTATTAACATCAACAATATTAACCATATCTATTATGTCACCAACATCATTATAATCATATTTATCATAATGTTGTTGTGATACATTTGAAAATTCTTATCTAGGACCTTTTCTCCATGCCAATAATGCGTTTGGTAACTAAATATCTATTCCATTAAATAACAAATATTCTCTCATATCTAAAGTAGATTGACATAACATATTTCCATAATGTAGACATGTTTAATTGACCTTTAATATTTTGACAATAAATAAAAATTTTTCATTTCAATGGAAATAATAAAAGATATGTGCAATAAAAGAGAATTATATTTTTTTTAATTGGTATAATGATTGATATATTTATATAACTAAATGTATTGTTTTCATGTACCAAGATCTGCAAAATATGTTTGTTATATGATAAGATCTACCAATCAATAGTTATCTTGTAACATTGTTTTATTATTAACCAAAAATAAATTATATGATTAAAATAATTATACAAATTTTTTTTAATATATAATTAGTGAGTATTGAGAATTACTTAGTAATTGTAACCACAACTATAGGTTAAATAATTACTAGTACGAGCATAAATTATACAAATCTATCGATGGACAATAATTAGAATATATATATTTTCAATGTAACATTCCATCCATTTATTTTAATTTTTAATTTGTTTTTTTAATATTCTCATTTATAGTATTGGGTTATAATTAGAATCTTTTTGAGATTTCATTAATGGATTGAATTAAAAAATTAATAATTTATGTAACTTTTAAAATGTATGCAAAATTTATTTATCAATATATTTATAAATAAATTCATAAAAAATTATTAAATTTATCAATAAATTTATCAATAAATTTATCGATAAATTTATCAATAAATTTATATAACATTGTCAATACTGTAATTATATAAATCTTTAAGTATACATTTCTATTCTAAAATTTCAAAACATAATTCTTAGTGCAACTTATAACTTTTAACTTAAAAATAATAGGTGAAATAAAATTAAGATATTCTACCTCACATAATTATATTGGTTTTATAAAGTAACATGGAATGGATAAAAATTTCTTGGGAATACTTTGTGTGAGTATCCCAAACTAAAAAAAATTTACATTTTGGGAATCGATTTTTTTAATGGTTTGGAGCACCAAACTGAATAATATATTTATCTTTTGGTGTAATGAAATACATCAAAACTAAAATACCACTCTCCCATCAATATCAACAAAAAAGTATCAAGAGGTAGTTCATTTTGACATTACCCTATAATAAAGTTGAGTAAAATAATGGATAAACAAAACCATGCTATAATGGACATGAGCAATGTTAAAAAATAGTGTTGATGTCTATGTCATTTTAGGTTGAAGGAGTCAAGACTACTGATTATGTGAACAATTGGCTACTAGCAACTACAATTGATTTGAAAATGTTGATGGAAATGTTGACTAGTAAAACAACAAATTATTGTCACTTACATATATTATAATATATTATGCATATCATGTATTATACCAAGAAATATTAAAGATGATCCAAAATTCAGAAAATATATATTTTTAGGAAATGCTAATGAAGTAAAGTAATATCACTTGTGTGATCCCAATGATCTCAAGTTCATGATTAGTAGAGATTTTCTTAGTAGAATACATGTTAGAAATTTAAAAATGGGAAATTAAATCGATGAAAAATACAAACACTATAAGTTTCATTGGAAACAAATAATTAAAATAGGAACTACTAGAACAAATTGAATAAGTACTTGTGGAGTCTGAAGTATTTGAGGTATGGTAGTTTGCTCATGAGATAAGAAAACTATCTTGACTCTCTTAGTACATTATAACAAATATGATTATATACTTTAGATATAGGTATGTTGGGTTTTGAGTGAATGCAAAAATTACATATGCATAAATGTATAAATGTGTGTGTACATATGCATGCACTAATATATATATTACACAACATAAAATTACATAGTCATAACTACTCATCATAAGCTCCTAATTTGTCAACCATGGTATTTTTACAAGTAAAGATTTTGGAGATTTGGAGAGGAAGATGCAAGATTTGAATGAGGGGATGAGAGGAGACAAGAGGAGAGGTGGTAAAAGATATGTTAGGTTTATTTTTTATTAGTTTATATGTGAGGGGAGGTGAGGTGATGGATGTTGAAAGTTTTAATAGTTTGGTCATATCAAGAATTGACCCAACCCATGTTTGACAGTTTGAGTCATAGATTGTAGTGTTCTTTTTATTGGTGAAATTAATGAGATAGAAGTATTTTAGGGTTGATTCATTTTAGTATACCAAAATATAAATATGTATTAGTTTATTGCACCAAACCAAGAAAAACTCATTACACTGTATATATTTTCAATATAATTTGAACTTAAAATTATAGGTAGCATTTAACTTATAAATACTAATTCTTATTGAGTTTAGTTTTCCATTATGATACTAAATAAAAAATAAAAAGGCAAACAATTTTGGTCTAAATAAGTCAACCATCTAATTAATTGATACATCAAAATAATCTATGCATATATTTGTTCATCCATCACATTCCATAATTTAGGGCTACTATTTAAACTTTATTTTAATTAAAAGCTCTTAGGGTAAATACTAGACAACTACCAAAAGATCTTATATCAACTATGTATTTATACATTGTGGCTTTCCCTCTATTAGTTTCCATACATGCATCACAAGTTTTAAGTTGAATTTTTAAAATTCATTAAGTATAAATATTCAATTCACACACATATATTACATTTCTTACTAATGATATAAAATTCAACTCAATACATTTCATAAAAATTACATTTTTACTATCATCCAAAATTTTAAATTCATACACAATTTTTTAAGTCATAACAAATATCGTCAATTAATTCCTATTTGAAATACTTAATATTTTAAAAATTTATAATTTTTAAAAATTACATAGAAAAGACATCACATCTATATATTTGTAAAAGCTCAGTTTATATGACTTACGCCATGACCACAATTATTTACCGCTCAAGACTTAGGATGCCAAAGTTTTATGTGCTCATATAAACAAGCATGACTTTACCAAAGCCATAGTAACAAGAAGGGTTATTTAGTGGTCCTCATACTAAATTCATAACAACTAGTACAAATTTGAATACCGATCCTTTAAAAATGAGCATGGTTCATAGACCACAGTTTATAAAAAATTTTATTATAACAAACATAATTACATCTTCATTAAGTACGGTCCCACACTTATCCAGCTCCACATCGTATGAGAATCAAAAGTAATGTTTACCAAAAATAATAAAGTATATTATTAATATTATTTTTCTTGCAATCATTTACAATGTTCAAAAAAATTTCCAACAATAAATCATGTCTTTAACCTTTGTCAGTTTTACCCAGGAGATATGATGAGCTAGATTTGATTAATATAATTTAAAAGGATTTAAAATACGTTTAAAGCCAATGAGAGGGATTTTCACAATTTTAATGGTGAGCTTTCAAAAATTTAATAATTTACTCATAAAGTATATGTAAAAATAATGGGAAGTATGTTTATTAAAAAAATATAGATCTAAAACAAATGAATTTATATTGAAATGTCATGTAAAATACATTAATACTACATATGGTCAATCATCTTTCTATAGAAAACTATAAACAAGTTGATGACAACTTCTTTTCAAATAAAACTCAACTAAATAATAAATCATCAAATTAGAAGCGACTGAAAATTTCAGTAGAAGCGATTGAAAATAATAAAAATAGGCCGAGATCTTTGAAATTCAACCATTAAATTAGATTGAATTCAAAGAACATATGAATATGCATAAATCATCAAGTAAAAATATTAACATGCAACATAAATTTATTTGGATAGAATGACTCTTATGACCAAATATTTAAAATATTTTCAAATAAAACTCAACTAAATGCTCAACCAAAATTCTTCCACAACCATACTGGCTTTAGACTTCAAATTGACCATTAACATTTTTTGCACCTAGATAAGATATGGGCAAAAAACTAGTGTTTAATAGGAAAAACTCAAGAAAATATTTTAAAAAAAAACTATATGTTGCATCTATATCCACACATATTTTCCAATGTATAAATTTAAGATTTCGAAAATATGTTTTTAAGTATCACACAAATAAGTATATATATAGTACTATACAAATTTATGAAACTATAACATGTGCATATTGAGGCACAAACATATATAATTAATGTTTCGAAAATATGTTTCGAAAATAAGTTCTCAAAATATTTACTTTGCAATCCCATAATATTTTCACAAACATATATAATTTATGCATATTGAAGCCTCAATATTTCACAATGAGACATATTGAAGTAAAACTAACATGCTAGCTCTATCCTATCTTCTACCTAGAACACATACACCTACACCTACACATGTGATCCAAAGACCCAAGAGAAATGTCAAATCCTAGCTCAATGACCAACACCTCCACATAGTAGAGTCCTCCACAACCACACAAGGGGGTTTATTGTCTTTATTTGAAGGTCATATCTAATTGTTACCTTAATGGATATTCTTGTAGTTTTAGTCAACCAGGTATTAGTTAAGACTAATAGTCACCCCAAAACCTCTTATCTAAAATATAGTTTTAGCCAAAATC
Organism: Sapria himalayana; assembly: GCA_029783825.1. NCBI lineage: Eukaryota > Viridiplantae > Streptophyta > Magnoliopsida > Malpighiales > Rafflesiaceae > Sapria > Sapria himalayana. Next base: position 10,558,225 of record JAREIK010000088.1, read on the forward strand.
ATTCAAGCTTGGTTCAAAATAGCATATAGTTCATATAACTTTCACATAGGTTTTATCCATGCATATCAATGTATTCTCATTGCGAACTTACTCAAATAATCCATCAAGCTTGGTTTTGATACAATTTAGACATGGCCAAATACTATTTTTTATTTTTGAAAAATAATTTTCTATTAAAAATATATAAATAAATAAGTCTCTAACTTTATCAAAAAATAACTTTTATGGTATCAAACTTATGAGTTTCCACCAATTCATCACATATTTAAATTAAATAATATAAGGTTCATGAAATCTATTTCAAAAAAACCAAATAAATTAGTTTATCAAAAAGCATATAATACCATATATTATAAAGTATGTATATGTTACTATTAATACAAAATATCTATTTTTATGAAAGTTTTTTAGAGATGTCCTACCTTAAACAAACTTTTCCTAGCCTTAACCCTCAAAAAATAACTCCGATATTTTAAATTGAGCTCTATAACTTTAATTCTTCTATGTCTCATTGCTGACAATAACTTATTTTTTTTCATTTTTTCTTTTTCATTTGAAAACACTTACAATCTAAAAATTTCAATGAAAGCAAGTTTTTTAAAAAAAAAGTCAAGATCTCTGAAATTAAACCATTATAATAGATTAAAGTCTATAGAATTTCATGAATATGCAAAAACCATAAATTAAAAGCATTCACATGCAAAATAAATTTATTTGTAAAAATGGCTTTTATGGCCGAATACACAACAAAGTTTCAAATAAAACTCAATTAATAGTTCAACTAAAATCCTCAAACATCCATGCAAGCTTTATACTCTAGAATGGCCAGCAATGTTTTTTACACCTAGGGAAGATATGGGTGAGCAACTTGTGTTCAATAAAAAAAACTCAAGAATACTTGTGAAGATCTTTGTGTTGCATCCATAAGCACACATATTTTCCAATATATAAAATAAGAGTTTGAAAATATGTTTTGAAGCATCCACATATCTACTTATATCTATACATAGCTGTACAAAGTTATGAAATTTTAAGATTTCTCAAAATATTTACTCTGTAGTCCAACTATATTTTCACATGTATAATTTATGCACACTAACGCCCCAAAATGCCACAATGAGGTATATCAAGGAAAAAACCATCCTACTAGCTCTAGCCAAGCTATCACCCATATTGGAGAACATACACACACATACCTACTCCTGCAATCCAAAGACCCATGAGAAATGTCAAATCCAAGATTGAAGACAAATGCCTCCACATAATAGAATCTACCACAAGTACATAATAGGGTTTTTTTCATTCTCCTATGAGCATATCTAATCTCTATCTCAGTGGAAATTCTTGTAATTTTAGTCAAACATGTGTTGTCTACGACTAATAGTCACAACTTCATATCTAAAATATATATTTTTTCAAAATCATTTATGTTTAGTTCAAAATATCATTATGCTCATATAATTTCAAAATATCATTATGCTCATATAATTTCAAAATATTTCACATAGGTTTTATACATGCACATCATTATGTATCCATTTCAAAATTAACCAAACAATCTAACAACCATAATTTTTATATAATTTACACATAATCAAATACCATTTTTTTATTTTTGAAATAAATATCTTTCTATTAATAATATATGAATAAATGAATTTCTAAATTTATCAAAAAGTAATTTTCATAATATGAAATTTATGAGTTTTCACCAATTCATCACATATTTTAATTAAATAAAATAAAGTTCATGAAATCCATTTCAAAAATAAAAAAAAAATAGTTTATCACAAAACACATAGTATAATTCATTATGAAGCATGTATATGTAACTAATAACACAAAAAATATAAAATTTTCATGAAATTTTCTAGAGATTTCATTCATTAACCAAGTTTTTTCTAGCCATAACCCTCAAAACATAGTTCCAATATTTTAAACTGGGATTAATCAAATAAAATTTGGGTAAATTTTTGAGCAAATTGACTCCTAATTTAATAAATAAAGCAAGAAAATAAAAATATATTAATTCACAACAATGCTAATTTTCCTTGTTAATGTTGCATGACCTTCCATTGCAATTTTCAGTTGAAAACAAGAAGTTCTTGAGCTTAATCACCTCATAAAATGAATTTTTACCAAAAAAAAACATGAATTTTATACTTTATTTGAAAACTTTTAATGAAGAAATGAGTGAGAAAATAAAAAAAATAGGGAATAGAATAAGAGAAGTAGAAGGAAATCATGAGAGAGAGAGATGATGATGAAATAAATATAAAATATATCTTTTATTTAAAGGTTAATTACCAAATTTTCCTTTGCATTCAAACTGACATAAATTTTTTCTGACTTTTAAATTAACATGTTTAGTGTCATTATTCACTATTTCTATCCCAAATTAATATATAAAAAAATTATCAACTGTATCTCCCTTAATTTAACCAATTTAGTCAATTAAGATGAATGACTAAAATAATAAAAAAAATTATTTTTTTATGGACGTGAAAAATTTATATATCCTTCCAAATATCAAGTACAACTTTAACAACTTAAATAATAAATAAAATAAAAAAAACTATTAACCTTATGGTAAATTATTTTACTTGTCTTTACTTGGTAACATGCTTTTACAAAGAATGATATTTTCACATCAATTTTTGGTGTCCTACTCCAATTCAATTCACATTTAAAATTTTAACAAACTAAAATCATAATTTTTGTATCTATCTGAATATGCATATATACTTGTTTTACTCTTTGGTAATCAAAAAATACTTATACATATTTTGATCTGTTGGCAGATTACACAATATTTAGATCTTACTCCTCCATTAACTTATTTTTATTTCTAATCACACACGCGCGCGCACACACACACACACACACACACACACAGACACATATAATTTTTCTAACATATGTATTTTAATTTTTTTTATTGTATTGTGTATAAAAATTTGGCCAAAACTTACGGCCAAACAAACACGGAGGATTTTAATATTTAGGATCCATAGATATTGCAGTTTAAATTTTTTAACCAATATATACATTTAATGGAATGGTTGTGTTGATTTGTGTGTATTTATTTGAGGTTATATGACTGAATAGTTATATACATTTTTAAGAAGAAGAAAAGAAATATTGATGTCAAGATAAATGATGAAGATGAAGCCTTAATTTTGTTACACTCATTACCTCTTTCAAATAAGCATTTTGTTGCCATGATGATCGATGGGAAAAAAATATTCTCTAAGTTGGATGTTAAAGCTGCTTCAAATACTTGTGAATTAAAGAAAAAAAGTTTTGAATGAAATGAAAATTAGGTAGATAGTTTTATTGTTAAAAGAAGAAGAAAAAGGCTTAAGTAGCAACAAAAATAAACACCTCAAATAGGAAGTATGGCAAGACAGAAGGGCATTGTAAAGAAAACATAAAACTTAAAGATAAAATAAATCATAAACATCATGTGCTCAATATTAGTGATGCTAGAGTTGTTGAGGAACATTATAAAAACATTGATAGTCACTAAGTATATAGTAGCTTATTTGGTGATGCTTGGATTCTTGATTTAGGTTGTTCCTATCAAATGTGTCCAAATTGAACCATCTTTTTATCGATAAATAAATTGCATTGATATCTTTATGATATTTAATTCAAATCAAGATGTATGATAATATTGAGAGGAATTAGACAAATGTTTGAGATATACCAAATTTGAAGAAAGGCCTTCTATCTTTGGCTACTCTTGATTCGCAAGGTTGCAAGTTTTTTGTTGATGATAGAGTTCTAAAAGGCTCTCATGGAACCCTTGCATTGCCTAAAGGTAAATTGATGTAAGCCCTTGTGTTGCTTAAAGGTAAATTGATGTAAGCCCTTGCATTTCTTAAAGACAAATGTTCAACATCTTCAATTTCAAATTTATAGACTACTCGTAGGTGACATGTGCATCTAGTGCATATGAGTTACGTAAGAATGTTTATTTTTAAAAAGTATGGCTTGATGGAAGGTTGTAAAACTAAAGATATGTACTACACCAACTTTGACAAAAGGTAGTAATTGGTACATTCTACCTTTTATTCATGATTTTTCAAGAAAATTTTGAGTCTATTTTTTGAAGCACAAGATGTAGTATTCCTTGCCTTCAAGAAGTGGAAGGTGCTCATTAAAAAAACAAACCTTCAAAAAAATTAATTGTCTCATAATATATAATGGTATGAACTTTTTTGGAGGTTTGTTCAATGAGTTGTATGAAAATGAAGGCGTAGCAAGGCAACATATCAAAATACATTTACCATGTCATAATGAATCAGCATAACAAAGTAATTGAGTTTGACCAATGATTTGGTTATATGATTGAAGAAATTGAGTATGTTCACAAAAACCAGACCTAGACACTAGTAAAATCACTTATAGGATAGAAGATTGTTGGTTACAAATTGACTTTAGGAAAAAAAAATGGAACCACTCGCATTCAAGCACCACATTTCAATATCCCACATTAGAAAAATAAAAGTTGGAAACCTCGTTTCTGCTTTTAATGTAGTTTCTTTAGGTTTTCCACATTGCAAAATTAGAAAGTTAGAGAACTTCTTTCCAATCTAAAAGAAGGTCCATAGACTCTCTACAAAACATCCCTAAATAGTTTTATTCTCTTGCATGTTTTTGTGATTTCGCCTAAATGAGTGAGAAGTTGCAATTATTTTCATAAAAGTATAATTTGGTATTACTCTATGAAAATTTTCATCATTAATTTGAGGTAAGTTATTTTGTCTTTGTCTTCTATTATTTATTTTTCTATTTATTCCTTTTAAAATAAATTACTACTTGTTATAAAGTCATAAATAATATGAGACATAATTCTATTACTTAAAAATGATATTAGTGATAATAACTATGTGTACTTTTATGATATGTGAAAAATAAACTATTTCAGTTCAATTTTTCAAGAATTTAGAGTATTTCTTTGAGATAATAAAATTAATACAGATTTTATATAACAAAATTATTTTCTTTTATATTTTATGCTAAAATGCATAAAATATTATTTTGTTTCTATGAACAAAATCAATATGTTATGCATGAAAAATATGTAAGATTAATTTATTGCATTTGTAACAAAAATTTGGAGATACTAAATTTGCACAAATAAAACAAAGTAATTTTACTCTGATTTGTTTGGATCTTGTCAATAAAATATAATAATTCATGGTTTGATTATTGTCAATGCTACATAATCGTTGATAGTTTGATCATCATCAAAGAGTTATAATAGTTTGTAGTTTTCTTTTATCAATGAGATGTAAAACTTGGTATTTCTTCCTCATCAACAAGATATAATAGTTGGAGATTTGACTTTAATCAATGGGATATAATAATTGCTAGTTTGGTCCTTGTCAATGTGATGTAAGAGTTGGTGGCTTGACTGCTATCAATGAGACATAATAGTTAGATAATTCAACCCTTTTCAATCATCAACATGATGTAATAGTTACCTATTCTATTTATTGGTGAGAATGCAATTGATTTGGACTCTAGTCTCTAAGAGTTTTTTGTTTTAGTATATTAGTACTAGTAAAGTTCGATTCTATCAACCAATAATAATTTGAGGCTATCATTGGAAAAGTATCACATGACTAGCCACTATTAATCAGAATATTTTTTATTTGATTACGATACGTTATTACTTAATGAAAATATGAAATTTTTTCATTGGAAAGTTTGTATGGATTTGCAAAATAATATTTTAAAAAAAAGAAAGCATATATTGTCTTCTATTTTTAAATGTTTGATCAATAAAAAAACTATATTAAGATTTCTTGTAAGTCTTAGGCTCATTCCCTACCATTAATGATATTTATGTATTCTTTAGTCTAGACAAGGAGTGATGACTAGGTTAGGGAACCATCATCAATAGAATTTTTTTAGGGATGTTATTATCTTATAAGTTTGTTGAATTAATGGGGTTTTGAAAGTAATTTGGATAGTTGTTATTTTAAATTTTGATATTTTTTTTAAAAGTTGTGTTAAAATTTTTTTAATTTTGTTCATCTATTTTGAATATGTATGTGGTAGTTGATAATTTATAATTACATAATGAATATTCTAGTCAATTTGAGCATTGAGTCCTGAGTTTGGGGTGTGAAATGATAGTGATGCCTTTGGAATGAGACTTGAGGTGAGACATGGTGGTATTAGTGGTACATGTTTATGATCTTAATGGAAAGTTGTTTAGCTTACATTTGGTAAAGATGAATAATACTTTGTTTAAGTTTCAACTACATCTTGTTCAATTTTTAATATTCATTATAATTCTGATTTGCTCATTTATCTTTTTATTTTCTAATTAATTATCTTTTGCTTTACAAAAAAACATTCCACCAAGGAAACATGTATCTTTCCATAGAAATTGGGCTAATGATGATATAATTGCTATACATGAGAGATTGTTTCATTTAGGTACTGAAGAACTCTATTAATAGTTGGGGACTTTGGGTATTCTATTCTAGTTGAGCATGACACTAGATTTTTTTTTCATAAGTAATAAAATACACTATCAAAAAGCTGTACTACCTATAATTTCAATCTATTACATTCTTCCTTGAATACAATGTAAATTTATGTTTTGATTTTTTCAGAGTATAGTATCTGAATCTTGTGACTTTCCTTATACCATGTGTAGTTCCTTTCTCTCTAGATAAAGTATATTGATATTGCAACCACTGCTTTATGTACTATGTTCTTGGTTGTGTTTGTTGTATAATGGTCTTTCATTCATTTGAACATGAAGGGAATAGGCTCCATCTGTTTGGGCATCTCTATCCAACTTTTCAGGTCTTCCCAAATCTTCTTAGAAAATTCACATTGAAAGAAAATGTGTTTGAAAGATTATGTACTTGATTAGAATTCACAATCTATATTCTTCAGAGTTGCAAATAGTTGGTCCTTGCTTCTGAATTTCTAGCATTTAACAATCCATAAGAATGTAGTATGCTTGGGTATATGGTTTGGGAACTAGATATTTTTAGTCTATGCATTCCTTTCCTTTGCATTGTTTTCAATATGAAAAATTTTATGTATCCGAAATGATTCTCCCATTGTCACCCCATTTGGTGAGTATTTCTTCAGCTTTTTAGATGCTTCCTATTTGTTTAATATGATATCCCTAACAGAGAATAGTGATTTCAAAAAGGGGGAATCATTTTAGAATATCTAGTATTTTCAAATATTTTTGGAGGTAAAATAAAAGAGATAAACTAATTTAATCCAAAGTGAGTTCTCCTTCCTATTTATTATCCATAATATTTTAATAATAAAGAAGATTTATTCCAAATGGATAAATGATGGATACCAAACCCACCATGAGAGGTGGGCATGCATACTTTTTCTCATGAGGTTTTGGTGTAAATATTTTTGTTTGGGGGCCTCCCCAAAAGAATTTTTTGTAAGTACTCTCAATTGCATTTATAATCGATGAAGGCAAGAGGAATACCAAGAACTAACATGCTTAGATACCTTGTATAACTGTGCATAGAAGTTCAAATCTTCTAGTAATTGAGAAGATTTTGTTTGCCTATTGATGAATAGCCGATGTAATTTTAGCCAATAAAATAGAAAATTGTGTCATAATAAGTTAGCTTGAGGATAGAGGAACTCCAAGAAAGAAAAATGGAAGAGATCCTTCAACAAAACTGAAATTCTTTTAGATTTTTTCTTTTTGCTTATTTCCAACTCCTCCAAAGAATATGCTTAATTTGGAGAAGTTTAGATTTAATCCAAAAGGTGTTGCAAAATATTCTAGTGTATTCAAGATGATATTAATCAAGGAAGAGTCTTTTCTAGAGAAAATTATAAGATCATCCGCATACAATAGATTAGAGATCTTTAGAGATGAACATCCTAGATGAAATAAGAAAATTACTTTGAATTTATTGTTTTAGATAATTGCCTCGATAAATATTTTATGCATAGCACAAAGAGATATTGGGATAAAGGATCACCTCACCTTAATTCCCTTTTACCTTTGAATAAACCATGTAATTGTCAATGTATAGATATCGAGAATGATGTTGTGGACACATAAATATGGACTATTTCAAAGAATCTTTTTGAAAAATTAAGCATCGTTAAGGCTTCTTTCAAAAAATTCCAATCAGCTATATCAAATGATTTTTTAAAGATTAGTCTTTATGAAGCATTTTGGTTATATCCTTTTCCTTGCATATCTCCTTATTAAGCTTTGTGCAAGGAGAAAGTTATTGAAATTAATCGGCCCTCTGCATGAGCTACTTGGGCTAGATTTATTATTTACCTAGTACAACTTTAGCCTTGAAGCTATTAGCTTAGAAATGAGCTTATATATCACATTGCCGCATGAAATTAGCCTGTAATCCTTTAAAGAGGAAGCATAAGAAGTCTTGAGGACTAATGATATATATGCATGATTTATTTGTCTTAGCATTATCCAAGAATGGAAGAAGCGATGCATGGAATTTACGATGTTATTCCCAAAGTGATTTCAGGAATTTTAGAAAAATTATATTATGTTTCCATTTGGGTCAGATGATTTTGAATCTACCATGCCAAATAGAGCTCTTTATTCTCTTCGGGCATGAAGCTCAAAGATAGCATATTATGATCATTTTGTGGGAGTTTTCTCTCATTTGTTATGTGCCCTTTTAAAATATTTATTCTATCTTTTGATGTTCCCAAAAGGTAATTATAGTATTTAAAAAACATTTTTGAGATCTCTTCTTGTGAAGTAGTAAAGTTCTCATATTCTTTAACCATTGTTACAATCTTACTACTTTGTAGCTTGACGTTTGTCAATGCATGAAAAACTTTACGCATTTATCACTTTACTTTAAAACCCTTATCTTTGCATTTTGTCTAATGAAAGATAATTCAGATTCTTCTAGTTTCATCATTTTTATTATTAGAGTAGCCACTTCTTCATTAAGAGTTAGTGAAAAGTTATCATATTTTTTTGGAGAGGGTGAAGGGCATTTTGGACAAGACAAACTCTTGTACTAATATGCCTGAAGTGCTTCTCATTCAACTTTTTGAGTGGCTCTTTCAGAAATTTCAACTTTTTAAAAAGTTGAAACATATTCAAACCTAGAATGTTCTCTTTCAATACTTAAGAAATGCTGAGATGAACTCTTATGTGAGAGCCACATGTAACAGAATTTAAAAGAGATATTCTTTTCATGTGCTCCCATTTATATAGTTATAAGCATCAAGTGGTGATCAAAGAAAATTCTTGGAGGTAGGAACCGAGCATGGTTGTCAAGGCACAAATTAGCCCATTCATAATTTATTATTGCTCTATCTAGTTTGATTAACAATCTCTCATTTGTCCAAGTAAAGAAATTGCTTGAGAAAAGGAGATCCTTCAGGCTTATGGATGAAAAAGATGTAGACATTTATAGTTAGTAATCACTCTTCCCCAAACCTTGTCTAATCTAGAAATGGGGGAATTGGAATCTATTATGTTAGCACATGGAAAGATTTCATAAGTTCCTTTAAAAATTAAGCTCTCCCAAAGCGATCTTCTATTGACAATAGGGTGAAGACCATAGATGATTGAAAGTTTGAAGTTTATCCTCTTCACTCTATCTAAGATTCGTAGTTAACCGTGTTGTGATGTAGAAGATACCAAATAATTCCCAATGTTTGATTTTGCCACAACACCATAATTTTTTCATTTCAGTGGCTCAAATAATTTTAAGAGGAATTTAATCTCTAAAACTTCAATTTCATTAGTCATGCTAACTTCTCTAATCTAATGCCTCAATGATGGAAAATATGCTGATTTGGTAGGCATTTAGCTACCTAAGAACTTCCTTCTGCTTAATGAGGAAATTAATTTTTCTTATATTTCAACTAGTGATCTTCATAATAATCATTTATTATATTCTCCCTTTTAGTTAATATGTATGTTGTCTCATATTGATTGCATACATATTTTGTCCCATGTAAAAAGTAGTTTTGAAAAATTAAGTTTGTCTATTTAGATATTTTATGAATGTAACATCCAGTACCTGAGCACTTTGTCTCAGATACTAGTTTTGAAGAATCCCATTACTTATAGATTTTATATGCATTATAGCATACAACATAGCATACAATAATCATGAAATCCCAGAACATGACCTAGTGAACAGAATCATAAAACCATCTACACACTAGCCTCGACCAAACATACATGAGAAGCCCAATCTTACACAATCCTCGACATAGGATCCCAGCCAAACATCTACACAAATACTTAGCACATAATTACATGGATACATCACATTCAGCCCAACTTTGCACCCTAGTCACATATACATAAAGATTCCATATAGGATCCCAACTATGCATTCATACATAACACAGTTACATCTGCATTTTATCCCACTACATATCCAAACCATATACATTAAGAGCCCAATTACCTCCAATTACATTCCGAGCACATACTCTACCCATACAAATGAAAGACACCCATTATAGAATCTCAACAAGCATTCATATAATTTATCATGCTAAAACAATGAGAAAACCAACTGCACATATTTGTGATTCATCTCCTTAGATAATACATATGTTTCCCCATGGACGAGTTGACAACATACATATGTTGTCCTATATAGGAAATAGCATATTATTAGGTTTGTCATTTGAGGCCTTTTCAAAATAGAAAATTTTGTATGTGATCACTTTGTCTCACATACTAGCTTCGGATAATCCTAGCAGTTATAATTATGGATTTCATTTACTTTATAGCATACATTATAGCATATGGTAATCAAAAAATCTCAACACATACCCTAGAGAATAGGCACATGGAGTCCCATTCCATGCCACAACCTTGCACATTTCAGTACCAGCCCCCGAGCATACATACATGGAAAGCCCGTCCATTCAACAATCTACATAGAATCCTATCCATACAACAATCTACATAGAAACCCAGACCAATTACATATAGCTTGAATATCAATCCATATTTACAAGACATTTCATACATCCCATCCCTACACACTTGCAATACATTTGCATTTAGCCTTACATCTACATAGTATCTTGCTTCATACAATAAATACATGAAAAGCCCAACTACATTCAACCTAACATATAGCTTAACTCCAGTGCATGCTCCACCCATACATACATGAAGAGCCCAAGGTAAAATTCTAGAGAGCATTCAAAGAATTTATCATATTCAAACAATTGGAAAGCCGAATGCATGTGTTTGAGATTTAGGCATCAAAATGCTTGCCTTTTGCCTCTTCTAGATTCCCATTGACACATCTGTATAAGTGGAATCAAACCCATCCTTATATTGACCCTGTGCAAACTATTCATCCATAACATAACCATAACAAGAGGTACTTTCACCTCTCCCCAAAAAACCCTTAAGCAAAGTAAGAGAGAGTGCCAAAAATGGCTCTCTCTAGTCCATCCTCCAAAACTCCAAGCATGGTTTCTCCAAAATAAAAAATTAAATAACAAAGTCTCAAGTTAAAGAAAGTTGAGATCTACTATAAGCCTTTTATGCTAAGCCACATGGGTGAGTTCCCTTATGCATCATATCCATTATTTTACCTTTGTTTTTAAGGTTTAAATAAGACCCCTCACTTATGGCTACTGATTCCTTCCTCTTTTTCTTTGCTTTTATCAAAGTGAAGCTATCTTTTCCATCTTCCATTTGAAGAGCATTGGCCGCTCTTCCTTCGGGTGAAAGAAGTTGGAGGTTTTCTTCCATTTATGATTTATCATCTTTGAACTTGGCTAGGACTTTCCTTCTTCAGGAGGTGAGTCATTGCTATCCCCATTATTTGGATGATAACTTTTGATTGGGGTAGTAAGGCTTAGAGGATAGTATATCTCTTTTTCAACCACCACCTTCTTGTTTTTCCTTTGGTAGCTACTTATCAAATGACCAAAAATAGAATAGAATTTACAATAGAGAGGGAGTTGTTAGTGTATCATAGGTTGGCCAAATTTTGAGCCATCTAGAAAATATAGTGAGATTTCATTCAACAATTCCTCATTTAAATCCATTTCCACTATCACCCTAGCATATGCTATTTTTGATATGTTTGAGGTCAATCTATCCATATGTAGAGGTTTTCCAATGCAACTTACCATTTTTCTTAGCCCAATAAAGTTTCCAAAGGTGGATAAGAAAGTTTGGTAACTTAATCCATTTTGCTATTTTATCCATCTCTTTCAGCCCATAATGAAATCTAATCAGGAGTGGTTTAATATATAGTGGTCTACCAAATACTAAGTATGGTCTAAGTTTTAGCACTTCCTCCATGTATTCTATGTTTTTAAACTTGAAAAAAAATCTACTTGCTTGGGTGTTGTATGGTTGGAGCATTGATTTTTTATTGCTCTTTCATAGATCTCTTTATAAATTGTTGCCTCGAATTTTTTTTGTTACAAAATATCTCACTAGGTAGTTTTTCAAGTGTTCAATACCATGGAGTAAGTGGTCATTCTCAAAGTAAGCATTACGAGTTCTATTTTCCAAAAATAAGCTATAGGGGACTTTGTTTTTACCGAAGGTTTTGGGGTATTCAAGGGTATGGGCATTATCTTTCCCTTGCTCATTTTACTCTTTTGGCAGATTAATTTTGGAATGGCTTATGGGGTTAGATATTCATTTCCTATTGCCATTGATGAAAGACACTCCTTTTGAGTTTAGGAGGAATTAGGATTCCAATTCCTCATAGGCATCTTCAATATTAATAGAGTACACATCATGTCATTAATTAGGTGCCAAGTTATCATGTAATCGTTCATTCATATGTTTTTATTTTGGAAAATATTCATTCGAGTCATAAAAGATTTTATTATAAAACACCTTCTTTGTACCACCATCTTTAATAATGTATTACATCGCATCGGAATCACTTTCCGAATATATAACTAGCCTTCTTCTATTTGGCTCAGAAAATTTGGCATTCTGCCTCGGAGAGTCTTCGTTGAACCTCTGGATCAACTTTACATGTGCCTAAGTATCTAGAAAACTTTCTGATGTCCTTAGGTTTTTGAGAGGTTTTAGGGGTTTAAATGATTTGGGCAGTCCCATAAAATCCATCTTATGTGATATTGAAGTGCACAAAATAGTTTCTAATTCCAAAAATTATTTTCACCACACTCCTTCCTTGATGAGACCCTAAAAAAGAAATTCTCTTCAAGGATTGAGAAAGATTTTTGAGGGTTTTCTAGAGGTTTCAAAGAGGAAAGAAATCAACATGGTGAGATGATTGAGGATTAATTAAGCATGACACCAGAGCTTCTAAAACTAATGGTCTATAAGAGATATTAACAATTTGAATGAAGAATTAACATAGTAAAAATAAATTCATTCAAAAACCCCTTTCATGGATCTTTTGGATGATGAAATCTATTCAAATCATATAAGAGGAAAGAAAGGTGATACCTTTACATAGTTTCAAATCTTATTTGATATATCCTTTTTTCTTTAGTGTAGATCCATGAAAATTCAAGTATTACAAGATAAGTGCACCTCTAATATTGTCCACTTGAAGGTTGAAGATAAAATCTCCTAAGGTAATGACTAAAGTTTGAGTCTTACTACTAGTCAAGATCAATCTTTGAGAGGAAAGATGAATGAGGGAGAGAAAAATGTTTTCTCTTGAATAATGACTATTTGTTCACCAAGGAAAGATCTCTCTTGAATGAGGGTTTGATTTTGGCTAATATATATGCCTAAAATGTGCAAGGGTCCAACATGGACTTCATTAAATAATGATTCTTGTACATGCATTCCAGGACTTTTTTCATAAAAGTGAGCTTGATGACTTTAATACCCATATAAATAGTGTCAATTATTTTAATCCTTAGTTGTTCAAATACATTAATTTTCTCTTTCAATTTTGATCTCTTTCAAATCATGTTTAATTTAGATCTTATTCAAATCAATTTCTTTCAGCTTACATCTTCATCCAAGACCATTTTATTCCTTCTTAATACCTTCTAAGTGTGTGACACATTAGGTTTCTGATTATGTTGGTCATTGAAATTAACCATTGATCTTGAGTAAGTTATAAGTGGCATATAGAAATACATGATAATACTGATTGACCAACTAGTCAAAGGTTTGATTACAAACTTATTTTATAGACAATTTCTATACAACTAATCCTGTTACTATGGAATCCTCACTTAGTTCAAATGGTTATGTGTCAATTCCCACTAAATTGATTGCATCACATCTATACCATGTAATATTTTTTTTATCTTTGAGACTCATTACACAATTAGGCAAGCCAATAAAACTCTTCTTCATTCCACTTTCACTTTGGTCAAAACTTTTGAGTAATGATCTCAACAAGAGACCAAGTGAATTTCACTTTATTTTAGGATTAGTGAATCCTTTTTTGGCTACTCAATTACCTCAAAATATATCTATTAGTACCCAATCATCATCCATTGATCAACCTCTAAAAGATGACAAGGAATGAAGTCAAAGTATAGGATCAATATCAAAGATATTTTTGAGTACCTTAAGTATAAGGATAGTTGCACCATTGCTATGATGAGACTATCACTAAATATGAATAAGTAATTCATATGATTGTATCATATAAGATCTCTGATATACTTGATTATTCTTAGCAAGCATTAACATGTTAACTTTAATTGTCCTAATGATTATAACTTATGAGATCTACTACTTGAAATAATTAAGAAGTGCAATATGTGTTAATCAATTCAGATAAATTATATACAATTTAATTGATCTTATGACTAGGGGTAATATAGATACTAAAATAATAACGCAAGATAAGAATCTCATTATAACGATCACATCATAATTTCTTTGTATTTTAATATTTTATGTTTATGTACCATGGACTTTATTAATTGATTTATGATCACTATCAATTCTATGTTTGATTATATGAAAATAATGAACATGTATTTTATTAATTAAAGTAAGTCATACAATAAGTGCTAAAGGTGTTTTCTTTGGAGCACTTCTCTAATATAGTTAAGATCAATCCTCATTTACTATGGGCAACTTCTTTGGTAACTTTAAGATGTTGGGCCCATCTTACATTTATGGTACTTTAGATCCAACATAGGTAGAGGCCTTGATTATGAAGATAGAAATGCTTTTTGATCTCAGTAATTGTTTTGAAGAATAGAAATCTCATATGCATCATTTATATTAGATAAAGAGGTAGAAAATAGTAGTGCATGACTAAAAGAATGTTGGAGAATGAAGGGCTTATAATTTGGAGATGATTTATGGAGGACATTTATAAGGACTTTTGTTCTTATGCCTCATGATAGAAGGTGGGTGAATTTGTTCTTTTTGAAGAAGTGGCTATGACGGTGGCCCAGTACAAGGCCAAATGTATATAGTGATCATATTTTCCTCCATAGTTGATTTCAACCATGGTGGAAAAAGCAATGAAGTTCCATGATGGATTGAAATACTACATAAAGAATAAGATTTCAATTTTGAAGCTAGGTGTTTATTCATAAGTGATATATAATGCTCTAATTGTAGAAAAAGATAATGAAGAGGTTTAGAAATAGGAAAAAAAAATAATAATAATAATATAGGAATAAGAATGATGATGCTCATTACAATCCCGCATAGAAAATTTATACTCAAGTAGAGATCAAAATAAGCGAAAGGCAACATAAAATTCAGCTAGAATTTGTTCTTGTTATGATAAAAGGCATGAAAATAAACCATATTATACAAAGACAAGAGATTAATGTAGTTTTTGAAGGCCGTATGGTTTGGGATTATACAAAGAATAAGGAAGATATACAATAGCATAGAGCTCAAGGATGGCTATTTTTTTTTACGCATAGTGATGCTTTAGCAACATCTAATGTGGTGACATATACTCTTTAAAATCACACCTTATTTCATAAAGTCTTAATTGATCATGGTTCAATACACTCTTTGTTTTAGTATCTTATATTCATTTTTTTGTGTACATTGATTGAAAACATTGACTTTAATTTATTTGTTTTTAATTCTTTGGGTGATTTCATATCACTAGATGATAGTTATCATTTTTATGATAGATTGGTTTACTTCTTATCATTTTTTAGTTGATTATTTTGGGAACTAAGTGATGTTTAGTATACTAGACCAGCATGAGTCTAGTTTTGAGAAAAAAAAATAAGTGGATAGAAATAAGTGGATAAACAACTACATACGATATCATCCTTGTGAACCAGTTACTTTCTTAGAAAATATTATCAATGTTTTTTGGCTTATATTATTGAAAAGAAACTAATTTAAAGGTAGAAAAGATACCTATTGTAAGGAACTAGTTTGATACTATTCTAGAAGATTTACCTTGCTTGTCACAAGAGAGGGAGTTGGAGTTCAATATTGACTTATGACCATGAACAACTCTTAATTTTAAGGCTCCTTATAAGATATCAACTATGGAGATTAAGGAGTAGATATTCAACTTCAATGGTTTTTAGATAAGGGCTTCATTAGGCCTAGTGTGTTACCATAGTGATAACCAATTTTATTTGTAAAGAAGAAGGAAAAATCTATGAGACTTAACATTGATTATAAAGAGTTGAATAGTGCAACAATGAGAAATAAGTATATTCTTCCTTGGATTGATATTTTTTTTGATCTACTTTAGAGAGAGAGTGTGTGTGTGTGTATTCTCTAAATTGGATCTTGTGTCTAATTATTTTGTTGAGGATTAGAGTAACCAATACAATTTTTTGAACTAGATATGGGTATTATTAGTTTTTGATTATATATTTTGGTTTGACTAATGCACCATTCACTTTTATGGACTTAATGAATAAAATATTCATGCCCTATCTAGATCAACTTGTGATATTTTTTATTGATGATATTTTATTATGAGCAAAAGGTAGAAATAGGCATGAGTATCATTTAAATATTTTAGTACAAACTCTGAAAGATAAACAAGATATATAGTCTTTCCTTGGGCATGTGGTATTGGTAAAAAAGGATGATATCTCTATTGATCCTAGAAAGGTAGATATTATGTCAAATTCGAGGAAATCTGCTATGAGAACTGAGGTTCAAGGTTTCTTGTGATGAGTTGTGTATTTTATATAGTTTATTGATGGGGTTTTTAAAATCACCATACCTTTAATAGGTTTACTCAAAATTGGGTTAAAATTAAATGTTTTGATGAGTATAGGTATAGCTCCCATGAGTTAAAGAATAGATTGATATCGTCTCCTATCTTAGCTATCCCTTCAAGTTCAAAAGGATTTATAGTGAATAATGATGCCTCTCATCAAGGTTAGTGTGGTGTTCTAATGCAATAGAGAGAAGTTATTTCTTTTGCTGCTAAATAGTTGAAATCTTATGCACAAAATTATGCTACCAATGACTTGGAATTAGATGTAATGTTTTTTTTTTTTTGCATTTCAGATTTAGAGATATTTTATTTTTGGTGAATCTTGTGAGAAATTCATAGATTATAATAAATTGAAGTATTTATTTTCCCAAAAGGAATTGAACATGAGGCACAATAGGTGGATTTAACTACATAAGAATTATGTCTATGTTTTTCAATACCACCTAGTGAAAGCAAATATTATTCCTGATGTCTTGATCAAAAAATCTCTTGGCATCTTAGTAGCTGATAGAGGTTATTAGATGTATATACTAAAATATTTGAATAGTTTACAAGTCTATAATACAAATAATGAAGCTCTTGTGGAAATTTAAGGAGTTTTGGACTCTGGAGCTCTTTTGGAAACCTTTGAGCACAATCAAACTTGGTTAGGAAAATTAAAATTCTACAAAAAGAATTAAGTAAAACTAATAAAATTAATGGAGAAAGTTAAGAAATGTAATATTCCTGACTTTATCATATCGGATGATGAAATTTTGAGATTTGAGACAAGACTGTGTCCCAAATGATGGAAATATAATTAAACAACTATTAGAAGAAGCATAATTATCTAAGTTGGAGATTTACTTAGGAAGGATGAAGATGTATACAAATTTTAAGCATGATTACTTAAAAGTCAAGTATGAAATGAGATATTATAAAAATTGTTGCTAAGTGTTTCATTTGGTGTGTTTACAATTAAAGGATGAACATCAATGACTAGAAAATCATTGCACTTACTTTTTATTCCTGAATAGGAGTGAAAATATATAACCATGGCCTTTGTGAAAGAGGATTGCCAATAACCTTGGGGAGTAATAATGCTACTTGAGTGATTGTTATCCATTTGACCAAGTTGGCTCATTTTCTACCCATGCAATTAAATGTTTTCTATGGATCATCTATTTTTTTCTCAATTTTTAAGAGATTGTAAGAATGAATGAGGTCCATCTTTCTATTTTATTTGAAATAGATCTATAGTTTACTTCAAGGATTTTGTGTAGTCTATAGAAAGTATTAGGTACTAATCTATATTTTAGACCCACATTTGTTCATAGATTGATGGTCAGTTAGATAGGGTCATTTAAATTCTAGAGTTTATGTTTTGGACCTTAAAGGTAGTTTGGTGATTTTGCGTATAATAATAGATTTTAAACTAGTATTGAGAAAACATCTTTTTAACATTATATAATATGATATGTCATCTCCTATTTGTTGGGATGATGTTGGGAAAAAAACTTTTTTTTTTAGAAACTTGTATAGTTGACTATTGAAATGATATTTATAATTGTAGAAAGATTGAAGGCATCACAAAGTAGATAGATCCATATATCAACTATACCCAACAAGACCCAAAACACCTTATTAAAGTGGGTAACCTAATACAACATGGTGGACTAGTTTTCATTTAATGTGGTAGGTTTGCATAGTCGGATATAACCATATATCAACTTGGCAAAAACTAGCATGTGGGCATGATTCATACCTAGCCTTACATGTGACAAACCTCGGCTTGCCTAGGTGAGGTATGTGTAATAGACTAGCAAGTCTAGGTTTCCTAGACTAGTCCAACCTTTAGGCTCGTCTAAGTGTAGAACGGGCTAACCTAGACCAGTCAAAGTTGCATATATTATATATAAATATAATTAATATGTAATATATCATATACAAAATTTTTAAAATACCTTAAATAACACTAAAATATATTTAATTTAAAACAATAATATAAACTAAAAAAATATGAAATAAAAATAAAATACACTCAAATTTTAAAACTAACAAAAAAATATTTGAAAATGCAAAAAAAATGAGCTAATAGTAATTGGTAATGCTCATGGTGTGTGATGGATAATGATCAATGTCTGTCATTCCATCTAATTCTGGTATTCACTACTCTAATTTTCAATTTCATCATGTACTTATAAATTATTTATAGTGCTTCAAGATGTATTTAGACAACTTTCCAATCATTTAAGTATGACGAAAGCATCTATAATTTTTAATTATATTTTTATTTATCCTCTTGTCTAAAGTGACATTCAAAATAATATAAATTGGAGACTCTCCATTAATACCCAATATACTATATGGGTTAGTAGATCATTTGTCATTTTAGATAAATGGAAAAAGCATATTCATATACTTTCTACAACTCAATATTTAAATTTTTTTCATATCAATACATGTAAAGATAGTGTTATGATTGATGTTTAAGTATCTCAACAACTCATACCTATCTAATAACCCATATTGTCATTTACCCCTAACTCATTGAATGAAAAGTCATCATTTTTAAATATTGTATTAGTCATGTTCAAAGGCTCGCTACAACTATCATACATATTTTAATTATTCGTAAATTTTACCTTCTACTTCTTATGGTCAATTAATACAAGTACATATATATTTTATCATATTTTTGACATTTTTGATCTTAATCATATAATTCATATCGGAAACTAATCAATAAAAAAAATGAAATACTTATTATTTTTAATACAAATCTTTCCATCTCATTGACATGGCCCTTCCAAAACACCAGTAAAAGAGTTTTACAAATGTGGCGTGGGATATTTATAAGCTTAATATAGTTGTTTCTCCTAGTTTGGTGGAACAGATAATGAAGGTCATGAGAGGACCAGTGGACAAACTAGTTTGACTACCTAACCAAGGACCATTTACATTCAAGTTAGCCTAGGACATTGTGCGTACAAGGAGTGACATGACATCATATTGTATAGAAGTTTGACATAAGCATATTCCTAAAAAAATTTCTTTCTTTGGTTTGCGGGTAGTGAGTAAATATATACCAATGGATGACATACTTAAAGAATAATGGCTTTTACTTGGTATCAAAGTGCAGTAAATACCCTGATGAACAAATAGGCATTTACTTGATGCTTCACTATGAGGACTCCTAGAATGTTTGGAAGGAATATTTTTTGAGTTTGAATACCTTGAATTTTATGAGTAAGCAAGCTTTAAGCTTGAAAAACTGACGAATATAAAAATATCGACTGAATTTCCATGGATTAGAAGATATGTCTCCCTACTAATTAAGTGGGAGTTATGAAAAATGCATAATGATCTTAGATTCAGGTATAAATAATTTTCAGTCGATTAAATCATCTTCAGGATCGATGCCTTAGTAGAGAATATTATGTTGTCATGCAAACCAAAAATTTAATGGTCAGTAGCATCTTCAGATGAATGTGCGGGAGTCATGAGCTAAAAAAGGGACAAAAACTCAAATTATCCTCTTCATATTTTACATTGGGTTTTTGTTCTATTTTTGTATTGCAAGTATAAGATTGGTTGATGACAACTAGACAGATGGTTGCATATAAGTGATACAAAGTAGGATATGTAGAAAGTGGCTCATTAAAGTTATTTTTACTAATGTTTACTCTTTCAATTTATTACTTTAGCCGTATTTCTCTTGTTGTACATCTTTTGTTATGGTTTTACGTTTATTGTGTGCATAGAACCGAAGGGTGCATAGGAATCAGTGGGTCTCCCTAAATTAGTAGACCTTAGGTGTATTTGTGAAACTTTATGTGTTTGATAATAAAATTGTGTATTTAAAAAAAATATTTCCATCTCAGTAGTCATGTCACTAAAATATGTGTATTCTATATATTGGTTAAAGATATACCACCTATGTTTCATATGCAGCTAAGTAATGTATAAAATGTGAGAGCATATACAACAAACACAAATTCATTGTATCTTACAAAATTTTATGAATTTTAAAAATAAAAATCATACATAATCCTACATGCCAATTTAATTATTTAATTAGTATTTTACTAGTTTTATTTTTCAGCACTCTGACATATTGATGATCAACATATAAATTCAATATCATATAAATTGAATTTTAATTATATATGGCATCTAGTGAACATTTATTCTTTTTTAGGCTTATTGATATCTAGATTGTAAACTTTATGTAATATGTTAGATGTTGTAATATATTTTAATGAATTTAAAATTTATTGTAAAAAGGGAGAAATTATTTTTAAGACAACTTGTGCCAATAGGTTTATTATATAATATATAAATCTAATATGAAAAATATTATCTAAAGAACCCTCTCTAATGATTCCTATGAATAAGATTACTACAACACTATAAATCTAATAACAGAAAACTCATACTAGCAATCAATCTAATAATGTATTCTCTTACAAAATTTTGGTCATAAATGAATCAGATCACTAAACCTAAAGGTAATCCAAATTCAACAACCTCACGACTAAGTTGAGTTTGTCTAATATCCAATGCATTATATTTTATAGCATATTATTTGGTAGGTCTCCTAAGGTGTATAGTCTCACCATTAATTTTATAAATGTAATTTTTTTATAATACCTATGTTGTGTTGAATCTTCCTCCATTCCAATATTATTTCTTTAGTTATGTTTAATTGGGTCCAAAATATATATGTTCATTAATAAACCCTAGGGTTTTTAGGTTTCCTATGATTGGAGGTAAACTAGTCTATGGCCTTTTGATTGAGTCATCATTACCTAAATCAAAATAATTATAATGCTAATTTCATTTTGATTAAAATTATTATTTTCTATTTTGTATAACAATTAATTATGTATTGTTGTTTAGTATAATAAATTTGAGTATAATTTTTTTAATTATTATTTATCTTTATAACTTTAACTCTAGTATATATATAATATATAAAACTAAAAAAAGAGAAGTGAACTATGTATGTGAACCTGATCCACTAGATCAAAGGCTTTCTATTACAAATTATAAAATTTAATTATTAAAGCAACAAAAAAACTCAAAAACAAAAAAAACAATGATTTTGACTTTTGAGAATTTGAGCGAATCAGAGAGAATAGAGATTATAGTTTGAATATGAATAAATATAAATATTATTGACCTTTTTATTGAAAATTTTAAACTTAAAATATTTTTTTTTATTTTTTTACATGTAATAGACAAAATGATTCTACCTATTAGATTCTATATAACCCATTGTAGACAAAATCCAACATGCAAATGCATGCTGAGGGATTTAATTTTTGTTTAAATCTTGTCATGCATGCATATGTTTGTGAACATTGACATCAGTCATAATGGCTAGTTTATCATTTCAATGTTTGACTTGAATAAATTTATTAAAATAGTTAGGCACTTGAAATGCATGTGCCTTATATGAACAATTTTATTTCTTTTTGACATGTATGTTTCACACCCCTATTAAAATCTACTTTTGCCTAACTTGAACCGATGGGCCAAGCCCATGGCTCAAGCTCAACTTGTTTCTTATTTCACCCATGTTGATTTTTTCTCACAGGGGTAAACCACTCTATCCATACCTATTCCCAATGGCCAACATGGGTCTGAACATGTCATGCCATTTTTGAGAAACTTTTTCCAAGTCATGATTAAGGCACAATTTGTGGGTCTTGTAGTAGGCCATGCTCGACTTTTCCAACCCTTTTTCCATATGAATATGTTGATAATCTTATATAAGAGTTTGAGTTTGAGTTGAGTGATAAGGTTTTCATAAAAATTTAATCTTTGAAGTTTATAACAAGAATTAAGAGAAAATAAAATATCAATCTTAGCTTTGTGAGACCATTTAATATATTAGAAAGAGTGCACACTTTGACTTAGTAAGCGATAGTGCCCCTATCCTATCTATGGTGCATGAAAAAATTATATGTTTTGACTTTGAAAAAATATATTTATGATCCATCACAATTTGTAGTTTTGGAGCATATTCAAGTTTCTAAGAAATTGACATATGAGTAGGACCAATTCAGTTTGTAGATGTAGTGAACTAAGTATTAATCATAGAATTATCAAGTTGGCAAAGGTTTAGTGGAGTAATTATAGTATTCAAGAATCTAATTTGGAATTAGACAAAGAGATGACAGAAAATTATTCACACCCATTTCAAAATTCAGATATGTCAATGTTAGCAGACTAAACTCTAATTAAGGGAGGAAGGATGGCACACTTTTTTTTAAATACTATTTGGCAATCTTTTCTTTTTGTCTCAAATTAGAAAACTAGATGTTACAAACATTCCTTCCACTATAAAAGAGTATATTTGGGCAAATTATATTGGAAAATTAGAATGTTGGAGACTTTTGTAATTTATTAAATAATAGTCAAATTTGGTATTACTCTATGAAAGTCTTACTCATAATTTTTAGATGAGCTCCTTTGTGTATGTCTTCTTTTACTTATTTAGTCTATTTTTTGCTTTTTAAAAAATTATTGTTCATTTAAAAGTTATAAATAATATTGGTGGCACTTCTATTAGCTAAAAAATGATATTAGTAAAAATATTTATGCATGATTTTATTATAGTTAAAAATTAAACTTTTTTGGCTTAGTTTTCAAAGAATTTATAGTGCTTGTATGAGGTAATGGAAATTAATACATATTTTATATAGGAAATTAAATTATTTTTTATATGATATTCTAAAATGAATAAAATGTTATTTCCATACAAAAACCAATATGTTTAGCTTAAAAAATATTTTATATTTCTTTTTTCTATATGTAACAAAAATTTAGAGATGTTATATTTGTAATAAATTTGTATAAATAAAATAAAATAATTAACTATAATTTGTTTAGTATATGTCAATGAGATATAATAGTTGGTAGTTTCACCATTTCCAATGATTATAAAAGTTGGTCTTTATATTTATTAGTGTGAATGTAATTGATTTGGCCTCAACATATAAGGGTTTTCAGTTAGAGATTACTAGTACTAGTAGGGTTTGATTTCATCCACAATGAACAATTTGAGGCTAGTCACCCATTTGAAAAGTCTCACCTAGTTTGCCATTATTTGTTATTTGATAACCACAATAGAATTGTTTTAGAATAATTTTGTTATTTAAAATTATGATGTTTAGTTTTAATGTTGCATTGAGAATTATAGAATTTCATTCTACTGCTTTGAACATGTATTTGATAATTGTCACACCCTTTGAACGGGTCTTGAGGTTTGAAAAATAAGAGGGGAAAAATTACAAACCTTTTATGAAATTTCTTCAAAATATTCAATTGCAAAAATAAGAAAGAGAGAGACTTTGAGGAGAAGAGAAAGTAGAATTGATGAAAAAGAGAAAAGAATAACGAAAAAAAATAGAGAAAGAAAGAATGGCATTGTGGATGATGCCCTACATACCCCAAGGGAAAAGTGTGAGCATCTTTCCTTATAAAAGAGAAAAGAATAACGAAAATTATTTCCACAAGTTCTATTTTCATAATCATTGCATCAGATATGAGATTTAGAATGATCACTTTATGGGTACAACTTGTCTAAGAAAGTTTTGTCAAAAGGGTTATAAGAGCTTCATTGAAATTAATTTTTATGAGTAACCCATCTACTTATATGAGAACTTTTTTTTTCTATATTTAATATAGACAATTACTACTATTTCATGTTTACTTATTCGTATGATCACTTACAATATAAATATAAACAATATTACTTTGATTAATAAAAATAGAGTTTTTTATGGAAATAATATGTTTTAAATAAAAAATCCAAAATATAATATATGTTTGAAAAATATTACCAAACTAGTGCATCTAGAAACAGTATGACAAAAGCCATTGTTGTGAATGATGGTCATTTTCATACTATTGAATTTTAAAAATTAGAGGTCGACTATTGAATTTTGAAATTTTTCAAATACTGTCTTTGGGAACGATGTCTATTTAATTAAATCAATAGTTGTCATTCATAATACCGGCTATTTAATTTTAAAAAATTTCATATGTGAGCATTGGGAATGACAGCTATTTAATTAAACCAATGGTCCTCGTTCACAATGCCAGCTATTGAACAAGTTTATGCCCGACCAATCTTTTTCTCCCTTCCCCCATTTTTCTCTTCTCCATTTTTACCTAACCCCCCAATTTTTTTGAGCCATTTATTCCACCAGTGGCCTCCTCCTTTCCACCAAACCCCATGACCCTTCTCCACTAGACCCCACCTCGGTGATGGCAAGACTGCATTGCACAAGTATTCAATAGTTCTCCTTCCAAGGTTTGTTATCTGTCTTATTTTCTTGCGATTAGATTTAGGGGCGTTAGGGTTTAATTTAGGATTTGATCTAGAGGTGTTAAGGTTTAATTTAGGATTTGATTTAGAAAGTGAGTTTGTTTGCCTTTTTTCTTTTTCCTTGCTTTCTTTCTTTTTTGTATAGGATATTTATGACATATTCGAATCATTTATTGAATAATGTTTATGAAGAGTTTTTGAAAAAAAAAAGATTAGTATTTTATGTGTTTTTCATGTTTTTCTAAATATTAAAAAAACTAGAAATTAATTGTGTTCTTTATATTTTTCTTGTTCTTATTCTTTGTAAACTATATATATATAGTTTTAAAAATTGTAAACAAATTGTCCCCTTAGTTTCAATAAACATCACTGCATATACAAAGAATTGAAATCTCAATGTGTAAAGCCTTGTCTGATTCCATCTTAAGAATAATAATAGGAAATGAGTTCTTTAATCAAAATTAAAGATAAGTAGGAATTAAGTTTTTAGCTAAACATAAAAAATGAATGGGGAAGTAGGAAGACTGTATGTTGCTATTATTGTTGATTATAGAAGATTAGTCCTGATTAGACCATTTTGACTCAAATTTAGACCCATAGAGGTCATTGGATGATATTGAATCATGTTGCCTCTGTTTTTAGTACAAATTATGTTTTGGGTAGAGCTCCTCATACAAAGGAGAGTCTGCATGATTTTTCATTAAATATAAAGTCCCGAAAAGGGGGCACGATTGGTGCCATTTAATTCCTAAACAAGGTACTAAAGATAATCATCTCTCATATTATTTACTTTTTAATACTTCTTTTGAAATAGGTCAATAATGTCTATTTCCTTTATTCTTATAATGTGTTATTACAATGGATATATAGTAAGGATCCATAATGATATGAAATATGATGGAAACAAAGCTTCGATTGTGCCTTTGGAAATACCGGTTGACTACACGTTTGAATAATTGGGTGATATCAACTTAGTCCTCAAGTGTAAGTATCCTCAACAAAGTGGAAATAGGTTCCAACCTCTTACAATATGGAATGACAGTTTGGTGCACCTAATATTGAACATGGTTAACACAGCTGCCATTGAGAAAATTGAATTATTTATTGAGATCATTCGAATACAATGACAAGCAAATCAATCTATTGGTGTTGCAAAAATTGAGAATGATGTAGAAATTGTCTATGGTTGTGAGTCTAGCAGCAGTCTAGAATGAGATAATAGAACATATGAAGATGATGATACTTGCACATATGAAGAAGGTAATGATGAACCTGATGGAAGATGTTGATGCTGAATATGATGATGACTTACATGTTCAAGCTGGTGGATATGTTTCATCATTCCATACCAGTTCACACCATATGTTGAAACTCAAATTTAAGGTCTAGTACTAATCACTACATTAGTTCAGTTGATATTTTCCTACCTTAAAAGTCACTTTGTTGCAAGAAGGGAACAATATGTTGATAGATTGGCATCCGATAAGTAGTTCACACCATATGTTGATACTCAGATTCAAGGTTGTGTGGTTAAGGCTGGATCAATGAAAATTGTTCTTTATGATCACATACAAGGCATATTTCACATAAGGTCCAAGAGTGGTCGCATTCGTCACCTCAACAATAATGGCAAGAAATGCACATGTGGTAAGACACTGATATATGGATTTTCATGTAGCTATATAATAGCAGCATGTCAGCATCGATGTATTGATTTTCAGTTATTTGTTCAAGGCTACTACACTATGCAGTCCTATTATGATACTTAGGCAAGCTTGATTTATCTCATATTTTATGAAGATGAGTGACCTAATTATGATAGTCTAATAATCATAGCTTCTGTGTCAAAGAAATGACAAGTCAGTGGCCATCCTAAATCAACCCGTTTGCATAATGAAATGGTCATTAGGGAGGGGAAAACCAAGATAAAATGTGGATTGTGCAAACAAGAAGGTCAGAATCAATAGTCTTGTAAGAATAGAAATCAAGTCTAGTTGTTTGTTTGTAAATGAGACCTCACTTTTTTGTTGTTGTTGTTCTATATAAGACTTATGTACTAGCATTTATTTCTTATAAATAAGGCCTCGAATATTGTGTTGTTGACTTGTATCAAACTTACTCTATTGAATGAAATATCTTTATTGTACGTGTGTATTGTAAATAGTCATTGTGATTAATATTGACAATCATATTTGATAATTATTCTGGATTTTTTATATCTTATAGACATGGCTAGGGGATTTCATGATGCAGAT
Source organism: Sapria himalayana (assembly GCA_029783825.1). Lineage (NCBI taxonomy): Eukaryota > Viridiplantae > Streptophyta > Magnoliopsida > Malpighiales > Rafflesiaceae > Sapria > Sapria himalayana. The sequence goes on from JAREIK010000088.1 coordinate 10,585,932, forward strand.
CTTTCAAATACACTTGTCTTGGTAATGCAAGATAGACACCGATCACACTTAGTAGATACAAAGTAGATACGTAATTTGTTAATTAGCAATTAATATTACTAGTTTTAACATGTAATTTATACATAATCACTTTTAAATTTGGTTGTTTCATTGCTTACAACTTCAAAAGATCATTTGCCCTTGACAGCAAATGAGAGCCTTCATAACTACGTGGATGATGGATATTTAGATTCAGTTATACATGATTAAGGCTAGATTTTATGGTATATACCATTTGGGCCACATTACGATTGATTGGCCACTTATCACCTCGCTCATCAAGAAATGGCGGCTCGAGAAAAACATGTTTCATGTGCTAGTAGGAGATATGATGATTACATTACATGACGTAGCCATCCTTTTTGGCATTCGTATCCACGGCCCAACAGTCACTGGCACATGTGTGTTAGAAGTTGTGATGTTGTGCGTGGAGTTGCTTGGTGTCATCCCACCCACCAATGCTATAAGAGGAGCCACTATCTCATTGTGGTGGTTATGTATCTAGTTATCCACCCTGCCACTTGATGCAGATGAGGTCACATTAGAGCGTTGTGGGCATGGGTTCATCTTAGTGCTGATCAGATCCTTCTTGATTGTGGACAAGAAGGGTGAGCATGTTTCCATGTACTTTCTTCTGCTACTATGAGATTTGATAGATACTATGATATATAGTTGGGGTGGTGCAGTACTAGCACATACATATAATGAGTTATGTCGAGCCAGCTTGGATTGTAGCCGTGGTATTAGCAACTGTATTACACTCATACAAGTATATAATAACTGAGAATGTGTGTTTTTATGTATGAATAATTTATCATATTTTATCTAATGCAATATAAAAATTTCAATATTTTGACCCACTTTCTCATTATTTTATATTCAGCTATGATCTTGGGAGAGGCTTCACGTCGGGTGACCCAATTTTTGGACAATCATACGTAGAAATAACACCACCACCTGCTCATGTCTTACACAATGCCGATGTCAATTTCGAGGATGGTGACCTACTTGAGGCTGTCCATGATGGATTACTAGCTCAATCTCTAGATGAACCCAGAGGTAGAGCTAGCTCTTTCAATTGGGTGTAGGTAAAGCGTACCTTTGACATGGGTGTATAACCCATCGGGTGTACTCCCCCTATACCAAGATCAGCTAGATGCAAATACTTCTGATCAGGTAATGTTTATGTAAAATTATATGGTTCTATATTAATTATATTCATACTATTATAAAATTTATTGATATAAAGTGTTCTCATGTAGGTCTCATGGCAGCCATACGTGGGAGAGTTACATGATCAGCTCCCATATATCTGCTTAGCTAATCAAAATATCTAGCGGACGATGTCACTACTCATTTGTTTCGAGATTGTTGAGTGGTATTATCCAGAAAGAGTCTTTTTCCAGTATTGGATGCAATAGAAGATACCTATAACTTGCTCTTACGAGCAACAGTTGAATGTAGTGGATGCACATGGAGATACCATCATGATTGGGCAACGCACCATGCACCATACATAGTATTATGAAAAATGCAAGTGACTAGGATCATCATTTCACCCTCTATGGTGGGTTTAATGGACTTTTATTATCCATACATGCAGTGGTATCATCATATTACACGGCATTATATGACACCACGACTTCATATGGATGATAAGAGGTTCCATACTATAGCCGGTAGTATAGATCTTTTGGTAAGTTAGAATCATGTGTTTCTAAAATATTTTATCTAATTTTTTATTATTAGATTGTGTAATTATAATTCTTTTTGGTTCACTCAGATTTCCATTATGGTTGACATAGGCATTTGCTTTCGTGTTGATACCCCTGGTGCTTTATGTGCCATACATCATATTGTCCAATCAATGTTACACCAAATTAGCGAAGACCATCGTATTACTAGATACACTGAAGAGTATTTGACATCACATGAGCCATTTATTAGACCTTCGGTGTCATCAATACCATCACATATGCACCCCATTCGAGGTAAAGGGAGAGAGAGTGTGGGAGTTAATCGCCGAGGTCATGCTCAAGATGGTGGGTCAGGTCATGGTCAAGATAGTGAGAGTGGTCTAGGTACACTTGAGCTGACTATGCCTACATCTTACCCCACACCCAAGATGTTTATACCCCTACACACCTACACATCACCTTCCATACCCACTCTATTGACACATCACCTTTTCTACCCTCACATTGACACAATTCCTCTGAAAGTGCTTATTCCTTCCGATTATCCAAGATATTTTCTGATCATCTTGGACACAATTCCGGCTAAAGTCGGATGTGTGTTAAATTTATCTTCTTCAAGCCTTTTTAATAAATATTTATCTATTTTTTATTGCAGTGATGCTTTGTGTGTTTTGATTTGAAATAGAAAGGAAGGTACAAATGTTGTTGTCAAGGTGAAATCAAGTTTGAGCCACTCACTATGATGCCTCCCACAACCAATATCTCTCAGAAAGATTGTTCATACATTGGATCAGATTGTGATTGTAGACTATGCACAGAAAAAGGCTGAAGGCACCTACAACTCTTTTTTTTGGGAACTGGGAGAAGATTGTCAGTTCTGCATCATAGATATGATTTGAAGTTTAGCAAGCTTATGTATTTGTTGAATGATTAGAACTCAGGGTGTGTGTGTGTCTGTGTGTGTTAGCTTGAGATGTGGTTTTAATTTATTTGGTAATTTTTTCAGCTGGACACAATATAATCTATGTATCCTGTAATTTAATTTTTTGGACTTGAGGTGTGGATGATTAAAACACTGATGAAGATTTCTATATATTATGAAAATACTGAATTTTTTGTAGCTGCAAGGTCTGGTGGAGAGGAGGCCACTAGTGGAATAAATGGCTGAAGAAAATCAGGGGGTTAGGTGAAAATGGAGAAGACAAAATGGGGGAAGGGAGAAGAAGATCAGTCGGGCATAAACTTGTTCGATAGTCAGCATTGTGAATGATGGCTATTGGTTTAATTAAATAGTCATTGTTCCCAATGCCAGTATTTAAAAATTTTTAAAATTCAATAGCTGGTATTCACAATGGTAGGCTTTGATTTTTAAAATTCAATAGCATGTCAATAGTCATTGTTCACAATGACATGCATTGTCACTTTGTTTCCAGATGCACTAGTTTGGTAATATTTTTCAAACTAGCATTATATTTTGAATTTTTTAATTAAAACACATTATTTCCATACAAAACTCTAGAAAATAACACTAGTCGGAGTCAATATCATAATAGATCTTAGTCACAGATGGGAATAAAGTTAAATATTATCATTTTGAAAAATAAAGGAATGTAAAAAGAGAGGCCAACCATTATAATAGAGGAATAAAAAATGTGAGAAAAATAGAATTTAAATCATAAAATACTCATATGATGATGAAACTTTTTACAAAGATGTAACAATAATTACAAAAGGCATAAATATATTTGATGATTTCTAACATATGGACTTAAGAAGCAATATGATATATGACTTCCTACAGAGAACCATTCACAATCTATAAATATTCATTTTTTAAAAAGTAAGTAAATTTACTACTCAAAAATTATGTACATCTCAACTAAAATATAAATTTTTATATTGTGCGCCAAATACAATGTACATTTCAGTTTTGATTTCATAAATAATATAATCAATAAGGATTGACTTCCTATTATTCAATACTATGCATATCATCCCCTTGGGCGTTTTTTGATATATATTTGGCAATATGTTTATGCTGATTTGGATTTTAAATGAATATATTTTACTAAATTATGCTTTTCATTCAATTGAATGAATAGTAATGAAATTGAATATATTTTACATGAAATTGATGAACTTGATGGAGCAATGACTTGGAGGGCTGAAAAGCAAAGGAAAATCATGATATTTTCTATGCTATGACTTTGTTATAATATTAACATCTTATCGAAGAAGTTTGATAATTTTTCCTGGCCTTTTTACAAACCAAGTTGTAATAATCTTTGTACACTATGATCTAGCATCAAGTAGTCACAAACATTTTGTTATACATTACTATATTCATGCTTGTGACATTTTCTTAGAGTCATATATACTATTTTGAAAACATAATGATGGTTGCAACTTTAATTTAACATCACTCAAACTAAGTACCTGCATTATACAAGAAGTCACTGCTTTTTGTATCACAGTGACTTAATTGATATAGAGATAAAAATTATATAAAACCAAATAATTTTTAGTTATGATAATTTTTTCAGTCATGCCTTTGAGTTCTTAAAAGAATTTCTCAAGTCATGGAATTCTTGTCACCATGACTTTGCATTCCAGAGGATAAATACCTCAGCCATGGTCATTTATGCCAACATAATTATGTATTCCACAAAGCATTTATCAAAGTCTCAACATTCTTACTACCGTGACTGTGATCAAGAGAGTATTTATCAGAATCATGACATTATTATCACCTCGATTTTGTATTTCAGAAGGAAGTTACTTTTTTTGTGATATTTTTCTACTGTCATGACTTTTCTACTCTAAAAAAGATTAAAAGAAATGATAAATTCGAAACCTTAACCCTATACCATGATTTTTAGTTTAAAGATTCACATGGAATCTCAAAGTTTTAAAAAGACACTTAAAGTTTTTTTTTCCAAATAAAAGAAGCAGAGGAATCACATTTTGAGCCCAAGAGCATACAAAATCCTAGATAACGTGACTTCCAATCCCCAATTATGAGAAAATTCAAGGTGGATGCGAGTAAGAATTAATTGGTATTTAGTTTTTATTTATATCCTCACTAGGGTTTTCATTGGGAATCCTTAATTCCAAATGATGCTACATCAAACTTCTCGTGAAAATTCTTCTTCAATATCAAGCTAAATTGGGACCTAGGGTTAATTTATTATACTTTTATTATGATAATTTATTATGATGCTTGTATTTGATGGATGTGGATTCTATTTAAAACAAAGGTTTAAAGTTTTCGCTATATCATCGGTGTGTGTATGTTGGTCTTGATGGACATTGATAGATAAGTTATGAGAGACAGTCATATGGTATGATAAGAAAGAAGTGATAATCTTTATTATTTTAATACGTAAAATAAACCTACACTTAAAAACCTAAGATTGATATAAGTTTAATATAGGTGGTTATATATAATATATAACCTAGGAGTTGTATTATAGTGTGGATGCCATGTGTCGTTCATGATATATGGTTATGGGTAAGCCATGCAACACATGCAAGTAAAGGTTTTTTGTATGGGAGTAACATCATTGCTAGTCATTTTCTATTATATGGCTTTCATAAGTTATATTCATGGGAAGTCATATATTAATTGATATGAGTATGATACTTTTGAAGTCAAAAGTATAAATATATTTATTATCATATTATTTTACTTATTTATAATATTAGAGGTTAAAGAATAGAAATATATATTTGAAGTAGTCATTAAGTGTAGCTGACATAATACCTAAATAAAGTAGATATGTGAATGACTCATGAAAAAATGAGTATATTTTTGTTAGTTAAATAACGAGGACCCAACTTTGAAAAAGCCATCCTTGATAGTGATAGTCCAAGGATGAAAATCACATGTATGCTAAGTGTTACTAGGGCATTTTGACACTAATCAATAATTTGTTGAAAAATTAAGTATAACATTGCTAAAATACTAAAGAAATCTAAACATACATAAGGAAGTGAGTTAACCTTGTAGTCTATGTGTCTATCTAAAACTCAAGTCTATCTAAAGGTATCAAATGAGCTAGGGAAGGCTGGCCTAGCGCATTTTAGGTGGTACAATCGGGCCACCGAGCCTTGTTGAGCATGACACAAGTTTGTCATAGCCAGCTCGGCATGGCCCATTGACCCGGATGTGATGTATTATGTGCTGGGTCATGCCTAGATAGTCTAGATCTGGCCCGTCCGAGCTAGGGTTGGGGCAGGGTTTGACCGTTTGGATTAGGTTCATGTTATTTAGAAAATTTTTAATCCAGAATTCAAAATAATTTAAAAAATTAAATTTTAATTATATAATACTAAAATAGTTTATAATTAAATTAAAATAAATAATTAATTGTTTACTTTTTAATTTATTAAATTAAATAAAACAGAAAGTATAAACAACAAAAATTTAAAATCTAGTAGTGTCTAAATTAATAAAATTAAAACATTAATACAAACCAATGCAAATCACAAAAAATATAAGTGTCTAAATCAAGTCTCAAAGAAAAATGACAAAAAAAAAACAAAAATAATGTCAATCCAAAATATATAAATAAACATAAGTGTCTGAATCGGTGTATCAATAGCAGCAGGTCGTAGATAGTAAAGTAGGCTCAAGAACTCAGCTTAATAATCAATATCTCAACACTACTAAAAAATTACGAGAATACCGACCAAATTACCGATCTAAATATTTGTTCGATAATTGGTTTCCAAATCACGACCATTTAGCGACCAAAAAAGGGTATCATAAAAAAAAATTTACAACTAAATTTTCGACCAAAGACCGACCATATTTACCGACCAAATGATTTTGGATGGAAATCGGTTAGTAGAGTGGTTATCCAATATATTACCAATCATTTAACAACCAAAAATATATTACCATAAATTAGTTGGTACAGTGGGTTTTTAATTTTTTTATAATTTGGTACTTACTGATCATTTACCGACCAAAAATATAGGTCGGTAAATACTGACTAATTCATGACCAATTTAGAGATCCAAATAGGGGCATCGGAAAAAAAATATTTCCGACAAAATTTCTAACCAACTACCGATAATATATTACTGACCAAATATATTTGGTCGAGAATATGGTCTATAAATTAGGAGGGAATTAGCAAAAAATATTGCCGAAAGATTACCACCATTTAACGAACAAAAATATATAACCATTAAAAATGGTTGGTAAAGTGGTTATCCAATATATTTATGACGTTGTAATTATCGACCAAACTTTCGACCGAATATTTAGGTTGGTAATTACTAATCATTTTACGGCCAAATACCGACCATACCTACCAACAAAATATTTTTGGTCAGGAATTGGTCTGTAAATTAGGATGAAATTAGTGAATAGAAATTACTGACAAATTACCGACCATTTAATGATCATAAATATATTATCATCAAAATTTATCAGTAAAGTGGATATCTAATATATTTATAAATTCGTAATTACTGATCAAACTTTCGACCGAATATTTAGGTCAATAATTACTGACTATGTCATGACCAAATACCGACCATACCTACCAACCAAAAAAGTAAGTTTTTGGCCAGAAATTGGTATGTAAATTAGGATGAAATTACAAATAGAATTTGCTGACAAATTAATAACCATTTAACGACCAAAAATATATTACCATTAAAATTGGTCGGTAAAGTGGACTTTCAAATACTTATAACTTTATTTTTATCGACCTTTTATCGACCATAAATTTGGTCAGTAATACATAGTTTTAATTTTTTGATTTAAAATTCATTTGTTAAGTCTTTAACACCTACATTCATTCAAAACTTTGTCATTTTTCGAAGCAGAGGTGATTGCAAGCATTAATTCGATAAAATTTGCTCTCTTCTTCTGAATCCAAGTAAGTTTTACTTTGTTCTTCTCCTTCAAAATGCTTATACATATCTCCGTCTCTCTGAATTATATATAGACAATCAGATTTTCATTTTTTCCCATATAATCGGGTATTAGGTTTTTTTATTTCTCCTCTGAATTTCTTCATTTTTGCTTCAATTTCAATTAACCTAACATGATTTTGACTCAACACAATTAATTAAACTATAATTTTTCAGTTTAATCTTTGTTCTTCAACTGTTTAAATTTTTAGGGTTTTATTGATTTTGATTTCAATTACAGAATGTTTGCATCCGAATAATCTTAATGTTAATAGTTTGTATTTATATAATCATATGACATTATGTATTAATGTCTATACTTTAATATATATATATAATGATTAATATTAAATCAAACTTTTATATAATGTTAATCTTAAATGTCTATAACAATATATATAAACTTTTATACATTTATATAATCATATGACATTTTGTATAAATGTCTATACTTTAATATATATAAACGTATTTCATTATAAATACACATTGATATATTTATATAAACATATAATGTTATATATAGTTATTTATACATATGAATTAATGTTTATAAATATTTATACAATATTTACATTAAACTATCCATTTATATAATTTTTTATATAACAATTATGTAACATTAAATGATTATACAATTTTTTAAATATTAATATTACATATTATTTTTTATATAAATATAGAATATTTATAATGTTTATATAAATGTGATATATATACTATATATTATTTATAAAAGTGTTACATATAAATATAATAATATTTAAGTAACATTTATAGAAATATTTTATTCACAAATATTATATAGATACACGTGTTTAATTATATAAACATATGCCATTTTATATAAAAGTATTTATAACTATATTTATGATAAAGTAAACTATTTTTATAACTATATTAATAACTTTACATAACTAATTTTTAACTATATAAAAATGTATAACTATATGTATAATTCTATATAAATATATTTCTAAAAAATATACTATATGTAAACTAATATATAACTATATATAATTATATTTTACTAAATGTATAACTTTATAAATGTTATATATAATTATATCTTTAACTGCATACACATTTATAACTATATGTGTATACCTATATATAAATATTTGTATAACTATGTAACACTATATAATTAAATATAACTATATTTGTAATTATATATACATATGTATTCATATAATTAAATTAAAATATTTGTTTATAACGTTGTATATATTTATGTATATAACTACTTATAACTACATGTATGAATATATCTATATATAACTATATGTTTAATTATATATAACTATTTATAACTATATATATTATATGTATAACTATATATAGTTATAAAATAATATATAACTATAAATAATTGTTTCTTACTATATGTATAACTATAAAACTAGTATGCATAATTATATTTAAATATTAAATTTACAGCTTATATCTATTATATATTTGAATATAGTAGTATATAAAAAAGTGTTTTACTATATATAATACCTATACCATTACTATATGTAAAAATATATAAAATTAAATGAACAAATATATAAACATACATGTATAAATATACATTTAACTATATGTTTAACTATATGTATAACCACAAGTAATAATATGTATAATTACATGTATAACAACATACAACATTTTGTTAAACTATATGTGTATAACTATATATAAATATTTGTATAACTAAATAAATGTCTATATAATTATATATAACTATATTTGTACATATATATACATATATATACATATATGTCTTAATATAATTAAATCAAAATATTTGTTTATAACGTTGTATATATTTATGTATAACTACTTATAGCTACTTGTATGAATCAATCTATATATAACGATATGTTTAATTATATATAACTATTTATAAATATATATATTATATGTAAAATAATATATAACTATAAATAATCGTATCTTACTATGTGTATAACTTTAAAAGTTTTATACATAATTATATTTAAATACTAAATTTATAGCTTATATTTAATATATATTTGTATATAGTAGTATATAAAAAAGTGTTTAATTTCTCAGCAGCAGCAGCATCAACAGATTAATCCAAATAATGGTCCTGAGATTTTGATGAATGATCAAGAGACATGGGAGGGAGAGGAGGGAGATGATAGAGATGTTGGAGAGTCTTCCTCAGAGCAACATACTGACTAGACTCTCCCAATTGCTCAGTTTGATCCGACAATTGATAATCCGTAAGAAATAAAACTTAACAATTTATTTATCAATTTATTATTTTATTTCTTACTTGCTAATAAATTTTTGGTTACAGGACAAAGTTAGAGCTGTCTGATTCCATTTCTAGGATTTTGAGGACAATTTTCAGGAAGTCCTTTAAACCTAATGGACATAATTGAAAGTCACTCACACATAGAGACCAATTGATGATTTGGAGAGAATTTAAGGTAAATATTACTACCAAAAAATATGTACATCTTTTATTTATTCTTTTGTTCACTGATTAAAAATTTTTTATTTATAATTGCAGAAAGATTACATGTGGAAACAACGAAAGCAGGTGGTCAAAAGTGCATTCTACAAACATGATGCTAGTCAATATAAAGACACCGTGTATGAGATCAATGATAAATAGTTGAATAAGAAAGAAAAAGATTCGAGTGTCCCGGATCATTTTTTCAAGGAGTGGCGGAGCAGATAGGAAGATCCCAATTATAGGAAGAGGTGTGATAAACAGAGCAGCAATCATCGCTCAGAGCAGGCTGGAGAAGATAGTGGCATGTCTACACACACTTGTGGATCTTGCTCTATGCATGAGCACGAATGAGCATTGGTATTATTTCTAATTTATACTTTTTATGTATTACTTTGTGAAATGTGTTCAATTATGCCTAAATTTCATTTCTCATTAAAAATTTTTTTTCAATAGAATTAACATATGTATTGGGTGTAATTATAGATATGCAAGGAGGGTAAGAAGCCGAGTGCTCCTTGCTTATTCAGATACAAGCACACAAAGGTTCATGATGTTCAGACATCCGTTGATTAGAGATCTCATGCAGCAAATGTAAGTTTTATTAAAAAAATTAACTTTTTCTTGTTTGAATATAAATTGAAATACTTTTCGTACATTTTTATTAGGCGAGATATGAGGAAATGTTAGCTACTACAACTTAAGCATATTCCAAGTCTACTTCAGGTTAATGTGATGGTGCAACATGTAGTTCTCATTCATCAGCTCCACCAGTCGATACAAATCAGATTTGGTATGCAACTATTGATGGCAAAAAGAAGATGCATGTCTATGGAATCATTTCGTCGACATCATCATTCTACTCGCATAGATGACTAGATGATAAAACTAAATTTTCAGGACCAGTTTCAAATTTGTTCTCGAATATGGAGAAATTTCAAGAAGCGATGTGAAAATATGATATAGTATCAGTTGGCTGATACCAAGTGATGCATGTTCAACTATGAGGATGATAAGGATGAGTTATGTATGCATTTTGACTGGCTTACAAAGAAGTTTCACGAATGAGGATTGCAGTTCAAACCTAATGATCTACCTAGGATTGTGCGGTGTAATGCTCTAGCTACTGCATCTACTCCATCACTTACAAATACACTTGCAGCAACTGCACCATGACTATCAACAGTAGACAGCTCTACCCCAGTACCCGACATCTCACCATGTGGACCAGAAACGTCGCAACATAATGATTATGAAACTAGATTGTATGATTGAGTGTATTATACGCATTTTTTTTCAATGCCTTAAACTTTGATTTTGTATTTCATTTTTTTTATTTTCTCTTGATGTATTTAATATATATATATATATATGCAGTATATATAGTTGGATGCTGGAGTTAATTGGATTTTGTTTTTGTTGTTGTGTTATCTGTATATGTTTCTGCAGCAACTACATCAAAACTGGAAGTTAATTGGATATTTTTTGTTGTGTTATCTTTGTTTGTTTCTACAACAATTGCATCAACACTGAAAAAAAAATTTGGTCAGTAATTACCAACCGAATTGCGACCAAAAATTGATCATAATTTTTTAATATCAATGGTCTGTAAAAAGTCACCAAATAGTCGGTAATACTTTTAGAGATCAATTATCGACTAATAATTTTAAAAGATTTTGGTCAGTTTTTGGTCGTAAATTTTTGATTATTACCAATCATTTTGTGACCATTTATCGACCTAATACTTTTGGTCATAAAATGGCTAGAATATAGTTGGAAATTATTTGTCAGTAAATGGTCTGTAAATTGTCGGTAAATTACAGACCATTTGGAGACCATTTACTGACATAATTCTTTTGGTAAGAAAATGGTCGGGATATCATCGAATTTTGTTTGTCAGTAAAGTCTTTAGTAGTTCAGTAATTATTGACCATTTGGAAACCACTTACCAACCAACTACTTTTGGTCAGAAAATGGTTGGAATATAGTCGGCAATTATTTTTCGGTGGATGGTCTGTAAATGGTCATTAATTATCGACCATTTGGAGACTAATATACTAAAATTATTATTTTGGTTGGAAAATTGTCGGAATATAGTCGGTAATTGTTTGTCGGTAGAGGGTCGGTAAATGTTGGTAATTTAGTGACTAACTAATTTTTGGTCGGTAAAAAAATTAGCGATGAGTAAAATTGCGACCTAATATTTTGGTCGGTAATTGGTTGCTATATGGTTTACTGACCAAAAAACACCAAATTAGCGACCAAATAATTAGTCGGTAATTCGGTGAATTTTAGTAGTGTAATCTCATTCTCATATCAGTCTTAAATCATCATCAATATTGCATAGATCATCATCAGCAATTAACTCCTCTACATTTGCTGCAGTCCCAGCATGATCTTGGATGCCTAAGCTCGAATCCTCCCAATCCTTTATGTATGCTAATGCCTCAACAATATCTAGCCATAATCTAGATTTCCTATCTGAAATCACATTCACTATAATAAAAAAAATCTATCTCTGTTGTTATTCTCGACACTAGAGGAGTTAGTAGATATTATGTCATCTTAGATAGCACGGGATAGGTTTACTCATGATTTCCACTACTATAAAATATCAAGATTCTTATTATCAAAATATGATGAGATTAAACAGTAGTAGGTATCTAATTACTGAGACAACTCGCTCCTATTCGACAGTCCACCCGATAGTTTCCCCCTCACTACACCTGAATGGAAAAGGTATAGTCTCCGAATATGGTATTCATGTCTATACTTGGAACCTCACTACTACTACTACTACCATACCTAGTATCATAGTATGTAGAAGCTCAGTTAACTTCTTGTGAATGAACTCTACAGGTTGACCTTCATGGTTCATGCACAAGGATATATATGCCAAAATATTTTTTATCCCTTCCACCTTAACCCTAGGGTAGGTGCAGGTAGACAGATAATAAAGAAATGGAATGGTGGACCAGTACTTTAAGTACCTGGTTTCCATCGTTACAATATTATCACTAAGTGTCGGATCATCTCTAAACTTCCAAAACATGCTAATATTGTTGCATATGCACATGAGTGCAATGCAAGTGGTGGGAGTATAAACCAGCGAATACATATTCATCGTGTCATGAACACTCTTCAAAATTTTCATAAATAAACTTTTTGTAGCTCAATCAATGTCGTCAATAATAAATTCGCCACTCTTACTATTGATGTAGTCGAATATCACGTGTTCATATCCAACACGTGACTCCAACATTAGGTATGTGTAATTCCATTGGTGTCTCATATCCAATTGAAATTTCTTCTTCTATAGGCCCAGAGACAAATAGAAGTACTAAATTCTAGTTATCTATGAGACATGTGAAAAAATATTAGTGAATTACATATGTTTGCTAAAGCGGGGTAAATAACCTTCATCCTCACTTGTAGTATGAAGTTAATGATGTGACATATGCATCTAATGTGAAAAATCTATTCTAATGGTCCATCTCTAATAGTCATAACTAACATATTAATGGTTAATCAATTATTAGATGCATTATTGAATATGTACTATATATTTTATTTTGAATTTTATATTCTCTAAAGATTTTCATCATTCACTCATAAATAACCGAACAATCATGAGGATAGAGAATCTCTCATAATCCTAATATTTTTTTATCTAGTATCTATTTAGAATTCTATATAGCGAGTGGTTAGTCATGCATAAGATGCATCATTATGATTAGTCTAGATATCGGACGTCATGGATACCACTCCACTATAATCCATAATTTCATTAATTATTATTAATTTTTCTTTAAGTTATAGTATTTTAGTATGTCATTCCTAGATGTGAACTTAAGAATCCTATGATATAGAGGTTTAAAATAAGTTTACGTAATACTGCTACCTTTTGATCCTCTGAAAACCTAATAGGAAGACTCATCATGGTGATCAGTTTGGTCATGTCTTCCCTTCCTAACTCATTGTGGTATATGAAGGGGATCAACATTATGCCTGCATTGGATCCAGCCTCAAAAAACTCACCACTGTGTTGGGTTTGCATAGGATCTAATGCACACCATGTTTTTGGTGTATAGTTCGTAATGTCTTTAAAGGTGCCTAGTCCTGCACGAACTCTTACAGCTTAAAATATTTTTATAATATTTGCATTGTGTTGATTCTTCTATGGCACCCTTATCATTTTTTTATTGTATTATATTAAAGTGAGTCCAAACTATTGATGTTCTTTAAGTATTTTTTTTTGTTTTTTAGATGTTTGGATCAAGACGACCGGAGAAACCAAAGTTTCGGCGGCCTCATGACTTTTCCATATGGTTTTCGTTATCTATATTATAATTAATTTTGTTTCATAATTAAAATTACTATTTGTCATTTTTATTTTTTATTTGTTTTTAAATTATATTGTATTTAATGTTTATAAATTAAAATAGTAATTAAAATTAATTAAACTAAAATTTAAAAATAAATCTTAACTAAACAATAAAAAAATACCCATAAATTATAATACGTAAAAAAACTTTTCCTTTTTTATGTTTGAATCCTACTTGCACCACAATCCACACCTGAATCTCGAATGTCAAAAGCCGATAACGAAAGAAAAAAAATGAGAGTCGAGGGAAGACGAATAGAGAGAATATATGAGAGAGAGAGTGAGTGAGCATCGTTAAAAACATAAATTTTATGAGGAGAGGGAGGGGGGAGCTATAGATTTGAAAAGAAATTTAAAAAATAATAATTTTTTTTTAAATTAGGCTAGAATTTTAAGGGCAATTGGATTCTTCCTCCTAGCTGTTGGGGGCCAAATCCAAAGGTCGAGATTTAAATTTTTTTTTTGGAGCAATTTGGGTCAGTTTGATCGTCGAACTGACCTAGACAGTCATTAGTTTCAGAAGCTTCGACTTCTGGAACTCTCAAACTATGGCAAGCACTAGAGAAGATAAAAAATGGACCGACGGAAATTTGGATTTATCGAGCTCAGGGTTGGGCATTTGGGCATCAGTTACTTGGGTGTCAGTTGTCAGAGTGGAATGAGGGGGGAGCACAGATCTGGTCATTGCAAAATCACGTGCCCACGGGCCCTCTTTCTGGGTCATGCCTGGCCCAGCATGAGGCCCGGTAGACCTAGACATGGCACAGCTTTTGCCGTACCATGCCATGCTGGGCTAGGAATGCCCGAGTCGAACAGTGCCTCGAGTCAGGCCAGGGCTGCCCAGCTTGTTTGATACCTTTACGCCTATCTACTCAACTTAAGAGTTAGTTTGCTGTTAGTTAGTTAAAATACTTATACAATCCCTACGTAATGGATATCTACACTTACAACCATCTTTACTATTTGTACCTCTCATATACTTGTGAAACTTTATTGAACAAAAATAATCACACAATAAGCATTTGGAGATATGTCTTAAAAAATCAGCTTTGGTATAATAATAAAGTTGCAACATATTTTTAGCACTATTATAAATTATTTAGTTTGATTAGTCAACTTGAGTTGATATAACTACTCTTACAAAAAAAAGTTCTATTTCTAGTTGTTTGAATAATAATTTTTGCTTAATATTTGTGTATTTGCATTTTATTTTTGTTTTTATTTTTGTTTTTATTTTTGTTTGTATTATAGCTACCTAATTTTGATGTGCCTAAGCTTTGGGATTAAATTAACATATTTGGACTAAAAAATTGAGAGGGCTAGAATGAATCTATTGATATAAAGATATCTAAAAGACTAAACTTGGAAAGAAATAGCAATGAGAACAACAAAGGTGATGGAAAACAAGTTGTCCAATAGCTTATTCTCTACCATACTTGGGAGATTATTAGCAGTCAATATTAATGGATAATTACTCTAGGATTTGGATGAAACAAATACAAGTGAACACTATTGAGTTGAAACCTAGTCTGATGGTGATGGTCCAACAGTAGTATGGTGGATGATATTTAGAAGATATGAATAGTCATGTTGCAACTTTCTTGTAGTTGTGCAACATTATGAAGATGAATGGAGTTACTCTAGATGTAATAAAGTTACAACTTTTTCCATTTTCTTTGAGAGACAAGGCCTAGATGATTCTAATACATGTATAGAGGATTATTTGAATGCCAAGATGAATTTGTGCAAGCTTTCTTAACTAATTTCTTTCCACCTCAAATTGCTCCTCATCTAAGCGAATACATAAACCAGTTTTGGGGTGAGGAGTAGGATATGCTATATGATACTTGTGATTAATTCAAAGAACTAATGAGGAGGTATTCACAATATGGGTTGGTTACACATTAGAATCTTCTATAATGGTTTGAATTATATGGCATGATGCATGGTTGATATGACTACGGATGGTACTACCATGAATAAGTCACATGATGATGTTCATTTCCTATTTGAAGAGCTAGTGATGAATAACTAACAAATACCAAACAAAAAAGATTTTGGAAGAATGTATGCTAGAGTGCTGAAGTTGAATATACTAACCATATTGGAGGAAAACTTGCATTTTTCAATGAACTTAGAGTCCAAAATGACAAAAGATTTCATGTGGTAGAAATTGTCATTTTGTAATAGTTATAAGTGACCAATTTTGAATCTCATGTGTTAAGTGAATACATGTTTAGACTCAACAACAATGCTCCCACATACACATACTACCATCCATATATGAAAAATTATGACAATGGGATACCAAATGCAAGGAGTATCTAGTTCCAATTACTACCACCCAGAGGGAATAGAAAAGCCATCATTGAAAGCCAATGTTCTTTCATCACTCACAGAAACACAGAAAATGAATGATCTATAAGAGATCCAAATGGAAAGGATTGAAATGAGATTATAAAACATGAATATTAAAAATTAACTTGGGAAACTAGTATTATCAGTAACAAAGAAGAACATAAATGGGTTACCAATCCATACTAAGCTAATTTCAAAGAGATTCATGCCAAGAACATTCAAAAGTAGTAAATAGTTAGAGAGTCAACATGCAGAAGAGAAAGCCTAAAAGGATGCTGGAATATAAGATAAAGTTGTGGTACACAATGTCGTAACTTTTTCCAAAGTCATGATGCCCACCACCATGATATCTAATGTTGTGATATCTTTAAAACTCATGACATCCACTAAACCCACTTCTCAACTCACACTACCAATCATGACACATGAAAAAGTTGAAATGAAAAAAAAAATAAAAATTACTAGAAGTAATGATATGAAGGATAATTTTTAAGAATATGACTATGAAAATAGTAAATATAATCTCTCACATAATTATTTTTATTGTGTCTTAGAATGGAAACATGGGACGAGTAATTCGAGAGGTTTCTCAACATATTTAGAAAGTTGGAATTCAATATTTTTTTCACTGACATATTACTTTAGAAAGTTTAAGAAGGATATTATAAGTAGCAGGAGAAAGTTAGAAAAATATGGAACAATAAAAATGAATAAGTGTAAAGTAATTATTCAATATAAATTTCCAAGAAAACTTGAAGATTTGGAAAGTTTTAAGATTAAATTTGCTATTAGGGAGCAATCCTGCCAAAAATACTATTTGATTTGGGATTAAGTGTCATCTTAATACCATTATTCATAGTGTAGAGGTTAAATCATAGAGATATTACTCCAACCTCTCTCTCAGTATAGATGGTTGGTTGAGCGATTATGGTTCCAATAGGGATTTTTGAAGATATTTTAGTCAATTAACAGATTTATATTTCCGATTAATTTTGTTGTGTTAGATATGCAGAAAGATTAGCAATCTCCATTCATCTTGTGATTACTATTCTTAGTCAAGGTTAGATATACATACTTTAATCGATGTCAAGAAGAATAAATTCACACTTCATGTGGGTAAAAAGCATGTAAATTTCAACATATACAAAATTTTTCATATTTTAGATGATGACAAGGAAGATTGATAGAGAATAGATAACAAAATATAGATTTCAAATGGAAAGATTTCGAGAAAGATTATTAGCCTGAAGAAGATAAAGAAGATGATGGGGGTAGAGATAATCTGGAGTGATGAAAATATTACAAGTGAAAATAAAGAAGAAGGCTATTATGAAGTCATGAAATTTATTCAAATCGTGACTTTTGAAGAATCAAAGTAAACCTAATCCAAAGATGTGATAGAAGAGGCTAAAACAATGAAATCATAACTTATTCTAAACCCATGATAAATTATTCATAACTTTTGAAGAAGTCCCACCTTTACATATAGAATCCATGAAAGAAGGTGTGACAGAAGACAATGCCGCAATATTGATGAAGCAAAAGATAAAATAATAAATCATAACTTATTCCAAACCCATGATAAAGGGATCTAGATAGCAATTCCTGACATCATGATACCACAATAATCACGACCATATTGAAGGTGGACTCAAACAATTTCATGACTTTTTATAGAGTCATGGTATCCACCAAGAACTATCCAGAAGGAAATATTGATAGATGACTTGATGTTGAAAGAGAATTTGGAAAGATAACCAAAGAAAAAAAAATTATACTATAAAATTTGTGTGGACAACTAAAATTATCAACTGAATGGGAAATCTAATTTTTGTTTGGCTAAGGGTATTAAATATAGTACTTCTTTGGAAGCAACCTAAAAGTTTCATATTGTGTTGTGTGAAGTAATAAATTTTTTACATATACATATCCACTTAAACACTTATACTTTGTGACACCGAAAAAGAAGTCATGCCACATAAACCTAGCTTTGACTTTATCACATGATAAATGAAGTCGTAGTACTCAAACCCAACCATGACTTTCTTATAAATCAAATTAAGTCACTATAGGCAAACCAAATATTGAATATCCTTTAAAAAAAGTCAAGATGACACTAAAATTCATAGAAAATTTTTCATTAGCAACGACTAAACACTAACCCTATATAAAATACTAAGCATAATTTTTTTTTTGAATTCATTTTTTCTTTCATTTTATCCACTATAATGAAACGCACTATGACTTCATATTTTGAAGATCTAAACTATCATAGAAAAGGAAACATTGATTTCAAAGTTAATGGTGACCAAAGAAGAGAGTGAGGCAAGTCATAAAGCCAGAAAAAGTGATAGGAGCAACCTATTACCAAGAATTCCTTTAAGGTTATAACACTCAAACTGATTTTTCTTTCAAAAGTGGGGATGAGATCCTTAATTTTTGTTCTAGTCAAGAAAACTTTTATGAGTTAATGGAAGTTTATTAAGTTTGTCCCACCTTTTCAGTCAATGATAGAGATGAGAATTTGGGTTTAATTATGCCCCCACAAGGAGTGAGAAAACATGATGATCATGAGGGAGTTTTACTCCAACCAAGAAATCATACAACATAAGCAATGATATGTATGCGGAGTTCTGGTATGTTTTGATAGAGAATTTATAAATAAAGTATTTAGATAACAAAGGTCTATGAATTGTACTTCATCAAATTTCTAAAGATGGAATAGAACTATAAGGTAATAGCCAAGATATTGAAGGATGGAAGAAGAAGACAAAACTAAATTAGAGGAAAAATGTATTGTGGGAGATGTATTTCAGCAAGGAGTGTCTATTGTGTCTGCCCAAAAAAATTGAATATCATGTTATGAAGATATTGGAAGAGACAAAGAAAATAGTAGAGACTAGAGTAATGGGAAGTATCAAAGTACTTGGGAAACTCTGAGTCCAAAAATGAGTTGAAAAAAATGGTTAAGGGCATATATGAAAAAATATAGTGAAACATAAAGTATATAAAAAATAGTTGAAATAAAATTTTGAGAAGTGCAATGAGAAATAAAAATGTATGTATTATGAACCAAACTCTTTTGAAGATTAGTTGAACTTGATTGGAAGACAACAAGATGTATTGTAAAGTGTGATTATAAGGATGATGGAATTGGCGATGAGAAATAAAAGAGATACAGAGAGACTTTCCAGATTCATACATAGGTTCGAACCCTTCAATTTAGATGTGTAAAGTGGTCCGAGTAGCACGAGCACGGCATGACGCACGACTCGACTGAGTTGTGCTTAGCATGGCACATCACTGTCCAGAACTATGCTTGGACCTAGGTTGGGCTGGCATGAGGCATGGCTCATGTCATGTTGGGCCAAAAGAAGTCATTCCTCATGTTAGGCCAAGCTTGATCCGCATACCTAGCACCCTACTTGCCTAGCCCCAATATAATTTTTTTTTTAAAAAAATTGTTTAGTGACAATTTTTTAAACTTTTTCACATGACAAGTTTTTTTAATTACACTAGCCATGTGGCTGGCCCTAGCATGCGTTATGCTATTTAATAGGCACTGCACATTCAAGGGCAATAGAGACATACCATAAGATGAAATTTTTTACATTAGATACATGTGTTATATTATTAACCTCATAGTATAAGTTGTGATGAATGTTGTTTTCCCCATATTAAAAAAAATGAAACTCACTAAAATATTTTCGTATACTTAACAGATAATAAGAGTTTAGTAGTCTATCTTTGTCTATAAATATAAAGAAGAAGAAATTCCAAATGGATATGAGTCACCATTAGAATTACACTTACCTAATATTGGAGTCATGTGTTGAATACGAACACAAGATATCTAATTACATTAATAGTAAGAGTCATTAACTTATTATTGATGACACTAAGTAGGTTATTTGAGTTTTTTAATGAAAAATTTAAATATTTTTTATGACCCGATGAATATGTGTTCATCTATGTACATGCTCACTACTTTATTGCAATCGGGTACTTATGCAACATTAGTATCATATTTATTAAGTTTAGAGATGGCCCTACATTTAGTGTCATGTCTGTTAAGATGGAAACCAAGTACTTAAAGTACTAGTTTATCATTCCATATCTTTATTGCCTAGCTTCTTGAATGGATCCTATGGTTAAGATGGAAGAGGTAGTGAATATTTTAACATATATATCTACGTACATGAACTAGGAACACCAATATGAAGGGTTCATTCATAAAAAATTGATTGATTTATTTACATACTATGATACTAGGTATGATAGTAGTTATAGCCATTATCTGAGTATGAACATGAACACCATATTTAGAGATGATGTCTTCTCCATTCAGTTAGTGAGGGAGAAATGATAAAGTGGTCCTTCGAATATGAATGAGCTATCTCTATACTTATATACAAATTATAGCTTAATCCAATCACATAATGATAACAAGAACCTTTATATTTTATTGTAGTAGAAATCATATGGGTCCACTTATCCTATGTTGTCTAAGATGGAAAGAGATTTACTGACACCTCCAGTGTTGAGTGTAGCATTAGAGTCAACTTTTTTTGTTGTAGTCAATATTTGTTTAGATAGGAGATCAAGACTATGACCTGATATCATTGAGGTACTTTTGCATGTATAAAAGTTTGAGAGGATTCGAGGTTGGACATCCAAGATAGAACTAAAAATAGAGCATAAGAGTTGTTGGAAAAATGATGACTCATAGGACTTGGAAGATGTTGAGGTCACTACTAATGATACCATCAAATGCTTATATGATGATGATTATTAATTGCATACTAACACCAATTGGCATTAGGATAGATAATTGTTATTTTATTTTTGGATAAAAGATTTTGTTTGCTTTTGTTTATATTATAGTTTTTTTTGTTTATCATTTTTTATGATGTAATGATAAATATATATTTTTTTATTTCATACGAATGTTGCAAGTGAGATACGATTGTATTTTTATATATTTTATTTTTGCATTATGAATTTGTGATTTACATACTTAAAATCAAAAACTAGCATGATTTAGCCTGATTCTGCTAAGACTCGTGCCAACCAGGCCATGATAGGCCGGACAAAACACAAGTCATGTTATGCTGGGCATTGCATGACTTGCTTACTAGGCCATGCCGAACACAGCATGGTGGCCCAATTGGGCCACCTAAAATGAGTCATGCTGGCATGATATGACCTATATGACACCTTTACCCAAATTGAAGTTTTCATTGAAGGATTTGTATTGGCATGATCAATCACAGTGCTTACATTCTTTTTCATCTTGAAACAAATTTTCATACTAAATATTTTGCTCATTTTGAGCAAAATATTTAGTATGAAAATTTGTTCAACACTCTATGTATCAACTTTTTTGAGTTGTTTTTCAAAAATTTTAGAATGTATTTGTATTAATTTTAACTTTAAATGTTTAAAATTCACTAAATAATAATTTTGAATCAATTAGATGAAAAGTAGTGAAATTAGAAGTATTTTGTGTGAAATTGATGAACATATTAGTGCATAAGTTGTAGGGCTGAAAACAAATGAAAAGTAATGATAGTTTCCATGTCAATACTTGGTTACACTATTCATAGTCTAATGAGAAGTTGCAATAGTCTTTCTTGGTCACGACTCTACAAAATAGGCTATGATAATCTTTGTATGCAACAACTCTACCACTTAGTTGTCACAATCTTTTTACCATATAATTTTATCTTCACGGCCACAATATCTTTTTGGTATCACAATCGCACTATTTTAAAAATATTATATTGGTCATTCTTTTATTTTCATGTTGTGACAACCAAGTACCTCACTAGTACAAGAAGTTGCAACATTTTGCAGCTCCACGACTTAATCAAAACAAAGCCAAGAATTACATAATACCTATCAATTTTTCATCATGACAATCTTTTCCATCATGACTTCATGTTCTAGAAAGTATTTTTCTAAAACAAGAAATTCTTGTCAACATGATTTTGCAATCAAAAGAGCAAATACCTCTATCACGACCATTCTTATTATTGTGACTTTGTGTTATAGAGAGCATTTATCTAAGTCTTGGCATTTTTTACTCCATGACTTAATGTTCAAGAAAGTATTTATCACGGTCATAACATTTCTTTCAAGATGAATTTGAGCTCCTAATATGACTTTCTTCTATTGTGGCATTCCTTTTCCATCATGAATTTTGTACTCTAGAAAAGATTCAAAGAGATGATAAGGTTTCAACCTTAGCCTAGTTCCATGAATTTCAACCTTAAAGATTCATACTAAATCTCTAAGTATAAGAGGGACACAAAGAGTTTTTTTTCAATAAAAAAGTGGGGAAATCAGATTTTGACCTAAGAGAATGCAAAACACTAGGCAATATGATTCTAATTCTTAGATAAGTGCAAATTAGTTGGGATTAAGTTTTGAGACATAGATCCTCACTAGGCATATCATTAGGAAACCTTGATTCCATGATATGTCACTCCAAACATCTCATATGAATTTATTTTCATTATCAATCTAAATTAGGATTTATGATTGGTTTATTGTACTTGTATTATAATGATTTGATTGTATAATATTTATATTTGTGATATAATTTTAGGGTGAATATTAATAGATGTAAATTCTATTTAGGAACATAACTTGAAGTTTTCATTATATCATAGCTTTATGTGTGTGTTGGCCATGATGGTAGTGATAGATTAGTCATAGGATATACTCACGAAGTATGATAAGAAGAAAATGTCAGCCCTTATAATTTTTTTACATGAGATAAACCTATGCAAGAAACCCCAAGATTGAAGTATATTTAAATGTTGTAAGTACGATGCTTGTAATGTAAAAAGCACAAACATAATTACTACCAATTTATTCTGCATATTCTAGAAAAACTAACATTCATATATTGTGGGGGTCATGTAGAATATCAATCCTAGGAGTTTAACCATAATGTAAGACTTGTGTGTCAGGAAAAGTTAGACAATGATAAGTAAGCCATGGGATACATGCAAATGGAGATAGTTCATGGGCAGTGCTGCAATAGATGATTATAACTAGCAATGTTAATTAAAGCTGCAGACACGACCAATAGTGATAGATTTTATGGTGATCTTGAATCAGAAAAGTTGCAGACAATAGAGTTCATAGTGATAGAAGCATTTTCAAACATAGTTCATAGTGCCAAAAGTAGATGGTGACAGAATTCTTGGAAGATAGCAATGGAATGTATGACCAACATCTGAAACTAGAATAGATTTCATATCTATTTTATTACGAGTATTACCCCAATCCATTATAATGATAAACCAAAAAGATTATACCTAGTTTAGGTCACTAACCTAATACTTGAAAATTTTTCGGTTGTGTCCTAAAACCAAAATAGTCGAGGTGTACAACATTCATATATACATAATGCCTAGTCATTATATTTGCAACATAAAAATGTATATGTTATGGCATAGAAAATTATCTATTTTGGAATGGATATATAAATGTTGTGATTGCATTCATATATATATATATATATATATATATATATATATATATATATATGAAGGCATGTAAATACATGACATGAACTAGTATGATAGTTTTGGTTTGAGGAGAGAAAATTAATGAATTCTTCAAAATTGTACATTTCACAAAAGCCACATATTTTAAATAAAATCGACAATTTAATAAAACTAGGTGGATGAAGGAATTCTATTAGAATGAATCTCTTCTTCCTCCTCATTAGTTTTGAATGTATTCCAGTCAGTTAGCAAGTTGATCTTAATATCTCCTCCACATCATACTAACTTGCTTGTAGATAAACTTATAACAAATCTTAATTGGGTAATTCTAGAAATTGTTGAAATGAATCACTTCTCCATATGAATGATACATTTAAGAAACCATTATTTTAGAATTATATGATGGTTTACAATTAGCTATGAATAATAGCATTCTTTCTATTTGAGAAACTACTATTATTTATAGCACCCATGATAAGTCATTAGTATATTTTTGTTTGACACAACTCATTGCATAGATACCAAGAATAATAGGAATTATTATGTCTAAACAAATAATAAATAGTAGAGTTCTTCCAACGAGGTATGTTGTTCATGGTGTGTGTGACTGATGATGAAGTAATTCAAGAATTAATGGAGGGAACCAACTCTTGTAATGGAATTCAACCTTATAAGCTCTTAGTAAATATTTTTAGAAAAATATCTTTTAACTTGCTCACATCCATTCTCGAAAAGAATAAACTCAACGAAACATATTATATATGTTAGATAAAAAATCTTGACATTGTCCTGACTACTAAAAACTACAAAATTATGCTCATGAATATGTGCATGGATAAATCTCATCAAGGGGAAACCAATGAGGATGCCAAGCCTTATGAGAAATAGGCAAAGGTTGATAAGAAGTCTAGATGTTATATTTAAGCTTCTATATAAAATATACTCCAACATAAGCATTAGTTCATGGCACTACCTGTGACATGAAGTCTAATTTGAAAAAAATATATATATGGGAATTAGACTCATTCTACCTGGAAAAAATCAATGAGGGGTCTATTGAATACTACATTGATTGAAAATAACATAGCAAGGGATCATATTATCAAGATGATAGGCCTTCAAATTGTTCTAGAGATCCTTGGAGCTGATTTTAATACTGATTCACAAATTGATATTATTCTTCAATCATTACCAAACTCATATAAGCAAATCTACCTAAATTATAACATGAACAAACTTGATTAGACTTTGACATAATTGCTTAAAGAATTGGTATCAGTTAAAAGTATTATCATGAAATTTTTTAGAGTATTTGTGGCTGAAAGATCTTCTAAACTAAAAGAAAAGAAGAAAAATTTTTAGAAAGATATGCAAGTTTTACTGAGAGCTCCTAAGTCATAAGTGAGAGTTAACAAGTTAAAAGGAAAATATTTTTATTATAATTTTTAAGGAATCAAAATATTAGAAGAACAGTGTCCTATTTATCTCAGGAAGGTAAAAAATAAAGGTAAATCTCAATTACTAGTAGTTGAAATATGTTTAGCAATAGTATATATGGATACATGGTGTCTAGATATGGGCACCACTATTCATGTCTATAATTATATGCTTTATTTTGAAAGAAAACTCAAAAACTAGGTAATAGAAAATTTGATCTTCACATAGAAAATAGTCCCAAGGTAGCAACTATTGTGGTGGATGATTATATGCTTTATCTTGAGAGAAATAATGTATTATTTTTAAAAGATTATCTGCTTATACCTTTGATCAAAAGAAACATGATTTTAGTTTCTAGTTTAGTTAAAGATAGATACTCTTTTTTATTCAATAATTTTATTATAATTTATTTGAATAAAAAGATTGTATGTTCTTGTACATTAAAAGATAAACTTTATGTTATTAAAATTGTTTCTGTTCTACTACAACAATACAAGTTGAATCGTATCAACACATTACCATATAAAAGAAATTATTTTTTTGATATGAATTAAACCTATCTTTGACAATTAAGCCTAGATCATATAACCTAAAATGAATCTCAAGATTGGTTAAAGATGCACCTTTGGTTTATTTAAAGTGAAAATACTTCTGGTATACAAGTCCTATACTTAGAAGAAAAAATTACTAAATGATATTTTGTGGCAAAAGACTATAGAGCCAAAGAGCCACTAGAATTAGTTCTTTCTAAATTATGTGGGCCTATGACTATCCAAGTAAGATATGGTTTTGAATACTTCATCAATTTTATTGATGATTACTCAATATATAGGTATATTTATTTGATACATCATAGTCTAATGCCTTGAGAAATTCAAAGAGTACAAAACTAGAATGGAGAAACAACATAATAAATATCTTAATACAGTATGATCTTATCATGGTGACTATGACCAGTATTTATTTGGAGAATTTAGGAACTATTTGTTGGATCAAGAGATTACATCTCAGTTGTTTGCACCTAGTACTCCATAGCAAAATGATTTGGAAAAAAGAATGAATAAAACTTTTATAGAGATGGTAAGGTCAATGATAAGTTATTTGGATATGACAGAGTCTTTTTGGGGATATGTATTATAAATAAAAGCTTATATTTTAAACTTAGTTCTATCTAAATCAGAATCTACTACTCTAACTGAATTTTGGAATGGGCATAAGCCCCGTCTAAAATACTTTCATTTTTGGGGTTTCCTTGCACATATCCTAAAAGTGAGAATAGATAGGTTAGAAATGAGAACATAATTTTGGTTCTTTGTGGGATACCCTAGAGGGACTAAAGGTGATTAGGTTTATAGTCGAAAGGATAAAAAGGTCATTGTTAGTACTGATGTATGATTCTTAGTACATGACTACATAACAAATGACAAGCCTAGAAATAGAATTATTCTAGAGATGAAAGAAGAGATAAGCCAGTCTAGACTTCTTTAATATTAGAAGAAATGCAACAAGGTGACATCTCTGATACCTTATTACCTTATTATAATGAGAGAACTATCCATGATAGTATTAATACTAAACTGTGCAAGCCTATCATTAATATGCTAATAATACAACCAAAAGAAAATGGTCATAATTATTCACAATGATCAGTATATATATGGCATGTCATTGTAAGTGTACAACTAAGAAAAGTATCTTATCGTAGTGGAAGGGTTATTCATCAACCTATGTGGTATATACTTTTGGGAGATTCTTATGACAGAATCTCTAATGAGCAAGATATTGATCTTGGAAATTATGATAAAGCATTTCAAGATAAAAATGCATAACATTGGCAAAGGGGTATGAAATCAGAAATGGTGTCAATCCACTCTAATAATATATGGGATCTTATGAAATCAATTAAAGAGATAAAGCCCATAAAGTGCAGATATATATATAACAAAAAGAAAGAAATAGATGATAAAATTAAAACTTATAAGGCTTATTACAAAAGATTTTACTTAGAAAGAAGGAATCGATTATGAAAAGATATTTTTTGTCGGTAGCCTTGTTAAAGTCAAACTAGATTATCTTATATATTACAACCAATTATGACGGTGAATTTGGAATATGGAAGAGAAGAATGAATTTTTGAATGGACATCATGAAGAATGTATTTATATTATACAGCCAGATAGTTTCATAGAAAAAGACCAAGAGAACATGTTGTGCTAGTTGAATAAGTCTGTTTATGAACTGAAACAAGCATCTAGATCTTGAAATACTCACTTTGATCTTACCTTAGGTCTTATGGATTTGATTAATGTCATGATGAGTAATGTGTATACATAAAAAGATGTGATAATAATGTGGTGCTCTTGGTATTATTTATTGATGATATATTACTTTTTGGTAATAATGTAAGCTCATTATTTTTGGTTAAGGTCTAGTTGTCTAGTCAATTCGATATGAAACTTAGGAAAAGATGCTAGCATGTTTGGGATTAAGCTTTTGTGAGATTGTTCTCAAAGAATGTTGGCCTTGTCTCAAGTTGTGTATATCAATTAGATATTGACTTGATTTAGCATATATGATTCCAAGAAAGACCTTTTTCCTTTTAGACATAGAATCAATCTATCAAAAAAATAGTATCTCAAAACACACAATGAGATAAAGAAAATGAAGGAAGTTCATTATGCACCTACAAAAGCATGATGTATGTAATGCTTTGCATCATATTGGATATCAATTATTTTGTAGGCATGGTAAGCATATATCAATCTAACTCAAGATAAGAACATTAGATAGTAGTAAAACACATAATCAAGCACCTGAAAAGGACTAGAGATTATATATTAGTGTACCTAGTGGAAAATCTTGTGCCTATAAGGTAAACAGACATAATTTTCCAATTAGATGAAGATTTGAAAAAATCCACCTCATGTTGTATTTATCTTAGGAAGTGGGACTATAAGTTGGAAGAGTATCAAGGAATCTTGTATTGATGATTCAATCACAATGGACGAGTATGCAGTAACAATAGGGTATACAAACTTGGATTTCCAATTATATGAAGATTTGAGAAAATCCACCTCAAGTTGTGTTTATCATAGGAAGTGGAATCATAAGTTGGAAGAGTATCAAAGAATATGGTATTACTAATTCAATCATGATGTCTGGGTATGTGGTAGCTTTAAAAACATCCAAAGAGGTTGTATGCCTCGAAAACTTTCTGACAGATGTAGAGGTCATTCCTTATGTGAAACTACCTATTATACTTTATTGTGATAATGATAGAGCAGTTGAAAATTCTAAGAAGCTAGAACCCATGAGAAGGAAAGACACATCAAGAATAAATATTATCTAATAAGAGATATAATGAAAAGAGGAGATGTGGTGGTAATCAAAGTAGTATCGATAGACAACTTGATAGATCCTTTTAAAAAGATCCTTCCAGATAAAGCTTTTGATAGGCAAGTGGATGGTTTGGAGGTCATATCTTGACTATGGTGAATGGTGAAGTGTTAACTTCTAGTGCTAATACACTTCAGTGTATTAAATGAGACCAAGATAGTGTAATTATTTTGTGCTACCTTGTAAATTAAAATACACTATTATTATTATAAATATTATTACTTTTATTCTTTAAATAATTATTATTTGTGTATACTTATTAATAGTTATTTTGATTCATAAAGAATAGAGTCTAGAAATAGATTTGTGATCTCTATAAATCAGATAACTTTATCAAGTATATGATGAATATTTATTTCTGAAAGAATTTATGTCGTGTCAAAAGGATTAATGATAGTCACTTGAGAAATCTTATAAGATTTGATATTGTCAAACCCCACAGGTGGATTTTGATCTGCCAATTCAAATAAGATAAATAGAAATTATCAAAAGAAATAATTGGAGAATGATTGAATTAGATTATTAGGGATTTGATTTAATCAATAGGTATTTGTAATCTTAATATGGAAAGTTTAATCAGTGTTAAGTAACAAAAGGCATGAATAAATTTTAAATAAGTGAGGGAGAGTAATTATAATTTTATGGTGGTATAAATTATAATTAATATAAATTATTGTGCTGAATACTTTACATTGTGAGCCCGAGATCTTATTTGGAAGGGTACCGTCCATAGCATTATCTTGAACCAAATGAAATATTTTAAATATTTTATTTATTTGAAATATATATGTGTATATAATCAAAATAATTAATTTAATTAGAATTGAATTATCTAATTTTATCAAATTAATATAGTTTATACACACACACACACACACACACACACACACACACGCACGCACGCACAATAAAATAATTAAAATCTTCTAACATTAAATATATTTTAAATTATAAAATAAAATCCACCACTACATAAATTTATGATGTTTTTGTTATTAAGTAGTTGAGGTTTTATTTAATTAAAAGAGAAAAGTTATGGCAAAGCTAACCACTATACTATTGTTCTCTTCTTTAGTTGTTATAAAATAGAACCTTATGGGAGAATAGCCTAACATCACTTCAGATATTATTACATTTTTTAATTTGTTCGGAATAACAAAATAACTCATCCCCATGAATATTATCAGCATGTTAAAAATTTGGTTCATGGTTCTCCAACATCAATAAGTATAAATCAACACATAAGAGGGTTTGGATAATACTTTTGTTGGGATCTTACCCTAAGAACCACAATCTCGGGATGGTAGAAGAAATTAAAATTTTGATCATACTCATGAATAACCCATTGATCTCCAAAAATTAACATCATAGATAGATATTGCATAATAAAAATATTTTTTTTGCGGTAATACCTTCTTTGTTGAGCATTGTAACTAATCACAACATCTCAATCTAATCATGCCTCCATAAGTGATCCACATGAAGCTGAAAGCAAAAACCTTCAAGAAAGTTTTCTTGGAGACAAGTTGGCATTAGCTAAATTTATATCCTAGCAAGAGAGATTGAATGGAAAAAATATTGCATTCTCCTTCACCAATATTTGAAAAACAAAATCTTTATATCACACAAATGACTCAAAAGAGCAAGGCATATAAAAAGTAGGTATTATATACTATTTAAAACTCTTATATTCATATAAAAGTCTTGTTTTAATCTTTTTTCATTCATTATGGAAATCGAGTGACTGATTCTTTTTTTTTCTTTTCAATCATCTTGATTTTATGAATATAGATATGTTTGTGTGATTTCAAAAGGAACTTTTTAACTTTAGTTATTCTTTATAAAAAGAGTGGACTCACCACATGTCTCCCACATTCCTTCTAAATAGGATAACTAATCAAATCAAATCTCAGTTTAATGAATCTTCACTTACTTTATCACCTGTTAACACATAGTCTTACCTTATTAGACTAGGTCAACAAAAATCAAAATGTTTTTTTTTCCTTTGGGTGGGAAAACCATATGCATCTCATGCTCATGAGAATTACATCTCAAGGAACTCAAGCTCAATAGAGAGCTAAAATTCTTTAAAGTCATGTTGAGGTCATATCTAATGTATGTCACTCAATTTGGATCAAACCAAATTACCTTATTCTAGCTTAAAACATCTAAGTGTGTTACTCATTTTGCTTTTGCTTATTCTGGTCACTTACTTAAATATTTTAATCAAGTAACTCATGAGTAGTATTTAACAATGCATGATGACCCCAATTGATAGGAGAGTTAGTTGTCTAACTTGAAACTTTTTCATAGGCAATATTTTATGTAAATTATTCTTTATTATTTTTATGGTATATAATTTGTTTTGATATCTATTTTGTATAACCGAATATGTTTATGTTTTAATATGTTCATGTAAGTACATGAAAGAAAATATTAAGAGGATGGGAATGCAGCAATAGCACAATAACGGAGATCTCGCTATCCAGTCAGCTGGTTGATCAATTTTTGGAGCAGAACTCGGCCCATCCGAGTGATACGACATGCTCAGTCATTAATATAAATTAATTTTATTTATGTTTTAAGTTTTTATTAAATATTTAAGTAATATTTGGACCGAAGAATGTTAGTGGGCTATTGTAATTTTTGGCATGGAACTGTTCATTCCATTTTTTTCTCCTCTCTATGCGATTATAATCCCAACTATTTCTTCACACATATTGTAAGACATTCTAGACATTCAGTTTGGTTATAATCTATAAACACATAAGTATTTTTCTGGTGAATGTAGTTAGTCATGTTGAACAACTAGTGAACCACATTATTTCGTATTTTTATGTTGTGCTTTTTAATTTTACCATGGCTTTGTTGGATTGTAGTTGTGGATATATATATCATCTATTATTTTTTGTTGTTCTCTTCTTCTGAACCTTTAAAATCACAATCGTGGAAATGAAATTGCTCAATAATTTTCAATACCGCACTTTATTCATAGCATGGATAAACGTAGCTCCCTCTGGACTAGATACACCACATATACCCCAAGTATGAAACATTTTTGTCATATAACATATTAATCATCATTCATGCTATCAAAGATATTCTTCATAAAATTTCTACTTTTATCAAAGATTTCTAAATAATAAATTAAACAAATGATTGTTAGTATGCCCTTTCTCTATTAGGATTGGTGAACCCATTATTCACTATTGAACAACCATCAAACCATACAAACTCTACATGATCATCACCCTATAAGTGACCTTAGAAAGTTAACATTGAATGGAGTCAAAGTATAGGATAAATATCCATGGAAAACATGATTATATCAAGTATAAGGATACTTGTATCTTTGCTATGATGACAAAAAAAATCATCTATATTAAAATATAATTATATTATTGTCTCATAGCACATCTCTGATGCACTTGACTGCTCTTAGGAATCATCCACATGTCTACTTTAATCATTACTATAATCACATTTCATTAGATTAACTACTTGATCAAATCAAAGAGTATAATATGTGGTATTCTATCCAAATTAATAATATCCAATTTAGTTGGTCCTAAAATTATGTATAATTTAGATACAACATAACTACATATGATAGAAATCTCATTATCATATCATGCTTTTCTTTATGATATGTAATATATCATTTATTTTATTAATTGTTTTAAGATTAATATTAATTCATATAAATACTAAATATCAAATAAATAACTTGGACATCTTATTAATTTAATTAAGTTATATAATGACTATAAAAGATGATTGTCATTTTAAAACTTCTCTAATAAAGTTGCACAATATGAAGACATAGAACATATCATATACATAAATATACTTTTGTGTCAACTAATAACGAGTTGGTCTCATTCTTGCGAGTTTATCAAATGTACCCACTTATCATAATACAAGTCTTTTCTTTTCTTTCAGAAAATGATGTACACCCTTATGAGGTGATACTTTGAAAAAAAAACCCAATGTTCAACATCAAATTCTAGAGAACTTGAAATTATTTATTGTAACCCTTTCAACTCACTGCGCCATTTGGTATGGAGGAATAAAAACAAGGTTAATTCCCTGTATCAATTCTATAAACTCTATTTCTCTTGAAGGAAGCAAAATTGGTTGCTCCTAGAAAATAAGTAACCAACTCTTGCACAATCAAAGCTTGAGACCAATTAGTCTCATTTTCAGGCTCTTTTCTTGCCTAATCAAAAGAGGAAAACACAAAGGTCTACCTAAATTTTCCACAAGATCGGCCACTAAATAGTGGTCAAGAAAACTAACTTTTAATCACGATAAGTTTTTTACTAACTTGTAATATGACTTATCACTTTTAATAATTTAGCATAACCTGGAATTCTAACCACTAATCCATTCCAAAGATTATATCATATCTGGATATATTCAAAAATAAAAGATATATAGAAAGAGATAAATTACCAAAATAAAGTTCATAATTTTTACACACCTTACTCACCAAAATTGAACTATCCAACAAAGTAGCAACACATAAACTAGGGTCAAACTCCTTGGGTTTCATACCCAACGTATTTACAAACAATGAGAAAATAAATAAATGAGAAGAACTATTGTCAAACAAACTACATTTTCATGTACTTTAAATATGAAACATTTCTTCCACCTCAACATATAAAACTTGTTGCTCCTTCATGATAGGCAAGATGGTGAAACCACATCTAAAAGTCATAGGTGTCTTCCCCAATTTATTTTTCAATTATGAAGTACTAGAAGTAGAGAAACTCATCTGGCTAGGGTGACTTGAAATATTAAGGTATGTGGACTGAGCTAAAGCAATTCCTATTAGTACCAATATAACTATCTATGATCTAACTTGCTAAAATAATTGAGTATAATTTTTCCTTATGTGGTTTATTGGCCACAAATAAAATATTTTATTCCATTGAAATATAGTCCACCCAAAAAAAACTACAACATCATGACTCAACAAGAGAACCTAGCTCTTAGGCAGTATGAGCAGGGCAAAAAGATTATAACTTCTCTTTCAAAAAAATAGAAAATTTTTATTTGGCTTGATATATGAACTTTCTCTTTATATTCTCATTGATATGCAAAGTATCATCACTCTCTTATTCTGCTATGAGAGTACTTTATATAAGATCTTATACTCATTGTGTAAATGAATAATTTTCAAATATAAATAATATTTTCATCCTTACTCGAAATATTAAACTTGCTTGCTCTTTGAACCAGCCATAGAAGGAGAAAAATGTGCTAACTCATAAAACATGGCTCAAACTTAGTCATACATATAACCTCTTTTTAAACAGTATGAACTCTTGAGCCTTTGATCATATATTTGCCTCATTGATGTATTTAACATTAAAAAGGTCTTCAAACATAGCTCATGAGAAATAGGTTGTGTCCTGAAGCCTATTGATGCTTTCCTATCAAAAGTCGACTTTATGAATGAATAGTAAAGTTCTAAGAATCTTGAGGTTTACTAGAACACCTAAGTTCTCTATTTTTTTTACAAGATAAAATCAAGACCCCACTACTAATGACTGGGTTGGCCACTAAAAAAAGGAGAAATCCTACATGGAAAAGTCATTTAAGCAATATGTTCTTCTATACATTTTCTCACACTACATGGAATATCAAAAATAAATCCACAAATATTTAGTACGTCAAGCACACAAACAAGCAAATCAAAATAACTTACCATACCGATATACTTAATAGTTCGTGCACACATAATGTTACTATAGAAATTTTACCTCTAACACCACCAAAAAAATCACAATCTTTAGAAAATCCTACTTGGGAGCCATGACTTGATTGGTTTAAATAATTTAATTTAACAAAATTTAAAATACGTTAAAATCCTATGTGCGGGGTTTTTGTATTTTTAATGGTGTACATTTATAAATTTAGTAAATAACTCATAGTATGCATTTAAAAATAATGAGAAATATATTTATTAAAAATATGGATCTAAATTAAATGAATTTATATTGAAAAATTGAGAAAAAAATATATTATGACTAGTACTACTTATGGTCAACCATATATAAGTAAAAGGTAATAGCTTCCTCACTTCCCATTTTTAAACACTCACATTTAGTGAAAATACAAAAAAAAAGGTAAGATCCCTTGCATTAGCCATTTAAAATAGATCAATTCCGAAAAACACCATTAATATGCATAAACCCAAGTGAAAAATTCACATGTAAAACAAGTCATTTACATAAAATAGCACAAATGGCCAAATATATAACAAGGTATTATAAAACCCCATTTAAACGCTCCACCAAAATCCTCACATAGATCTAGATCTTCAAAATCATGTTTTGTCATTAATATTTTATTCACCTAGGAAAAATAAGAATGAGCAACTAATATATAGGAAAATCTCAAGAAAACATGTAAAAATTCATTTTCTACCTCCATAGCCACATACATTTTCAAATATACAATTTAAGAATTTAAGAATAAGTTATAAAATATTCATACAATTATTTATACATATATATAGCAATACAAATTCATGAAATCATTATGTGTGTGTGTGTGTGTGTATTCATTTTTCAATCCTTATCACATTTTCACAAATATACATAATTTATGCATATCAATATTCTACCAAACCACAATAAGACATATGAGTGGAAAAACTAACATACTTTCTCAATCTAAATTATCACAACCACTGGGAAATACACACAACCACTCCCATGATCTGAAAACTCATGAGAGATTTACCAATTTATAGTCCGACAACCACCTCCTACACATAGCAGGATTCCACCATAAGTATACAAGAGAATTTATGGTCATTCTCCTAAGAGAATATATAATCTCTACTCTATGGTTATTCTTATAGTTTTATCTCTTTATGACCCTGCTAGGACTAATAGTCACCTCAAAAACTTATATCCAAAATGTGTATTTTTCCAAATTTATTCAAAATATCATAAAGCTCATATAGCTTTAAATTATTTAATATTAATACATGCATATCAGTATAATCTCATTTTAAAATTAGTCAAACAATCTATCAACCATGATTTTTGGTACCATTTCCATAACCAAACATCATTTTTGCATTTTTAGAAAAATAAGTTTCTCTATAATATATATTGATAGATGAGTTTGTAAAATCATCAAAAATTATTTTATTGTGTCGAATTTAATAATTTCTATCAATTAATCATATTTATTTATTAAATAATTTAAATTATATGTAATTCATTGAAAAAAAACAAAACAAATGATTTATAACCACATACATAACACCACACACCAAAAATCATTTATATGTAAATAAGAATACAAAATATAAAATTTTACATGAGTTTCTAGATATTTCATATCTTAACCAAGATTTTTTAAGCCATAAACATCAAATAATAGCTCCAATATTTAAATCCTAACTTCATAACCATAATTCAAACTCAAACAAAAACAAAAGAAAAATGGGATTGAGAAATTTAATAATCTCAGGCCTAATTTATGAAATCAAGCTAGAATTAAAAAAATAGAATAACTAACATCAACACTAACCTTCCTTTCTGAGATTAAAACCCTTCCATAGACTTTTTTTTGTTGAAAAAAAGAGTTTATAAGTTTAATCAATTCATATAATGAATTTTAACTAAAAATCATGAATTTTGTATGTTATTTCAATGATCTTGGTAAAGAATTGGGGAAGAACTTAAGAAATCTAAGAAAGAATAAAAGAAAAAGAAGAAAAGTCAATAAATGGATTAAGAAATAAAATAAATGAAAAGTTCATCTTTCATTTACCGTAAAATGACCAAATTGCCTCGATGGGTTAAAACTAGCTTTATTTTCTTTCTAAAGATTTAAATCTAGCAAATTCAATATCATTCTTCCCCATTTTCTATCCCCTATGGACTATTCTGCTTTGACCCCAAAACACCCAACTAAATTGGAGAACAATGCACTGAATCTTTTTTTTTCGCATTGGAGAAGAACACACACCCGACTAAATTCCCATTTCTCATTTTTCTTCTTGTTTTCCTTTTTTCATAATTTTATTATTATTTTAATTAATACATCATTTTCATAGATTAGTCACAATTTCCAGGTGACTTCTAGCTTATCATGCATGAAGCCACATGGAAAGCTTGTATTCTGCATGTCCAATAACTTCTTTGTCACTTGTAAAACTCTCATTCATCTGTTTTATCTCAAAATATGTGAAATTCCAACTATATTGGAAATTGATGAAATTCATCATAGTAGCTATATTTCATGAAATGAATTCAATGGTGAAGCCCTTGTTGCCATCTAGGATCTAGAAAATTTCATATTTTTCTTATAAAAAAATTATCACGTTGCTCCTTTTCCAGAAAAATCATATTATTATTATTTTTAATTTTATATTCTCTCCTCCTTAAAGAATTTTATCCCGAAATTCACATATGTTACCATCTACAACCATATGCATATGTAACAGTCAAGTAATTATTAAATGACTAAACAATGTACCTTCTTCCTCGAATAAGAAGGGATAGGTAGTATGCATCATATCCTCATGCTCCCATGTAGCTTCTTCTAATCCTTGATGGAGTCATAAAACTTTTACCAGCCTCATAGTCTTGCATCATAAAATTTGGTCTCAGCTATCTATAATCTACACTATTCTTTCTTTAAAGGTTCCGTATGCATTAATAACAAGCTCGCTCTAATCCACTACATGAGTTGGATCAAGAATATACTTCTGGAGCATAGAAACATAGAATTCCTCGTGGACACCAAATAAGCTTGGTGGTAATACCAACTAATAA
The DNA here is from genome assembly GCA_029783825.1 of Sapria himalayana. Lineage (NCBI taxonomy): Eukaryota > Viridiplantae > Streptophyta > Magnoliopsida > Malpighiales > Rafflesiaceae > Sapria > Sapria himalayana. Next base: position 10,623,968 of record JAREIK010000088.1, read on the forward strand.
GCAACCACACCAACTCTCTCGAGAATCATGAAAGGCCCAATATATCTTGGCGATATTTTTTTCTGCTTGTAAAATTTGACCACTCCTCTCTTAGGCATTACTTTCAATATAACATGATCACCATCCTCAAACTTTAGAGGCCACTGTCATATATTAGCATAACTTTTCTTTTGGCTTAGAACTATAAGAAGACGTTGTCATATCAAATCTACTTTTTCTAATGTGTCTATAATCAAATATGGACCCGTGGTGGATCTATCTCTCACCTCAGTCCAATAAATTAGAAATCAACATGTCCTCTCATATAATACCTTTTACTGTGTTATTTGTATAGTTGCCTGATAACTATTATTATGGGTGAACTCAATCAAGGAAGAAGGCTATTTCCTATTGCCCTAGAAATCCAAGACACATGCTCACATCATGTCCTCTAAAACCTATATGCTCCTCTCCGAATGACACAATTTTATGGATGAAAAGTAATACTTATCATCAATTATGTCCCCATAGCTTTCTAGAAATTCTTTTAAAGTGAGCTACAAACCTAAGATCTCAGTTGGATACAATAGATACTATTACTCCATGTAATTTGATGATTTTTCATATGTACACCATATAGAATTCCTCCAGTATGAAAGTCATCCAAATAGATTGACAGATATATAAACATATATATAAATAGATATATAAACAAATATATGGATATATAGATAGATAAACATATATATGGATAGAAAGATAGATTTAAATAATAGATAGACAGATATATTTAAAGATAGAAAGATAGATCTAAAGTGAGCTACACACACACACAATGTGTGTGTGTGTTAATTGAAGTATAAACATGTATATTTATAAATAATAATATTTATCGCTTTATATATATATATAACTTTTAATTTTTAAAAGAAGATTACACTTAATTTCAAAATCAAAAAATGATTTCTTTAGGAGGTTTTCAAATTTAAAATCATTCAAGAATATTTTTTAATGATGAATCAAAATTAGGTTTATGATTATTGGGGTTTTATTTTTTTCAAAAACTTAAAATGGATATGCAAACATAAATATTTTAGTTTGAAGGGCCCTATATATTATTTTACTTATAATTTATAAAATAATAGTAATATATAATTTTTCAAATTATGGTTTACGAAAATTGAAAAAAAATTACGTTTTATGACCAAATTTTCAAAATATTTATGAATTGGTTCTCAAATAAAAAAATTATTAAAAACAATTTAAAATATAAAATATTTTAGGTTTTGGAACTTTTAAAATCACCATTACACTTTTATCCCCTCTTCACATCATTTAAAACATAACTTGTTATGCATTAACATAAATTTATGCATAACTCGGTGTGCATTATGAGTTTATGCATAAACTCATTATAGTTAACTCAAAAAGATTTGTGCATAAACCTAATGCATAAACATTCTGCATAATTTTATGCACAAACTGCATACAAATTTATGTTTATGAACAATGCTTGTTATGCATAACTTGTTATGCATAACAAGCATTATACATAAAACAAGTGTTATGCATAACATTTATGCATAAAACATAAAAAATTAGGGTTTATGCATAAAGTTTAGGTTAATGCATAAAACATAACTTGTTGTGCATTAACATAAATGTTATGCATATCTAGGTGTGCATTACGAGTTTATGCATAAATCATTATGCATAAAAAATTATGTTAATGGATAACAAATTTATGCATAATGCTTATGCATAAATATTACCAAGTTATGCATAACATTTTATGCATATATATTTCTGACTTATGCAAAACATTTATGTATAAATATTTCCAGGCTATGCATAATGTTTATGAATAAATGTTACAAATTATGCATAGATGATACTAAGTTATGCATAACATTTATGCATCAATGTTTCCAAGTTATGCATCAATGTTTCCAAGTTATGCATACCAAGTTATGCATCAATGTTTATGAATAAACTCTATAATGTTTATGTATAAATGTTATACATAATGAGTTTATGCTTGTTATATTATTATTTTGTATAAATGTGTATATGCTGATTATTATTTTGTACAGTTTTGTATTTTCTATTTTTTAGATTTTACAGCCTATATAAGCCTTTTTCTTGTACATGTATGAAATATACATTTTCTTTCAATATACAGGTGACTTGGATCTTTCTTCATGCTAGTGAAAGAGGTTCTTTAATTTTTTTACGTTGCTTCTAATGGTTAAGCATTTCAACCACTATGTAGCTCATTTTTCCTGTGCCATTGTTTTGCATGCTAAATACCAAATAAAATTAGTTATTTTGGTAAATATTCATGATGTGTTTGTATAGAAAAACATTTTAAAATGAAAAATTTTATTAAATTTTAGTTTTTGATAAATAATGAAAAATAATAGTAAAATTATATTATTTATTGTGTGGAATGGATTTGTATAGCTTATATAAGCATTTTTGCTTGTACATGCATGAAAGATAAATTTTCTTTCAATATACAGATGACCTAAGTCTTTCTTCATGGTATCAAAAGAGGTTCGTTATTTTTTTTTTTTTTTGCTCTCATGGTTAGGCATTTCAGCCATTATATAACTCTTTTTTCTAGTGACATTGTTTAGTATGCTAAATATCAAATAAAACTAGTTATTTTGGTGAAAATTTACAATGTCTTTGTATGTAAAAGAATTTTAAAATGAATAATTTTATTAAATTATAGTTTTTGATAGATTATGATAAATAATAATAAAATTATATGATTTTTGTGTGAATTAGAGACTTGGTGGAGCGTTGAGAAGGAGTTGAACAAAAAGTTATATAAAATTATTATATTTGTTGTAGTACAACTTTGTTACACCTCATTAAGTTATAGAGTAGTTTCAACATACATTATTGGTAGAACCTCTGCATAAATAGTTATGATAATATTCATATGTCATGACTCTATCACATCGTTTAAACAATTGTTTAAATGTATTACATATTATTTTTGGATATAACTTTTTTTTTGGAGTAGCAAATGCACTAGCTCATAAATTTTTTTATGAATGCAATATTAATTATATATCATAGCAACAAGTGCCCCAATGATGCTTAAAACCATGACAATCCTATAGTACCAAGACTTTCTTGTTACATAGTAATCAAGTGAAAGGAAAAAGTCACATTACTATTCAAAGTACCATGACTTTTAACTATTTAAAGTTGTAAAGAATAATACTTGAGCCGTGGACATTTTGAGGGTCGTGGCTCTCTACTCTAGAAAAATGACCAAAATCATGGCCTATTTCTAATGTCGTGACATGGGGTTAGAAAGATGGAATGTTTAAACAATGATCATTCTCAACATAATGACTTAGTATTATAGAGGTAAAATATGTATCATGCATTCATTCCTAGTGCAATGATAATCTAATGCAATAGAGATACATTCGTGACCCATTCCAAATGCCATGATTTTGTGTTTGAGAGATGAAATGTATAGTCATGTTATTCTCAATATCGTGTCATTTGATACAAGAGAGAGACAAAAGGCATTGCTTATTCATAATACTATTAATTGTGTTCTAGAGATGAAATATGTACTAGTAGTTATAACTATTTCCAATATCATGCCATTAAAATGTTAAAAAAATACCAAATTCATGACGTATTCTTAAAAGTTGTGATTTTTAACTTAAATTTCAAATCTAGCCGTTTAAGTATAAAAGTAAAAAAATGAGGTTCAACAAAATTTTAAAGGATGAGATAAAAACATAAAACTAGGGTTTTGGTAACCAAATTTTGCCCAAACCAAGGGATGATCTATGAACACATTGGTGATACAAGACACAAGCAAAAATCCTAAGGCAGTGCAAATTTTACCTAGGGGAAAATCCAAGTATTATGGATTTTGTGTTTGAATTTTAGATACTATTGAGGTATGTCATTGGGGATTAAAAATTCAATGATATGTATCTTCAATTATCTAATGTGACTTCTTTCCAAATATTAGGCTAAATTAAAATCTAAGGAGTTATATTGGATTACGTGTGCTCGATGCTTAATGAATGATGAATATATTTAGATTTTTATATGGTTTGGATATTTATGGATGTGGTATTTATGTAGAAATTAAATTAATATTTTACTATTTGTAGGTTTTTGCATGTTATCATGGTGGATGATGATAGGTGAGACACGAAGCAAAGTCATATATAAATATAGGAAAAAAGTGATAACCCTTATGATCATTACACATGAGACAAACCTATATGTTAAAACCCTACATTAAGATATTATAATCATGTGAGATGTACTTATGTGTAAAAGCAAAAATATTTTTATAAGCGAATTCATTTTGCATGACTTGGAAGAATTGACCCTTTATTGATGTGAACATTTTATAAAATATTTTTCTAAGAATTTTGCCTTAAGTATGGGAATCACACATCATTATGATTGATGGTGATAGGTAACTATGAGAGATGCAAGATTAGAGATGATAGGTAAGGTGAAGATTGTCCTTTGAGTTATCTTCTTTCATGTGACTACCTCCAATAACATTCAAAGCAAATTGTGTATTAATTATTTGAGTATAGTGCTTACAAAATCATAAGTAGAAATACTTGTACTATAATATTTGTGTATGCCTATATGATACAGAAGGTCAGAGAATAAGAATGCATGTATGAAGTAACGATCAAGGATGATTGATGAGTTTCCTAAAAGGTATGAACTTGTGCATAACCATCTAGCAGAGATAATTTGCTGGTTTAATGATATAGTACAAAGGGAATAAATATGAGAAGACCATCAATGAGAAATATCTAATAGTTTATAACTATATTGTAAGCCAATAGAATAATAGGACATTTCCATAATAATTATGTCTTCATTTTATAACCAAGCACAAAAATAACCAAATTAATCAAATAATCTATCATGTATGATGAAATTCACCAACCTTAGAATTTAACAAACTTTACTATAACTTAGTATTATTCTTTCTAGATTAGTAGTTGACTAATAATTTGTTGATCAAAGTGTTTACACAATCCCTATATGATCAATATCTAGATAAAAAGTTCATTTTACTATTTCTACGACCCATATATTTGTGAAACTAGTTGGACGAGAGATTCTTGCTTACTAAGATTTTCAAACTTTAACTAATCCTAAAAATTAGTCATCATAATAAAGTCACTACAAATTTTTGATGTCATTCCTAGTGATTATTTAATTTGGCTAGTTAACTTTAATTGACATAATAATCCTTGAAAAAAATAGTTACATTTTTAGTAGTTTGAATATCAATATCTTATTTTTATACCTTGATTTGTGATGCTTATCTTGTCTTACTTATTTATATCATTTTAGTAGTATTTTTTTTTATATTTTGTTTTGTACCCATCACATTTTATATGAACAAAAATACTAGGATTAAGCTAACTCCTCTAGACCTAGAGATTGAGAGAAGCAAAAGACTACTTTTGAGATAGAGTGGTGATAAATAGCATATGGGAGAAATTAACAACAACAAAGATGTCCAATGAGGTGATGGGAAATCTATCCAATAACCTAACCAACATCACACCTTAGGAGACCATTGGTAGCCTATTATGATGGACAACTATTCTAAGATTCTGATATAATTAGTGGAAGCCAACTATTTTTTATTAAATTTGAGTTTGATAGTGATGGTTAAGTAATCTCAATATATTGGTAGGATATCAGAAAATCCAAATTAGCATGTTGTAATATTTTTGAAGTTATGAAACAAGGTTAAAATGAATAGAATTAGTCTGGATGACATTAGGTCACATATATTCCATTTTTCTATGAAATTCAATGTAATAAGTTGGTTTGAGTACATATCTTAGGCTCGATTGAGAGATGAGAGTTGAGAGAAAGTTGGCAAGCATTCCTCACAAAGTTCTTCCTGTCTCAAATCACCTTTTAGTTACAAGGTAAGATAAGCCAATTCCATGAAAATTAGTTTGAGACTTTGTATGATATTAGGGACCCGTGGAAAATTTTATGGAGGAAATATTCTAAATATGAGTTTGAGTTGTAATTCTAAGCTCAAACTTTTTACAATGGTTTGAACTATATGATGAGGTACACAATTAATGCACTATCAGGTGAGTCATTTATGAATAAATCACATGAAAAATACATTATTTATTTGAAGAGATTGTGAAGAATAACTACCAAATTTTAAATGATAGCTTTGGGAGAAAATAAGCTAGAGTTTTAAAGTTTGATAGATTCATAGTAATGGAGGGAAAGATTGAGGTATTTCTTAAATGGTTGGAAGCCCAAGAAGAGAAGCATAAAGGAATGAGAGAAATTGTCATTTTTCAAACATAATAAATGGTAAATTTTGACCTCATTTATCAAGTAGATGAGGTAAATGATTTGCAAAGCAAAGGGTATGTGTTCTGACCCAATATGAATATCTCAGCATAAAACCATCTAAACATGAGAAATCATTGAATTTTTTTTATTAAAGCTACCAAAAAAGACAATATAATGTTGAATAAGTCCCAAAGAATCTTGGGAATACTTCTATGAGACATACTATTCAGGGGAATTGTGATCACATTATCCACATTCAAGACTTGAAAAGAAATCTTTTATCAATGATAAATTTATAGAATTACTAATTGAGATGAAATGAAGGAATTATTTTCAATAAGATCATATGAAGAAGCTTGAGTCGAAGTTAAATTGAATGTATCTGGCAATGAAAAGTATAAAAAAACAATTTAAATAATTTGTACTATCAAAAAAGGGAATAGTATAAGTGAACGTCCAACTGATACATAAACAACCCCAAATAAGTACTTATTAAATATGTTTAGAAGTAGCAAACAAATTGAGAGGCAATAAATAGTGAAAGCTATGATCGAGGATGGGGGAACTAATAGCACCATAACTTTTTCAAAAAAATGGCTTTCACCATGACATTTTCAAAATCATGGCCCCCAATGCCATAGAATTTTTAAAAGCCATGGGACTCGAATGACATAATGCCCAAGTGAACCACCTAGCCATCATTAAAGCAAAATAAGTATCATATGAACAAATAGAGATTACCCAAAGCATAGGAAATATGAGTATGATAGAGAATGACATTGAAGGTAATTTTCCTTTTAAACCTTCCTTTTCCTTGATGCTTTAAAAATGGAATTGAATGAATAATTTAACAAGATGAATTTAATGAATAAAGGTAGTGTAATTTTCAACAAAAACTCTTGATAAAGTTGAAAAATTCGAGATGTAATATGATACCTAGGTGAAATTATTCTAATTTATATTTACTACAAATGGTTAATTGATTGAAAAAGCAGCCAAAAGTATTATTTATGATATTTTGGTTAATATTGGTATATTTATTTTTTTCTACTAATTTTGTGGTTTTGGATATGAAGGAATATTGACATGCTCCATTGATTTTGGGATGACCATGTTTAGCCGTTGAACAAGCCATCATTGATGACAAGAAGAGAGAGTTCATGTTTTGCCTAGGTGACGAGCAAGAGAAATTCAATCTTTATAAAGACATATAGGGTTCAAACAATAATAAAAAAGATTGGTGGAGGATTAATAACCTCATCCATGCTATAAGGCAATAAAACATGTACTTTAGGTGGAATAATTTTATAGAAGACTATTGACCTAACAAAGACGAAGAAGATGACATAGAAGAGGAATTATGGAGCTATGGAAGTAAAGCTAAGATTGAGAAGAATGATTGTGTTAAAGTCATGATAATCTTCAAAGTCAAGACTTCATTATGGTGTAAAGAAGAGTACTCTGAAAATGTGAAAAAGAAAAGTAGGATGTCTAAATTTTTTTCCAAATTATATAGAGAAAATGATGTAAGGATGCAGAGAAAATACCAACAAAAAAAGTGAAAGCATAAATCCCAACTAGTGGTTGATAAAATGATAGAGAAAGATATGGCCTTATCAACAATTCTAGAAGATGCAAAAGAATTAGAAAAAAAATGGAGACAACAATGAAGGTCTCGGCTTTAAATAGTTCGATGATTTTGTAGATATAAAAGCTAAAGAAAAAAATTAAGCCAAGCCATACCATCATGACTTTAGAGTTTCAGAAAGAAAAAGCTCGAAGTGTAGCCCAATAAAAAGCATTGGCAAAGATTAACACCATGCCTTTGTAGTTATTGAAAGAAAATGTTTGAAGTACATCCCAACAAAAATTAGAGATGATTTTAAAAGTCATGACATTCAATGAAAATGAAGCAACAATGATCCAAAAAGTCAAGACATCTTACGAAAAAGAAAGAAAATAAAGGAAGCCTTGAAAGAAAAAATATAGAATATGATTCAATGCAAAAATAAAGTGAGAGAAGAAAAGAGAAAGTGAGAGAATATATGATGAAGCTAGCTTGGATAGTTGAGATCACCAATAGAAGGTGACAACTCTTTGATAGTGTAGCTAAAGATGTTAAACATAGTGATGTTTAGGAGATAACTCAAGAATTTTATTTTTCTACATAATATGATGAAATAAATATACCCACTCACACAGATCCTTTTATACCTGCAAATTTTTGTCATAGAATTTAAACCACACCGTGACTCATTTATATGCCCTTAAGAATAAGTAGCCAACTATTTAGACTTACTATGACACTCAAGACTAGTCATAGAAAATACTCATGGGGATGAATGGATGGAATGTAAATTTTTTTAATATAGAGGGGTAGTAATTGATTGGTTACAAGTAATCACTTTAGTGTGAGAGTTTGTTTGTACTAAATACTGAATAAATAATTATTTTGATTATTATTCATGATGTATTTGTATAAAAGAGAGTTTTAAAATAAATAATTTTATTTAATTGTGTTTTTTGATAAATAATGATGGATAATACTAAAATTATATGATTTTTGTATGAAATAAAGACTTGGTGGATTATTTAGAAAGAGTAGAACAGAAAATCATGCAAAGTCATAACATTCCTTGCATTATGAATTTGTTACATCTCATTGAGTTTTAAGATAGTTTCAGCATTCATTCTTGACCAAAGCTCTACACAAATAGTCATGACTTTTTTTGTATGTCACAACTCTACTACCTCATTGACATAATTATTTCAATGTAGAATACATTCCGTTCATCTCTAAAACTTTCTTGAAGTCATAGTCATACTTCCTCATAATATTTTGTATGACTATAATATTAATTCTGTCACATCAACCAAGTATACCATTAGTGCTCTAAGCCATGTCAATCCTCCATCATTGCAAATTTCTCATTATAGTGCTATCAAGTCTAATACAAAAGTCATTGTGTTAATCCAAGTTCCATGGCTTTTAGCTATAGAAAGTTATAAAAAGTAATACTTGAGTCATTGTCATTTTTAGGGCCAAGACTCTCTACTCTAGAGAAATTTGAATTCGTCTAACACCTTCATGACTTCCATGGGCATAGAATTTCTCATAGGGTCACTAGGGTCTTCCTTAAAGGTCGCCAAGTAGGTCACCTCATTCTTTTTTTAACCCCTTTTCCAATTGCACAGCCGACATCCTAAGTATTTTACTTTACCTTCGATGATTGTGGGAGCCATGCATGGAGCCCCCTCTTCTAGGATAGCCATCGAGCGTAGAAAAAGTATAGGTACAGCTTTTACCTGGTGAATGAAATCCATTCCGATCACTATCTGGAAATCATCCATGGATGCCACCGTGAAGTTGAACTTGCATTCCCAAGGCCCAATCCTAATGGTCATCTCACGAGCTATTCCATGTGATGGCTTGGCATCAGAGTTTACTGCCTTGGACCATCCTACATCATTGGATGTGGGGAGCTTGAGTCTCCTTGCCTCCTCCTTTGAGACAAAGTAATGTGAGGCACTGATATCTATCATGGCCTTAGTAGACATCTCATTCACCTTGGCCTCCACGTATATGAGTCTTCTACTTTGAGGCTTCTCCTTAGCTTGATTGATCTTGAGGGCATTCAATAGCTGCATTGACCCCATGTGAGAGGCATCATCCTCTTGTTCAATCTTCCTCTCGATCATGACATTTAGGGCATTTCTTTTAGGACATTCACGTGCCTAGTGTGGTCCATCACACAGAAAACAATTGACTTTTGGCTTGAAATCCCAGTGATTGTCCCCACTGTTGCCTTCTTTGTTGGTAGAACTCACTATTGATCATTCCTTAGAGTTATAGCTTTTGTATCCTCTATCTCCCCCACCTTTGACATGACCACCCTTGAAGGATGACTTGGTTGAGAAGAGTCTCCCCTTCAGAAATCCACGAGTGACTTTGCTACTACCATGGCCATAGCTAAGTCTTGGACACCATGTGTCCTCAATTCTTGCTTGGCCCAGCATTGCATGTTCTCCATAAAATTGAAGATGAGTTCTTCTCATTCATATTAGGAGCCTCGAGCATCAAGAAAGAGAACTCCTTGACATAGTCCCGATAGATCCTGTGTTCTTGAGATGCACGATCTTTTTACGAGCTATGTATCCTGCATCTTCTGCATAAACCTACTTTTTATCTCTCTTGAAATCGACCCATGTGTTTATGGTGCACATTCCGCTTTCTATCTTTATAAATTTTCTACGCCACCATAGAATTACATTATCAGTGAGATAGCGAGTAGCAGTGCGTACCTTTATTGACTCATCAGTTAGTGATATTACCTCAAAATATCTTTCCATGTACCACAAGTAATTATCTAGCTTTTTAGCATCTCATTTTTCCATGAAAGTGTGAGGCTTTGGCACATCCACCCTTTGGGCCTCATGAGTAGATATAACCCAAGCCGACAATGTCATCTTGTAGATTGCCACTTCTTATTTCAGCTCCTCCTCATGATTGGTCAACACCTCCACCCTTGATTCTAAGCTAGTGAGCATGTCCATTACCTTCATAAACTCATCATGCGACACCAGTGGAATCGGTGAGTCTTGCATCCCCTCTTGGACGTCTAGGATCTACATCTTGAAATCCTCTATGACCTTCTCTATGCTTTGCCCCATGAGATCGAACCCCTCCTTAGTTTCTGTCATGACAACCTCTAACTGGGTCACTCGACTGTACAAGCTTGTGAGAGGATCATGAGACTCCTCCTTATTTCCCATTCCCTTAGCGGGAGGGTCAAGGTCCCTTCCCCAAACTTGCTCGGCAATTTCCTCCGAATGAGAGCTCGACATCATATCCACCAAATTACTCTCACACGTTACAACCTCACCTCTGATACCAACTGTCACTGATTTAGTCTTTTTGCTAAGTTTCCGTGCGGCACTTAGATAACCTACCCCTTATATATTGTTAAATCAGCCTTAATTTCGACTTGCTTGTTATGTTTGACGTCTACCCACAACTTGGAAGCAAAGAGACTTTTAGAGAATACTTGAAAATAAAGAAAATACTATATTGAATAATGAAATCTTACATGAAACTCTCAATTTAGTGGTTTACAAATGAGTCCACCTCCTACTTAAATACATGCATAGGGAATGGTCTAGAACCCTTAAAAGTACCCTATAAGTCTAGAAAATCCTAGAATAATCTAGGATAATCTCATTCCTTCCATACAAGTGTGGACTTCTTCATAATCTTCTAGAACATTCTGTATTCTTTGAGTGAGGGTGTGACACCTCATCCCTCTCACCACTCTTCTCTCCCCTCTCCCCTCTCCCCTCTCACCTATACCCTATTCTTCTCTCATCTTCCCTCTCACCTCACCCTGTTCTCCTCGCAGGAGCAGCATCGAGCTCTTTCGTGGAGCTCCATGAGCTTCATATACAACTTAATGGAGCTACATTGAATTCTTTCGTGGAGCTCGTTAGAGCTCCAGAAGCTCAATATAGTTCATTTGATCTCTTCAATTGAGCTCTAGTGAGGATAGATAGAAAATGTATATCAGTATTAGGATATCGAGAGTTTTAAAAATTAATTAATTAAGAGTTTAATGTATTATTTTTTAAATATTAAAATTTGAGTTAATTTTCTTCGATAATTTTATATTGAGTATATCAAACATAATTATCGCTATTTTATGTCTAGGGATATTTTTTTATTTTTTTGAAGTTATGTCTTTTTTTAATATTCTGTGTTCTGTGCAGAAATAATAAATCACAAAAAAACTGCAAAGCAAATTAGATTAATCTCATGAAAAAAAATCTGATGCAGAGTAAAGAGAGATTGGACATAAAAGTAATAAAATGATTGGTCAATTGAAGAGTAGTGCCAGTGGTCAATTAATCAAGTCGCATCCACCGTCAAAATTCACGCACCGTACGTCTTTCACAACACAAAAGCAGCACGCCTCCCAGTGCCTTCTACCAGACCTGAAATGCCTTTTCCATTTTTCGGTGTAAGCCAGTGAGTACTCAGACATCAGTACATTTCTCTTTCAAACCTGTACTGTCGGCTAACAGCAAATTTCCTAGTCTTGATTGGACCCGATGATTTCAATTCAACCTATTTCACTATTTGTTTGATTTTATTCAAGGATATTTTGCAATATTGTGTTTTACACATAAATAGAAAATAATAACATTTTGTTCACGAAAAAATATCGAAAATTTATTTTTGGATTTACAATATTTTAAATATAATTTTTTTTAAATATACCTTAAAACATAAAATATTAATGTTTTAGCTCCCAAAAATTAAATACTCAATTTTGCGCCATGCAAAATCATCACCATTTAAAAAGATTCCATTACAATTTTAGAATTCTTAAATCTTCCATGAACTACTTTTTGATTTTAAAAACTGATACCATTTTTTAAATTAAAATATATATGCATATATCTAGATGTATAAATATGTTTGTTTGTATATAATACTATATATATAAGTGTGTGTGTGTGTTTATATAAGATTGTTTGTGTGTGTGTGTATCAAGAAATATATATATATATATGTTTATATGTAAACTTGTATGTAATGTGTGCAATATGTTTATAGACATATAAATATATGTCTATGTATATTTATATTTATATGTATTTATATATATTGATATATATATATATATATATATATATATATATATTTGTGTGTGTGTGTGTGTGTGCGCGTGTGTGCGTGGGTGGGTGTGTGTGTGTATGTATACTATATAGGTTTATATAACATATATAAATAAATGTTTATATGTGTGTATAAACATATAAATAAATAATTATATATATATATATATATATATATATATATATATATATAATTCATAAGTTACGATAAAAAAAACTATAAAAATAAAGTTATTTAAAAATGAGTCATTATATAACAACTCATAAGTTAGTTATGATAAAAAAAATTTTACTTTGCATATTAATTATATTGAGTGCCAAAAAATAAATCTTTTTTATATTGTTTGCTTTCACTAATTTCAAATTACATCCGACACTACAAGTACAAATCGAGAAACTCATTATAATATCATTTGACTACTTGTTTAAAAATGATCTATCATTCTTCATGTGCATTCGCTTAAACATCTCAAATGATATTAGTGGACATCTCAACTTAGTCTTTTAAAAAAATAATATTTATTATCGAGGTACATGATACATCATCATACATATATTATCATTTTCATTCAAAATTTCAAATAATAATAATTTATGATAGATCATTTTATCAAATCTACTAAATATTAGTAAGTCACCTTTGAACCTCTAATATGTTTCGAAATTCCCAATCCTTCACACGATTTCTCTACTTAATGATTGTGTGAGATTATATGGGGACAATGCCTCGAACTCCTCACTATTCCAATATTCTCACCACTTTAATCCAAATATTAAGAGGGATACTATTAGGCTTTGTATCTTTAAAATATTTTTTTCACTATTTACAAAGCTTTTTATTATATCTCATATTATTCACATGTTTCCATATATCCTTCACTGAGACCACAAAAGTATTATTTCATGTATTTATTTTTTTTGCAAAAACCAAATAAAAACAAGAATTATTATAATGCATTTATTTTAAGAATATTTCATATTAAACCAAATTGAAAAACAAGTAAATATATGAAAATAGATCTTAAATTCTTCTCAATAAAATTGTTTCAATTTTGGGGGACTTTGCTCTATTTTATACCCTCTATAACTAGTTTCTTCTTAAATATCTTTTTAATTGTACAAGAAGTAGAAGGAATAAACTTGTAGGTAATTTAACATTATCACTTACATATACAAATAAACAAAATACACCAATTCTTCTGCTACTAAATTAATATTTATTTCATTTTTAATTTTTATCTAAATATTCCTAAGACAAATATTATTTTATTTTTGTGTATTTTTTTTGCTATGTAGCAAAATCATTTTTTGTTATTAATTAAAAATTACCATATTTTAACCTTAATTATTTACTTATAATTTCATTCACAATTATTAATTAAATTTTTTAGAAATGAAAAAAAAAATAATAATAATACATGCATGTAGTAAATTTCAAAAAGCTACATACTATTTATAGTTAATTGTGACCCGAATAAAGATTTTCTCATAACTTGACATGCAAACTATGGATTGTGAATATTTAACTATTATCAATGTTGCTGTTCCAATGCACGGGCCTCCAAATATATGTAGAAAGAAGCTTACAATACCATCTAGTGCAAAATGAGATGAAGATTGAATTTATGTGACAATCAATCCGTGTATATCATGCTGAGGTGATGACAATGAATCTTTTGTACGTGTAGGAGAATGTAGAGAGATATTTGTAGTTATTGTGTATAATTTGTTTTGATTATCTATTTTGTATAACCGAATATGTTTCTATTTTAATATTTTCATGTAAGTATAGGAAAGAAAATATTAAGAGACTAGGAATTCAATAATAACACAATAATGGTGGTTCCACTGTCTGATCAGTGGGCCGAAAAAAATTTTGGAGTAGAGCCTGACCCGTCTGAGTGATCCAACCCGCATCAGTTAATTAAACCGAGAAATTGTTATTGATATAAATAGTTTTTTTATTATTATTTTTGGCTTCTATAATTTTGCATATGGAACTGTTCATCTCCGTTTTTCTTCTCTGTGCGATTTTTCTTCGTGACTATTTCTACTCACAAACTGTAAGACATTTCTAATTTGGTTATTTTTAAATGTATAAGCATTTTAGTTATTATCTGTAAACGCATAAGCATTTTTCTGGTGGATGTAGCTAGTCGTGTTGAACGACTAGTGAACCAAATTATTTCGTATTTTCTATTGTGGTTTTGAATAGGTCGTAGTTTTGTTGGATTGTGGTTGTGAATATATATATCGTTTACTATTTTTTGTTGTTCTTTTCTTTTGAATCTATGAAATCATAAACGTGGAACTAGAATTGCCTAACATTAGTATTTTTGTCACTGAATAAATATAAATTTTCTCCTCCATGAACAATTAGTTGACTTCCTCTACTCCTCCCCACATATTGAGATCCTTGACCAATTGAATGGTTACCTCTCATACCTATATCAAGTTATATAAACATTGAAAAATGTAAAGACAATAAAAACTTGTCATGAAAATGCCATAATAAAAAAACATAATGATAAACATATTGAAATTTACAAAAGTGGAAAATGATGTTTATTTTATACCTTTTACATTCAATATTTCTTTTATACAGAGGATAGTTATAGAAATTACATGTAATTGATTTACTATCCATGCACAAATATATCATGTAGCCTTTAATGTATCAGTGTTTTTTTTCTATGGGCACACTTAAACTTCACATTAACTTCTTTGTGCTGTAAAAGCTAACTGTCATGATGTTATTCTATTGTAACAATTCAGATAACAACTGACATATTTCATCAATGTACCTTTTTGAAAAATGATGTTTTATTTTTAAATTCAATAGTCTAGCCACCATAGATAACTTTTAGTGGTCATACGAATTACTTGGCTAAGCCTCTTCATCTAATGCTTTCCACATTTTTAAAAATTATTTACTGATGATATTTGAATATCATTAGTGACATTGGGATTGAACGAAAGACCAATAATATTCTTCAATATTACTTCACATTCATCATTGAGAATGACATATTCCATTGTCATATTTGAATCAATATAAATATATAACATTCTTCAACATTGTTTTACATTTTAATCTTACATTCATCCATTGATGATCAGGTCGCATAATATTTGTTATTCCTATAACATATAACACAAACATGTTTTGAATTATGATAATATATATAGAGACTTATATCTAATAAAGATGCAGTAACGTATTTTAGACATTACATAAATCTAATAAATACTTTATAGTCACATTATTATTAGGTAAGTTTAGATCAAAATGAGATAAGAAGGGTTGCTTTAATCTCTTAGATATTTATCAAAAGCCATCAGTTGTAAATTTCTCATATACATAAAACTAAATATTTGCTATTTATTTATATAGGAATAAAAATTACATTAATTAAAAAAAATTCACAATGTGATAATTCATGATTTCAAAATTAATAATATGTACAAACTAATTTGATAAATACATTATATGTAATAGAAATCCTAAAAAAATCACAATGCTAATGCATATAAATATGTCAATGAAAAAATGATAAAAAAAGGTTATTAGCGATGAAGAATATCAAAAAATTAATAGGGATATTAACTAATCCATATGAAGTATGTAGCATAAATAGTCATCTACCAACAATGAGATGTAATATGTATTTTTTTTAATATAAAATAATAGAAAGTATTATTTATTGGATTGTATCTTTGTGAAGTATAGATCAAATAACTCTATTAATTAATTTTGAAATGAGGTTCTACTTTTTTTTAAGTTGTTCATTTGTTATTATGTTTCAACCTTCAAATTGCATACCTTCAAATTTTTTTATGTTATTCATTAATATTACATTTCAAATTGTAGTATTTGTTAAAATTTTTATAAATTATTCATTTTAAAGTAGCACCTTTAGTATAAGCTGTTCCTTTTAAAATTATTATATTTCAACAAATCCTAGTAAGAAAACCAAGCCCACATTAATTATCATGATCAACCATAGGTAAATAACAAAATGCACAAAAATTTCTTATCTCAATTAGGGTTATGACATTGTATTTCAGAGGTAAGTTATGGTAATTCCTATTGCCACAACTTTGGGTTATAGAGAGTAAATGTATCAGTCATGGTCATTCCAATGTTGTGACATTGTATTTCAAAGGGGAGTTACCTGAGTTGTGACATTCATTATCATTGTGACTTTGGTATTTTAAAAAATATCCAATAGACATGAAACTCATGGCCTCATGCTAGCACTGTGACTTTCAACTCAAAGAATAAGCTTAATTCTTGAAGTATTTAAGTTAAACTAAGAAGAAGAGGGGAAATAAGATTTTGAGCCAAGAGCCACTACAAAATTCCATGCAGCACAATTCACACCATTGACTAGAGAAAAATTCATGATGAGCATAATCAATACTTGATTAAGTTTAGGTTTTGATAGTTAGATTCATGTTGATGGTTGTATTACGAAACCTTGATTCACATGATATGCTTCTCAACACATCTCATGCAAAAATATTTTTTATTATTAGACTAAATTAATTTCTAAGATTGGACTATGTACTTAGATATAATGATTATATTACTTTTATATTATAGATTTTTGTATTAATGTTGTATTGTGGAATGTGGGATGTTGGTGTCTACAATGGCAGATGGTGACATATATGCCACTAAAGATACTCATTAAGTACAGTAAGAAATAAGTGACATCCCTTCTAATCTTAATGCATAAGATAAATATATGTGAAAATCTAAGATTGATGTAAGTTTAATTATTGCCAAGATAACACTCATGAAACTAAAAAATAAATACACTTATAACTAATCTACTATGCATATTCTTGAAGAGCTGACCATGAGTTATGTAGAGATTAACTAGAATATCTAATCTAAGAGTTTCATCATAGTCCAAATGTTATATATCAACCAAAATAGATGGTGACATGTAAGTCATGGGGCATACACTAAAGGAGGTTCCCCATCCCTCATATAGTGGTGATAGCTCTGAAAGTCAAATTCTTTTGTATTATTTTTATTTGTGAGATTAATAGGAAGATATAGGTTAATTATTATAACTATGGCAATTACTAAGCCGAAAGCACAATCATATTAATTATCATAATATCTTGTGTCTTTATGGCTTTAGAGATCAAATAATATGAATGCATATTAAAAGTAATCATAAAGGGTAGTTGATTATTTTCTTAAAAGGAGTAGATATCTGATTGATTAATAGCATAATAATATGTTGCTTTGGTGGTGAAATACTAAGAGTAAAACTATGAGGGGATCATCCGTGATAGTGATAGTCAAAAGATGATAGTCACCTTGTATACCAAAAGAGAATTTGTGCATTTTTATTCTAATATATCATTCATTCAATACTTAAATATAATATTAGCTAAACACTAGAGAAATTTTATTACACCTAAGGAATTAACCCATCCCAATCCTAGAGTTTAAGTTATCTTGCTAAAAACTATAGTTTATTGACTCAACTCAAGTAGTAGCTGATTCACTATGAATTATTCGACTACTAACTCAATCCTTATGTGATTGGTATCTAAACTTATATCTATTTTACTATTTGTATAACACATTTACTTATGGGACTATATTGGATGACATACAATCATATAATGAAGTTTTAGGCTGGTGTCAATCTACAATAAGATTTGATACCCTTACAAAGTCATTATATATTTTTGACAATGATGTCAGGGATTAATTATTTGAATGTAGTTTGATTAGTCAACTTGAGTTGACATAACTATCCTTGAAAAAAGGATAGCTCTATTTCTAGTTGAATGGATACATTTATTTCTTAGTGATTATTTTATTTGTTTTTTATTTTGTTGCCATGACATTTTCATGAGTAGAACATTTTGGTACTGATTTTATACTTTTAGATCTAGAATGAAAAGAGATATATGAGAGTACAATCAAGATAGAGAATTCATAGAGACTAGGAAGATGATCCACTCCAACCAAATTTGTTAATTGAAAGAAATAACTTCACTACAAAATAATATATATTATTTTAGCGCAAGTTGCTACTTCAATCCATATCATCTTTCTTACGTTGAAAATTATTTAAGTTTATCTTATAAAATTTCTAAGTGGCTATTATGATTCATATATGATAACTAAGCTATCATTTGAAAAAAGAATTCATACTTTTCTAATGGAGATAAGGAGGGTTAATGTAGTGGAAAAAAGTCAGTGGAGAATTATGAAAATGAGATTTTAAAATATTAGTGTGGTGTACAAGAGGAAAGCATGACTTCTACAAAAGTCATGAATACCATTACTGGATTAACAAAGAATGACGTTGTGACATAAGTTGAAGGAACCACGGAATTTATAATACAAAATTCAAAAGAAAAAGTTATGATGTTTCTTAATATTGTGGTCCACGTAGAGAAAGAAATACAAAAAGTCAAGATATTTTTCAACATCACTATAAAGTTAGAATATCATTCCTTAATGTCATGACCAAAGTAGAGAAAGAAGCACAAGAGAAAGTCATTATATCTTTCAACATCACTATAAAGGAAGAAGAAGACATGAGATTTCATTAATTGAAGCTCCCTCAGGACTTCAATATTAATTTAAGCCCAAAGATTTGTTTCTGGCTCATTCTATGTATGTGAACTTGTAGGTCCAAAGAATATTGGTAGTGGGTTTAAAAATCAATTGGAGCTCATGGATCATAAGCATCCTCTATCAGGGCATTATGACTGCCTAAATTATATGGATATCAATAGTCTAACATAACATAATCCATAATTAATATCATAGTCCCCTTGTCTCATAATACTAATTAAACACAAGGAATAGACTAAGTTATCATTGTAAAATTCAATCATGTAATTTTCCGATCTTCATGTAAACAAATAATATAAATAATATAAATACCCTTATTAATTCATTTGAGCAAGACCGTGCATTTTCAATCTCACATGTTGAGGGACCCATGGATATCTATCTAAATGGAGAGAAAATCCCTTCATCCATTCAAGTGCTGGTACATGATTTATTCTATATTTAATTACAACTTGTATGGCCACCCTATTATAGATGATGTAGAACTATATCTAAGCTCTTCATGTAGTGACTTATGATGGTGCTAAGTCAAAAGACAAAAAAAAAGACATTACTATGATGAAAATAGTTGACTTATAATCTACATATTATGTTCATGGTGAGTAGGTCAAGTATAATATTCACTAGCATGTACTTATGCATTGACTTATTATCACATATCCATGATTAGTAGAACATGATCATTAATCATACTTCAGCCTAGTATTTATTCATTATTTCTACAACTATAATGAATGCCCATGGACAACATAGAATAGTATTCCAAGTCAAGTCCATGGTTCTACTATCAAGTCATGCACTTGATGACCATGAATGGAATCAATTATTCTTGAAGTAAATTTTCAAATTATAAATATATTATGATAATGAAAAAGCCTCTTTGCCATTGAAATTTTAAAATAATGATAATTACACCACTTTTTATGGCATGTCACTAATAATCTTTCACTTGCACTAGGACCAATCATACATGAATCTAAAACTCATCAACCTAATATGATTATCATGCTTTGCATGTTGGAGAGGCTTAGTCAGTGGATATGCAATGTGGTCATTGGTTGATACTTTGAATATCTTAACCTCTCCTCTCTCTATATAATCTCTTAGATGAGATGAAAATGTCTAAGTATATGTTTAGAAAGCTAGTGTGGTTTAGGTTCCTTGGCTTGTGCTATAGCCCCATGATTATCATAAAATAGGATCATAGGTTTAGAGATACTACGAACCACTCCAAATCTAGTGATGAACCTTTTGATTCTAACAAACTTTTTAGATGCTTATGATGGAACTATATACTCAGTCTCTATAATATAATCAACTATGATATCTCACTTTAAACTTTTCTAGCTAATAGTACCTCCATTCAAATAAACACAAAATTTTACTATGCTCTACAATCATCTTTGTTTGACTGGAAGCTAACATTAGTATACTCATTGACAACTAGCTCAACTATTTCTCCTCCATAAAGTAAGACTATATTCTTATATCTTTTGAAGTATTTAAAAATATTCTTAATTGCTATTTAGTGAGTTTCATTAGGATCTAACTGGCATCTAATAGTAGAGGTGTTAAATGGGTTGGGCAGTCTGGGCATAGTTTAGTTCAATAGTGCATGTCCCGACACATCATAGTCCCAAATCATGCTTCGGGCTGGGCCAAGCCACCCCATATCATGGTTTGTGTCGTACTGGGCTAACATGAACCATACCTCATGTCGGGCTAGGCATGACCCATGTTCCTGGCCCGGAGGCATGGTAAACTAGCCCAGGTGACTACTTTATGAGTTCCTGTTTGGATGTCACTCGGGTAGTCTAATTTTTTTTAAAAAAAATATTTGATTGCACTATCATGAGGTGGTTCAATTTATTTAAAACAATTGGTGACATGGCCGATTGTAATTATCCAGCTCATAAGTCAGCCACCTGTCGACCATCATGCAATGGGTAATGACGAAGATGCACGACTTGTACACCTTTTCCATTCGATATGGTATGGGAAGGCCATGCACTCGGCCATGTACACTATGTTGTGCTGGGCTAGTGGACCGCACTACCGTGTCATGCCTGACATGGCATGACCCATTTGACATCTATCTAATAATCATACTTAAAGAATATGAAATATTTGATTGAGTATGCAACATAGCATACATGATAGATCTCTAATAGTAGAAGCATATGGAATCTTACTTTAGCAATCTTTTTTTCTTGGAGTATTGCATACTAAACTTATTTAGTAATTTTTTATATAGGTACACTAACTTAGCCCAATTATGTTTATAGATTTTTATCTTAATGTATAGAATTTAATTAAAACACCTCACCTAAATATTTCATTTAAAAACAACTACCTAACCAAGACGTGTGTTTGACATTCTATATAACTGGAATGTCATTTTTATTGAGAGGGATTTCAACAATATAAAGCACTAGAAAACTATCATGCTTCTACTAACATACTTGTAAACATAATATTCATTTTCATTTTTGATAAAACAAAATACTTAAATTGCTTCATCAAAATGAATAGCTTTGAGATGTTTGCTCAATCCATAGACAAACCTCTAAAGATTGCATATTTTTCTAGCATTCTTAGGATTGAAAAAACCTCTAGATTTATGTACACATCCTCAAGTAAATTTCATTAAATAATATTGTTAAAACAAGAATTTTCTTTAGTGTTTGATCAATATTGTATCTGATTATTGGATGAAAAATAAATTAGTATGAAAATACTTAGACTCTTGGCATATAAAATGACTGTTATCCATATACTACCACTACTAAGAAAAATTTCCTCATAGTTATTCCCTCAGTATTTTACCACCAAGGCCACATATTGTTTCATTCATATGTCATCCACACATTTATTCCTTTTAGGCAAATTATATTTTTTCTTTGGCTATTGCTTCGAATATGCGCTTCAATTCTCTAATCTCTAATATCTTAAAGATGTAAGATAATTTAGTAATATACATATTTGTGCTTTCAACTTCATAAGCACCATACCCATGATAATTAACATATGTCTTCTTATGATTCTCACATATGGAAATCCTACAAGATAAATTTACATATAAGAGTATCACCACCATACATATCACCTTCTCTTGCATGTGCCTATTGCAACTTTATTATGACACCTATTTTTATCGATTAGGTAATTTCTTAAAAACTTATTAATGAGAATATATTGTCAACATAGATTAATAAGTATACAAGTCATACAAGCAATAAAAACAAATTTTAGTCAATATATCAATCCCACATGAATTGTATTGGTAGTTCAATTATTTAATAGTGAAACAACTCATTTTAAGTAAAATTAATATTCAAATTATTAAATAATCTTAGGTCCATGGTCTATTCATTTAATCTATGTGATAATATTTAAGTTGCTTCAACTTATATTATGTTGGACATAGAATGAAAGTTGAGGTGTTATATAATGATTCTTACCCTAACAATATATTAAATAGTTATTATCATTGAGATTGTCCTAATGTTAGTCATCTCGTAGTTGTCCCTTCATCATTGAAAGTCACATATGTTTTAGAAAAATTTATCAACTACTATTATTCTTCATCCTCCATTATCATAAAGACTAAAGATTAACACGATTTGTAAGTATTTAAACTTTTGGCTTCATAAGCATTACACTCACATAATAATTGTATAAAGATAGAACCTGTTTGATTATCATAAGTTTTCTTCCCTTGGAGAATAACATATTTGACCAACCTTCATTTAATTCTTTTATCTTATTATAGATTAATGATGATTTTTTTCCTTTGAATAATGGTCATCCTAAATACATGATTGGGATACCTTTCCATTTAAAACCTATGGTTTCTTCCATATCTTTTTTTTCTCTTTGTTATTGCATTTTTATCACAACAATGCATGTTTATTAAACTTAATTATTTGATTAGACATGTCCTCACAATGTTTATGATTTTTTTAAATAATTTTTTGATAATCAACGTTACAATTTGTAAAATTTATGGCTTCATCTACTAAGTGACTAACCATCACATTTATGCCCATAAAGTATATTATAGTTAAATTTATTTGAAATAGATCATTAAGACTTTTCAATAATACTCTATCCTTGATGATAACATATGGTGTCATCTTTGTCAAGTTTTTGGATTTTGAGTATTGGGAATTAACACAATAAGAATGATAATGATAAATTTTGAAAGATAATAGCATTTGAAGATATCATTTCTTTCTTCAAAAAGGACATTCTATGATTATTTTTGAGTAATTAATCTATAAACCAAGGTTAAAAAATGGACGGACAAAATACACAATCCAATTTAATTGAGGATGCCACATCTTTGATTTTATCTAATATTAGTGTCTTGCAAAGGTGGGCCCATCATGAACTGAAATTTGATTAGGAATTTGGTTTAGAGTATCTTCTTCAATCTATTACTTTTTTTAGGAAGATTTTTGAAGTATGTAATTCCTGAGTGTTTAATCACATTTTTTTTGAATCCTTCCATCATATCTTCATCTTCTAAATATATTTTACAAATACCAGATTTACTCATATGATTGTTAGCCAATATAAGATAAGTGTTGTTTTTGTGGACTAGTAACCTTAACAAGGAAATTCTAATTATATGAATAAAATCATACAACTGTTTGTGTTTCATCCACATATGTTGAAATTTAAATAAATCACAATTTTTTTATGTTTTATCTTCAATGGATTAATACTTAACATGATTCAAACTTTTCTTCTTCAAATGTTAAAATTTTGTACAATGAAAATAATTACCCCAATAATAATTAACAATTCCTATGTCTAGGTTGGCCCATAAATCTGTCATATTACTTGTATTTTTTGATCTCTCACATCAAGAATCTATTAGACTACAATCAAGCTTGTAATTATTTAAATCCTCAATGCATTTTTGATTAGGGAGTCTCACAACTAGTTTTCTATCTACTTTTGATATTATATTGAAGTCACTTAAAGCCATCCATGGCGTAACTATTTGGTTAGAAATTTTGACTAGGTTTTTCCAATATTCAATTTTTCATTTACATTATATTCATCATAGACTATTGTGAGAAACTTATTAGATTTTGATTTGTGCCTTATTATTATCTAAATGGACTGCTTGACAACCATCATCTATAATATTAATATTAATTTTGGATTATCAATTATCTAAGGAAGAACCCCATATTTTGGAAAGCCCTAATTTTGGTTAGGGATATCTCAATTGAAAAATCAGGAGGTCTTAAACAAACTGAAATTCTCCTCAAGACTTGGGCAGACAATGGTAGGCTTATATCGGAAGCCTTCAAATATCTAGCAGAAAATAATATGATGAAAACAAAAGCTTGGATGAAAGTTAAATGGTTTCCTAATCATATTACAAAGCACACATCCCTACTCTAGATTTCTAAAGTTGGTAAAATTAGAATGAAAGATAACTCATTTTCTTCTCTAAGAAATATGCAGTGTGAATTCTGCTTCCAACAAGAATCTTACAATCTTGTTTTTTTTTAAATGTCATTTCACCAAAAGCTTATGGGAACACCTAAATGTTGGACAGTAATGAAGGATTCCATGGAATCCATTGCATCAAGTTTCAAAATTTTAAAGAAGAAATATTCCGCCAATACTGCCTAGATTCACATCAGAAAAGGTGCCTTTGCCACAACTCTCTACTACATATGGAGGGAAAGAAACTGAAGATGGTACGAAGAAAAATCACAAAATTTAGATACAATCTTCAGGAAGATTAAAACAGAAATTTATATTGTATTATAGAATGATTGTAAATCTTATTGAGTTTCTCTCAATTATTAGTTTATTTCTTATCAAAAAAAAATTATTAGTTTGGTTTCTTTAAATGATCCATATCTTTACTAATTAGGTAAATCCATTATTTCTTGAAATTGAGCTTAATGTGATTTTCCTTAATATGATTTTGATCTAGAAACAACATCATGATTTCCATGATGCAAATCTTATTGAGTTTGTACAAGTATTTTACTCTTGTGAGCAAATGTGCATTTTCTATATGCCAAACTAAAATCAACATATTATAATGATGTTGTAAGATTAGTGAGATATATGATTACCTTACAAATATAGATGATTACAACTAGGTTGACTATTTTTTAGACCAATTATCTAAAAAAGATAGCTCCTCACTATATTCTAAGTTAGAATGATATTCCTCAATTATATGCTTTTTAAACATTTTTATCTATCATTTTTTACTATACATATTCAATTTTAGAGGATAAATTGTGGTAATATAAAGTATATTGATAGGTTTATATTTTATTGGTAAAAAACTTTGGTATTCGCCATAATGGGTCCTTCAAATCTATATTATTGATGTAAGCTTTATTTTTTCATGGTCTTGAATTTCTTCTTGTGGGACTAATTCTATTTCTATCTTAGTCCAAGCTAGTGGAGTTCAAAATCTGAAGTCCTTTATTTTCTTCTTCACTATTATATTATTTTTGGAAACCATATCTCAATCGATATTTATGTTCTTTTGAAAGGTATATTTATTAAGTTTCCAATTTTTGATTTTTAGTTTTTATAATCTCTACCTTTTTCCTTTCTCTTCCTAGTTTCATGTGTTCTTTATTAAGTGACATATTGTTTGTTATGCCATATATTGAATACTATTAGTTTTTTTATTATTATTCTTGACGTGTTGGAATAAAAAAAGTATTAAGTTGAATGATTTTATATAAAAAAATTATGACAGATTATAATAAATAATAGTAAAATCTGATAGTTTTTATATGAAATATAATATTTGGTGGAATTGATGAGTAGAAGGGGAATGAAAAGTCACCGTATTTCTCATGTTACAACTTAGTTACACCTTTAAAAGTATATATAGTAATTTTAATATCTATTCTTAGCTAAATTTTTATATAATTAGTTTTGACAATCTTCATACACCACGCATCAACTACATTGTTAATTTAATTATTTCACTATTTAACATTTTTTTTGGGTAAAAACTTTTTTGGAGTCATTGCCACACTAGCTCGATAATATTTTTATAGCTATGGCATTAAAATTCTTGACATTCTCTAATGTCATAACTTTCTCTTTCCAGAGCCACAAATACTAAGGTAAAAGCCATGATGAGTCTCTAGTATCACAACATTTGTCTACAGAGAGTTATAAAAAGAATTTAATCAAACCATGACCATTTCTAGGACCATACTTTTTTGTTATATAGAAATGGTCAAAGCCATGATCATTCCGAATGCCGTGATTTTGGGTTCTAGAAGACAAATACATGAGCCATGACAATTGCCATTGTTGTGACTTTGTGTTATAGAAGATAAATATATAATCTACAATTATTCTTAGTGTAACAGCTCATATTATAGAGAAGAAATGCATGAGTTCCGTTCATTCCTAATGCCTCAAAAATTTAATAAAAGAATTGGATCAAAACCAAGACAATCTATAAGGCCAACTTCATATTACATAGAATCAAGGCGAAAGTCGTGGCTATTTCCTAGTGCCATGACTTCTCATATGAAAATGCACCAAGACATGTGAGTATATATTGAGACTAAAAAATATGAAAAATCTCAAATACAAGAGCAAGCGAGAGGGAAGAAAAATAAGATAACCACATGAAGCCAAAAATAGGATGGATCCATTAGTAAGGTGGGATGCAAGGAACAAGGTTAACCCCTAAAGAGGGGCATGAATTTTGACCCCCACATAGGAATATATCCAAGACACATTTGCAATAATTATGGATATAGAGTTTTAAATTTTATATATTCTTCCGAGGTCTATCATTTAAAACCCAAAATACCATGAGATGTATTTTGAATTATCTCAGTAAATTCCTTTTCAATGTCAGACTAAATTAAGGTTTAGGGTGTTATATTTTATTTTGTGTGCTGGATAGATAATTGAACAACTTTATATTTAATTTGTATTATGATTTGGTTATTGAAATATATTTTATTTAGAACTAAAATTAGAGTTTTATTATTAGTAGGTTTATGCATATTATCAAGGTGGATAGTAGTAGGTAAGCCATGAGACACACTCACATATAATGGTAGAAATAAAGTAACATCCTTTTTGATCCTAATGTATGAGATAAACCTATATGCCAGAATAAAAAAAATTAGATAAATTGAAATCTTTGTGAGTATAGTACTTATGAATCCAAAAGCACGAGTACTTTTATAAATTAATCTATTGTGCATATATTAGAAGAATAAATCCTTAATTGATGTGAAAGTTTTATAAAATATTTTCTTACATATTCTACCTTTAGTGTGATAGTCACATGTCATCGTGATGGATAGTGACAAGTAAGTCACGAGACAGATGTGAGAGGAGGTGACTCATAAGATGGTGGGAGCACTACAAGCTATTTTCAGTCATATGATTACTAATTTTAATATTTGAGGGAAGACAAATGTTAATTATTATGAGTATGACACTACCAAAGATGTAACTACAAATACCCTTAATACCATTTCATTTTACATCTTAATAATATATGAGGTCAAAGAATAAGAATGCATATATGAAGAAATTGTCAAGGATAATTAATAAGATACCTATTAACTTATGAATGACCTTCAAGCAGAGATGATACATTATTTTAGTAGTATAGTTTTGAGGGGACAACTATGATGAAACCATCATTGGGGAGGGGGCAATAGGTTATAACCATCTTATATGCTAGTATGGTACTAAGACATTCTTATAATAATTTAGTTTTTGTTATGCAACCAAGTACAATAATAACCAAGCAACTTTGACATGTCATTATGCATAATGAAATAGACCAATCCTATAATCTAAGAGTCACGCTAAAACCCAATTTTTTCCTTTTAAATAGGTGACTAACTATTAGTTTATTAAACTATATACATATTTATATGGGATTATATTGATATCTATATAAAAGCCTACTTTACTACTTCTATGACTCATATACTTGCAAAACTATGTTATGTGAGAGATCCTCACCCAAAAAGATTTTGAGATATTACCTAATCTTAAAAATGAGACTTCATAATAAAGTTGTAGTACATAGTTTTATGTAATACATACAATAGTAAAAAATATCTTTGTAGTTAATTATTTGTTAAAACCCCTCATCACCCATACATTTCCATACCCAATTAATTGGAATTTTATTAATATAAATTTCAACAAATACTTTAGGAGATGAAATTATAGGTAGATTACTTTCCATTTCTCCTTCTACCAATAATAATTGGCCACAACATTTTCTAATGATGACAAAATATTATTATTGCTTAGGTGAATAGCTAGCAATTGGAATCTTATCCATACTAGTAATATCATGGAATATTTTTTTCACATCAAAATATGGAGTCTATTTAAAGAGTCTCAATATATTATTCTCATGCATCATATGTTTCAAAGCTAGGTCTTAACATAATTATCTTCATTTGAAAACAAAATAAAATGCTTTTCTTTTACTATACTTAAATCAATTGAACTCGTATGCTTATGCTTCATCTTATTGAAGAAAATTGTCATCTCTCTAGCATTGATCTTGTTAAGAGGCGATTTTAACACTAAAGTGTGAGAAAGGATTACAAAAAATGTCTAATTATACTTTCAAAAAGAATAAGGGCTCGCTCCCTTTCAAATTGAAAAAAAAAATTTTTTCTTCAAATTAACTTCTATTTTTTCATTTAAATATTTGGATATATTTCTATTAAATATATAGCTGCTAATTAAAATAATTTTTTTAATATAAGGAAACGAGTAACACCCTTACTTGTATTTATATGAGAAAAAGTCTTATGTTGGATACTTAAAGTATTATTTATATTCAATCTTTCACATTCATACTTTATTTTGAAGCTTTTGAAGTTAATATTTGTTCTTCCATGAGTACCAAAAAGACTATTATTTTTTGGTGTATTAACCCATTCCTTCTTCATTATAATGAGCTTATTACCTTTTAACATTTCTATATTCCTTCTGAAAACCCATGCAAATCATGATTTATTGCATCACCTTTGTCTTAAAAACCAAAAATTATATTTTGGTAACTCAAACTAAAAATATTTATATTTTTGGATCCAAATTTTTTATGGTTGTGTGCATAATACCAAAAAGATTCATGTTTTGTCTTAAAAACCATGTATGCGAGGTTTGGAAAAACTACTCTCCATTTTTATTATTGATATGAAGTGACTAGTTTGATCAAGTTGCTTAATTAAGGGGCTACATAATAATTTTTTCATGTTTTTAAAAATAAATTTGGGATGAAAAAGATAAAGAATAACTCTAAACTTGCTGATGTTAAACATTTATTGTTCAAGCATAGTTGGGAAATGATGGGAAATTTAGAATTTTGACCTTAAATAAAAGATAAAATTTGCCTTCTTTTTATTTCTTGCTCTCTATTTCATGATTTGTTTTTTATTTCTTTTTTTCTCTTAGGGTTTTCTTTTTTTTCTTACTTATTTTTTTACCAAAATCCTTCTAATCAAGCTCTATATTCATGATTTTTAATAAAAAATATCATCTATGAAGTGATTAAGCTAAAAATGCCTTTTGTTTCAACTAAAAATAATCAAAGAAAGAATGTAATCACAATAAAAAAGATTATGGTTGAGTTGAGTTGATATATTTTTATTTTCTCATTTGATTTATCACATTGTGATTGAAATTATATAAATTATAACTTATATTTTCCTATTTTCTAGTTTGAGGTTCAAATAAGATTATAAAGTTCTGTTTGGAATTTTGAAGTTAGAGTTTGAGAGTTAAGACTTGGAAAAATTTAGTTATATTTACTTTCTCTAAAAATTAACTTGAGAATTCATACTTTGCATTATTAGTTATATTTACTTTCTGAATTATGTGTTGTGCTATGTGTTTTGCTATAAACTATTTTTCTTTGTATTCTTTGAAATGAATTTTATTTGATTTAATTGAGATATGTGATGAATTGATGAAAATGCATGAATTTCTTACCATGAAATTGAATTTTTCATAAATCTAAACACTTATTTACTAATTAGTTTTTATGAAAAATATATTTTTCTAAAAATGAGAAAACAATGTTTGATTATGTGTAGATGGGGCAAAAGTTATGATTGATGGATTTTATGTCTAATTTTGAAATAAAAATACAATGATATGGATGAAAAAAACCCTATGTGAAAAGATTTGAAGCTATATGATATTTTGAATCATATATAAATGATTTTGGAAAAAAATATATGTTTTGGATAAACATTTGAGGTGACTATTAGGCTAAAGTTAATGATATCTACAAAGGAAAAATCATAAGGTTCCCCTGAGAAAATGATTACGAACAACATTGCATATATGCGATTGATTCTGCAATGCAGAGATTATGGCCATTAATCTTTAAGTTAGCATCTCCCATGGATCTTTAGATCATGAAGGTGTGTGTGTGTGTGTATAAATAGTATAATATATATATATATATATATATATATAGTATATACATATACAATATATATGGTATATTTATATAGTATATATTTTATGCCTATTTGTATAATAATGTATACTATAATATAACAAAAAAAATAAAAAAAAAAATTTATTTTAAATTATCATTCTTCGGGTCCATACCCAATCAGACCCATAATCTTTTTTTGATTTTTAAAAACATGATGGATTGGGTAATAATTTGACTCATGGTCTTTTTTTTTTAATGTGTTGTTGCATTTTATTAAGCTGACATGATATAGAGAAGGGTAAAATCGAATTAATTCATTTCAACACATCAAAAAGTAAATATTATTTGGTTTGTTGCACCAAATTATAAAAAATATTTGAATTTCTAAAACAAACAAAGAATCAATCTTGGATACTCAAGCACAATTTTTCCATTTAAAAATACCTTCCAATCATTACTTTTTGCATCACAATATTTTGAGTTTCCTTAATAATTTTTTTATAAGGGAAAATTATTTAAAGGGGTTGTAATTTAAAATTAATTAAGAAATATTACTTAAACTTTTAATATTAAAAAAATTGCATCAAATATTTTTATTTTGATACACTCAAAAAAAAGATACATAAATATATCCTTTCTCATCCAAATTAGTTTGTAAAAATATGAAAAGCCAAAAAACAAAATTAGTGTTTTGGAAAATACTATTTTTGAAAACCCAAACATATACAATATACATGTTTAAGCATATAGATGTATTTATTATATATATTTATAAATATAGTAACATATGTACATTTTTATGAGTCTCGTTTGGTTTAGATAGCCTCCTACTCTCTGCCCTTACTCTACTTGTGAAAGTCACCATGGATTTTGTTTCTAATATGCTAGAACCTTTCTATGTCAATTAAGAAAAAACTTATATACTTTATATATATTTATATGTTTATATGTTTATATATACATAAGTGTCTAAAGGTGTATTATGATTCATTTAAACATATAAACTTATACACATTTAAACATATATATTATATATATGTATAAATGTATAAACATATATACTCTATATGTTTATAAATGTATTACATATATACATTTATATGTTTAAAGATATATACTATATATGTTTTTCTTTTTGATAATATTGCTTTTTTTAACTATTTTGTTTTGTACTTGCTGACATAGACGAGTAAAATTATATTTTGGTTTTTTTTTGAGTGGAACAAAATATAAGTATTTTTTATTATAATATTCATTTTTTCTAAATGTAAATTTGGGTAATTTTTCTTTATTATTTTAAAATAAACAACCTATTTATAGAATTTTTCTTTTTGTCAATCATTCTTGCTGGAGTCATTTTTTTGCACTTTCCTTTTTGAATTTTATTATTGTGTCAACATTGGCAAACATTCAATAAATCAATGTATTTTTTACATTTGTTACTTTTATGAAATGCTTGTTGACCATCACATTTTGAGGATGACACTTGTTTGTCTTGTTCATCTTGGCATTGATGTTTCTTGAATACTTCCAAACCACCCTTGTGGTTTGTTTCTCTTTATTATTTTTCTAAATTATGACTTTTTTTTTTTGAAATAAGAAGTACTAGCAAATAGTTTTTCAAAAAGATTTTACATTCTTCATTCACAATTTGAATTGATTCTTGATCCTAAATGCATTGATATTTAGGATCAAAAATCAATGCAAATTTGCATTGATAATTTTTCAACTTATATTCTACCAAATCTATGTAATCTTAAATTTATTCAAATGAAGATTTATACTTTTAAAAGCCTTGTAACACATCCACTTTGTCCTTTTCCATGAATAGAGTTGTTTTCTTCAATCTTTGTAAACCCATATCTTTCATGATTTTTGTTTAAATCATGTTTGAGATGATGCCTTATCTCAATAGATCCTATTTGTTCTCTTAATATATGGGTCAAAAAGTATTAAATTAGTCTCATATCTTTAGTTCATATGATGTGTAGCAGCTATAATACAAACAAAAAAAATAAAGAAAAACAACACAAATACAAAACAAATACTTAGCAAAACTTATTATCTAACCAACTAGAAATATAACTATTTATTCTCAAAGATAGTTGTGTTAACTCAAGTTGACTAATCAAACTAAATAATCATTAAGAATAATATCAAAAACTTATTGTAACTTTGCTATAGTATTTAGACCTTATCATTTGTGACATGGTCCCGAAAGCTCATTAGACAATTATTTTCATCCAAAAAAGTTTTCCAGTATAATAGTTGTATGAGTAGTAAAGATGAACATAATTCAAGATAATAATTCTGTAGGGATTATATACACAATTTGACTAAACAATAATAAATTAACTACTGCTCGAGTTGAGTAAATAGTCTTGAATTTTAGAAAGA
Organism: Sapria himalayana; assembly: GCA_029783825.1. Taxonomy (NCBI): domain Eukaryota; kingdom Viridiplantae; phylum Streptophyta; class Magnoliopsida; order Malpighiales; family Rafflesiaceae; genus Sapria; species Sapria himalayana. The sequence goes on from JAREIK010000088.1 coordinate 10,657,450, forward strand.
TACTTAGACTCTATGGTTGGCTCACTTCCTTGTCTATGATAAAGTTTCTTAAGTATTTAGGTAATATTTTACTTTATTATTGGAAAAATAATAGATTGATATGAAAAATACTCTTGTACCCTTTTGGCATACAAGGTATTTATTATCCATAGGCTATCACTACCAAGGATGACCTTCTCATAGTTGTGCATTAGATATTCTAATACTGATACAACTCTTATGTCATTCATGAATCATCCATGCTTTACTTCTTTTAGGCATTATGACAACTTCCCTTTATGATCATTTTTGGTATGCATTTTTATTTTCCAACCTCTAATATCATAAAGACTTGAAATGATGTGGTTATAATTATATTTATAATTTTGGTTTCATAAGTATCATGGTCATGTCAATGAAAATACATCTTTCCTTGAATCTTACCTAAAGAAATCATGCAAGGAGAAATAACTCATAGGACAACTACCACCATATGAAATACTCTTACTTACATGTGTCTCATGACTTACCTATCACCATCTATCATAGAAAACACGACTCCCACACAATGGTCTATGGTGAAACTCCTAGGCTAGATATTATTCTTAACTCTCATATCATTTGAAGATCAATTTTTCTAGTTGTACAATGAATTGGTATTAAATATGTTTGTATTTTTAGCTTTATGTGCATCATACTTACAATAATTAAACTTATATCAGTCTTTAGTTTTCATGCATATGTTCATATCATAAGATAAGATTAGAAGAGTCATCACTTGCTTCATATCATACCTTATGAGTATATTCTATGACTTACTTATCATTATCTATTATAACTAACACATATAAACATATGATATAGTGAAGATTCAAAATTTTAGGTCTAAATAGCATCAATATCCATCAACATTCAAACCAAAATACTAACACAAATAAGAATGTTATTATTACATAATCATAACACAAGTATAATTAACTAACGCTATGTCCTAATTCAATTAGACATTAGGGAAGTATTCGAGCAAGTTGTTTGGTGTGTCGTCTTGTGGAATCGAGGTTTTCAATTGACATTTATAGTGAGTATCTAAGTCTCAAAATACATTCTTAATCAATTCTTGCTTATGTTGTCATTGTATTTGACTCTAAATAGAGCTCATCCTGCCTAGGGTTATGCATGGTCTTGGCTTCGAAATCTAATTATTATTTTTTCTTTTACTGAAAAATTCTAAGTCTTAATTTTATACATTGAGGTTGCATGTGAATCTCCAAGCTAGAAGTTGTGGCACTAAGTTGAGTTCATAAATTTATTATATATTTGAATCTTCTCTAGAGCACAAAGTCATGTTTATATGAATGTCATGATTGAGTTAAATACTCTCTAGAGTGCAAAGTTATTATGATGAAAATTGCATCGATTAATCCAATTACTTTCAATAATGAAAAGTCATAGTGATAGGAATGAATGCAATAGAGATTTTCCCTTTTTGAATCACAAAGTCATGCTATTATATGATTTTTGGCATTAAATTGATTAGGTCATGGTGCTAGTAAATGCCATGAAAATAAATTTAAAAACATCATTTTGTTTTAGAAATTATGTAGCCATGACTCAATGAAAATATTGAGGCAGAAAGATAGTGTAGCACTTGCACAATGAAAAAAATTATGATAAATCAATGATAAATTTTCGGCTTATAAAATAGCTATGACTTATTTTGTATAGTCATGGCCAAGAAATATTATTATCACTTCTCAATAAGATTGTGAAAAATTATAACCAAGTTATGGCCTTGGAAATGTCGTAACATTTTATTACTTTTCTTTCCTCTAAGTCACCGCTCTACTAAGTTTACTAATTTCACACAAAATACATCTGATTTGAGAATTATTATCTAATTTCAACAAAATCATAATTTAGTAAAATTTTTTATTTAAAGCTCAAATTAGTACAAACTTATTAAGAAATTTATGCCAGATAACCCAAAAAAGTTAGCATGTGGTGTGTCGAACATACCTCATTCATGATATTTGTCATTAAAAATGCTCTACTCTACTTTGGTTTTAAGAACTCTAGAATATTCTTCATTATTTATTAATAAGCATGTTTACAATATTTGGCAATAACTATGACCTTGTGAGTTCCATTGTTGACAAACTTGGTGAGAAAATTTCATTTAAGGACATGGGCCCTTTACATTATTTCTTAGGAGTGGAAATCTTTTTTATCGCCCTCCCCTCCCCTCCAACCCAACTGATAATATCTCTTGACCCATATGTGGGCCTCAATACCCAACTGATAATATCTCTCAAAAGGATAGTTTGAGAGAATCGAGAAAGAGAGACAAGAAGGCTCTCTATCTAATCTATCAAGGATTAGATAAAGATGCTTTTGAGAAAATCTCAGAAGCAAAGACAACAAAAGAAGCATGGGAAAAGCTTCAAACCTCATATAAGGGCGCAGATCCGGTTAAGAAAGTACGTCTTCAAACATTGAGAGCTGAGTTTGAAGACTTAAATATGAAAGGAGGAGAAGTCATTTCAGACTACTTCTCTAGAGTTTTAACGGTGACAAATCAATTAAAAAGAAATGGTGAAATATTAAGTGATGTAAGAATCATGGAAAAGATTCTTCGATCGATAGATGCAAAATTCAATCATATTTTCGCTATTATTGAAGAAATAAAAGACTTGCAAATCATGACAATAAAACAGTTGATGGGTTCCTTGCAAGCCTATGAAGAAAAGTAGAAGAAGAAAGAAGGAATCGTAGAGCAATTACTCAAAACTCAGATTGATAATGTCCACAATGATAGAAAGCAACAAGGAAGAGATCGTGGTCGTGGAAGCCATGGACGTGGACGTGGTCAAAGTTGGAGGTCCTATGATAATAACAATAATATCCAAAGAGAAGAAACACAATAAGAGGTTATGGGAGAGACAACTACAGATCGAGGTATGATAAGTCACATATCAAATGTTACAACTGTAAAAGGTTTGGCCATTATGTCTCAGAATATAGAGCTCCAAATAATAAAAGAGTTGAAGAAAAGGCCAATTATGTGGAAGAAAAAAGTCAAGACAGTGAAACCTTGCTACTGACTTATAAGGGAAATACAAAAAGTGAAGATAACTCATGGTACCTTGATTCTGGTGCAGACAATCATATGTGTGGGAAAAGAAACATGTTCGTAGAACTTGATGAATCAGTAAGTGGGAATGTGGTTTTTGGAAATGAATCAAAAGTTGCAGTAAAAGGTAGAGGTAACATTATCATCCGATTAAAGAATGGAAATCATCAATTCATTTCCAATGTATATTATGTACCAAACATGAAAAGTAATATTTTATGTCTAGGACGGCTCTTAGAGAAAGATTATGATATCCATCTAAAAGATAATAATCTTTCTATAAGAGATAAGAAAAATAATTTAATTTCTAAAGTGCCAATGTCAAAAAATCGAATGTTTATGCTTGGCATTCAAAGTGATATTGCAAAGTGTCTCAAAACATGTTACAAAGACACAACTTGGCTTTGGCATCTTCGGTTTGGACATCTCAACTTTGGAGAATTGAAATTACTCTCTAAAAAGCAAATGGTAAAATGACAACCAGTCATTAGTCATCCTAATCAAATATGTGAAGGATGTCTACTTGGAAAGCAATTCAAGAAGTGCTTTCCAAAGGAGTCAAGCTCAATAGCTCGAAAGCCACTGGAACTTATACATACAGATGTGTGTGGTCCAATCAAGCCAAGTTCACTTGATAAGAGCAACTATTTTCTTCTCTTTATAGAGGATTATTCAAGAAAAACTTGGGTTTATTTCTTAAAAGAAAAATCAGAGGTATTTGAAAAATTCAAGAAGTTCAAAGCCCTTGTTGAGAAGGAAAGCGGGCTTCTAATCAAATCCATGAGATCAGATCGTGGAGGAGAATTTACATCGAATAAATTTTAGAAATATTATGAAGATCATGGAATTCAAAGACCTCTCACAGTTCTGAGATCCCCCCAACAAAATGGAGTAGCAGAGGGGAAGAATAGAACTATCCTTGACATGGTGAGGAGCATGCTTAAAAGCAAGAAGCTACCAAAGGAATTATGGGCAGAAGCAATTACATGGGTAGTGTATCTATCCAATCGATCTTCAACAAGAAGCGTATGGGGGAAAATTCCACAAGAAGCCCGGAGTGGAAGAAAGCCAAGTATTTCCCATCTAAAATTCTTCGGAAGCAACTCATGTGCATGTCCCGGATAAGCAAAGAAGTAAGCTGGATGATAAAAGTAAAAAATATATCTTCATTGGTTATGATGCAAACTCTAAAAGCTGCAAGCTTTATAATCCTATGATACCACTTTGTTGGAAAGCAAAGAAAATGGAAGAAGACAGAGAAGAATTGTATTCCATTCTAAAGTGTATTAAAGCATTTTTTTAAGTAATATTATTCTTCTCTGTCTTCTTCCATTTTCTTTGCTTTCCAACAAGGTCCTCTTTCCAACAATATAATAGATCCAACTTATAGATATCCTAGAAAGGATATCTAATATGTTTGGAGATCAAACTCATGACCCCAATATAAGAGCATATCTCTTCTTTACCAACTAAACTACTATACTACCAGTTCTTAGGAGTAGAAGTCTTACCCACTACAAATGATATTTTTCCCCAACATTAGTGTGTCCATGATTTATTGTCCATTATCAACAAACTTGGGGTTGAAAAATTTTTCATATCTCTCCGATCCAACACACCTTTCAAACTCACTGATAACACCACTTTTTATTTAGCATTGAATATACAAGACTCTTTGGAAGCCATATCTCTTCCTTACCCATTCCATCATCTCATTTTCTTTAAATAAGTTGTCCCAATTGATGCAAAATTTTATGATAGGTAACTTCAAGTTTCAAATATTTTCTATAGCTTATATCAGCTTCCTCAGTTGTTGGTTCCAATCTCATCTCATGGAGCACAAAGAAACAAAATGGAGTGGAAAGGACGTCAATGCAAGCTAAGTTCAAGGTGCTTGCTAATGAAACCCTTAGGGGTATATAGATGCATTCTCATCTTCAAAAACTCAGTTTCTAGCCCAAATCAATTCCATCACACCTTTGCGACAATCTTGGAGTTACATTTTTCACTTTTAACCTTGTTTAAAATTCAAGGACAAATCACACCCAAATTGACTTTTACTTTATTTGAGATCTAGTTCAATAAGGTACACTTCAAGGGAGACATATGCATATGCAAGATTGGCTAACATATTTGTTAGGGACATTTTTTAATTTTGAGAATAGAAGTACCACGAATTTAAAATTTCCCTTATTGATAACAACTCAATTTTGAGGAGGTGAATCAAGTCATATCACATAAAAAAATTAATCAACCAAATGTCAAGCTTAAAATCATATGAATATTTTCACCAAGAATATTGCAATTGATTTCAATGCTTAGTGTAAATTGATACTATAATATAATTCTTTCTAAAATGAAGAAAAATCTACTATAATTAGGTTACTATAATGTCTTAACTTGGAGAATATACTATTGGATCACCATTAGCCGGCATACACAAGATTGGCTAATATATTTGTTGAGGACAATTTTCAAGTTAGAGAATAGAAGTACCAAGAATTTAAAATTCCCCTTGTTGATGAGAACTTAATTTTGAGAAGGTGAATCAAAGCATATCACATAAAAAAATAATCAACCAAATGTCGAGCTTAAAATCATATGAATATTTTCACCAAGAATATTGCAATTAATTTCAATACTTTATGTAAATAGATAGTATAATATGATTCTTTCTAAAATGACAATAATGCTACTATTATTAGGTTACTATAATGACTTAACTTGAAGAATATACTATTGAATTACCATTAATCGGCAGACTTTTAGAAACAAAAATAACCATCTGAAATCTGACACTAAAAGGATCCAAGTGAAACAAAACAAAGCCATCAAAGGGAAGAACAAATTTTCTACCGTTTGTATACAATTTGAACCATGTGCAACCTGATTCAGCTCCACCTCTATTGAAAATCACTAACCTACCAAAATGCTATGATGTTCATCTTACAATCTAAAGTAGTTTGAATTACATTCATTGGAGGTGATACCCTATGCACCCAAAAGAATGATCTTAGGATTTATTTATTTCAGTTTGTATAGTATACATGGGTAGGAGGCATGAAAACAAAGCGTAACCACTTTTGGAGTACAACTCATTTCTTCATCATCATGCATTCAAATCCTTGGCATACCCATCATTAATAAAATGAACCAAATTATTAAATTTCCATTAATTTAATTTGGTTTGAACATTCTGACCAATTAATTTTATGATATGCTAATCCTTAAATGTTAATACCTAATTCTATTCTCTAATTGGCATATGAGGTGATCTAAAGGTTCTTATAATATTGATAGTTATATTGCAACTTTTTAAAATTAGAAGCAATGAGTGATATATAGTAGTATATAGTTGCCACCCAAGTATTAAAAAATTTATTATTTGACATCACATATCCATTATAATATTAAGGTGAAATCAAATTTCTTTGTTCTCAATATATAGATTTGACACAATACATGGAACATATCACACTTCATTGTCCTATCTTTAATTTGTTGATAACTAAGTGGACTATCAAACTGATCGAGCTAGATGTCTAAATATTGATTAATTTTTATGTGATCACGCATCTTCTATCTCACACTATCGATGGTCTCAATATATCACTCATGATATATAGTATGGACAAAACATATTTTAATTACTCAGTATATTCATCTCTATAGTTATGACCTAACTTGAGGTTCAACCTGATTCCTTCAACTAGAACCCAATGCATATTGAAATAATGAAACTCTAGTTGTGCTTGTGTTGCATTCAGATTGGAATAGGTCTAGTTATGATGGGTTATTTATACAATTGCAACTGTAAAACCTAATAAAAAGTAAATAATTAAAATCTTTAAAAAATATAAAATTACAAAATTATTAGTTTCTGAATATTTCTTTAAGATTTTGAATTTAAATAATATAAACTCATACTAATTTAAGATCTTATGGATGTTTCAACCATGTTTTTTCCTAGTTCTCTCACAAAATTTTAGATGGGCTCATATTTACCCAAATCACTCAAATAAAAAAAAGATGCGTTATTATGCCTATAAAAATTAGGAGTTTAATTATTTTATTTATTTTTTGTTTTTTTTTTTTGGCTTTGGATCAGCTTCAAGTTCTCTGGGCTTGGATTTGGGTTGCTTGAGTTGACTCAATTTGAATTACAACCTTAGTTAACAATGTAAAATTAAAAAAACTTTCTATGTTAGAAATCATGATGATTTCAAGTCTAAAGATTTCTTACACAATTATCACTATGATAATTATATGTGATATTCACATAACAATTCATATAGTATTTTTATGGTGTGTTACTCAATACATATTCTCTAACATACACCCATTTATTGATTTGATATCACATACTAGTTTTGTCATCATTCCAAACACGTCTTATGGGCATACATGAACATGTAGTCTATATATATAAGATTAATGCAAATCATTAAATGTGAGAAAAATTTCCATTGAAGCATCTTTCTATATTTCTTTACACAACTAACTCTTTATATTATAGGTCACTGCATCTCATGAAGAGATCCCTGGCTACCCAATGGGGAACTTAAGCCATGATTGAAATTATTTTATCCATTACTATAATGGATGGTTGAGTGTTGTGACGAATGATCATTAGAAATGTTTTTTTTTACATGGGGAACATAGTGAAATGGTGTACATATTTCAACTCCTAGACTTAAAGGGCTTAACGAAATTTGATCATGTTGATTGAATATGGAAGGCCATATATGGTCTAAAAGAGACATTTGGTCATGATAGTTAGCTCTACAAATGAATACTTCAATTTGGTATAAAAAATTTATTGGCAAATTCTTTGTTGTTTATTTATTATCAAGATTCTATTATCTGATGTTTTCTGCAATATGTGGATGCCCTAGTGATTATTAAAAATACCTCAGATTTTGTGCATTGCATTGTAGAAAAACATAGCTGGAAATTTTCATTGAAGGGCATAGGCTTCTTGCATTATGTGTTGGGAGTGGAAGTATTACTCATGTAGGATGCCATTTTTGCTTCTCAACATGAGTATATCTGTGATTTGTTGTCCTATATCAACATGTTTGCCGACAAACAAGTCTGTACTCCTTTATCAACCAACACCTTTTAAACTCAATGTTGCCTTACTTCCTTTGATAATATTGAATACAGAAAGAGACCTTGACTTCTTATAATATATCTATCTTACTCAATTCATAATACAAATCCATGAGTTTCCCTATGCCAAAATCCAATTGAACTTGTTGTACCTATTGAACCAATTACATAAGAAACCACAAAAATATCCAATAATATTTTCATCAGACTTACCAAATATGCATGGATTGAGAGTTAAATGATAAGGGCTTGCAAAATCAAACATACCCAATCAATGTTTTTAAAGTCTCAGAACAATATATAAGATGTGAAAATAATATATGAGAGTACTCCATGTATCCTTAGTAGTTTATTTATTAATATTTTGAGTGATGTGATAGTTGAGTGACATCATTATTATGACATTTTTTCTTTGTTACTAGATGTCGATTTTATCATATTATTATAATACTTTTGATTATAATTATTGGCTTAATTTAAGAAAATGTCACAAATGAATTGTATAAATCATCTTACAAGATGAAAAAACAAGCTAAAGTTTTTGGTGAGAGCAAACCCTTAAGTTCTTTGAGAAATTTTTTGAACTTATTAGGATTTCCTGTGGTATTCAACTAAAACTTATCAATCAATGCTTTATAATTAATTGTTGTAACTTCATTATTCCATGGCTCTTACTTATATATAAGCAATGAGTTATGAAATTTGATCAAATCTAATTGTAGAATGATCTCGGCCACCATCTTTGCTTATGGATCTTAATATTTTTTTAATGAGGTTCATATCATTAGGTATCATAGCTCAATTATTGTCTCAGATTTTTTTTTTCATTTATAATTCTTGACTTTCATTTCCTCATTATCAAAGTGTCATGTGATTACATGTGGGAGAGTGAAGGAGTGATCACCATTTTTTTTACATAAATTATATCTCACTATACCATCAATAATATTATGCAAGGTGTTGATTCCAAGTTATTTAAAAAATTAATTATTAATGATATGAGACACATGATATGATCACAATTCAAACAAGTTTATTAATGATTGGAGTGGGTAGAGCATATTCATTTATAGTGGTCAAAATGTGCACCAAATAAAAGAAAGAACATCTATACAAGGAAAGATGTAGATCGATATTATGGAAGCCATGGAAGGGAATACAAAAAAAGAAATTACCAATGCTATGGAAGAGATGCCTATGACTAAGCATGTATTAAATTGCCAAGATAAAGATAATGTTGAATAATAAAGAGAGTATATTTTTCATACTCAATGTCATATTAATAATAAGATATGTCATATGTTTATTAATAGAAAGTGTCACACCGATAGAGAAGCAACATTCTAGTTGAAACATTTCCTCCCCACCAACAAGCATCTTAAACCTTTATTATGAATTTGTTATGTTACCCAATTTTTGGATTAGGTAATGTCCCAAAATGACTTTAGGTGAGGGTCTTTTGTCTAATCAGACTTACAAATATATAAGTTGTATAGGTTGTAAAATTAACTTTTGTCTAGATATTGATGATACGAAGATTATGTAGTCAATTTAAACAACCAATAATGAGTCAACTGTCGCTCTAGTTGGATGAGTAAAGTTAAGTTTTTGATAATTTTCTTAAATTCTAGAGTAAGTCCATTTCATTATGCATGATAGTCTATCAAAATAACTTGATTATTATTGTGCATGGTTATAGAATAAAGGTTAGACTATTATAAAAATGCCCTAGTACCCTAATGGCATATAAGATAGTTATCAACTCTTGGGCCTTCCCCAATGATGCTCCCTTGGTAGCTATTCTCTTGGTACTTTACTACCAAAATGACAAAAATATTCTTGATTGAGGGTTATTCGCAAGTCCATATCTTTTAGATAACAATTACCCTTGATGATTATTTTGCATGTGTATTTTTATTCTCCCACCTTAAGCTTTATATAGATATGAACTAATATGATATTAAAAGGATTTGTACTTTTGGCTTCATAAGTGTTATGCTCGCACAATTAACATATACTTTTTGAAATATTACACAAGTAAGAGTCATATGAAAAAAAATAACTCACAAAAATATTATCATCTTATGAATCAACTCCACTCATGCATATCTATGACTTACCTATCACCATCTATCATGATAACATATGAATCTCACACTAAAGGTAAAATCTTTAGGATAATATACAATAAATTTCTCATATCAATTGAGAATTAGTTCTTCTAAGATATGCATATGGATTGACTTATAAAAATATTCATACTTTTGATTTTATAAACACAATACTTGCATGATTAAACTTACCTCAACATTGATTTTTAACACACACACACACACACATATATATGTTTATCTCAAGCATCATGTTTGGAAATACCATTACTTTCTTCCAACCTTTATATATTAGTGTGCTTCATGACTTATTTGTCATCATTTACCATGATAACATACATAACCCATAGATGGTAAAACCTTAATATCAATTCTATATATATACCACATCCATCAATAACCAAATTACTATGAGAAAATCTAAACATAAAAATTAATACTTAAGTATCAATCACATGAAATAAAATACACCAACCCTAGACCTCAATTTATCCTGAGATTCGGGAGAAATTCTTATAAAATAATTTGAGATATATCTTATGGATTTTTAGTTTTCAATAATAATCCACAAGAGTATTTAGGAATTAAACTCCAATTTCATAATTCTTGTTTGTTTACCTTTGATTTTCTCCTAGTGGGAGTCAAAATTCACTCATACCCTTTAGAGTCTATGCTTGTGCCTTGCATTATCTCTTTTCTTGTGGATGTTCCCTAGGTTTGGGTAAAATTATACACCCAAGACCTTAGTTTTTTATCTCATTTTCATGGCCTAAAAAAATCATTAAAAAAATCCTTCATTTTGCACTTTTATACTCAAAATGTCTAGGTTTGAATTTTAAGTTGCAAGTCATCACTTTTTAGAAAACTATAACTTTGACTTTTCATTTCAATAACAAAAAAATATGGTACTAGAAATAAGTCGAGACTTTTATCTCTTTCTTACTTTAGATTATTATGGAAGTGGAATTGCTCGTGGCTGTACATTTTGTCTTTGTAATGTAAAGTCGTAATATTCGGAATAAGTCATAGCTTTGTACTTTCTCTTGAATCAATTTTCATAGTGTTAGGAATGAAAATAGTTGTGCATTTCATTTTTTATAACATGAAGTCATGGTGCTAGGAATGAGCCATGAATTCGATCTTTTCTCAAGAGAAAAAAGTCTTGGCCCTAAAATGTTCATGACTCAAGTAAATACTCTTTGAAAATATATAAAGCTAAAAGTCACAAGCTAGAGAAGCACCATAATATTTTACATAGTCTTGGTGGCTTTGTAATGAGAATCTCATGGTGCTAGATGATGCCATAGCTTTTAGCATTAGTGGGGTACTCGATTGCTATGACATAAAATTAATATCGTAGGCACAAAAAATATTATAAGCTAGTGAGGCTGTGACTCCAATAAAGTTTCATAATTAAAAAGAATAAGTTTTATATTGAAATATTTGTGTTAAAGAGGTGGTAAAGTAGTGTGGCATATGAAGATGCTCATGACTATTTATGTATCATTTTGGTCAAGAATGAATGACAAATCTATCCTATAAGCTTAATTAAGTGTAAAAAATAAATCCACCAAGTCTCACTTCACACAAAACCATCTAATTTCACAACTGTTTATTATAATTCATCAAAACTATAATAAAGTAAAATTGTTCTACTCAATCCCATTTTCATATATAAATATTATGCATAATCACCTAAATAATTAATATTATTTGGTATTTGACATGCCGAATAACCATACAAGCCTTACTATTGAATGATTTTTGTGAGATAAGGTAACTAAACATGCTTTAGTTGTGATTTTGACTAGAAGGTATACTAATTAAGTACTTTGTGATGTTGTACCTATGCAAGCAAGTCATATCTTATTGTGTAGACCATGATAATTTGATATGAGAGTCATTATGACAACTTTATCAATTTATATTCTTTTCAGTTTAGTAAAAAATTAATGATATAATTTGTATCATTAATGCCTCCCAAAGTGTATGAAGATCAAATGATAATAAAAAATATATATTCAAATGAAAAGAAATAAAAAAAATGAGAGAAAATTAAAAGTGATTAAATACAAAGAAAGAAAATGAGAGGGTGATTGAAAAGGGACAAGTTACAAATATATAGAGAAAACTAGAGAGAGAAATATATATATTTTTATGCAAAGATAAGAGCAATAAATACAACATTATTTTTAAATCAACATATGATCTGACTTATATATAAGGAGGCCTTTTTAAGCATTAATGTGCATTACTCTAGTTTTCCTAGTTTTGTTATCTCTCTTTTGTAGGAATACAAAAAATGACTTTGTTGAGCAAACACTACATAAATTACCTTTAATTTGTTGTGTTCAACATCATATCTAACTTTATTTTCTAGAGCTCCCATTTCCATTTGACCTGCATGTAAAAGTAATCTTGAAGATACCAATAAGTTATGAAAGCAGGTTGTTGAATTAATGGAAAAGAGATATATTAAAAAATATATGATTCAATGTGTTGTTTTGATATATTACTAGTTCTAAAAAAGAATGAGATGTATAGAACATGGGTTTATTTCTATGTAGTTAACTAAATATTAATAAATTATTAACATCCTATTCCATAAGTAGATGATATGCTAGATGAGTTAGATAGTTCTTCCATCTTTTACAAAATCAATTTAAAATGTATACCATCAAATTACCAGAAGGTGACAAATGAAAAATAATATTCAAAACAAAACATCATTTGTATGAATGGTTAGTTATATCATTCAGATTAAATAATGTACCTAGTATTTTCATGATGTCAATGAACCATATTTTTTGAGCTTTCATTGATATGTTTGTAGTGCTATATTTTAATAATATCTTGATTTATAGTAATAATTAGGATAAATATCTGACAACATAAAACTTATCTTAGGTATTTTTAATAAATGAAATAATTTGTAACTTTTAAAAGTATATCTTTGACATGGATAATATTATTTTTCTATATTTTTTTATTGGTGATCCAAGAACATATGCAGATAAATAAAATGTTAGAAAAATTTTAGATTGGACAATACCAACATTCATGACCAATGTGATGAGTTTTCATAGCTAAGCAAGCATTTATAAAAAATTTATGAACAATTTTAGTAGCCAAGTTGCACCCCTAGCCAAAAAAAAAAAGAAAAAGAAAATAGAATGGTGTGACATTCAAGTTACAAGTGGGGTGATGGGAAAGAAAAAATATTATGATTGATTAAGTAATAACTAATGCTCCTTTACTTATTTTACCTAACTTAAAAAAAAATATTTAAGAAAATGAGAATTAGTATTGTATTTGTATTGATTCAAGAAGCCAAACCAACTACATATTTTAGTGAGAAGTTGAGTAGAATGGTCTTAAATAGTTTTATTTATGAAAATGAGATGTATGCCTTAGTGTGAGCATTGGAGGCATGTCATTACAATCTTTGGCCTCAAAAAATTGTTATTCATATGAATCATGAATATTTGAAGCACTTGCAAAGACAACACAAACTAAATAAATATCAAATCAATTGGGTGAAGTTTAATAGGATATTTCCTTACATGATCAAGTACATTCAAGGTAAAGAAAATATATTTGTTGATGCATTCTCTCATAGGTATGTTTTACTATTTACCTTAGACTCGAAATTACTATACTTTTAATACAATAAAGATTTATATACTATTGATACCAAATTTTATTAAGTATTCAATGGTTGCGAAAAGGTCACAGTCAAAAAGTTCTTAAGGTTTAATAGAATTTTTTTATTGAGTACAAATCATGTATTTCTATCTATTCACTATGTGAGTTGCTTTTGAAGAAAGTACATGAGGGTAAATTTATAAGTCTTATTGGAGTAGCTAAGACTCTATGTATTTTATAAGACCACTTTTTTTAACTTCATGTGAAATATTATGCAGAAAGAATATCAAAAATATATAAAATATAAGCAAAAAAAATGTCTAAGACAAATTTGCATGATTTAACATTTCTATTGATTTTGTATTAAGTTTTCCTAGATCTAAGAACATGAAGGATTCATTTTTTGTGGTAGTAGATATATTTTCTAAGATAACATATTTGATTTTGTGTTATAAAACAATTGATACATCACATATAACTAATCTATTTTTCAAATAAATTGTATGATTGTATGACATGGCTAAAAGTATTATTTTAGAAAGAGATACATTGTTTTTAAGTTACTTTTAGTTTTAGAAAACCTTATGGAGAAAGTTATGAACTAAACTTTTATTTTCTGTTACTTTTTATCCACGGTATAAAATTCAAACTATGGTAATAAATAGGACTTTTTAAACAATGCATGCTACATGCAATCTTTCATACGAATTTAAAAACTTGAGAGGAATGCTTACTACATGTTGAATTTCTATTATATAGAAGTATCAATTTCATTATTATTTTGACATTTTAATGTTTTCTATTGTTTTAATCCTATGGCACCTCTCAACTTGATATCTTTATCTTTCAGTAATCATGTTAGTTTAGATGAAAAAATAAAATTGATTTAATTAAGTAAATTAATGGAAAAGCTCTATCAAACACAATGAGGAAAACAAAGCATTATGTCAAGCAAGCTAATAATAGTCATGAAGTATTTGTATTTCAACCATGAGACAAGATTTGGTTACAAATGAGAAAGATGAGATTTTTTGAATAAAGGTACTCCTCTAAGCTACTTCTAAGAGGAGTTGGACCAATATGAGTCCTTAACTGGATTGATGAAAATACATATAAACTATATCTTCCATGTGAGTAGGATAGTGGTTCTAACTTTAGTAGTTGATGTTTATCTTCTTTTGATGGATGTGGTGTTTTGATAGAAACTACTTTTCAAGAAGGGGATGGTGATACAAATCTAGAGGTTATAGTGAAATAAAATCCAGCTAAGCTCGTTGTAACTATTGGGCCAATTACAAGAGAAAAAGTGAAAAAGTTCAATAATACACCAACTTACTAGACTTATCCATCCAGTATGCATTGAGAATTACATGGTAGGTCATTACTCACACAATTAAATAGGCTCAGTCTATCTCATTAAAGCCTTAGAAGAATCTGAATGATGTGAAATTCATATATGTAAGTACTCAAAGCAACCTTAATTATTTAATTATTTTTATTTTGAGTGGCTATAAAAATTATATAACAAAATAGTTACCACATCCTTTTCTTTATTAGTGATATTTATTTTATCATATAATTGTAATAATAATGATTGCAATTTATTAGTTTTGTTTGAGGAGTTGTTTTATATTCACTATATATTAACTTATGGAATAAAATAAGATAAAAGTTTTGAAAGAGAATATACTTATTAGTTTTTTAAGAATTTTTCTAACTTATCAAGATTTTATGTGGTGTTCAACTAAGACTTATCAATCAATCAAAAATAATTGAATGTGACATCTTCATTATTCCAAGGTTCTTGCTTTTATATAAGCATAGAGCAAAGATATTTAGTCAAATCTAGTAGTAGCATTATCTAGTAGTAGCATAATTAAAGAGACTCTCACTCAATGAGGTTTTGGAATACATTCTAATCCTAAAAATTTGATATCATAACAAAGTCATAATTAGTTTTTTACACTATTTGTAGGAATTATTTAGATTGGTTAGTCAACTATTATTGACATAATTATCCTTGAAAAATGATAGTTCATTTTTTAGTAGTTTGGATAAGAATATCTTAATTTTGCATCTTGATTTGCTTTGTTTGTATTGTGCTACTTATTTTGTATCTTTGGTTTATTATGTTTTCTGATTTTTATTTATAAATCAATTGACTAAAACTTATGAACTATGCTAACACCTTGGCACACAAAAAAGTGAGAAACTAAAAAAAAGATAAACTTCAGGAGTAGAAAATTAATGTGCACAGCCCAACATGTCAAAATGATGAAAAGTATTTATTACCAAATAGTAATTTCAATATCATACCTAATTGATAGGTAAATTAATTCTATTATCAGATCATAGTAAGCCATAAAGATCTGAGATCTATTAGTCATGAAGCGATTGTATTTTATAGTCCTTATCCAACTTCTAAATCTTTATTTGAAGATATAATCACCAAGTTGCTTATTGAGATAAGAAGAGTAAATGAAGTAAAAACAAGTTTATGAGACAACTAGAAATGAAAGTTAAGGACACTAATTTGGGTATGCTTAAATAAAATACTATATCATAATTTGAGAAGAAGATCATGGAAGTCAAAGGAGTTACAATATACAATAATGTCATTCAATACTAATTCTTTATGTGGAAACTATTGTTAAGATGGTCTTCTATATAGTATTCTTGGCTGATAATGAAAATATAAAGTATAAATGAAGAAAAAGACTACATGAAGAAGTTGATATGAACTATAGAAATTATAGATGAGGCAAATACTTTAAAAAATGTCAAGCTTTGAATATTAAACATAGTGTTTCTTGAAAGAAAACCTAAGAAGTTGTTTTTTATCATATAACTCATAGGTGATGACTCATAGGTGGTGATAGTCCCATAAGTTACTTTTTATCATATAACTCATATTAGTGAGATTTGATGGAAAACATGTATTAATTATACTAGTATGATACTTATGAAGTCAATACATATACTTTTATTATTACATCACTTTATATTTATGTGATACATGAGATTGGAAAAAAAGAATATATATATAAAATAAGCATTAATGACAATTGTTAATTTTCCTGAAAGATATTAGCTTATGAATGACCCTCAAGCATGAGTAATTTAACTTTTTAGTGATAAAATACCAAAGAGAACTACGAGCGGTCAATCATTTGAGAGGGGTTAATAGTTAAAAATCATCTTATATACCATTAGGGCACTAGAGCATTTTCATAAGTCTGACCTTCATTTTAGAACCTAGTAAAATAATATTCAAACTATTTAAATAAGTCATCAAGTATAATGAAATAGACCAATACTAGACTCTAAGAATTTTACTAAAAATGTAATTTTACCCTTTCAACTAGAGTAGTAGTTGACTGATAGTTAGTTGATTAAACTATCTATACAATTCCTTTTGGATCAATATCTAAACAAAAATTCAGTTTATCACTTGTCTGACCCATATATTTAAGGACTAGTTTGATGAGAGATTCATGTCCAATGAGGCATTAGGAAATTACATAATTCCTAAAAATTGGGTAATGTAATAAAGTCGTAATAATCTTCTCTAGGTTTGGGCAAATTTATGCTACCCAAACTATAACTTCTTGCCTCCTCATGCCCTCATATTTTCTGAAAAAAAATTATCATTTTCTACTTTTAAAGTTGAATGATTAGGTGTGCTTTTTAAGTATAAATTCATACAAATGAGGAATACCATGACTTTGGCTTTTCATCTCTATTACACAAAGTTGAAATTCTAAAAATGAGTTATGACTTTGGTCTTTCTCTTGCTTTTAATTGTTGCATATTGTGACTTTGATACATTACCCAATTTTATTAGATAGATAGTATCCCAAAAGATTGTTGGTGAGGGTACATCAGCAACAAATATCCACAAGTATATGGCCATATAAGTAGTAAATAAGACTTCATCTATATATTAATTTCATAGTGATTGTATTAGTAGTTCGGTTAAGCAAAAATGAAACAACACAATTTTAATAGAGAAGATATTTTGAAATCCTGGAATGACTTTTAGACCCTAGGATTAATCCACTTGATTGACATGATTCGTATTCAAATTATTTAAATTAAATTGGGTTTGGATATCAAATGAAGGTTAGATTGTTATCAAATGATCCTTTGCTTGAGAATCGTTCTCTATTGAGCTCATCTTAATGATGATCCCCTCATAATCATCCCCTTGGTACTTTGCTCATAAGACAACAAATCATTTCAGCTTGAGAATCATTCATAAGTTCATATCTTTTAAGCAAATAGTCAATTGTCCTAAATGGTTGCTTTGTATGTACATTTTTATTTTCTAGCCTTAGGTGTAATAAATACTAAAATTGGTGTGGGTTGTAAATATTTTTACTTTCAACATCATAAGTGTTATACTTGCATAATTAACACACATATTTCTCAAATATTACTAGTGAGAACTATACGAGTGAAAACAACTCAAAGAGCTATCATCACCTTAAGAGGTACAACCACTCGAGCATGTCCCAAAGATTACATATCACTATCCTCTATAGTGATGATGCGACTTTAATACAAGGTGAAACTCTTAGAAGAATATTCAATAAAATATTATTCTCAATTGAGAACCAGTTCCTCTAAGACTTGTAAAATAGAATGACATGTAAAATCATTCATGTTTTTAGCTTCATGAGTGTCATACTTATAATGATTAATATTCTTAAATTTAATTTCAACATATAGGCATGTCTCAAAAATTATGGCCAGAAGGAATGTCACTTTATTCCTACCACATGTCTGATTGAGCCTTATGGGTTACCTATCATCATCTACCATGAGAACATACACAAACCAACTAATAAATTTTCTAGCCTTCGAAAATCTTTCTCTTTTCTCTTTTATACTCAAGAATTTTGATATTTCTTTGAAGTAGAAAATTAGCTTTAAAAAATATAACAAATTTGGCCTTGGTATCTTGAGCTTGAGTTTGTGACTCTTAGAAAGTAGTCATAACTTTGGAATGAATCCTAAACTTTCTATAACACAAAATTGTAGTGTTAGAAAGTATCCATGACATGTGTGTTTTGTATCTATAGCACAAAGTCATGACATTGTGAATCATCATGACTTTAACATTAGTTTCAATTGTCCATAATGCGGACATAGTACTAAGAATGGTCACAACACTAGGAATAGTCTCTCTTATACACAATATGGCATTGATACTAAGAATGACCATAGATTTTCCATGATCTTTCTTGTATGTCAAATGTTTGTGGTATTGGTAGCACCCACTACATTGGCAATTAGCCCATACAATAAATTCATTGTGTTGCCTTCTCTCGAGGGCAAGAATCATAGTCTTTGGAAGTAATCTTGTTTGAGTAATGATCTCTATAATATTTTGTATCAAAAAGTTGGAGTGCTAGGAAGTAGCCACAACCTTTAACAGTAGTGGAGAACTTCATTTATGTGATGTGAAATTAATATCATAGTTATTTAATTATTATGAAATATATATGACTATAACTCCATTATAATGTCAAAACTAATATGAATGTATTATATAGTTGAAGGATTGTGCCAAAGTAATAGAGTCATGTCATACAATGATTATCATGACTAAATAATTAGATATTTAGCCATGAATTGATGCCAAAATTGCTCGATGACCCATAAATTATCAAGTCGCCAAATGCCTCAAAAAATATACCAATTTCATGACTTCATCATAATCAACCAAAAACCAAAAGTCATGAAATTGATCCAATTATGACCCATTTCTATACTTACACATGTATAATAATACTATAAATACACAAGAATACTTGGTAGTTTATATATTGAAAAAATTCTGACACTAAAATTATTGCTCATCCCTGAGCAATAACTTCCCCTAATAAAATTAATCTATTACAATATGTAAAAAAATGTTTCTTTATGAAAAGATTTGAATATCATAATGTCTTAAAATAGTAGAGGAACTTCTATTAGATATATTGACAATCATTACAGGGTTTGAGTTTTATGACTTATGGGTAAGTTGGGTGTATACAATTATTCATGTGAAAAATATATGATATTTATTACATCACACATACAAAACAAAATCCTTGGGTTACCTTTCAAGCATTATTTTATTTATTGTATGTAGCTGCACTTCTTTATTACATCAATATCTTCTGGTCTCCTTCAGTGATCTTGCCTTGCTTGTTAGATTTTTAGTATACTATTTTTACTTCCTTCTTTTTTATTTCTTCTTTCAATCATTACATTAGTTGTACTTCTTTCTTTGGTCTTTCCTTTCTTAGATGTCATGGCTTTGATAAATGTCATGACTTCTTCTAGAGTTCTATCCTAGCTATTTTTTGGTATCTCCAAATTTATGGAATTGAGTATAGCCATTACTTTTTCTTTAAAATTTTCTTACTCCATTTCTTTTTATAACTCTAAAGTTGTGGAGATTTTGATAGTAAATTTTTTTGTCAACCACAAATTTGTCCAATCACAAATTTTTGGCCAACCACAATTTTTTGGCCAACCACAAATTTTTGGTCAACCACAAATTTTTAGCCAACCACACATTCCTTGGCCAACCACAAATTTTTTTAGTCCATTTCTTTTTATAACACCATGACTTTGTCTTTCAGCTTTTCTTTGCCAACCACAAATTTGTTATCAAACTTTTGATAGGAAATTTTTTTCATTAACACTAAAGTTATGGTGTTGAGAATCACCACAACTTTTTCATTGATCATATCCTTTAAAGTTTTTGCCTCATCCAAGTGTTCTACACTTGCTCACTCATGTAACTTGAAGTTGTCTATATTATATTTGTCCAAAGTAGTGGTTTAGAAGAATACCATGATCTCATAGTAGTTATCTTCCAATCTTTCATTACTTCCATATCTTCAAAGTGTTATATTTTATATCATCTTCCTCATCCTCACCTAACTAGTTCTCTTCCACAAAATCATTCTATTGTAAGTTGATTTTTTGTAGCATTTCCATAAAAATGAGATTATCTACTTTCTAACACTCCATATCATCATCATCATCATCATCAACATCGTCATCATCGTCATCATCTAGACCTATAATATAGTGACCAAAAATAATCATTCCAAAATCAATGATGCATAATAATTTTTCTCCATATCCAATACAACAATATCTATTAGAAAAATAAAGATATCAACCTTAAGCAAAATATCTTCAATAATATCATTTGAGAGCTTAATTATCCAATTAACTATATGGAGAGAGAGAGAGAGAGATAGAAAGGTTTAAGTAGTTTTTTCAAGACTCACTCTTCATGCAATCAACAAGGGTATCAATTAAACACTTGATCACAAGTCATATAATACCTTTTGAAATGTGTGATCCCATATTATCACACTATACCACTCAATTATATTCATAGTTCAATATGTCTCCAACTTACTCTTACTACTCATGATAACTTTCATATATTTTTATAGTTTAGAATTTTAGCTAGAGCTTTAACAAAAAGTATATTTATTTCTAGTTTCTATAATATTGGTAAGAAATTTTCATCTAATTTCTTCTTCTAAAATGTTGTGAAAAAATATTATTTATTGGAAATTTACCATTAGCTTCATTCCGATTCATTTCTTCCTCTTTATTGCTTCAAGTAACCCCCATTTGCTCCTTTATTTATTTTCTTCCTTCATTCATAGCTGGTAATAATATTTGTAAATTGTACTTCTATTAGACTCACAACTTTGTAAAGTTCCATGACAATAAAACCTCCATATGTTGAAAAATTTTCATTGGGAGCTATGAATTTTAGGAAATTCTTAATAGGATCCTTGAATTTTGGAAAATTCATCATGCTATTAGCTATAACATTTCTTGAACCAAATTGCTTCATTATTTTCCCTTGTTTGGTGTTCAATTTATTGAATATTTTAGTATATTTTGATGGTTGGGAATGATGTATATATATGGAATTGAAGCAAATATTTTTTGATTTCATAATTTTTGGTGTTTTAGAGAACTTAGATGAGTAATCATGAAATCAATGTGTTTTTGAAGGTATTTGGTAGAGGAGGTAGATATATAAGTCTATCATGATTTTGATGTCTATTCTTGACCAAAACTCTACGTAAAAGTTTATTGGTAAAATCTTATATACACTATGATCCTACCCTTTCATTGGCACAATTTTTTCACTATGTAACATATTCTCAATGGCTATTATACTATCATGGAGTCACAACTATAATTGGCTCATAACATTTTAATTATTCCAACATTAATTTTTTTATTATAGTTACCAACTATCATACTAGTGCTTAATATCACAACTTTTATTATTATCCCTACTAGACCCAGCTGTCTAAAGCTAGAGTTGTGATATTTTTACAAAGAAAACTTTTGAGCTAAATAAAATAAAAGAGGCACAAGTACTCATGCCAAAGCCACAACAATTATTCAAAATCATGAATTTTGAGATGCTAAAAATTAGAAAGGACTTTACTCATGTATGGTCATTTTCAAGGATGTGACTTTTATCCTCAAAGGAAGGCATAATCATGAATTGTACGTGAAAGCCAAGTGCAAATACCATAGAATCCTAATAGCACCATAACAATATGTTTATATAAAACAAAAAAATCCCATCATTGTTGCCTCTGCATATCATTGTGGCTATATAATAATATGAGAAATCATCTTTATTCCAAAGCCACTTGAAAGTGCCATGGCCATCTATGGACTACATATAATGAAGGAAGGAAGCCATGACCATTTCATACTACAATGACTTTATGTTATGTAGAGATTTGACTCAAGTTGTGATTATTACAAACACCACAATATCATGCTATAAAAAGATTAAGATGTTGAATAGAGTCACGACCATATTCTAGAGTCACAAACTCATGCTAAACAGATGAAGTCTAGGGTTATAACTTTAATCTAAAATTCATGACTTTCTACATAGAGTAATACAAAACTGCCCAAAAATAAAAGTATAAATTAAAGAATTCTCAAAAATATCTCATTTTTCTTCTACTTCTCCCTCATGAAATAAGCAAAGCCAAGACAACTACAAACTCTAGGCATAAATTTTTCTCTCCCTATGAGTTTCAAAAGTAAGCAAGGGATGCATGAAATATACATGTCCCTAGAATTGGGAGATATGACTTTCAAATACCTCTCCTTTGAGAATTAATTTATAAATTTATGTAAAATTAGCATGGTCTAGGATTTGTATAATTTTAATTATGTAATGTAATTGGTTTGGATGATTGATGTATTTATTATTTAATTATATTTTATATAATGGATATTGATGGATGATTGCTAAATAGAACTTAAATTAGGGTTTCAACTAATTGTAGGTTTGTTAAAGGTTGTCATAGTGGACGGTAATAAGTGACCCACGAGATTTACTCATGCATATGATAAGAATGTGGTGACAATCCTTCCAATTATGATGCATGAGATAATACAATACATCAAAAGTCAAAGTTTAGATGTATTAATCATCATAAAGTATGATACTTACAAAGTTGAAAGTAAAAATACTTTTACATGCAAATCTATTATATACTTCTTAGAGAGATTAGTTCTCAATTTGGTTCTCAATTTGTTTGGATTCTATATAGAATACTCTCCCAAATGGGTCACAATTAAAATGGGAGTATGATAATTATTGAGTAGGATAGTGACTCACATAGTGAGCTCCTTTTACTAATATGACTCACATAATGTGGTGACTCACATAGTGGTGATAACTAGTGTGAGTTCCTTTTACAATATGATTCCCAGTAGTGAAAGTCAAAGAAAGTATAATTTAATCAAGTGAGCATGATACTTACCAAGCCAAAAGTATAAATACTTACAAATCATGTCAATCATTAGTTTTTATGATAATGGAGGTTAGTAGATAAGAGTGTGCACACAAAATAATTATCAAGAGTAGTTTATGAAGTTACCAAAAAGGTATGAGATTGTAAATATTTTTCATGCAGAGATGAATTATTGTATTAGTGGAGACATAATGAGCAGACAACTTTTAGGAGACCACCATTGGAAAGGGCTCAATGGTGACAACCACCTTGTACTTGGATAGGACAGGTGGTCATTGTACAATACCTCAACTTTTGTTTCATGTCAAACATAATATATGTCAAATGACATAACTACATCACATAAATCAAATAAGCAAACCTTGTACCTAAGATTGTCTAAAAACCAAAGTATCCATAATAATAAAAATAGGTTGTCTCTTATTGAATAGCATAACTACCAATATAATTTTTATGAAATCAATATCTAGATGAAAATTTATTATACTACTTGTATTATCTATGTACTTATATATCATAGTTGATGAGCTATTCTTATTAATGAGTTTTTGGGATGTCGCCTAACTGATTAAATTTGTAGAGTAAAGAATTCATTGTAAGTTTTTAGCATCATTGCTAGGGTTTTGTCTAGTTTGGTTTGTCAATATAAGTTGGCATAATTATTCTTATAAAATAATAATTTTTTTAAGTGATTTATATTGCATTATATTTAATAAAAATTTCTGAACCTAATTGATAAGTCATGCTACCTTATTTGAATGTAGATAGACCAACCAAAAGAACAATGATGATCTAAAAAGAATGAGGAGGAAAGACTTAGTAGGATTAACAAGGGAGAGATTGATGGCATCAAGAGTAAAGATCTGGAGATTCAGAAGAGATAACTTTGATGAATTTAGAGCAATTTCATGGCTAAGGAAATGAAAGCCATTATAAACCTAAAAGCCACGACACTCAATAGAAATCATTTGACAGACAACACTATGACTTTAGATGGAGCCTTGACTTTGGATGGACAACTTCCAACATATTAGGAAAACCTAGATTGGCTAATCTTGAAGGCATTTCCGAATCACCTTCATTGTACTTTTCTAGGGAAAATCAACTTCTGACATATTAGCCATGAGTCTTCAGACTTTAATAAAAAAAGAATTAATGCAAGTAATTGTTTTAGCATTGTCAATGATGGATATGAAGACCCAAGTTGTGAATCTCATAAGAAAATATGAAATTGCTCTTGCTTGATCACTAGATGATATTAAGGGGGCTAGTCAATCAATATGCATACATAATATTGTTATGGATAATAAAATATGAGGCCAATGATTAAACATTTTTGATGACTTAATCCCATTATAAAAGATACAACAACCAAAAGAGATTGTCAAATAACTAAATGTGCACACTATTTTTTGTATTATCAAATAGTCCATGTGTGAGCTACATTCAACTTGTGTTGAATAAAGGTGGAGTAATTATAGTGAAAATAGTTGATGGTAAAATGATTTATATGCAAGCGACAATCAGATGACATATATAGACTATGTGTTGATTGCCAAAAGTTATTCAAAGGAACAAGGAAGGATCGGGATCCCCACCCACTCCCATTCATAGATCAGATATTATATCGAATTTCTTTTCATTATTATTATTATTATTATATTATAGATGATTAGTTAAAGAACAATCAAATAATGATAGATCTTCAAACCAAGAGAAAATAATATCTATCCACCTTTATAGAACCTTTTATTTTAGAAGGATTCCATTTGATGTTGTGTAATGCATTTGCTACTTTTCAAAGATGCATGGATATAATTTTAAGCAATCTTAATGAAAAAATCATAGAGATATTCATGGATGATTTCTTATTTGATGGATATTCTTTTGAAGAATGTACATAATTTAGAAGTTATATTAAATAATTGTATAAAAAATTGTATTAAATTGGGAAAAATGTTATTTCATGATTAACAAATTGATATTATTGGGGCATTCAGCATTAGTTAGAAGGTTAGAAATTGATGTACAAAAGTATCTATTATCAAATGTTTACCCCACTCTACTACCATAAAAGGGGTAAGAAGCTTCTCAAACATGTGGGGTTTTATAGGAGATTTATCCACAACTTTTTAAAAACAACTTAACTATTATATAAATTATTGGAGAAAGATATTTTCTGTGAATTTGACCAAGAATATATAGAAGCATTTGAGAACTAAAAAAAATAGTTGAATGTCCAATCTTGATTTTACCATGATGGGAGGAATAATTCCTCATTATGTGCAATGTGAGTGCATATTTCTTGGGAGCAATATTGGGATAGAAATTGGATAAAATTTTTAAAATAATCTTCTACACTTGTCATACGTTAAATAAAGTCCAAGTGAATTATATAATGATAGAGACAAACTTATTGGCTCTGGTTTTCTTCCACAATAAATTCAT
Organism: Sapria himalayana; assembly: GCA_029783825.1. Taxonomy (NCBI): domain Eukaryota; kingdom Viridiplantae; phylum Streptophyta; class Magnoliopsida; order Malpighiales; family Rafflesiaceae; genus Sapria; species Sapria himalayana. The sequence goes on from JAREIK010000088.1 coordinate 10,683,702, forward strand.
ATAATACTTCATTTGAGCAAAAGTAGTTATCTATATGGATCTTGTAGTTGCATGATATTTATCCTTGTTGGAACTTAGAAATGATAACAAAAAAGGTATAAATTTCAAAAAAAAAATGGATGAATAAATTCTAAAAGCAGAGATTCAGATTCTATTTCCAAGGCATGCTCATTTTGCCAATTAATTAGCATTTGGTGTTTTGCATTTGTATTTCACATTCCATCAAAAAATTTCATTATGATGTGAAATATTATTTCTGGGACAACCCATTGTTGTTTAAAAGATATGCTGATCAAATTATAAGGAGATACATCATAGAAGATGAGTACCAAATAATTGTTCTCAAATATAATTCATCACCATATGGAAGGAATTTTGGGGGGGAATAAAACATATAAAAAAGTATTGCAATCTGAATTTTTTTGCCAACATTATTTCATGATTATCAAAGCCTGGCATGATGTTGTGATAGCTACCAAAGATTAGAGAATATATCTAGACAAAATGAAATACCATTAAATGATAGTTTAGAAGTAGAAATCTTTGATGTATGAGGTATATATTTCATGGGTCCTTTTCCAATATCTTTTGGAAAAGAATATATTATATTGGTACCTAATTATACATCAAATATGTGGAAGCAGTAGTAGTGCAAACAATGACATGAGAATTATTTTGGAATCCTCATGCAAAACTATTTTCACTCAATTTGGAATACCAAGACATATCATTAGTGATAGGGAAAGTTACTTTTACAATATAATATTTGAAAAATATTTGAGAAGCATCTAAACATAAGTAAGAGATTTCATATCATCGAAAAACAAACAAGTAAGCAAAAATCTCAAATAGGGAGACAACAAAAATGTTGGAGAAAATAATCAATCCATCTCAAAAGGAGTGGTCTCAATATTTGGAGGAGGCATTCTAGGCCCATAGAATGGGTTTCAAAAAACCATTAGAAATTTTTCTCTTTCACTTTCTTTTTGGAAAGCCATGTCATTTACCCGTTTACCTTGAACATAAGGCATGGTGAGAAATCAAAAAAATGAATAATGATTTGAATGATGCAAAAGAGAGATGAGCCCTACAAATGAGTACATTTGAAGAATTGATAAATGAAACATATAATATCTCACATATTTATAAAGACAAGATAAAAAAATAACATGACAAGAATTTGTAAAATAAAGAGTTCAAAGTTAGAGAAAATATATTATTTTTCAATTCCTAGTTGAAGTTGTTTATAGAAAAGTTGAAATCTAGATAGAGCAGTCCATTTGAAATAACACTTGTGACACCTTATGGAGTTATAATTGTAAAATCAAAATACATAAGAAAATTTAAGGTGAATAGACATAGGGTGAAACATTACAAGGCTGATATAGAAATTATGGAAGAAAAAAATCAAAGACTAAGCTATGTTTGTGCCCTATGTCATGACTATGTGATTCCAGAATCAAAATTGACAATAAAAGATCAAAGGCAAAGACATAGCTATGCTCAAAGCCATGAATTTGGGGCTCCAAAATGAAAATTTCAATGGAAAGATAGAAGATAAAACTATGATTATGACACATAGTATCACTATGGGGTTACAAAAGAATTATTCCATAAAAGCTTAAAAACAAAGTCAAGGCTGTGACTTTGCACATTACTTTGAATCAGAAGTTACAAAAAATAAGGGAAAGAAAAAGGCATAAGTTAAAGCTGATGTTATTCACCGCACAACAACTTTGAACAGTAGAACAAAAAAGAAAAAGAAAAGCTCAAAAGCAAAACTATGACAGTACTCAATAACAAAACTTTGTAGATCAAGGATGAAAAGGGACAATAGGGCAGAGAAGAAGAAGCCACAAGGCCTACTAAAGTTGTGGCATCAAATGAAGAGATAACCTTAAAGATGAGTGTAGCTGATGAATGGTTGAATGAAAAAACAAACAAAAAGAAAGTGAAGCAATAAACTAAAAAAATCACATGGATGTTAGAGATCTCTGATGAATTTAAAAAGGTTTTGAAGGTATAGCTATGTGCGTTAAATATAGTACTACTTAGGAGGCATTCTAAGAACTTTTTTTGTTGCATGTGCGTGATGTAATATCTATATCCACCACATAACCAAATACACATGCCCAATAACCCACAAGTATAATCATGAAACTCAAACACCACCATGATTATAAATACATTTACTTGAAGTTGCTCTACTATTTTTAGAACCTATGACAATCAATCCTAGTTGTAGCAATTTTTTGTAATGATGAATATTTATATTTTGTTGGAGGGAAAGTTTTCTTTAAGGATAAGCAATTATTTTAGTATGAGAGTTTAATTGATATTTAATTTACCAAATATTTTAGTGGTTGAAAATGATGTGTATATGTGCAAATGGGGCATATATATATTGATTTCATAAGTTTTGGTGAAGTTTGATGAATACTTGTAAAATCAATGAGTTTTTTGTGGTTTTTAATTGGGGAGATAGATCCATAAGTCTTTTATAGTTTAAATATCTATTGTTGGCTAAAACTCTGCCTAAATGATTATTGACAAAATCATGTATGACATTAAAATACTCTTTCTTTAGCATAATCTTTCTACTATGTGATAGTTTTCAATGATTGTAATATTATCATGGAGCCAACACCATACTTAGCTCGGAAAATTTTAATAATGTTGACATTTATTCTTTATCTGAATAACCAAGTACCCCACTAGTACTCATATTCACGGCTCATCTCATAGAGGCAAGACCTTATCTTTATATGGATTAGTGATCTCAAGTCAGATATTTTGACAAAGTCATAACTTTTGGGCTATATAAAATAAAATAGATAAAAGTACTCATGGAAAAGCTATGAAAATAATTCAAAATTATGACTTTTGGAATACAATGTATTACAAAACATATTACTCAAGTATGACTATTTCTAAGGTCATGACTCTTATCCTCAAAGTAAGGTATAACAATGACTTTTATGTGTAAGAAAAATAAAAATTTTATGACATCCTAATAGCATGAGTGTGTAGTGGCTCAGAAGGTGGTGACATCTCTTGTGAGTTTCTTTTACTCGTATGATTTTGACTAGTAAAACTCAAAGCAAGCATATATTAATTATGTGATTATTATTCTTATGAAGTTGAAAGTACACATACTTATAAACCATGTTAATTATTGGTCTATATGATAATGGAGGCTAGTGAATAAACGTGCACATTCAAAGCAATCATCAAAGGTAGTTGATGAAGTTTCCAAAAAATATATGAGATTGAGAATAATCTTCATGCAATGATGAATTGTTGTCTCAGTGGTGATGTACTAATGGGACATCTAAGAGAAGACCATTATTAGGAAAGACTTAATAGTAACAACCACCTTGTATGCCGATAGGGCAAGGTGTCATTACTTACCCCAACCTTCATTATGCGTCCAACATAATATATATCAAATGACTTTATGATATCACATAAATCAAATAAATAATCCCGAGACCCAAGATTGTTTAATAATTTGAGTATTCATTATACTAAAAATGAGTTATCACTTGTTGAATAGCCAAAATACATACATAATATTTGTATAATCAGTATCTAGATAAAAGTCCATTATACTACTTGTATAGTCTATACACTTGTGGATCTCAGTTGATAAAATACTTTCATTAATAAGATTTTATGATGACACCTAACTAATTAAATTTGGTGGAGTAACAAAATCACAATACCTCTTTAGCTTTTTTCTACTTTGAAGTAATATAAATAAGTGCTTCTTTGAGTTTGCCTCAATTTCTAGAATCAACATGCTATCACCATGATTTTTGGGTGACACAAATTATATATACCTTTATTTATAATTCTAATTATCTATTTTTGGGTGACACAACTTGGTAAACATTTCTCTTTTATAGTTTTATTATTATTTATGCTTTCTTCCATAGTTAACTTGTTTTCTCTACTTGGAGGTTGATAATTTGAGTTTAATCCTCCTTTATTTTTATAGCTCATTAAATTATTCTTAAAGTTTTTCGGAGCTTTCCCAATATTATTCTGCCAACTCTCACAACCTCCATATGAAAAGTTTTTGTGATTTATCATGTTTGGATGATAATGCATTAGGATTTTATTATTGGGCTAAAATATATACCATTTGGTTTGCAATTAGTCAGCTTCCACCATTTGATATGGAAGATTTAGATAAGTTGTTTCATGTGATTGCAAAATAGAGACTTTCCCAAATACTTTTCTATTCTCCTCCTAGGTTAAAGCTTCCTTAGGAAAGATTTTATTTGCACTTAAATGTGTTGAACCAATCCAACTCAATACTTCAGCTTGTCTTCTCCCAAATGAATGATTAGTTAGAGTTTAGTAGTTATTCTTTGCTAGCTCATTGGACAAATATTTTGCTTTTTCTGGCAATCTGTTCATAATTGAACTTTAATGGTCACATCAATCATACACCTCATCATATAATTCAACCCTTTATTGAAAGCTTAAGCTTGTAATCACAATTCAGATCCTTGTTGAGGGCACCTCCTCAACAACTTCTTATAATAGTCACAATCATCATATAAGTTCACTTGCTCATCATGCATGAACTAGTATATCTCGCTCCATAACTGAGAATAGATTTGAGATGAAAAAGAATTAGTAATAAAAATCCTCACAAATTCATCCTAACTTTCAATGAAGCTATGAGATATAAACTATATTAAAATATGTTCCTAATCCCTTATTGATAATGATATTAGACATTACCTTATTACATCGAGACTAACTTCAATCATCTTTACCATGTTGCAATGCTCCAAAAATATTGTGATATGTGCATTACAATCCTTAAATATTCTTCCACAATACTAATGATGATAAATCATCACTATTAAATTTGGCTTCGACTCAAAATAATTTTCTTCTATTTGTTGTATCCAAATACACTAATAAATGTATATTATCAATAGTCGCTAATAATCTCTCAATATGTAGTGATATATGCGCTATTGGATAGCTTTTTCATTACTATCTTGCAGATTTCTATTACTACAAGTTCCCTCTATAAGCACATTATCAACTCTTTGTTTCAAATAACGATTCTAATACTCTCAATTATTGGGTTCAAAGGGGTTATATCAGTCTCAGTGCTTCTGCTCATAAAATTATGCTAAAAAAGAAAAATAAAAGGATAGTAAAATATAAAACATAATAATCCACATTTCAAACAATATAACAAGACAAACTATTGTATCTAGAAAAGTTTATCAAAGTAGTACTATCTAAACTACTAAAATAAAATTACCCTTTCTCAAAGATAATTACTTAAACTCATGTTGACTAACCAAATTAAAATTTCTGATAGAGGTGCCAAAAACTTATTAAGAGTTGTTATGCTACCTAATTTTTCTAGTCATATAGTGTTTCAAAAGCAAGTTGGTGAGAGTATTTCAACAATAAATATTTACAAGTTTATAGATCATACAAGTAGTAAAGATGGCATTATCCAAATTTCAATCTCATAGAGATTGTATTTGTAATTCAATCAACCAATAATAAGACAATACAATTCTAGTATGAAAGATATTTTAGGATTTTGATAACTCTTAGATCCTAGTGTTTATCCACTTGATTCATATAATGTATGTTCAAATAATTTAAATTATTTTGGTTTTGAATACAAAATAAAGGTTGAATTATTATTGAATGACCACAATTGTCATAACAACATAAAAAGTAGTTATCACCATTAAGTCCATCCCATGGATGATTTCCTCATTCCTATTTATTAGGTACTTTATTCCTAAGAAAAATTATCGATATTCTAGAGTCATTCGCAAGGCCATACCTTTTATATAACTTAGTAATTGTCCATGTTAGTTATTTCATATATATATTTATATTCTCTAGCCTCATGTGTCATAAGAATCAAAAATTGATATTTATAGCTTAATAAATATAAATATAATACTAGTACAATTAATATATGCTTCTTTCAAATTTCACTAGTAGGAACCATACAAGTGAAAGAAGCTCAAAGTGCTATTACCACCTTGTGAGGCAAAACCACTCAAGTATGTATCATGGATTACTTGTCACAATCTTCTATAGTGACTATGTGACTCTAATACTAAAGGTAGAACCCTTAAGAGAAAATTCTATAAAATATGCACATCAATTGAGAACTAGTTCTTCTAAGACATATATATGGAGTAGAGTATAAAAGTATTCGTACTTTTGGCTTTATGAATGCTATACTCATAATGATTAACATAACTATATTTTAGGTTTCAACATATAGGTTTATCTCACCTATCATTGTCAGGAGGACTGTCACTTTCTTCCTATTATATGCATGAATGAGCCTCATGATTTACCTATCACATTCCATTATTAAAATATGTATAAACTCACTAATAGTCAAATACCAAATTTAAGTTCTATTTAATTACAATATCCATTAATTTCTATTTTTATAATATAAATCAAACATATTTATTAATCACAAAATCAATCATATATAATATAATTTATAAATATACAAATCATAGACCTCAATTTAGCATGATATTAGGATATAACTCATGAGTTACAAGATAAGAATTCTTATGAATCTTAGATTCACAATGATAGCATTCATGTTGATCCAAGACAAAAAGACTAATTACATGCTAATTTGATTGATTTTCTCAAATATATCCTAGAGAGGGAGTATTTGAGAGTTACGCCCTCCAACTCTAGGATTTAACTAATGTTTTATTTTTCTTGCTTGCTCATGGAACTTTTATGGAGTAAAAAATCTTTATCTTAGGGTTGGTTGTTGTGCTTTGCTTTGTCTTGATGCTTGGAGAAAAAGATAGATATTTCCATCCTTCGAAAATCTTACTATTTTTTCTTTTATACTATGGGATTTTGGTATTAATCTACCTCAAAATTCATGGTTATTGAAAGATGATGTGACTTTGTCCTTTGTCTTTTGAGGTTGAAGTCACAACTCTGTAAAGTAGCAATGACTTTGAAATACATCCTAAACATTCTATAACATAAAGTTGTGGTGTTGGGAAGTATTCATGACTTGTTCTGTTTGTTTCCATAGCACAAATCCATGAATCTAGTAATGACATAGCTTTGGCATTGGTCTCTCTCGTACATAATATGACCATGACACTAAAAATGATCAAAATACTTGGAATAGTCTCTCTTATGCATAATATGACTGCAACATTGAGAATGTCCATGGGGGTTTCCGTGGTCTTTCTTGTATATCAAATGACCATTGTGCTTGGAGTAGCTATGACATTGATAATTAGCCCACATATCAAAGTTATGGCTTTGCTTTCTCTTGAAGGAAAAAGTTATGGCCTTACAAAGTTGTCATGATCGAGTAACACTCTTTGTAATATTAATTACCCATAAGTCATGGAACTAAATAATTACTTCAGCTTTGGCATGTATAACATTGGATTTGAACTTTATATAGCCCAAATGTCATGGCTTTTAGAAAATTTCATGGTCCTTGCATGAGAAGACAAAGCCATGGAAAGAGAAAGTCATGATACTAGGAAATAGCTATGAATTTTAGTATCAATGAGATACTTGGTTACTATGATGTAAACTTTATGTCATAGTTATTTAATTGTCATGTGATAAGTATGTTCGTGTCTCCATGTTAATATCATAACTAAAAAAATATGTTGTATAGTTGAAGGATTGTACTAATGAGGTATTAGAGTAATGACCTACTAAGATTTTGATGACTAAATAAGGATAGTTTCAGCCAATAATGGATGTTAAAATTACTCGATTAAATCATTAAGTCACTAAATGACTCCAAAAACATACTAGCTTCATGATTATTTATAAAAATCCACCAAAAATCCTAAGTCATGAAATTAATTCAATTATGACCAATTTTCATGCTTACACATTATCTAATAGCATCACAAATATACAAGAGCATTGAGTAGTTTATATATTGAATGCATGATGCTGGGAATGGTCATGGATATGCATCTTGTATTTGTAACACTAAGTTATGATACTATGAATGAGTCATAACTATGGGCTTATCTTGTATCAGGTTGCTATGATATTGAAAATGGTCATGACTATGTATTTGATCTCTATAACATGAAGTCTAGTATTGAAAGAGGATGCATTTTGTGCATCTTGTCTCTATAACTCAATGTTGTGGTGCTAGGAATGAGCAACAACTTTGGTTATTTCTTAAAAAAAAAGTCACAACCGTGGAAATGGTCAAGGCTCAATATTTTTTAGAACTCTCAATTGCTAAAATTAATGTTGCTAGACAAGTGCCATAATTTTTACCTTAGTCTTGTTGGCTCTGTATTGAGAAATTCATGGAATTAAAGGATGTCATTATCTTTATTACATGTGGGGTACTTGATTACTATGATATAGAATAAATATTGTAGCCAAAAAAAATATCATGAACTAGTGTGGCTATGACTCAGACAAAATTTTATAGTTGCAAAGAATATGTTGCATAGTAGAATAATAATGTCAATAGGTCTTAGAGTTGCACCATATGAAGGTTGTCATTATTTTTTGTTTAGAGTTCTTGCTAAGAATAAATACTGAAACTATCATATAAGCTCATTGAGGTGTAACAAAGCCATAACACAAAGAAGGTTATGACTATGCATAACTTTTTTGCTTCCCTCGTTCTCAAAAAATTAACCAAATCTCATAATTCACACAAAACTATCTAATTTCACTTTTATCATAATCAATCAAAGCTATAATTTAATAAAATAGTTTTATTTAAAGCTCTTTTTATACAAATACATAATGACCAAATAACTAGCATAATTCAGTAGCATACCAAACAAATTCTAACATGAAAATAATTACTTTTCTCTGAGTAATTACTACTACTCTATAAAAATTGACTTTCCATTTATCATACATTAGATTTTTCTATAACTAGGTTTGGGTATCATATTGTAACTAATTAGTGAGACTAATTCTTTTTGTTGACATATAAATGATTGAAGTAAGGTTTGAGTTACAAGACTAAATTTGTGGAGGCAAAAATTGTAGAAAATGATAGTGTGAGTGAATATTTTTATTTCACCATACTAAAAAATTTAGTTGTCTTTCAAGTAGTGCTATATTTAACATCAGTAGCTAGACATTTACTAAAGTATTCGATTTGTCTAAAATTTATATAGTTCATATCAACTTCTTTCTATGGTTTTTTACTTTCTTTCTCCTTGTATTTTTTGTATTAGCAAGTAATTCCATATAGAAGACTATCATAATGATAGTTTACATATAGATCATTGGTATTTAATACCTAAATATTTTTTTTTGGCAATAACATTATGATGTGTCATTTCTCCTTCAACTTTTTAGACCGCCTTCTCACTATTAAGCATTTTCATTTCAAGTATCTTAAGTTATAATGTAATACTTTCTTTAAGCATATCTGAGTTAGTGTCTTGAAGTCTCATTTCTAATTGTCTTACCCACTCTTTTACCATTTTATTTTCTCTTATTGGGTCAATAAGCAACGTAGTGATTATATTTTCAAATGAAGTTGCAAAGGCTGGGTTAGGATTATCAAAAGAAATCTTTTCATGGTTCCCAGATCTCATATTTACATAGCTTACAACATTATGATAAAAGACTGATTTAGATCCCCATTAGTTACGAGATAGAGATCACTACTTGGTAAAACTTAAGTTTCATCATATTGATAAATTTGGATGTGCACGTTCATTTTCTACTCTTAAAATTTTTATTTTTTTGATTTTCTCACTTTTTGAGTCATGAGGCATTAGCTTAGTTCTAGAATTTTACTCTATTGATTTATGACTAATAAATAATATAAAAAACACTAAACCAAAAAGATGCCAACTTGTAACACAAGATAAGCAATGCTAATCAAGGTTCAAAAAATGATAATATTATCCAAAATACTAAAAATAGAAATACCTTTTACAAGGATAATTTTGTCAAATTATGTTGACTAACCAAACAAAATAATCCCTAGCAACATTGCCAAAAAAATTGTTATGACTTTGTCATGTGGCCCAATTTTTAGGATTAATCAATGTTCCAAAACCTAGTTGGGCGAGGATCTATTCTTCGAATATTCCTATAAGTATTTGGGTCATACACATAGTAAAGTGGACTTTCATCCAAATATCAATCGCACAAAGATTATGCAAGTAGTTTGATCAATCAATGAGTCAACTATTTCTCTAGTTGAAAGTAAAAAACTAGGTTTTTTTTAGAACTCTTAAATTATAGGGTTGGTCTATTTCATTATGTATGATGACATATAAATATAGCTTAGATATTATTATGCATAGTTATGCAATAAAAGTTGGACTATTGTGAAAATATCCTAGTGTTTTATGGCTTACAAGGTGGTTGTCAACTATTAAGTCCTTCCCAATGATTGTCCCCTCATATTTATCCCCTCGAAACTATACCACCAAAATAATAAATCATCCATCCTCGATAGTCATTCAAAAGTCTATAGCTTTTAGGCAACTTGTTAGCCTCTCTTGATAGTTGTTTTATATTTCCATTCTATTTCTTTAACCTCATGTGTCATAAAGATGTGAATTGTTAAGGTATTAAAAATATTTACACTTATAGTTTCATAAGTATCATACTCACATAACTAACATATAATTTCTCTTAAATCATACTGGACTATCAATAGTTTATGAGTTATCTTTACTCATGCATGCCTTGTAGTTTACCTATCACCATCTACTATGATAACATGTGACACCCATGTTAAAGATAAAACCTTTAGGATAATATATTATAAAACCCCAATATCAATTGAGGGTTAGTTCTTCTAAAATATGCACAATTAATTGGCTTATAAAGGTATTCAACATTTCAGATTTGTAAGTGTTATACTCACATGATTAAAATCACCTCAATATAAAGTTTTGATGTATAGGTTTGTCTCGCGTATCATAATCTAGGGCTATACAATACAATGTATAATTTTTTGTATATCATGTGATTATGATAGGAGTCATATAATACAAGTAATTCTTAGACTATATATAGCTTATGAGTCATCTCTACTTATGCTTGTCTTGTAGCTTACCTATCTTCATCTACTATGATGACGTGACTCACATGTTAAAGATGAAACCTTTAGGATAATATTCTATAATACCCTAGTAACAATTGAGGGTTAGTTCTTCTAAAATATGCACAATTAATTGGCTTATAAAAATTTCATCATTTTAGATTTGTAAGTGTTATACTCGCATGATTACCATAACTTCAATGTTAAGTTTTTATGTATAAGTTTGTCTCACGTATCATAATCTGAAGGGTTATCAGTACCTTCCTACCATTATGCACACATATGCTTGATGGCTTATCTATCACTATCAATCATGATAGCACACACAAATCCACTAATAGTAAAATATTAACTTTAATTCTGTATAAATACCATATCCATCAATAACTAAAAAACATCATAATGCAAACATAAAAACCAATTAACTAAACATCCATAATATGAAATGAAATACACCATCCATTAATTTAGCCTAACTTTGGTGAAGAATTTCTATGAGATTAATTAAAATATAACTTATAAAATTTTGGATTCCTAATAACAATCTTCAAGACTGTCTAGGAATGAAATTCTAAATCTACAAGTCTTGTTCATGTGCCTCATATACCCCCTTTATGGGATTTTAAATTTGAACCCCTCACTTAGGATTTATGTTTCTACTTTATATCACCTCTTTGCTTGTGGATCACTCCTAGATTTAAAAGAATTTGTGCTACACAAACCCTAACTTTTTGTCTTCTCATGCCCTAGAGACTGGAATTCTCTAGAAAAATTCTCATTTTTTGCTTTTATATTAAAATGTCTAGATGAAAATTTTAAGTGGAAAGATGTGGCATTTAGAAATCCATGGCTTTGGTTTTCATCTCAATAACAAAAATTCACAACATTGAGAGTGAGCCATGATTTTTCTCTCTCCCTTGCTTTAGATTTTCATGGTACTAGGAATGGATGAGATTGTGCAGTTTGTCTCTTGCTTTGGTCTCTTTTGCATCAAATTGTTGTGGGGCTAGATATAGCCATGGTGAAATTTCATCTTTGTCATAAAAATTCATGATGCTGGGAATGACCATGCCTTGTGCACTTCATCCATGTAACCCATAATCATGTTAGCTAAGAATGAGATGTGACTATGGTTATTTTTCATAAGAAAAAAAGTCATAACCTTAGAAATGACCATGACTCAAGTACATACTCTCTAAAACTGTTTATAGCTAAAATTTATTATGTTGGAGTATAACCATGGGTTTCACTTTAGTCCTAGTGGTTCTATAATGAGAAAGTCATGACATTGAAGGATACCATGACTTTTAGTACTAGAAGTATATTTGGTTACTATGACAAAATTAATACATCTATAAAAATTATCATGAGTTAGTCTAATTATGACTCCAAGAAAGTTTTGTAGGTAAAAATAATATATTGCATAGTAAAAAGAATATGTCCATGAGCTAATAGAGTTATGACATACAAAAAATTACAATGACTATTTGTGTAGATCTTTGGCTAAGAATGAATACCAAAACTATATATGCTCAATGAGGTGTAATAAAGTCATAACCCACTGAATACTTTGACTTTAAATGACTTTTAGCTTCACTCCTTTTCAAAAAATCCACCTAGTATTACATTTCACACAAAATCACTCAGTTTTACTACTATTTATAAACTAGTATTAGAAAAATAAATAATAATTTATAAATTTAGACAATATAGTGATGTGGTGTTCATGATATCTGATATTTAGACTAGTTATGATGATGCATATTTTGCATGCCTCACCACCCACTATGAAGATTTTAAATGGATATTTAATAAAAAGATATGAGCATTTTTAAAGATTCTCCATCCTCATGATGGTCTTATAATATATGAGTGCAAGAGAGAATCTTTTAGAGTATCATATTCAAAATAAAATATTCAGTATCACATATGATAATTCATTTAACAATAGAGTAGTTGCTAACATATTTGTTAGGACTATTAGAGATGAGCCATTAAGAAAGATTTTTCATGTTTTATACATGTATAATATTATTAACCTGATAGCACAAGTGGGGATGAAAGTTATTTTTGCCACTTTAGAAAAAAATATGAAACTTACTAAAATATCTTGGAATGGCTATCAGACAATAGAAGTTTGGTAGTCTCTACTTATCTACAGGTCTAAAAAAGAAAAAAATCCAAATGGATGTGTGACACCATTGGAATTACACTTATTTTATGTTTGAGTTAAGTGTCGGATATGAACATGTGATATATGACTATGTTAATAGTAAGAGTAATGAACTTATTATTGATGATAGAGACTAGGATACAAGAATATTATTTATGAAATTCTTGAAGATTTTTTATGACATGACGAACATATGTTTATTTGTTTACACTTCCTCTACTTGTATTGCACTCAGGTACATATGCAATATTAGTGGTGTTTAAGAAGTTTAGAAATTACCCTACATTTAGTGACATTGCTATTGAGATGGAAACCAAGTACTTAAAGTATTGGTTCACGATTTTATCTCTTTATTGTTTAGCTGCCTACATGGATCTTAGAGTTAAGGTGAAAGAGGTAGAAAATATTTTGACATACATATCCATGTGCATGAACTAGGTACGCCAACCTGATGGGTCCCTTCATGAAAAATTGACTAAGTTTTTTACATACTACGATGATGATATTAGTTGTAGCAATGCTCTGAGAATGACCATGTCAATGTATTCATAGATTAAGACTTTTCCATTCAATTAGCAAGGGGGACATGATGGGGTTGACCATCGAATAGGTGCAAGCTATCTTAGTACTTAGATACTGATTACTGCTCAATGTTATCATAAAACAATAACAAGAACCTTGATATTTTACAATGATAGAATCATATGAGTCCACTTATCTTATACTATCTAAGAAAGCATGAGACCTACTGACTCCTCCGGTGTCGAGCATAATATCAGATTCTTCTTTTTCTATTGTTGGCAATGTCATTTTAGATAGGAGATCAAAATTACAGCTATATATCATTGAGTAACTAGCATTCATAAATGATTAGAAGGATTCAAGGTTGAACATCCATGATAGAACATGAACAAGAGTAGAGGAGTTGCTAGCATATGATGACTCATTGGACTTTGAGGATATTGTGCCCACCGCTAGTGATACCATCAGATGCTTATGCGATGATGATTAGTTACATTGTTATACCTATTGGCATTGAGATTGAGCTTGATTATTATTTAATGATTATTATATTGTGTACTTGTGTTTTTTTATTTTTGGTTTGATTGGATGATGCTTTTTTTTGTTATTTTTTTTATTAGAAATTTTGTTAATGATTTTTTTATTGTGATTTATGTGAAATTGTATCGTAACTCATAATACATTTTTAAATTTGCAAAATTAATATTTAAAATCATAAATTGGTGATTGGTTGATGATTCACTAGGCTGGCAACCTTTAGTCATGTCCTAGCACAATCTGACACGGCTCGACACAATCCATCATGACCCGGCCCAATTCTGCCCAAGCCGAGGCTGTGCCATGCCCGACACAACAAGGTTACCTTACTTGACCATGCTCAGCATGGAATGGTGGCCTGACTAGGCCACCAAAAAATGGGCTATACTAGCACAACACATCTCGTTTGACTCATCTAAGTTTGTTTTATTTTGAAAAAGAAATCTTGAATCAATGGGTTTGTTATTTTGTTTATGAATTAATGGGTGCAATAAGTTTATTCAAAAAAACTAAAGCTATCTACTTATAGGTAGCTTTAGTTTTATGAATAAACTTATTGCACCCATTAATTCATAAACAAAATAACAATCCATAGATTCAAGATTCCATTTTCAAAATAAAACAAATCTAGAGGTGTCAAACCGGATGTTCTATGAGAAGTCATAACTAGATAATTATAAGATCTCCAATTTAGTTAGTAATATTAGTAATCCAAGTATGCTTGTTAGTATAGTCTTCCTCGTCTTCTTATCTTTCTAAATTCTCATTCAGTGCCAAATCATCTTTTAGAGTATCTTATTTATGGTATTTTTCCATGGATGCCATGACTTTGTAAGAAGTCATAACACCATTTTCTATGATTACCTTTGATAAGACCATGACTTGTAAAGTCATGGTCCATATATTTTTTCTAATTATTTTATTTTTCATTGTTTTGGAAAAGGCACGACTTCTTCTTTAAGATTTTGTATCTTCATTTTCGTGGATTTGTCTCCTACTATAGTTTTTTTAATTACTTTATCATGTAATGTTATTATTTATTTAGAAGTCAAGACTTTCATTATTATACCTTATAATTCTTCATCTTCTTTCAGATGCTCATTAATTATTGTCTATACCTCATCTTCCTCTTCCTAGAAATTAATGATCAGTTGTGTACTTTTTTTTCCTGTACCTTTTAAATAATTACCAAATTCCTCTCTATAATTTTTCCATGTTTCAGAATTTGGAATTCAACCACCCTAGTCTATTCCTTCTCATCTTTGAAGTAGTCTAACTTTAATCCTCAAAAAGTAATGGTTTTAAAGTATATCATGACTTCATAGTAATTTTCTTTTTCATTATCACTCGCTATATTTTCTTCACTCCAAAGTTCTTCTATGTCTTCTTCTTCTCTATTTTCTTTGGGACAAAATATTCCCCGAAGCCTTTCCATATGAATTCTATATTTTTTATAATGTGGTATATAAAAGTTTGTCTATTCTCCAACAAACTTTCTCATAAACTTCTAGAATTGGTAGGCTCTATTAGAGGTTGAACTTCACTTGATGAACAAATCTTTCTCACTTCTTGACATTTATCAATACTTGTCTAGTGGCTAAAATAGTTTTCCCAAGATTAATAGAACACATTGAACTTCCTCTATATCAAGCATAAAAAAATCAAAAGAAAAAAAAATTCTATCCATTAACACATCTTTAATAATACCTATTAGATATTTTATTGATTAGCAGGCCATTTGAAATGAGAGAGGTCATAGTAATTTCACCAAATTTTAATCTTTACAATATAGATAAAGACATCAAATTAATACTTGTTCTCAAGTTACATAATGTTGGAAGTGTACTCTCCAACAATGTATGGAATCATAAAACTAATAGGATATTTTAGCTTCTAGATAGCTTATGTTGAGAGATGACATTATACTTCTTGATCATTTTCAACATTCCATACATCTCTAACTTTTTCTTGCTACTTATAATATTTTTCATTAACTTCACATAATTCGAGATCTAAGATAAAACATCAACAAATATGATATTGAGTTCCAACTTATGAAAAATATTAAGAAACCTTTAAAATTGTTCTTCAAGCTTTTTTTTTTCTGAAACACTATGGAAAAAGAAGGTTAGGTGAGATATTTAGTTTAAAATTTATCTATTCTTTCTCCGGCATATCCTTTTGTTCATAGCTTTCAATATTCTATATCTTCCCCTCCTCCACATTTTCATGTATCATAGCTAGGGGCATGACTTGGGTAACAGGTTCTCTGGATGTCACCTTCAAAAAATATCATGAAGGTGGGCATCATGACTTTGGAAAATTCACAACTTCATTACTCATAGCTTCAACATATGTTTAGCATTTCTTTTGGCCTTGAATTTTGTTTGTTGCATGTTCAGCATTCCACATACTGACATTTTTAGATGTTTAGAATGTATTTTCTTCATGTATTTGTATGTATTTATGGTTTTATTAGAGAGATTTCACTATCATTTTGTTTATAGATATTTTGATAAATTTTAGTGAAATTATATCTATTGTGGTGAAAATTGTTAGACTAGATAGAGTAAAGACTTGTAGAGAGAGAGAGAGAGAAGATTAAAGACAATGATATTATTTTCATGTTATGGTAAGCAAGTACCTCATATACAATTAGTCATAACAAATTCCAGTGCCATGATTTATTTATTGTGGAGCCAGGATACTAATTAATTTCAATTCTGATATTAATTTTTATCTCAATTTTTATTTTAGAAAGCAATTACTTGCATCATAGCCCCTTTCAGCACCATGACCTTGGTGCCTTAGAGAGATATTAGGAAACCCACTAATATTCCTAGCACCATAATTTGGAGTTATAGAACATAAATATATCAATCACATCCATTCCTAGCACTACAATATTTTGTTCCTGAGAGTAAATATATTAGGCATGGTCATTTCTAGCATCATGATATTTTTGTTCCAGAAAGAAGTTATATCAGTCACAAGATACAAAAGTCAAGACCTAAAGTCAACACTATGACTTACAATTAAGATTATTGCAAAAATACCCCAAAGTATTAAATAAACACTTAGAAAAAAAAAAGGAAAGAAGAAAAATTATATTTCAAACCAAATGTTAGCACAAACCCTAGGCATACAATTCTAATCCCCACTTAGAGAAAAAATTTAATACAATAATATTTGATTGAATTTTAACCCCCACTTCCCTAAATAATAGAGAAGTGTATTTTAGACTTTATTGAAACAACTATTCTATAATAGAGAAGTGTTTTTTAGGGGAAGGACAAGGAGAGTTTTCATAAATCATTTAGTTTCTAAATACTCTTATGGATCCTAAATAATTTCTTTTTAATCTCAACAATTGTGAGTTGTTATTTAATCTTGAAAACTCTTTGATTACTTATCTTTTAACATAGTTTGTGTGGGGTTTGTGCAATGGTTCATGTGGGGAACCTATAGTAAATATGTAGTGAACATGTTGTGCTCATGTGCTTGAAATTATGCCGAAAATACAATTAAAATTCTCTAATATTATTAGGTATTTCTATTATAATTTCTTATTTCGAGCTTAATTTAAACTTTGTTGTAATTGGATTGTTAAGTTAATTTGGTTATGGTTTAATTTGTGTTTGTTAGACTATTCTGCCAATTTGGGTAGAATTGTAATTCATGCTTAATTTGTTACATTCTTAAAATAATTTGAATACTTATTTTGAGAATAAACATTATTTTTTTAGTCGTGGAATATATAGTTTCAATGAGTGTAAATTGAAAATTTCAATTTTAAAAAAGAATTTAAAAATGGCAGAATTGTAATTAAAATTTTTTGATCTTTGAAAAATTATAAAACTCAATTTCAAATTTAATTTGTGCTAAAATTGAAAATTTGTCATGTTTTTAAATTAAAATTAAAATTGAATTTTAATTTAAACATGCAACAATATATATTTTATCACAATTAGGAAAATATTAACTTAACTGTAAGAATGAAAAAAGTTCCAAAACCAAATTTAATATTTAGGCTCTGTCTTGTAAACCAAACACATCTTCTCATGTCTAATATTTTATTACTGATGATGGATAACATTATTACTAACCCATCACAAACTGGTTTAGAAAAAGTAGATTATATGGTTGATTTAGAATAGTTTTAGCTTAGTTCATATAAAATTTATTAGTAAAAAGACATGTGAAATCATAGTATTTCTCATGTTATAACTTAATTATTCCTTCAAAAGCATATAAAGTAGTTTCGGCATCCATTCTTAGTCAAAAGTCATAACTCCGCATAATTATTCATGAAAATCTTCATACGTCTATATCATTGATATAATTATTTTACTGTGCAATATATTCTATTTGGTTGTAAAACTTTCTTGGAGTGATAATGACAATAGCTCGCTAATAATTTATTAGTTGTAATAGTAATTCTATATTATAGTAGCCAAGTACCCCTATAGTACTAAAAATAATGACATTCTCTAGTGCAATGACTTTTTTTTTCTAAAGCCACAAACACTAAGACAAAAACTATGATGATTCTCTAGTATTTTGAATTTTGGCAACATAAAGTTACATATATTATTTATTTGAGTCACGGTGATTTCTAGAGTTATTAATTTTTACTCTAGAGAAAAATTAAAAGTCATGGTCATTCATAGTGCCGCGACTTCATGTTACAGGGGCAATGCATGAGCCTTGATCATTCTCAGTACCATAAATTTGTATTACAAAGGTGAAATACACATGTCTTGACTATTCTCAATACTACAATTTCATGTTACATAGGGAAAATTCATGGGCCATGTCCATTCCTAGTATTGCGACTTTGTGTTATTGAAGACAAATGCATGGGCCAAGATCATTCCCAGAGCTATGCCAATCTAATAAATGAAAGGGAGCAAATTCATTACCATGTATATCACTATGACTTTGTGGTATAGAGAGGCAAGGCTAAAGCCATAACTATTTTCCAGTGGCATGGCTTCACATTTAAAAAATGCACCCAAACATCTGAATATAAAAGTGAGACTTAGACAAATAGAGAATAGGAAAAAAAGGAGAGATTGATGTAAAATCAAGAAATCCAAAATCCCTAAGAGGGATCCACATGCAATGAAGGATGCAATGTACAAGCATAAACCCTTAAGGTGTCATGAATTTGGACCACCCCTTAGGGGCAAATCTAAGGTGCACTGCACAAGTATTGTGTGTTTAGGGATTTGAATCCTAGATTCTTCTAAGAGCTATCATTATGAACTCAAAATTCATAGAGATATATTTCGAATTATCTCATTTGAATTTTTTCCCATAATCAAGCTATATTGAGGTCTAAGATTTATATATTTTATTACATGTGATTAATATATAATTGATGAACTTTATGTTTGGTTTGTATTGTGGATTTGTTATTGATATGTATGGTGTTAATTTAGAATTAAAGTTATGATTTTATTATTAATGTGTTTGTATATGTTATCATGATGGATAGTGATAGATAAGCCATGAGGCATGCCTGTGCATAATGGTAGGAAGGAAGTGACAATCCTTCCTATCATGATGCTTGAGATAAACATATACATCAAAACCAACAATTGAAGTACGTTTAATCATTTTAAGTATGATGCATATAAAGACAAAAGGATGAACATATTTATAAGCTAATCCATGCTTATAAATATTTTCCCAAGATTGACCTTGAATTGATGTAAAGGATTTATAAAATATTTTTTCAGAGATTTCACCTTTAGTATGTGAGCATGTCTTATAGTGGTGGATGGTGATAGCTAAGCCATGAGACATGCACGAAAGGAGGTGACTCATAAGGTGGTGATAGCTCTATAAGCTACTTTCAATTGTATGACTACTTTTGGAAAGATTTTAAGGAAGATGCATATTAATTATTATGAGTATGGTGCTTTCAAAGTCGAAAGTACAAATGATTTAAATATCATATAAGTTTATATCATTATGACACATGAAGTCAAAGGATAAAAATGCACATATAAAGTAATTGTTAATGGTAAATAATAAGTTGCCTAAAATGTATATATTTCTGAATGATCATTGAGAATGAAAAATCTATTGTTTCGGTGATAAAGTACCAAGGTGACAGCTATAAGGGGACCTTCACTAGGGAGGGCCCAATAAGTGATAACCATCTTGTATGCTAGTAGGTCCCAAGGGCAACTTTACCATAATCAAACCTTCATTCTATAGTTAAATATAATATAACTAAACAACATAAAAATATTATTATACATAATAAAATGGACCAACCCTAGAATGTAAGAGTCATACCAAAAACTCAATTCATTCTCTAACTATAGTAGCAATTAGAAAGCTATTAGTTGATCAAACTGCCAATACAATTCTTGAGGGTTCGATATCTTGATGAAAATCTACTTTACTATTTGTAAAACTATATTTTATTTGCATCCTTCATGCAATGATCTTTTGAGATATTGCCTAATTTTAAAAATTAGGTATCATAGTAAAGTCACAACATATTTTTGGAATTATTACTAGAAATTATTTAAATTGGCTAGTCAACTATATTTAACATAACTATCTTTAAAAAGATAGTAATGTTTTTAGCAATGTGGATAATAATATATTACTTAATATGTTATGATTTGCATAGCTTTCTTGTGTTTCTTTATTATATTTTTTGTTACAGTTACGTATTTTTTTTTTTTTTAGCCACAACTTCAATTGAGCAAAATTCTGGGACTTAGCTAATACCTTTCCTTTGAACCTAGAAAGTGAGAAAAAAAGAGGGGAAAAACTTTAGCAATAGAAGATGATCATGCATGGCCCAAATTATCAAAGTAATGAAGCTACATTCTACCAAGCAATAAATTTTATCTTATTTTTGATAGTCACTAGAATCAGTTTTATTATTAAAATATTATAAGCTATGTAGATCTGAAATATTAGAACCATGAAAGGAATTCATTTGATAGTTCTTATCCAATATTTAGCTAGTCATTTATAGACATAATTTTAAATTACTTATTAAGATGAGAAGATAAAATGAAGTTGGAGAGGTGCTGGTAAGACAACTCAAAATGAGATTATATGATACTAACTTGAGCATGATTAAGAAAAGTACTACATTAGAATTTTTAGTGGCTGAAATCAATATATTCAATAGTATAGTTGTCAAATTGGTTGGGTCATGTTGGCATGGGCCATTTTTGGGTGGTCTAATCAGGTCACCGTGCCATGCCGGGAATGACCCTATAAGAAAGTCACGTCATGCCCGACATGACACAACTTGTATTCTGTCAAACCTGGCATAGCACGAACGGCATGACTTCAGGGAGAATCATATCTTTCATGCATAGTTGTTTTGAGTCATGCCAGGTTGTGCTAGTTTTTTGGGCAACAACACCATACCACAAGCACAATCAATAGCCACCAGCCACCTCAACAGCCACCATAATTATGAATTTAATAAATATTTTTTTATGCTTATAATTTGTAAGTGTAGTGTAGTAAAATTTAAAACTAAAATAAATATTGTATTTCAAAATTAAAAAAAAAAAGATCTATCACCCAAATAAAAAAAGGATAAATAAAAATAACAATAATATGATAAAAAAAATAATATAAATCACAATGTAATCATATCATATTAAATGAAAATAAATAATAACATAAAAATTATAAATAAGTACAAAATCAAAAAATATAATTGCCAATCCCAATGCCAATTAGTATATATATGTAATTCATGATTCTCATCATGTTAGTTTATGATGGTATCGCTGGCGGTATTCTTATAGTATTTGCATATAATTTGTTTTATCTATTTAACCATTTATTTTTTATTTAAATGTATAGACAGGGAACAAAATTTCTGATCCTTTGGCCAAAATATCAGTGAATTATCAATTATTGGTGGAGATTGATAAAAATATCTCTATTAAATTTCATTTTTCTGATTTTTTTCGACTTTTTTTGATATTTTCTAATATTTTCCAATATTTTCGATTTTTACTGATATTTCCCTGAAGTTTCTAGGTTTTCCCTATTTTTTTCCTTTTGTTATTTGGCTCCAAAAATCTCAAAAAAAAAAAAAAAGCTCAGTGAGGGATTTAAACCCGCCCAAATTCCTGGAGGTGGCACCCTCCAATCATCAAGCCATTGATTGTACTTATTATATATAGGACAATTTTTCTTTATATTCTCAGTTATCTTATTCTTTATTTGTTCATACTCCCTACCACCATATGATTATAATATTTTATTTTATTTTTATTTTACATTATATATAACTTATAATATTTTTAAATCAAATATTAATTTGCAAAGGAAAAGTAGTAAAATAATATCATTAAAAATTTTAAAATTATAATATATAATATTTTGAATCTCATCATTATCTACATAATATTTATAATAATAACAAAAATAAATAAATAATATCTCTTTAACATAATAATATATGAATAATATATAAAATATAACATATTTAATTTAATAATTACTAATCCATTTGATTTTAATCTACCTTAATTAAGATATGAATCATTTCTCATCATCTATATAATTACAATATGAAACATTTTAATCGAAATGATATTTTTGTAAAAAGATCCACTGATATTTTATTGATATTTCTGATATTTCTGATATTTTCATGACCTGATCCACTCAGTTGATCCAACTCATTCAGTTATAGAACCTTATTTGTTTTTCCTATAATTTCGTTATATTTGTAATTTGTTTAGCTCTCTCTCTCTCTCTCTTTGATTTTATACTATAACAATTAGTTAATAATTTGTAAGGGCTAACCACATTTCTGGTAGACATAGTTAGTCATGTTGAACGTCTAGTGAACCATGTTATAGTGTGCATTGTTTATATTTCTGTGCAATCCGATGAGTCATTATTTGCCAGTAACTCTTGTCCTCTCGGTCTAGCTCTATCCTAACCCCCAACCTTAAATCCTATTGGGTCTCGGTGAATTAAAGATGAGAATTCCGCAGTGGACTAGGAACCCACCAGTGATTCAAGTAAATACAATTAAACATTGGACAATGATGTTACCTCTTGTAGTGTAAATTTTTTTTATAAGCCATGGTCATTCCAAACTCCACGACTTCATATTATAGAGTCAAAATGCATGAGCCATAGTGATTCCCAATACCATAGCTTTGTATTACAGATACGAAATGTATGAGTGACGACCATTCTCAGGATTACAACTCAGTATTATAAAGAATAAATATACAAGCTATGACCATTCCTAGCATCATCATAATCTAATAAAAAAAAACTAAAGGCATGACCATTTACATCGCCATTTTTTTGTTACAAAGAGAAAGACTAAAGCTACAACTATTTCTCAATGCCTCGAATTCCCACTTAAAAACATATCGAGATAGATGACTATAAAAAGTAGGACTTAGACACATACAAAAAAGATAAAGAAAATGAGAGAAAATAAGAAAGATTGATATGAACTCAAGGAAGCCTATAAACCCTAGGAGGCATCCACAAACAAGGAGGGATACAAGACTTGAGCTTCAACCCTAAAAAAGGCATGAATCATGACTTCCACTTAGGGGTACATTGGAGGTACACTACACAAGATTGTGAGTTTAGGATTTTAAATCCTAGATTCTTTTTAGTATTATTATTGAGAGCCCAAAATTCATTGAGATGTATTTCAAATTAACTTATGTGAATTTCTTTCTAATATCAGACTAAATTGAGGTATAAGAGTGTATATTTTATTACGTGTGGTAGATATATAATTGATATACTTTATGTTTGATTTGTATTGTGATTTAGTTTTTGATAGATATAGTATTTATTTAGAACTTAAATTAGGATTTTACTATTAAAAGGTTTCTGCATATCATCATTGTGGTTGGCGATATGTAAGCCACAAGGCACAATCATATATAATGATAGGAAAAAAAATAATAGCTCTTCTAAATATGACATGCAAGATAAACATATATTTAAAAACTAAAAATTGAGGTAAGTTTAATCATTGAAGTATGATACTTACAAAGCCAAAAGCATAAATACTTTTATAAGCTAATCCATTATGCATATCTTAGATGAAATGACCTTAATTGAAGTATGAGTTTTATAAAATATTTTTTCAAGGGTTTTACCTTTAGTATGAGAATCACGTATCATCATGGTGGATGGTGATAGGTAAGACACAAGATACACATGAGAGAAGGTGACTGGTAAGGTAATGACAACCATGCGAGCTACTTTCTATCATATGACTACTATCGGTAAGATCTGAGGGAAGACATATATTAATTATCATGGGTGTGTTGTTTATGAAACTAAAAGTACAAATAATTTTAATACTGCATTAGTTCACGTATTTGTGATACATGAGATTAGATAATAAGAATAAACATATCAAGTAAAAATTAAGGGTATTTAATAAGTTACCTAAAAAGTGTGAACTTGATAATGAACCTCAATCATAGATAATCTATTGTTTTGGTATTAAAGTACCGATGGACAACTACAATGGAACAATCATTGAAAATTGCCCAATAGGTAATACTCATCTTGTATGATAATGGACTCCATGATATTTTTATAATAATATAGCATTAGTTCCATAACCAATCAAAATAATAACTAAGCAACTTAAAAATATCATTATGTATAAAAGACTAAACATCTTGGGGAGTGTCCAACTAGCGTACTCTTTGATTAACTATAGGTAGATTGAATTGACTATACAATCTTTGTGGGGAGCATCATTGGGGAGTATCCAATAGATAAACATCTTGTATACCAGTAGGACATCATGCCATTTTCACAATAATATAGTATTAGTTTTTTAACCAACACAATAACAATAAAGCAATCAAAAAAATATTATCATACATAATAGAATAGACTAACTCTAAAATCTAATAGTTATACAAAAACTTCAATATTTATCATTCCGACTAAAGTAGTTTTTGATTAATTATTGATTGATTAATCTAACTGTATAATTTATGTGAAATTGATATATAAATAATAATTTATATTATTACTTATATAACACATATATTTACAGAACTATATTAGACGAGAAATAATACTAACAAGATTTTGAGATATTAACTAATCCTAAAAATTATACATTATAAAAAAGTCACAACTTTAAGATAAAATTTCACTAACACATTTAAATGCATCATTTGATGTTAGTGTAAAATCAAATTGATATATTTAAATTTATTAAACATAAATATATTTTAGTACCAAATCATAACATATTTTTTATATATTAAAACATAATTATTTTGGATATTAAAATCGCACCTTGCAAATTACACAATCACATGGTGCCCCACTCCCGAATTCTTCATTATAGGACATGTACCTTTTAAAGGTGGAACCCAAAAACTGAAACTAAGTCGGGGATAATTCCAAAAGAGGGACTAGCCTTCCCACCCTGGGAATTGCATTGCAGCTGAGTACAATATTTTACTAATGACAGAATCTACATTCCACGGTATTAATCTATGACCTTGGCACTGCCATACAACTTTCTTCTTAATCGAAATCCTCGCAAAACACCATTAGGATGCAAATCATTAAAAAAAAACAGTTCGAAATTTTCTTCTCATTTTCACGAGGAACACAATAGTACATGTGATGGGGACACAAGTCGGCCCGTCCAGTCGTTGTCTTTCTTCTTTTGTTACTCAGTATTTAACGTTAAATCACATCGTTTCAGATTTTAAAGAATACTAGCCACACACACACACACACACACTATCTCTCTCTCTCTCTATATTTCTTTCTCTATCTATCTTTCTCTCTCTCTCT
This sequence comes from Sapria himalayana, assembly GCA_029783825.1. Lineage (NCBI taxonomy): Eukaryota > Viridiplantae > Streptophyta > Magnoliopsida > Malpighiales > Rafflesiaceae > Sapria > Sapria himalayana. Next base: position 10,709,831 of record JAREIK010000088.1, read on the forward strand.
ATCTCTCTCTCTATCTCTCTATCTTTCTCTCTCTCTCTATCTCTCTCTCTCTCTTTCTCCCTCCCTCCCTTCCTCCCTCTCGGTCTCGATCAATGTTTTACTCCTCTCTCTACCCATTCCTCTCCTCTGACTTTTCTTACCTCCCCTGTTTTTTCTGTTGTGTCAAGGCCTTGTTTTGGGTTTTGTTTCTGTTCTCTTCGTATTTCTGAAAGTTGCAAACACCCATGTGCGTTTGTTTTATTCGATTCCATACATGGGCTAGTTTCTCTGTAACTCAGACCCAATCCTCCTTTTAACTTTCTCCCATTACCTCCTTTTATTCAGTGTTAAAACCATTTCCTTCTCTGTTTCCCATCAGCAGTGTGAGGCCTTCTCTTCTTTCTTTCCAAACACGCACCTGGAGAAATGACTAAAGATGAAGACTTTAAGCTATTCAAGATCCAGGTCTTTCTCTCTCTGCCTCTCTCTCTCTCTCCCTCTCCGTCTCTCTCTCTCTCGCTTGCGCGAGCTCTCTCTCTCTCCCTCCCTCCTTCTTTCTCTTTCTCTCTTTATCCATTTGCTTGTGATATTCTTTGTGTCTTACTGAAGTGCATTCTGAAAGATCTTTCTTGCTTTTATTGTTTGCTTTCCTTTGCCTTTTGTTTTCGTATGCAGATTTATGCTTTCAAAGTTAATTTGGACTGTGATGGTTGTAAGCAAAAAGTGAAGAAACTTCTTCAGAGGATTGAAGGTTTGCTCCTTTTCTGGTCGTCTCCTCATGTTTTTGCACTTACTTTATTTTCTATAATTTGAATTTCTATGCCCGTTGTCTTCTAGTTTCTGAGCATTTTTTGTTATTTTCTCAAAATTTCAAAGGAAGGAAGAGAGATTCTATATGGAACTTTATGTTGATTTAAAGAGAATCCATGTTGGGTTGTCTTCTTTCTAATTCTTTCTTTTTTTTTTTGCGTAAAAACTAAATTGAGAGAAACAAAAAAATGAAAAATTTGTTCCAGCATTGTTCGATTAATACCCGTTGTGTTATTTCACAAGAATTAAATGAGAACTCTGTTAAATTGTTTCCTGTTGTTTCGAGATTCTTGAGATATATTCGTACTGTTCTAGAGATCTGGCGACCTCAGATTGTCGAATATCTCTGTCGGTGTTATATTTAAGGATATTTCTTTTTCTGGTTTTCCATTTCAAACCTATTTCCACGGGCGCCATTATTTTGCTGGTCCTTGCAGAAGCTCTATTATTTGGTGTATTTGTTATGTCTATCTATGTGAGATTTTGTATCTAATTCCATGCTCTGAAAGATTCTCCTGGTTTTCCAATTCATTTTCCAGGGGATCGTTGTATTCAATGTTAAATAATCAAACTTTGTAAATTGAATCGATAAACCATCTTGTGCCAGGTGTTTACAAAGTAAGCATAGATTCAGAGCAACAGAAAGTCACAGTATCTGGATGGGTAGATTCTGCTGTTTTGATAAGTAAACTACACCGAGCTGGTAAGCATGCTGAGCTATGGCCCCAAAAGGTGAACGACAATCAAAAGGAAAATCAGTATGTCAAAGATGAAAAAAACAACAAAGCCAATAATCAAGGATTTGACAAGGGTGCCATTGAAGCCTTTATGCTGCAACAGAAGTTACCTGAAACCATTCCAGAAGAAGATGATGACTATTCTGATGAATATGGAGAGGATGAAGAAGATGATGAAAATGATGAGTATGAGGATGAACTTAGCCTTCTTAGAGAAAAACCATTGAGTGGGCTTCCGCATGAAGTAATTCAGCAAAACAATGGACAGAAAAGCATGCATCCCATTGTTGCAACCAATTTCGTGAATGCCAATAAAATGAACAATCATTATGTCAATGATATTTTTGGAATGAAACCTAACCCAAACCACAATGTGGGATTGAAGGCTCATCCTGTAGGTATCATGGATCAACAAGCCATGGCAACTGCGTTGAATGTGAACTCAGCCCCAGTGGGCGGAGGAAGCAGGAACGTCAATGCAGATGAGAGTGGAAGGAGAAATGACGTTGTTACCATGATGAACACCACTGGTTTTCATGGAAATCCACTTGGTGGTGGCAATCACATTCCTTTAGCTGGTAACCAACAAGTTGCTGGTCCTTTTGGCACTCAATCCTCCAATGGTTGCTATCCAGGAGCATCTGCAACACAAGTTCCTACAGCAGGATATAACACAGCTCATTCTCCATCATTATTGGTGATGAACTCCGGCGGATATCCCAACCACGGCTCTACCATGATGAACATGCAAAATCAGCATGCAATGCAACAAGCCCAGATGATGTACCACAGGGCTCCTCTTGTTCCTACAGTTACTGGTTATCATTCATATTGCCCTGTTCCTCAAACTGCCCCTCTTTATTCTTACCCTAACACAGAGCCACCTAAACACAGTGTTTATCACTCTGAAACTTCTCAGATGTTCAATGATGAGAACCATGGCAGCTGTTCTATTATGTAAAATGCTAGTTTAATGTGGCTTTATGGAATATTTTGGGATGCGAATTCAGTGTATTTTGTGATTGGCATTGTTCATCATCCGTTGCATGATCCATTATTGGTTTATCGTTTTTTATTTGATTTTTAGGTTTTTTTTTTTTTTGCATATTGTTCAAGATTTAGTTTAGCTTAGATGAACATTACAGATCTATTTTATTTTAAATAAAATGAAAAACAATTGAGAAAAGATGCGGCTGGGGTAAAGTAAACAAACATAAATAATCAAAGGTGTCAAATGATTGTTGCAACATATTTGGGATGCGAATTCATATACCATGTTGCACCTGTTGTTTTATAACAACTATTCTTTGCAAAATACAAGGAATTCTCAAGAACAGAAGCAAGAACTGAGAAGAAGATGAAGAACAGAAGAGAAGAAGAAGAGGAGAGAAAATCGTGCAGCAGGAACCAATATCAAAGCATTCAATAAAAATTATCCATCCAGCAGCTAGGTCAAAAAACAGTCGGCTTTTATATCAGTCCGATAATTAAAACAAAAAAATTTATTAAAGGGATACTTTACAGTAATACACCGATAATTGCTCATTAAGAGCATATTGGTATTTCACTTTAAATATCTCAACTTAACGAACAGCCCGTCAACAATCCCCCCGATTCGATGTAGTTGAGGTCAGACCAAGCTTTTCTTTTCAGATAGACAAGCTTTTCTCTCGGTAGGGACTTCGTGAATATATCGGCTACTTGTTCTTCAATCCTGCAAAAAACCAACTTAACTTCATTAGATTCAATCGTATCCTTAATGAAGTGATATTTCAAACCTATGTGTTTAGTTCGACTATGCATTACCATATCACTCGCAATAGATATAGTCGATTGATTATCACACAGAATTTTTGTTGGATATTTTTGGACTATATCTAAGTCGCCCAACAGTTTTCTAAGCCATAAGGCTTGAGAGGTGGCAACTGAAGCTGAAACATATTCAGCTTCAGTAGTGGACAGGGCTACAGTTGTTTGTTTCTTGGACTGCCAAGAAATAGCCGCAGTTCCTAGATTAAATACATATCCAGAGGTATTTTTGTAATCCTCTGAATTTCCTCCCCAATCACTATCACAATAACCAATGATTTCTGTATGGTTAATTCTATGATATTTCAGACCTAAGTAAAGTGTACCTTTGAGATATCTCAATATCCGTTTGGCAGCACTTAAGTGTATATGATTCGGATAATGCATAAACCATGACAACAAGTGAACAGAAAAAACAATATCGGGTCTGGTTCCTGATGCGTACAGCAAGCTTCCTAATAAACTTCTGTATTTTTTCTCATTTACTGGTTTACCTTTAGCTGAAAGTAGTTTCTGATTTACTTCTAAAGGGGTAGATATTGGTTTGTAGTCACTCATTCCAAAATTTTTCAATAATTGTTTAATGTATGTGGTTTGAGAAACAGACACACCACTTGTGTCTTGAATTATTTCAAGTCCTAAGAATTGTTTTAGGCTTCCTAGGTCAGACATTTCATATTTAATTTCCATTTCTCTCCTAAAATTATTTATCAATTCTGTTTTATTACTTGTAAAGACAATATCATCAACATACAAGGAAACAATTAAAATTCTAGAATTGTTGTCTCTTTTAATATAGAGTGTAGGCTCACTCTTACTTCTACTGAATCCTTGATTCAGAAAGTATGAGTTGATTTGTTGATACCAAGCACGAGCAGCTTGTTTCAACCCATACAAGGCCTTATTTAATTTATAAACACAGTGTTCACTCCCCTTTTTCACAAACCCAGGGGGTTGTTCTACATATATCTCTTCCTTAAGTTTTCCATATAGAAAGGCAGATTTTATATCTAATTGGAATAAATTCCACCCTTTCTGTCCAGCTAAGGCTATTAAGAGCCTTATGGTTTCTAACCTTGCTACTGGAGCAAAGGTTTCATGGTAGTCTAATCCAGGTTTTTGTGAGTAACCTTTAGCTACCAATCGAGCCTTGTATACAGGCTGATTTGAGTTTGATTTAACTTTAATCCTATAAATCCACTTAACACCTATACTGTGTTTATTTTGAGGTAAGTCAACTAAGGTCCAAGTGTTATTTTTCTCGATAACAGACATTTCTGTCTGCATCGCTTTGAACCAAAATTGATGTTTTACAGCCTCTTCATAGTTGAGTGACTCAACTGAGGTGTAATTACATCTCTGATAAATATCTGACAGGTCTCTATACTTTACAGGGGTTATTTTATTATGTTCAGTCATAGATTCAGAATTAGATGATGAACAATTACTATACTCAGAAACATACTTGGACTTATATTGAGAATCATGTTCAGAAAAAGAATCAGAATCAGAAATAAATTCAGAAGAAAAAGTAGAGGGTGAGTTGAAATCATACCTTGGAGCATTTTTAAATTTATTGCAGGTTGCAGAAGCTTCTGTACAACCATTTTTGGTTCCAGAATTAGCTTCAATTAAATCTCCAGCCCACATACTATTTTCATCAATTAAAATATCTCTACTCACCAGAAATGTCTTAGTTTCTGGTGAGTACAGTTTGTAACCCTTGGATTTCAGACTGTAACATACTAAAATACACTTTAGACTCTTGGAGTCTAATTTGGTTCTATGTGCACTTGATATATGGGAGTAACAAACACTCCCGAATACCTTTAAGTGTTTGACAATTGGCTTCCTACCAGTCCAGGCTTGCACTGGAGTTAAGTTTTCCAGTGCTTTGGTTGGGCACCTATTGAGCAGGTACACTGAAGTGTTCACTGCCTCTGCCCAAAAAATTTTTGGTAAGTTTTTCTGGTTTAACAGTGTTCTGGCCATTTCCATTATTGTCCTATTTTTCCTCTCCACAACTCCATTCTGTTGTGGTGAGTAGGCAGTGGTAAGCTGCCTGGTTATTCCTTTGGATTCACAGAAGTTTGTGAATTTTTGAGAGAGAAACTCACCTCCTCTGTCTGTTCTAAGTGACTTAACACTTAGACCAGATTGTCTTTCGACAAGTGGTAAGAGTTTCTTGAAGCATTCAAGTGCTTCAGACTTGTGCTTCAAGAAAAATACCCATATATATCTCGTGCAGTCATCTATAAATAACAAGAAATAATTACTGTTGCCTAAAGACTTCACTGACATAGGACCACATATGTCAGCATGTAATAGTTCCAGGGGTTTAGAAGCTTTCCAGGCAGAGTGTTTTGGAAAGCTCTTTCTGGATTGTTTTCCCAGTGAGCACACTTCACAGATAGAGGTAGGTGGTGAAAGGTTTGAAGGCATACCAGTTACTAAGTTATTTTGAAAAATATTTTTTAGGTCAAAGTAATTCAAATGCCCAAACCTTCTGTGTCATAGAGAAGTGACAGATTGGACATTCATTGAGAATGCCTTATCTGTTTTCTCAGCAAATGTCAGTGGAAAACTTCTTCCACTTGACATTTTTACTATCCAGGAAGGTTGATTACTTCCTTGATCAAAAATTTCACATGTTTTATTTTCAAACGACAGTTTATAGCCTTTTTCAATTAATTGACCAACGCTTAGTAGATTCTGGTCCAAGGCAGGAACCAGAAGTACATCCTTTATGAACTTTGTTCCAGAGCAGGTGGGTACTACCACTCTGCCTTTGGTTGCGCCTGAACCAGTTCACCATTCCCCAATTTGACTTGTGAATTTACTACTGGAAGTAAATCCACAAATATCTCTTCATTTCCAGACATGTGGTTTGAGCAGCCACTGTCCAGAAACCAAGTGTTTATAGAGTGTGTATTTTCTGCTTCATTTACATAAAACAGATGTTCTACAGAACCTGCTCATTCTGTAAAACCAGCACTCTATTTAGAGATGCTCTTACAGTTCTTAGAACTGTGCCCAAACCTTTTACAGTTTTGGCATTGGTTTTGTTTTCGAAACCAACACTCTGTTGCAGTGTGGTTTAATCTCTTGCATATAGTGCAAGAGAGAGATTGTTCCTTAGATGAGTCTGTTGAGAGAGTAGAAGTAGAGCCTGTTTTAATTTTATTTTTGTTTTTATTTTGACTCAAACCTTAGTGCATTTTTCTTGTTCCTCATGTCTTTGTATTGCACTTCAGCCTTATTAGAGCTTTCTTCCCATCTTGACTGCATTGCAGTCTCTGCAGAGCTTTCTGCTCTCTTCAGTAATCGACTCTCATAGGACTTTAAGGAGCTCAGAACTTGCTGGATGGAGAGCTTTGACAAATCTTTGGTCTCCTCAATCACTGCCACAATGGCATCAAACTTATCAGGCATACAGATTAGAAGTTTTTCAACTAATCGAGTCTCAGAGACATTTTCTCCATGAATCTTTAGTTGATTAACAATATCAAGAAACTGAGTTGAAAACTCAATAAGAGAATCTGAGTTTTTCATACTCAGATTCTCGAAGTCTTTTCTCAAGGAGTGCAGAAAAGCTCCTCGAGCCTTCTTATCTCCATGGTATTCCTCTATTAGGAGGTCCCAAGCCTCCTTGGCTTGAGTACAGCCAAGTAATCTAGGAAATATAGCATTACTTACACCATGTTGGATGAAAAGTAATGCCTTAGCATTTAATTTCCTTAATTCCTTCTCTTGTAACAGTTCCTTACCTTCAAGAATAGATAAATTAGGGGCTTCTTCATATCCAGAAACCACAATTTCCCATATATCTTTGGAGATAAACAATGTTCGCATTTTGACAAGCCAATAGTCAAAATTTTCACCATCAAACAAGAGAATAGGAATTGAACCCGAGTTTGATGAGTTTTGAGTTTTTGAAAACATAATATCTAAAGAACAGCTTGAAAAAATTTGAACAGAATGTTCGGGTTTTGTAAAAAATAGGTTTTAAAAACCACAAAACCTTTAGATCTTACTAGATCTGGTCAGATCTATGCTCGATCTTAAGAAATTTGTGAGAAATAGTTAGGTTTTCAGAGAACGCCTAAACTAGAGAAATTAGATTTGAGTATTGTTCAAAAATAATTTCAATCGCAGTTAGGAATCGATGCTCTGATACCACAATGTTGTTTTATAACAACTATTCCTTGCAAAATACAAGGAATTATCAAGAACAGAAGCAAGAACTGAGAAGAAGATGAAGAACAGAAGAGAAGAAGAAAAGGAGAGAAAATCGCGCAGCAGGAACCAATATCAAAGCATTCAATAAAAATTATCCATCCAGCAGCTAGGTCAAAAAACAGTCGGCTTTTATATCAGTCCGATAATTAAAACAAAAAAATTTATTAAAGGGATACTTTACAGTAATACACCGATAATTGCTCATTAAGAGCATATTGGTAATTTCACTTTAAATATCTCAACTTAACGAACAGCCCGTCAACAGCACCATCACATTAATTACTAACTTAAAATAATAAATAAATGTTATAAAATAGAACTAAACTCGCAATAATTTGAAATTCAAAAGTAAAACAATAAATTATATTAGGAAATAAAATACATTCAAAATAAAATGAGAAATTAGAATACATGAGAATAATTTTCAAAAAAATAGAAAAGTCCTTTATATAGGAAAAAGTTTGGAAATCTCCAAACAGTTTTCCAATGTGGGCAAGGTGATTTTCACCTACCCCCATTAAAATAACATTCTCCTACTTGAAAATCACGCTCTTTGCTTGTCAATACTTGTTTCCAATCTTGTTAAGCCACATGAAGTTCTACACCATTCAAACTTGTCAGTGCTGATCGGTTTGGTAAAAACATCCGCTATGTTTTCTTCGGTATCAATCTTTTGTAAATCCACACTTCTTTCTTCTACTTTCTCTCGTACAAAATGATATTGTACCCTGATGTGTTTTGTCGTTGAGTGAAATACTGGATTTCTTGCTAAGTGCAAAGCACTTTGACTATCACAAAATAAAGAAACCTTTGTTTATATCCAAGCTCTTCCAACAGTATTTGCAACCAGATTGCCTCTTTACTGGCTTGTGTAGCTGCAACACATTCTGCTTCTGTCGTAGAAGTAGATACAATATGCTACAATTTCGAAACCCAACTTACAGCTCCTCCAGGAAGAGAAAAAATATAACCTATTGCAGATTTGCTATTATCAATATTTCTAGCATAGTCTGCATCAACATAACCTATGACAATAAGATCTAAACTTCCATAGCATATTGTAGTATTTGAGGTTCCTTTCAGATATCTGTAAATCCTCTTCACAGTACTCCAATGTTCTAAGCCCAGATTTGCCATGAATCGACTAACCACTCCCACTGCTTGTGTAATATTTGGTCTTGTACAAATCATTGCAAACATTAAACTTCCCACTACTGATGCATACGATACTCGAGACATCTTTATCCTCTCTTCTTCCGAGCTAGGACACATACTTGAGGATAATTTGAAATTAACAGGAAGAGTGGTAGAAATTGGCTTACTATCTTGCATGTTGAAATGACTCATGATTTTGTTAAAATAATTTTGTTGAGAAAGCAAAATCTTCTTATTATTTCTATCTCGGTAAATCTGCATCCCTAGAATCTTGTTTGCTAGTCCCAAGTCCTTCATATCAAATTCCCTAGCCAAATGTGCCTTCAATTCTTGAATTCGACATTTGTTTGGGCCTGCTACCAATGTGGCATCCACATATAATAGTAAAATGATGAAATCATTTTTTTCAAACCTTTTGTAGTATGTGCAATGGTCTGAACTGAGTCTATTATACCCAAGGCTCATGATGAAGGAATCAAATCTCTTATACCAACACCTTGGTACTTGTTTCAGACCGTATAGAGATTTGTTCAACTTACAAACCAAGTTCTCTTTATCAATTTCAACAAATCCTTCTGGCTGGAACATATAAATTTCTTCTTCAATTTCTCCATGAAGAAAAGCAGTTTTAACATCTAACTGCTCCAAATACAAATCAAGTGTGGCACATAGAGTCATTACTACTCTAATTGTTGTAAGATGAACCACCAGAGAAAAAATTTCATTGAAGTCAATACATTCTTTCTGAGCATATCCCTTTATCACCAATCTTGCACGATACCATTCTACTTGATCATTGTTATCCCGCTTTATCTTGTAAACCTATTTGTTGCCAATAGCTTTTCTTCCGATTGGTAACGGTACTAGCTTCCAAGTCTTGTTCTTGTGTAGAGCTTAAATTTCTTCCACCATTGTTATCATCCACAGAGATGCATCTGAATTATTTAAAGCTTCTTGAAATGTTGAAGGTTCTCAATCTTATGTTAGGAGACAATATACAATGTTGCTCTCCGTAACATACTCTGAGTGTCAAGCTGGCGGTCTTTTATTACGAATTGGCCGACTAACTCCTTGAGCCTCAGACCCGACTTGTTCTTGTGCTTCATGCTCTAATTCTTTCTCCATTGACTTTGGAACATCTTGTATCTGATCATTTTTTACATGAACAGTGGTAGTTTCTGAAACTTCTTTTAATGTGCTATAATCTTCAATTCTTTCTTTAAAAATTATATCTCTGCTGATAATTACCTTGTGTTCATGGATTCCCACAGGCGATACCCATTTACTCCTTCAGCATACCCTAAGAATATGCATTTTCTGGATTTTGGATCCAGCTTTGCTCTTTCTTGAGTGTTGTACATCACATATGCAGAACATCCAAAATACTGTAAAGTAGAGTAGTCTACTGGCTTACCCATCCACATCTCCATTGGTGTCTTCAAATCAATCGATGTTGATGGTGATCGATTTATCACATAGCATGCAGTTTTTGCTGCTTCCGCCCAAAAGGACTTGGGTAGTCTTGCAGTCATTAACATTACTCTCATTCTTTCTACAAAAGTTCTGTTCAACCATTCTGCTACTCCATTTTGCTGTGGCGTGTATGTGTCTGTGAACTATCGTTTGATACCTTCTTGCTTACAAAAAATAAGAAATTCACCAACTATATACTCACTTCTATTATTTGTCCGCAAACACTTAATTCTTTTCCCATATTCAAGTTCCACCCATGCTTTGAATTCTTTAAAAGTTAAAAACACATCTGACTTTTTCTTGATTGGATATACCCAACATCTCCTTGAATAATCATCAATGAAGGATACAAAATACTTTGCTCATCCATACGATATTTCAGGTGATTTCCATGCATCAGAATATATCAAGTCTAGCATATTTTTACTTCTTACATTTGATCTTTTAAATACTAATCTATTCTGCTTACTAGTAACACAATGCTCACAAAAAGGTAAATTTACTGTTTTGAGCCCCGGAAGTAACTTTTTATTAGAGAGAATCTTCAAACCTTGTTCTGACATGTGACATAGTTTAAGATGTCATATCATTGTTGATTCTTCTTCCTTAGTAATTGATGCAACACATGCATCTGCTTCCTGTACTATTTCTCCTTTAAGCATGAATAAATTTGTCGTGATCTTTTCTCCTTTCATTTCCATGAGTGAACCTCTCACAATTTTTATCATCTCATTTTCAATATGAGTTTTGCATCCAAGACTATCTATTTGTCCCAAAGACAATAGATTTTTATTCAAGTCAATCACATGTCGTACCTCTTGAATGGAACGAATCATACCATCAAACATTTTAATTTTAATAGTACCCATACCAACAATTTTTAAAGTATGATCATCACCCATGTGCACTGACCCACCTGAGATTGGTTCATATTTTTGAAACCAATCTCTCCGAGAAGTCATATGCCACGATGCTCCCTAGTCTAGCAACCATACATCACTAAACTATTTTTTACTTTCCACCATTGTTGTTACCTCACTATATAAAATACTATCTTCATCATTGATGCTTGCAACATTCCCTTGTGTCTTAGATAACCCATCATCTTTATTTCTTTTCTTAAAACAACAATATCTTTTTTAGTGCACTTTTTTACCACAGTTATAACATTTAATATTTTTCTTACTTCGAGATTTTGATATACCATAATTCTGACTCCCACTGAGGCTACGCTCCGTTGATCTCCCTCTTATCATCGTCAAAGCATCAATTTGTTGTGCATTTACATATCTATCCTTTTTGTTTTTACGTCTATTTTCTTCTTCTTAGATGGAAAAGACAATATTATTAAAAATTAAACTATTAGTCAATGCACCATTCGTTAGATTGATGATGAGTTGATCATACGAATCAGGTAAACTCTGAAGTAAAATCTCAGCACATTCAACTTCTTCTATCTTATGACCCAACATAGTAAGTTGCGAAAATAAAGTATTCAGAGTGTTGATATGATTAGTTACCGTAACAGATTCCATCATTCGTAAAGTATAAAGTCTTCTTTTTAAGAAGATCTTGTTGTGAAGTGACTTTGCATCGTACAACCTTGTGAGAGTATCCCAAATTTTTTTTGTCGTATTCTTTTCTGACACACTCGATAATACTCCATCAGCAAGTGCCAAATACAGGTCAGCTACTGCATTACTATCCATCTCATTCCACTTGTCGTCAGAAATTTCGATGAGCCTTTTTTCCAATCGCATCTAAACAATTATCCATCCTCAAAATTGCCTTAATTTTTATTTTCCACAATGAAAAATTACTTCCATTGAATTTTTCTATTTCAAATTTTGTTGTCATGTTTCAATTTTTACAGTGAACAGTAACCAAGAATAATAATAACAATTTGTGTTATTACACTAAAAAAGTTCCAAGGTAAGTGGAGGGGCATAATTACCCTCTTAAAAACCACAAACCTTGAGGCTCTTATCACCCTTTTGACAGAACTTTTCTAAAATGCACTAACTATAAAAGTTACTAATTAACCTCCTCTGATACCACTGTTATAAAATAAAACTAAACCCGCAATAATTTGAAAGATAGAAAATTCAAAAGTAAAGCAATAAATTACATTAGGAAATAAAATACATTCAAAAGAAAATGAGAAATTGGAATACATGGGAATGATTTTCAAAGAAATAGAAAAGTCCTTTATATAGGAAAAAGTTTGTAAATCTCCAAACAGTTTTCCAATGTGGGCATGGTGATTTTCACCTACCCCCCATTAAAATAACAATAAATAAATAATCAAAATAAACAAACATAAATAAACTGACATTGTCACCAACCCACATATGATTGTTGCAAAAACTTATTTTAAAAAATATTTCAAAAAAAATATTATATTAATGATAACATTTATCTAAAGGTGTCAAATGGGTTTGCTGACATACATAACACAAAAATGGTATGTCATCCGGCACAACAAGGTGCAGAGCCATACTTGAACCTGTCATGCAGACTCATGGCGTAGCTCATGTAATATTGTGCCGAGGTAGCATGGGCTTCATTAACTGCCAGGCACACCCCACATACCTGACACGACATGCATATGATGAAATACAAGCACATTGGCTAAGCCTCATTTTAAATAATATAATTATTGTTAGTCAATTACATTTCTATTATTTTCAATAGGACAAGGACAACTCATTGCCATGTCGGTAACATTTAATATAAAAAAAAGAAAAAAAAAATAATTAAAGAAATAAAAAAAATATTTCTTTAATATTACAAACTAAAATGTAATCATTTTTACATTTTTTTCTAATATCTTAAAATTTCAAAATTCAGACATTTGTTCTTAATTAAATTATTATTTTTTGTTTTTTTAATTTAAATTTTATACATTATAAATTGACATATTGTGGCCAAGCATTATTTTTGGTTAGCAAGAGGTAATTGTGTATTGTGGACATTTGTTCAAGATACATTATGAATTTTAGTTTTTATTTTTCTAGTTATTTTTTTTTCTGTAATTATTAAATTATAATTAAAGTAAATACAAAATACTTATCTCCAACTCAAAATTTTTTATAACTATTTTTAAAAAAAGATATTAAAAATAATGAATATTATTAAAATAAAATATATCATATATAAATAATAATAACAACCCGACGAAAAATTTTGAGACTCTTTATCTTTCAGTCATAGGTCATACTTGGCTCCTATACCCAAAAATACTTTAAGATTTTTTAAAAAAAATTATTTAGATATCAAAAAGATTCAACATAATGTATATATTATAAAAATATATACATTCAAAATTACCATTAACGCTAGGCATGTTACAAGATATGTTGAATAATTCACTCAAAAAATATAGTATATTATATCTCAGATAAACTTAATTTAATGACTAAAATTTTGAAGCTGGATCAACTTTAACTTTAATGACCTTCTTCATTTATCATCTTGAGTTTGCAAAGGAAGACATGATGAGATTCTTTACTAGTATGAGTCTTCTGATAAAATTTTTAGAGGATCCGAAATTACTTCATCTTATCCACAAATACATCCAACCCTTTTTCATGAAGTCCTAGGTCAACTAATAGGAATGAGCTAATAAAAAATTATAAAATAGAAATATAATCAGTAATTACTAGTGTAAAACATAGAGTGGAGTGATAATTTAAATCGAGTATAATTTGGGGACTTAGTGAAAAGGTGAGATGGAGGGCAGAACACCAAAAGAATGTCATGATATTTCTAATGTCACGACTTGATTATACTAGCACATGCTTGTCTGGTAACCTTTCTTTGCTATAACTCTACACATAAGTCATGACAATCTTTATGATCATAATCTTTTACTATGAAATACAATCTTTATGATCATAATATTATCTTATAGTCATGATCATATTACCTATTGAATACAACTTTGGTTGACTTTATTTCTATGTCGTGGGAACCAAGTGCCAAACAAATATAAGAATTTGCAACTTTTTTCCAATGTCATGACAAATTCATTATAAAGCTTAAATTACACAACATCAATGGATTTTTATGAATGGAATTCTTTTCCATTGTAACTATGTTAAATAAAAAATTTCTTAGTCATGGTGTTGTTTCCATTCCTTTTTGTTCTATAGAAAAATTATTTGAGTTTTTGAATTTTTTCCACCATGACAATATACTTTAGATAGAAATTTCTTTAGTCACCACATTCGTTTCCACTGTGACTATGTGTTATAAAAAGGAATTACCTTAATTTTGATATTCTCTTGCTACCATAACTTTTTATTCTAGAGGGGATTTAAAGAAATGATAGTCATGGCCTCAACTAAAGTTGTGATATCCAGCTTGAAGAGTAGAACGATAACTTGATGGGACTCCGATGATATAAAATGGAGGCATATATTTTCATGAAAAATGACAATGGATTTGGAATTCAATGCCAATAAAATCACACACCAAGTCAAAATTAAAGATCAAATGAGAATTGGATTTGATGCCGAGATCCTAATGCTAGCTATCATTGAGAATCCTCCATTCAATGAGATGAACTACCAAACATCTCACATAAATTCTTTTCCAATATTAGGCTAATAAGGGATCTAAGGTTAATTTATATATTTGAGTATGATAATTATGTTTGTATAATATTTTATTGTCAAAATAGAGTATATTATGCTTTGAATATTTGTGTATGATATCTTACCACTCTTACAAGTAATGCAATGCATTAAAAGAGTGACTTTGATGGAAATCAATACCTTTAAGTTTGTATAGTCACAACTTGGTGACTATAAAAACTTGGTAATATAATATCACGACTCTATGAGTTTATATATATTCAATAAATAAAAAGTCACAACTTTATGGAAATCAATACCTTCCAGCTCAAAGTATTGCATCAAAGTCACACCTTTTAATATAGCTTATGTAATGCTTTTCCTTATGTATCACAAAAATCATGACTCTGAAAAACTACTATGACCTTATCATGTATCTTCTATTTTGCTTTTTCTTCTATAATAAGAAAGTTTTGGTTCTGAAAATATTTCATGTCCCTTTCATGCAGTTTCTATTGTGTAATATCTTCCTATAACATCAAAGTCACAACTGAGAACAACTTTTATTATTTGGGGAAAAAAATTCTGAATGGCAATTAGTTTGAATCTACTATTCATTGTGTGTGTGTGTGTGTGTGTGTGTGTGGGGGGGGGGGAATTAAAATGTAAATATGCAAATGCAATTCTTATTGTCAAAACATTCATAATTTATAACACTTTTACAAGTAATGCAATGCATCAAAATTGTTACTTTGATGAAAATCAATACCTTAAAGTTTGTATAGTCACAACTTGGTGACTATAAAAACATGGTTATAGAATATCACGACTTTATGAGTTTGTATATATTTTGTAAATAAAAAGTCAACTTTATGAAAATTAATACCTTCTAGGTCAAAGCATTGCATCAAAGTCACAACTTTTTAATATGGTTTTTGTAATGTTTTTCCTTATATATCACAAAAATCATGACTCTGAAAAATTACTATGACCTTATCATGTACCTTCTATTTTCTTTTTCTTCTATAATAAGAAAGTTATAGTTATGAATATATTTCGTGTCTTTTTCATGTAGTTTCTGATGTACAATATCTTTCTATAACATCAAAATCACAACTAAGAAAAACTTCTATAGTTTTGGGGAAAAAAAATTCTGAATAGCAATTGGTTTGAATCTACTAGTCATTTAAAGTTTAATGTTCGTAGCTCGACCTTTAAAACTTCTTTCTCTTTTATTAGAAATCTTTACTATATATTTGCTATCTTCTCAAAATACTACCCTACTTCTTTCTTCCATGTAATTTTGATATTAGTCATTGATGATAAATGAATGATTATTTCTTTTTTGTCATCCATTGAATTAGTGTTATATGGCTCTTCTTCTTTATTGTCTCTCTAGCTTTGACATTGTGAAAAGTCTTGGCTTTTTAATTTGATGCTCACACACTTCATAAACTTTTTTCAATCCAGCTACTAAAGTTTCATGGTTAATTTCAACTTCTTCTTCTTGAAATGTTAAGGTTCGTAATCCTCTTCAAGATTTTCCACCACAATATTTTTTAGACTAGCTATGAAATTGTTATTGTGCACTTCATCTTCTTCTTCTTTAATAGTTGAGGTCGTATCTTCAATTTTCTCTTTAAGATTTTCTACCACAATAATCTCCATACTAGCCATAGAAATTTGACAATTACTTCAGCTCTTTCTTCTTGAACCTTTGAGCCTATATCTTCAATTTCATCTTCAAGTCTTTCAACCATAACCATTTCTGCCTTAGCATTGTCTCGTCTAAATTATCTTAGCAATTCATCAAGCTCAGTTATCCAAACAGATCTTAAGATGGTTGAGATTAATAATATATATTTTTTCATGGATTCCATATTTCTAATCTTTATAATTCTCTTCACTCTGATAATGTGGTTGATAATGGTTTCTATAAGGTTCATAATAGAAATCACTTTGTTGAGCATGAAAAATCTTATTATAATTATAATTTGAGATGTTCTTGCTTACTTCTATTACAAGTTTTCCCAAGTGCCTTTTATATGCTTTAGTATCCTTCTGTAGCTCTTTAAGATAATTTGCTATGAAGTCTTGTAAATATTGGCTAGATATTTTGATTTTATATATGTGTGGCTATAAAGAAAGAAAAGAAAAAAAATACAAGCAAAATCCAAAAGACAAATATCCCCATTCAAACAACATAACACGATTTAGCTTTTGGATGCATAAATAATTAGCAAATTTAATGCTTTCTAAACTACTAAAAAGAAATTATTTTTTTATAAAAAATAATAATATCAACTTATATTGACTAATCAAAATAAATAATTCTTTACTATAGTGACAAAATCTTGTTTTGACTTTGTTACACCACCAAATTTTATTAATTAGGTAATGTCCCAAAAGTTCATTAATGAGAGAGTCTCTTCAAATAAGATCCACAAGTATAAAAGTCATACAAGTAGTAAAAGACACATTTAGATAGATATCAAACCTATAGGAATTGTATTAGTAGTTTAGGTATTCAATTATGAGATCACTCATTTTTAGTAATATAGATACCCAAATTATTAGGCAATCTTAAGTCAATAGTTTATTTATTTAATCTATATGATGTGTTTAAATTGCTTGACTATTATATCTGGATATAGAATGATAGAATGAAGGTTGATGTATTATGCAATGACTCATAGCCTTAATGACATACCCAATAGTTCTCACCATTGAGCTCATCCCGATGGTGATCCCTTTATAGCTATCTTTTAGGTACCTCACCACCAAGATAACAATGTATATTTGTTTGAGAGATATTTACAATCATATACGTTTTAAGCATTTTTATCAATTACCATTGATTATTGTTTCATATATACACTCTTATTCGCTAGCATCAAGTATCATAAAAACTAGAGATTGTCATGGATTATAAGTATTTATACTTTATTTTCATAAACAATATACTTACATAAGTAACATATATTTTATTCATGTTTCATTGATGAGAACCATATGTGTAAAAGTAATTCACAAGAGCTACCACAACCTTATGAGTAGCAACATATTCATGCATGTCCTGAGGATTCCTTGTCATTATCTATCTCAATGATGATTTAACTTTCATACTAAAGATGATCTCCTTGAGAGATTGTTTGATATAAAACTCATCCCAATCAAAAACTAGTTTTCTTATGATGCATACAATGAATTAGCATATAAAATTATTTTTACTTTATATTTCATAAGTGTCATACTCCTAATGATTAGAATACTCAAATTTTAGGTTTCAACATTATCTGGTTCATCACTGTCAAAAGAGTTATAACTTCCTTCCAATTATATGCATGAGTGAACCTCATGGTTTACTTGTCATTTTCTTCCATAACAATCTCATACGAAATTACCAATTAAACAAAATCATAATTCAAGATTTATTTAATTATCATTCATCAATATCCATACTTAAAATAAATCAAACCTTTCATTCATTCATAAATAAAACTAATTAATATCAAATATCTAAAATTATATAGACCCTAGACCATAGTAGTTTAGTAAAAATTCTTGAATCTATCACTTTAGGAGAGGAGTTTAAGAGCCATGCACACCAACTCTTGAGATTAACATTAATCTTATGACTCTTGCTTGCTTGTGGAACTTCTAGGGAGTGAAATATTCACCTCTAGGATTTAGTAATTGTTATGGCTTTTCTTATTTCGTGAAGGAGAAGAAAAGGAAATGAAAGTTTTCGTAATATTTCTAAATCTTTCACTCTTATACTTGGATGACCTTTATTTATTCTAAGTAAAAAGACATGGCTTTCAGAAAAATATTTTAACTTTAGCCTTCATCTCTTTGGCTTATGGTTGTGACTCTAGAAAATAATTGTAGCTCTATTCTACACCTAGATCTCTATGTAACACAAAGTCATAGTGGTTGTAATGACCATGACTTGGTCCTAATATCTTTATAACCTAAACTTATAGCATTGTGAAGTGGCATGGCTCCCCGCCTTTGTCAATTTTTAGTTATTGAAGGCCACGAAAATAAAGTGGCCATGGAGTAGGGATGGATTCTCATCTACTCACAGCTCTATGTAGAGGCCATGGTGTTGGAAATGGTCCTTCTAAAGTTTTTTTCTAGAAATAGTGCTGGGATATAGTTGCCGTGCTAAGAAGGTCCCTTGTGTGTTGTTTGTGATCATTATACAAAAGTTTTTTTTCATATCTCTCAAGTATCCATAACATTGTAGAATACCTTGATACTACCCTTCTCTTCTATCATATATAATGTTGTAGCAATTCCATGAGAATGTTATGACATTTGCAATTATCTTGACCATACAAGTCATAGTTATGCATTCCTTTAAAGTCAAGAGTTATAACATTTGAAATGACCATACTTAAGTAATATCCTTTGTAATATTTTTTTTTATAATAGACAATTATATTATTAAACACACAAAAGTTTCACAAATACAGCTAAGGTTTGTTGATTTGGGCAGACCTATTAAATCATATACACCATTTGGTTATATGTGCAAAATACACATAAAACCACAACAAAAGATGTGTCGTAAAAAAACTAGCTAAAGTAATAGATCGAAAACATAAACATAAGTAAAAATAACTTTGACAAGCTGCTTTCCACATATCCTCCTTTGCATCAGTTATATGTAGCCATATGTTAAGCTATCCTCAACCTATCTCATACCAACAATGCAAAAACAGAACAAAAACCCAAAGCTAAATATGTAGAGGATAACCTGAGTTCAAGTCCCTTCTCTAGATTATGGCTTTCGTGCAGTTATCTAAAGATATTGCTGACCTATAGCCAGTACTCAAAAGAACTATCAGATCAACAACAACAATAAGTGATAATGATATGGAGCTTCCTTTTCTTACCATTCTCAACTAAAACATCAATCTTGAAGATGACACTGCAGACCAAAATTGTTTATCATTAAATATGATGTCATCATGTTCTTTCCATAATTCCCACATAATCATTAGGGAGACATATCTTTTAATCCATGGTAATTCAATTGAGATTTTTATATCCATCTATTTATTAAGCTTAAAAGCTTGCTTAATCATAATATTCAAGGTATTCAAACTCAGAAAATATTTTTGCCAAACTCGTTGGGAGTCCTCAAAGTGAAGCATCAAGGGAAAACACATTTCTTCATCGGGGCAATTAATGTATTTGGATGCCAAGTAAAATATCTTATTATTTAGTATGTCATCGGTCGGTATAAAATTATTCTTTAGGCACCAACCAAATAATACATTTTATAGGAATATGTTAATGCCTAACTCTTATATGATCCAAGGTCAGGGCACCCCTAGTATGAAAAATGTCCAAGGCTGACTTGAACATTAATGCTCCATGGTTAGGTAGATAAATTGGTTTTTCTAGTGTTCTCTTCCTAACTTTCATTATCTATTCCACTAAACTAGGAGGAACAACTTTATTAAGCTTATTAATATCTTAATCGTCCCCTTTGAAAAACTCTTTGAAGGTGTTTTGGAAGAAATTGTCAAACCAAACAAGCTTAGCTTTTCTGACTCCAACCACTTATCATGCCAAATGATATATTGCTACTTACCAACATCCAGGTAATATATTCTTCCATCATCACACTCACTTTCTTTATTCTTCTCCATGATAGTATGTCGATATATCTCTTCCTAATCTTAGGAAATCCTGATCCACAATATCTTTCCCTAAAAATATCTTGAATGTTTCTGAAACCCAAGCCATCTTCTTTGCTTGGCTTGCAAAGTTTCACCCATTTTGTTTATCTCAGATGTTTCAGACCTTTCCCACGTCCCCACAAGAATTTCAACATTTGTCTCTCCATCATTATAATCACCATGAGAGTAGGTCTCACAATATTGATCAGGTAAAGGGGAAGTGAGGTGAGAATGTTTTTTATCAACACATTCTTTACTCCCTTCGATAAAAGTTTATCTGACCATCCTTCAATATGTGTTCGAAACTTAGTAAGAACATTATCAAAGAAACTACTCTTTCTAACTCCTTTGCATAACGGAGAACCCAAATATGTAATGGAGAAATTATGCTTCTCCATACCTAGATGACTTTTAAGTTGGCTATCCTTTTCTATTTGGTTTTTGCTTGATAATAAAAACAACTCTTCTAGAAGTTGATGGCTTATTCTGAGATCTGCTCATACCTCTGAAGCACCTCTTTCACCTTTCTAATGGAACTACTCGACTCATTAGTAAAGATAATGATGTCATCTGGATAGGCTAGGTGACTTACTGACACTTGACTACCCATAAGGAAGCTAACTATTAGGCACTTCTCATAAAGGCCATTAGGGTTCTAGATAGATACTCAGCCATTAACATGAATATGATCGGGGACAATGGGTCTCCTTGTCGATTATTTCAAGTGGTTTAGAAGAAGCCTAAGGCTTATTTGTTAATCATAACTGAGAACCAATTGTGCGGCACAAAATCTAAACTTAAAAGAAAATCTAAACTTAGACAAGATCTTGCTCAAATATGACCAATCAACCCTATCGTATGCTTTCTTCAAACGAGCTTCATAATCAAGTTCCCACCTCTATTTTCATTTGAGATGATGTGGGTTATTTCTTCATCAAAAAGAATATTATTGAAAATATTCTTTTGTGGCACAAAACTTGATTGATTCTCTGATATCCATTTATGGAGAACCATCTTGACTTGCAGAGCTAGCATTTTTTAAATAACCTTATATGAGACATTATGCAGACTTAGGTGTTTATAGTCTTTCTAATTTTCAAGGTTCTCTTTCTTGGTGTATAGTGAGATCATAGTACTGTAGAAGAATTTTGGAAATTTTTCACCATAGAAGAAGCTCAAACAACCATTACACATGTCTTTCTTCATTATATCCCTGCAAGACTTATAGAAAAAAATAGAGAATCTCTTCGTGTCTGGCATACTATTCAATTTTATGGCAAATAATGCTTCTCATACTTTATCTAGTGTAGGAAATCTACAAAGCTCCCAGTTTTCGTTTGATAAAATTACATGAGGGATGGAGTCTAACCTATCAGCTTCCACTTTGGTTTTGATCAAAAGCATACTATAGAATTCTACATCTAGCTGTCAAATCTCTTACTCATCTATAGATAGATACTCCTTGTAAATCCATATCTGATGGATATGTGACTTGTTGACTCTATTCTTTACTAATGCATTGAAGAACTTAGTATTTTTGTGACCCTCCCTAAGCCATTTAATTGATGATTTCTAATTACAATAAATCTTTACCTTCAGTAGCAAATCATATAGTTCTTGCCTGGCCTTATTGAGTTTTTCCCTGCTCTCCTCCTTCTTGTTTGTGTCTCATTCCCTCTCCAACTTAGTAACGAGATCCTCCACCTTATTAATGTATATAAAAATGTTTTCAAAAATTTTCTTGTTCCAAGATCAGAGGCCCTGCTAATGTCGAAAGAGTTTATGGGACAACTTCCTCAAAACTACTTCATTGGTGGGGTAATTCCAATTCATTTTCACGAAGTCATGAAATTCTTTATGTTTAACCCAGATGTGTTAATACTTGAATGATGTCTTCCTTCTAACCATATCATTGCTCCATTCAATCAGAAAAAGTGAATGATCATACGTGGCTCTATTCAAATGGTGAATTCTCAACTAGTAAAATTTATCGTTCCATTCATTAGTGATAAGGACTCTATCCATCCAAGCCAATATGTTTCTAGCAATCCAAATAAACTGGGATTCTTCAAATCCCATATCTACTAGTCCACTATCCAACATGCACCCATTGAAGTCCTCTATCGATCTCAATTTCAGGGGCTTGCCTCCCGCTTTCTCATTGCAATTACCGATTGTGTTAAAGTCTTCCACAACTAACCATGGTATAGAGGAATCCTATGAGAAACTATGAAGATGACTCCATAGTTCTCTTCTCTCTAGAATGTTGCATTTGCAATAAATGAAAGTGATCCTATAGACATGCTTCCACAGCTCACTTCTCACACCAATATGTACAACCTAAAGTTTATCTTGAAGAATCTCTATATTTGTCTCTTCTTTCTAGAATACCCAAATTTTATTATTCAGATTGTTTTAGTCCATAGCAAAATTTAGTAATTTTTTGAATTCCTCCAGTCCCCCTGCATTAAGAAAGGGCTTGATAATTTCCAAAATCACAACCTTATGAATTTTGCACAAGTTTTGAACTTTCCTTAAGGCATTTGACTTTGCCAAGTTTTTAATATTCCACATAAAAAAATATCATGATGAGCCTTGATACTTATTGCTCATTGCATACACGTATTCTTCCTCTGATAACCTCATCCTAAGCCTCCTCTCCATCACTTCCATCACCTCATGCCCCAACCTGCACTCCTTTGCCAATGAGGACTCCCACAGTGGTCGAGGTTTACTTGGCGTAACTAACCCTCAGTGTTAATAGCGCATACTAGTGCTTCCAAACCTAAACCATCCACATGCTGCTTGGAGAGTGCATCCAATCCCCCGAATTAGAGGCATCAACTGGGCTAGGTGGTGCATGCCTGACATGGAGCCTGAACTGGTTTGTCATACCAGGCTCGGCACAGCATAGTCCAGGACCATGCCCGGGCCCATGTCGGGCTCACTCTCGGCATGACTCATGCGGTGCTGTGCTGAGGGTAATTGGCCCGTGTGTAGTGTCAGGCACAACCTAGGTGCCCAACATGTAGGTATGACACATGGCGATGGGCGATGTTTGACGAGTGATGTAATGAAAGTGCGATGCTCGACCGGCAACGTGACGAGATGAGAGGATCAGTTAGAGCCCCAACTTTGGTTTAGGGAGTGCCCATATATCCAAATCCCTGCATGAACCAGCCCAAACTAGGTTGATTTCGAGTGGCAAGCCATGCTGAGCATTCCCTCTAGTAAACTATGTCTTGCTAGGCACAACACAATTACTATAGCATGTGTACCAGGCGTGACACACGGGCTCATTCGAACTAGAAAAAATAGGCCATGCTGGTCCGTTTGACACATGTACCTCAGATGGGTGACGAAATACCCACTCCTTGGTTGTGGTTTGGGGTGGGACAAGTCATATCATCCACCACAACCAATTCATCATAAATAGCTCACAATGGAACACCGTTCGAAGGTGATAAAAAGGCTAAAATGCTATTAAGTAGGATCTTCCTCAATATCCCTAGTGGACCTCCTCTCTTCTAGGGCATGCCTAAATGTCCCACTCGTGCTATGTGTAGTCTTCCTAGTTCTGAGCTTGAAACTATCTCCATGTCTCTTCTCATTCTATTTACCTCTCTCTGTCAAATGGCTCCTATCTGAAAGGTGAGCATGGCTCTCCTATCCTTAGAGTGACTATCCTCACTAGTTTGAGTAGTGAGGATAGTTATAGCTCTATAATTTAGTATCCCATAATATTTAGTATCTCAAAAGTTATGGTTTTGAATAATTATCATAACTTTAATATGAGTAGTTAATGCTTTATAATTTTGTATAATTCTAAAGTCACGA
The DNA here is from genome assembly GCA_029783825.1 of Sapria himalayana. Lineage (NCBI taxonomy): Eukaryota > Viridiplantae > Streptophyta > Magnoliopsida > Malpighiales > Rafflesiaceae > Sapria > Sapria himalayana. Next base: position 10,734,143 of record JAREIK010000088.1, read on the forward strand.
CTTTGTGAAAAAGTATTAGCTATAACTTGAGACTACTAAATCATATTAAAGATAAAGTAGAGATGGCTAGTAGGCTGGGCGGCCTAGGCATGGTCCAAGGCATGACTTGACTGAGACGTGCCTAGCTTAGCACAACATGGTCTAGATATGTGCTTGGACCCATGTTGTGTTAGCTCAAGGCATGGCTCATGTCGTCCTAGGGCTGGGAGGTGTCAGGCCTCGTGCCGGGCCAAGCATGACCCGGCTTCATGACATGCAATCATGGTCTAGTTGCATGGTAGGCTACCATGCTTGAACCAAGTTTCAGGCAAGATTGGATTGGACCATGCACGACTCCCCAGTTATTAAAAAAACCATAATTTTGTATTAAAAAAACCCATGCTTTTTACACACAGTGGAGGTTTTTTTAAAACAACCATGTGTTGAGCTGAGGGCATCTACGTGGGATGGTCTAGGACCATGTAGATGCGGCACACATGGCACGTGACTAATTATCAAAGATTATTATGACTAATTATATAGAGTTTTGGTCAATAATGGATACTAAGACTACTCTATATGCTCTTGAAGTTGCAACTAAGTCATGACATAAAAAATGTTATGACTTTACATGACTCTTTACTCATATTTTATCAATAATTCCATTAAGTATTATATATCACACAAAACTTTATGATTTTACTATTATTCATTATAATCTATCAAAACTATAATTTAATATTTCATTCTATTTAAAGCCTTTTTTTTCAAACACGTCAATGATGATCACTAAAATAACTAGTACTATTTGGTAAATGACATACTAAACAAACTCACATACTAAAGACATTATACTTTTCTTTGAGCAATTAATTCTCTTATAAAAATATATTTTCCATCCATCCAACAAAAATATTTACTACAATTAGGTTAGAGTGTCATTGTGAATTTAGATGGTGGGGCTACTTATTTTTGTGGATATATAATTTAGTTGTGGTGGGATTTGAGTTTCTTGACCATATTTGTGAGTTTTTAAAAGGTACACAATGATTATGTGAATGAATACATAATAATTTATTTAATTACATTGTACAAAAAAAAGTTCTTGGTTTTCCTCTTAATCAATGTTATGTTTAACATCCAAAGCTAACTATCAATGGGTTGTTACCTCTATTAGCAATCTCAACTATCCATGCTAGTTTTTTTTTGTAGTCTTTCACTTTCTTCTATTTTTTTAATAATACTCTTTAGCATTGAATCATATTTCCTACTTTCTTCTTTGGAGCTTCCTTCTTTGGATCTTTATTTTATGGATGCCATCAATTTTTTGATCTCCATGGCTTTTGATTTTTCTTTCTGCATCACCAAAGTCATAGTGTTATGAGTTTCTATAGCATTTTCATTTAGCTCATGAATCTCCAAAGTTATGATGCCAGTAAAAGTCACTACTTTCATCACTACATCTGCTACTTTTTATCTCATTCTGTTAGATTTGCCAAAATCTCAATATTAACCATGTCTTTCTCTATCTTTTCATCAGTTACCAGTTGGGAACCTATCTCAATTTCACTGCTAGGGTAGTCTTCAAATATTTCATATCATTTTCTTATTGAAACTATAGTGACTATTTAACCATTTCACTTTTTTTTGTCTTTTCGAGTTCTCTTCTTTGGAGTCTTGTGAAGTTGTAAATTTGAAGAATGTTACATTTTCATAATAGTCATCCTTGTCAATCTCAACTTCATTACTTTAATAACTTAAAATTTTCTCTCATATATCATCTTCCTCATCTTTATCAAACTAGCAACAATCTATAAAATTTTTCCATCTAAAGTCTACCTTTTGATACATTGATATGAATACAAGATCATCTATCCTCCATTATTTTTTATTATCCTCATCTAGATTTTACAAGCCTTTATAAAGGTTGAATTTTACTATTATTCACTAATGTGAAGAGTAAACTCTTTCTTCTTGACATCGATGAGGACCTATTTAGTAGGCAATTATAGTTGTCTCAATATCAATGAAGCATGTTGATATTCCTTCATATATAACACAACCAAGTTCATGGGAAAAATAAATACATTAACCTTAACCAATACATCTTTAATAACATCATGTTGGTGCTTTATTTATCTATTATCATTTGAAGTGAGAGAGATTAGAGTAATCTTATTGGGATTTAATCTTTGTGCTATTAACAAAGACATCAAGATGATACTCAATCCCAATTACATAGTACCTTTCGGATGTGTGATCCCTAATTGCACGTGGTATCATAAAACTTCTTGTATCCATCAAATTCTCTGGGAGTTTTTGTTGAATAATCACATGATATTTCTATGTCATATTTATAGTTCCATAAGTCTCCAACTTCAATTTCTATTCATTACATCCTTTAAAGAATATCATGTAGTTCCATATTTGAGATAATGCTTTAGTAAATGAGATATTCACTTCCGACTTTTAAAAAATATTGAGAAAATTTTCAAACTTATTCATCCAATTTTCTCTTCCCAAATACATTATTGAAAAGGAAGATTTAGAAAAAAATTTTTTGTAGTATCATTCTCTACCATTTTAACTATCTATTACTTTTAGTAATCTTCATTTGCTCCTATATTCTTCCTTGTTAATTTGCCATAGTTGGGGGGTGCGAATTAGGCATGTTGTTCATTTGGTACCATGACTTTAGAAAATGTCATGGTATTGAGTACCATGGCTTTTGAAAATTCCATGGTAGGAGCGGAGACTTTTGGAAATATTGCAATTCTATTAGATCTAGCTCCATCTATCTCAGCTTCTTCTAATTATTGCCGATCTAGCACTTTGCATTTTTGAAGTATTATCAACAAGCACTTTTTAGCTTTGTCTTAGTATTACTTAGTAGCTCATTTATACTATTTTCCTTTCACCAATACTACCACTTATATTTGTTTCTCTACATTCTTCAGTACCACATTTATATCTTCCAATTATGTTTCAAACCTCTCCGAATGGTTCTCTTGAAAATCAATTCTTCTATTCATTTTGGTCAGTAATCCTATCAGCATCAATGATATAAGTCTTTTCTTCTCCCTTTAAATATTAATAATTCAACTTCGATCCTCCATGAATATTATACCTCATCGAATTATTCCCAAAATTCATTTGAATTTGTTCGACATTCTCTTTCTCACTACCATAGCTTTCATATGAAATTCTTTTATGATTTCTCACGTTCAGATGGTATAATGTGGAGATACTAGTATTGAGTCAAAACATGTATTCTTTTTTTTGCAAGAAATTTGTCTCCTCCACTTGACAAATGAAGTAAACATTCGCCATTTCTTGTTGTTGCAAAATAATAATTTCTTCTATTTAGTTTTACTTCTCCATTTAGGTTCAACTTCCTAAGAAAAGCCCTCAATATTTTATTCTATCATAGTAAATTTATCTAACTCCAACCCTCCAACTTGTTTTCTCCCAAAGACTCGATCATTTAAAGTTTGATAGTTATTATTGACAAACTCTTTAAACAAATAATATGTATTCTTGAGTGACTTATTCATAATTGAGCCACATGAAATTGTATGAATGGTGTATCTTATCATATAGTTTAGTTCATTGTAAAAAGTTTGGGTTTAAAATCACAACTCAAATCCATGTTGAGAACATATGCTCAACAACTCCTTAAATAGTTTCAAGCATCATACAAGGTCTCTAACTCCTCTAAATAAGATTTATTTATCTCACTCCATAACTATGAGGTGATTTGTGGTGGGAAAACTATGTGAGGAAGGCTTGCACAAGTTTATCCTAATTCTCAATCAAACCTCGTGATAAGCACTCAAATGAATATTTTACCTTATCTCTCAAAGAAAAAGATAATTGATATAACCTGATAGTATCTAGGCTAATTCCATTCATTTTAACCATGCTATACAACTCTAACAATATTATGACATACTCATTCAGTTCCTCTAATATTTTCCTACTATATTGATGATGTTAAACTATTATCATTAGATTCAATTTCAACATAAAATAATTAGTTGTTTCTGAATCCCAAAGTAGCTATTTAACATAGTTGGCTACCAATAGTCTACCAAAGTATTATAAAGGTTGGACTATTCTTTCTCCTCAACAACTTGGATCTCTATTTCTCAGCTCTCCTTTTAAAATGTGTTTTCTGATTCTTTCAATCTCTACTTCCAAAAGATAGATTAGTCATAGAGATTTTACTCATAAAATTATTGCTAAAAAAATAACAAACAACTTTACCAACATATAAAGATAAGAAACACAAGACAAACTATACATATCAACGAATAGTAAATAAGATATTTATATCCAAACTCCAAAAAACAAAAATATTAATTTTAAAGGATAGTTATATCAATTAAAATAATTTTTAATAATGGCACCAAAAACATGTTGTGACTTTGGTATGATACTCAATTTCTAGAATTAGATAGTATCTCAAAAGTTCATTGTGTGAGTATTTCTCACACAATATTGTTCCACAAATATATAGGTTATACAAGTAGCAAAATTGATCTTCATCCAAATATCAATCCTATAGAGACTACATAGGTAGTTCAATCAACCAATAGTTAGTCAACTATAAGTCTAGTTAGAAATATAAAACTCAATTTGTTGTATGACTTTTAGATTCTAGGGTTTGTCCATTTTATTGTACATAATGACATGTCTAAGTTGCTTGGTTTTTTTTGTATCTTGTTATAGAATGAATGCTAGTTTATTGTAAGAATTCTCTAGTGCCCTACAGGCATACCAGGTGGTTATCACCAATTGGGCTATGATATTGAAGAAGAATAAAACATGCAATAGTGATAATTATTGAAGAGACAAAAGACCTAATTCAACTTAGAATGCAATCATGTAAATCCTTTGAACAAAGATTTCTATGGCGTGTAGAAAATTCAGTTTTTCTACATGCACTTTAATACTTTTTTGACATGTATACTTTCTAATCTACAATGGACAAATAAATCACTCTATGTCCCAATAGTAGCAATGATTAAAGAGAAAGACCTAGTTCAACACTATCTGCAATCATGTAAATCCTTTGAAAAAATATTTATATGACATGTAGAAAATTTAATTTTTATACATGCACTTTAATACTCTTTTGACATGTATACTTGCAAATCTACATTGGGAAAATCAATCACTTTATGGTCCAATAGTAGTAATGATTAAAGAAACAAAATACTTTGTCCAACTTAGTTTGCATTCATGTATATCCTTTGAACAAAGATTTCCTGGGCATGTAGAAACTTCAATTTTTCTACATGCACTTTAATACTTTTTTTACATGTATACTTGCAAATCTCTATGGAATGTATACTTTTTTGGCATGTCTTTGATATTTTATACATGCTTAAAATAATAGTTTAGGATAGTTGATATATTGCCTAAAAAGAGTAGAAATATGGATGATCCATGAATTTAGGAAGTTTAGTTTCGGTGGTAAAATATCAAAGACATAACTAAAAGGTGACCATCCTTGGTAGTGATAGTTCAAGGTTGATAACCACATTATATGCTAATAGGAAAAAAGCATAAATTTATATTAATCAACCATTTATCTGACAATCAAGCATAATATTATCCCAATATTAAAGAAATCTCATCATAAACAAGAAAGTACGTCAATCCTTGAGTTTAAGTATCTATTCAAGACTCAAATTTTTCTTCTCAACTAAAGCAATAGTTAGTTCACTATTAGTTAGTCAAGCAACTCATATAATTTATGTAAGATTAATATCTAGACTTACATCTACTTTAATACTTTTTTTGACATGTAATCTTGCAAATCTACATTGAGCAAATCAATCATTCAATGAGTTTTTGGGGTCATGTCACGGATAAAATTTTTTGATACTATAACAAAGTCACAACATATATAAAAAAGGAAGTGAATAACTTCTGAATATAGATGAATTATTATCTCAATGGTAACATATTGAGAAGACCTCAATGAGAAGATTATCATTGGGATCGACTCAATACTGACAACCATATTATATGCTATTAGGACAAGGAGGCATTGTATAATACCACACAATTAATTTTGTGTTCAATATAAATAACTAAATAAATAAACAATGGACATAAGATTATATAACAATACGAGTATCCATTTTACTAAAAATAAGTTGTCTTATTGTTGAATAACTAAACTACCAACACAATCCATACAAGATGATATATGAATGAAAGTCCATTTTACTACTTATATGATACGTGTACTTGTGGATCTTTATTGATGAGATATTCTCATTAATAATATTTTAGGATATCATCTTATCAGAAAAATTAGGCAGTATAAAAAAATCAAAATACCCCACTTAGGAGCATATTAAAAGCACACTACATAAGAATTGTTAAGTTTAGAATTTTGAATTTTAGATTCTCTTAAGGGCTATCATTAGGTATTCAAAATTTGTTGAGATATAATTTGAATAATCTTATGTGAATTCCATCTTAATCTATGTATAAATTGATGTCTATGATTAGTATATTTTATTACAAGTAATGATATATAATTGATGAACTTTATTTTTGATTTATATTATAATGTGGTTATAGAAGAATATGGTATTGATTTAGAACTAGAATTATAAATTTATCATTGGTAGTTTTTTGCATGTTATAATAGTGGATGGTGATAGGTAAGTCATGAGGCATACTTGCACATAATGGTAGGATTTAGGAAGGAAGTGACAACCCTTCCAATCATGATGTGAAAAATAAACCTATACATCAAAACCCAAAATTGAGGTAAGTTTAATCATTATGATATGAGACATCCAAACCCAAAATCAAAATATTTTTATAAGGCAATCCATTATGCATATCAAAGATGAATTGATCCTTAATTGATGTAGATATTTTATAGAATATTTTTCTAAGGGGTTTAGATTAAGTTTGAGAGTTACATGTTATTGTAATGGATGATGATAAGCCACAAGACATACATGAGATGATGTGACTCATAAGGTGGTGATACTCTCATTACTAATTTTTTATCATATTAATGCTAATTGTTGTGAGTATGTTAATTATTATGAGTATGATGCTTATGAAGCCAAACATACGAATACTTTTAATAGCACTTCTATTCATATCTTCATGATGCATAAGATCAGAGACTAAGAATGTATCTATGAAGTAACCATTTAAGTTAGTCAATGAGTTTCATAAAAATTATGGACTTGTAAATAATCCTTGGGTAGAGACAATTTGTTGTATCAGTGGTAATATACTAGTGGATATATATGAGGGTACCATCATTAAAGGAGTGCTCAATTAGTGATAACTACCTTGTATGCCTATAGGATACTAAAAAATTTTTAAAATATTCTAGTCTTCATTCTAATAACCAAAGTATAATAAAACCAAGCAACATAGATATGTCATGATGGAACTACTTGCATAATCTTTGTAGGATTGATATCTAAATGATGGTATATTTTACTACTCATATGATACATATACTTGTAGAATTATATTGGATAAGAGAATCTCACCAAATGAATTTTTGGAATATTTTCAAATCATAAAAAATGGGCATCATACCAAAGTCATAACAACCACCATAACTTTGTATTCTAAAGAAGAATTATCTTGATCATGGTATTATTGTCACCATGACTATGTTTTTTGGAGAAGAATCACTTTAATTGTGATAATCATATTCTTTTGTGACATTGTGCCCTAGAGCATTCAAAGAAATATTAATGTTGAGGCTTAACCAAATGTCATGATATCTAGCTTGAAGATCTACATAGTAACTTAATGGGACCTTAATGATATAAAAGGAAACTTAGAAATTTTCATGGAGTGAGAAGAATGTATTTCGAATTCAGGGCCAAGAACATACAAACCCTAAGGTGAGATGATTTGTAACCCCTAATTTGAGACACATTCGAGCCAAATACATGTAGAGACTAATTGAGAATCATATTTTTGACTTATATCTTTATGCGGAATATTATTGTGAATCTTGAATGAAATTAGATGAAACATCAAACATCCACGTGAATTATTCTCTAATGTTAGGCTAAATAGAGATCTGCGATTAGTTTATTTAAATGTGTATGATGATTGTGTTTGTTGTAATATTTTATTATTGAAATATTATGTTTTGAAACTTATGGATATTATTGTTAATTGAAACATATATTTTGGTTTCCACTCTAACAAAGATTTATGCATGTTGGTCATGGCAGATGGTAATAAATATGTCACATACACACTCATGAGATTCAATTTGATGGAAGTGAAAGTCCTACTATTATTCTATTCTTATTAGAGTCATGTGTTGGTTATGATGGACTATGATAGATAAGTCACAAATTACATGCAAATAAATATATTTTGTGAGGTGATTATAACCATGTGAATCTTTTTCTTTTGTTTTATTTCCATAGGCGAAATCAGTAGCAAGTTGTATGTTAATTGACATATGTATGAACCTCACAAAGCCGAAAGCTCAAATATAATTATTATCATCATTGAGGTCTGATAATAAAAATACATACTCAAAATAATACTTAAGGGTAGTTGATATATTTTCTATAAGGAGTAGAAATATGGATATACCACGAATATAACAAGTTTAGTTTTGGTGATAAAATATCAACTATATAACTAAAAGGTGACCATACTTTGTAGTGATAGTCCAAATTTGATAACAACCTTGTATGCCAATATGACAAAGGTGAAAATATTTTAATCTACTATTTATCTAATAATCAAGTATTGCATTGTCCCAACATTAAAAAAATCTCATCATATACACGAAAGTAAGTCCATCCTTGAGTCTAAGTATGCATTCGAGACTCAAGTTTTTTTTTTCAACTCAAGTAATAGTTACACTATTAGTTAGTTAAACTATTCATATAATCTATGTAAGATTAAATCTCGACTTATATCCACTTTAATACATTTTTGACTTGTATACTTATAAATCAATATTGGGCAAATCAATCATTCAATGTGGTTTTGGGGTCGTGTCATAAATAATAAATTTCGACTTAATAACAAAGGCACAACATATATATAATGTATATAATTATGGATTGCATGTTATTGGAAATATGAAATCTTCACCACCATTTATTAAATCTTATTTTAATTTTTTTTTCAAATTTTATTTATTCGTATTCTTTTAATTTTATTTATTTCAAATTTTTATCAATTTTAGAATATTACTAACTCTTAAATTTTTTTGGTATATTTATCCTCTTATTTTTATTTTATGTTAAATGTAACTATTTTTAAGCATTATCCGTAGTTGCTTTCTACATTCATGTAATGTTCTCAATTATTTGACTTGATATTCATGATCATTAACCTTTTATAGAATGATATATTATATTTGCTAAATTATAATTTTATTAAATGGCTTATGTAATCTTGCGTCATTGTTCAATCTTGTATTATTAAAATGGGAGGTTATTTGACTTTTGTAGCTTTTTGAGATACTAGCATCAATAAACATGTTCTACCAAGCAAATTTTTGAAAAATACAAACATCCTTAGCAAAAAATTCAATATTGTTAATAATAAAATCTAAATGAATGTATATTAGTGTTTTTGTAAAGAGTATACATTAATGTCTTTAAATAAGAGACAAATGTGTGTCATACATAAATGCTTTTATTTTGTGTGAAACATGAACTACCTGGGCTTAAGAGTCATAAGATAGTAAAATGCGTATAGTCCTCCTAAAAATGAAGGTGGAATGTGACACTAGCTTGATGTTGACAAGTAAATCATGAGTCTGCCCCTTAAAAAGTGACATGGTGGGATATCTCCAATTTGATCTATAGAGGAAATGAAGAAAAGATTAAGATTACTATGGACAAGATTATAAGATTTGAAATAACAATAAATCTCAATGTATTTTGTTCGTTCATGAAAGACAATATCATGAGAAAAATGAATGATACTATGATTGTCACAATGTAGGTGAGTATTAGAGGATGTAGACACACAAAAATCCTTAAGAATCCATGATAGCCAAAGGATCTTATATGTTGTATCATCAAAAGCACAATATTCTATTTCAGTACAAGGGAAGACCATGAAAGTATGTTTTTTACTCACCAAGAAATCAAAGAAGAACCAATGAGAAAGCATTAATCATTAGTGGACCTACAATCAGTGGGATCTCCTCCCAGATAAGCATCATAGAATGCACGAAGTATAATAAGAGATTGAGTTGAGTAGAAAAGGCAATGTAAGAGAGGGCTCTTTATGTATCATAGAATGTGCAAGATAGCTTCATAGTGAGTTGATCATGGACGAGACAAATACTAGTTTACATGATGAACAATAAAGGACATGCTTAGTTAGATGAGTAGCATTTAGATAAACTAGGTTTCCCACCATTAATCTAAAAAGAGAAAGGTTTGACAATGGTTTTCCCCCCTAAGGGTGTCATATGAGTATTAAGCTTAAATAGATCATCAAGAATTTTGTTGTTCCTGAGTCCAACTCTAGACAAATATTACAAGCATAATTAGATTGAGTTAGAAAAAAACCATAATTGGAATGAGTATTTTCCAGACCTATAAATAGATGAGATATCCAAGATCTTTCATATCAAACTTCTAAGTGAGAAAATCCTTGAGTTCTTAAATGTCATTGAGGTTATCATCAGTTATGATGACATCATCCACATATAAGAGAAAAAAATTTCTATCTTTATTAGTATGATGAAGAAATAAGATAGAATCATACGACCTAGTAGTGTAACCTAAATGACGGATAGTGTACCTAAACTTGGAAAATGAAGTTCACAAAAGTTGTTTATGGCCATGGACTCCACTTTGAGAAAGAGAATTCTTATTTGATTCACTAGAAAGGCTAGGAAGAGGTTTCATATAGACTTCTTCACTTGGATCCCCATTAAGAAATGTATTTTTAAAATCAATCTAAAAATCAAGTTTTTTGCTAGTGACGTTAATAGCTGAGAGGGAACGAACATATGAGATACGAGTCACTAGAAAAAATATCTCTTCATAAACAATCTCAAATTAGTGTGTAAAGCAGTTTATAACAAGATGAGCCTTGTAGTATTCAATAGACCTATTAGAGCATGTCTTGATCTTATAGATCCACTTACAACCAACCATAAATTGACCAAAAGGAAAGGGTATATAGCCCAATTATGATTTTTAGTTAATTAATCAATTTCCTCCATTGCAATCTAACATAAAGGGTCATTGGAGGTCTCACGATATGTTTGGGGATCTTGTAGAGTACTAAGGTTATTATAAAAATGATAGTCAAGTAAATGTGGAAGAAAAGATTTTATTTGGGTTGGGTGGTAAGGTGTGGTGTCTGCTGGAGGATCTTCAGGTATTGCAAGAGCAGGGGACTCAAGTTCAAGGTGACATAGATAATCATCAAGATGTTCACCTTCGACTTGTCTATGAGTAACATTGAAACTAACAAGAGAAGTCAAAAGGATAATAAAATGTATTTGTAGAAGGAATAGAAGATTAATCTTAAAAGATTTAGAAAATAGAAGATGTTGTTATGGATCAACAAGTGAGAATGTTCAACAAAAAATTGGTATTCCCAAAAGATAATATTATGTGAAACATGAAGATGATTGACTAAAATGCAAATCTAAAGGAGTTTCACCATATCCAAGAAAATAACAAAGTCTAGATCAAGGCTCATGTTTGGTGTGCCATGATATTGAAGAAGAACGAAGGGTTCAAATCTAAAGGAGTGAAGATGATGATTGTTAGGAAGGTGACCCAACATACTAAATACATAATCTGATTATGGATGACAATGCTTGGAATGTGAATAATCACATGAGCATCATAAACTACAACTTCACCAAAATGGGGTAGTAACTTTGGTAGAAAGAAGAGGATCACGAAGAGAGTCAAGAATATGACAATGTTTTCTTTCAGCTTGATGATTTTGCTGAGAGGTACCTAAAAAGTTTAGATGATGTATGGTACCATAGGAACGTAACAGAGCTTTAAATTCATATTGAGTATATTCAAGAGTATTATTAGATCAAAATGTTGTGATATGTTTGAAGAATTGTGTTTCAATATTTTTGTCCAAATATGATATATATTGGGAAATTTTCAGAATAAGATTTCATAGAAAAAAGTTAGCTATAACAAAAATAATTATTAATAAAAATAATAAAATATCAAGATCAACCAATACTAATAATAAAAGAAGGTTCTTAGATATCAGAATAAATTAGTTTGAAAATGCTCTTATAAATGAATTTACAATTATTGAAAGGTAAAATTGATTGTCCTCCTAATTGATATGAAGTACAGTCAATTTTGTCTTTAGATACAACCACACAAACCCTTAGAAGCTAATTATAGTACTTGAGAAGATGGTGCATTACCAATATAAGACACCAAAATGTGAGAGATAGTAAAGAAGAAATAATAATAGTTGTAGAAGTAATAGAAATGTGAGTAACATGTGGTAGATGAAGATTGTTCAAAAGAATTATGCACCCAACTCTAGGATTACTTCTACATTTTTTCCTCATCCTCGAATCATGCACAATACACTCAAACTAGTCAAAAAAATAAGGCAATAACCTAATTTAGCAAATCTTTCCACATTGAACAAATTATATGTTAGACTAGGTACATGGAAGACTCCATTAATAGAGAGGTTAGAGGTTGAAACAATACTTAGACTATTCCCATGCATGGTGGAACCATTAGCTATATGAATATTTAGAGGAATTGGTGTTGAGTCAAGTTTAGAGAATAAGGAAGAGTGAGATGTTATTTGATTACAACAATCAGAATCAAAATGCCAAATTTGAGACTTTTTGGGTAGAACTTGGAAAGTTGTGAAAAGAGATGCATTACCATTTAAATAAATAGCCTAATATATGATCTTTTATAGTTTAATAGCATAGAGGTTTATAGTATATCTAGAAGATTGAAACTCAGCTGACATGGAAGCCATCAACAGAGCAAACATAGTGATAGCAATAAAGATAGTAGATTTGTTGTGATGATAACACGTCTCTTCAGTCTGGCCATGATGCTTGAATAATTGCAAAACGCCCTACTGGTTTGCTTTTCATGATTGATAGAGTCAAAAAAATTACCTGATTGCAAAGGTAGCTCTAAGAGTGGAGCAACCTTAGTCGCAAGGTTGAATTTGATAGTCACCACCACATGATCCTCATGTGAATTCAGAATATTTCAATTCCCTCCATTTCTAATTTTTTGGGCAGCTTTGATGATGCAAAATCCACATGAAGATAATTCTTCTTTATCAATTTTTGCTTCTTGTATGAGATTTTGACTTTCTATTTGTAAGAATTAGCAAGAACTCTAACATTGCAAACAAAGAGATGATTTTCTTTTGCCAGAATGATCTTTACAATTTCAAGATAAACAAAGGTCACAAATCTACACATTCTTTTCTACTAATATGGAATTGTAACAAAAATATATATGTAGATTTACCATGAAGCTGTTTTAAACAAATTCATCCTATGAAGCCCGGATTAGCCAAACTTATGCAAATTGGCTTTGCTCATCATGGATGTCTTGGCAATTCTTTTGTTATTAATCTATTGCTGCTAAAAATTCAAGTTCTTGCACTTGAAAGAATAAAATGGAGAAGAAAGGGCAACATCTTTTTTGGATTGGTTTTAAGGTGTGTTGGCCTCACCGGGGCTTTGGCAGTAGGAATCAGAGATCTAGGCACATATCTTAGTAGCCACACCATCATTACTCCGATTCCATGGTAATCATGCATCCAATTTAAGATCTTTTTTTTTTGAGAATTTATCTCTCCCTAATACCATGTTAATAATAAATACTAAATGAATGTGTATTAGTGTCTTTGTAAAGATCAAACATGGGATGCCTTTATATAGGAGGTAGATGTGTGTGGCACATGAATGCTTTTATTGTGTGTGGTAGATAAACTAGTTGGGCGTAAAGCCAAAAGATAATAAATGGCAACAAATATAATGAGATTTTGGGAAGTGTTTCTTTTCCATTAGAGCATGCAAGTATACATAGGGAATCAAATGCAAGAGCTCAAAGAAAGTGGTCTCCATCAACTCAATAGACATAAAGGACCATACTATCTTTTATGCCTTTTTGAGTTTTTTTGGCATTGTATTTTTCTTCCATGGGAATATAATGTTTATCGTTCTAGATTACATGTTATGAGGAATATGTTATCTTCCCCTCCTACTTTAGAACAAAATGGAATAAACAAAATTTTAGGTAATTGATATATGGTCAATAATTATATAAAATTCTATTCATTCAGCTTCTATATGGATTAGAAAAGGAGAATATAAACTTGTACAATTCCTTTGTTTTTGCTTAGTATGTAGATTGTTAGACAGTTGAAGAAAATAGAGAATGACTATAATTCTATTTATTTGTGTATGCCTTTTGGTTTTGTTATGCATTTTTTTTTCAATAATAATCCTCATAATGGTAATGCTAACAACTTATAGACATTATCATTTGAGTTAATAATGAAGGGATAGTAAAAGGCAATTCAATACTAGATGAAACAAAATGATGTTGTACATAAAGAAGATTTTGGCCCAAATAACAAAACATAACTCGAGGATTTGGAATATGATTCTAGTGTAGTGAATACAATTATTGATAAGTAGATTAATCTAGCATTGTGTATGATAAGTAAATTAATCTTTCAACTAATCACATATAATGACCCTTGCCTGCTAGGGCTTGGTTTGGAAGAATCATGAGCTTATAATTTATTTCCATGGGTGTCTCTACTTGTTTACACCCAATCATTCCAATTTTGATTGGAAGAACTAACACATTTTTACTATGAAAGCAAGACTCTGCGTTTAGATCTTACATTCTTACTACCTCAATTCCCAAAAAAATATTTAAGTTTTCCTCAATTTGTACAAGAATCATGCTTAAAAGATAATATTTTATGAAATTATTTTTTTGATGGATTTTGATGAAAAAGAGTGAGATCAACTATAAATTTTGTACAAAAGATAGATTTCATGAAAAGCAAAAATGAAGTATACAAAATAGAAACATAAAATAATGATATTTTCAATGTAACAACATTATTCAAACATGTACATACTTATAAAAAAGTCATGACAAGCCTCTCTTGGCCACAACTCTACAAATTAGTCATGATATATTTTATACATGATGACTATACTACCTTATTGCAATATCTTTCTACTATACAATACATTCATTATGGTTACAATATTATTTTAGAGTTATAGCTATATTTTCTCTAAACACATTTTCACCCATTAACTTATTTTCATGCCATGGTAGCTAATTCTTTTATGGTATGAGAAGTGGTGATGTAGCTTGAGTACTATGACATAATAATTATATAAACAAAATCACATAATGCAAGATAATTTCATAATGCAACATTTTTTGATGTCACACATCATAGTCAAGTAAGCAAATTCTTGAGTCATGGCATCATTTGAGCACCACGAAATCATCATCATCGTGCATACATAATGATGTCATGACTGTCCACAACAACATGATACTATAGAAGCGATTTAATACCATTATTGTCACGACTTTAATCCATTATCATGATATTGAATTCATTAAAAAGAAATAATCTAAAATATGACCTAAGAATATAAAAGATAAAACTTCACTAACTAAAAATAATGGGGAAAAAGATCTTTGGGGGAATTAAAAGATAACTAAGGTAAGAAATTTACCCACAAGCAGGAAAATAACCTCATGCAAAATACATAACAAAGTGAATTGGGTATCAGATCTAAAACCTAGATCATAATGCTGACAACCCTTGGGGATATATGGTTTGGTGAGATGATTCTTAAATATTCTCACTTGAATTCCTATCCAATATTTGGCTAGTTCAGAACTTAGGTTTAGTTTATGTAATTGTGTATGATTGATATGGTTTCTAATGAATAATTATGGTTTTGTTATGTGTTGAATATTGATAGGTATCATTAATTGTTTCTTAGAATGTCAATCTAGGTTTCTACTATTCAATAGATCCAAGTTTGTTGGCTATGGTGGATGGTGATATATAAACCACAAGATATAATGCAAGAGGTGAGTGCCAATAGGAATTAACATCTCTCTAACTTTTATTTTCTTATGACTCCATGTGTAAAATCACTAGGTTAATGTAAGTTCAATTGATGTAAGTAATGTACTAAAAAATTAGAAAACACAAACATTATTATGATAATATCTTTGTATATTATATAGAAGGACTAGCCCAAAAATAATGTTAGGTGTTTCTTAGAATGTCTATCCTAGGGTTCAACCAATCATTGAGAGTTTTGTGTTAGCTATGATAGATGATGATAGGTAAGTTATGGGAAATAAGAAAAGAGATGTAGATCAAAAGGATGTGATAGTCATGAGATCATCTTCTTATTTTTTTTATGAGTTGAATTACTATTGTGACATAAGTTTATTTGATGTGAGTATGAGGCAAATGAAAGTGAAAACACATATATCATTATGATCACATTATAGTATATCATCTAAGATAATTGAGGTAATATAATAATGACATAGTCAAATAAATCTTCAAGGGTTGTTGGTATACTGCCCTAAAAAGAGTAGGAATTATGAGGTTGCAAATGGAAACATAAATGTGAGCTTTAGTGGATGGTGATAGGTATATAGAAGACATAACCATAAGAAGATTATTTATGGTGGTGAAAACACATGATTGATAAACTCTTGAGAACTAACAATGCAATAAGAGATCCCACATCTTTCTACCCTTTATTCAAAAAATATGTGTGACATTCACATGGCACCGAGAGAAAACATCATCATACATAATAAAAAAACTAATTCTAGAATCTAAATATTTGTGCAATAAATTGATACTATGTGGGATGGATAAACACTAATGTTGTAGCTAAGAGGAAGATGATATGAAGCTAAAAGTATTCATAATGTGAAGGGAACGTGGAGTTTAAGAAAGCATCGACTTGAATACCACTTAATTTCAATTACGTAAAGCAAAATGTTTCATAGATAAGGGGTAGAATTATATGATCACTACCATAACAAAGAAGAGTTCCATGAGCAAAATAATATTTTGAAAGATATTCTTATCATTCCATTAGATAATCAAGAAGCATAATTTATTGATTTTGTACGGACATTTTGAAAGGAGAAACATTATTTTCATGAAAGATTTATACCCGAACCTCGAAGAATGCAAAAGAAGTGATATTTTGTATGAGGAGTCTGAATTTGATAGAGATTTTATCAACAAAACCTTGCAATTAAAAAGGACTTGCATAGTGCAACTTTGAAAAACCTAAAAATGTAACCTAACAACAGGATGATCGCTAAAACTTTGATGGATTGTAAACGAAAATGGAAAGGATCACTGAAAAGTCTTCATGGATACATACCAAGAGGAGAGATGACTGAAGAGAGCAACATTTGACTATATTTCTTATGTTTAGTCTTGAAGCTTACTCTCCATCTTTCTACCATAAACTAACATAGGACAATCTTACTATTTACTCTATTGAAAGGATATATAATGAAATTTGAGAATATTTTGGAGAAATGTATCCTCAATTATCATGGAGGGGGATTCTTGGGTCAAATTATTCACTCATCCCTCATTATAATATTATGTCATGCTGAATGAGTCCTGACCCATGAAGATAATGATACATTATGCCAACGAGTATCCTCCTACCATTGGCTGGTGTAAACAAAGAATTTGAAGGAACTTAAAAAAAATTAATTCCTCAAGGAGAACAACCAGCTAATGATGGGAAAAGAGTGCCAAACTTCATTGAAGTTGAAAACCTGAAACTGAAAAATATGAAGATGAAATTGGTGAGAATTCAGAGGAAGAATCACCCCCAATGATAAGAAACAAAAGGGGGTGGGGGTAAAAGACTTGGAAGAAGTCAACACTTTACTAACAAAAATAAAATTAGAGGCTAATGAAAGAGAAACCTAATTGAAAGGAGAGCTAAAAAATACGCACAAATAATTTATAGAAGAGCTAGAAGGCAGAAATAACCAATGTGAAGCATACGTGAAGAAAAAGAAAGAGTATGACAAACAAAAAGTTGAGAAAAATGATGCATTATAGAAAGTTTATTTGGATGCAAATGAAAAATGTTGTGTCCTACCAAAAGAAATTTGAAAAATAAGTTATGAATACCTTAAAAGATACTATGAAAAGAAAATAAAAAGGATAATGAGGAGTGTTGAATCTTTTGGCACACTCTACACTTCCATCTCTAATGAGTGGGCATGTATGATTTATAAAAGAGATTAAGAAATTAAGGCTTCCACAAACTTTTGGGAGAAACTGTGGATTGAACATTTGAAATTGTGTAATGTAAACTAGAAAATTATGTATTATGCCCAAAAGGTATTTTAGGAGACCCTCAAATCAATCTAAAAGAGGTAAAATGATCTATGTAGAATCATCTCCAAGATGATGGAGTGGTTAGTGAGCAACAAGAGAGATACAAGTAATCCATTTGTGTCCATGCCATGATTTGAGTTGCTTAAGGCCTAATTTTCACAAGGAGTTCAATGTGAAGAAGTGAGCCGACATTTTCTTCTCCTCTACGATATTTTATCATATTTTTGATTGCCATTTTTCTAAAAAAAAAGAGCATCTAGAAGAGAGAGAGATTCTTTGTTCAAGCATGAGCAAATATTTAATTAAGTGATTTGTTTGACACTCAAATTACCAAGTTTTAATCATTATGTTTGGCCTTTTTTATGATGTATTTATACCATAATTTTGCTAAAAAGAAAAGTATTTCGTAAAATTGTGCTTTTGATGAGGCTCGATGAAAAGTAGTGAAACCAACTATAAATTTGGTACAAAAGATAGGCTTGGTTGAAAGAAGAACTGGAGCACAGAAGAGTAAGATGAAATAATGACATTTTTTATATTATGACATTTTTTATACTAGTACATACTTAATAAGTAGTCACAACAAATCTCTTTTGGCTATGACTCTATAAATTAGTTGTGATATTTATTATGTAATGACTCTACCACCTAGTTGCAATATTTTTTATTGTACAATAAATTCTTCATGAATGTAACATTATTTTGGAGTCACTTCTACATTTTGAGTTTGACCATCATATTATTTTCAAGTCATGGTATATTTTTAGTGCTATAACATAATCGTTATGGAACCAAAATCACATATTGCAAGGTAATTTTATACAATGACATTTTTTGATGATGCGTCATCGTACTTTATTAAAAAAATTCTTGAATCACGATATCATTTAAGTACTATGACATTGTCCTCATGTATATATAATGATGTCATGATATTTTTCATGATATTCAGGATGCGATGATACAAAAGAGATTTGATGTCATTTAGTATCAAGACTTTAACTCAATATCATGACATTGAACTCAATAAAAAGCTACAATCAAGGATGAGACCCAAAGATATAAAAGCTAGACTTAATGAATAAAATAGAATAGGGAGAGAGATTTTCAAATGAATTCAGTGACAACTAAGGTACCAACCCCACCCTTGATTAGGAACCTGAGGTTAGTTTATGTAATTGTGTATGATGATGTAATTTTTAATGAATATCATAGTTTTGTTATGTACTAAATGATGATGGATATAGTTATTTCTTAGCACTTTCATCTAAGGTTCCACCATTGATGGATCCAATTGTATTGGAAATGGCTATGATGGATATTGATAGGAAATCCATTGGACACAATAGAAAAGACAAGCATCAACAACAAGTGATATCTTTATGACCATCATCCTCTTGTGATGGCTTTATGTGTGAAATTATTCAATCACTAGGTTGACATAAGTTTAATTCATATGAGTATGATACTAAAAAAGTATAATAATAAAACATAATTATGACCATATTGTTGTATAATCTTTAGAAGGACTAGCCCAAAAATGATATGGGAGTTTCTTAGAACATCTTGCCTAAGATTTCACTAATTCTTGGTTATGTATTGGCTATAATATATGATGATAAGTAATTCATAAGATACATGCAAAAAAATGTGCATTGACATAAAGTGACAACCCAGTGATAATCTTTTTCTTGTGTGGCCTACATGTGTGTGATTATTAGGGTAATATTAGTTTAATTAATACAAGTATGACACTAACATAGTTGAAAGAAAAAAATACTTTTATGATCATATCATTATATGTCATCTAGAATAATTTATATCATAGATTAAAGATGCACATTCAAAGCAATCATATATATATATATATGTATCTTTGGTAGATGATATCTAAATATGTAGCTTTGGTAGATGATAACATATATATCAAAGGCACAATAACAAGATGACCATCAATTGTGGCGACAACTCAAGGTTTATAATCTATTGAATGCTAACAAGGTGATGAGAGATCCCATATTCTATCCTCTTACCTTTCAACTAACAAATAGTTATGGCATTGTCATAATACCTAGAGAAAATACATCCAAATTCTAAAATCTATGTATCCATCCAAGACTTAGTTTTATTTTCTCAACTTGAGTAGTCAGTTAATTCACCACAACTCAACCAAAGTGTCAGAATAATCCCTATGGAATTGATATATAGACTTATATTTATTTTATTAGTTATAAGAATCATATATTTGTAGAGTTATATTGGGCACACACACATACCTAATGAGCTTTTAGTGTAGTGTTGAGAACCATCAAGTGTTTTGAATCATAGTAAAATTACCACAATCATATCCTACCAAGACCATATCATCCAAATACACAATTAAAGTTACTACTTTGTCTTCTTTGTGTTTTATAAACAAAGGGTAATTTGAGTTACTTCACTTATATCCATACTTAATCACTTTATCCAAAAATCTCACAAATCATGCTTTAGGTGACTATTTCAGCCTGTACTATGGCTTCTTCAGTTTACAAACTTCACATTTACACAAAGAACCATTTTAACTCTAGGTGGTAGCTCCATGTAGACATCTTCTAAATCTCCATTGAGGAAATATATGTAACATCAAATTGTTTTAGAGGCTAGTCTCAATTTGCTGTTATAAATATAAGAATGTAAATTATATTGCACCGATACAAAAATATCCTAATTGTCTACTCCATACCTTTTAGTATATCCCTTCCCAACTTGTTGGGCATTAAATAAGAATTTAAATTTTGGATCATATAAATGCAACTTGCACATTAATAGGAATAGAAATTCTAGATAGTTGATTAACAATAAATGCATGCAATTTAGTCAACCTATGAGAGAACATGTTACTTGTAGTTGTTAATTGGGTATTTGGTCTTGGCTTCATGATCATGTTCAAATTGTTTTTTTAACTCCCCTATTCAATCTTTGTGGATATCTTGGAGTTATATTTCCTACATGAATATATGTTTCATTAGACACTTCTTCATTATGTTTTGGGAATAGATACCCTCCTAAATAATAAAAGAGTATTCATCATCCAATCTAAGTATATACAAATTATCTTATGAAAGATTGGAATAAATAATTATGAACGAGTCTCCATCCCACTGAATGCAAGCAAAAAACTCAAGTCTACTAGTGAAAGATTGATGGATGAAAACTTGTACAAGAGCTTAGTTGAAAGTCTTATGTATGCTTCAACTTCTATACCAATCATAGTCTATGTGGTAAACATATTGTCATAGCTTATGCATTTTCTAAATCATTGGTACATTCAGTAGCCAAAATAGTTTTTTAATATCTTAAAGGATCTTACTCCTTAGTTAAGATACTTCAAAACTATGGATATAAATTTATTTGACCACTATGATAGTGACTAAAGAGGCTATCCCAATGACTATAGAATAGATGGGTATGTTTTCTTTATTGGCACCACATTTGTATCTTGGACTTTAAAAAAACAACTCATTGTGGTTGTGTCTACAGTTAAAGCAAAATATATTTCTGCTTCTCTAACTACTTCACAATCAATCTAGTTAAGAAGGCTACTTGTTGGCATGAATGAGGATGAGCTCGAGGTCACAAATATCTTATTGTGATAACAAGTTAACCATAATCATTGCCAAATATGTTTTTCATTGTCGAACAAACACACATAGTATTGGAATTTTACTTTATCCAAGTAATATAAAGCAAAGAAATCTCACTCTCATATTGCATTACTAAAACTCAAATTAATGATATACTAAAAAAGATCTTATCTAAGAAGCACACAGTTATTTAAGAGACTTGTTTGGGCTAAAAGCTTAAATTGATGGTATACTAACAAAGCTCAAAAACACCTTTTTTTTTTATTTTTGTTATTATTTCATTTTTTCTTTTATTTTACTTTGTTTCTTTTACCACTGTTTTAGTAAAACATCTATTAAATGTATCTTTAAAATCATACTGAGCGACCCGGGTTTTTTTTATCATTCAATACACAATATACAACTTTATGTATCTCTCTCACTCTATTTTGTTGAAAAGAAGAGTTCAAAAAATACTCTCCCATTTTCAACATTTTCGTCCGCCAATATTTAGGGGCTGACGATTTATGTTTTTCGTCCTCCAATATGTGTTTCTTTCACCAATATATGAGTAAGACCGAGTGATCTGCATATAACAAACACGGAAACTTAACAATGATTAATGTTCCTTCAAGAATTGTTTCGAGCAAAAACTAGAAAGCTTAGCCATGAGAATCCGAACACGACTGATATGGCAAACCGTACTTAAAAAGAAAGTGGAAATTATCACTAAGAACATCGAGGTTATAAGGATGTAGCTACATGAAAGAAGAAGAAACTGTCTGTATACACACTTGCACAGAGTTTACTCAAGAGAGAGGATAAATTCAAAATGACTAATTAAATAGTTAAACATGTAATGTTTTGGAGATTTTTTTTCTTAATTTTTTTCAAAAAAAGGAATCAAGACATAAATATTTTTGTTTTGGGGACAGTAAAAACATAATTTTCCATTTTTTTTGCATACACATTTATCATACCGATGTCACCATATTAAATTGCATGTGAACCACTTACCCAAGCATGCGCATCCTAAGAGCCAAGAGGGCATGCGAGCAAAAATTCTTTTATTACGAC
The DNA here is from genome assembly GCA_029783825.1 of Sapria himalayana. Classification (NCBI taxonomy): domain Eukaryota; kingdom Viridiplantae; phylum Streptophyta; class Magnoliopsida; order Malpighiales; family Rafflesiaceae; genus Sapria; species Sapria himalayana. Next base: position 10,757,236 of record JAREIK010000088.1, read on the forward strand.
ACAATTCTGATGTAATTATAAATAAAGATTTGAAACAGATTTCCCACTGGGAAAGACAATATGAACTGCTTTCTACAGATACTCCTCTGCATGAGCATCAACGCCTCACTCGCCTGGGTTATATTTATCCTGCTTTGCCATTTGCATGGTTTCCAGACCATCTTCTTTTACACTCAGGGTTTTGCATAAAATTCTACTACCCTCATTCAACATAAATTCCGTTTTTTTTTGTATACCGTACGTCAGTGGATAATGATTCAAGCTATTGATTTCTTTGTGAGCAGGAAAGAAATGCTCCAAGAAACCAAAGGGAAAAGGCAAAGAAAAGGAGCACCAGAACCAACGACGAGACACTGCAGGAGCATTGGAAGCGACACCAATAGATGCATCCTCTCGACAAGAAAAGCAAACAACATCCAAGACAGCATCAAGTAAAAATAAAGCCAAATTAATAGAGGGGGAGGGGCAAGGAACAACTACCAGAAAATCTGCTCAAAAAACAGAAACAAGGAAAGCCCCATCCGAATCATCACAGACCAATACACCATCATCAAGCAAATCACCTACAAACTCTTCATTGTACGAGTCAGTACCAGCAACATCATTCAGTCAGTTGCTATTACCACCAAAAAAGACTCCGAGGGGTAGTTCACCATCAAGGAGGGATAATTCGCCATCAAACAAGGTTTCGGTGGACAATTCTCCACTGAGTGAGGTATCTTCCAGCAAAGAACCACCTTGTAGTAAGTCGCGACTGGCCAAAACCTTGTCCACAATAACACCAACCGCTGGTTCATCCCCTTGGAAAGTCCCCACTCAATCAACCTTGATCAGGCGATGCCCAGATAAATCAGCACCGCCAACTGACTATAATCAAGATTTTTGGTCAATTAATTCTCAAAAAAATGGAGCGCTCAAAGAACCATGGACGGGGCACACTCCAGAGGAATGTAGGCAAAATTATGGAACTTGCAGGGAAGGAACCACGGACGGATATCAGGAGGGAATTACTAGTGGATTGTTTGGTACAGATTGCAGCAATATTTTCACAAGCACGGTTGGTTTATGTGTTGCAGAAGAGCAAGATGGAGAATATGAATATCCTCCATCTATTTCTGATCAGCTGGATCATCCAAGCTATAAGATCTATAATGAAAATTTGATCAATGACATTAGTAATATTAATGGCCAGATTGAATTTCAGCAGAGAGCGTACGAATGGATGACCTGTCCATATTATGGGACACATCATCCCACATGAATAGTGATCAATGGTAGATAATCATCATTCACAACCCTGCAAAGCCGGATGGCAAAAATTGAAAAAATATTAACTTCAAGTCATTTCAATGGAGAGCCAATATCAACAATGCGTATGCTCAAGATTTAAAGTTGGTGATTGCACGCCCCAAATAAATGTGGTTCAAGTAAAGCCCGTATAAAATATATAACCATGCCTATGTTGTACATGGTGAGCACTTTTAAAAATTGTAGTGAACCATAAATGTTCTTCCGTGGCAGTATTTTCTAATTACAAGGCTGCATTCATTTTCATATCATGTACTACCCAATAGGGATAATTAGTTGTTTGATTTAGTAATTCTCTAAGTTTGCATTATTCAAATATATTAAAATGTGTTTAGATGTCATACGTTTATATTTAGTTTGTAACCTCCTTAGTTTGTAGGATTTTCAACCATTCTTGATTTTTGTTGGATTGTATTGTATTATAAACATATAATATACAAGAATTTATGATAATATGCATAAGGAACGAGAATTGAAGGGAAAAGATGAACAATCACAAGAGCAGAGAGACAACCTCGAAGAAAATTAATAAAAAATGTTACATATATCCTATTTATAAATATTCATGTCTTATATACAAAGATATTATTGTATGGTAAATGTAATAATTAAACATTATGTCAAAATGGTGTGACAATGTATAAACATGCTCTATTTTAATCATAATAGGGCCATTTGAATTTTGGCCAATATTTTAGTGTGCATTTGAGTATTTCTTTGAACAGGGTCCATTTTCATTGAACTAAATCGAAAACCTTGTCTACATTCTCTCCTATTTGATGAAATGAGAGATAATTCAGTATTTTGTGAAAGTGTATATGCTTCTCCTTTGCTAAGGGTTTTGTAAATATATTTACAACTTGATCATCATACCTACAAAAGAAACCAATTATACTTCATTATTTTTATGGGATCCTTAATAAAATGATATTTCAATCCAATATATTTAGTTTGATTATGCAACACAGTATCCTTAGCAATGACAATATTGATTGTCAACATAATATCGTATTAGGTTCACTTGTTGCTTCATTCAGATCAGTTAATAGTTTCGTTGACTATAAAACAATATGTGAAGTGGCTACTAAGGCATACACATATTATGCTTCAACAGTAGACATGGAAACATTTCATTTTTTTTTTAGATATCTAAGAAATAACAATAATTCCTAAAGAAAATACATATCTAGAGGTGCCTTTGTAGTTCTCTTGACATCATTCCTAGTCATTATCACAATATCTAACTATTTTGATATCTTTAGTTTGAGATATCTCAATACTCTTTTTTGTAGCACAAAAATATAAATAATTTGGTGAGTGTATGAATCTCGACAATAAATTTACTATATAAACAATGTCAGATCAAGAAACCAAATCATATAATAAGCTTTCTATACGACTTCTATATTGATTTTCATTAATTGATTTACCTTGAATAGATGATAGTTTTTGGTTAGTTATTAAGAGTGTTGAAACTAGTCTATAATTTTCCAACCCAAACTTTCTTTAAATGGAAAGTATAATTTTGGATTGATTTATAACCACTCTAGTTGAGTCTTTGAGTATCTCCGGGACTAAGAAATGATTGAGAGATCCCATGTTTGACATCTCATATTTTTTAATCATGTCATTCTTAGATAATTTTATCATTTTAATCTTATTGCCAGTGAAAATGATATCAATTAAGATAGAAAAAATCATTATACCAGAATTGTAAGTTTTATTAATGTATAATGTGGGATCATTCATGCTTTTGTTAAAACCTTTATTCAATAAATATGAGTTGATTTGATTACATCAAGCATCAGGTGCTTGTTTCAACTCATAATGATTCTAATTTAATTTATAAATCTAGTGTTTAAGATCATTTTTTAATGAATCTAGGGGTTGGTCAATATTAATCTCTTCCTTTAAAACATTATTCAAGAAGTCCAACTTAATGTCTAGTTGAAATAGAGGCCAACTACTCTGTCTAGCAAGATCAACTATAAGTCTCATTATTTCCAAGAGAGATCATGGGGCAAAGGTTTCAAAGTAATCGAACTCAACATTTTAGGAGTAGCCTTTGGCCATCAATTAGACTTTTTGTATGAATTTATCACTATTGGTTAAGTCTTTGATTTTAAAAAGTCATTTAACCCCTATATTGTATTTATTTTGTGGTAAGTCCACTAGTGTCCATATCACTATAACAAAACAGCAAATTAATGATGCTTTATATCTTGACGCTTTCAGAAAATGTCATTATACTATTTGTAATTAGACATTTAATGACACTTTTCCAAAAGCGTCATTATTTGGAAAATGTATTAAGTTTTTATCACACTTACTAAAGTGTCATTGTTACTATAACAAAACTTAAAATTAATGACGCTTTATATTTTGACGCTTTTATAAAATGTCATTATTATATTTGTAAGTAGACATTTAATGACACTTACTAGATGTGTCATTGTTAAGACTAATAGATTAGGAAAATTTATTACCTCCTTAAAAATTTCCAAGGAATAAGGGGCTGAAAATTAAAAACCTTGTCACTTTTATTAGTGTCGTGGATGTGAAAAATTTAATTTTGAATTTATTGATTTGTAACTAATTTCTTATTTATTTTTTTTTAAATAATTAATAATATTTTTATTTTTACTCTATAATAATAAAAAAATTATCAAATTTTAGTTGAAAATTATTTATTAAAAATAAACAGAAACTTATGATAAAATTTAAAAATATCTAAATATTTTTACATTCAAAATTGAGTTTTTTATTTATAAAATAAGTAATAATATTTAATTTTAAAATTAATTTGTTAATATTTAATTTATCCCTAAGAGAAATAAAAATATAATGAAAATATAGGGTGATTTAATAAAATTATGTGATTAATTTAATATTATTTTTAACTTAATTTAATATAATGAAGAATCGATCGCTAGAAAGACTTGCACGTCTTCTTCATCACGTTCGGCCATTTCCAACAGCTCGGCTTCAAGCTCGTGTCTCCGATATTATTGGCCATATTTGTAGCAACCTGTAAGTTTCCTCATTAAGTTTCTAATTGTATCTTCTCTTCCATACATTTAATTTTTATCAAAAAATAACGCATTGAATCACTAGAATTGACGAGGTTAACTTATTAGCAATCATAAGTTGTCAGCATACTTAGGCCATTACATGAATCACTACCACATCTCAACATTGTTTTGGTTACATTCTTGTCAGTATAACTTCAAATAAAACACCATTAACTACCTACTCTTTACCCATTTCAGTTGTTGACTTATACTTAGTCTTTTCCTTATTTTTCTCTTAAGTTGTAGTAGTTTATTTTGTAAAGTCGGTGGGGGTGTTCTCCCACATAGTGGGGTGTTTTTCAATTTATCTTTAATGCCTATTTGAAGGCTAATTGGGTCATGAATGTAACAGATAGAAAAGAGCAAGCTCCATATTTTCTGCTCACCAACTGCTCGACAAAATTTTTCTTCCATAATTATCTTGTTTCTCTAAGCATCTAATATCTTGATTCTCTAAGTATTCACGGAACATCTTTATATTATATATTGTGATAATTTTTTCAGGGAATTTGGATGAGATGGTGAGCGATAGGGTTTTGTATGATATTTTAATTCAAGCTGGGAGAATTCTGAAGTTGCACTTTGCCGGGATAAGAAGAGTGACAAATTCAAAGGATATGTTTTTGCAGAATATGAAACTCGTAAGATTGCAGACTATGCTGTCAAACTTTTCTCTGGTCTAGTGGTTATCTATGATCGTACCCTAAAGTTTACGGTGTGTCCATTATTTTTTACAAGCATTTGACTGTATGTGAATTTATCTCTTCTACTGGATCCAATTGTTGTACTTCCTGCAGTTTCTCCTACTGCCCATTGGACATGATTTTTCCTGTTATGAATTAAACTAGCAAAACTCTTTTTTGTGCAGATTTCTGGGCAATATAAACTGCAGAACGTCTATAATGTGATTGTTTCTCCCCCAAATTCATCTGGAATGCATATGCATTATCCTTTGCTACTGAGTGGAAGTGAAAACTCACTTCAATCCAAGCGATTGTTTGGGTCATGTAGGGGATCGTCCTATTCTTCTCCCCATTGTTATTCAGGAGGTACTATACTTCTAGAACTTTCATGAGTTGTGATTCCTTTCTGGATCTATTTTCTTCAGCGTCTCTTGTGTTGTATACTTTTTGATTTTATTCAGTTCCATCCTTCCCTAATAGCATGAACCACCCCAATGCATATGGGTCACCTTTCTCTGGCATTTCTTATGATTTGGGTCAGAGACTTTCTGGGTTGCCACTTGGGTATGGCGGCCAGTTAAGGTCCGGAAGCTATGATAGGAGTAGCAGTAGACCATACCCATCCTATTGGTAATCTTTAAAAGTTTTTATTTTTAAGCTTCAAATGCATCAAGTAGATGTTTGTCTCTGTGTATAAGAAGCCTGGTATGTAGCATGTTTGGAGTGTGCTGTGAAACTTTAATTATTTGTGTATTTTTTGTAGACTCTGCAATGTTGTTTATTAAGTTTAGTAGCTTCACTTAGTGGATACCTCCTGATTTACTGTTTCTGAAAACTTCATCATTCCAAGTACCCTTTTCCTTAACATTGTCTTATCTTTCCTAGCTTAGCATTTTATTTGACAATACCTTGTTTGTTCATGGAAAATTACTGTCATGATGAAGTAAAAACTGCTAGAATAGTTTTTTTTCACCCTTTACCCAATCTCCCTTACCAACCTCAGGGTAGATGTAATGACAAATTTGTATACATTAGTGATGGTTTAAACACATCTAAAAAACTACTAGAATAGTTAGTTTCAAGAAAAAAATGTATGCTTTGATGATTAAATTGTAGTATTAGATGTTGATAATGGAGGGATGATGGAGTGGCCCTTATTCGTTGAGTATCTGTAACATAGCTTAATCCAACTTACTAGCCGTCTAGACTAAATTTGGTTCAAGTCTTATTTTTGACATGGGTCATGTTGGGTCTTGGGGTGGTGCTTATGAGACTGTGATTTGAGCATACATGATAGCTACAAAAAATGTCATGGGTTGGGTGTGATAAGGGTGGGCATGTGATTTGCCTTCTGACACATGACTCACCTTGAATCCTGCTTTCTTTAATCCAACAACTATGCAACCATTCCATTGAATGTTGTAAGTGGGTGGAATCCAACATTAGATTTTGTTTGGTTTGGTAAAAAAATTATACAATTCTCCTAAAATTAGTTGTTAAGGTTAGAACACTAGCTTAGATAAAATAAAAAGTAAGCTGAAAACTATTTAAGATTTATATAAAAATGTATAATGACTAATTTATAATTTGGATATAAATTATAATAATAGTTTTTATATATTCATTATAATATTAATTTATTAATATAATTTATAAAATAATATCCTATTTTATTATATCTTTTCTTTAGAGAAAATTAAATATTTTAAAAATAAATATATTTATAACTACATAAATAGTAAAAATGTATGATTTTTAAGAATAAAAAAATAGAGATATATTATATATTTCATCTCCTAAAATAGAGATATAAATAAAAAAAAATTTAAAATTTTATATACAAATATTTTTGAGTTGTGATCTATTTGAGTCGAGTTACTAGTTTGTCGACTAAACTAGTTAACATTTTTAGTCATGCTCGAACTCGAATTGATCTTTCACGAGTTGAGTTTTGATCAAATTTTAATTGAGTTGAGTCCGAGTAGCTTGTGAGTTGTCTCGTCTCATTAGCACCTAAAGTTATAACCACAAATTAACTAATTGATTGATAATATTTCAAAATGTGAATCTATTCCATAATGGAACATGATAATATTTTGGGTGGCTAAATATGTTTTTCTTGATTACTCTAATATTTATTAATGATTTTTGATTCATTGAATATTCTTGAGTGTTAATTTTTTTCTAAGTACCACAATAAGATGGTGACTGTCAAATTGTTATTTATCCCATAATTTTCATAGAGAAGGTTTTTGGACAGTCATTTAATACCTTCCTCATGAAAGAAGATATGGATATCATAATATCATCAACAGAGGTATCATCTAATTGCCTTATGTTCTATATATGGTAAGAAAAACATTTAATATGTTTTTCATATATTTTAACTATCTTATTTATGCTTTAATTTTTCATAATGAGAATTGTATTTAATATTAGTTAAATTAAAATATTAAAAATTTTAAATATTGTGTGAAATTAAAGCAGACACTTGCATACAAAGATGGTTGATGCTAAAGAGGCAGAGTGATTTATTTTTGTAAATCCAACCCTGGTTTCCAAAGCTGGATTGGGAGAAGCAAGCAAGAAAAATAGGTCAAGTATTATAGCTAATCGGTTGATGAATGCAACTAATGCAGATTTTGTTTTTATTCCATATAACCCAGGGTAAGTTATTTAACATAAGTAAGATTATAAGTATGTATATTTATCAAATTATAAATGTTATGTTGTTACACTAATGTTAATTTTGTAGTTGTCATTGGGTATTGGTGGTACTTGACATAATGACTTTGATCATCTATTACCTTGATTCCTTGCATCATCAACCTTCAGATGATCTTAAAGACATTGTTAATATGTAAGTTTTTCCCTTCTTATTATAGAATGAAGAATTTATTGGTAACAAAATTTTTTTTTCTTAATGCAGGACTCAAAGAAATCTTCACTTTAAAAAACATACCTCATCAAAAATTTTATGCCATAATTGATAAATCTCCTGCTTTATATTTTATCCATTACTACTAACTCTATTTTTGTTGTTGTTAAATTTGTTTAATCGTATATGTCAATTGTTATATAAATTATTTTTATGATACGTTGTTATCATTCCTGTTTTTTTTTACAATGCTCTATAATATATTTTTTTCTGCAAGTGTAAGTATTTATTGTTCATCTTTTTGTATGCAGGTTAACTTATTTGGAAATTAACTCTCAACTTTGTCTGGCTAGCAGGAACCAATTTTATGGAGATAAGGCACAATTGGGTTGCATATATAAAAAATTTTGAATTGAATTTAAGAAATGAATGTTGAAATTGTGTTATAATTTTTTTTTTGATTTGTACGAAGTCTGAGTTCCCCATTGTACTTGAAAACTGTATTCTTGGTATGGATTGTAAAGAATATTGTTCTTATGTGCATGCAGTATTACAATAATAGGTGAAAATATATTTACAATAATTATTAAATTTAAATTTATTTAAATCATTATCTTCCTTGACGCTTTTACTAAGTGTCATAGTATTAAAAAAATTTATGATAACTACAACATATAATGACATTTTTTTTTGCAGTGTCATTGAATCATGCCTTGACGCTAAAATAAAGCGTCATTGTTAATAAAAATGACACTTTATTTTAGCATCAATGTATGATTCAACGACACTGCAAAAAAACGTCATTATATGTATAGACTTTTTATGTCACGCTAGCGGATGATGCTATCGATAAGCGACATTATGTATATATAATGACACTTTTTATGCATCATTGATTATGGTTTTTGTTGTAGTGTATATTATTTTTATTATAGTATCTATTTCTTTCTTCATGGCTTATATCCAAACTTAGTATTGTACAGTCTCTTCAAAGTTGAACGGTTCTACTAAAAAGTAGTTACACAATTGACAAGTATCATCTAGAGGTCTATATTTGATAGGTATGTCTAATATAGTTTCAAAAGTATCCAAACCATTTTTAGGAACTAAATTAGATTCAAAGAGAATAAAGACATACTTGTGTTGACCATAAGCTTTAGTGTTTACCACTAGCATTACCTGTTCATTATAATTATCTTCTATAAATGGATATTGTTGATTTGTAATTTGCTTGTTATCTTCCCATCCTGCTTCCTCATCAAATAGCACATCCCTACTTATTAAGAGGATATTTGTTTCTGATGAATATAGTATATACCTCTTGGAGTGAATGTTGTATCCAACCATTATATATATTTGAGACTTGTATTATCTAATTTCTTTCATCTTTGTTTTGAGATTTGAGAGTAACAAATACTCCCAAAAACACTTAAGTGACATACACTTATTTTTCTCCCACTGCATGCTTGTATTTTAGTGAGGTTATGTAGTGCAAAAGTGGAGCATATATTCAGCAAGTAAGCAGCATTGTTTATTATATTTGCCCAAAAATACATAGACATATTTTTCTCAAAAATAAATGTCCTTGTCAACTTTCCTAAAGTTCTATTTGTTTTCTTTCTACGACACCATTTTATTGTGGTGAATATGATATGGTAAGGTATTGCTGAATTTATTTAATGTCATAGAAGTTGATAAACTTATAGTAAAGAAACTTATTCATCTATTAGTTATAAAGTTTTTCTCACATCAAATGCTTTTCTAAAGTTCCCTAAAGTTCCTAGACTATCTTTCTATTATGTATACAGTTTTTCTTTCAAATAAATCAAATGCTTAAGATTTGTGTCATAAAATATACTCACATCATCCAAGTGCAATCATCGAAAGAGACATGAAGTAATTATAGTTTTCCATCAAATGGACAAACATTGGTCTACAACTGTCTAAATGAATTAATTAAAGTGATGTGGATGATTTCCAAGCAACCTCTTTTGGAAAGAGTTGTCTAGATTCTTTGCCCAAGGCACACTTTTCATAGATGGTGGTGAACTTACCAAGGCTAGAGGATAGACCACTTATCAATTTCTTTTGAGTAAGAACTTTTAAGCTTTTGTAATTTATGTGTTCTATATGTTTATGCCATAAATTAGTTTTTTAAATGGTATGCATCGGTAGAGAAATTTTTATATTGTTATTAAGAGTTAAAGAAAAGCTTTTGCATCTAGAGATTTTCATTATCTAGAGAGTATCTTTCAACTCTTCATCATATATGGTTCATTAATTTTTTTCAAATACTATATTGTACCCATTTTGCATGAATCATCCCACACTTAGGATGTTTTAGTCCAACTCAATGATGAATGACATATGAGGTTGCTAATAATTATCAATGATCTTTTATCAATGCTTTCTTATTAATGATTTTTTCTCTAATGGAAGTGGAAACTCTGACATTGCTTTTTTACTTTTATAATGTATATCTTAGAGCCTATTTGATAAAAATAAAAAAATTAAGTGCTGAAAAATAAGTACTGAAAAATTAAAGCTGAATTTTATAAGCATTGAATTTGTATTGAAAAATTATTTGATAAATTACTATTAATTGAAAGGTGAATATAAATATATTGTTTGATAACTATAAATACTAAATACTGAAAATGATATATTTTACATATTTACCCATATTAGCACTGTATTACATATTATCCAACATAAATAGAATTTCTAATGAATTTTTTTTTCACTATAATTATTAATTTTTAAAAAAATAATATTCCTAAAATATATCCATAAATAAATTATAAATCCAAAAAGAAATAAAAATATTTAAAAAATAACCAATAAAATCTAAACTCTTTAAAACTATCCAAAATTTTAATATAAAAATAAAAATTAATGAATAACTAGTTGATTTGTTATCTCATCTCTTAAATTAATCATGAAAGAGGGTTAGGATTTTAGTTTGTGGTGGCGAAGAAAGGAGGAGGAGAAGACAGATTCACAAACTGAAATGTAGTGTGAATGAGAGAACAAAAAAGAAATGAGAAAAAAATGACAAGATGGTAATTTTTTTAAAAAAAATTGTTGACAATTTTAGTCTTCAACATTAAGTAGGTCTCTACCTACTTAAAATTTTCAATGAATTTTCACTTAAAATTTAAAATTTTCAGCTCCCAACATTTTTTTATCAAATGCACTTAAAATTTCAAATTATTGAAAATTTTAATTTTCAATGGTTTGAAAATTTTAAGTCTGTTATCAAACAACCCCTTAACCTATAGTCCTTGGACAAATATCCACACCTTTTATAATTAAGCACTAATTCTTGAACTTGAACCAAGTCCATTTCTATATGATTATTCTTCTTATACACATTATATGTGTAATAGAAAAGTCTTATAAAAGCATTGGTTTTTATAGCACGGATAAGGTTTCTGTTCTTACCTCTTGGTTTGTTTTGATTCACATACCGAGTTGTACTTTGTGCGTAGTGTTGTGTATCATTTACATTGATCTCCTTTTACTTCATGAGTGTGTGGAATCCACTTAATTTGTAGAGCTGCCTCAATAGTTGGGTTTGTTCTTTTGAGTAGTCGTTGTTCATATGATTTTAATGAGCTAAATACCTGTTACACATTTAGCTCAGAGAGATCTTTAGTTTCTTTAATAAATGCAACTATGAGATCAAATTTATCAAGCATACTTATGAGTAGTTTTTCAACCAACCTAATTTTATAGATATCTTAACCATGTATTTTGAGTTCATTTACTACATCAATGAACAAGGTAGAAAAATTATTAAGAGAACATAAATCTTTCATTTTTAGATTCTCAAAATCCATTCTCAAGGATTGTAGCTTAATTCCTCAAGTTTTTTTATCCCCTTAAAATTATTTTTGAGGTAAATTATAAAGATCTTAAACCTTATTTTATCCCATTATTCTAGGAAAGATGGCATTGCTAATACCATGATGGATGAATAATAATGCTTTGTCATTTAGTTTTTTTAATTCTATTACCGTAAGTCTCTATTTTTCTTAAATAAAAGAAAGATCTATAGGTTTGGAGATTGGAGTACCCTTCACTAATAAGTTCTTATAAATTTTAAGAAGTAAAAAAGAAGTTTCATCTTAATACTCCAACAATCATAATTTTACCTTCAAATAGGAGTATAGGTGTAGCCTTAAGCTTGAAAAGATGATACTTGGGGATATCATGATTTTTTTTTTTTGAAAATTTAGATAAAAATTTGACACTATAATCTAGGGATCTTGGTTAAGAAGTAATATTTTGCACAAATTAGCTTTGAATCTAAATGGATATGCACTAGATCTAGTAGATAAGTGTATTTTTGTTTGGATATGAGCAAGAACTCTGAAGAATATATGAGGGCTTAGACAAAAAAAGATTTTTTTTGTAAATATAATTACAGAACCACAACCACTTCATGATATTATATATTGGATTATATGGTATTATAAAGATAGAATATATAAGGAATTATGATATTCAATATGCAGGAGGAATGAGAATGTTGCTTTTTGAAAAATAAAGCAATCCCACTTTGGTTAGATGTTGGATTTGCTCTCTCCTTCCCTCCAACAAAAGGAGATTCCCCTCTATAAAAAATCACACATCTTCTCATCCACTTAAGGCTACTTATAGTATTACCCAAAAGTATTTGGGTATTAACTTTTTGCCTCAATTTTTTAGTAAATTAACTTGTTGCCTCAAGTTTGTATTTTCTCTTTGATTAGTGTGAGTTGTTTGTTGGTGCCCGAAGATGTAGGCTATTGACGAACCTCATAAATTTTATAGTGTTCTTTATTTGTTATTATCTTCTACTATTATGATTTTAGTTATCATTATTTTGTATCAGAGATTTGGTAGGTATTTCTACTGAATGACTATTCACGGTCAGATTACTATTCACTATCGGAATACTATTCACATGAATAGTAATATTTGTTAATTTGGGGAAGACTAACCTAGATTTTACCAAAATTTGGTATCAGAGCCAAGGTTCCTTTGAGTATGCTCTGTGGTTGATGTGTTACCTGATTTTCCACATCTAGAAAAGATTCATTTGGGTTTTTTTCTCTATAGTTTCTGAGTATGCACCGTGGCTTCAACTTCGTTTGATCTTTAACATTATAAAAAATTATATTGAGATATTGATATTCTTCATTGACAGTTATTTTTTTAGGGATGTCAGAATCAAAATCTTGTGCACCATCATACCTCTACACCGATAAGATTCTCATCAAGATCAATGGTGACTAATACCAAATTTGATGTGAAGATATTTGATGACACCAATAACTTGGGCAGGTAATAGTGTGAGGTGCAAGATATTTTTTTCCGATAGGAGCTTGATGTTGCACTAGAAAAAAATAGACTAGAAGGTGTTGATGAACAAGATTGGACAAGAATGTATCGTTTAGCATGTGGTATGATTTGATTGTGTCTCTCAAAGGAGTTGAAATATCCATTTATAAGAGAGATGTTTGCAAGCAAGTTATGGAAGGAGATGGAAGACAAATTAATGAAGAAGAGCATAGAGAATAAGCTATATATGAGAACGTAGTTGTTCCACTTCCAGTATAAACTATGTATCACTATGAATGATCACATCACCAGATTTAATTCATTAGTAACTAATTTATTGAATTTAGATGAGAAAGTAAGTGATGTTAAGAAGGCTTTAATATTGTTAGCTCCCCTTCATGTTGAATATGAGCATCATATTGTTAGTATGTTAACAAGGAAGGAAACAATAACCTTTAAAGAAGTAACTATTGCTCTGTATTCTAATGAAATAAAAAAAAGATAAATTAGAACACAGGAGCTTAGCTAGTGAAGCCCACACTATTCGAGGTCATAATCAAAGTCGAAAACCAAGGAGAAGTGGAAGATCTTAGTCAAAAGATAAACTTGCAAAAGATGAATGTGTCTTTTGTCACTAAAAAAAGCATTGGAAGAAAGATTGTCTGAAGCTGCATTAAAAGAAAGGAAAGAATACATTAGAAGCATTTGTGACTAAATATGATAAGTGAGATTTTTCACTATATTTTGTGTCATTAGTGACTAATACTAATGAATGATTGTATGATTCAGCTTGCTCATTCCATATGTGTTTCAGAAAAGAGTGGTTCAACTTTACAGAACTTGATGGTGGCGTTGTCCATATGATAGATTGTCAACCTTGCAAGGTAGTTGGGATCGGTTCAATTAGTTTGAAGAATCATGATGGGTCGACCAGGGTCTTGACAGATGTTCGGTACATTCCGAAGCTTGAAATGAATCTCATTTCTTTGGGAAACTTGCAGTCAAAAGGTTTCACTATCGTTGTGTAGAATGGGTATTTGAAAGTTATTTCAAGAGCACTTGTGGTGATGAAAGGTATCAAAAGAAACAACCTATACCCTCATCAAGGCATCATAGAAGTGGAGATAGCAGTAGCAGTATCAGAGACAAGCAAAGTAGTTAAGATATCCAAGTTATGGCATATGAGAGTTGGACATGCTGGAGATAAACCTTTGTAAATGCTGGCTATGCAAATATTATTGAAAGGTGCAATAACTTACAAGCTAGATTTTTGCAAGAAGAGTGTTATGGGAAAGCAAAAAAGGGTGATGTTTAGTATTTCAATCCATAATACTGAAAGTATAATGGATTATATTCACACAGATGTATGGGGACCAACAAAGACGGCTTCCTTAGAAGGTAAACATTACTTTGTAACATTTGTTGATGAATTTTCCAGAAGAGTTTGGGTGTATATGATGAAATCCAAAGATGAGGTGTTTGAAACATTTCTTATATGGAATAAAATGGTGGAGAACCGGACAGGAAGGAAGATTAAAGACTTCAATCTGACAATGGTACAAAATATCGAGATGATTCATTTTTGATATTCTATAAGAAGGAAGGCCTCTCTCGACACTTTACAATTAGAGATATGCCACAGTAGAATGGTGAATAGAACCTTACTGGAAAAAGTTTAGTGTATGTTGTCCAATGCTGGTTTGGGCAAACACTTCTAGGCTGAGGCTGTTATGTATGCAAGTCATCTCATTAATCATCTACCATTTACCTACACTAAATGGAAAGACACCTTTGGAGGTATGGTATGAAAAACCTATAAATGATTATGATACTTTACGTGTGTCTGGTTCCACTACTTAGTATCATGTAAATCAATATAAGTTGGATCTAAGGGCTAAAAGACATTGTTTATGGGAGTTAGTGTCAAGGGATACCAACTCTGATGTCTATCTTCGAAAAAATTTATTTTTAGTAGAGATATTACGTTTGATGAATCGGTCATGCTGAAGAAGGTAAAAACAGATGGAAAAGTGTCAGAGAATACTTTTCAGTAGCCAGAGGGAAGATTGCTGCAAGTGGAGGGTACTCAAAAACAAGTAGAATTTACTTCAGTTAAACTAGTTGAAGAATAGAAAATAGAACATGAAGCAGATGTTTGAGAGGAAGATGTTTCAAATGAAGAACCTTAGCAGCAACATGATTTACTGATAGCCATCAAGAGGCCAAGAAGAATTATTAGGAAACCTGCTCAGTTTGAAGATATGGTAACTAATGCATTTCCAATGGTAGAAGAAGGTATACCTTTGACTTTTCTTGAAGCAAATATTAGTCCGGATAAAGAAAAGTGGAGGTGGGCCATGGATGAAGAATTACAGTCCCTTTTGAAGAATCACACTTGGAAGCTAGGCTAGAATACCAAAGGGAAAGAATGAAATTTGCTGCAAATGGGTTTAAGCTCAGAAGAAAAGATTTCCAAGCAAGAATGATGTTCGCTACAAGGCCAGACTGGTAGCTAAAGGTTATGCTCAGAAGGAGGGAATTGACTACAATGAGGTATTTTGTTAGTCTTGGGAGCATAGTTTAATATGGAACTAGTTCAAATGGACGTGAAGTCAATATTCTTGCATGGTGATTTGGAGGAGAAAATCTATAATTCAGCTAGATGGTTTCAAAGTTACGGAAAAAAAAAATTGGGTTAGTAAATTGAGAAAATCATCATATAGTTTGAAGGAATCACCAAAGCAGTGGTATAAGCGATTTGATCAGTTCATGATATGCCAGAACTACACCAAAAGTAGTTTTAATAAATATGTGTATTTCAACAAGCTACAAGATGGATCTTTCATATACCTTCTCTTATATGTTGATGATATGCTGATAGCTTTAAGGAATCAAGGGGAGATATGCAGATTGAAGGCTCAACTAAACAAGGAGTTTGAAATGAATGATATGGACGAAGCTAAGAAAATTCTCATCATGGAAATATCAAGAGACAAACAGAGGGGCACACTTTTTTTAACTCAGAAGTAGTATTTGAAGAAGGTACTACAATGTTTTGGCATGGCTGAGAAGACCAAACCTGTAAGTATCCCATTTGCTCCTCATTTAAAGCTTAGTGCTTCACAGTGTCCAAAGACAGAAGAGGAACACGAATATATGTCAAAGGTTCCTTATTCAAATGTAGTGGGTAGCTTGATGTATGCTATGGTGTGTATAAGGTCTGACATTTCACATGCAATTGGGATTGTGAGTAGGTACATGCATAATCCTAAAAAAGAATATTGGCAATCAGTGAAATAAGATTCTAAGGTACATTTAGAAAACATTAGATGTTGGTTCAATATTTGAGAAAGATGATATGGTTGGTCAGCATATGGTTGGATACTATGATTTAGATGATGCTAGTGATCTTTATAAATGTAGATCATCTACGGGTTATGTGTTTACTCTTGCAAAAGTACTAATTAGTTGGAAGTCTACTTCACATTCAACAGTGGCCTTGTCTACGATGGAGGCAGAGTTTATGGAAATCACTAAAGAAATTAAGGAAACAATATGGCTACAAGGGTTGTTTGATGATTTGGGTGTTGGTCAAAAATAGGTTACATTGTTTTATGATAGTCAGAGCACTATTCATTTAGCGAAGAACCAAATATATCATGCACAAACGAAGCATATTGATGTGAGGTATCATTTTGTACGAGAAATCATTGAAGAAGGTGGAGTTTTAGTTTAGAAGATCAAGACTAATAATAATCTCGTAGATATGTTAACAAAGGTAGTGACAACAGTCAAGTTAAATCATTGTTTAGACTTGCTCAACATTGCAAAAGTTTGATTGTGACATTTAGCACATTTGAGGGCATTGTAGTTTTTTGTTGAAGAGAAGTTTCAAGATATGATTCGCATATTTGTCAAGGAGGAGATTTGTTGCTTTTTGAAAAATAAAGCAATCCCAAATCGGTTAGATGTGGGAATTCTCTCTCCTTCCCTCCTATAAAAGGGGAATCCCCCTCTATTATAAATCACACATCTTCTCTCATCCACTTAAGGCTATTTATAGAATTACCTAGAAGTGTATGGATATTTACTTTTTGTCTCAATTACTTAGGAAATCGATTTTGGCCTCAAGTTTGTATTTTCTCTTTGATTAGTGGGAGTTGTTCGTTGGTGCCCGAGGACGTAGGCTATTACCAAACCTCATAAAAATTTTGGTGTTCTTTATTTGTTAATATTTTCTGCTATTACTATTTTAGTTGTCATTATTTAATGTCAGAGATTTGCTGGGTATTTCTGCCGAAAGTACTATTCATGGTCGGACGACTATTCACATGAATAGTAATATTTGTTAATTTGTGGAAAACTAACCCGAATTTTCCTAACAGAGAACAAAAAGAAATTAGGAATATACCATATGTGAAGCATGTAGTATATGTGAAAAGTAGTATTGGGAATGAGAACCACAACAATATGAAGCATGTAGTATACATAGTCATATACCATATGTGACATAATATTATTTTTTAATATTAAATAAATGCATATGTTATTTATTTCATTGTACTTTTAGTGAAATTAGATCAAACAACTATATAAATTTTTAAATGAGCTAATAATTTTTTTTAGTTTTACAATTTTTCGTTACATTTCATCAGTCCATTTCCATACGCTCATAATTTTTTTATGATTTTTATTATTATTACAAATAAGTTTTTAGTATTTTTTATAATAATTATAAATTGCTTATTGTTAAGATTAAGCCATCAGTATCAGTGATTATTTTAAAACTTATTAAATTTCATCTAATCCTAGTAAGGAACCAAAATGCAAATTAACTATATTAATCATAACTATAAGTTAATAATAAAATGCATAAAAAACCATATCTCAATTATGTAACACAAAAATTTAACATATCCAAGTATGAGGAAAAAATATAAAATGTATACTTTATCAATTAGAATTATTAAAATTCAACAAAATAATAAGAGAAAACCCAATATAAATGTTAAAAATGAAAACAAATTAATCATGACATCAAAATACACAAATATAGCTATTCTCGAATACAATACATATGAGATTAAGTTAAAATCATAATTTCATACCTCAATTATAGATGAAATGCATGTCGATCAATATATCGAGGATAGACAATTCACAAATAATTCGGACAAAATCAGAATCCAAATGAAAATTCTCTATAACCCTTTGTATGTTTGAAGTTTTGAAGTATTCTTCTATAAATAAATTATCATAATTTAGCTAAGAACATTATTTCCATTTCTATTATAGTGACAAAATAAATTTTTGTCACTGAATTCTTTTAATTGACAAAATAAATTTATAATTTAGCATGTCATTTCTCATTTAGCAATGAAAATTATTTCTATCGCTAAATGTAGAAATAAATTCACATTTCATTTCTAGTAATATATTGATACATAATATTTCATTGCTAAATATCATGCAAGCAATCTACACCCCACTTTGTGTTTCAATTAGTGATGGATTTAAAAAACTCAAAAATATCCATCGCTAATTAGCTACAAAAATCTTTTCCGTTTCAAATGTTTTTGATTTGTCATTTTTGTTTCTAATCCATTTCAATTATGTTCTTAATTTTAGAAATAGAATTGACCATTTCTAATTTTTATTTCTAATTGCTTCTTTTTTTTTGTAGTGATATATGTATTTTTGTGTGTGTGTGTGTGTGTGTGCATGGACGTGCGTGCGTGTGCATGTGCATGTGCATGTGAGTGTGTTATATGTGTGTGTGTGTGTGTGTATGTATATTTGTGTGTGTGTGTGTATATATATGTGTATATGTTTGTGTATAAATATATATGTATGTGTGTGTGTGTGTGTGTATTTATTTATTTATATCGATACATATATAGACATATATCACACACACACACACATATGTGTGTGTGTGTGTGTGTCAGTATAAAATAATAATCCTAAGATGTCCCATTCAATATAAATAAGTGTACTAGTAGAAGAAATTAAAATTATATCATTCTTCATAGTCAAAATAAATCTATTAAAATCTTATATTATAATATTACCAATGGGTTGTCCAACTCAATTTATATTACGAACAAAAAAATTTATGTTCTACAATAACTAGTGATTTAATCTTTTGTGTATAAGTCAAACTCTATATCAAATCATCTACTAAATAGAATAAAGGACACATATGTAATATATTTAAATACTAATTAACTCAGCTCTTTGTATATTCTCTTAGAGTTGAAAAATAGTTTAATGCATTAAATAAATAGTCATTGCAATTAAATGATTTTTAATATAAATACAATTCCAATGGTCTGATTTTCCATGGTCTGATTTCCAAAAGCATAGTAATGTAGCTATGTTTATGCAGCAACATGATTAGACACATTTAAATGTGTTTATGCTTAAACAAGTTAAAGTGTTTAATGTGTTTATGCATAAAGACATAAACACGATTGCATAAACATATTAATGAGTTTATGCATAAGAATTATTGGAAGGAAGTTGGGGGAAGATGAAGAAAGAACCACACTCTCTACAAACAAACGCTTTAAAAAATGCTTTAAACTTTTTTTTGAAAGAATAAAATACTAATACAAGAGGAATATTTATAGGTTACAAGAATCAATCTCAACCACACAATTTTAATTCATTAAATTCTCACATAACTTAAGCCAATAAATTTTCAACCATGCTTTTATGATAACTTTAAATTATTTCAAAATTCAAATCTATCTTGCTTTTAGATAAATATAAACAAGTTTATATTTCAACTTCCTTCCTTAAACTTAATTTCATTACTCCAAGTAAACTTCTTAGCTTGGTAAAGTCTTTTTGCTTGAGTGGCTTGGTGAAAATATTAGCTAATTGATCATGAGACTTCATGTATTCTAGTTGCACATCCTTCTTCGCAATGTATTCTTTAATATAGTGATAGTGCGTATCAATGTGGTTGCTTTGATCATGGAAGACTGGGTTCTTGGCCAAAGCAATAATAGACTTGTTGACCATGAAAATCTTGGTCGACTCTTCTTGTGGCACACCTAACTTTTTAAATAGATTTCAAAGCTAGATTATATGACAAACACAAGAGGTAGCCACTATGTACTCTACTTTGCATGTAGAAAGAGTGACAATTAGTTGCTTATTTGATGCTCAAGTACATGCAATGTTTCTCACATAGAATAAAAACCAGTGATACTATTGCAATCATCTATGTCTCTGCTCCAATCACTATTGCTATACCCAAAAAGCTGGTAATTATCACAAATAAAATAATACAAGCTAAAGTCTGTTGTACCTTTAACAAAGTGGAGGATTCTCTTTGTTGCCTTCCAATGAGTTGTTGTTGGATTCTCCATGTATCACTAATGACTCCAACTGGATAAAGAATATCAGGCATTGTACATATTAGGTAGCTTAGACTTCCTACCAAGCTTTTGTAGAGAGTTAGATCTACCTTACTTCTTTCATCATGATTGGACAGCTTGGTTTCACATTCTATTGGCATGCCAACTAGATTAGAGTTATCTATATTAAACTTCTTAAGTACATATTTAGCATAGCCTTCTTGAGTGATTAGGATACCTTTCTCTTCTTGCTTAACTTCAATGCCAAGGTAGTAAGACATGAGCGCCATGTTAGTTATCTTGAACTCCTTCGCCATCTCTTTCTTAAATATGTCGAACATGCTTGGATTACTAACTATGAAAATTAAGTCATCTACATACAAGCACACAATGAAAATATCACCATTTTCAATTTTGATGTAGATTGCATGCTCATATAGACACTTGATGAAATTTCTTCCTTGAAAGTATCTGTCAATTCATGCATTCCAAGCTCTTCTAGCATGCTTTAATCGATAGAGTGCCTTCTTCAACTTCAATGATTTGTCTTCTTCTTTTATTACTTCATACCCTTTCGGTTGCTCAATATAATTTTTTTCTTCAAGGACTATTTAAGAAGGTAGATTTTATATCAATTTGATGTATCTTCCAATTTTATATAAAAGTTTCTAATCAAGCAACCACAGAAAATACCTCATCATAATTGATCATGGCTCTTTGACTATAACCTTTTTCCTCCAATCGTACCTCATATCTTTTGAATTCTTTTATGACACATTTCTTTGCTTTGTATCCCCATTTCATACCTATTTCTTTGTTTCCTTTTGGAAGTGAAGCTATCTCACATGTGTCGTTCTTCTTGATTGCCTTTATTTTTTCATCCATAGCTTGTTTCTAATTCTTATTTCTTATTGCTTTTTGGAAGTTCATATGCTCATTGTCGATAAAAAGACAAAAGAGAGTAAAATTTTCTTGATTTTTAGTTACCGCATATACTTCTTGTAAGCTTCTGAAATGTGGGGCCCTTTCACTTGAGCTTTCCTCTTCTTGACTACTCGCAACTAGTGAAGTTGGTGGGAAAGTGGGTACATCTTCTGCTTGTTCTATAATTGGATGATCAACATCATCTTCTACGATATATGGAAAGAAGTTGTAGTCTTTATCTTGTTTTCCCCAATCCCATTCTCTTTTTTTTCGAATATGACATCTCGACTGATGACTATCTTTCTAGTTATACGATTATAAATCATATAGCCTCTATAATTTGCATCATAACTGATGAAGATATATTTCTGGCATTTATCAACTAGCTCGCTTCTTTGCTCGTTAGGGACATGTACATGAGCTATGCTCTCGAAGACTCTTAGATGGGAAATGCTCGGCTTCCTTCCACTCCAAGCTTTTTGTGGTGTATTTTCCCATATGCTTCTTGTCAGAGATCAGTTGGATATATACACTACGCATGCATCTACTTCTACCCATGACTCATTTGGTAGTCTTTTTCATTTGAGCATGTTCCTCGCCATATCAATGATAGTTCTATTCTTCCTTTCCGCTATTCCACCTCCATGATCTGATCTCATGGATTTGATTATGAGCTCACTTTCCTTCTCAACAAGGGCTTTGAACTTCTTGAATTTTTTAAACACCTTGGATTTCTCCTTGAAAAGGTACGCCCATGTTTTTCTTGAAAAATAATCTATAAAGAGAAGGAAATAGTTGCTCTTACCAAGTGAGTTTGTCTTTATTGAACCGCACACATTCGTATGTATGAGTTCTAGTAGCTTTTGAGCTTTTGAACTTGACTCCTTTGGAAAGCTCTTCTTGAATTGCTTCTCAAGTAGACATTCTTCACATACTTGATCAGGATAAATAATGGTTAATAGTCCTTTCACCATTTACTTTTTAAAGAGTAATTTCAATCCTCCAAAGGTGAGATATCCAAACTGAAGATGACAAAGCCAAGTTGCATCATTGTAACATACCTTGAAACACTTAGCAATATCACATTGAATGAAGAACATGAACATTCTATTATTTTACATTGGCACCTTGACAATTGAATTTCTCCCACAATCTTCTATAGAAAGATTATTATTTTTTAGATGAATATCATAATCTTTCTTTAAGAGTTGTCCTAAGCTCAAGATATTACTCTTCTTGTTCAACACATAATAAACATTAGAATGAATTGTTGATTTACATTCTTCAATCAGATTAAAATGTTACCTCTACCTTTCACCAAATCCTTTGATTCATTTCCATAAACTACATTACCACTCACTAATTCATCAAACTCCATGAACATGCTTCTTTTCCCACGTATATGATTGCTTGCACTAGAGTCAAGGTACCATGAGTAATCTTTATCTCTTGCATTGCCCTTATAAGCCAACAACAAGGTTTCATCTTCCCGACTTCTTTCTTCCACATAATTGATCTTCTCTTCAACTCTTTTACTGGTTAGAGCTCTACATTCTGAAGCATTATGGCCAAGCTTTTCATAGTTGTAAATTTGTAATATTTGATATGTGACTTTGCATACCTTGATCTATAGTTGCTACTCCCATGACCTCTCATTGAGTTTTTTTCTCTTTGGACATCATAGGACCTCTAATCTTGTTCATGTCTGCATCCATGGCCTCCTCCTCGACCGCGACCGCTTCCTTGTTGCCTTCTTTTATTCTGGACATTATATTCTATAGTTGAATCAATTTGACTCTTTAGTAATTATTCTATGATCTCTTACTTTTTCTTCCTCTTTTCTTCATAGGCTAGTAAGGACCCCATCAACTACTCGATTTTCATGAATTCCAAGTCTATGATTTTAACAATTAGTAACAATATGATCAAATTTTAAATCTATCGATCAAAAAATCTTTTCCATAATTTTTATATCACTTAATATTTTACAATTTTTTTTTCAATTGATTTTTCACTATTAAGACTATACAGAAGTAGTTTGAACTGATTTATCATCCTTTCATATTCAAAGCTTCAAACTCAGTTCTCAAAGTTTGAAGGCATACTTTCTTAACTGGATCTACTCTCTTATACGAGATTTACACCTTCTCCCTAGCTTTTGTTGCCATTTTTGTTTCTAAGAATTTTTCAAATGCATCCTCATCTAATGCTCAATAGATTAGATAGAGAGTCTTCTTGTCTCTCTTTCTTAGAGTCTCGCAAACTATCTTTTCGAGTAAGAGATAAGAGTGTCTTAATTCTCCGATTCTTTGTGGCCTTTATCTATTAAATCCCTCACATCTTCTGATCCAAGGAGGAACTTCAGCTTGATGCTCCAATTTTCATAATTGCTCTTTTGGAGTACTAGGAATTGGAAGGGGACCATACTCTACTCATCATCTTCTTATTTAAGTTTGATTTTGAATCAAATAAATATTATGAGATCTAGGGGCTCAAGACTCCAACTCTCTAAGTTAATGAGATCTCAAATTTTTGTTGTTGTGGAAGATCGGTTAACACTGTAACCATAGGGCATGCTCAATTTTTTAGAGACCCAATAACCTATCCTTCGATGCCACTTTGTTAGAAGGAATATAGAGAAAAACAAAGAAAGAAGCACACACTCCACAAAAGAACACATAAAAAATGCTTTAAAACTCTTTTTTTGAATGAATAAAATACTAATACAAGAGGGCTATTTATAGGTTACAAGAATCGATATCAACCAAACAATTTTGAGCCATTAAATTCTCATGGAACACAAGCCATTAAATCTTTGACCAAGCTTTTATGATAACTTTGAATTTTTTTTTTCAAAATTCAAATCTATCATGCTACTACATAAATAAAAATAAGTTTATAGTTCAACAAGAACGACTATATAAAAATGTATGCATCAACACGTTAATGTGTTTAACATGTTTATTCATAAACATAACTACATAAACATGTTAAGTGCCCAAAGTCTTTTACGCTTAATGTGCTTATGCCCAAATTCTTTATTCATAATCAAATTAAAAAAAATTGTCCCAAAACCTAATTTTTTAATTTCAAAATCTCTTAACATAATTATTTCGTTTTTTTATTCTTTGTGTTTTGTGTTTTCCTTTTATTTTGTTTTAGTCCGTGAAATGATGAAGAAAAGAAAGTCTCATATTAATTTGAATGTAAATATTAGCTGAGTTTATTTACCCTATAATCAAGATGAACTTTAAGTTGTGTGAACTTTTAAAATTAGTATTTTAGTAAAATTCACATGTTCATCCAATTATATTTATTAATTAATTTTTGATTTTGATTGGCTAATATTTTTAAAATGCAATGAAAGTATTAATTCAGAAAAAAATATATTACTTACCTTTCAAAATTCAAAAGACTAGTGATTAAATTTGAGTTCTTCTTATTAGATTAGCTTATAAATATTGTTTGATCTAGATTAAAAACAAGAAAACATGTTTCTTTTATAAAAACTACATATTAAATTCAAAATCTTGTATGTAGGAGAATGTTTGCTAAAATAGTACTACAACAAATCCATTACACTTGGATAAAAAAAAAACCCTTAGGGGATTCATAGGTTTTAGTATAATCCATCATATATTTGTTTAATTCTTTATTTTCAGTTGCCTTATTATTTATTTTTGGTTTAGTTCTAAAATTAGTCTTAATTGTAACTTACTTTTATGCCGTTTACTACTTGATTTTACCATAATTGTTTATCTAAAATTGGTTATTTTTTTATTTATTTTTACATATATTCAATCCCAATTGAGATGATAATCAACTTATTATTATTTTAATTATTGACAACGTGCACTTACATTAACCTTTTTATGTTTCACATTACTATTTGAAATTAAACAAAATCAATACTATCCAAATAACTAAAAAATGTTAGGCATCTCTCAGAAGTAACTAACATTTAGTATTTGTATCCAACCAATCATTTCTGACAGAAAACACCCTTGACATTGATATCTCAACATTATTCATTCCAATTATTCCATACACCCTAGGCATAAATGTAGCAAATCAGTCAGGATTCAGAGTGAAATAAATAGTGGCTACTGGATCATCCATATATCACTCTCCATACTAACCTTCTTAAATGACTTATATGTCTTAAATTTTGATAATCCAAATACAAAATTAGTCTATAACATTAATACTAAAAGGTTTAAATCTAATGATTTTAAGTCAACACATCTTTGACATTGTTGTTCAAGCAATATAAATGAGAAACTTATTTCAAAGCTCCATCAAGATTGACTTTTATGTTAATTTGATTTTGAATCTTATGAAGTATGTGATCTTTTTTATTAGAAAAAAAAAGAAACTCTTTTTCATATGTCATAGTGAAAGGACTAGTGATTTATTGGATATTATATATTGTGATGTATCTGGATCCAAATGTTTGACTGCATGAAAATATTATTTTTTACTTCATCACCTTTATTGATGATTTTAGTAGATATGATTATACCTATTTGATAAAATATAAGAGTGAATCTTGTGAAATATTCAATTCATTCAAAAATGAGGTACAAAATTAACTTGGAGAAAGTATTAAAATATTTTGATCAAATCAAGGTAATGAACACATGAGCCAAAAATTTGTTGTCTGTCTTAGATATTGTAGAATTGTTCCACAAGTAATTATTCCATGAACACCATAGTGGAATGATATTTCTATATGGAGAAATTGAACTTTATTAGATATAGTTCAATCTATGATGAATCAAATGAATATTTTAGTATTCTTTTGGAGGTATACTTTAGAGAATATCATTTTCATATTTAACCATGTTTTATGTAAGGTAGTTCATAATATATCATGTAAGATATTGACTAGAGAGTATCCCAATTTATCTTTTCATAAGATTTGGAGTTGTGAGGCTTTAGTGAAACATTGTATTTTTGAAAAATTAATGCATAAATCAGATGAATATTTTTTCGTGGGATATTTAAAAAAAACTCAAGAATATGACTAATATAATATTTCTTAGAATAAATTCATTATTGCTTGAAATTGTCATTTTAGAAAAGAATGTATATCTAAAAGGTCTAGTGGGAGTAAAATTCAGCCTAAAAAAGTTTAAAACAGACCAAATAGCAAATATAGAAACTCAACATGACTCACAAGTTATTATTTAACTTGCAAAATAACACAATATTAGAAAAGGTATAGTAGGATACATTAAAATCTTAAGAGATATGAATTTCTTATTACTAATAATGAAGACATGATTTTTATAGATCTGCAAAATCTCACAATCCTACTAAAAGGTCATATCTCATCTAGACTTCATGAAATTGCATGAAATGGTGAAATCGTCTATGCAATTCATATATGATAATTAAATTTGGAACCTATTGAGCAATCTAAAGGTTAAAAAACATATGGTGCAAATGATTTTTTAAAAGTAAATTGACATAGATGGAAATGTATATATTTTTAAAGTATGATTTGTTTCAAAATATTTTCATAGCTACATACTATGATAATGAGATATGAGAAATAGATGTCAAAATAATATTTCTTACTTAGAATTTTGCTACATAATATATATATATATATATATATATATAACATAATCATAAGGTTTTCTTGATCCTAAGTGTTTTGGAAACATATATAAACATCAAAGATCTATTTATGAGTTGATGAAGGAATCTCAGAGTAGAGATCTTTATTTTTGATAACATAATTACAGTAATTAGCTCTATTAAATATGAAGATTAACCTTGTGTTAATAAGATGGTTACTAAAAACATAATAACTTTTGTAGTTCTTTATATTGATGACATATTATTCATAGGAAATGATATTGTGATTTTGATGAATGTTAAGTCTTTGCTTAGAAATTATTTCTCAAAAAAATACTAATGCAAAGATACCTATGTGTTAGGTATAATGATTTATAAAAATAGATCTAAAAAACTTATTTTCAAAGTTAGAGTACATTTATATACAATATATTGAAAAAGTTTAGAATGCAAAATTACAAAAAAATATTTTTGTCAACATCTCATGGTAAGTCTAAGTAAGACTTAGTATCCAACCACACTAGATGAGTGAGACTACACGTGTCTGATTCCATATGCTTCTTCTATTAGATCTTATCACATATCCCATGTTATGTAATTACTTGATCTCTTACATACTTTACGTATGACAAGTAGATTCTAGTCGCAACACACTAAGGTTCATTGAATTGTAGTAAAAAATATTCTTAAATACTTGAGAATGACTAAAAATATATTTTTTATTATATAGAGGAAATAAAGATGAGCTACTTGTAAATAGTTACATAGATGCTAGAAAGATGAGAAAAATGACTATTGGTCACAATCAAGGTTTTTGTTTGGTTTGAATGGAAATATAGTAAGCTGGAAATGTTCAAAGCAAACAACTATTATTGACTCTATTACATAGATTGTATATATTATTTTTTTAGAGGAAGCTAAAAAGACCATTTGTATTAAAAAGTTTACTTCTAGTCTAGGAATAGCTCCTAACATTACATATCTAATAGATCTATATTGTCATTAGCATTAAGGCCATAACATAGACCATGGAACCGATCACAACAAAAACCGAATGTATTTTTAAATATTTTCATCTTATTCAAGAAATTATTGACATGGGTGATAAGCAGTTATGTAGAGCATCTACAGATAAAAATATTATCATACACTAACTAAGCCACTCATACAAGCAAAATATGAGAGTTATACTAAGATAATGAGTATGAGATACATGTTTGATTGGGAATGGTACAAGTGAAAGATTGTAAGTGACGTGTACTAGATCATTGATATAATTATTATCATTATATAATTTATTATATAAATAAATTTTTTTATCATTTTATTGATAATTAATTCAACACATAGTTGACTCTACTTATAGCCACTTATTTTGTTGGAATAATAATATTAGTATGTATATTGCCTGATAAGTATGGTTTATTAATCATAGATATGTGGTATTAAGTCATCCTAGAGGTACTTGTCATTAAACAATATATTGAATCGATTCACTATAAGAACACTACATCAATTATATTGTAATAGTAGTTCTCATATTGTAATATTTTTATTCCTTAGATCTAAATTCACAATGGATCATTACATGAGGAACACTTTGTTTAGACACAATCCAATATAATCTATGATAGGGTGATAATAAAACTTATGATTTGATATATACTAAATCATGTAGATGTATATGTGTGAATAAGATAGAATTTTTCTCTACTTCGAATAGAGATATCTTTAGTCACTCAATATCAAATAAATATGTGGTCATCATCAAATAAATTAATAAGGGATATTAATATTATTTTAGTTGTCAATCTACTTTAGATTGAAAATATAAATGAATTATTAAAGGATGACTTAAATTATATTTTATGTTCAATTAAGATATTAAGAAACAAACGGATCATAACAATGACTATGGATTAAATTATGTTTGACATTTACATAACTTTGGTAGTCCTAATGAATTGCTAAAGCCGACTTATGATTTATGAGCCTGACAAAGTTTTAGGTGTTTGATATTCAAAATATAGGTGTCAAATGGGTTGTGTCGGGTTTGCACGACCCATTTTTTTCATGCCTGTACTAACTTGCATGCCATGCCAGACACAACACGCTACAATAACCATGTCGTGTCTGGCAAGGCACGATTCACTTGAGGGCATGCCTGACATGGCCCGTGGCCTGATATCAACCCAAGTTCGGGCTGGTTCTTATGGTTCTAAGTTAAGATAATGTTTAACCTAGAATTAAAAATAGGGATGGCACGCCGCCTCCTGTCGGGTGTCACCATGTTGTCCGCCGTCAGGCATCGGTGTGTCACCCGTCAAATCGTTGCCCATGTTGTGCCCACGTGCTAGGCACCTGGGTCGTGCCTAGCTCGTCACATAGGCTGAATTCCTTTGGCACGGCACAACACTAGTTGTGCCAAGTGTCTGCTCGGCATGGGCCTAGGCACAGTTCTAGACCGTGACATGTCGGGCCAGACATGCCTGAATTGGGCCAGGCTTCATGCATGCCTGAATTGGGCCAGGCTTCATGCATGCCTGAACTGGGCTGGGCTTCAGCCAAGCCTAAGCAACCTTTCCCATTTGGCACCTCTAATTCAAAATACCCCATAAATGATGCTATTTGAAAAATAAAATGTGGAGTATCTGTATGAATACTAGTGATTATCAAAGAGATTTCACTAAAATCTTATTTTGAAGAAGAAGTGATGGATATTAGTAAATATAGAAAGAATTTGAATGAAATTAGTAGACTTAGAGAAGAAACACTTATAGAAGAGAGAAGCAATGGAGAGTCATGACAATTCTCTTGTCATGACTTATATACAACCTTCATAATAAACTTTAGGTGTTGCAGCATCCTTTCTTAATTATAATTCTACCAAAATAGTTATGAGATTTTTGTATGTCAGGATTGCCATTGAGTTGACACAACTTTTTTTTAATGCAACATAATCATCATGGTTATGATAATTTCATTGAGTAATTGCAACACAAGCTATTTTGGGTACCCCATTGATATAAATAGTTTCATTATATTTTAGAGTCATGACTTATTCAAACATAACCAAAACATCAACAAATGTAGGTCATGACATTATTTTTGTCGTGACATTTCATTCTAGAGAATAATGACTCAACCACAATATTCACAATGCTACAACACTTTTCCCATAAAGCTAACACAAAATCTATAGCAAAAACCCCACGTATCATGATATTGTATTATAGAAGTTATTGACTCAGTCAATAGCAATCTGAGCATGAAATTTTGCTCAGAAAGCCAAGACCAAAGTTATGGTAACTTACCAGTATGATGACTTTATGTTATAGAGAGTTAAGAATCAATCATAGCCATTCTCAGTTGCATGACAATTATGTTTTAGAGAAGATTTTGAAGAGAAGATAGATTCATGACCTTGACTATGTACCATGATATCCAACTTAAAGTGGTGCATAGATTTTTAAAGTATAAAAATTATACTTAGAAAGAATTAAAAAAAGAGACCAAAGAGAGGAGCAAAAGAAGATTATTATGCATTCCAAACCTAGGTATCATGATCTCGACCTCAATTAAGATCAAATTTATGGTGAACAATAATCAAACTCAATTGAAATTAGAACTTTATTCTTTTAAATTAGATTAGGAATTCATTAGGAACCCTAGAATCCATGAGATAATCTCTCAAACATCTCATGTGATTTTTAACCCTAATGTCCAGGTAAATTAATTACATTTGATGGATAATTGAATTAATGAGTTTATATTTGGTTTATGATGAGTTTGAATGTTGATGTATGTAGATGCATTTGAGAACTAGAAATTAAGGTTTACATGAATATGTCAGTTTATGTGATGTTGACTAAGGAGTATGTAAAATAAAGTGACATTCTTTATAATCTTAATGAGTGAGATAAACTAACATATGAAAACCTAAGTTGAGATTTATTAATCATTGTAAGCATAATACTCATGAAGATGAAATCATGAATATATTAAAGACTAATCCATATTGTATTATCTAGAAGATTTAATCTTAGAGTAATGTGAGAGTTAAGTAGAATATGTTAACTCGGTATTTCATCATAGTGTGTGAGTCATATAACAGTATTTTTTATTTTTTTAGTCATATGTCAGTTGTAGTGGATGGTGACATATATGTCACGAGGCACACAAAGGTGGAGGAGACACAAATGGTGGTAATAACCATATGAATAACTCATGCTTGTATAATTTCAATAAGTGAAATTCTTGAGAAGAGGCGTGTTTAATTATCATGAATATGATACTTATGAAAAAAAATGAGCTAATAAATTTAATAATACATTATCTCAAATCCTGGAGATAACTAGAGGTTGAGAATAAAAGTACATACTTGAATCAATTATAAAGAGTAGTTGATATATTGCCTAAAAGGAGCAAACATGATAATGACACTAGCACATATCAATGTATTGTTTTAGTATTGAAATACTAACGAGATAACTATGAGGAGATCATCCTTAGTTGTGATAGTCCAATGGACAATGGTTGTTGTGACTTTGTTATGCCACATAATTTATTGATTAGGTGATCTCTCAAAATCTCATTAGTAAGAGTTTCCTGTCAATAGAGATCCACAAGTGTATTGATCATACAGATTATGGGACAATCTTATATTCATGTATTTTTTCATTTAATTCATGTGATATTTGTTCAATTTAGCTTGAATTATATTTTGTTTGGATGCATAGTAATTGGGATGTTGTACAATATCTCCTTGCCCTAATCATATATAAGGTGGTTATCACCATTGAGCCCTTCCCATCGGTGGTCCTCTCTTAGTTTTCCTTTTGGTATATTACCACTAAAATCGTAATTAGTTCTTCTCTAGAGTTATTCATAATCTCATACATTTCAAACAACTTTGTCAACAAACCTTAATGGTTACTTCGTATGTATATTTTTATTCTTTGACTATAAGAGTCATAAAGACTAAAAATTAACATAATTTGTAATATTTATACTTGTAGCTTTCTAAGCTCAATACTTGTATAATAAATATATGCTTCCATTAAGTTTCACCTATGGGAATGATAAGAGTGAAGGTGCCTTACAAAAGATAACACCACCTTATGAGCCACAAAAAACTTCCACAAGTCCCAAGGATTGCCTATCACCTTCCTTCTCAATGATAATGTGACTCTCATACTAAAGGTAAAACCATTAGGAAAATATTCTATAATGGATTGGGGTGTAAAATCTTTCACACTTTTAGCTTTGTGAGTATCATACTTGTAATGATCATTATACCCAAATTTTATGTTTTAATTTATAAGTTTATCTCATTCATCACATTTAGAAGGGTTGTCACTTCCTTCCAACCATATACACTAGTGAGCTTCTTAGATTACTTGTTATCATCCACCATAATAATTTGGTACAAGCCTACTAATAGTCAAAACTCTAATTCAAGTTCTATTAAATCACCCTTCCATCTATATCCACAACATAATATAAAGTAAGCATATTCGTTTATATTAAAGCATTACCACATCACATAAAACAAATTACACAAACCCTATACCACATACTATTTTGATAAAATTCTCAAATTATCCCAAAGAGAAATGTTTGAGAATCATGCCCTAGACTCTAAAAATTAATATTAAGTCTTGCATCCCTTGATTGTATGTGGAGCCCCTAGGGAGTGCTGAATTTACCCTAGAATTGGCAGTTACATTGTGGCTTTGCTTGTTGCTTGGAGGAAGAAGAAAAAAAATCAAATATATCTAAAATTTTTTTTTCTTCCACTTTTTATATTCAAGTGATTCTACATTATTCTAAGTAGGAAGACATGAATTTTAGATGAAAGTCACAACTCTGGCCTTAAACTCTTAAGCTCGAGGTAGTGACTATAAAATAAGACTACAAATCGGCAATGCATCACAATCTTTTTGTGACACAAAGTCATGACATTGAGCATTGATCAAGACTTGGGCCTAATGTCTTTAAAATAAAATATCATGACCCTGTGCATTATTATTCTTCATAAAAGGATTGTGGTGCTAGGAAAGACCGTAGTGTTAAGAATGGTCTCTCGTGCCATTATATGGTTGTGGTGTTTTGAAATAGCCATGACAATGATATTAGTCTTTCTTGATCATTATATGGCTATGACATAGAGAAATAATTGTGGCAATGAGAAGGTCACTCATGTATATTCTTTGTCAATAATACTAGGAAATGGATGCGGCACAAAAATTGCTCTTCATATGTCTTAAATATCTTTGACACTATGAGTGGTTGTGGTACTTACATTCACTTCTCTCATATATTATGTTTTGCCTTTCTTTGAGAATAAGAATTGTGGCCTTAGGGAATGGTCATACTTGATTAGTATCATCTATAATATTTCATATCCCAAAAGTCATGGTATCGAATAATTGTCTTGGCTTTTTGCCTGCATAGTTTTTGCTTTATAATTTTTTTCTAGCTCAAAAATCATAGCTTTGTAATAATATTGCAGCTCTAATTTCAAATAATCTAGCCATATTAAAGATAAAGTTGCTATACTAGGACATTACTATGACTTTTAGTACTAGTGGTATATTAGGTTGTTGTAATATAAAATTAATGTTATAATCATTTAAATTTTATGAGTTAGGTATAGATGTCACTCCAAGATAATATCATAGCTATTAAGAATATATCACACAATTGAATGATTATTTTAATGAGTTGGTAGGGTCATGATATACAAATATTTTCATGATTAATTAGGTATAGTTTTAGCCAAGAATAGATGTTCAAACTATATAATACTTCATATTCTACCTCTCATCCAAGCACCTCCAAAAACATATTGATTTTAAAACTATTCATTAAAATCTACCAAAACTTCAAATTAGAGTTGTCAAATGGGCCATATCATGCTAACATTGCCTATTTTTTATGGCCATCCATGCCACTATGTCATGCGAAGCATGACACCATTTTTAGCTTGGGATGTGACTTACTAGCACGACTTTGAAAATGTGTAGCCAAGCATGGCACATTGGCATGCATTTTGATCGAGTCATGCTAGATCATCCCAAGCCAGGTTAAGCTTGGGTAGGCTGGCTCAGTTCATTTAATGCAAGCCTAGGTTGAGTCTAGGCTAGCCTGGGTTAAATCCAAGCTTTCCTAAGTTAGGCCAAGCTTGCCTAGGTTAGACCAGGCTTGCCTAGGTTATGCTCGGCTAGCCTAATTCATCCTAGGCTAGCCTATTTGGCTAGCTATGATGAAACAAACATGCACGGGCAATCATGTAGGGTCATGCCTTGTCATGTCTCATGTGGGCCATGTCATGGGTTAGCCCATGGCACGTCTAAGCATGGTTCTAAATTTGTCCATGCCATGTTAGGCATTGCATGCAACAGGTAATCCATAGGACAATCAAAAGTGTATGGTCACTCACAAGATGGTGATATTCCCTTGAGTTTCTCACATTCATATGGTTCCCACTAGTGAGTTTGAGGAAAACATATATTAATTATGTGCATATGATACTTACGAAGACAAAAGTACAACTACTTATAAGTCATATTAGTTCTTGGCCTTTATGACATTTGAGGCTGAAGAATAAAAATGTACATATGAAGTAATTATCAAGTGATAATGTACCAAAAAGATGATTAAGAGGGGACCATCATCGAGATAAGCTCAATGGTGATAACCATCTTGTATATCATTGGGACAAATGAGATCATTCTATTATAATCTAACCTTCATTCAATATCCTCTCTCAACATAAATTTAATTATTTGAACATGCATCATATAAATCAAGTTGACAACTTCTCCAATCTAAGACTCATACTTACATCCCTAATTATCTCCCATATTAGAATTATGTTATCTCAAAGTTGGTTAACAGAACTGCTAACACAATTCCTATGGGATCAAAATATAAATAAAAGTTCTCTTTACTACTTGCATGACTTATATACTTATGAATCTTTATTTTTGAGATATACTCTCCAACAAGCTTATAGGATACTAACTAACCAATAAGTAGCATAATAAAGTCACAATATGCTTTTGGTACTATTTTTGAGATTTTTTAGTTTGGTTAATCAGCATGAGTTGATGTAATTATTATTGAAAAAAAAAATCATTCTTTTATTTAATAGTTTAAATAATATTATTTTGATCATTTTTTTCGTTTCCAATAGCTTGTATTGATATCTTGTTTGAATTGTGGAATTATTGTGCTTATTCATTTTATTTTTCATTATTTCTTTTTTTTTCAGCCCTGAAATCAAAAGATAATGTACAACCAATCATTTGAGGAAAATCCCAAATTATTTTTTTAAAAGTTAAAGGAGAGTATGATGAAGATAAATATCATTATGGAATAATTGAGAAGAAAACATATGAGAATACCCTAAACTATCAATACAAAGGGACCTATTATTCACCAAGCATTGACTTCTTTTACATACCTCATGGTAACTTGAATAAATTATATTATTAGTCAACAGTAAGTTATAGAGAGTAGAGATCTAGAAACCATGTTGGGAGCATATTCAATGATCCTTACTCAATCTCATAACTTCATTTGAAGATATACTTAGTCAGCTTCTAAATAATTTGAAAAGATCAAATGCCACTACATAAAAGAGGGAGAGATGATGGAAAAAAGTGATAAAGTCACCAACTAGGTTATGTTCAAAAAATTTTTACATAAGAAGTTTTAGTGGATGATATAGAGGAAATTGAGCAAGTCAAAAAAAAAGGACAAAAGCACTAAAATAGAAGTTTCAGTGGCTAATATGGAAAGAGTTGAGGTTTAGAACTTAGAAGATGAAATTTAAGATACAATCTTAATTATGTAAGAATAAAAGGCATATGATGAAGTTTTACTAGATAATATAGAAAATATTGAGGAGAAACCCCAAGAACAAAGATTTAAAAAACTCAAGATGTTTTACAATGATAGGGGTAGGGTACAAACAAGGAAGTTGTGTTCCATCCAAATTATCCTTTTAGAATATGTTATTGAGACAATAACTTATCTATCATCAATGACTAATACGTTAAGTACAAGCAGAAAATAAATCAAGAATTATATGGAAAAGTTAGCTTAGATAGTAGCAAATTTTGATGGATAAGATAAAGTATTGATGGACTAGCTATGTATGTTAAACATAGGATGAGTTAGGATGAAACTATTATGACTTTATTATGCCACCTAATTCTGTAGGTTAGAAAATATCTCAAAGGCTAATTAACAAAGATATCTCATCAATAGAGATTCGCAAGTGAATGGATCATATAAGTAGTAAAGTAGACTTTGATCTATATATCAATCTCATATAAATTAAATCAGTAGTTTGATTATTTAATAGAGAGATAATTTATTTTTAGTAACATGAATATTTAGATTGTTACACAATCTTAGGTCCATAAATTTATTTATTTAATCTATGTGATGACGTTTAAATTATTCTACTTATATTATGTTGGATACATAATAAAGGTTGTGATGTTGTGTAGTGACTCTTTGTCCATAACAACATATAACATGGGTTATCACCATTTA
This sequence comes from Sapria himalayana, assembly GCA_029783825.1. Taxonomy (NCBI): domain Eukaryota; kingdom Viridiplantae; phylum Streptophyta; class Magnoliopsida; order Malpighiales; family Rafflesiaceae; genus Sapria; species Sapria himalayana. The sequence goes on from JAREIK010000088.1 coordinate 10,793,951, forward strand.
GGCCATCCTAATGGTGGTCGCCTCGTAGTTATTTTATTATTATGTCACTATCGAGATAAAAAATTCATTTATGCATGAAAGTCATTCACATTTTCATATCTTATAGAAAACTTTTTAAATTATCCTTGATGGTTGCTTCATATGCATGCTCTTATTCTCCAACCTCAATTAATAGATCAAAGAATGAAATGATTTGTAAGTATTTTCAATATGGCTTCATAAGTGTCTTACTTGCACAATTAATATATGCTTCTTTCAAGTTTTACTAATGTGAACCATACGAGTAAAAGTACATAAAAAGGCTATCACCACTATTTGAGTCACTACGCACTCATGCTTGTTTTGAAGATTGCATGTCATCATCCTACTTGGTGATTATGTGACTCTCACACTATAGATGAACCCTTTGAACGAACACCCTATATAATGTACATCCCAATTGAGAACTAATTCTTTTTAAATATATATAATGAATTAGCAAATAAAAGCATTCATACTTAGAGCTTCATAAGTGTTATATATGTGATGATTAAAATACCTAAATTTTGGGTTTCAACTTATAGGTTTATCTCATGCATCACAATTAGAAGAGTTGTCACTCCTTCCTACCATATTCTCAAGTAAGTCTCATAGTTTACTTATCTTCATCTACCATGATAATCTCACACAAACCAACCATTAGTTGAAACCCTAGTTTAATTTTAATTTGATCACAATCCATTAATATCTATAACACAAAATAAATCAAACATATTCATTCATATATAAAAACAAATGTCATATCACATATATTGAAATTACATAAATCCTAGACTCACACTATTTCTAAAAGAATTCTAGAATCTACCTTAGAGATTGTGGGTTTGAAAGCCGTGCCTCCTAATTCTAAGCATTGCATTAAGTCTTGCATCTCTTGTTTGCTTTTGAAACCCCTAGAAAGTGTTAAATTCACACGTAGTGTTTGGTAGTTTACATGGCATTACTTATTGCATGGAGAGAGAGGAAGAATGAAAAATATTTATCTCTAAATTTTTTTATCTTTCACTTTTATACTCAGAAAATTTTATATTACTTCAAGTAGGAAGTCATGCCATTCAAAAGAAAGACCTCACTTTAGCCTTCATCTTTTAAGCTTGAGATTGTGACTCTAGAAAGTGATCACGACTCTATACTACATTTTAAAATTTCTGTAACACAAAGTCATAGTGTTGAAATGGCCATGACTTGGCCTAATGTCTCTCTAACATGAAGTTGTGGTGTTGTGAAATAGTCATGTCTTTATATGTTTATTTTCTTGTATTAAATAAAAGGCCGTGGGACTAGGAAATGGTGTTGTCATGGTAAAAAGATTCTCATATTGATATATGGCCATAATGATGTGATAAAGTCATGGTGTTGACATTAGTTATTTCTTGATTATTATATGGATATGGCACTATGATATTGTTGTGGCATTAAGAAGGTATTGTGTATCATGCATCCATAGCATTGGAAATGGCAGTAGCATAAAGTTTTCCCTTTGTATGTCTTCAAGTATCTATGATGTTGTAGGTGGTCATGGCACTAGCCTTTTCTTCTCTCATAAATCATATTATCATAAGATTGCAAGAATGTTGCAACACTGGCAATCAGCTCAAGCATAAAAGTTATGGTTTTGACTTCTTTTGAGGACAAGAGTCATGGCCTTAAGGAATGGTTATATTTGAGTCATATTCTAAGTATCTTTTATTGTCCCAAAAGTCACAACTCTAGATAATTGTCATAGCTTTAGCTTGAGTAGTTTTGACTTTATAATTTTATGTATATCAAAAGTCATATCTTCATAAAAAAGTCATAGATCATACTTAAGATGACTGAGCTATATTAATGATAAGGTCATAATGTTTGGCCTTGACCAAGACCTAAAAAACCAATGATGTATTTCATTATTACAATGTATAATTAATTTGTAGTCATTTAAATTTTATGAGATATGTATAGCTACAACACTATGATAATATTGTATCTACTAAGAATATATTATATAGTTGAATGATTGTGCTAACGAGTTAATAGGCTCGTGACATACTAGGATTGTTACAACTATTTAGATAGGGTTTTTTGAAAAATAGATAATAAAATTATGCAAGACTCATTTTACTACCCTTTCTACTTATTACCTCTAAAAATCTATTAATTTCAAAATTATTCAATAAAACTCACCAAAACTTCAAAGTCATCAAAACTATAAAATCATTATCATAATTTTCCTCATTCCAAGTCTACACAACATCATAAAATACCAAAATACTTAAAGAATATTCGTTAGTTTGAATACCATCTTGTCCTTTTTATCAGGTAATTTTAATATCATGTCACTAAGTGAAGTTGTGGCTTTATCTTGAAACTTTTCCATGTTCTTTTTATTATATAACTCTAGAGTTATAGTGTCATGCATAGTTATGCATTTGTATTTATGTTTCTGATAAACTAATTCATTATGTATCCCCAAAGTCTTTATACTAGGGTCAGACACAACCTTGTCTTCTTACTTACCTTGCATTTTTTCTTTTGTAATACTAAAGTCATGGCACTTTGCACAGCTACGGCTTCATCTTCAAGATTTTCTTAGCCATTTATGTTCTATAATATAAAAATAATGGCATTGTGCATAGTTGTGGCCTTTTCTTTAATTGGCTCTTTCATAATTTTTGTCTCAACCTTGTGTTTATCTATTTATCTGTTAGCTTTCATGGAGTTGTCGAGATAAAACTCCTTTGAGGTCATGACTTCAAAGAATGGGTAACCTCATTGTAGTCATTTTTTTATGTTTCCTTATTTGCACAGTTCCAATATAATTCTTCCTCTTTGTATTTCTTGGTTTTATGGTTATCACATCTTTGAAATTGCTCTCTTGCTTGATATCTTTATCTTCATCCAACCAACAATTTTCTACAAAATCCTTTCATCATAAATTTACTTTTTGTTGCATTATAGTATGAAAAAGATTGTCGAATCTCTAATACATCATTCATCATCATCATCTAGACCATATAAGCTATCAAAAATGCTGGGCTTTACTTTTTCCTCAGTGATATAGAGAATGAACTCCCCTTTCTTAACAATGATAAGTGCTTGTCTTATGTCTAAAAATAATCATCCCAATATATATGGTATATAGTTGTCCTCCTCCATAACCAATACAACAAAATCCACTTGAAAAAGAAATATATCTACCTTGACTAATACTTTGATGAGTCCATACTAGCAATCAATAGTATGATCTATGATTTGGAGTTAGAGAGATGTTGGAGTAATTTTTCTTAGATTCAATCTTCATGTAATTGATAGAAGCATCAAGTTGATACTTAATTCTTAGTCATACAATGCCTAACAAAAGCTGTAATCTTCAATAATTCAAGGTATAATAAAACTTTAGGGATCCTTCAATTTTCAAGAATATTTTATTTGAATTATTATACTGTACTTTTCAATCATATTCAAAACTTTATGCCTCTAACTTTGTTTTACTACTAATTATATCTTTCATAAATTTTACATAGTTCAATATTTTAGCTAGAGCTTTAGCAAATAGTATGCCACTTCTAACTTCTTAAATATATTGAGAAATTTATTAAAGTATTCTTCTAATTTTATCTAAATTATTAAGAAAACAAAAGATTCATCTAAAACTTACCCATAGTTTCATTCTGATTCATTTCATTGCCTACATAGTATCAAGTAACCTTTATTTACTTTTATATTTCTTCATTTCCCATTTTCCCATCTTTAGATGAAACTAGGGCTTGAGCTAATTTTGGAGACATGGCTTGATTAGGTTCCACATTATCTTATCCTTCATATCTTTTGATATCTTTAGTTGGGACCATGGCTTTTTAGAAACTTTTTGATAGGGTCATGACTTTTAAGTTCACTATGTTATCAGCCTTAAAATTTCTAAAATTTCTTGTCAAAATACTTTCTTTGCTTTAGAGCCATGCCACTAGAGTAATATATTTAGAAAAGTCATGATGCTATCACCCCTAAAACTTTCTAACTCATTATGTTTAGAATGTCTTGCTAGCTTTTTCCTACTTCTAAGTGATATTGAGAAGAAATTCATTGGATTTGCTTCCATGTCGCATGAATGTTCATTTACTCTCATTCCTTTTATTGATAATCCCAATTATCTATGATGTTCAATATTTCTCATAATTAAACTAGCTTGATCCATCTTCACTTCTAGCACTCCCATTTGATTATCTTCGACAGCATTTTTTTTTCAACTCTAATATGATATCTCGAATCCTTCCTTCCAAACATGTCTTTTCTTTTCTTTGTGATAATAGAATTTAAAACTTGAGCCTCCTCAATTAGTGTAGCTCACCATATTGTACCATAATATTTCTAGAAGATTTCCCAATATTTTGTAGCCCACTCACATAGCCTCTATATGAAAGAATTTTATGAATCCTCACATTCAGATTGTAATGGAATGAAATATTGTCGTTGAGTCAAAATATATACCCTCTGCGTTTCATTTGGTTGGCTTCTTTCATTTGGCAAATGGAGTCCAAGTCTACCGATTCATATGAATTTAAAATGATGATTTCTCCTAATATTCTTTACTTTTCTTCTTAGGTATCAAGCTTTATTAAAAGAGTTTCCATCTTTGTTTGAATGCAATGAACCAATCAAACTCCAATATTCAAACTTATGCTCTTCCAAATGAGTGATCCAATAAAGTTTGGTAGTTAATTTTTTCTAACTCATACAAATAATATGCCTTTTTCAACAATTAATTCATAATTGACTTTCATGTAAATGCATCAATTGTGTACCTTATCATATAGTTCAAGTCATTATAAAATGTTTGTGGTTGGAGTCACAACTCAAATCCATGTTAAGGATATATCCTCAATAACTCTTTGAAATAATCTCAAACATCTTATATATAATCAAGCACATCTTGTAGGAATAAACTTATCTTGCAACAAAATTGAGATATAATTTAAAGTGGGAAGAATTAAGTGAGAAAGACCCTCACTAATTCATCCTAACTCACAATGGAGTCTTGTGATAAACACTAGAACTAATTTCATGCCTTATCAGTGAATGAAAATATAAATAAGCATAACCTTATTGTGTCAAGGCTAACTTAATTTCATTTTATAGTATCGCATAGCTCCAAAAATATTGTGACATGCCCATTAAGGTCTACCAATGCCCTTCCAGAATACTGATATTATTGAACCATAGCTTTAAGACTCGGCTTCAACTCAAAGTAGTTGGCTTCGACATATCACAATTGAATACCTAAATAACTATCTATCAGCATGAGCTTTGAATAATCTCCCAAGGTACTCTATTGGATGGACTATTGGAAAACTTGCCCATTACCACCTTGTGGATCTATGTTACAGTAGTGCGCTCCATTGGTTCTTTATCAACACTTTGTCTTGAAATAGTTCTTTCTAGTTCTTTTGATTTCTAGGTCAAGAGGGACTAGCTTAGTCTCATAGCTTCGGCTCATATAAGGGTGCAAAAAAAGAAAAAAAATGCAAAGAATACAAGCAAAACTAAATAACTTCTATCCACTTTCAAACAAGTAAACTAGACTTAGTAAATAGATTCATGAAGATTTATCAAACTTAATTTTATTTAAACTATTGAAAATGAATTATATTTCTATAAGCATAATTATGTTAGCTCATGTTAACTAACTAAGCTAAATAATCACCAAAAATTGCCTTAAAAACTTGTTATGACTTTGTTATTCCACCAAATTTTATTAGTTAGGCGATGTCCCAAATATGCATTAACAAGAATATCTCATTAAAATAGTTTTGCAAGTATATAGATCATTCAATTAGTGAAGTAGACGTTCATCGATAAGTTTATTTTTTTTAGTAAAATTGATATTTGGATTTTTATATAATATTAAGTCCAAGAGTATATTTATATAATTTATGTCATGATCTTGAAGATAATTGACTTATATTGTGTTGGGAACATAATAAAAGTTGAGGTGTTGTGTAATAACTCATTTCTTTAATGGTATATAAGATAGTGGTCACCATTGAGCTCATCCCAATAGTGATCACCTCATAGATATCTTATAAGTATGTCACCACTGATACAATAATTCATCTCTACTCGAGAGTCATTCAAATCTCATAAATCTTAGGCAAATTCATCAACTATCCTTTATGGTTGCTTTATATGTATAGTTTTATTCTTCAGTCTCATATGTCATAAAGATCAAAGATTAGCATAATTTCTAAGCATTTGCACTTATAACTTTATAAGCTCCATACTTACACAATTAACATATACTTCTCCCAAGTTTCATTTGTGTGAACCATTGAGTAAAAGACCTCACAAAGTTTATCATCACCTTATGAGTCACCACACCCTTACACATATCCTAAAGATTTCTTATAACCAACCTCTTTAGTAATGTGACTCCCACACTATTACAACTTTGTTTTGCCGCCTAATTTTATCAGTTAGTTGATGTCCTAAAATATCATTAATAAGAGTATCTCATCAACTGAGATCCATAACTACATACATCATACAAGCAGTAAAATAGTATTCTTCTAGATATTGATCCCACATGGGTAAGTATTGGTAGTTTGCTTATTTAATAATGAGACAACTCATTTTTTGTAAAATAGATATTTAGATTATTAGACAATCTTAAGTTCATTATTTATTTATTTAATCTATATGATGATATTTAAATTGCTCGACTTATATTATGTTTGACATAGAAAGAATGTTGAAGGTATTATGCAATGACTCCTTGCATAATACCTTTTTGAGTTCCCTTTATATATTACCACTGAGATAATAATTAATCTCTACTTGAAAGTCATTCACAATTTTATACCTTTTAGAAAACTTCGTCACCTACCCTTGATTATTGCTTTATATGTACACTCTTATCCTTTAGCCATAAATATCATAAAGACCAAAAATTAATATGGTTTGTCAGTATTTGTACTTTAGGATTCATAAGTTCAATAATCATGTAATTAACATACACTTTCCTCAAATTTTACTAGTGGGAACATACAAGTAAAAGTAACTCACGAGGATTATCATCACCTTATGAATCACAACATACTAATATATGTCCCAAAGATTATTTGTCACCATCCTCTTCGGTAATGATGCAACTTACATACTAAAGGTGAATCCCTAGAGAGAATGTTTAAATAGCATCCATCTCAATTGTGACATGTACAATAGATTGACATGTAAAAGTATTTATACTTTCAACATTATAAGTACCTTATTACCTATCATATATTGAAGTTGGATGGGTTTTTACTTTATTCCTATCATATGTGTGTATGAGACTCATAGTTTACCTATCACTTTATACCAATACAATCTTAAATGAACTTACCATTAGTCAAAACTCTAATTCAAGTTTTATTTAATTATAATCCATCAATATCCATAAGATAAATTAAATCAAACACATTTATTTATTTAAAAAAATCATAATCCCATCACATATTTTAATTATACAAACTTTATACTCATGCTAGAATTGTATAAATTTTTGAATCCACCCTAGAGAAAAGAGATTTTTGAGTTGACCCTACAACTCTAGGGATTAGCATTAATCTTATTACCCTTACTTTCTTGTGGAACCCCTATGGAAACCAAAAGTTTTTTCTAGGGTTTGAAAGTTACCATGACTTTGCTTGTTGTATGAAGAAGAATTGAAAAAAATGAGAAATCTCATAAAATTTTTCAATCTTTCACATTTATAATTTGGCAACATTGCATTACTCTGAGTAGGAAGTTGCTGCTTTCTAAAGAAGGTCATAAAATTGGTTTTCATCTCATAGTCTCGAGGTCACAACTCTAGAAAATAACTGATTTTGGTCTTCATTTTGATCATCAGTAATAGCAAGTCATAGCATTGACAATGACTATAGCATGAGCCTTTTTTCTTTATAATACAAAGTCACAATACTATGAAGTGGTTAAGGCTTCATTCCTTTGTCCTCCTGATATCCATAAAAGGCCATGGAAATGGAAAGTTTCCATGAAATGGTAAATGGCTTCTCTTTTTTTATAGTCGTGCCACTATGTAGAAGCCATGATATTGGAAATGTTCTTTCTTGAGTTATCTATGGTAGTGGCATTAAGAAATAGGTGTAGCACTGAGAAATTTTATCATGTATTGGCAGTGGCCAAGGCACTAGGAAATGATCACTACACAGAATTTTTATTTTATATCTTTCAAGTATCAATGCTATTGGGTGTGGAAGAGACATTGGTCATCTATTCTTTCATATATCATGTTTCCATTATACTATGAGGATGTCATAACACTAGAAAATAACTTGACCATACAAGTCATGCCTATGTTTTCCTTTGAGATAAGAGTGATGGCCTTGAAATTAGTAGTACTTGAGTAATATCTTATATAACGTTTAGCATCCATAAAGGTCATGGCTTTAAATAATTGATATAGTTTTGGCATGAATAGTTCCGGGCCTATAATTTTCTATAGCTCAAAAGTTATGATTTTGTAAAATAATTATGATTATAATTTGAGAATACTAATGAATATTAAAGATAAAGTCATGGTACTTGATCTTGGTCATGACCTTAAGTACTAGTGGGATACTTTATTATTGTAAGAATGATTTAATGTTGTAGTCATTCAAAATTTTTGAGATATGGTTGTGACTCCATAATAATATAATAGCAACTAAGAATGTGTCACATAGTAGAAGGATTATGTTAATGAGTTAGTATGGTCATAACATACATGAATTGACCCAACTAATTAGGTAGAGTTTTGACCAAGAATGAATACAAAAACTAAATGAGACATAGTTTTCTACCCCCTCTACTAAAAACCTTCAAAACCCTAGTGATTTGAAGAATATTAATCAAAACTCTCCAAAGAAAATCATTACATCATCTCATAATATTTTTATTTCCATGTCTACACATCATCATAAACTACCAAAGTATATAAAAATGTTTGGTAGTTTGAATAGAAAACAAACTCTGACACTAAAACAAGTGCTCATACCAGAGCGATAAGTTCCCCCTCCAATAAAATTAAAAAAAAACAATATCAAACATCTCAAATCAATTCTATACAATGAGTTTATCATATAATGAGAATAAATAACAAAAAAATAGAAATAAAGATAGTAATAGAGGTGGCAAGCATAATTTTTTTTATCATCATACTCTTTAAAGGTGAAATCTAATATCAAGTACTCAAATAGTGATAGAAAATAGATATCCTTTCTGGATCTCCTCATTATGTATATAACTCATCCAATATTTTTATCAAAATGTCATAAAGAATCTCTTGTCTTGCCCAATCAAATTTAGTGCACATTAAAAATATCATATAATAAAATACAACTCTTTTTTGTTTACAATGTGCTTTCCTATATCTTTCATCCAATGGTACTTCCTAAAGGTAATTTCATTCTCATTCACTTGGTATCTTTTCTAATCCAACACAACTATCTTGTACATAATTCCAAATGATTCAGAAGTTTCATTCATTCCAATATTCATGTGCTTCATTCCTTCATCTAATAGAATGTATATTTGGTCTTTGTACTTTTATTGTATTGTAACAAAAGCCAATTTTTTTATCAGGATATTTTTTCCATGTCGCATTACACTTTCAAACCTTTTATGTTACTCTTGTACATAGGGAATGGATCTTCCTTTTTAGCTCTTCCTTATTTCGCTCAAGCACTCTACTCCATTTTTTCCATAGTATACAAAATATCTAGAAATAGATCGCCTTGTGTAGCTAAAAAATGCTAAATGTTAGCTAGAATGTCCTCATGCATTCCATCCCTTCTTTTCATCTCTTGTGTCTTAGCCATAGAAAAGGATGGGCCTTCTTGGCTCTTGCCAAATTTTGACTGTTCCTTCCCTTTTAAGCATTGGCTTCTTCTCTTTTTCTATCTTTTTCTATTTTCCACTTTATGCCAACAATGTCAAGAGACACTTTTTGAATACATTTTATCGACTTGTTCATCTATAGGTCATGAAAATAGCCATGACACTAGTAAATAGCGATGATACAAAATGTTTCTATCATATATCTTTTAAGTATTCATGAAACAATGAGAGGCCATGAAACTAGTCTTCTCTTCTTTCATATATCATATTTCCATGGTGCTGTAAGAATGTCTAACTACTGGCAATTAGTTTGAGAATAAAAGTCATGATTTGTATTACTTTGAGAACACAAGTTAAGGCCTTGGAAGATGATTATACCCAAATAATATCATGTATAACCTTTAGTGTACCAAAAGTTATGACTATGAATAATTACTACTACTTTGACATGAGTAGTTTTGCTTGATAACTTTGTATTACTCAAATGTCATGGCTTTGTAAAATGGTCAAGACTTTGAGACTACTGAGCCTGGAGGTATCAAATGGGCTAGGCGACCAGCATGACCCAAGTCCGACCTAGTTCAGTAATGTCTAGCTTGGCATGGCATAGTCACGATCCATGCCTTGGGCTGGGATGAACCACCCCATGGCATGGTTTGTGTCGTGATGGGCTGACATGAGTTGTGCCTCATGCTGGGCCAAGCATGACTCATGTGCCTATCCTAAAGGAATTATCAACTGGCCTGAGTGATCGCTCGTACCATCATGGGTCGAATTTCAAAAAAAAAAATTTGATTGACTCATCATGGGGTGGTTAATTTTGTTAAAAATAATCAATCATGTGGATGATTATAATTGGTCGGCTTAAAAGTTGGCCACTCATTGGTCTTGCACTCGAGGCATTACCACCATTGGCCATTCGGCATGGTTGGGCACGACCATACCACTATTCGCCATTCAGCATGGTTGGGCACGACCATACCACTATTCGCCATTCGGCATGGTTGGGCATGTCGAATGGCATGAGAATTTAATCATGTCATGCATGGCATGAAAAAATGGCATGGTAATGCCTTGAAAAAATAGGTTATGTCAGCACGGCACTGCCCATTTGATATCTCTAACTAAGTCATATTAAAGATAAAGTCATAGTGTTTAGGCTTGGTCATGCCCTTGAGCATAAGTGAGGTACTTAGCTGTTAGAATGTATAATTAATGTCAGAATCATTTAAATTTTATGAGATAGATATAGCTATAAATCCATGATAAGATCATAGTTATTAAAAAAATATTGCATAGCAGAAAGATTATGCTAACAAGTTGGAAGAATTATGGCATAAAAAGATTGTCATCACCAATCAAAAAAATTATTGACATAGAATAAATGCTGAAACAATATAAAACTCTTTATTCTATTTCCTTTGCTAAATACCTTTAAAAACTTATTGAATCTTCCATTGTTAATCAAAATTCATTAAAACTCTAAAGTCATGAAATGTGTCCATAATCTTTCTCATTTCATGCGTACATGATATAATAAAGTATCAAAATATCTTTGAATATTCAGTAGTTTGAGCACTAAATAGCAACCTGAAATTTTTTTTTCTTAATGAAAATGTCCTTGTAAAATTTGCATTACATTTACATAGATGCGAATCCCCACACAAAAGAATCACAAATTCAAATTAGCTGTGATTTTGATTTGTTTTAAAGCCCAAAGTCGTGGTATTTGTTTTGAATACCATGACTAGTAATGAATATCATGACTTTGGTATCATAGAAATAAGATTATTATCATAAATCAAATGGGAAAACCATGACCATTACCATATGCCACAACTTTGAAGTAACAACCTGACATAGTGCCATAACTTTTTAGTTATAGAAATAAAAATGAGCCCACAAAGCCATGAATTTCATTAATTAGGTCGCGACTAGAAATACATAAACCATAAAAATTTACCAACATAATATCATTTCTCTTTTGATTTTGTGACAAACCAACTATAAATCCACTAATCTTGTTGATTCAATGATGGAAGAAAGAAGAGTCTCGAAGAAAAATGGTCAAATAAATAAGCTATAAAGAGAAAAGAAAGCGATAGAATCCTAGCTCCAAAAAATTACAACTAAAACCATGTTATGGTGATTTTTGTTATAGAACTAGGGAGACAAAAGATAAAACTCCATTCGTGCAAAGAAATGCTTTATTAGAGAAAGAGGATTTAGCAAATTCATCTCTCTTTTTGGAAACTTTATCATTAAGAGGAATTGATTATTAATTTGCAGACATATAAAATATTATAATGTTTTTATTGTGAAATAATTTTATGCTAATTTGGAGAATAAGTTAGAGAAAATATACTACATAATAGATATTTGGGAGTGCTTTGATAGCGCAATAATAAATGAGTTGTATGGATTCTGAGGAGCCAAAGATAATATGGATTTTAATTACCAATGTAGGCAACCTGATTTTATAGGTATCGCTAGTTTGTTGATCGATGGAAAAGACACATGGAGTGTGAATTAAAAGAGCGCATATGGATATTTTATGCTAAGAGAACTCATGGAGGTGAGTAAAATTTATTTATATTTTATATGCTTATTTTTATATCCAACACTCCGAGTCTCAATGATCATTTCAAAAAGATCAATCTTGTTTTATGCCATCTTCATTATTTATAGTTTTGTTATTGGGAATATTCTTGAAAATTCAATTCTTAGTTTTCTTGAGGATAAATTTTCTAGCCAACTAATTTACCATTTGCTGATTACTTTATTATTTTTAGTCAAGGGAGTCTCTATGGATAAACAGGTTGATGAGATATATCTGATAGTATCCCATTAAAATTATTGTTTGTTAAAAAAAAGAATTGAAGAAGATAGAAAATAAAAGAATCTAATTCTTGATGGAGAATGATTAGTAAAAAATTGGGAAGGACTATCCTTCACTAGAGTTGGAATAGAATATTAAAAAATAGGGGGCAAACGATGAGAAGATGAACAAGCTCATATTGAGCATTCCTTAGTTGGCACATGGAGGTATGTTTGTTGATGTCTTTGCATTTTGGAAAATATATAATAAGACGCCGAAATAAATAAGGAATAGTTAAAAAACAAAATCCAATTTCTATGTATAATAGTAGTAGCAAAGTTGGAAAATGAGAGGTAATATGAGAAATACATCTCAAACAAATAATATATATTCTTTATCATAAACCAAAAAAAAATGGAAGATAATATCTATAAACTCTTGGAAGAAGGGATGAAGCAAGTGGAGATAAGATTGATAGGCAGCATTGAATCATTTGGGATATTGAATGAAGTCATCACAATAGATTGGAAAAAAAAATGGTGCTGAAAAGAGATGGAGCAAATAAAAATGACATGAAATATTGAAAGAACTAGTAGATAAAGGAATTGAAAAAATATAGTATAAATTAAAAAGACTTGTATTTTGCAATGAGATATTTTGAATGTGTATTAAACTTCATTTGGTGAAGAAACGATACATTATGTTATATTATGGTGAAGATATTAGATTGAACATCTCTATTGTGATGAATTTATTTTAAATAATGTTGACAATTTTTATATTTATTAAGAAGCAATCATCTCTTGGAGATGAGTAGAAATTTTAGTATGAGAGATTTTTCAATATTCAAATATTTGAATATTCATGAGCAGTTTTTGTACTATTAGACAATGTGTAAGCATGGGTGAAGATGAGATATTTTTGGATTGATTTCATGACTTTGGGGGTTTGGTGGATTTTAATTAATAGTTGTGAAATCTGTATGTTTTTGAAAGTATTTAACAAATTAATAATTTATGGATCATCAAGCAATTTTGGTGTCCATTATTGACTAAAATTTTACTTAAATAGTCATGAAAACCTTTGTATGTCGTGACTCTATTACCTCATTAGAATAATCTTTCAACTTTATAATACCTTCTTTGTGGTTGCAATATCATCATGGTGTGACATCCACACTTATCTCAAAAGTATTAAATAGCTACAACATTAATTTTAAGTCACAGTAACCAAATACTCCACTTGTGCTAAAAGTTATCACTTCATAGCACTACAATTTTATTTTAACCAATATTTTGAATTTTCAAATTAGAGTTGCATCCTTACCTTGAATTCATGACTTTGAGTTATAAAAAGTTACAAAGCTAAATCTATATATGACAAAATCATGGAAACTAACCAGTAGCATAACTTTTAGATATAGAATATTATAGAGAATATTACTACTCGAGCACAACCACTTCTCATGGTCGTGACTTTTGCCCTCAAGTGAAGTCAAAGCCACAACTTCTATGTGCTAACTACATGCCAAAGCCATGGCCATTCTTAGAACTGTGGTTATATTATATAAGAGAAAGGTTAATGCAAAGTCATAGTCATTTTCAGTATTGAGGCCATGTTATATAATAAAGATTATTCTCTGTGCTATAACCATTCCTAAGCATCATAGCCATTTCATGTAGAAGAAATACTAAGGCAAGGTTGTGAAATTTCTTAGTGTCATAGCCATATGATGCACAAGAGAGGCCATTCCCAGCACCATGGTCATTATCAATGTCATGACCATGTTATATAGAAGATAAATTCCTAGTGTTGTGGTCATTCCCAATGTGACAACCATTTGATACATAAGATAGACTCATGCCAAAGCTACTAGCATTCTTAGCACCACATCTATGTATTATTGATATAAAAGGCATTAGTTGTGGACATTTCAAATGCCATAAATTTTTATTACAAAAGGTTTAGGATGCATCCCAAAGCAATGGTCACTTTCTAGAATCATAACCTCGAAGTCAAGAGACCAAAGCTAAAGTCATGCTATCTTCTAAAAACCAAGATTTTCTACTTATAAAAATGCTAAAATTCTAGAGTATAAATAAAAAAAAATAAAAAAAATCCAAAGAGATTATTCTTCTTCTCTATGCACCAAGCCAACGTAAGCATAACAAATAATCTTAGGGGTAGATTTTTGAACACCCTAGAAGATTCACAAGCAATATAATGATACAATATATAGGCTAAACCATAAAGTTATGGGTGCAATTCTCAAACTCTCTCTCTAAAGTAAATTTCGGAAAAACAACAAAAATAACATGGGATTAAATTTTGTCCTAGACTCTTATGAGGAAGTCAATAGAAATCTGAGTTTCACAAGATTTCTCTTGTACCTAATGAATCTCACTCCAACATCAGAATAAATCAAGATCTAGGATTGTATACTTGTGATTCTTTTAATGTATAAATTGTTTTGTGATTAATTATTGTATTTGATATATGTTTTGGAATGAAAATTGATGGATATGGTAATTTAATAGAACTAAAATTAGGGATTTGATTATCAGTGAGTTTATGCAAGTCATCGCAATGGACAGTGACAAGTAAATCATAAGGCTCATTGACACATATAGTAGGAAGGGACTAAGATTTACAAGTCAAAATCTATAAATTAAACCCAAAATTCAGATATGTTAATCATTATGAGTATGGAACTCAAGAATCCAAAAGAATGAATGGTTTTACATACCATTTCATTATACATGGCTTAAAAAATTGGTTCTTGATTGATATGGATGTTCAATAAAATTGGTTCTTGACGGGTAATCCACAAGATATCATAAGTATATGATAACTCACAAGGTGGTGTCAACTCTCTGCATTTTTTTGCCTTTGTATAGTTTCTACTAGTGAAATTTAAGAGAAGTATATGTTAATTATGAGAGTTTGGCACTTACAAAGCCAAAAGTACAAATACTTATAAACTGCATTAGTTATTGGTCTTTATGGCACCTAATACAATAGAACAAGTGTGTGTGTGTGTGTGTGTGTGTGTGTGTGTGTGTGTGTGTGTGTGTGTGAAATTGTCATCAAGGACCATAACATGGCCTCATAATTAACACGTCCATACCTTTTAGGGACTTGTGAATGAACCTTGTGTAGATATGATTTGTTATCTAGATGGTAAAGTATCAATATGATATCTATAAGGGGACCATCATTGGAATGTGTTTAATAGTGATTATCACCTTGTATGTCATTAGGGAAAAGGGTAATTCTACAACAACCCATTTATTTAATATCCTCACTCAAAATAAATCAAAATATTTAAAAATACAATAAATAAATCAAGTGGACAAACCCTAGGATCTTTAAGTCATACCTATATTTTTAAATATCTCCGATACTAGAATGGAGTTGTATCATTATTTTTTGACCTTACTACTAAAATAATTTTTATGTGATTGATATATAGATCAATGTTCTCTTTATAACTTGTATGACCTATATACTTATGGATCTTTGTTGATGAGATACAATCACCTAATTAACTTTTAGGATATTATCTAATAAATAAAAGTATGCAGTATAACAAAGTCAGAACATGATATTGAGAAGTATTTGAAACTTGTGTATTTTGTGTCAATAATATAAATCATGGCTTTGTGAAAGGGCCATAGCTTTGGTCTTCCATTTGCATCAAATGGCCATTGCACAAAGAATTATTGTGGCTTTGGCCCTAGTCTTTTCTCTGTATTAAATGGTCATGGTGCTAGAAATTTTCACAGTTTGGCAATTATCTCATACACCCAAGTGGATGTGCTTTGAATTCTCTTGAGGGTAAGTGTCATAGCCTTTGAAGTGATCATGCTTGAGTAATATTCTTTATAATATTATGTATCCAAAAGTTGTAACATTTGATAATTTCCATTGTATTGCCCTAAGTAGTTTTAGCTCTATAACTTTCTGACTTGAGAATACAAAGTCTTAGTAAAGATAAAGTCATAACATTAATAAGGGGCCATTAATTTTAGTACTAGTGGGATGTGTTATTATAACTTTGTGAAATTAAAATCATAACCATTTAATTATAAATAAATAAATATAATTGTGACTCCAAAATAATATTACAGCCAAAAAGAATATTTTGTATTGTTGAAAAATTGTGATGATGATGTGGAAGTGTCATGGAATACAAAGATGTCCATGACTAAATGCATAGACTTTGGCTAAAAATAGATGCTGAAACTACTTGATAAGCCACATATCACAAACTCATCAATTACCTCTAAAAACAAAATGATTTTATGACTATTCATCAAAATCTACCAAAACTCTAAAGTCATGAAATAGATCAAATTATGGCATATTTCCATGCTTATACATTGTTTAATAGTATCACAAATACATAAAAATATTCATTAGTTTAAATACACAATAAACGTATACATTAAAACTAGTGTTTATCCCCAATCAATAACTTCCCTCTTAAAAAATTTTCATACATTGTCTCAAACAGAGCATTCATCACAAATAATTACATTACCACAATATAGAAATAAACAAAAAGTATAAATCAATGAGCTAAGATAGTCTTTTTGAAATCTACTCTTGAAAGGAGAAATCTACTCGAGATTGCTCAAATAGTAATATTGAAGTAGATAGTCTTTTTGGATCTTTCTTCTATGATAGCTACCCAATTTGATATCTTCACCAAAATATTATGCAATACAACTTATCTTCACTTAGTGGAGTTCAATGCAGCTTCAAATGATCTTATTATAAAATATAAGTCATTTTGATTTGTATTGAATTTTCTATATTCATCTATTCACTTGTTCTCCTACTCCTAATATTACATATTTTAATTTGTTTCATCTCTTTTTCCATCATTTTCTTCTAATCCATTGTGACAACCTCATATAATCTCCTAAATAATAAAGTGATGCCCTTTGATCTAATCTCTACTCATATCATTTCATCTTCCAAAAACATATAGATATTACCACCAAAATTTTCTTAAGCCATTTTAAATGCCACCTCTTGTTGTTTCAGATGTATTTCCCACACTACATCTCATTTTTCAGCTTCATCTACTACTATTGTACTTAGAGATTGGATCTCATTTTGCAAGCATTCCTCCCTTTTTTTGATGTTCTACTTCTTATTTAAAAAAATATAAAACATATCACATAGCATACCTCCTTGTATCGCTAGAGAATCCTCAATACGAGCTTCCTTTTCTTCTCATCTTCAGCCCTTTCTCTTCATCTTTTATATGTCAGCTTCGATGAAGGATTATCCTTTTTCCTGAATTTTTATTGGTTCTTTCCATTTTAGAACTAGCTTCTTTTTTTTCTATCTTTTTCAAGTCCCCTTTTAATGCTTGACAATGTCAAGGCAATACTATCAAACACATCATATCAATATATTAATCCATGGGGACTTCTTTAGCTAGACATAATAAAGTGATCAAGGAAGACTCAATTATTTGGCTAAAAAATTCACTCTAAAGAAAACTAAGAATTGACTTTTCAAGAATATTCTTAATTTCAAAACTATAACCAATTAGGAAGACATACAGTAAGATTATTCTTTATGGAATGATCATTATGACATAAAGTTAGATAATAGAAATGAGTATATAAAATACAACTGAACTTTACTTATCTTAGTTCTTTCTAGATCAAGTATTCATATCCACTTTATAATGTTACCCTCCATTCACCCTTTCCATCTTTCAATAAGCTAACAATTGTTGGAAAATCAGGTTTCCTGTAGAGGAATTTGAAAGCCATGCTATCTTTGATTCCTTAGAGTTCAACCAACTCATTTATTACATTACATATCCTCTAAATTTAAAAAGAATTTTCTCACAATGGAAGTATTACTATGTTCTATATGTGTGCAGAATAACAACTTCTTCCTCTTCTTTATAATGTCTCCTAAATAAGGGATGAATTCATTTAGCCCTTTTTAATGTTTTTCTTTGCAAGAATTGAGTCCATCCAACACTACCCCTACTATGCAATAAAAATCACCATGGGCCCCATGGATTTAGTTGAAATTTTCATGGCATTGGGTTCTATTGCTTTCCTTTTTTTGTGTGCCTTATTTCTCCAACCATTTTCTTCAAGGATCTTCTCCTTTCCATCATTGAATAAATAAGATTAGATGTAGGGTTGGTTCTTCACTATATCGAGAGAGAAGATAAGATATATTAAAAAATTTTATGATTAAATAATTATAGTCATGGCCTGATTAATGAAAATTGTAGCTTTGCAAGCTATTTTTCTTTCTTTAATTGAAAGTCGTGGCATTGTTTCAAAATGTTACATCAAAGTCATGGCACTTTGTCATGGTCGCAACTTTTCCATTTGGTTTCTAATGATTTTTTTTTTATTTTTTTAACACCGAGTCATGGTATAGAGCATGACCACGACTTTGTTATTAAGCTTCAGATAGGCTTTTTCTTTTTATAATATTACCTTAGTAATGGCACAGAAAAATGATCAAGACTTTCAGTTTAATAAGTTGGAATCATAGATAGTTTGAATCAATGATTCTTTTTTGTGGGGAGCATTTAAGCATAGCAACATCAATATGATGCTTAATTTACAACTAAACTAATGTATCATTTGAGAAAAAAAAATGTTTGTGTTACCTCTCAAAAAGTACTATATTTAACATACATAGCTATACCATTGATGACTTATCTCAATCAGAAATTTTTATTATCAAAGCTAACTTTTTGGCATAATTTTTGATCCATTTGCTTCTTATACTTTCAGTATCAATCATTGATTTTGGATAACTAATTATCTCAATGAGATCATCTATAAGGATAGTCGGGATAAAACACCTCTTCTTTATCTTTTTTTTTGCCATGGCATTGCCAAATATCATTCCTTTTCAATTTCTTGTTCATGATTCTCCTCCTCAACATCCATTATATCTACCTCTAAAGCTTCATCATTCAAAGATTCTTATTTATACTCAAGAATGTATCTTAAATTGCTTCTTCTTGGTTCTCAACCCCAATCATCTTTGTATTAACCACTAAAACTTTTATTGTAGTACTTTAATCATACTTCTCGACTTTCTCAACATCCTTTGTATCAGTTATTAAAACATTTGGTTTTATACTTTCTTTGAACATACCTAACTTAGTATCTTCAATGCTCTTCTCTAATTATCTTAATTTCTCTTCTTCTACTTCATTTTCTCTTAATAAATCTATTAGCAGCTGAGTAAATATATCATCACATTAAGCTTTGGGCATTGAATTAGGTTTTAGTAATAGTGCTCTAGGCCTATCATAAAGACAATATTTTGCCTATTTGTGAGAATTAATTATTATAATTATGTGCATGTTTATTATATATAATATCTTTAAATAAATTTTTAATTATTCTAAATATATTTAATCAATCATTGTTATAAGAATAACAATGAAATAAGATTAGTATAAAGTTTGATTAATATTCATGCAATGAATATGTATATGAGATACAAATCAAATTTATATCTATTAGTTGAGAACTAATATTGGATAGACCTATCTTGAGATTAATACATGGATCAAGATCATAAGTTAATCTCTAATAGTTATGTTATTAAATCGTTTGACCTGAGATTGATATAGTTCTCAACATAACAAATATTATATTTTGATATAATCAAATATTGTCTTTAATTAGATGACTATAATGGTTATACTTGAA
Source organism: Sapria himalayana (assembly GCA_029783825.1). Lineage (NCBI taxonomy): Eukaryota > Viridiplantae > Streptophyta > Magnoliopsida > Malpighiales > Rafflesiaceae > Sapria > Sapria himalayana. The sequence goes on from JAREIK010000088.1 coordinate 10,814,381, forward strand.
CATAATAAAAAATAAGTAGTGAGATATGAGCGATTAAGATGGAATTTGTCCCTCTTATTATAAAAGAGATATCTCTGGGTCTCATCGATAATTAAGACTAAGATATGCATGGACGTGCTCAAATGAATTGATGGAGATCAATATCATTTGTTTAATCAGTCTAAATAGGTTTCGAGTAATCAAAGATAGAATGATATAATGTTGACTTTGTCTGTATCTTATATTCTATCAAGATATCATGAGACAAAAAGATTATCATTAGCTATATTAAGGTTGTCTCAAATCGTGAGCTTTTTATTTAACTTGGGTAGTCATAATATCTTACTAGAAGCCACATATGACTTGTAGGATCAAAATATTTGATTTAGGCCTACTGCCAATATTAATTGAACCTATAAGGTCACACATTATAAACAAATAATAATGGTTATAGTTTTTCACTCTCTGTAATAATTTAAAATGATGAGATTATATTAAATCACAAATAATAATTAGTTATTATTTAAATTTGAATTTAATTTTGAGAAAGTTTAAATTTGTGATTTAGAATAATAATTAATTTGTTACATTGAACATGAGTTTTAATGAATAAATTCTTTTAAAAGGGGTTTTAAGGATTTGAATTTAAGTTATTATTTAAAAGAGTTTTAAATATATAATTAAATTTATTTATGACTAAAATCTTAGTAGACTTGTATATATATATGCAAGACATATTTGATACAAGTAGTCATCTTTTTATAAAACGGAGAAAAACCCTTTCATTTTGAGAAGATGAATCTAAACTAGCATTCAACAAGATCATTTATTATTTGTTAGTGAATGAATACTTGTAGAGGGTGGTCATTTTTTCAAAAAGGTAGCACCTTTGAAAATCTGAATAAACCAAGATGTATACTTTGAAGGCTTGACGAATTAATCTACAAAAGGTGAGTTTCGTTTACCCTTCCTTCGTGTTTTTATGAAACACATGTGACCCTTGGTGGGTTAAGGGATATGTTGTATATAATTTATTTTGATAAACTATTTGTATAACCAAAATATATTTCTATTATAATATTTTTCATTTAAGTACAGTTAAGAAAATATTAAGAGTCTATGAATGTAGCAATAGAATAATAACGGAGGTCCCGATGTCCAATCAGTGGGATGAAGAAACTTTGAAGCAGAACCCAATTCGTCCGAGTGATCCAACCCACTTCGGTTAATTAAAACAAGAAATTGTTATTAATATAAATTGTTTTTATTTCTTGTTTTTTCCGGCTGCTGTAATTTTGGTGTGGAACTATTCATCTCAGTTTTTTCTTCTCTCTGTATGATTTTCATCATGACTGCTTCTGCACATATATTGTAATAATATTCTGTTTGGTTATAATCTGTAAATGCATGTGTTTTTTTGGTGGATGTAGCTAGTCGTGTTGAACGACTAGTGAACAACATTATTTTGTGTGTTCTGTTGTGATTTCTTTTCTACTGTGGTGTTGATTCTATCATGGTTCTGTTGGATTGTGATTGAAGATATATATATATCATTTGCTATCATTTTTTATTGTTCTCTTCTTTTGAATCTCTAAAAGCACAATCGTGGAAGTGGAATTGCCTTACAAAATAAAAATTATAAATTTCATTGTGTTTATGTTCCAATTATATTGGATATTCTGCCCGAAACCCCAACAGTGGTATTAGAGGAACTTGCGTTTTCATAAAAACTGATAATGTCATATTTGATCATATGTATGTGATGTATATAATTCTGTCATGATTTGCATTTTTGAATAATTGTGATATTATGGTTTGTGTGAATGACATAGTTAATAGTTTTTGTTAAGGTATTAATTGATTGAATTTGAAACCTAAAAGGATTCGTAAGTATGATTGAGAATCCAAATGGGATATTGCCATTAAAGTGTTTAATTGCATAATATATGATTCTGACTTTGTCTTAATTAGATTAATACATAGAGTAATTTATATATCAATTTTGATTTATCAGCGATTGCTTATGATGTTGTCAAAATAAAGCCCTGTGTATAATGATATTACATAATATGGTGGTTTAATGTGATTTTGATGGCTTTCGGCTTATTTTAAATTTATTGAGAAGATTAATAAAAATTTATAGATGATATTATTAAAAATTTATTGATAAGATCAAAAAAAATTTTTTGATGAGATAAATAAAAAATGTATTGATAAGATCAATTATAATTTATTGATGAGATTAATAAACATTTATTGATAAGCTCAATAAACATTTATTGATGAGATCAAGGAAAATTTATTGATTAGATAAATGAAAATTTATTAATGAGATCAATAAAAATTAATTTTTTTAGGGTGCTACCCCCAACCATGTGCAGGCGCCCCCCTTAACCCCATCTACTAACCGGCTAGCAGAATCACCATAACAGCTTTGATTAATACCTTATAAATTTAATTATTTTTAAATACATGGCTATTATAATTTATTTCTTTTAATGCAAAGTATTTATGCCATATGATAACATTATATATTTTGCGTGTTATGTTGCTTCACACGATGTCCTTTTTAATCAATGTATTTGGTAGATTATTATTATATTTTTTTTCAAGGGTTGTAATTATTAAATATGGCTTGGATGTCATTTTTGTTTTATTGTAATTTTTTAATTGTTGTAATAAAACAAGAAAGACAATACAAGCCATTTGAAGTCATGCAATCCAACCATGGTGATGGAGGAGCTAGGTGTCTATGCACAAGTTGGTGGTCAAATCAACTTAATGAAGCTACTTATTACTACTTAGGAATGACTATTGATCTTCATTATGGCTTATGGAGATCAATCTAGATTAAGGTCATACTATGACACATTTATTATATGCATGTATTAGATGCTATGTATGATTTTACATGAGTATGTGATACTAGATATATGATGAGATCTATTAATTGAAAATTAAATCAATCAAGATCCCTTGCATAAAACATAAAGTTAACATGTTATCCATATTTAAATACTTGTGAAACCTTTTATCATCTTAATGAGAGTTCTACCAAAGTAGAAGTACATTAGGTGATATCAGTGAGACAAAATGAGTAATGGCGCTACCATGTGTTTACGAATTGTTTAACTTTATTAGGTTATCATGGGACTAATGGCATTAGATGGGATTTAAATATGTCAGGATATATGATATCAAAATCCCATAAATATCTAAGAATTGCATGAGATGTAATTAGTAATAGTTACTTACCTAAATAACTTAATTTTAAGTGTCATGCCAAAGCTAACTTAGAATTGAGTAAAATATGGATCTTATCTCACTAGATAAATATAATTATTATTGAGGGTTATTAATTTAGTAAGATTTTTTCATAATCAAAATACTTATTAAACATTGCATTCATTATAGATGGCCGACAATAACAATAACAATTCTATTATATCACTACGATCACTCCTTGAAGGATAAATTTATTAGGACTAATATTATTGACTAGTTTCAAATTTTGAGAATTATTCTCAAATAAGAAAGGAAGCTTTATGTCTTAGATGAACCTCTCCATAAAGAATCAACTCATAATGCTCTTAGAAATGATATGAATGCTTATGAGAAGCATTATAATGATCCTATTGATGTTGCATGCTTGATGCTAGCTACCATGAGTTCTGAACTTCAGAAGGCTATGGAAAATATGGAAGCTTATAATATGATCTTCAATCTTAAAGAAATATTCCAGCAACAAGCAAGACAAGAAAGGTATGAGACTATCAAGGCATTTCATTCTTTTAGAATGGCTGAGGGTGCTTCAATTAGTGCTCATGTTCTAAAAATAAAATGCTATATTGAGCACCTTGATATGTTTGGATTACCATTGAGCCAAGTGTTGGCAACTGATTTGATCTTGAATTCACTTTCTGATAGTTTGACCAATTTTTCATAAACCATAACATGAATAAAATGGAAAAATCTATCTCTGAGCTGCATATGATGCTTAAAACTTCTGAGCATAATGTTAAATCCAAGCTTGGTCATGTTCTAATGGTTCAAAATAGAAAGGGCTTCAAGATCAAGAAAAAGGGAAAGGACAAGGGCAAGGGTAAAGGAACAAGCTGAACCCATGGCAAAGGCCCTAAAGGAGGCTGTTTGTTTCGGTTGTAATGTACTTAGCAATTGGAAGAGAAACTACAAGCTGTATATAGAGGATCTGAGAAAGAATAAGACTGGTAAAACTAGTTCTTCACGTATTTATGTTATACAAATTAATTTTTATTTTTCTAGTTCATAGGTATTAACTGGATGTGGATCACACATTTGTACAAATGTGGAGGGACTCAAAAGAAGTAGATAACTGAAGAATGGTGAAGTTGATCTACGAGTAGGTAATGGAGCAAAAGCTGCTGCTTTGACTGTAGGAAGTAATGAACTTACTTTGCCCAATGTGCTTTTATTAGTGTTGGATATTTGTTATTATGTTCCTACAATGTGTAGGAATATTATTCTTGTTATTTGTTTGGATAATGATGGGTTTTCTTTTAATATTAAGAATAATAATTGCTCCATTTTTCATAAAGACATGTTCTATGCAAATGTTTATTTTCAGGATGGTCTTTATGTTATGAACCTTCAAAAATCCAATGAGTTTCATGTCTATAATATAACTACTTAAAAATTAAAATCAAGTAATTTAAATTCAACCTATCTTTGGCATTGTGGCCTTGGTCATATAAATTAAAAATGTATCTCAAAACTCCATCAAGTTGGACTTTTGAATTCATTTGATTTTTAATCATATGATAGATGTGAATCTTGTCTATTGGATAAGATGACAAATGATCCCTTTACTAGACACAATGAAAGGGCTAATTAATTATTGGATCTCATACATACAGATGTATGTGGACCACTAAGTTCAGATGCTAAAAGAGGTTATAAGTACTTCATTACATTTATTGATGACTTCATTAGATATGGTTATGTCTACTTGATGAGACATAAATCTGAATCATTTGAAAATGTTAAAATCTTTTCAAAATGAAGTACAAAACTAACTTGGCAAGACAATCAAGACACTTCGATCTGAACGAGGTGGTGAATATTTGAGCCAAGAATTTGATGACCATCATAGAACTTGTGGAATCATTTTGCAATTAATTCCTCCTAGAACAGGAAATTTAATGGTGTATCTAAGAGGAGGAATCAAACTTTATTAGATATGGTTTGATCTATGATGAGTCTAACAAATCTTCCATTTACCTTTTGAGGTTATACACTCGAAATAGCTATGTTCACACTAAATCAAGTTTAATCCAAAGCATATGAGATGAGGACTGGTAAAAGATCTCGTTTATTATTTCTTATGATTTGGGGTTGTGAGGCTTATTTAAAACGTCAAGTTTCAAATAAGTTAGTGCCCAAATCTGGTAAATATTTTTTTAGGGTATTCTAAAGAGACTAAGGGATACTATGTTTACATTCTCATAGACAACAAAGTGTTGTTGCTCGGAATGATATCTTTTTAGAAAGGGAATTTATTTTTAAACGAATCAATAGGAGTATGTTACAACTTGAAGAAGTTCAAGAACTACAAGATAACATTGAACTCCCTGTGGATAATAGTCAACAAACAATTACTGACACACCTTCTATAGCATAAAATTCACATAGATCTGATAGGATACGTCATGAGCCTGATAGATATGGATTTCTTATGACAAAAAGAATGATGTATTGTTAGTAGATCAAAATGAACCCACTACCTATCAAGAGGCTATGTTGGATCTAGAATCTGAGAAATTGTTAGAGGTCAAGAAGTCTAAAATTCAATCATTGTATGATAATCAGGTATGGATCTTGATTGACCCACTTGAAGGTACAAAGACTATTAGGTGCAAATGAATTTTTAAAAGGAAAACTTCTATGAATGACAAAGTGTATACTTACAAAGCAATGCTAGTTGCAAAAAGTTTCAAACAAACTCATGGTATAGACTATGATGAAACTTTTTCACCTGTAACTATTCTTAAGTCTATTAGAATTCTTATTGTCATTGCTGCATATAATGATTATGAGATTTAGCAAATGGTTGTTAAAACTATTTTTTTTAATAGAAACTTACTTGAGGATGTGTACATGTCACAACCTGAGGTTTTTATGCAACTTAAGAATTCTGGTAAAGTATGCAAGCTTCAAATATCTATTTATGGTTTGAAGCAAGCCTCTTAGAGTTAGAATCTTCATTTTGATGAATCAGTCAAAGAGTTTGCATTTGTCAAAAATGAAGATGAGCCTTGTGTTTATAAGAAAATTAGTGGGAGCGTAATTATATTTTTGCCCTTATATGTTGATGACATTCTACTCATTAGGAATGATATCCCTACCTTATAGAATGTCAAGTCTTGGTTAGGAAAATGTTTCTCAATGAAAGACTTAGGCAAAGCTGCCTATATCCTAAGGATAAAAATTTATAGAGATAGATCTAAGAGGCTGATTGGTCTAAGTCAAAGTACTTGCATAGATAAAGTATTGAAATGGTTTCATATGCAAGATTCTAAGAAAGCATACTTGTCCATGTCTCATAGTATTCCTCTTAGTAAATCTTATTGTCCTAACACTAAAGATGAGTGAGAGCAGATAAGTAAGATTCTTTATGCCTCGACAATAGGATATATCATGTTGTGCACTAGACTAGATGTGTCTTATGCTTTAAGCATAACAAGTAGATACTAATCAGATCCTGGTGAGAGTCACTAGATAGCTATCAAAAACATACTTAATTATCTAAGAAGATCTAAAGATATGTTTTTGGTGTATTGCGAATTGGAAGATAATATGGTTGTAAATGGTTACACAAATGTAAGCTTCCAATCTAACAAAGATGATTTCTAATCGTAGTTGAGATATGTGTTTTGTTTAAATGGTGGTAAAGTTAACTAGAAAAGTTCAAAGCAAAGTAGTGTTGCTGATTCTACAACTGAAGCTGAATACTTTGCAGTATCTGATGCAGCAAAGGAAGCAGTTTAGATCAAGAAGTTCATTACAGACCTTAAAGTGGTTCCTAGCATTAAAAATCATCTTGATGCTTATTATGACAATAATTGTGCTATTGCACAAGCAAATGAACCTAGATCACATCAGAGATCCAAATGCATTCTTAGGCATTATCATCTCATTCGAGAAATCATTAAGAGATGTGACATTATGATATCTAGAGTTCCAACTAAATGATAATGTTGCTAATCCATTGACTAAGCCTCTACCACAAATAAAGTATGATCATCATGCTAGGTTCATAGGTATTAGATAAATTGATGAATTGGCCTAGTGCAAGTGGGAGAATGTTAGTAACCGTGCTCTAGGCCTATCGTATGGACATGGTATTTTGACTATTTTTAAGAATTAATTATTATTATGATTTGTATGTTTATTATATATATTCTCCTTGAATAATATTTTAATTATTCTAAAATTTCCTAATCAGTTATTATTATGGGAATAACAATGAATTAAGATAAATATAATTTTTGATTGATATTCATGGGATGAATATGTGTATGAGATACAAATCAAATTTATATTTATTTGTTGAGAATAAATATTGGACAAACCCACCTTGAGATTAATATATGGATCAAAGTCATAAGTTAATCTCTAATAGTTATGTTATTAAATCCTTTGACCTTGGATCACTATAGTTCTCAACATAAAGAATATAGTATTTTGATATACTCAAATATTATCTTTAATCAGATGACTATAAAGGTTATAATTAAACATAATAAGAATTATGTAGTGAAATATTAGTGATTAAGATGGAATGTGTCCCTCTTATTATAAGAAGGATATCTCTGGGTCCCATCGATAATTACGACTAAGAAATGTATGGTCGTGCTCAAATGAATTGATGGAGATTAATATCATTTGTTTAGTCAGTCTAATTGGGTTTAGAGTAATCAAAGATAGAATTAATATAAGGTTGATTTTGTCTGTGTCTTATATTCTTTCAAAATATCATGAGATAAAAAGATTATATCATTAGCTATATTAAGGTTGTCTCAGATCATGAGCTTTTCATTTAACTTGGGTAGTCATAATATCTTGCTAGTGGCCACTTATAACTTGTAGGATCAAAATATGATTTAGGCCTACTAACAATGTTAACTGAACCTATAGGGATGCACATTAAAAGTAAATAATAATAGTTATGGTTTTTCACTCTTTGTAGTAATTTAAAATGATAATATTATTTTAAATCACAACTAACAATTAGTTATTATTTAAATTTGAATTAATTTTGAGAAAGTTTAAATTCGTGATTTAAATTAATAATTAATTTGTTGCATTGAACTTTAGTTTTAATGAATAAATTCATTTTAAATGGGGTTTTAAGGATTTGAATTTAAGTTGTTATTATTTAAAAGAGTTTTAGATATATAATTAAATTCATTTATGACTAAAACCCTAGCAAACTTGTATGTGTGTGTGTGTGTCTGTGTGTGTGTGACATATTGATGCAAGTAGTTATCTTTTATAAAATAGAGAGACACTCTTTTGTTTTGAGAAAATGAATCTTAACTAGCATTCAACAAGATCATTCATTATTTGTTCGTGTGTAGATACTTGTAAAGGGTGATCATTTTTTCAGAAAGGTAGCACCTTTGAAGATCCGAATAAACCAAGACACATACTTTGAAGACTTGACGAATTGATCTACAAGCGGTATGTTTTGTTTACTCTTCCTTCATATTTTTTATGAAACGTATGTGATCCTTGGTGGGTTAAGGGATAAAAATTATAAATTTCGTTGCATTTATGTTCCAATTAGATTGAATATTCTGCCCTTAAACCCAACATTAGAATTATTGAATATGCTTCCTTCATAGCTCCTATAACTTAAATCTTTAAAACTCACTTCTAGTTGATAATAGAGTTGATTTAGGTTATCATGAGATATATAATAGAAGTCACTAACCAATGAATAATAGGCTTTGTCATGTTGTTAGCTTGGGTTATTCTCACTCATTCTCATCTCATTTTTTTTTCTAATGATAGTCATCTATATCATTCTTTTTGCTTAACTTTTTAAGAAATATATTGAGATTTTTCTTGAATGAATGTTGTACATAATCTTTTAATTTATCATTTTCTAGGTTCTATAGTGATATCTCAGTCCCAAAATTTTTCCTTGTTGATTGATGGGCTGAAAAAAAAAATAAAAAAGAAAGTACTAAGCACAACATTTCTACTATCTAAACAAAAGAAAAAAAAGCTACTAGATCTAGGAAAATATTCAAAATAGTGTTATCAAAACTAATAAAAAAGAATTACCCTTTTTCAAGGATAATTTGGTCAAATCATTTTTACTAACCAAACTAAATAATTCCTAGAAATATTGCCAAAAACATTTTTAATTTTGTTATGCTAATCAATTTGATTAGTTAGATAATATCTCAAAAGCTCAATGGTGGGGATATCTCTTCAATAAAGATCCATAAAAATATTAGGTCGTATAAGTAGTAAATAGGATATTCATACAAAAAGTAAATCCCACATAGATTTTATCAACAGTTCGATCAACCAACTATGAGACAAAATAATTATAATCAAAAAGATAATTTGATGTTTTGCTATGACCATTTGATTCTAAAATATCTCCATTTAAATTTTGATTCAGATGATGCTTGTTCAAATAATTCAATTTATGTTTCATTTGGATATAGAATGAATATGGGAATATTGTTAAAATATTTTTGTTAATGTCATTTAAGATGGTTATCTCTATTAGCCCTTCCCAAAGAAGGTCTTCTTGTACTTGTCCCCCAGATACTTTTCAAATATGACAGCGAATCATCTTTGATTAAGGATCATTCATAAGTCCATATCTTTTAGACTATATGTCAACTATCCTTGATGGTTTCTTTGTATATGTATTTATAATCACTTGTAAAATGTGTCATGAAGACTTAGAACTGATATGGTATAAAAGTATTTGTACTTTTAGCTTCGTAAGTTCCATACTCACACAATTAACTTATGTATTTTCTCAAATATCAAAGGATGGGAATTATGTGATGATGAAAATTCAAAGGACTATCACAACCTTGTGAGTCACAACCACTAATATATTTTATATGGATTACACGTCATCATTCTTCATAATCATAATATGACTCACGTACTAAAGGCAAAAACTTAGGAGAATATTTTATGAAATGTCCATATTAATAAAGGATTAATTCTTTTAAGACATATATGATAAAATGACATAAATTATTCATACTTATGGATTCATGAGAATCATACTAGCAATGATTAACATACCACTATTTTAGGCTTTAATGTATAGTTTTGTTTCATGCATTACAATTGGATAGGTTATCACTTCCTTCCTATTGTATGCATATATGAGCCTCATGGTTTACCTATCATCATCTGTCATGACAACACATACAACCCTAGAAATACTCAAAACTCTAATTCAAATTTTATTTAATCTTCATTTCTATCAATTTCTATTCCATAATATAAATAATAAACATTTATTAATCATACAATTATTCATACATCTTATAGATCATAATTACACAAATCATAGGCATCAATTTAGCCTAATATTAGCGAGAGGTTTATATGAGGTACAAGAGAAGAAGTCTCATGAGTCTTTAATTCCTAATGATAGCCCTCGTGAGAATCAAAGATAAAATTTCAAATTCCATGTTAATTAGATTTATTTCTTAAGTTGACCCTAGAGAGGGGGTTTGAGATTCATTCCCTCTCAAGTCTAGTGTTTAGATTTTGGCTTGCATCCCTTGATTTCTCATTGATCTCCTAGGGAGTGAGAAAATCTCTCCTAGGGTTGTCATGCTTTTCTTTCTAGTCTCGAAGAGTGAAGAAGAAGAAAATTCTGATTTTTTTCTCTTCTTTTGCTTTTCTATTCCATAAATCTTAAACAAATTCAAGTTGTATGTCTTAGTTCAGAGAAGATATCATGACTTTAACCTTGGTCTTTTGTGATCGATGTCATAACTTTAGGAAGTGAAAGTAGCCTTGAGATGTCTCCTAATATTTCTATGATACAAAGTCATAGTGTTGGAAAGTATCCATGACTTGTGAATTGTGTCTCTATAATACAAAGTTCATGGCTTTGCAAATAGTCCATGACCCTGGTTTTTCTTTTGTATCAAATGGTCGTGACACTAGGAATGGTCATGACTTTGGATTTGATCTTTGTTTGCATTGAATGTCTATGGCAATGGGAATGATCTTGGCTTTGGTGATTTTCTCATACATCCAAGTCATAACTTTACCTTCTCTTGAGGGCAAAAGTATTAGCCTAGGAAATGGGTATTCGCAAGTAATGCTCTTTATAATATTATGTGTTAAACATTCATGGTGTTAGATAATTTTGGTGTCTTTCATTTGAGTAGTTTTGACTCTGTAACATTCAATAGCCCAAAAATATTGATTTGTAAAAAGGTCATGACTTTGACATGAGAATACCAAGTCTTAGTATAGATAAAACTAAGGCACTAGAAAGTGGTCATGAGTTATAGTACTAGTGAGATACTTGGTTACTGCAATATAAAATGAATATCATAATCATTTAATTATTACGAGATATATATGATTATGATTCCAAGATAATATCATAGCCAAAATAAATATTTTGTATAATTGAATGATTATACTAATGAGATGATAAAAGCATGACATATAATAATTATCAGAATTAAATATGTAGAGCTTTTTCCAAGAATGAATATTAAACCTATACAATGAACTACACATCACTATTTGTATGCTACAATTATATAATATTACTTCAAATATACAAGAATACCCAATATTTTATATACCAAACATAGAATATCTTATCTAGGAATTTCATCATAGTGTAGTATTCATGTATCAATAATGGAGGATAGTGACTAGTATGTCACAGGGCATACACAAGTGAAAGAGGCTCAGGTGATAGTGAAAACCTTGCAAATATTTTTTGATTGTATGATTTTCATGAGTAAAACATTTTGAGAATATATAGGTTTAATTATTATGAGTATGCTGCTTATAAAGCTAAAAACCCAAATGATTTTACTATCACATTTTCTCAAGTCATTGAGATAACTAGAGGTTGGGGAATAAAAGTACAAACTCAAATCAATCTTTAAGAGTGGCTGACATATTGCCTAAGGAATAGACATGATAATGATATTTGCATGGATCAACATGTTCCTTCAGTATTAAAATACAAAGGGGGCAACTACAAGGAGGTCATCCTTGGCAGTGACATTCCAATAGATTATGTTCACTTCATATGCCAAGAGATAACATATGCATTTTCATACTAATTTAACCTTCATTTAATAACCAAACACAATATGAACTAAATATTGAGAAAGATCATTATGCATGTGCTAACCTTAGAGTATGAGTATATTTTTTAGGACCAAGTACATCTATTCAACTTATATTGTTATCAATTTATTACTGATTGACCAAACTATCAAATAATCCTTGTAGTATCAATATATGGATTTATATCCACTTTATAACTTATATGACCTATATAGTTGTAGGGCTATGTTGGACAAAAGACCCTTGATCAACTAGATTTTATGATTCTATCAAATAACTAAGAAATTTGACAACCTCACAAAGTCTCAACATTAGGCCACTATCAATGTCATGCGAACACAGGACTATACACCTAGAATGGATTAAAGACTAAATATTGAGTTAGACCTAAAGTATAGGTAGTATTAAAATATTGTTCCCATACGATGTTATATGTGATTTTTTTAAATAAAACTATAAGATGGTTTATTTTCAAAAAATATGATTGTATTAAATGATATTTTTTTTAAAAAAATCAATAGATAGTTTGTTTTAATAAAATATGATTTTATTAAATAAGATTATTTTTGAAACTATAACATGATTTGTAAAATCTGCATTTTATGAAAATACATAAATATGTTTAATAAATTCATATTATATATGTTTTTGGAGAACATGTATTGTGTAATATGTATTTTTTTTAAATACTATATTAAAAAATGATATTTTTATAAAAGCACAATAGCATGTTTTAAAAACATGTCATGCCTTTTTAACAAAAGATATGTCATGACATTCTTGTAACACACTAGCATGTTACCAGCAAGCATGTATATTAGCAACACGCCTAATTTATTTTGTAAAACACATATCATGTTTTTTATGAAAATAAGTATTGCATGTATAATTAAAAAAAATAAAAAAAATGAAATTTATTTTTAAAATAAACCACTATAAATAGGAATACACATGCCTCACATGTATAAAAATCAACAAAAAATTCAAATCTTGTAAGAACATATAAGATTAAAAAATCAACAATATAATTTTTAGAGAAATGTTTATCAGTTATGTTAGTGAATATAACAAATTATAATGGGAACAAAAGAAAATATTTTCAGAAGTGGGTCAAAATATAAAAATATTTTTCTTAAAAGATAAATAATTTTATCAAACAAAACTAGAATAGTAGTAAATAACCTTTTGGTTTCAATAGTATTAAAGAAAATCTCATGATCATTCATGTAGATTTCAAATAAAGGGTGATTTTCTATTATATATCCATCAATTAACATTTCAGATAGGCTTGAAAGTACAAGGCATTGAATTTCAAAAAATTAACGAAATTTCTTATTATGTAATTAGTTCATAAAATTCATGATATTTTCTTGCAGCTATGAAATTTGTTGTGTTATAATGATAAACTATCAAATCTTGATTTCTAATATGATTAGGATAGGTTGATAACTTATGAGCAAGCTAAATTTGTTGTAAAACATATTTTTAAATTTAGCATACCCAAATAGATACATCTCAATGTGAGTTGAGAATATCTTTAATTTTCTAACATTTCTAGGTATCCTCTAAATTAAAAGACCATGAGTTACTCATGGTTACCATTGAGCTCCAAACATTTCAAGAAGTCATCTCTCTTGAAAATAAAGAAGAATGTCTTCAAGATATAATATCTCTATTTCTACTAGACCTATCATCTAGTACCCTTAACTAAATGGAAGTGGAAACTAATAAAAATGGATCATCATACAAAAATGCATGAATGATGGTTCTCAACTAAGATAAACTACTTGGTTAGTATTAATGAGATTTAGTCAAAATAAAAAAAAAATTGATTTTAATGAGATTTTTTTTCTAGTTGTGAAGATGTCTCCTCTTTGAGTTGTTCATTGTTTATTTGTTAGCTTGAATTTTAAAATTAATCAACTCAATGTGAAGGAAACTTTTCTTCATTTATGGAGTCTCATTTTATTCAACATATAATTGTAATTTTATTACGCTACATAATTTTATTAGTTAGGTGACGTCCCAAAAACTTGTTAATGAGATTATCTCATTAACTAAGATCTACAAGTGCTTGGGTCATATACGTAGCAAAAATAACTTTCATTTAGATATTGATCCCACATAGATTGTATGATCAATTTGGTTATTCAACAATGATATAACTTATTTTTAGTAAAATGGATACTTAGATTGATAGAGAATTTTAGGTTCATTGTTCATTTGATTTGATGTGATGCTATTTAAGTTCCCTAACTTATATTATATTAGATATAGAATGAAGTTTGAGTTTTTGTGCAATGAAATGTTTCCCTAATGGTCTACATGGTGATTTTCATCATTGTACTCATATCGATGGTGATCCTTTCATAATTATCTCATCGATATGTCACCACTAAGATAATAATTCATCTATTATTGAGAGTCATTCATAATTGCATGCCTTTTAGGAAACTTCTTCTATTACTCATAATGATTGCTTCATATGCACACTTTTATTCTTTAATCTCAAACATTATAAATGCCATAGATTGCTATAGTTTATAAGCATTTATACCTACAGCTTTGTAACCACTATACTCACATAATTAACATGTTATTTTCTTAAGTTTCATTGGTGGTTATCATTCAAGTAAAAGTAACTCACAAAAGTTTTCACCACCTTATGGATCATAATATACTCATACATGCCCTGAGGACTACTTATCACATTCATCCTTGATGATTTTGTGAATTTCACACTAAAGAAAAACCACTTGAAAGAACATTCTATATAATGTGCATCTCAATCAATAACTAGTTATTTTAATATGTGTATAATGGTTTTGTGTGTAAAGGTATTCATACTTTCGAATTCATATGTACCATACTCGTGATGATTTACATACCTAATTTTTAGGTTTCAATGTATAAGTATATGTCATGCATAAAAATTAGAAGGGTTGTCACTTCCTCCCTATCATATCCTTGAGTGAGTCTTATAGTTTGCCTATCATCATTCATCATAATCTTGCATAAACCTACAAATAGTTGAAGTCCTAGTTTAAGTTCTATTTAATCACCATCCATCAATATCCATAACATGAAATAAATCAAACACATTCATTCAATAATAAATAAAACCACTTAATATCATATATCTCAATTTAAATAACCCCTAGACACATGATAGTTAGTTACAAATTCCCAAATCCATCTTTAGATGAGAGGGGTTTATGAGCTATGCCCCCCATTTCTAGGGATTAACATCAATCTTGTATCCCTTGCTTGTTTGTGGAACCCCTAGGATATGTGAAATTTGCTTCTAGAAATTTGTTGTTTTCATGGATTTGCTTGTTACGTGAGGGAGAAGAAGAGAAAAATGAAAGATCTTTCATGAAATTTTTCTATCTTCTACATTTATACACAAGCGAACATGTATTACTCTAAGAAGTCATGACTTTCCAAAGAAGGTCACCACTTTGACATTCATCTCTTCAGCTTGAGGTTGCAACTCTAGAAAATAATTGTGCCTCTAGTCTACATCTTAATCTTTCAATGATACAAAGTCATGGTGCTAGCAATGATCATGACTTAGGCCTAATATCTATGTAATATAAAGTTGCATTGTTGTGAAATGGTTGTCTCTATGCCTTTGTTTAATTGTCATCTATAAAGGGTCATGGCTCTAGAAAGTGGCCAAAAAGTTGAGATGGCTTCTCATTTTGTTATATATTTGTGGCATTATGTATAGGCCATGCTATTGGAAATCTTCCTTCTTGAATTTTCTATGCCATGATGCTGAGAAAAAGTCACGACACTGAGAAAGTATTTCATATATTGGTCATGACCATAGCATTGGAAAATGGCTATGACATACAAGGTTTCCTTCGTATATCAAATGTCTATGGCATTATGGGTGGTCTAGAACTGGAATTATCTTTTCTCATATATCATGTTGTCATGCCACTGCCAGTATATCATTGAATATAAAATTAGCTTGATCATACAAGCCATGGATATGCCTTCCTTCGAGGACAAAAGTTATGGCCTTCGAAATAATCGTACTCTATTAATGTCTTTTGTAATATTTAGTGTCCCAAAAGTAGTGGCTTTGAATAATCATAGTGGCTTTGACATGAGCAATTATTGTTTTATAATTTTATATAGCTCAAAAGTCGTAGCTTTGTAAAAAGGAATGGACTTCTACTTTAGACTACAAAATCATATTAAAGATAAAGTCATAGTGTTTTGACTTAGTCACAACCTTGAGTACCCATGAGGTACTTGGTTGTTGTTATGAAGAACTAAATATTGTAGCTATTTAAAATTTCCAAGCTAAGTATTGTTGTGACTCCATGATAATATTATAGCGATTAAGAATTTTTCACAATGTTGAAAGATTGTGCCAACGAGTAGGTAGGGTCATGACAAACAAGAGTTTCCCTGACCAATTAGGTAGAGTTTTAGTTAAGAATGGATACTGAAACAATGTAATACTTAATGATATATCTCATATACTAAATACCTCGAAAAAATCTATTTATTTTATGATTATTCATCAAAACTCTCAAAAATATCAAATTTATTAAATCAACCCATATTATTTTTATTCAAAAGTCTATGCATCATTATTACCCATTAAAATACATGAGTATTCAGTGATTTGAATGCCAAACAAACTTCCACACTTAAAAAAGTTACTCATCCCTAAACAATAATTTTCCCCTCCAAAAATTATTCATTATCATGCTATGACTAGTTTGTCCTAGGGTCTATATATAGTGGAGCAAATGCAAGCAACCATATTGACAGTCATGACAAGGTTTGAGTTCTATGATTATTCTTGTTTGTTATTGGATATGTAAATTTATTTATATGGTGGATATGGGTGTTTATTACATAACATATGTGGAAAATAAATTATTGGGATGCCTCCCAAGCAGTGCTAAGTTTAACAATCATGGCTAGACCATCAAAATATCTTTTACTCTATCATAGATTTTTGATATTCATGTTATCTTCTCAATAAACTATGTTCCCTCCTTCTTGTCATTTTTTCTTCAGCAATACTTATTTCTCTAGTTATTGCCTTTTTTGAAGCCATGACTTTAGTAAATGTTAAGACTTTTTCTTTTATGTTGTAGTGACTCTTTTTATTCAAGGTTTCCAAAGTTACAGTAATAAGTACTACCATGACTTTGCCTCTAACCTTTTCCTTTCTTTTTTCTTCTAATAACTCCAAAGTCACAACTATAATTGAAGTCATTGCTTTAACTTGAATTTTTTCCCTGCTCTTTTCTTTTTTATCAGCAAAGTCATGGCTATAATTGAATTTGTTACTTTGTCTCAAAGGTTCTCCTTACCCTTTTCTTCATATATCTCCAAAGTAGAGACATTGTGCATAGTCGATGTCTTATTTTTAAGCTTATGATGGACTAATTTATTATGTATCCCCAAAGTTATGGTGTTGGGCATAACTATAACTTTGTATTTGATATGCTCTATCATGATTTCTATCTTAAGATTATTTATATTCATTGATGTCTCAACTTTCTTAAAGTTGTTGACATAAGACTTTTAAAGGTCACGACTCTAAAAAATATTATGATCTCATAGTAGTCATTTTTCTCTATTTCCTCATATTTGCAGCTCAAATATAATTTTTTGTATTCTTCATCTTCATCACTATTACATCTCCAAAATTATTCTTCTGTTTCATATTTTTCATTTTCATCTAGTCATTGGTATTCTAAAAAACATTTCACTTGAAATCCATTTTTTATTACAATACAGTATGGAAGAAATTGTTAATTCTCCAACACCCCGTTTCATCATCATCTAAACCCCATTAATTATTGTAAAGATAAAATGTTATTTGTTACTCACTGACATAGAGGGTGAACTCTTCTGTATTGATATCAAGAGGAGCTTGTCTCATGGCCAAAAAGTATCATTCTAATATTAATGGTACATAGTAGTCTTCCTCCATATCTAGTATAACAAAATTTATGAGAAAAATAAAGATACCCACCTTGTCTAGTGTATCTTTGATGATTCCATTCAAGTGCTTAATAGTCTAATCCACTATTTAGAGTGAGAGAGATATTAAAGGAATTTTTTTAGAGATTCAAACTTGTACAATTGACAAGGGAATCAAGTTTATAACATTATACCAAATAGTTCTAGAAGATTTCACAATATGCTTAAGCCCACTCCAAAAGCCTCCATATGAAAAATTCTTGTGATTTCTCATGTTTGGATGATAATACTTTATTTTATTGTTGGATTGATACACATTATTGTTGGATCAATACACATATCATTTTTTCTATATTTTGTTGAATTCTTCCATTTAATAAATGGGATCTAAGTCTACCAAATAATATAGATGTAAAGTAACAATCTCCTTCAAATTTTTTTCTTTTCTTCTTGGGTATCAAACTCCCTAAAAAAACTTTCATATTTGCTTCAATGTTGGTGAACCTATCTAACTCCATCACTTTGGTTTATCTTCATCTAAATGAATGATTCATTAGCATTTGATAGTTATTTTTCCAACTCCTCAAATAAGTAATATGTCTTCTCTGATAATTTATTAATAATTAACCCTCGGATAGTCACATCAATCATGCACCTTATCATATAATTCAATCAATTTTAAAAGTTTTAATCTTGGAACCACAACTTAAATATATGTTGGGGACATCTTCTCAACAACTCCTTAAAATAGTTCCAAGCATCATATAAATTTTGTTGCTTCTCTTATCAGAATTGACTTATTTTGCTTTATAGTTGAGATGTAATTTAAGTTGGAAAATATTTACTGATAAATGCCCTTTTTAATTCATCTCAACTCTCAATGGAACCCAATTGTAAATATTGAAAATAACTTCGTGCCTTACCACTTAATGAAAAGAAAAATAAATATTATTTTATAAATATTGGAAACAACTTCGTGTCTTACCACTTAATGAAAATAGAAATAAATATAATTCTATAAATATTGGAAACAACTTCAAACCTTTTTCATAGTGTTACATAGTTTCAAAAATAATATGACATGTCCATTAGAATTTACAATGCTTTTCTACTAAATAGGTGTTATTGAACTATAGTTATTGAACTCAGCTTTAACTCAAAATGATTGAATTCAAGTAGTTGCAAATAAATTCTAGAATAACTATCCAAATAATATGGGCTTCCAATAATTTTCCAAAGTATAATAGTGGATATGTTGGACAACTTTTTCATTAGTACCTTGGGTCTCTCTATTAGTGTCAGTGCCCTCCATAAAGTCTTTATTAACTCTTTTTCTAGCAAGAGTTCTCCAATTTCTTTTGATGTATGTTTCAAGATAGATTAGCTCGGTTGTAGAGCTTCGACTAATAAAAGAGGGCTAAAATGGAAAATAAAATGAAAAAAAATAAACAAAACCAAAATATAACCATCCACATTCAAAGAAGTTAACAAGATTTATCTTTTAGATTTAAAAATATTTATCAAACTAGATACTATCTAAACTACAAAAAAGAAATTATCCTTTTACAAGAAAAAATTATAACAACTCACATTGATTAACCAAACTAAACAATCATTGGGAATGACATCAAAAACATGTTGTGAATTTGTTATATCACCTAATTCTATCACATAGATGATGTCCCAAAAGCTCATTAATAAGTATATCTCATTAACTAAAATATACAAATATACGGGTTGTACAAGTAGTAAAATGGACTTTCATTCTAATTTAAATCCCATAGAGATTATATCAAAAGTTTGGTTATTCAATAATGTACTCATTTTTAGTGAAATTGATACTTGCATTGTTAAATATTCTTTGTTCCATAATTAATTCATTTGATCTATTTGATACTATTTAAGTTGCTTGACTTATATTATGTTGAACATAGAATGAAGATTGAGGTATTGTATAATAACTCCTTGTCTTATTGGCATACAAGGTGGTTGCCACTATTGAGCTCATCCTAATAG
Organism: Sapria himalayana; assembly: GCA_029783825.1. Lineage (NCBI taxonomy): Eukaryota > Viridiplantae > Streptophyta > Magnoliopsida > Malpighiales > Rafflesiaceae > Sapria > Sapria himalayana. The sequence continues at coordinate 10,834,694 of JAREIK010000088.1, forward strand.
TGGTCCCCTTATAGGTGTCCCATCAATATGTCACCACTGAGATAGTAATTCATGTCTACTCTAGAGGTATTCACAATATAGTACATTTTAAAGCATTTTTGTTAATTTCCCTTGATAATTATTTTATATATGTATTTTTACTCTCTAGCCTCAAATATCATAAATATCATAGAATAATATGGTTTGTAAGTATTTTTACTCTCGACTTTGTAAGTAACATATTTGTACAATTAACATATGTTTCCCTTAAGATTCACTGATGAGAACTATAAAAGTAACTCATAAAGGTTATCACTACCATGTGGGTGACAACATACTCGTACATGTCATAAAAATTGTATATTACTATCCTGCCCGGCAATGATGTGCCTCACACACTAAAGGTGGATCCATTGAAAGAATATTTAATATAATATTCATCCTCATCGACAACTAGTTCTTTTAAGATATGTACAATGATTTAGAATTTAAAGGTATTTATACTTTTGGCTTCATAAGTACCACACTCACAATGAATAATATAACAAAACCATGGATTTCAATATATAGATTTATCTCATGCCTAGCAATCAAAATGGCTGACACTTTCTTCCTACCATATGCATGTGTAAGTCTCATTATTTACCTATCACCATCTACTATGACAATCTCACATATACCTACCAATATCCAAAATTCTAGTTCATCTTCTTTTTAATCACCATCTATCAAGATTCATAACATAAAATAAATCATATATATTCATTCATTTATAAATAAAATCAATTCATATCATATATCTCAATATACATAGACCTTAGACTCATGGAAGTTTTGTAAACATTTTTAAATTCAACCCTAGAGGAGAGGAGTTTTATGGTTATGTCACCAACTCTAAATATTAGCATTAATCTTACAACCTTACTTGTAGAAGTAGAACTCCTAGAAAGTGTGAAATTTATACTTGATTTCCATAGCTCCCGTAGTTTTGTTTTTTTCTTGAGGGAGAAGAAGAGTATAAAATAATATATCTTAAGTAAAATTTCTTTATCTTCTACTTTCATATTCGGGCAACCTTGCATTACACTAAGTAAGAAGTTGTGGCTTTTAGAAGAAGATCATAGTTTTAACCTTTATTTCATAGGCTTGAGGTAGTGACTCTATAAAATGACTTTAACTTTGGTCAGCATCTTGATCTTTCTATAACACAAAATCATGATACTAAAAATAACTATGACTTGGGCATAATATTTCTGTAACTAAATATCATGATACTATAGAATGACCATGGATTCATGTCTTTGTCCACTTGTCATCCATAAAGAGGTGTGGTGCTAAGAAGTGGCCATGGAGTTGTGATGGATTCTCATGTCGCTTGGATGTAGAGGCCATGACATTTTAAATGGTTCTTCTTGAATTTTTTATGGTCATGACTCCGAAAAATAGCCATGGCGCTTAGAAGGACTTTTATTTATTGGTTGTGGTTACGATGCGAAGATATTGTTATAGTGCTAGGATGGCTTCTCATTTCATTATCATGAAGTTCATGCCATAGTGACATGTAGATGTTTGGATAGAAATCGCTCTTGCTTTTGACCAAATTTTTGATGGGTTGTGTTGCTGAATCCTTGTTAGATTTTGATTAATTTGAAGAACATTTAACCAGAAACATAATGTGTATAAACATTTGGCATTTTCATCAAAAATCATAGGTTTAAGTATTTTATTTTGGAATTTCTATTTTCTAGGAGTTTATATGCTGGAAATATGTATTTGTTTCACAGCATAATTTTTTTTATGAAACTATGCACAAACATTTGTATGAATAAATGAGTCTTTAGTATCTATTTAATACATATTATTGATTGTAAATTGGAATTCTGAAATTCTATTTTAAATATTATTATAGGATAGATTTTCTAAAAATATATTTTAATTTATAATGTATTAAGTTTTACCAGATTTAACATTAGATTGTAAATATAAACTTGATGTTATGACTATTTAAAAAATATAATATTTTAGAAAACAAATCTAATAAAATTGATTTTATTAAAAATTGATTTCTAGATAGAATTTAATTTTATCCTAAGTCGGCAATTTTAAAATAGAAAACAAAGATTTCGAATTGGTTTTCCAAAAAATTAAAACTATCAAGGTACCTAAATAATTTTATAAATAGCAATTTTAAATTAAGGTGTTCTCAATTAAATTAGTCTGAAAAAACCAATTTAATTAAAAATTAAATTAGATTTAATTTAATCTAAAATTTGTTTTATGTTTTAGTGTGTTGAATGTACTTTTAACGTTTTGTTTATGTGAAGGTTGTTTTTGATATTGAATTGCTCACATGACATTAAAAAGGCAGTAAAAAATAAATAAATGTGAATTTTAATTTAGATTAATGACTGGTAGGTAAATCAAGCTGAACTAGAGGTGTCAAATGGATTGGGCGGCCTAGGCGTAGCTTGAGGCATGACCCGATTCGGCTATGCCTGGCCCCGCATGTCACGATGCAGTCCTGTGTTCGTGCTTGTGTCGGGCCGGCTCACGGCACGGCTTGTGCCTTGTTGGGTCAAGGGTCTTCGGCACAGCATAGCCTGTGTGCCTTGTCAGCACGGCCCGGGTGCCTGCCATGTGGGCATTGCATGGGCAACGTTCCCAATGGCTGACAAAACAATGCCCAACAAAATGATACACGATGGGGGATCATGTGGCGCCACCCAATGGGCAATGGCTCGACAAGACCAACGGGCATAGCAGCGGGACAGCACAAACCCTAATTTTTTAAATTCACATTAGCCTAAATTTATCCCGACCCAACCTGAACCGACTTGATCCAAACCAGTCCAAACCCAGGTTGATTTCAGGGCATAGGTCGTGTCGGGCATGTCCTCCAAATTACCGTACCGTGCCTAGCATGACACGTGAGCCTGAGTGGGCCTGGGAAAAATGGGTAGAGCTGGCCTAGTCCGACATGTTTTAGTTTTACAACTCTAAACTGAACACATAGATCAAAAGAAAACAAACATAAAATAAAAAAATAAAATGAATTTTAAAAGAAAAATTCTAGAACATATTTTTCTTGTTGAGATAATATGAATAAGAATGAAAATATAAAAATATATCCTTGACTTATCCATGATATATCATATATTTATTGTTATTGACATATTATATAATCCATAAATTTCTATTGATCAATAAATTCATCATTATCGCCAAAAAATTATAATATACCACATATATATTGATACTCACGGGTATATTTATGGATTCATTCAAAATGATTTTAGGAAATAATATATTTAAATATATTTATGATATACTTTAATATAAAAAGATATATTTGTGATATGTCCATATATATTTGTGATATATTTAAATATATTTGGATATTTTTAATCTTATGATAATTTATATTTAAATCAAATAATTCAATTTTTGTTATATATTTTAATATAATATATTTTTTTTTATTTTTTTATTTTATAAATTTGAATTAATTAAATTAATATATAATTATATATTTTAATCAATAATTTACCTCTTCATAGTTAAATAAAATTAAATTAAATTTTAATTATATATTAAAATAAAATAAAAATTAGTATGAATAATTATATTTTAGTGCATCAAGCTAGAAAAAAATGTGAAAATTGTATTATGCACTAAATATGTAGCCAAAGTAAGAACAATAATATTGCCTTAATATATCTATAAAAGTAAATGATTGTTTTTTTGAAATGTTTTTATAATTTGATATACTAAAATATAATTTTCCCAAATAAATATTTATCATACAATAAAATATATTAATTTTAATATTAGCTTTATTATAAATTAATTTGAATAGTAAATAGATATATATTTAATCTTTTTACTATATGCATAATAAATAAATAATATTACTTTTTTATATTCTTTATAAAGTAAAATATAATTAATATAATATTAACTTTATATCCAATAGATCTATATATCAAAAATATCAATATTTAAATATAATTGTTAATAACTAAATAATATTGCAAAATTAATATTTCTTATTGACTAATATAAGACAATGAGTCAGAAGAATATTTTTCCATCATATTTCAATAATAATAAAGGTGAATTAATTGTGAAAAATGTTTGAATCAATATATGAAAAAAAAAATACATCAAGAAATAAAACACTATTAATATAGTACTTGGTTAACAAGAAATATCATAATAGAACTGATATGGGTACTCACATGAATAGTTTCTAAGCTATAATTAACAAGTCATCAATGAAAACATTGTTAGATGATGAGCTATTGATATCTTTGCTTCTCAACTCACTTTGTGATAGTTGGGTTATATAAATTATTTTTTTAAGTATCTTGACTTTAAATAATATTCTTATCATTATTATCATTACTGATAATCTAATAAATTAGATTGCAAGATGCAAGGAAAGAGACACTCCTCCAAGTGTCATCAATTTTGAGAAAAGTAAAAGGAGGTGTAGGACCATCACAAGACCCATATCATAAAAGAGAAGGGACTATCTTTTTAAAAGGACATCCATAGTGACAAAGTGTCGGGACAAAGGTAGATACCATTGTCATGGTGGGAGACTTCACCTTTTTTGGTGATATGATACTATCTAACAAGGTTAGTTATGAGAATGACTAAGTGGTAGATTTGATTTTCACTTTTCAAGTTACTATGAATCTTGATTGATTATGGAATATATGCTCAAGGACTATAAAATAGTCAGGATGGGAAATAGTGGGACACTAAAGGAATTAGGCATTTGAGATATATGTCTAGAGACACACATGATTCGTAGGTTCTTAGAGATGGCTGACATTTCCAATATTTTTGAATGAACTTGTTATTCTTAGAAAAGTTGTATAGTATGCTTAATGTGTTGAGATTCAGAGAAAACTAAAATAAATTAGTCAAAGTATTGATGATTATAATGAGAGGTGAGAGGGTATATTTCATGTACGCTGATTAGACAAAGGTTTGTTATGATCAATTAAGTTCCTTGTGGGACAAAGTAAATATTAATTCCAATATGCATAGACACAAAAAAATAATAATGGGTGATCAATTTTCTTTAGGAAAATAATCCTCACTTACTATCTCATTAAAACCTAATAGTGGGAGGTCAACTTGTATAATTAGAAAGAGGCATACAATCACATCACTTTCACATTCTCCTTTCAAAATCAAGAATTGCCAATATGATTACCCAATGTACTTGTTTTGGGATAGATAATATTCCCATAGGTATTCTTTATTATATTGTATTTATTATATCTCATCTTGATAATCAGACAAGTCAAAGTGCTTATAAGTAAGAAATAAAAGTTAATATTTTTACTCTAGTTACTCTCAAGGATAAATCATATTAAAGAGGAAGCTCAGAACTCAGAAAAGAGAAATTGTAATTGATTATTTTCTAAGAAAATGTACTAATTGAGAAAGATTTTTTTGAGTGAGGAACAAGAATTAGTTTTATGAACTATAAGAAGCATAATTTCCTATAATGGGTAATTAATATATTTAAATCTTAGACTAGTCTCACTCTATTCAAATAAGGTAGAGAAAGAGATTGTTCGGCATATCGGTAAGGGGTAGATCATGTACATAAAATTGGTTCAGAACCAATTTAATAAAAAATTAAAGCTAGTTTTATTAAAATTAAATTTGTTTTAATTTCTTGGTGTGTTTAAATTTAAAAACTAATTTGTCTTAAATTTTATTATAATTTTTTTAAGAGTAGGTTTTTTTTTTTACACTGGAGTGCTTACATGGCAATAAAGCGACAAAATTAAAAATCAATAAGCAAAATGTGAAGTTTTTTTTTTTTTTTTGAAAGTAACTGTTGCATGTAAATCAAGTTGAGCACATAGATCAGAGGGAAGCAAAATAAAATAAAAGAGAGATTTATGTTTTGGGGCACAAAACACAAAATATTTGTGTTTAGGTGTACCAAACTTTTTATAATTTAAAAATGCATCAAAATCTAAAATAATAAAGTTTTAGAGCACTAAAATTAATCAACCCAAGTTTGCCATTTGAAATTTGGAAAAATACAAGTAAAATTTGATTTAATTAATTTGAAAATTATTGTTGCAAACCAAGAAATTATATTTTTTTAATTCATAAATCATAATTTCTGGAAAGGCAATTTTAAAAACATAATTAATATTGTAAGTGGCAAGATGTGTAATGAACACATGCCCTCCCCATTACAAAAACAACCACCCACACTTTCATGATGTTAACATCCATTAAAGAACAAATCAAAATACTTATATATAAATATAAAAAGAAAAACATATAAAAGTACACATAAAATATGTAGATATATAAAGATATATATAAATCGATACACACACACACACACACACACACACAGAGAGAGAGATAGATATATAGATATAAACATATTATATATATATATATATATATATATTTTTATTTATTTATTTATTTATATATTTATATATTTATTTATATTTATATTTATATTTATATTTATATTTATATTTATATTTATATTTATATTTATATTTATAATTATTCATAACTATTTAAATATATTATATTTAATTATATATAAATATATATACATATATACATACACACAAATATATGTGTGTGTGTCTGTGTGTCTGTGTAGACACAAACACACACACACACACACACAAATAAATATATATTTATTTATTTATTTATTTGTATGTATGTATGTATGTATATTTATATATAATTAAAAATAATATATTTAAATAGTTATGAATAAGTATATATATCAATATAAATATAATTATAAATAAATAAATAAATATTTATATTTATATTTATATTTATATTTATATTATATTTATATTATATTTATATTATATTTATATTTATAATAATATTTATATTTATAATAATATTTATATTTATATTTATTTATTTATAATTATATATATATATATATATATATAATTATTCATAACTATTTATATATATATATATATATATATATATATATATATATATATATATATATACTTACATACAAATATATATATGTGTGTGTGTGTGTGTGTGTGTGTGTGTCTGTATAGACATAAACACACACACACACACACAGTTATATATAATTATGTGGGTGTGTGTGTGTGTGTGTGTTTTATATATATATATATATATATATGTATATTATAATTCTACATATATTTATATATACTTATATATGCATTTTCATTTATATTTGTATGTATATATAAATATTTTGATTTGAACTTCAATCGACATTAACATAGGATCACATGGTTGGTTGACATTTTTGCAATGCAGGAGGCATCGGTTTGAATATCATCTCATCATTTACAGCATTAATTAAGTTTTTAAAAGAGTTTTGGATATGAATAATTTTTTTGAAATAAAAAATACAGAAATTAATGTAGATTTTAAAAAATGACAAAAGTAGTGCGTTTGGCCATCATTGGTGACGATTGACTTTTGCAAAGTTCAATGGCCAGAGTTCACAACACTGGATTTTGAACTTTGCCATAGACCCCATAACGATGACCATTGAAATTATTGAATTTTGTTAAAGGCCGTTGTTCACAACACCATCCTTGGAAAAATTTTAAATTTTAAAAGCCTTCTTTGTGGACGACAACCATTAAACTTAAAAATTATTGAATTTTTCCTTTTTAGTCAATTTTTTAGGATCGTAGCTATTTTTCCTCTACGCTACTAAAATTTTCAGAAACAAAACAAGTTCTTCCTCTTTTCCACCTTCCAAACTGGTTTGAACTCGTTGTTCGTTGTATATATAAAATTTACCATTTTATTGTAACTTATAAAAACAAAAGGCAAGAGGGAGTGGGCTGTGTTTTTTCAATACATGGGGTTTTGAAACACTTGTTCTTTTGTGCTATTACTGCTCTGCATTACCCTCATGTCTTTTCTATTTTAATAGCCGACATTGTGAATGCCTGCTAATGAGCTTTGCAAATGCCTGTCGTCACCAACAATGATCATACGCACTACTTTTGTCATTTTTCCAAAACCTTCATTAAAATCTATATTTTTTATTTTAAAACTACTATTAACATCCAAAACTCTTTTTAAACAACCTTTTAAGAAATTATGATTTTTAAATTCGGAAATATGATTTCTCCTTGTTACAATAGTATCCGACTTAATTAAATAAAATTTATTTTGTCAAATTTGGATTGAAAAATTGGGTTGATTAAAATTTGATATATATATTTTATATTATGAAATGTTTTGTACACTAAAACACAAATATTTTATCTTTTGGGTATCAAAAAACAAATCTCCCTAAAAAAAAAGACAATTCTAAAAGAAAAAATCTTGAACATGTTTTTCTTACTGGGATAACAAATAACTTATGCATGCTTGATTTTATTTTGGAAAATGTCACACATGTCTTTATTCTCTCTTAGAACATAACTTGATCGAGTTCTCATTTTTAAAGCACGGAAAGATTTTAAATGGATAGATTCCACCAAAATACATGGAGGAGTGCCATATATAATTTGCCTAATCCGAAAACAAAGCATACAAGATATTTTAAATTTCATTGTGTTTTCTATTATAATTTATTATTTTGTATTCGATTTTATATTGTTTTTAGTGGATATGTATCTTTGTTAATCAAATGGGTTTTGTTTTTATTCATTTAATGTGTATCATGCCTACTTTCAATTTAATTTATTGTTAATCAGTGATTGAATATTCTTTTAAATTGACCCGAGTATAGCATGGGGAACTTAGCGTTAAATTCTAATAATAATTAAGGAAATAAGACTATCAATATTAAATAGAAATTAATCTTTGCCCAAATTTAAATTAAATTTTGGAACAATTACAAATTTAATAAATGAAATTCAAAAGAATTAATTTTTTGTGCTGAATTGAAAATTATTTTGACATAGAATTTTAAATTAAATATTGGTTAATAAAAAAGTATTTTTATGGAAATAGAAAGAATAGAAAATAGAATTATTTTTTGATGATTCCGTTGTGTTCATTAATGATTTAAAATATATAATAAAGGTTTAAAATCATGAAAAAAAATTAATTAACTAATTTATGGATACGAAAAAAGTTGCAAAATAGATTTTTATTATTCAAGCTCTATTTTACACAAATAAGAGGGAATGAGGGATGTGGTGAGAGAGAGAGGGAGAGAGAGAGAGAGATGGAGGGAGGGAGGGATGGAGAGATGAGAGGGAGGGAGATGGGAGCAAAGGAGATGAGAGGGAGGGAGATGGGAATGAGGGAGATTGGAGGGAGGGAGATGGGAAGGAGGGAGATTGGAGGGAGGGAGATGGGAGGGAGGGAGATGGGAGGGAGGGATATGGGAGGGAGGGAGATGGGAGGGAGAGAGATTGGAGGGAGGGAGATGAGAGGGAAGGAGATGGGAGGAAGGGAGATGGGAGGGAGGGAGATGGGAAGGAGGGAGATGGGAGGGAGGGAGATGGGAGGGAGGGAGATGAGAGGGAGATCAAGAGATGAAAGGTAGAAAGTGGGGAAGATAGATAGAAATAGAGGTGTGAGAGAGGGGAGAGGAAGAGAGAGTGAGGGAGAGGAAGAGAGAGAGAGAGAGAGAGAGAGAGAGAGATAGTGTGTGTGTGTGTGTGTGTGTGTGTGAATGAGTGAGGGAGAGGGAGAAAGTGGGGGGAGAAAAAGAGAGAGAGAGAGAGAGAGAGAGAGGTGGGAGGGAGGGGGGAGAGGGAGAGATAGGAGGTGGGGAGATAGAAAAAGAGAGAAGGGAGATAGTTAGAAAGTGGGAGGGAGAAAGAGTTAGAAAGGGGACGAGAGAGAAAGGGAGGCAGAGAGCGAGAGAGAGAGAGAGAGAGAGAGAGAGAGAGTGAGTGAGTAAGTGAGTGAGAGAGGGGAAGGGAGGGAGGTAGGGATAGAAAGGGGGAGGGAAAAGAGAGGGGAGAGAGAGGGGAAGAAAGGGAGAGGGAGGGAGAGGGAGGGAGGGGGAGGAAAGGGAGAGTGGGGGAGATGGGGAGACATAGAGAGAGAGAAAGGGAGGGAGGGAGGGGAGAGAGAGGGAAAGAGCAGGAGAGAGAGTGAGCGAGGAAGGGGTGAGGGAGAGAGACAGAGAGGGAGAGAGGGAGGAGAAGGGGGAGGGGGAGGGGGAGGGGGAGGGGGAGAGAGAGGGGGGAGGGAAGAGAGAAAGGGGGAGGAAGAGAGGGGGGAGCAGGAGAGAGAGCAGAGAGATGAGGAGGAGAGAGAGAGAGAGAGAGAGAGAGGAGGGAGGGAAAGAGAGAGAGGAGAGAAGAAGGGAGAGAGAAAGAGAGGGGGAGAGAGGAGGGAGAGAGAGACAGTGGGAGGGGGAGAGGGAGGGAGGGAGGGAAGGGATGAGAGAGAGAGAGAAGGGGTGAGAGAGAGAGAGAGATATATATATATATATATATATATATATAGATGGGAGAGGAATGAGAGAGGGGAGAGGAGAGGAGAGAGAGAGGGGGAGAGGAGAGGGGGGAGAGAGAGGGGAAGAGAGAGGATATATATATATATATAGAGGGAGGAGAGAGAGGAGAGAGAGGGGGGGAGAGAGAGAGATAGAAGAGATAGAAGAGAGAGAAAGAGAAGAGGGGACAAAGGATGGAAGAGAGGGGGAGAGAGGGGGGAGAAGTGGGAGAGGGAGAGAGGGAGAGAGGGAGAGGGGGGGAGGGGGAGAGGGGGGAAGAAGAGGGGAGAGAGAGATGAGGGGAGAGAGGTGGAGAAAGAGGAGGGAGAGGAAGGGAGGGAGAGAGAGAGAGAGAGAGAGAGAGAGGGAAGGGAAGAAAGAGATGAGGGGAAAGAAAGGAGGGGGGAGAAAGAGAAGCAAAAAGAGATGGGGAAGATATAAAGAGTCGACAAATTATTAAGTTTTCTAAATACAATTATTGTAATTCAACTATTCCATAAAAAAAATAAATACTAAATTAAATCCACATATACCTCTATGAACAATTATTTGTTACAAAGGCCAGTCGGCGAGTGGTCATTCTAAAACCTCAAAAATTCTGAAAATAAATTTTATGGGCACAATGAAAAATTTTAAATTTAAAAACATAAATGAGATTAAGTTTTCTATTTTAAAAATATATCAAGTTTTCTAATTAAATAAACGTAATCTAGAATTTATTTTAAATAAAACCAAATAAATTAAATTCTTAATTTTAAATACACGAGTCAATTAAACAAATATTGGGAATTTAATTAAGTCCATTAAACTCATTATATTCAATATCCACTTAAAATATCTACAGCCTAATTTATAAAACATATACATAAACAAAAAATAGTAAAAACTTATTCACAAGTACTAAAATCCATAAAAAATAAAATACTCAAAAATTATAATAAACTAAGATAATTTTTCTAGCAAATAAAATCCTAGAAATCATAATTCTATAAAAATACTATAAACCTATGGTTTTGGGGTAAAATGCTTAGGATGTAATGATCCATGGCATGATTGAAGTATTCAATGATGCTTGGTTAAGTTATGCCCTATTATAACTAGCACAATTAGGCATTAAACATTATTTCATGTTTGGCCTGGCTAGTGGCTAACCTATGCTAACATAGGTTAGCTACTATGGGTATTAAGCTTTAGCCATGAGCCAACAACCTGGTTTGGTGTCTATAGCCATTGGCATGAAGCCTAGGCAGTGATTACTGGCACTAGCTGGTAATAATCTAGTCACCAGCGAGATGTGTTGTTCCCTTTGGGCAATGGGTTGTGGCTTAGCTACCTTAAACTTTCATTTAATTAATTTTAATTTTTACAGTTCAATTTAGTATATTATAATTTAATATGTACTTTATAGTATTATTATGTAAATGCTTAAAAACCTATTTAATTTAATTGTACATAATAAACTAAACTTGAAATATAAAAAAATATGAAAAATCATACAAATATGTCTAAAAATATTAATTTAAAGTAAAAAAAAAACTACAAGAAATGCACAACTACATACTTAATGAGTCAAGCTAATCGCACTAATGATAATTTGCTCTGTTTAGATTTTTTGTTACTTTGGGAAAAAGATAGAATAATAACGAGTTTTTAAGTACCTCAATAGCTCACTTATATTCAATGGTTCTTGCCATCATTTCTTTAGCTAACTGATAGAAAAATAATCATCTCCAAATATGTTATTGATATCTATACCTAAAAGCTCATTAAAACTATCATACTTATTTTCATTATATTTAAATAGGTTATCTAAGTATTCATAAACCCTATCTACTAGTTCTTATTGTTGGTTCATACAAGTGGTTGTGTATTTAATAGTATTTTACACACTTTCCACCGTAACCATAAGATTCATAGGTGTAGCCATGCAAAAAATAGATAGAATGAATGACTAAGATTTTAAATATTTTCTTTCCATGTCAATAACTATAATAAAAAATATCAGGGTATTCTATATATTTATTAAAGAGACTACTAGTATTGTATATTCACCTATGTACTAAGCATGTGATTAGATTGTATATAAAAAAAATACATATTAGTTATTTCATAAAATATCTGGAAGTTTCAAAAATAAAATTCATATGTTACAATCTAATTGGTCGATTATTATTTTATCAATTTTACTATTAATATAGTTGGATATCAGCTATTGATAGTCAACACATGAATCCAACTAGGGTACTTATAATTCCAATAATGTTGAATATTTACTTAGAAATTTTTTCATTTGTAAGCCTATTGAATTACATAGAAGATTAAACTCTTGTTGTTGGCAATGTACCTTATTATATTTTTGTGTATTTCATATATTTTATAATAAGAAAATAGCTATTTTTAAGTCATCTTATACTATTGGGTTAATTATGTAGTGCATACACCTATTAAGAAAAATGTCACCTTAGGGACCATCTCTAATAGTTCTCACAAGTATATTTCATGTCATGCCATTATTTAAAACATAATCATGCTAAAAATTCAATTTTATATATCATATTTTCTAAAGATCCTTGAAGAATACTTAAATATTATAGGGTCATAATGAGGATAAATGATCCCATAGGGTCTAATATATTTTATTTAGTTTCTACTTAGAATAAAAAAATGAGTAGTGATACATACGAATACATTATCATAATGACTATTCAAAATATCAAACATCACAAAGACTCATTTGTGTTCTAAAATTTTTAATTACTATTTATTTTTGATTTTAAAATTGTTTACCATGTTATTTCTACTAGTCATCCTAGAGATTCAATGAATAGTAGGATAGATGTATTTGTGCACAAGATCATGTAATTTAGGATCTTTCAAAAATTTGATTAGAAGACCTATGCTAGCAATAAACATAGTCATGACTTTCATTACAAATTCATGGTAGAAAATAAAAGGAGTCATTGAATTTGAAGTTGATCCATATTCAAAGATCCCACCACTCATTCTCAGTTAGGTTTGTTTGGAATGTTATACATCATATTTTTTGATATATTATTTGGCATATCTCCTAAGGGGTCTAGTGCCACTAGTACTCCCAAAGCTACATGTGTATATCTTTTAATAATATATACACAATTTTGAATCTTCTTCTACACCACTAAGATTTTTTTTAATTATCTTCAAGTGAGCCCATACTATAAATATTCATATATTCTTATATTTTTAGTTGCAAGGATTGAGACCAACCTATAACAAAAAGATAACCTATACTATGACCTTTTTTTGTTTGAGTTATCATTACCTATATCTAAGTCTATATCATTTTCATCATATTCACTATTTTTCATTATTTTTTTTATATTTAGAAATTTTGAGTAGGATAGAGTTATTTTTAAATTTTTATTTATGTTATAGAGTAGAGAAAAAAATAACTTCAAATAAAATAAAATATGGGTGCCTCTATGTTCCTAGCAAGTCTAAAAATACCAATGCCAACTAGAAAGTTTTCCCACCAATATTAATTTACAATTTAGTTTACTTAAATTATAAATAAAAATTATTGCAATAATAATACAAGTTTGATATTATAAAATGATATTTTTAAGAGAAATAAAGAGGAGATTCTAATTTCAATGTAAAAAAATTATAAATACGAATATCCGATTTAAAAAAATGTAATATTAAAATAATATTTTAAATTTTTTTTTTTATTTATATAGGTAGAAATACAATAAACATGGATTTATGTCATAGTCATTCGATGAAATCCAATGGCTGACAAATAAACAAAAAAAAATTGTGTACATTTCTAAGAGGGATACCAACATCGATAATCACCATCATTATCGATGAGCTTTTAGATGGTACAATTGATAAACAGTGAGCACCTACAAATTTAAATGGAGCATTTGATAAACATGTGCCCCATTTAAAAAAACATAAAAATAATGGGGAGTGTATTCACGTGTCATTATTTTAACACACCAACATGAAAGGTATGTGATTGGCATGCATCATGCCTATTCATTGGAAACAAGCCAGATTTAGCTTGTCGTGCAGGAATGGCACATGGGATGTCCCTCTTGTACTAGGCATGACAGGAGTTGTGAAATGGTCACCCTGAGGCATGTCTAAGAGTGGCTCTTGATGATTACATGTCATTCCAGGCACTTCATTTTCATGTGCTTAAGCCATCTGACCAAGTGGACCCCTTTAGATGGCTTCCTTAAGTGTCTTATGTTTATATGTATCCATGAGTAATACATAATCACTAAATATAGTGGATAATTTGTAGAGTCTATATGATTTTTGAGCCAGCTGAAACTAATAAGTATCATCAAGAACAATTGTGCTCTGCCTAGTTCTAGTTGGAATATCATCTCTCACCTCCTTGATAGACTTATCCTATGGTTCTGAATCATCTGTGAATCTTATGACTCATAATCATTAAGTGGATTTTTAATTCATCCTCATTGGTCAGACTAATCTCAATAAGGAACCAATGCTAAATCTATCCAAATAAGAATCTTTATGGGTTTACTCTCTACTCTTCTTGGATGATCATCATCAACTAATTAAACATTCAAAAAAATCATATCTCTATTCAAAACAAGCTTCTTTGATATTGGGTCTCATAGTTTTTATCACAATACCTCTTGATTGTAGATAATAAATATATATGGATGTGTAGTATCATATAATTTGATCATTCATCTTTTGGGATAAGAATGAATGCTTTGTAGCTGAATGCTCTCAAATTTTTGTATGAGGTATCTTTCCTAGTACATATTTTATTGAGAACATCTTCATATAGGGCAATAATAGAGTATATGTTGATTATATCAATAACCACATATGTAGATTCTCTCTAAACTTCTTTGAAGAATTGTGCATGATACAGTATGGATCACTCTCTCCTAAATAGTGGGATTCATCTTCTCAACCATGCCATTTAATTGAGGCATGTGATATATAATAGCTTTCAAATTGAACATTATATTCTCCTCCATTATTAAAATATATGATTATTAGTTTGCTTCCTATCTCTCTCTTACCTCTAGTGTAGAAACCTTTAAAGATAAAAAAACACTCATTCTTTCATTTTGAGTGTAAATGCTCATACACTTCTAGAGTGATTATCAATAAATATGATATAGTAAATGGTCACACAATATATACTACTTTACATAGAGTAGACATTAGTTTGGGTATGTTATAATTTTTTATCTATGTATATATAATAATTATGTTGAACGCAACATCAATAAATTATGCAAAACATAACACAATATCACAAGGAATAAGAACATAAAACAACCACAACAGACACCAATTTTCATGTGGTTAATTAGCCATTCAATAAGACTTGCTATGTTCACTAAAAAATCACATAGCACTTGCAGATTTATTAACCAAAAATATTTTAGTACATAATCGAGAGAGAGAGAGAGAGAGAAAGAAGAAGAAGAAGAAGAACATAGTGCATATTTATGATTATGGATACAACATATATACATACATACATACATATACATACATATATATATATATATATATATATATATATATATATATATATATATATATATATATATATATAGAATAGTTAGGGTTCTACAAAAAATAAAATTGAATCGAATCTTCAAAGTAGACTAGGCCATGCTCTAAAAATTCTTTAAGCCCACTAATAGGGTAGCAAAACCCCTATTATTTTCCCAATGTCATGTATCCAATCTTTCAATATATTAGTACTCACACATATAAATAAAATAGAAAAACAAAATAAAGGGTTAACAAAATAGATAACAAACCAAATTATATATTACAGGATAAGATTAAGAAAATTTGATCTCTTCCAAGGTGGAAGAGAGTAAAATAGTATTATATGATGTTTACTAGTCATGCAGACAATACACACATCAAGAAAGGATCGATAATCAAATGGTATGATATTTTTTCTAACTAGTAGTTGAAGGTCCAATGTCACTCTTATGATGAATAATATTTACCTAATCTCAAGGTGCTCTTCCTTAAGTAGCATATATTGCGACTTTGTTATGGTACCAAAATGTATTATTTGTGATAATATTTCAAAAGGTTATTAGGTGATTATTTTTTACCAATAAAGTTTTATAAGTATATGAGTCATACAAATAGTAATGATGGGCGTAAGTCTAAATATTAATCTCATAGAAATTATGTAAGCAATTTGACCAACCAACAATAAACCAACTGTTGCTCGATTTGAGTAGATAAATTTAGATTTCAAAAAGATACTTAGACACTATGGTTTACTAACTTCCTTATGTATAATGATATTCCTTTCTCAGTGTCCCCTTGGAAAACATGGTGGTTTGTCATCCTTGGATTATCACTACCAAGAATGATTATTTCATAGTTCTGTCTTTGATATTTCACTACCAAAACCACATATCATTTGTTTCACATGTCATTCACACATATATTCCTTTTATGCAATATGACAACTATACTTGATGACTACTTTGAGTGTGCATTAATATTTGACTATCTCTAATGTAATAAAGACACAAAATGCATGTGGTAATAATTATGTGTGTGCTTTCAGATTCATAAGTATCATATTCACATCAATTGACAACATCTTCCCACAAATCTCATGCATGGAAATTATTCAAGAAAAAAATGATTTGCATGACTATCACCACCATACAAAAGAAAATCTCTACTCACATATTTCTCATGACTTAATTATCACTATATGCATTCCACCATTGGAAATATATGACTCTCACATATTAGTAAAATTCTTAGGTTAGATATTCTATATAATTCTATATTATTTTTAAGGTTAGTTCTTCTAGAATATACATAATAGATTAGTTATAAATATGTTTGTTCTTTTAGTTTTGTGAGCACAATATGAATTAAACTTACCATAATATTAAATTTTCACACAAAGGTTTATCTCATGTAATAATATTTGAAGAGTTAATACTTTTTTCATATCATACTTCATTAGTGTGTCACATGACATATATGTCATTGTCCACCATGACCAACATGCATAAATCTAGAGGTGTCAAACGGGATGGGCCGGCCCGGCCCGGCCCATTTTTTTTTGAGCACGGGCTTGCTTTTGTGTCGGGTCAGGCACGACATGGTTACTGTACCGTGCCGTGCTTGGCCCGGCAAGATTTTAAAAAGTCGAGCCTGGCCTGGCCGTACAGGCCAGGCCAGGCCATACGGGCCAGTAAAATTTTTTTTTAAAAAAATTATTTTGTTTTAATTTTTATTTTATTTATATAATTTATTAAATTATATATAAAATTATAGATAATGTATAATATTTTATATTTATAATATGAAAAATGTTAAAATTTATTAAAATTACAAAGTTAAAATTTTTTTTATAATGTAATATAAAATTAGTTTAAAATTTATTAGAATTATATAATATAGTTATAAATTTTTAAATGAAAAATTAAAACAAAAAAAATAAATAAATCAATAAATAATATTAAAAAAATTTACAAATAAAAAAAACATACGCAAACCAAATGAAAAATGACCAATCAGCCATTAGATACCGAAGGTCCGAACCAAATAAATTACAGTTTCAACGTAACATATAAATAAAGCATACAATTAATAAAAAACAAAACATCGAAATCAAAATATAGTAGATCATAATCAATCGTCAATCGGCATATCATGAGCATCATCGGCCGCAACATCAAGATCAGTATCATATGGATCATCATCATCAGCAATCAACTCCTCCGCTATCGCAATGGATGCGGCTGTAGTCCCTGTCCTAGTCCCAGCTCCAGCACGATCATGGATGCTAAACCTCGAATCCACCCGATCCTTCAAACAAGCCAAGGCCTCAGCAATATCTGGACGTAATCTCGATCTCCTATCCGAAATCACGTTCACTACAACAGAAAAAGTAGACTCCGATGCTATGCTCGACACCGGAGGAGTCAGTAGATCCCGTGCTATCCAAGATGGCACGAGAAAGGTGGACTTATATGATTTCCACCACTATAATATATCAAGATTCTTAGTATCATAATGTGATAGAATTGAGCAGTAATCGGTATCTAAGTACCGAGAAAACTCGCTCCTATGTGATGGTCAACCCCTACGTTTCCCCGTCGCTAGCTGAATGGAAAAATCATCATCTCCAAACAATGTATCAATATCTGTAATCATAGTCTCACTACTACCACCACCATACCTAGTATCGTAGTATGTGAACATGTCAGTCAACTTCTCGTGAATGAACCCTTCAGATGGCTCTTCAATGTTCATGCACGAGGAAATGTAAGTCGAGGTATTTTCTACCCCTTCCACCTTAACCCTAGGATCCATGCATGCAGCGAGACAAAAAAGAGATGGAACGGTGGAACAGTACTTCAAGTACTTGGTTTCCATCTCTGCAACCATATGGCTACGTGTCAGGTCAGCTCGATACTTTCTAAACATGCTACTAATATTTCATAAGCACCGGAGTGCAATGCAAGTCGTGGGCATATAAACCGATGAACACATGTTCGTCATGTCATAAAAAATCTTCAGGAATTTCATTTATGAAATTCTTGAAGCCAATTCAGTGTTGTCAATAATAAGTTCGTCACTCTTACTATTGACATAGTCTGATATCACGTGTTCGTATCCAACACATGATTCAAACATCAGGTACGTTTAATTCCAATGATGTCTCACATCTGATTGGAATTTCTTCTTCTTAAGATTCACAGACAAACATAGACTATCAAACTCTTGTTGTGTGCGAGGAGTGCAAATATATTTTAGTATATTACGTATATTATCCAATGCGGGGGAACACACCTTCATACCCGCTTGAACAATCAAGTTAATCACGTTACACATGCATCTGACATGAAAGATCTCTCCTAATGGTACGTCTCTAATATTCCTAACAAACATGTTAATCGCTACTCCATTATTAGATACGTTATCGAATGTGACACTAAAAATTTTATTTTGAATTTTATATTCCCTAATGATTTTCATCATACACTCAAAAATGGCTGGGCCATCATGAGGATGAAGAATCTCAGAGAATCCTAAAATTTTTTTATTCATAGTCCAGTTAGAATCTACATAGTGGCTGGTGAGACATGCATAAGATGATTCATCGTGACTTGTCCATATATCGGACGTCACGGACACCACTCCACTATATGCCATACATTCATTAATTATTTTTTATTTTTCTAACTTATATATCTTTAGTATGTCATTCCTAGATGTGGACCTCGGAATCCTATGATAAGCAGGCTGAAAATATGTCTACATGATGCGCACTACCCTATCTTCCGAAAATCTGATCGGGATACCCATTAATGTGATAAGTCTAGCCATGTAGTCCCTACCTATCTCGGTGGAGTATATGAAAAGAGTAAACTTTGAGATTGAACTTGATCCAGTCTCAAAAAATATAGTGCCAAGTTGGGTTTTCCTAGGATCTAATAGACCATGTTTTTTGGTGCATAATTCGGCATGTCTCTTAAGGTGCCTTGTCCCAAACGAACTCTTACATGTTAAAAGTCTCATACAATATTTGCACTATGTCATTTCTTCTTCCTCACCTCTAACATTTTTTTGTTTTATTATATTAAAATGAGTCTAAACTATAGAAGTCCTTCTAGTTTTTTGTTTTTTAGAAGTTTGGGTTGAGATGACTGGAGAAACCAAAGTTTCAGCAGCCTTAGACCTCTATGTAATAGTTCCATTTTCTAAATTTAAATATTTTTCATTAGTATTTGTCATTTTTTAGGATTTTTTTTATTCAGAATAGTTATTCAAAGACTAGATGACTAATTTTAATATTTTATATTTTTGGTCTAGAGAGAGAAACTAGAGAGAGAAAGTAAAAAAAAAAAACTTAGAATGAATTACCATGTAAAAGTAGTGATGTCAGTCACGTGCACGGTGCACCACAGTCAAGCTCAAAATTCAAAACTCAAGTTGAGATTCCTGAAAATCCAAGCTGAATGCCGAAATCCCAAGTCTCGAGAGAGAGGAGCAAGATTTTTTGAGAGAGAAAATGAGAGATTTGAGAGAAAAAATGTTTATGAAAAACATAAATGTTATAGAGAGGGGGGGTGGAATTTATAGATTAAAGAAAATATTTTTTTTTTTAAATGTAATTTTTTTTGAATTTTTGTTGAATTTTTTTTTATTTTTTTTAATTTTTTAGGGGGCAGAATCATGAGGACCGTTGGATTATGCCCCCTAGACGTTGGAGGCGAGATCCAACGGTTGAAATTTAAATTTTTTTTTAATTTTTTTTTTCCTGTTGGCGGGGATAAATATTATACATTCAATTTATTCCTAATCAATTTATCATAATACGAGCACAATAAACTCATTTTAGATCTCAATCTAGCATGATATTGGAAAGATTTTCTTGAGATGTTTGGTGTGGCATCTCATGGAATCAAGTTTTTTAATTATGGTCGTAATGAGAATCTAGGTGTCAACTTATTCCTAATCAATTCTTGCTTAATTTTTTTCTGGATTAGCTCATTGGTAGGGGTTAAAAGCTATGCCGCTTATGATTTTTCTTTCATGGTTCAAAATCTAAATCTCTTTTCCCATCTTTTCTTTTTTTTTTTCTCATATTTTTATTTGAAAACTCTATGTATTGATTTTTGAACTTTAAGATTGTATGAGATTCTTTAAGTTGGAAGTCAGGGTGTTAGTATGAGGTTGTGACTTTATTATCTCATTTAATATAATCTATAGTACAAAAGTCACGACAATAAAGGAATGTCACAATTCAAGTAACTCTCCTTTGGAATACAAAGTCATGGTGATAGGAATGTCATAATTGAGATAAATTCTTTCTATAATATAAAGTCATGGGGCTAAGAATGGTGTATTGCTTGGTGGTGAAAATACCATAACTGAATTAAATATTCTCTAGAATAGAAGGGCATAGAATATATAATTATGACTAAGAATCACTAGGTGTTTTGGATATGTATCAATTAAGTCATAATATTAGAAAGTACCTTGACTTATTGTACCGTGTGATACTTGACTACCATGAAATTAAAATAAATTCATGGCCATCATTGTATTTTAGAGATAGTATGCCTAAAACTCTAGGAAAATATCATGACCACAAAGTAGTATTGCATAATGAAAAGATTGTGACAATTATGTGATTGAGTTGTATCCTACAAAGATTATCACAACTTATTTTAAAGAGTAATAGCCAAGAAAGGTTACTATAACAACTCAATAGGCTTATAAATAATATAACCAAATTGTGACAGGAGAAATATCATGATTTTTCATTGATTTTTTGTCCTCCTAGTCATCCATCCACCAAATTCACTTATTTAAACCAAAAAACTTATGATTTCAATGTTATTCATAATATTCCAACAAAACCACAATTTAGTGAAATATAATCAATTAAACCCCAAATCAATACAAGCACATCAATAAATCCATGAAAAAAAATTAATATATTTATTATGTGGAAATCAAAGATTATACAATATACTCTCCTTCTTACCCCTCATAATCTCTAATGAGCCATTGGTCTATTTTTATTAGCCATCACCAAAATAATTAACTTTTCTTATGTCATGCAACATGCCTACAAATGTCAGATTCACATAAATGTTTGGTACATAGTGGACATCTTTTAGCATCACTTGATTCCTAGTCTACATTTATAAAAAAATGTCTCTCAAGGCCGATATCTATTTTTATTGCATTCTATGTACTAAAATTTTTGAATAATTTGGCATGTATTTATTATTGTGATTGTGGATATTTCAGCTTCTATTATAAAATTTTAGTAAATGTCTATTTTGAAAAAAAATTGATGGATGTTAGTGAAATTATAGCTATTTTGGGTAATATTTGTATAATTAGGGGAACGAAGGCTTAGGAAGAAAGAAGAAATAGAAAGGTATGACATTTCCCATATAATGAATTGGGTACACCTTCTAGATCTTGTTGAGTAGTTGTCATATTATTTCTTGTTCATAACTCAATAAAACTAGTCATGGTAATTTTGTATATCACAATGCTACCATCGTGTTGTCACAATTTTTTGACTATACAATATAATCATTTTGATTAATTTTTTTTGAAGTAATGCTATGCTATCTCTAAAATGTGTAATGATCATGAATTTATTATTTTGACATAACAGCCAGGTATTCCAGTGGTATAATTAGCCAATTTAATTTTTATAGTCATAACTTATTCAATATAGAATCAAAACACTAAGTATTTTGAGTCGCAACATTATTTTTCACCATGATATGTTTTTCAAAATAGCATTTACTTTGATCGTGGCTTTTCTAATTTTGCGACTTTGTGCTCCAAAGTAAAAACACAGAAATCATAGTTATTCCTAATATTGGGACTTTGTGTTATAAAAAGTAAATACATCAATCATGACAATTCTCAATGTCAAGACACTTTGTTCCAAAAAGAATTTATCTCAATTATAACGTTCCTTGTGTTGCGACATCATGTTCTAAAAGGAAGTTACTTGAGTCACATCCTTCATTGCCCATGTGTATTCGGTACTACATAGAAGGTCTGATGATGATAGAAAGTAGAAACTTCAAGGAATCACTGTGACTTTTAACTTGAAGCATTGCATGAAAGTCTAAAGTATTTAAGCAACACTTGGATGATATTATAAAAAAAAAGAAAGAGAGAAATTGAATTTTGAGCCAAGGGCAATGATAAACCCTAGGTGACATGATTTCGACCCCCAAATAAAAAAAAATCTAGGGTAAATATAAGTAATACTTGATGGCATTAAAGATTTAAAACTTAGATCATTACTTGGGCTTTCATAGGGAACCTTTGATTCAATAAGATACCTCTTACAGTTTTTCTCACAAAATCTTTCCTAGTGTTGTGCTAATTTGAGATCTAGGATTACTGTAATATATTTTTTTGTAATAGATGCATGATTTTATATTTTTATGTGTGGGTTAATATTATGGATTGGTTGTTGATGAATATGTGAGCTAATTATTTCTAAAATTTAGGATTTTTACTATTTATATGTTTATGTGTGTTGATCGTGATGGATAGTAACAAGTATATCATGGGACATACTCATGTGGTATGATAACATGAAAGTTATATCCCTTCTAATCTTAATACATTTGATAAACTTATGTGTGAAAATTCAAGATTGAGATAAGTTTAATTATTATAAGTATGTCACTTACAAAGTCAAATATATGAAGAAACTTATGACCAATTCATTATGCATATTTTAGAAGAACTAACTTCAAATAATTTGTGAGTTAAGTAAAATGTATAAACAATAAGATTTACCATAGTGATGGAGTTGTGTATTAGTTATGATGAATGGTGACAGATAAGTTATATGTCAGATGCATTAGTATGTGCCTCCTATGGTAGTGATAGCCCTGTAAGTTAATTTTTCTTTTATGATTTCTATATGTATGATTCATGGAAAGATATATATTAATTCTCTTGAGCATGATACTTTTGAACTCAAAATTATAAATTTATTTGTTACCACATCATCTCATATTTTAAAGATATTAGGGGTCAGATAATAGAAATGTATATTCGAAGGAATCATCAATGGTAGTTGACATATTTTCTAAAAGGAGTAGATATATGAATGACTCTTGAACAAAATAATGTCTGACTTAGGTGGTGAAATATTGAAGGAATATCTACGAGATGATCATTCTTGATAGTGATAGACCAAGGATGATACCAACCTTATATGCCAAGGGCATTGAGGCATTTTCATACTAATATTCCATTTAGCTTAAAATCAATCTCAATATTAGCTAGATACTAAGGAAGTGTCATCATTAACAAGGATGTAGGCCAACCGTATAATCTACATCTCCTTCTAAAAACTCAAGCCTACTTACTCAACTCAAGTAACTATTAATTCATTATTAGTTGATTAAAGTTAATACACAATCCATGTGGGATTAATAATTAGACTAATGTATATTTTATTACTTGTATAACTTATATACTTGTGAGACTATATTATATGAGAGATAATTACCCAATGAGATTTTTGGATCATATTAATTAACAATAAGTTTGGCACCCTCACAAAGTTATAACAAGTTTTTGGCATCATTAATGTGGATTATTTGATTTTAGTTTAAATAGTCAACTTGAGTTGCCATAACTATCCTTACAAAAGGATAATTCAATTTCAAGTTATTTGAATATATTTATTGCTTAGTGTCTGTATTGCATATGTGCTATGTTTTCTTTTTTTTTTTTGTAGACACTTCACCTACTTGAGCAAATATTCTAGGATTGAATTAACACCTCTAGTCTATAGACAGAAATTAAGAGAAAAATGAGAATACCATTGAGATACAGAGCTAAGAGAAATCATATGAAATAAACTAGTAGTAATGGAGATCATCAAGATGATGAAGTACAAGCTGTCTGACATCTCAATCCTCACTATACCTTGGGAAATTATTAGTAGTTGACTATGATGGATGGTTCTTCTAGAATTTTGTTATAATATATGCAAGTAAATTATTTTGAGTTGAAACCATATTTGATAGATATTGTGCAATAATATCAGTATAGTAGAATTTTTAAAAGATCCAAATAGTACATCACAACTTTTTGGAGTTAAACAATATGGTGTAGAGGTGTCAAACGGAACGTGTCAGGCCAGGCCGGCCCATTTTTAGTCGGCCCGACCGTATTTTCGTGTCGGGCCAGGCACGACACGATTACTGTACTGTGTTGTGCCTGGCCCGACATGGTTCTGTGGATATTAGCTCGACACAGGCCCATGCAATGAATCTGCAGGGTTCGACTGGGTGCCATTGTGCCGTCATGTGCCATACCACTAATTTAAAAAAAATTAGGGTTTCGGTGCGTGCCGTCGCACTGCCGCACTGCCCGAAACCCTAATTTAAAAAAATTATATTTCTCGGCTCGTGCCGAGGTACCGTGCTAGGCCAGGCACGACATGAGGCCCGATTGTCCTTGACATGGCATGGCACGATTGGTGCCATGGTCAGGCACGACACGAGCCCGGACACAAAAAATTCTTGTGTGGGGCCGGCCGATGCACAGCCGAATCATGTAGTGCATCATGCCAGACCCGGCCGGCTCAGCCCAGTTGGCACCTCTAATATGGTGAAGATAAATAGAGTTAGCCTATATGAAATATGATTATGTTTTTTTCTATTTTCTTTGAGAGATTAAGCTCAAAATTGGTTCCAATGCTTATCTAGAGGTTTAATTAATAGTTGAGATGAAGTTGCATATGTCTTTCTCATCATATTCTTCCCACCTGAAATCATCTCTAAACTATGTGGAGAGATTAGTCATTTTTAACAAGATGTGCTTAAGATATTATATGATGCTTGGGATTATTTCAAAGAGCTTTTAAGAAGATGCATACTATATGGATTTGAAATGTGGTTCTAAGCTCATACTTTATATATTGGGCTAAACTATATGATGATGTGCACTATTATTATGGCTTCGGGTGGTTCTATTATGAACTATTCGCCCAAGAAAGCATATTACAAATTTGAAAAGCTAACAAAAAATAACTACTAAACTTCAAATAATTGAGTATTTGAAAGCAAGCAACCCGGAGTAGTAGAGTTGGATAGAATTACCATTATATTAGCCAATATGAACATATTTTTCATTAAATTTGAAGCCCAAAATGATAGACAATTGAATGTGAGAAAAATTTTTACTTTAAATTAGTAGGAAATAGTAAATTTTGAGCATATATATCAAGTGGAGAAGCCAATATTTTATTGAATAAAGCATATGTATTCTGACCAAACAAAAATGTTCACACACACTACTATCCAAACTTAAGAAATCATTAAAACCTATCGTATATGAGTTATAAGAATATGCAATAGAATATAGGTCAATTTTATAAGAATTTTGAGAAAAACTTAATGGGTTATCAATTTCAATGAACCTCAATCTCATATTTCAACCACCCGAAGGAAGTAGAAAATCTATCACTAAAAGATAATATATACTTTTCTTGCTCATATAGAAAGAAAACTAATGATTTTTAAGAGAACCAGATGGAATGGATTGAAACAAGGGTGGAACACATTAATACAATAATAAAGATCATCTAAAATTAGCTTGGACAAATATCACTATCAATGAAGAAGAAGAAAGTAAACAGACTATCAATCAATATTGTGACAAATCTAAAGAAGTACATGTATATTATACTAAGAAGCATCAAAGAATTAGAGAGATAAAAAACATAAATTGAAGTAAAAATGAGAGCTGGATAGAAGAGGAAGATGTAACAAAAGAAGTCATGATTTATTTTGAAGTCATGACACAACCTAGTTTTGTGGCACAAGATACCATGATATTTTATGAAGTCATGGTAACAACACAGGCCATTGCCCACCTCATGCCCCTAGCCATGACATATGAAGAAGCTGAGGAAGTTGAGAAGATATAGATTACCCAAACTATGATATTTCCTCAGAGCTTTAGAAAGGAGAAGATGGATGAGTAATATGAAAGATTTGTTAATATTTTCTGAAAGTTGGAAGTTAATATTCTATTGATCAAAGTCTTATCTTAGATACCGAATTATATAAAATTCATGAAGGATATAATAAGTAGCAAAAGAAATCTATAGAATGGTGAATATAATAAAGATGTATAATACTATCATCCAACATATACTTTTGAGAAAGCTAAAAGAACATGAATGTTTTATGATTCCATGCATTATTGATGAACATATTTTTCAGAAGGTGCTATCTGACATAAGATCAAGGATAAATTTGATACCATTATCCATAATGCAGAGATTGAACTTAGGTGAGATTACTTCAACTATTTTCTCGCATCAAATAGCTAATTGCTCAATCAAGTTTATGAATGGTATTATTAATGTTGTATTGATTAAAGTTGGTAAATTTATTTTCTAGTAAATTTTGTTGTGCTAGATATGGAGACCAATATGCTCCATTTATCTTGAGATAACTATTTATAACTATTGGGGATGCATTAATTGATGTCAAGAAGTGAAGTTCAACCTTTATATGAGCAAATATCAAATGAAGTTCAATCTCCATACAAGTTTGTAAAATCCAAACTATGACAATAAAAATTACTGGAGAATGATTAGCCTTTTACATCCCATGATGAGAGAATGGTGTACTTCTAATGAAAAGATATTGTTCAAGGTTATTGAGTTGAAGAAGATGGAGACAAGATTAATTTTATATACTTTAGATTGAAGAAGAAGACTACCATGAAGTCATGACATTCTTCAAAGTTTCAACATCTGAAGATCTAAGTCAAACTACCCTAATGATGCGGCGGGATAGATGAAGATGAAGAAATTATCAATTCAACTATATGGAGAAATTATTGAAAAGATTTTTAATATTACAAAAAAATATACAAGTAAAAAAAAATTCATAGTTGTTGGTTGACTCACTAGAAGATGAAGACAAGTAGAAGAGAATAAAGTTGGAACATCCAAAGATGTGTAATTGAAGTAGGTATAACAAAGAAAGTTTCACCTTTTCAGTTTTATGACTTTGCAACTAGATCAATAAATAAAGTCGTGGAAAAAGATAAGGCAATGGAAATGAAAAATAGAAGCTTAAATATAAAGTTGCGACTCTTTCCAAATCCACAATAAGTTTGATCCAAAGAATAATTCCACAAATCACCACTTTACAATAATTTGAGACATTACCAAAGGAGATCATAGACAATAATGTCATAACTTCTTTCAAGGTTATGGCATCCAAAATAAATATCCCAAATGAGCTACTTTAAGAAATAACATGATGCAAGAGGATAAATGATGAAGACAAACAAAAAAGAAAGAATATATGAAGAAGCTTGCTTAGGCCTATAAATTATTGACTAAATTAGAGATCCAATAAATGTCTAGTTATGGATGTTAAAGTACCACTACTTAGGAAGTAATCCAATAATTTACTTTTTGTATTATATGATGTAATAAATGTTTTTATTTTTTTATGAATATACACATACATACATACTCATACACATATACACATAGACACCTAAAAAATTCATAATACTCAAACCTATTCATGAATTTCTTATACGTCCATTGAAGTCATACCTCTCAAACTCAGCCATGACTTTCCTTTAAGAAGACAAGTCATGGCCATGTGAAAAGTCATTATATTTTTTTAATAGCCATGACAATTCCTAATTCTATATAAAGCTCCTAACCATAATTTTTGGGACACTTCTAATTTTTTTTTCAACTCCAATAAAAATTTTTATAATCTTAACTATCAAAGATATGAGCTAATATGGATGATCATATATTGATTTCAAATCTAAGGGTGAGGAGAGAGAAGAATGAATCAAGTCACAAAGCTAAAGGCAAGTGACATAGGTAACCCACCACCAAGACTTCTTCAAAAATTGTAGGGCTAGAACCAACTTTTCATATAGAAATAGGCAAGAGATGGATGACCTTTATGTTGGCTAAGAAGAGCTGTATAAAAGAGTGAGGGTTTAACAAGTTTATTTCATCTTTTCGAGCAATGATTTGAGGGATAAATTGGGATTGATTGTGGATGCATATGGAATGAAAGAATACAACTAATATTAGCAATTTCTACTCTAATATAAAAGATACAAAAGACAAGATGTGCTATTATGAAGAGTTTTGGAGCAATTTGGTAGAAATTTTATCAATGAATTATTTGTATAGCAAGGAGCCATAGATGGTATGACTTTCAAATCCCTAAATAAAAAACCAAAGTATAAGGTAATTGCCAAGATATTGGTAAATAGAAGAAAAGATTCAAGAATTTTATCAAAAAGTGCATATGGACAATTAATACCGAAAGAACTCATAGAGGAGAGTAAAGTAATATTCTTTATGCTCTATTTTGCAGCTGACTCACCATGTCTGTTCCATCATGCAAGATAGGTCAATATTCCTCTTCTCTTTAGTGAAAGGGTTCAAGATCCATGTGAAAATAATTCTTCAGAAGTTCATTCTCAATTTTTAAGTGGGTAAACTTTATGGCTAGATAATTTACCCTTCTTTGAATATGATAATATGCATAGTTGTTGTAGTCCTAATGAATGAAGAGAGAGAAGAATGGAGACAATGAATATCTCCTATGACATTGTCATGTATGAAGAGATGACTTATAGAAGATAAGAAGAAAAATAATTATTCAAGGAGAAAAGTCAACTGAAGTTGTGCAAGAAATACCATTCTTCCCCGAAGCTATTGTAGAAGCGATGCAAAGAAATGGAAAAAAAGTATGAAGTATAATTATCATACATATTCAAGCATAATTTAACTAGGAAATGGTGACTTCGAAGAAGTCATCGATACTTTGAAAGTGATGAAATTGGAGACTGATAAAGAAGTTTCCTTGAAGATAGAGATAAAATCAATGCATAGTGCTTTAGCGATGGAATAGGAGATAAGAGACAATAAGTGATAAGAGTGCATGAAAAGAAAAGAAGAGAAATACATAGCTAATGTAGAGAGAAAAGATGCATTATGGTAGATACAACTCAATAAGAATGAGTAATTATTTATAACTATCTAAAATATTTTTGAAGATCGCATTGTGAAGATCTTAGAAGAGGTGGTGAAATGAATATAGATCATAGTGATGGAAAGCATCAAATAATTTGGGAAGTTCTATGAGTCCATTACAAGTGAGTGTTAGATAACTATTGTGGATAGAGATAAGATAATGGACGAAAATATGTACTATACAAAGAAATAGTGAATCAAAGATTAGGGAAAATATAGTGAGAACCATAGGCAAATATATTTTGTGCTTAGTTCATTTAAAGATTCATTTTACTCCATTGGAAAGTAGCAAGATTCTATTTGAAATGTGATTATGTAGATGATATAATAGGTAGCAATTTTTAAAAAAAGATCTAGAGAGACATTCCACATCCATACCTATATTTGAGCCCTATAGAGCGAAGTTCCCATTATCTTGCCCCTCAAGGCTAATCATATTGCTCCCTTTCTTCTCCATCTTGAGATATTATATATATATATATATATATATATTTCTTTGATGATGATATACTATATTTCTTTTTATTGTATTTATGCTTGTGATATGATTGAAAAATAAAGTGAGATTTATTGCTCAAGAATGAGTAACACTTATTTGAGTATTTATTGAAGATATTTCACTTATATCTATATTGAAAAAATATTATGAATATTAATGAAATCATAGCTATTTTGGATGAAAATGGTATACTTGGTTGATTAAATACGCGGGGAAAGAGAAGTAATAAAGAGTCATTAAATTTCTTATTTCATGACTTAGGTAAGCCTTCAAGATTTTATTGAGTAGTTATAGCATCCTTTTTGGGTCATACGTCCACAAAACTAGTCATAATAATCTTTGTACGTCATGACTTAAGCACTAAGTTATAATCTTTTAAATATGAAACATAGTCTTCATGATCATGATATTTTCTTGTAGTCATTACCACACCATCTCTAAAACACATAATGGCCATGATGTTATTCAATATTGAGTCAAAATACCAAATATTTTGAGTCATGCTATTATTTTATACTATGACATTTTGTTCCATAAAGTATTTACTCTATTTATGGATTTTGCAATATAGTGACTTTGTACTCCATCAAAAGAAATATCTAAGTCAAGTTCATTCTTAGTGTTGTAACTTTGTGTTATAGAGAGTAAATGAGTTAGTTAGGACTAGAGGTTAACGGGTTGGGTAGCCTAGGCCCGGCCTGACGCATGACTGAGTCGAACCGTGCCTAACCTGGCACGACTTGGTCTAGACTCATTCCAGGACTAATGCTGGGCTAGCTCTCGGCATGGCTCATATCAATCACATCATACCGAGGTATATTGGGCCTCATGCTGGGCCAGGCATGGCTCGGTACCCGAGCCTAAAGGCATAAATATTAGGCATGACCCAAACCATGCCCCCCCTGCCACATCGAGCCCGAGCTGAGGACCGAGCTTGACTTTAACCTTTTGTCGGTCCCAAACCTAATCTGACTAGGACCCATCGGTCATGTCTCCCCAGCACGAGCCTGACAGGTTCCAGAAGCCGAAGCACTTAGAACTTGTAACCAATTAGATCAGTTCCACGATCGAACCGACCCTATAGTCTAAAAAACATGTTTTTAAATTTTGGCTATTAGATTTTACCCCCAGTGGCTAGGAATCCAAATCCAATGGCCCTAAGGATTTTACCCCTTTTAATTATAAAAAAAATCAAATAAATAAAAAAATTGTTAAAAAAAAGTTTTAAAATTTATAAAACCCCACGCCTCTCATTCATAAATTTGAACTTAGATCTCTCTCTCTCTCATATTTTCTCTTTGTCTCATCTTGACTCTCACCTTTTTCTCTCTATCTCTGTCTCTCATTCTATTTCAGCTTTAAGGACTCGGGGGTGGACTATGAAGTATGGCCTGTCGATTGTGGTGTTATACGGATATCAAAAGTTAATTTTAATGTTTTGTTAAGTTTTATTTTATTTTAATTAACTTTGAACTTTTAAAGTTAAGTTTTAGTTTAATTAATTTTAATTAATATATTATTTTAAAAACATTAATTGAAATATAATTAAAAATAAATAAAAGATAAAAATGGCAAATCATAATTTTAATTACAATAATGAAATTAATTTAAACGTAAACATAGAAAATTATAATATAGATAATGAAAACTTTATGAAAAGGTCCGAGGTTGTCGAAACTTTGGTTTCCCCAGTCACATCAATCCTAATATCTAAAAAATAAAAATCTAGAAGAATATTAATAGTTTGAACTTACTTTAATATAATATAATAAATAAATATTAGGGGGTGCCGAAGAAGAATCATTACAATACAAAAATTGAAATAAAATTTTAACCTGTAAGAGTTCGTGTGAGACTAGGCACTTTAAGAGGGATGCCGAACAATACACTAAAAATTATGGTGCATTAGATCCTTGGCAAACCCAATTTAGTAGTGGGTTCTTTTAGGCTAGATTCAGTTCAGCCTCAATATTGACCCCCTGCATATACCACAACGAGTTAGAAAGAGAAGACATGACCAAACTGATCATCATGATTGATCTTTTGATTAGGTTTTCGAAGGATCCAAGGGTAGTCAGTATCATGCAGGCTTATTTTCAACCAACATACCATAGGATTCCTAGGTTCACATATTGAAATAACATACTAAAATACTATAACTTAGAAAAAGAAATATAATTTAATGAATTTAGGCATTATAGTGGAGTGGTGTCTGTGATGTCTGATTTCTGGTCTAGTCACAATGATGCATCTTATGCTTGTCTCACCGCTCACTATGTAGATTCTAAATGGACACTAAATAAAAAAATATTAGAATTTTTAGAGATTCTTCATCATCATTATGACCTAGCCATTTATAAGTGTATGATAAAAATCTTTAGAGAATATAATATTCAAAATAAAATATATAGTATCACATTCGATAATGTATCTAATAATGGAGTAGTCACTAACATGTTTGTTATGACTATTAGAGATGGACCATTAGGAGAGATTTTCCACATTAGATATATGTGTTACATCATTAAACTCATAGTACAAGTGGTGATAAAGGTTATTTCCCATGCTTTGAAAAACATACGTAACTAACTAAAATTTATTCGTACACCTTGTAGATAATAGGAGTTCGATACTCTCTGTTTGTCTGTAGATCTAAAGAAAAAGAAATTCCAATTAGATTTGAGACACAATTGGAATTACACATAGCTTATGTTAGGATCATGTGTCAGACACGAACACATGATATCTGACTATGTCAATAGTAATAAAGATAAATTTATTATTGATGACACTGACTGGGCTACAAGAATTTTATTTATGAAAATGTTAAATATTTTTAATGACATTACAAAAATGTGTTAATCAGTTTATACTCTCATGACTTGCATTTTACTCATGTGTATTTGCAACATTAGCAACATGTTTAGTAAGTTTAGAGATGACCCAAAACTTAACGATATGATTGTGTAGA
The DNA here is from genome assembly GCA_029783825.1 of Sapria himalayana. Lineage (NCBI taxonomy): Eukaryota > Viridiplantae > Streptophyta > Magnoliopsida > Malpighiales > Rafflesiaceae > Sapria > Sapria himalayana. The sequence goes on from JAREIK010000088.1 coordinate 10,868,178, forward strand.
TTGAAACCAAGTACTTAAAGTACTAGTCCACCATTCCATTTCTTTATTTTCTAGCTACCTACATGGACCCTAGGGTTAAGGTGAAAAGGGTAAAGAATATTTTGACATACATATCCTTGCACATGAATCAAGAAGACCTACCTAAAAATTCATTTATGAGAAGTTAACTCAGTTCTTTACATACTACGAAATGAGGTATGGTGGTATTAGTAGTGAGGCTCTAAGTACGGACATAGATATCATATTCGGAGATAATGACTTTTCCATTTAGTTAGCAAGAGGGAAACAATGAGGTGGACTATCTAATAGGAGCGAGTTGTCTCGGTACTTAGATATCAATTACTACTCAATCCTATCACATTCTGATAATAAGAATCTTAATATTTTGCAGTGGTAGAAATCATATGAGTTCACCTATCCTATGCTATCTAAGATGACATGGGATCTACTCACTCCCCTTATGTCGAGCATAACATCGAAATCTACTTTTTCTATTATAGTGAATGTGATTTTAGATAGGAGATCCAGATTATTGTCAGATATTATTGAAGCATTAGTATGCATAAAGGATTAAGAGGATTCGAGCTTGGGCATCAATGATCATGTTTGGACTGCAACAAAAGTAGATGAGTTGGTTGTTGATGATAATTTGTGGGACATTGATTTTGATGATGATTGACGACTGATATAAGATTGAGACATTAATGATTTAACTGAGCACTAAAGCCTACTTTTCTCCCTATGGCCTATTTCTATTGATAAATTGATACTGATATCATCATTGATCATATGCTGACAAGATTTATATTTACATTTTCATTTATTATTTTTGGATTATCTTTGTTATTTTTTTTGTCATTTTACTTTGATGCTTGATTCAGACACATATGTTTTTGTGATTTACATTGGATTGTATTCATGTTTTAGTTTTATTAATCAGACACTGTTATACCTATTGATTCAGATACTTGTTAGTTTTTAGATTTTAGTTTTTTACGTTTTATTAATATAATAAATTAAAATTAAATAATTACTTAATTATTTTATTTTTAGTATTAAATAATTAAAATTAAAATTTTTCAATAAATTTAAATTTGGGATTAACAATTTTCTAAATGGCTAGAACCTGGCCTGAACCTAGTCCAAAACCGACCCTAAACCTAGCCCGAACAGGCCAAATCCGGCCACTCTTGGCACGACCTGGCCCAAAAAACATAAAAGTCTAGCCTGCGGACAATTCTAGGCTGGCTCTACTGAATCCGTGCTATCCTGGCATGACACAATTACTGTACCATTTCGTGTCCAACAAGACATGGTGGCTTGATTAGGCCACCTAATAACATGCTGGGCTAGCCTAGCCCGACCTGATGAAAACACACATGGGTGGGACAAAATAAAAAGGGGGAATTATGTTTTAGGAAGTTTCCCCAGAAATTTTTAAGATTTAGAAACTAAACTTTTGATATTTTTTAAAAAATCACAAATCTAAAAATAAATTAAAAATAAGTGCACCCAAATTTGTAAGTCCTAAACTACCATCTTCCCTGCTCTTCGCCCTCGCCCCTGGCCCTGGCCCTGCCCCCCCCCGCTCATGCCCTCGCTCTCGCCCACGCCCTCGCACATCGCCCCTTGCTCCCGCCCGTCTCCACGAGCTCCAGTGAGCTCCTTCGTAGAGCTCATTGAGCTCCAGTGAGCTAGATTATGAAGCTCGACGATCTCACTCGTGTAGCTCGTGGAGTTCCATTGAACTCCACGATGGAGCTCCTGTAAGCTCCTATGTGGAGCTCGTCGAGCTCTAGTGAGCTCCATGTCGAGCTCGCTGGAGCTCGATGGAACTCCACAATCAAGCTCACTAAATCTCGACGAGCTCCAGCGAGCTCGACGTAGAGCTCCAGTGAGCCCCTTCGTGGAGCTCGATGGAGCCTGGTGGAGCTCTATGAAGGAGCTCGTGGAGATGGGTGGAAAGAAATTGATGGGGAGAGGGGGGTGGGAAGAGAGGGACGAAAGGTGAGGGCAGACAGGCGAGGAGAGACGGGTGAGGGCATGGGCGAGGGTGGGTGCGTGGGTGAGAGTGAGGGCGTGGACGAGGGTGAGGGCGTGGGTGAGAGTGAGGGCAATGGTGAGGGCATGGGCGAGGGCGTGGGCGAGGGCGTGGGCGAGGGCGTGGGCGAGGGAGTGGGTGAGGGTGTGGGCGAGGGCATGGGCGAGGGCGTGGGCGAGGGCGAGGGCGTGGATGAGAGCGTGGGCGAGAGTGTGGGCGTGGGCGAGGGTGAGGGCATGGGCGAGGGTGAGGGCATGGGCGTGGGCGAGAGTGTTGGCGTAGGCGAGGGTGTGAGTAAGGGCGTGGATGAGGCCGTGGGCGAGAGTGTGGGCGTGGGCGAGGGTGAGGGCGTGGGCGAGAGTGTGGGCGTGGGCGAGGGCGTGGGCGAGAGTGTGGGCGTGGGCGAGGGCGTGAGTGAGAGTGAGGGCAAGGGCGAGGGCGTGGGCGAGGGCAAGGGCGAGGGCGTGGGCGAGGGCATGGACGAGGGCGTGGATGAGGGCGTGTGCGAGAGTGTGGGCGTGGGCGAGGGTGAGGGCGTGGGCGAGAGTGTGGGCGTGGGCGAGGGTGAGGGCGTGGGCGAGAGTGTGGGCGTGAGCGAGGGTGAGCGCGTGAGTGAGAGTGAGGGCAAGGGCGAGGGCGTGGGCGAGGACGTGGGCGAGGACGTGAGCGCGGGCGAGGACGTGGGCGCGGGCGAGGGCGCGGGCGAGGACGTGGGCGCGGGCGAGGGCGCGGGCGAGGGCGCGAGCGAGGGCGAGGGCGCGGGCGAGGACGTGGGCGCGGGCGAGGGTGCGAGCGAGGGCGAGAGCGCGGGCGCGGGCGAGGGCGCGGGCGAGGGCGAGGGCGCTGGCGCGGGCGAGGGCGCGGGCGCGGGCGAGGGCGCGGGCGAGGGCGCGGGCGAGGGCGCGGGCGAGGGCGCGGGCGAGGGCGCGGGCGAGGGCGCGGGCGAGGGCGCGGGCGAGGGCGCGGGCGAGGGCGCGGGCGAGGGCGCGGGCGAGGGCGCGGGCGAGGGCGCGGGCGAGGGCGTGGGGCGAGGGCGTGGGCGAGGGCGAGGGGCGAGGGGCGAGGGGTGAGGGCGAGGATCAAGGACGAGGGGCAGGGGAGAGGTTATTCTAGGACTTAGGAATTTGGGTGCACTTAATTTTAGTTTATTTTTAGTTTTGCGACTTTTTATAAAATATCAAATATTTAGTTTCCAAATCTTAATAATTTATTTGGAAACACCCAAAACATAATTTTGCCAAATAAAAACTTATTTATTATCTAAAAAACATGTGGGTCAATTAAAAATTAAAAACGCAGGGTTCAAATCCCTAGGTGATCTGACCAAAAAAATTATTACTTTTGGTGAATATTGCATTAATGTATCAATAAAAAAATGCCCCAATTCTCATCAACATCACCGTTTGAAATAGTCAACATCAAATTACACAAGATCTGATGAAAACACATGGGTCGGAGAAAAACCCCCCACGTGGGTCGTGGGATCTAAAAAACATGTGGGACAATTAAAAAATATAAACACAAGCGTCGGATCCCTAAATGATTCTACCAAACTCAAAAAAAAAATCTTTCTTTCCACACATAAACTCACGCCGAAAGTGGTTTCTTCCCAAAAAATAACTTTCAATATATACATATAGTATATGTATGATTATACACACCCACCCAATAATCTATAAGTGTATCAATATATTGACATATATATATATAGTAGTATACATGCCTATAAATACTTATATACTACTTTCTATATATAGATATTTATGTATGTATAAATGATTGTATAAGCATATATGTATATACTTATATACTTTATATTTTTACATATATGTACATGTATTTTGTTGTACATATACATGATGCATACATGAACAATATCTCTAGAATATCATTTTGAATTCTCACTAGTGACTAGCCCACATGAACAATATCAATTTCAAGTTATTTCTTAATTTTTTGAAAATTAATAAAAAACTTAAATATAAAAGTTTGGAGATTAATCATGTTTTGAATTTCACATGTAGGGAATATGAAAATTATTACCAAAGATTGTACACAAACACAATAAATATGAAATTTTTCTTCATGAAACTAAAGAATAAAAAAATTACAAGAAAAGATTATCTAGAATATTATAATTGTAGTTTTTCACACACGCACACACATTTATATAAAAATATTTATACTATGCTATATACACATTGATCTATATATGCATATATACATAAATGGTGTGTATATGTATTTGTGTATGAGTGTGTGTGTGTGTGTGTGTGTGTGTGTGTGTGTGTGTGTTTGTGTGTGTATGCGTGTGTATATGTGTATGTTTATATGTAGACACAATACACATACACACATATACACAATATAATAAATATATACACAACTTTATAATGTTGTACATATATATGTGTATGTATATATATTTTTGTCTGTTATTATATAATGTTGTATATTGTTATGTATATTTAGATAGCAAAAAATATCTATAAATATATACATGCTCATATATTATTGTGTATATTTATATATATTGTGGTGATTGTGCATAGACACACACATATATATAATGTGGTACATATATACTAATTTATAATGTTGTATATATGTACGCATATATATGGTTGTATATTATTTCATATTATTGTATATTCTTTTGTGTATAAATATGTATATACAGTAAATGTATATGTGCGTGTGTGTGTGCATGTATACTAATGTATGTCTATATGGAGAATTGATGTCCATATAATTATTATTTATGTTTATATATATGGTTGTATAGGCCTGTATGTACATCCATATAAATGTGTGTGTGTGTGTGTGTGTGTGTGTGTGTGTGTGTGTGTGGAGAGATAGTAGAGATTTGACATGAATTTACACATACATACATGCTTTGCTTTTAGCTAAAATATCTTGTTACTTCATTAAAATATAGGTTTATCTTAATCTATTACAATAATATGGATGACATAATATCTTGTTACTTCATTCACTTTATCATGAAATTTGATCATTCTTATTTTCTTTCACTTCAAGTTGATTTATATATGGCAAAGATATATAATTGTAATGATGTGTGTGTGTGTGTGTGTGTGTGTGTGTGTGTGTTTCTATATATGTATGTATATTGTCACATTTATCTAATCTCAATTATATTTGAAACATTGATTGATTATTAGTTTTTAGTTTCATTTAGTTTTTCATCAAGATGTGTTGAATCACGTAGTTCTGCATTTGAGTTTTAAGAAAATTCCATAATGTGGATTAGTCAAATGTTATCGAGTGCAAGTGATTTTCATGATATTGTTCACTTAATGAGCATGATTGGAAGATTTCAATATAAATTTTAAAAAAATTATTTTATGCACATGATTGTGGTGTGCAATGTTTACTGTCATTGAAAAATTACTAGTCATGATGTAGGAAAGTTTAATGTTGTTTGAGTATATACTTTCATAATTTTCAAAATCATTTTTTAAAGGATGTTGCCTTATGTGTGCCAATTATTCAACCTAATAGGTCAACTATCCACTTTGATGAGGTTATTTGATCAACACCTATTTATCAACTATGACAAATATGTATGGAAATTTTAAGACTCAAACATCATGGTTTCCACTTATTCTATCATCAAGCATGGAATGTTAAGGAGAGTTGATGGAACATATATTTGTACCTCCTTTCAATTACTATGAATTATTCCCTTGTATGTATCAGTACACTATCAAAACAAGACCATGAAGTATTGTGAAGTTTATCCATTTTGCATATGGACATTTTGAACAACTTTTGGTTACACATTTAATATATATTAAAGATTTTTTAATAGGTTGTTAGCATGTTATTGTTATCAGCTCATTGCATATGGATAACCCTTATGGTGAGCCATTTTTTCTCTTTTTCATAACAAATGATACTAATGATTCTATATTTCATTTAGAATTTGGATGAATAATTTAGAAAATTATAATGATTAGCTTTGGTTTTTGAAAAATCTAAAGTGGGTTATTACTAATAATAATGTTATTATATCTGATAAACACTCTACTCTTTCGTATACTATTCCATAGCAATTTGGTATGACAAATCATGCTTATTATTATCACCAATTAAAAAAGAATTGTACTATTATTTTGGGTAAACATAATACTAAAGGGTGCAAGGAAAAGAAGAATATATTAAACTTGTTTGATAGTTTTGCTTATGCTAGTTTGGACTATGATTTTAATGTATAGTTGCCAGAATTAATAAAGTTGAATGAAGCTCTAGCAATTTGGATTGAATCAAAAAAAAACTAGAACATCGAGTGATATCTAAGTTCCCAAAGAAAATATAGGATAAAATGATATTTATTCTTGCCAAGTCAATCAATGCTTTGGTTCATTTTGAACATCATCATTCGATATACATCTTCTAATAAAGCATGTGACAAATTTAGGCACAATATTGCTAAAGCATTAAGAAGAATAACAAGGTAGGAAAAGAATAATCAGCCCTAAAATTTAACATTATATCTAACATTGTCAAAAGTCCATCATTACCAATGTCTCAATTCATGAGTGACATTTTCAAAGCTTATATTAACAAGCTCTTGTCAATATTTATATCATTAACATAAAATACACTTATTGTAAATGTTTCAAAATAATGGGTTTACCATATGAGCATGGGTATGCATCATTATTATTAATTGATCAATCTATAATTAATCTATTGATGATTGATATAAAAGAGCAAAGCAAATATTAATATATCCATAGTAAATGTTACGTACAAACATACATGATGTGCCATCAATTTGTAAGGATGGCTTGGTATATGATATTCATGGCACCCTTCATTTTTATCTACCTCCTCTTAACTCTAAATATTAGTTTGTAAGACCATGAAAGTAATATTCAAAATTTTAATTTATGTACAAATGGAATGTGTACTATTTTGTTTGTTATTAATGCCAAATAGTAAAAAAAATTAAGAATTCATTAGCTTGATTAATTATCTTTTTATATGTTGGTTGTATTAATACATATATTTTATAAATTGTTTTAAAATAGTTATGTTTGGTATACTATTTTTTTGGGGGTAAAAGTTTAGTCATTATGATGAATTGATGTTTATGACCATCCAAATGTAAATAACATGTTACATGTTGTGGTGTAAATATACTTACATATATATATATATAGTATTATATGTTGTACAGTACACACACACACATATTTAGAATAATATATGTATAATTGTTAATATATACTATTTAAATATCTATACACTACCATGTGTATATAATGAGAGCATGATTAAAGTTGAGAGGATATAGAACAACATATCTATATACTCTTTAATAATAATTGAGATGAAGATCCAACTCAAGCTCCAAATCAACCAATTCATGTTCCTCAAGAATCAGCTTCAATTATTCAAAGTTTAGTATAATTTGAAAAATCAACTAAAATAGAATATCTCAAAGGCAGCTGCTACTTCAAGATATTCATACATGTTGAGTGTGGACACTCACATGTTCATAGATGACAGTCACATGCCTACACTCAAAAGATTAGAATTAAGGGAATACTCCTAATATGGATTTTGAATATGGACTTATGTTTTGTTATAAAATAATTTTTTATTATTTCATTATTCCTTGTTCATACATGAGTGTTCAAATAAGGAACCATTTGTATTTAGATAAGCATTGACTTCTTGAATGAAAGAATTAGATTTTAGTATGAAACTCATTTTGGGTTCTTTCTAAAATGAACTTATTAGAATGTTTCCTCAGCATTCACCACAAAATTATCAATTAATTCAACCATAATTGATTGTGTTATCTTCATAAACTAATGTTCTTGCTTATAAATAAGCAATGAGTAATGATTTCATCCCAAATATGTTTCTAGACTATCCAAGAAATTCATGATTTTGGGTCTCATTTACATGTTGTACTTGGTATCAGAGAGTATTTATAGTCTCATGTTTTCTATCCTTAAATTTCATTATTTTAATTTCATAGTTTTTTAATTTGGACCTTAAACCTCAAGTTTTCCATAGCACATCTATCCATTTTTTTAATTGTGTTCTTCCAAGTATCATATTAATAATTTTATTCAAAAAAAAAAAAAGAATACATGTAGTCAAAAAAATCCAAAAGCAAAAATGGGTGATATTGAGATTTAATTCTTATACTTTGGTTACAATATATATCCTTGTTCTCCTTCATTCCACAAACCACAAATCAGAATTTCTTGTTTCAAAACAAACTTCAAATCTGAGTATTTTGAGATTTTTTATCTTGTTTCTGAATTCCAAATCCTCCATTTGGTCCTTTTGTACAATTTTGAATTTCTTAAATCTTTGACACCACCTTATTAGAAGTCTTACCAATATGGTTTTTTATTTTGCTTAGTTCTTGGTGAATTGTTGCTAGAAATTATGATGCTCATTTGGTTAGTTTCATTAGAAACTATATAGGATTTATATGAGTGAAAAAAATGTGAGTAAATCATTATCTTGGTGAAATATGTGTGGAAGAGTATAATATTTTTTGTTTCTCTAACTTTATTTGTAGCAAATATTCCAATAACATTGGGAGATATTTCAGGAGGAGTTAATTCAGACTTTTTATGGTTGCTTTAGTGAACGAGATAAAAATGTTATTAAGAAAAGAGATGGAGCAAGTTAATGACAAGTTAGATTTGGTTGAAACTTCACATGTGGAGCAGCTACAAAGCACTCCTAATGTGCATAGAAGAGAAATAATTCAACATAGAAAAGTGAGTTGAAATGAAGAACATTATGAGTGTGATTTTGATGAAGAAGATGATTGTGATTCGACTAATAGTCAATATGATAGAAAGTTTAGAGAAGATAGGAATAGAGAAGATGAAAACTTGGGTTTTGTTAAGATAAAGATTCCATATTTTAAAGGTACAAATGATCCCAAAGTTTATCTTGAGTGGGAAAAGAAGATGGGGTCAGTATTTAATTATAATAACTATTATGAGCTTAAAAAGGAAAAGCTTGCAGCCATGTCATTTTATGATTATGTAATTATTTAGTAAGATCAATTCGGGTAAAATAGGAGGATAAATAGAGAGCATCAATAGACACTTAGGAAGAAATGAAATCATGATGATGATAAGGATTATTCCAAACCATTACTACTAGAGACTGTACCAAAAATTGCAAAGTCTTACACAACATAATCAAAGTGTGGAGGATTACTATAATGAGATGGAGATCCTTATGATTTGAGAAAATATAGAAAAAGACTAAAAAGCTACTATGGCTAGTTGCCTGGTTGACTTGAATCAATAAATTATTAATTTAGTTGAATTATAACATTATGTGAAGTTGGAAGATATGATACAAATGATAATCCAAACTGAAAACTAACACAAGAAGAGAGGTTGTGGTACATGGAAAAATTCAAGCTTAAGTTAATCATGGAACCCAAATTTTGTGAAGAAAGAAGAAAACTAGCCACATCAAAAGCCAAAAACTAAGCAAAAGGAATAAATCCCAATCCATTAAAGTCAAAGTGAATATGACTCTACTACTACTTGAAATTTGACATTGAATGAATTAAATGACAAGGTAGAGGTCACATCCAAACCAATGTCCAAACAAAAGAGTTATGATATTACAAATAATATTGAGAATGAATTTTATGATGAAGATGACACCAACCCATAACACCATTAGAAAACATGAATGATGATGAGTGTGCTACTTGAGGTGAGCTATTGGTTTTGAGAAAAGCTCTAAGTTTGTAGATTAAAAAAAATGAATACGCACAATGAGAAACATTTTTTTTTTGATAAGTAATAAAATCAACAATCAAAAATTCTGTACAAGTTACAAAAAATTCAAAGCACTACATTATTTTCCAAATATAATTTCTATTTTAATTTTCCAAGCTAAAAATTTAGCATCTTGAGTTTTGCCTTAGAAAAGTCTCCTATTCCTTTCCCACCAAACATAGTATATAGTAGATGCAAAAGTTACTTTGTACATAGTGTTCTTTGGGCCGTATTTTGCATGGTTGGTCTTCATGCTTTTAAATATGGCAGAAAGTAAAATAACATCATCCTTAATCCTGATCTAGCTTTTAAATTCGGTTCATACAATATTTGGAAAACAATAATTAAAAAATATGTGGTCCATGGATTCTGCATAGCTACAAAATTTACAACTTATGTTTTCTTACATTGTAAATGCTTGATACATTGTTCTGAGTTTTTTGTGCTTAGCTATCCACAAATAAATTGCATGCTTGGGTACGATATGTTTTATCCATATTGTTTTTGTCCAGGATTTCCTCTTTAGGTTTTGCATTCCCATTAGGTAGGTGTAAGAATCATATATTAATCTACTATTCCCGACCAAATTTTCTAGCATACCCTTTGTCTGCTCCTTTAATTTAGCTCTCCTAATTAAGATGTTCTTAGTCGAGATTAGAGCCTTCTAATATTTTGAGTTTTCCTTGAAAATTTGGTAGTCCTAGGTATATTGGGAGTTGATATAGGAATGATGGACCACTTAATCCAAAGTATGTCATCCTTCCTATTTATCATCCAAAGAGTTTTAATAAAGAAGACCTTGTTCTATATAAAAATGTTAAGCATACCAAGCTGACCAGTGGAGGTCGGTGTGCACACTTTGGCCCAAGAGACCTTGGGCTTGTATCTTCCGGATTTGGGGCTGCCTCATAAAAATCTATTATAGGCATTGTCAATGGAATTTATTGTATAATTTGGTAGGAGGAATACCGAGAACAAGCACCTCTTAATGCCTTGTAACACAGTGCAGAAGTGCTCCAATCTTTTTGCTAGTGAAAGTAATTTTGCCACTCATTGATGTATATGGCTACAGTAATTTTATTCAATAGCATTGATAATTAAGAAGTTATTAACCGGCTTGAAGATAACAGGACACCAAGGAAGACAAAAGGGAGATTCCCCTCTTTATAACTAGAAAAATTCAGAATATTCATCTTAAACTTTTGTTGAACTCCTCCTAATATATATTTTATTTGGAGTTGTTGAAATTTAGCCTTGAGACTATCAAAAATTCTTTAAGTACATTGAGGGTGATATTTATGGAGTTTAAATCACCTTTCGAAAAGATGATCAAATCATCTACAAACATGAGATGAGATATCCTTAAAGGAGCACATCATTAATGAAAAGAGAAGAGATTTGAAGATGTTGCAATGTTCAGCTATCTTGAGAGGTATTCTATGTATAAGGCAAAAAGATAGGGGGAACTAAGATTTCTTTGCCTAAGAACTTTATTACCTTTAAAAAACCCATGGAGTTGCCCATTTATAAAAATAGAAAAGGATGTAGAGCTTATGCATTCATATATGATTTCCTTGAAATACTTCGGGAAGTTTAGTCCATGGAGGACTTCCTTCAAGAATCCACATTCAACCAAGTCGAATGCCTTTTGTATGTCTATATTTTGGAAGCAACTTGGAGAGATCATTTTCCTTGCATATCTTATAATTAATTCTTGAGCAAGAAAGAAATTATATGAGATTAAACTCCTTTTTTATGTAGGCACCTTAGGCTGGGTCACTTATGGTGCCCATCACCTATTTCAAGCGAGATGTTATAAGTTTTGCAATAATTTTATAGACAACATTACAGCATGATATGGGTCTATAATCTTTGACTATTGATGCATGCAAAGTCTTGGGTATCAAAAAAATATAGGCATGATTCACTTGCCTTAGCATTCAACTAAAGTGGAAGAAGTTATTTATCGCTTTAACCATATCACCGCCAATATAACTCAATGAGGACTTATAGAATTCTACCGTATGCCTGTTTGGACAGGGTGACTTAGAGTTCCCCATTATAAAAAGGGCATCCTTTATCTCTTTAGTGGTGAAGGATAGAGAGAGTGACTTTTGATCCTCCTCTTGGAGAATTCTGCCATTATTTAAAACTTGGTCATTTATACTTCTTATTTTGTTTTAAGTACCTTAGAGTCCCTTATAATATGAGATATAGGTCTCCACGATATCATCTTTTGATGTTTTGAAGCTTCCATCATCTTTTAGTATGCTCACATCTTACTTTTCTACAATCTAGAACTCATTAGGGCGTGAAAGAATCTGATGCATCTATCTTCTTGCTTAATATAATTGATTTTTGTCTTCTGCCTGAGGAAGTATAATTCCACCTATTCTAACTTCCTCAATTTTATTTTTGTGACAATTTTCTCCACCTTCAAGCCTTGGTGTGGGCATTGTAGGATTCTAGATTAAAGCACTTTAAGAGCTTCCCTAGAAAAAACCATGCTTGTACTAATGTGTGCATAATGATTTTTGTTAAGTTTTCTCAAGGAATCCTTGAAAGTTATCATCTTTTTGACTAGATGAAACATGAAGGACCCCTAGATTTCTTCCTTCCAACTTTTAAGCAGTACGGGAATGAAATCTTTGTGGGAAGACCACATATTGTAGAATTTGAAAGGGATTTTTCTTTCTTTGTCATCTGGTTCAGTAGATAATACTACTAGACAATGATCATAGAATATTCCTAGACTCAAAAATTTTGCATGGCTATCCAACCTCAAATTTTCCCACTCATCGTTCACCATTGCTCTATCAAGTTTGTTGAAGACTTTACCATCAGTCCGGGTAAAGAAATCACCATACAAAGGTAGGTCTTCTAAACTTAGAATTGAGGTACATTTAAGAGCATCTTGACACTTAGTGTTTGTTACTATTCTACCTCCCACTTTATCTAATCCAGAGAGTGGGGAGTTGAGGTCTCCCACTATGACCCATGGGGTGGAGTGTGTCCTTCCTTTATTATCAAATCTTGCCAGAGTGATTTCCTACTTGAGATAGAGTGTAAGTCGTATATGACTAATAGTTTAAAAGCTATTATTCTATCTATATCCCATGCTTGTAGAAAAACATGTTGTGGTGTATAGGAGAGAGTTTCTATCTTCATCATTTGGTCATCTCACAGAACCAAAATTTTATTATTCCTGTGGGTGAAGTTTTTAAAAGCCTTGAATCTCTTGAACTTTATTTTTATTAGTCAGGATATTTTTTTCTCGTTTAGTTTGCCCTATGATTGCAAAGATAATAATCCTATAGCCATTAAAATGCCTAAGGACTTCATTATGCTTAAGTGGGCAGTTAAAACCCCTAATGATCCATGAGGCAATCTTCTTAAAATAATTTGCTTAAAATTTTTCAATGATAATCTAGCGTAATTCAACATTTTGTAGTTACATAGCATTCACCATAGTGTACATATGTACCCCCCATAACACTACAAAATTGCACATATTCCACCATTGTTACATATGTCACCTTTGCATTCAATTTATAGTATTCACTATAGCATAGAAATCTCCCCTTACATGTGCCCCCAATTACATAATTTAGGATACCCTTACAATGAGTTCCCCGTGTCTTACTTGGGACATCACAACAGGATCACACATATTCCACCCTCATCACATATGACACTCTTACATTTAGTTTACAGTATTCACTAAAGCTTTGAGCTCTCTCCTTACATAGGCTCCCAATTACATAATATAGAATGCCCTTACAATGAGATTCCTAACTCTTACATGGTGGTGCCTCACTTTTTAACTTCACACACTATTACATAAGGACATCTCTCACAATACTAGTAATTGCAGAGTGCTTCTAGTATAAGGCTTCCCTTACATCGTATCCCCTTCTCACAATACTCTCTTCAGATATGCCACCAATTCAAGCCATACTTCCCAAAATTTTGGCATACAGTCACACATATCAAGCAGAAATAACAAGTATTTCTTTGTTGAATAAAACACCATTTGAGTATGATTCTATACCACACCCTCGGCAAAAAGATTATGAGATTGGTTCTATTTAGTCATTACATAACATCTTTCATAGCATGCATTCTTCCATCCCCTTATGCATATGAGTATAGCCACATGGATTGAGCTAACCTTACAGTGTATTTCCCATCTCTCATACATTGATGTCTTTTCCATTACATTTCACATTACATATAAACTTCTCACACATCTTTTCATCAATTTATTACAGTTGAAAACCTCCCTCTTGTATATTTGTAGCCCCGTATTTACAAAATATTCATCTCCAGCTACAGAAAACCCCATCCCAACCCACACATAGAGCCACAATACTACCACCCTAGCATGCGTGAGAAAGACCCAGAACCCCATACAATCATTAGCACAATCTAGAAGAAACACACTTTTTTTTAGTTTCGCTTAAGCCCTCTTTATAGGTCCTAAGATCCACGAGTATCTCCCTGTAGTTATTATCCTTTAAATCTTAGATTTGTAGCATGCAGAGTTCCATGCATTCATCATAGTTTGTCCTTGAAACTTCAATCTCTCTTTATGGCAGTAAACAATGACTATTTTAGTTACATACCAAACTCTCATTATATTTTTAGCATATATCCAAGCTTTGTGTACATTAAAACTCATAGCACATCTAAAAATTACATTTTTTTTCTTTTACACTAAAATCCCTATGTACTAGCAGAAGTGGAATTAACTTTTGGGAGTTTATTATGCATACATTCACATAATCATGCTGCTTCCAGCAATATGTTTTAAAATTCAGGCAGCTTTGAGCATGCCTGTTTTTCCCATTTTGTATTTTATTATCAATAGTAAGCCATGCCATCATCCAAGCACATAGATCTAGAGGCACCCCTACCTCTCCCCAAATATCCTTTAAAGACTGTAAGTGGGAGAGTTTTGAGACTCTCTCCCTATGCCACCCTCCAAAACTCTGACACAAAACCCCAAAACTATAAAAACAGAAGTCCAGAAACTCATTTTTAAAGGGGTTGAGATCCCCTGTGTAACTTCTATATTGAGCCAATAGGGGGCAGAGCCCATACCAACTGGATCCTTAATTTTAGTTTTATTTCTAAGGTTAAGTGATGAGCCCTCCCTTGGGCTAGGATCCCTCTTCTTCTTCTTTGTTTTAGCTAGCATAAAATCTCCCTCTTCTCTTTCTATTGCCTCCCTTTCTGGCAGAATGGGTTGGACATCATTCTTAATGGGGTCATCTGAGTATTGTTCATCTTCTAGAGGAGAGCCTTTGTCCTCTTTCTCATTGGTTCTATTTATTTTTAGGCTTACTGGGAGTTCCACTACCTCCAATTTATTTTTTACTTGACAGCCACTCATCAAATGACCAAAAGTAGAATAAAAATTATAGTACAAGGGGAGATTTTCAAACAATAGTAGTGGCTGATTTTCGATCCATTCGGAAGTTAAAATAGATTTCATCCATTAATTATTCATTTAGATCAATCTTCACTAGCACTCTTGTGAAATCTATTTTAAAGATATTTGACTTGAGTTTGTCCATGTGCAAGGGCTTACTGAGGCAACTTGCTACTTTGCTCAATCCTACTAGGTTCTAGAGATGTATGGGGAAGTTAGGAAACTTAACCCATATAGGAATCCTAGCCATTTCTTTTAATCCGTAGTGGAAACCAACCAAAAGTGGCTTGACATATAAAGGGCGGCCAAATACTAGGAAGTGTTCAACCTTTAGAATTTGTTTCATTTCTTCCAAGTTTCTAAACATGAAAACTATCCAGCCACTAAGGTGTTGGATAACTAGTGGGGTGATTCTCCACTATTCTTCCATAAATCTCTTCAACAAAATTTGCCTAGGGTTTCTAGTCACAAAGTATCATAATGGGCAATACTTCCAGTTTTCTATCCCAATTAGTAAATCATCCTCCTAAAAATAGCCTTTGCCTGATAGTTTAGGGGGAATATAAGATAATTTTGTTGCATTGACTAGGCTTCTATTTCTAGAAATAAACTACTCCAAGGATCTTTGTTTTTTCCATAGGTTCTAGGGGGTTGTCCATTTCTGCCCTCCCCATTCTACTGCTCCACAAGGGAGTTTCTATTATCATGCATTTCTAGTTTGTGGTCTATAGTTCCCCATTCCTCCATACCCTTATTCAACCAGGTATGAGGGTTTCTCCATCCCAAGCAGATGCTTCATAGAAGTTGCGCCATGAAATTTTTTGGGGTGTACATCCATGCCTCCAGGATCATTGACAGCTTTAGCAAAAGACATGATATTCTTACCATTTAATAGGCCATCATTCACAAGAGACTTATCATTCAAAACTCCAATGTTCTTACTCAAATACATCTTATTATCTAAAGAATTAATAGCCTTGTTATTCATACATTCCATGTGTGTTTCCATGGCCCCAGTGCATATAATTTTATCCAAAGAAGAGTGTATGTGTTCAGCCATATCTTTACCCACTACAGAAATATAATCTATTCCATTAAAATTGTTCAAAGAGGGTTCGGTATGGCATTGGTTAGTAAAATCCAATAATAGACCATTGTTGTCACTAGAGGGAGTGATAGAACTACTAGAATTGTGAGAGTGAAAATTGTAACCAGCCATAGTTTCAAAACTATCAATATTCCTATTCTGAGACCCATTAATTTCAGCAAAAGTGATCATCATTCCATAATTATCATTATTAGTATGTGATTTCATGGTTTCATCCGAGGCTAAAAAGAAATTTCTTATGATATTTGCACTGTATTCATATGTAGAGGAAAAGAACATACCATTTTCGAAAGAATAGCCCATTGCCGAATGCTCATTTGCACATTCATTCTCATTCGGAAGATTATATCATTGAGAGTTCTTATTATATTCAAGCCAATTTCCATTCAAGTCTTTTAAACAATCATAAAACTCCCATTAAAATTGTAATTAACAGGAGGTTTTGGATTTATATCGGAATAAGAAGGGGTTTCATTTGATTTCTTAGTAACAAAACTAGCAGAATCGCAAGAAATTTCAAGTTGATTACGAGCCATTTTTTTCGAATTTGGCTCATGGTTTCATCCAGAGGCTGCCATGGAGGCACGACGAGTAGCTTGGTCTTGGAAAGTTTATTGGCATAGTCTAGGCTTTCATCAATATTTAGGCACAACCTAGGGTTTCATCAATATTGGCCATGGAGGCACGACGAGCAGTCTCGTGGACACCATTTTATATATTAAGATTTTCCCATAAATTACATCTAAGTTACAGGAACTTAGATCAAACCTTACCATGACTGATTCTAAGCCTTCCAAGGCTAGAATTTTTGCAAAATTTAAAGAAAACCTTAAGGTTTTTGATAAGATTTTTGGAGGAGAGAGGGGGGAGGTAGGATTTAGGGAAAAAAAGGACTATCAAAAACATATTTGATACCAGGTGACATTTACAAATAAGGTATATAGGCTATTTGTATGATTATTTATGGGGATATTTAAACTAATTTTATTAGCACTATAATGGTGGAAAAATTAAGGATGTCGGGAATTAGGCATCCTTAACCTTATAAATTGCAATGGCTCAATGAAAGTGGAAAATAAGGGTTAATAGGCAAATGTTAGTTTCCTTCCACAATGAAAAATATGACAATTTGTGTGATGAAATATAAATGCAAGCTGGACACTTATTGTCAGACTAACCATGGAAATTTGATCAATGTGTTAAGTATGATGGATTCACTAACAAATACTCATTTGGGTTTAATCAAAGGAAAATTGTTCTAGTTCCTTTGTCACCAAAGAAAGTTCATGAAGATTACAAAAATTGAGTGATCAAAAAAAAGAGAGTTAGAAAAAGAGAGAGAAAGAGAGAGAGAGATTTAGAAAATTGAGAGAGAAAATAATAGAGTAGATTCTACTATTTAGAGAAACGTTGACAAAAAAATTCAATGGAAAAGTGAGTGAAATAAAAAGAGCAATGATTTTAAATCACGTAATGATTGTACTTTTTTACAAAGAGATATTTTAAAACACTAACCAATTTGATGCTCTTTGATAAGCTCATTCACTTTTATTTTGTAGGAGTGTGATGATATATTTTCCAAGGAGATTCCACAAAGTTTACCCCCTATTCAAGGGATTGAAATGCAAATCAACCAGCCTATCAAAGTAATCCCTAAGAAACAAAAGGAAATGCAAACATAGGTTAGTGATTGATAGAGAGGAGGTACATAAGAGAAAGTATAAGTCCATGCATAGTTCGCATGAACTTAATTCCTAAGAAAGATGGAGCATGGAGAATGTGTATTGATTGACAAGCCTTTAATAATATACTGGTATATTATCGATCTCAATTTCCTTGCTTAGATGATATGTTAGATGAGTTGCATGGTGCTTGTGTATTTTCTAAGATTGGTTTAAGAGTGGGTATCATCAAAGAAGAATTAAAGAGGGGTGATGCATGAAAACTACTTTAAAACACAATGGTTTAAATGAAAAGTTATTTATACACTTTGAATTAACTAATACAGTGAGTACTTTCATGCGATTAATGAACCATATGCTATGAACTTTTATAAATAAATTTGTTATTGTTTATTTTGATAATATTCTCATATAAAGCAAAAACTAGGATGATCATTTTGTCCACTTAAATTCAGTTTTCAATATGCTCATAAAAAAGAAGTTATTTGTTAACATGAGGTGTACATTTTGCATCGATAATCTTTTATTTTTTGTTTTATTTTTGTGAGTGCACAAGTAATGCATGTTGATGAAGAAAAGATCTATGCAATTCAAGAATGTTAATGTCCCACGAGTGTAAGTCATATTCAACGTTTTTATGGACTCACTAGTTTTTACATGTGATTCATAAAAGACTTTGATAGCATTATCACACACCAATTATTGAAGAAATTAAGAATAATGTTGGATTGGGATGGGATAACCAACAACAAAAGTCATTCAAATTGATTAAGGATAAATTAACACATGCTTCTTTACTTACTTTGTTTTATTTTACTAAAACATTTAAAATTGATGTGATGATTTCTATGTGGGTAAGAGTGTTGTTCTTATGCAAGAAGAAAATCCATTTGTATATTTCAATGATAAATTAAATGGGACAACATTAAACTACCCTACTTGTGAAAAAGAATTATATGCATCAATTCGGGCATTGAAAAGAAGACAACACTACATTTGGCCTAAGGAATTCATAAATAACATTGATCATGGGTCATTGTAGCATTTGAAAGGACAAAACAAGTTGAACAAAAGACATGCATGATGGGTGGAAGTTATCGATGTATTTCTATATGTCATCCAATATAAGCATGTAAAGAAAATATTATTCCAAATGTACCATTTTGAAGGTATACATTAATTTTTACTCTTAAGACAAAATTATTGGATTTTGAGCATATTAAATAATTGTATTCTTTAGACCAAGATTTTTGTGAGGAGTTTTAAGTTTGTGAACATAAATGTAATGGGTATGTTCTTTTGGCATGATGGGGTTTTATTTCAATAAAATAAGTAATGCATGGCAAATTGCTTAGTATAAAAGAGTGGTTATATCCCACAAGTGTAAGTCTTGTTCAAAGTTCTTACAAAAGAATTTTATTCTTTAGACCATGATTTTTGTGAGAAGTTAAGTTTGTCAACAAAATTGTGGTGTGTAAGGGAATCCCATGATGATGATTAATGAAAAACTTTGGAGTTGCTAGGTCTCTAGTTGTTTTGTAAGAACACTTCTATTGGTCACTAATAAAAAAAATTGTCAAGAAAATTTGTGGTAGTTATATCACATATAGATAATAAAAATCCTTAGTATAATGCCATGGTTTATCCATACAATTTCTGATTCCTAGTGATCCTTGGATAAACATTTCAATGTGCATTGTGTTAGGTTTACCAATGTCTAAATATGGTTGAGGTTCAATTTTTGTGGCGATGGATAGATGTTCTGAAATGACACATTTCATGAATCAAAACTAATGATAGTTCACATATTGATGATTAATTCTTTAGAGAGGTTGCAAGACTACACAACATGCCTAGAACAATAATTTCGAATAAAGATGTTAAGTTCTTGAATTACTCGTGGAAGACTTTGTGGAGCATGTTAGAAACTATGTTATTATTTTTAATACTTGCCACCCAAAAACTGATGGTCAAACTAAAATAGTGAACATATCTTTGTCTACTCTATTAAGGGCCATTGTTAAAAAGTACATTATGAAAAAGTATTTACCACATGTTGAGTTTGCTTATAATCAAATTATTCTTTCTGTCACTAAGTTTTACCATTTGAAATTGATTATGGATTTTAATTCTATATTTCCATTGAATTGGATACCATCACCTTTGCTTGATTATGTTAACTTGGATGGAAAGAAAAAAAGCTATATTTGTTAAGTGGGTACATAAGAAAGTGAAACTAAACATTGAGAGGAAAACAAATCAAAACATGCTTACAAAGAGCATCAAAAATGATTTTTAATGTTGGTGATTAGGTGTAGTTGCATATGCAAAAAGAAAATCCAAGAAAAAGGCATTCCAAGTTGCTTCCTAGATGAGATGGACTCTTTCAAATCCCAGAATGCATCACTAACAACAAATAAAAGTTAGAATTACTTAAGTATGATGTTAGTGTCACTTTTAATTTGCTGATTTAACTTCTTGTGATGAGGTGAGGATTTGAGAATGAATCTTTTTCAAAAAGAGGGGAATGATGAGAACATGGTTGATGAAGTACCAATTGAGCCAAATTATGAAGACATTGATAATAATTGAGATGGAGATGCAACTCAAGCTCCAACTGGATCACTTACAATGATCCAAGTTAAAAGGTCTAACAAAACTATTAATAGACTTATCCAAGTATTTGAGATAAAGTGAAATCTAATATTCATAGATATATATTCACATGTCCACACTCAACGGTGTGAATGGATATAAAAAATCCTAGAGATATGGGCTTTTTTTTTGGGCATAAGATACTATTTTTTTATTTTGTTTTTCTTTATTCTCACATGAGTATTCATAGATAGAACCATTTGTATTTTAATAAACATTTGCATTTTGAATGAAATAATCAGATTTCAGTGTGTTAAATTTCTCTTGGGTTCTTATAAAATCTTTTTAACTTATCAAAATATTTTCATGGCATTCACCATCAACTTATCATAAAATCCATCAATAATCTTGAGCATAACTCCATAGTTTATACAAACCATTGTCCAATTCTGGTGATCCTTGGATAAATTTTTTGATGGGCTTTGTATTAGGGTTACTTAGGTCTAAATGGATTTGTGACTTAATTTTCTTTTGGTGGTGAATAGATTTTCTAAAATGACACATTTCATTCCATCTAACAAAATTGGTTATGCTTCATGTATTTTTATTTATTCTTTAGAGAGGTTGTAAGACTACTTAACATGCCTAGAATTATAATTTTGGGCTGCTAAGTTCTTGAGTTACTCTTGGAAGGCTTTGTGGTTCAAGTTCAAAATTAAATTACTATTTTTTATTACTTGCCACCCACAAACTGATAGTTAAACTAAAGTAGTGAATAAGACGTTATCTAGTCTTTTAAGGGTTATTACTCAAGAAAAGATAAAAATATGGGAAGAATGTTTACCACATTTCTAATCGACTTATAATCATATTGTTCATTTTATTTTAACTTTGTAAGTCTTCCAAAACTATCATTAGTTGACATGATCCCAAAATCTTATTGGACGAAGATCTTTCATCTAATATAGCTCCATAAGTATATAGGTCATATAAGTAATAAAGTGGATATAAGTCTAAATATCATTCCCACATAGATTGTTTAGATAGTTTGATTAACTAATAATGAACTAGCTAATATTCTTGTTGAATAGATACACTTGGTCATCAAAAAGATACCCAGACTCTAAGATTAACTCATGTCCTTATGCTTGATGATATTTCTCTAGTTTTTGATTAATATCATATCTAGTTTTTGGATGAATAATAGATTTATGTGAAAATAGATATTTGCCCTCTTGACATATAAGGTGACCATCATCTATGGACTATCACTACCAAAGATGATCCTCTCATATTTGTCACTTGGTATTTTAACACCTAATAAACACAACATTCAATACATGGGTCATTCTCACCTCTACACATTTTAGGTAATACATCAATTGCCTTTGAAAATTACTTTGAATATGCATTTATATTCTCTAGCCTCTAATTATCTTAAAGATATAAAATAATCTAGTACTAAATGTATTTGTGCAATTGGCTTTTTAAGTATCAGACTAATGATAATTAACATATATCTATTCATGAATCTTACATATGAAAGTCATATAAGTGAGAAATAGTTATAGGATTGTCACCACCATACTAGTCTCTCCCACAACTTGAATTTTTTTCAAGACATACATGTCACTATCCTCACAATTGACACAGGACTCTCACATTATTGTAAAACTTTTAGGTTAAACATTCTACTAAATCCATATATTACTCGAATGTTAATTCTTCTAGAAAGTACATAATAGATTAGTCTTGAATATGTACATGATTTCAGCCTTCCATAAGTGTTATAATCACAATGATTAAAGATAGCTAAACTTTAAATCTTCTTATATTAGTTTATCTCACAAATTAAGATTAGAATGGTTATAACTTTATTCTTACTATACTATGTAAATATGTCCCATGACTTACGTGTCGTCATCAATCATGGCTGACATTCATATACCTATATATTCATGAAAACTTTATATTTTGATTATGTCAACATCCAAATATAAACATAAATACAAATATAAACTCATAAATTCATTATTTCACTACAACACAAGTGTATTCACCAATGTTAGATCTTAATTTAGTTGGACATTAGGGTAGAAATCACATGAGATATTTTGAGAGATATCTAGTATATTCAAGGATTCCTGATAAATATCCAAGTGAAAAATCACAATTTCAATCAAAGATTACTTTTTCTCTCCTTGAATTTGCCATAAATAAGGGTTGGAATTGCATCTCCTAATGTTCATGGCATGTGTAGTTCATATTTCCTCCATTTTTAAATCTCTCCTTTATTCTTTTCAATTTTTTCAGTGTTACTTTTATACTCCGGGAATCCATGTAATAATTTAAGTTAGATGTCATGAGTTTTACTTGAGATCATGACTTTATATCATCTTTTTGATCTCTCTAGAACACTAATTTTGTAGCACTAGAAATAATTACAATGGATAACCTTACTCCATATATGTGAAATCCCAAAAAAAAAAGAATAAATAACTAACATAATTTGATTTTTAGAAAAAAAGGGCAAAATGGTAATTTTGCAATAATAAAAAAAACTTGCAAATTTTAGAGCCATAATGATAAAATGGATGTCGTTATTGAATTTGTCTTGGAAAATATAGATACAGTGTCAAATTTCATTAAATTCTGAGATAATCAGAATTTATTATATTTTTATTTAATTAATTAATTATTATAATATTTAAAAAAAATTGATCAACCAAAAGACCGCACCACGTCATCCGCACGTGGTTGTGCCTGTGCGAGTGGTCCGTTGGCTGTCCAGGTGTCAACCTAAAAGGAAAAAAAATATTATTATTAATTAATAATATTAAATTAAAAAAAGAGAAAAAAATGTTAGGAATCCAAAAAACGGGAGAAATATTGAAAAAAAATGTTCGGCACCGGAGAGAGAGACAGTACAGAAAAAAAATATCCGTGAATTTTTTTTAAGCATAACAAATTATTCTGGAATTGAAATGAAATAGTCCAAGAACTAAAATTACTCTACACGATGAGATCTTCACATTGATATCAAATTTATAAAGTTTCTATGAAATTTTCCGAAAGGATGCAGTTTTCTCTTATCAAAATTTCTTTCTATTTAATGATCAGAAATGATCATGTTTTATATTTCAATTCAAGCTGGTAGAAATTTTATTGGAAATAATTATTTGGTGAAAAGTTTGATATTTCGTTTAGTAAAAATTAGTAAAGAACGAATTAGATTTGGATTGTTAAAATTGTGTCTGGAACATGGGTTAAATTGGAAATGGCATAATTGCATTTCATATGCATGGGAACATTCCATATACATGGGTGGGTGCATGATATATATATATATGTATGTATGTATGTATATGAATGGTATTTAGCGAACTCTAATTGGGACAACGTCCAAAATGAGTTGCGCAGAATTTTATTTGGTACATGGTTATTATAGATTGCGAACTTGAATTAGGACAACGTCCAGACAAAGTTATGGTGGTGCTTATTTCTTGGAGTAAATCCAAGAAAATTATATTTTATTGGGATAAATGTCCAATATGTGTTTCGGAGGAGGTCTATATTTTTTGGAATAATTCCAAAAAAATAAATATTTCTATAGACACACACACACACACACACATATCCAAATATATAATATGTCACACTTGGCTTTGGCATGTGTGAGTGAGTCGATGAGACTCGAGATTATGAGCACATAAACATTTCATCTATAATTACATTTATATAAATATTGTACTTGAATAGGTGTTGATATATATTCATGACATTTTACGTGCACTTAAGTAAGGAGTAACTATGAATGAGTTTACTCTACTGAGCTTTTCTCACTCCGTTGTGGTACCCCTTTTTAGGTACAAGTCTAGGACAGATGACAGATTCACATACGGGATCACATGTGTGAATGAAAGCTGGTTGTGGCTTAAATAATATGTTGTGTGTTTTCTTTCTTCTGCTAAGCAAATAAAATGTAAAAAAAAAAAGTATTGTACATTTGAGAAAATTTTATTTTATTGCACATTGTATTGTGTGATGGAATGAATGGGACCCCCTGAGAAATGTGGTGTCACAATATAACTCAAAGTCATAGCGCAGGAATTGGTCATGGCTTTGGATTTTTCTTTTTGAGTGAAGTGCCAATGCATTGGGATTTCCACAATTGAGATAATAACTCTAAGTAATACAAAGTCATGGTGCTAGAATTGTTTGTAGTTTTGGTCTTTGTATTTTGAGAAAAGTGTCATAATGTTTTGATTAAGAAAACTAAGATAATTTATTTTTATAACACAAAGTCTCATCACTAAATTTAGCCATAGATTTGGTCTTAGCTTTCTAAGTAAAGTGTCATGGCATTTAGATTGACATGATTGAGACAATTAATATCTATAACACAATATCATTATGCTTATATTGGCTCGAGTTTTAGTCTTGACTTTTTGAAAAAAGTGTCATATTACTAAAATTGTTGTGGTTGAGATAGTTGCTCTCTATAACATAAAGTCGCAATACTATAATTAGTAGTGACATTGGTGTTTTCTCTATAGAGCACAAAGTCATGATACTGAAAAATCCTGATTAAAGTAAGTACTTATTGGAATGAAAAGTCTCATCAAAAAATAATGATGTGACTCAAAATATTTAGTATTTTGGCTTTGCATTGAATAAATCGCGGCTCTATAAATTTTCATGTCTATTTCAACTAGTAGGATACTTGGTTGCAAATACAAAAAAAATAATATCACAGCCATTATGTATTATAGAGATAGTATAGTAGTGACCCCATAAAAATATGAATATCATGATAATTGTATTCTACAATGAAATCATTGTGTCAGCTTGGTAGTAGATTCATGGTATGCAGAGAATGTTATGACTAATTTTTATAGAGTTACAACTAAGAATGAATACCATAACTACTCAAGAAATATTCTAAAAGATGTAGCTAAATCATGGCAGATGAATTATCATGACTCTTCATGATTTCTCTCCTATATAAGTTTTTGCTCTATTAAGTCTACCAATTACACCCATAATCAATACTATTTCACTACTATTTATCAAAATTTCTTTATATCTTTTTACTAAACACTAGAATAAGTACATGTATAATAAGATAAATTCACCAAATGATACAAAAAGTCAAAACATGAAGTGTTGAACAAACTCTCACACTAAAGGCATTACTCATCCTTGAGTAATAAATCAGCCTCCAAACATCCAAATCAAAAAAAGTACGCATCTAGGATAATTATGACTAGGTGTGAGTATCATGGGGGGCTTCTATTTTGGAAATGAGGTCCATAATTTTGAGATTTATTATAAAGTAAATGGGTGGTAGTCTAACATGTTTATTTAGTAAATGTTTATTTTCCCAACTATAGTTATGTTTAAAACGTCCATGGTTAGACCTTCAATGAATCTCTAATTTGGTCAGTAACTTTAACTATCTAGGCTAGCTTCTCAATATAATCTTTCTCTTTAGTTTGTCTTCATAATTTTTTTAAGCATTATATAATTAATTAGCATATCTTCTTTGGAAGATTATGCCATAGATATCCTAGATTTGAAAAATGCTATGGCATCATCTCTATGGCTTCTTTGAAAAAAAACTATAGTACTTTGTGTAGTAATGGCTTGTGAAATTGTATCTGGATCATATTAGTCATGACTATGCCTTTTGCAATGACTTCCAACATTTTTCACTGGGTAAAGTCACGAAATCCATGAAAGATGCAACTTTTTTTATTGCACCAACCTTTTTTTTATTTGTATTCAGATGTTCCACAGATATTGTTTCTTTTTTGACTTTCTCTTCTAGCAAGTCAATGTTTAGTTGGGGTATTTCTTTTACTTGTATCTTAGTCACAATCTTAAAAATCTCCTAAATAATTTTTGTGTGCTGTTGAATTGAGAATTTTGTCATTTCCACCTTTTATTTCACATCTCCATAGATGTATGACTTGAAATCTTCATAAGCCACGACTTCAAAGAATGTCATGACTTAATAACAGTCTTCCTCTTTATTATCATTTATATTATTTTCTTCAAGTCATATTTCATATACTTCATCATATTCTCCATATTTTTTAGGCCAACACTTTTCTAAAAAATATTTCCATCTAAAGTCTGTCTCTTATCTCATCATGATGCATAATAGACTATTTATTTTCTGGCAATCTTTTTCATCATTATGTAGATTTTATAAATCTTTGTAGAGGTTGAATTTTACTTGATCATTACTCACATATTCTATTAATTTCTCTTTCTTTGCACCAATTAATGCATCTCTAGTGACTAAATATATGCTTCCCAAGATCAAGAAAGAATATTGATCTTTCTCCATATCAAGCACAACAGAATCTACCAAAAAAATAAACTTTTCAACCTTTACAAAAACATCATCAACAGTACCATTTAAAATTTTGATTGAGTGGTCAATCATTTAAAGTGAGAGGGTATTTGGAGTTATCTCACCAAGGTTTATTCTTCACAGTATAGATTGACATCTAATTCACACTTGATCCCAAGATACATAATATCTTATGAAAAGTATGCTCTTTGGTAATGCATGAAATCATAAAGTTTTTTTGGATCTTTTGGCTTTCTTGAGAGTTTATATCGAATGATAATACTATACTACTTAGTCATATTCATCATTCCATAAATCTCCAATGTTCACTTGATGCTCATTATATCTTTCATGAACTTCATGTAGTTTAGTATTGACAATAATACTTCGGCAAATAAAATGCTTACTTTCAACTTCTAGAACACATTGAATAACTTCTCAAATCGCTTGTTCATCTTTCCATTTTTAAAATGCTATGGAAAAAAAGAGGATAGAAAAATTTTGACTATTAGCATATTTTTTTTTCACATCTTTCTAATAACTGCTTTAGATAATATGTATCTCCTCATCCATCATTTCTTCATTTATCTTAGTTAGGGTGAGAGTTGGTCAATAGGTTTTTTCGATACCAAAACTTTGGAAAATATCATGTCATGTCATTTAGTGACTTTGAAATATGTTGTAATTTATTGTGCTGCATCACTAGGTTCCACCATGACTTTATAAAAAGTCACATCTTCTTCAATCATAGCTCCCTCTTCTATGATAACTCCTATTTTGACTTCTAGTTTAGCTTGTTGCCCCTTTAACTCCTTGTTGCTTCTCAATTTAATGGACATACACTTCTTTGGATTTGTATTAGTATCATTTATTTTTTCATCCATGCTCTACTCTTTCATTAAGATTGTTGGTGATTTTTATTATTGTGTTCATGTGTTATATCCTCATTTCATTCGATTCCATCTGGTTCTCTTGAAGATTATTTCTGTTATTCCTCTTTGTGAGTAAGCCTAGTATATTTTTTTCAAGTAATGGCTTTTATATACATTTCATTCTATTTCTTTTGATGCTTCTTTCATTTGATACCCCATCAAGTTTTTCCCAAAATTCTTCTAAAATTGACATAAGTTTTGATACATATTTTTAGGTCTCAAATATGATAAGCTTCATAATTTCTCATGTTTAGATGGTAGTTTGTGGGGGCATTGTTGTTAGGTCAGAACACTTACTCCTTACTATGTGAAATATTGATTTCCTTCACTTAATACACAAGGTAGAAACTTGTCATTTTGTCTTGTTACAAATTGAAACATCTCAAGCACTTTTTTGCTTGTTATTTTATGATCCAACTTATTGAAAAACATATATATCTTCATCTCCATAATGGTTAATCTATTCAACTCTAATAATTTTTGTTGCTTTCTTTCAAATACTCATTCATTCAAAGTTTGGTAGTTATTTTTTGTTAGTTCTTCAAATAAAAAATGAAATTCATTGGGTAACATATTCATAATGGAACTACCCGAAGTTTCATCAATTATACATAGAGTCATGTAGTTCAACCCATTATAAATTTTTTTTGCTTGGAACCATAACTAAAATCCATACTAAAGGCAACTCATCAAAAAACTCTAAAAATTAGTCCCATGTGTCATATAGCATCTATTGCTCATCTTGATGAAATTAACTTATCTCTCCTGTTAGTTGAGAGGTGATTTGAGGTATAAAAAAACTAGGTGAGAAATGATTGTGCAAGTTTAGCCTAGCTCTCAATTGAATCTCAAGATAATTATTGGAACCAACTCTGAGCTTTGTCTCTCAAAGAAAAGGAAAGAATCATGACCTTATAGCATTCAAACTAACTTCATGCATCTTAACCATGTCAAAAATAATTAAGACATGACTACCTAGATCTTCTAAAATTATATCCTTATACTAATATTGCACCATAGCTATCAAATTTGACTTCGAATAAAAGTGATTCTCTTGTATGGGTTGCATCTGAATCATAGAATAGTTATTCAATATTATAAGCTGCCAATAATCT
The DNA here is from genome assembly GCA_029783825.1 of Sapria himalayana. Taxonomy (NCBI): domain Eukaryota; kingdom Viridiplantae; phylum Streptophyta; class Magnoliopsida; order Malpighiales; family Rafflesiaceae; genus Sapria; species Sapria himalayana. The sequence goes on from JAREIK010000088.1 coordinate 10,897,251, forward strand.
CCTAAGGTATGGTGAGGTTTGAGTTGTTGGCTAGTTTATTCTTCACCACCTTGGTGGTCTTTACTACTTTCATTTTATTTCATATAGTTTCTTTCTCAAATACTCTATCTTAGAAGGACTCTTATTATTCTTTCAATTTCTGAGTCCAAAGAGTTTAAATAAGTCCCAAAAGATGTGCTCATGTTAGTGATGGTAGCTACAAAACAAACAAAAATAAAAGTATAAAACAAAATACAAATTCAATATAAATACTAAGTAATAATCACATCAACACAACTAGAAATAAAAATATTTTTTCACAAGGATAATTATGTCAACTCAAGTTGACTAATCAGCTATAACAACATAATCTCATGAAACAACACAAAAAACTTATTGCAATTTTTTGAGGGAATTAAAATTATTATTAGTTGACATGATACCAAAATCTTGTTGTGTGAGGATTTTTTATCTAATCTAGCTCCATAATTATATAACTCATATAAGTAATAAAGTAGACATGAGTCTAGATATCGATCACACATGAATTGTATAGATAGTTCGATCAACTAATAGTGAACCAATTACTAATTTAGTTGAATAGATATACTTAGTCTTTGAAAAGATAATTAGACTCTAGAGCTATCTAATATTCTTGTGTGTGATGATATTTCTTTAGTGTTTGGTCAATATCATATCTAGTTGTTGGACGAAGGGTAGATTGATGTGAAAATACTTTTGTGGCCTCTTAGTATACAAGGTGAATATCATCCTTAGACTATCACTACCAATGATGATCCTCTCATAGTTGCCCACTTAGTATCTCAATACTAAAGCAATACATCATTATGTTTAAGGTTCATTCTCACATCTACACTTTTTAGGCAATACATCAACTACCCTTAAAGAATGCTTTGAATATGTCATTCTATTTTCTGATTTCTAATTATCTTAAAAACATGAAATAATGTGGTGCTAAGAATATTTGAATTTTCAACTTCATAGTCTCATTCTAACAACAATTAATATACATCTTCTCATGAATCTCACATATGAAAATCATACAAGCGAAAATGACTTGCAGAGCTTTCACCACAATACTAGTCTCCCCAACTTGCATGTGTCCCATGACACATCTATCACTATTTATCATAGCCAATACGTGACTTTTATACTATAATAAAACTCCTAGGATAGATATTCTATTTAACCTTCATATTACTCTAATGTTAGTTCTTCTAGAAAGTACTTAATGGATTAGTCTTAAATATGTTCAAGCTTTTGGTTTCAAAAGTATAATACTCATAATAATTAAACTTACCTAAACTGAGTCTTCATGCATTAGTGAGTCTTATGACTTATCTATTACCAACCACTATGACCAATATGGATAAACCTATCAATTCATGAAAAATCTAAATTTTAGTTCTAATTTGTATGTATATTAATCAATATTCAAACACAAACATAAAACTTATAAATTTATTAATTAATCATGACACAAATGTATTCGCCAACTCTAGATCTCAATTTATCATGACACTGGGAAAGAAATCATATGAGATATGTAAGATATATCTCATGGATTTGAGGTTATCCAATGAGTGCCTAAGTGAAAATTTAAGTACAAAATCCTAATTATAATTCAATTTTACTTGCATTCACCTTGGATTTTTTAAATGAGATTAGAATTATGTTACTTAGGGTTTAGGCATGCATGATTGATATTTTTTCCAATTTTTGTCTCTTTCTTCTTTTTTTAAATTCTTCTAAGTATCATTTTTATACTTAGAGGATCCATATGATATATTAAGTTGAAAGTCATAGCAAGGATTTGAGGTCCCAACTTTATCATCTATTTAGATCTTCTCTAGAGACTAATATCATTACATTTGGAATGGCCTTAGTGGATGTCTTTACTCTTTGTAACACAAAGTCATGGTGATAGAAATGATTGTGCCTTTAATCTTGACTTATGAGTAAAGTATTGAAGCTAGAATTGGTCATGAATTTGGTTTTGGCTTTCGAAGTAATGTATCATGGAATTTAGAATCTTACTGATTGAATTGGTTGCTACTTTGATCGTGGCATTCTAAACAAACTCTCATAGCACTAAGATTGTAATAACTAAGATAATTATTCTCTGTAACATAAAGTCACAATGCTAGAATTGACCATAGCATTGGTCCTTTCTCTTTGATGAACAAATCACAATACTAGAAAAGCTATAACTAGAGAAAGTTCTCTTTAGAAAAAAAAAATTATGACTAAAAAAAATATCACGACTCAAAATATTTTGTATTTTAGCTCTACATCAAATAAGTCATGGCTCTAGAAAATTTCACAACTATTTGTATCAGTGGGATACTTGGATATAACAATAAGAAAATAATATTATGACCAATAAGTATTTTAGAGATAATATGGTAGCAATTCAAAGAAGATATTAGGACTATGATGATTTTATTGCACCAAGAAATAATTGTGTCAACTCAATGATAGAGTCATGACATATAAAGAATATCATATTATTATTTGTAGAGTCACATCTAAGAAATGATAATACAACTACTCCAGAAATATTATGGGAGGTGTGCCCAAATTATAATATGTGATCTATCATGACTCTATATCACTTATCTTCCCTCCAAGCATTTGTTCTACTAAGTCAATCAATTTAACCCAAAATCACTTTGATTTTACTAATATTTGTCCAATTTACTCCAAATAAGAATTTAATAACATTTATCTAATAAATACTACAATAAATATATATACAACAAGATAAACTCACCAAATGACCTAAAAAGTCAATACATAGAGTGATGAACTCATTGTACTACTAAGTTTTTTTCCATTCAAAATTAGTTATGGATTTAATCATTTAACTCCATTGGATTTAAAGTCATTAATTTTTACTAAATATATTAACTTAGCTAGAAAAAAAAGGCTGAATTTTAATCAAATAGATAAGAAAAACAAAGAGAGGAAAACAATCTAACAAATGGTGTCAGAAATTTATTTTTAAACTTGGAGATTATATGTAGTTGCACATTCGAAAGGAAAGACTTCCAATAGAAATGCATTCTGAGTTGCTGCTGAGAGGAGATGTCACATTCAAATCCTTGAACACATTAATGAAAACATATATAAGTTGGAATTACTAGGCTAGTATGATATTAGTGCTACTGTTATAGAGGCAAAATATATGGTTATGGTCGTTCCTAGGGTTGCAACCATATGGTACAAGAGAAAGACTAACTACGTAGTATATTCCTAGTGTCATGAATTTGTTCTCCATAGTTGAAATGTATAGCTTCTTTTATGTTTAATTTCATGGCAATCTAAAGCAAAAAACAGACCAAAGTCATGGTTGAATCCTAGAGTCACACTTTGTGTTACACAGATAAAAAGACAAAGTTGTGGCATTACTAAAAGTTATGACTTTTAACTTAAATTCCACAACAAGTTGCTTGAATTTAATGCAAAATGTGAAATTTTGAATAAAAAATTCGAGGCAATAATAGAAAAGATAAAAATAATTTGGTTTCAGAACAAAATTTCAACAAATCCTAGAAGAGATCCATGCGAAATCAATGATGCAAGGCATGAGCATAAACACTAAGGGATGAGGCATGAATTTTAACTTACCAAATAATATTGGTTTAGGGTTTAATTTATAAACCCTAAATCCATAAGATATATCCCAAATTATCATTGGGAACCTAAAATTTTATAAGATATATCCCAAATTATCATTGGGAACCTAAAATTCCATAAGATATATCCCAAATTATCTCGTGTGATTTTTTTTTAATGTTAGACTAAATTGAGGACTATAGTTGATGCATTTAATTTTGTGTTATGGATACTTGATTAATAAATTTTAATCATGTGAATATGGCCTAAACATATTGATAGATTTAGTATTTATCTAGAATTAAAGTTAAATTTTACTACTAGTGAGTTTATACATGTAATCATAGTCCACGATGATAGGTAAACCATAAAGAAAACTTATACATCAAAACCCAATGTTGAGAAAAGTTTAATCATGCAAATATGGCCCTTATGAAGCTAAAAGTAAAATAATTTTATAAGTTAATCCATTATGCATATCTTATAAGATCTAGTACTCAATTGATGTGGGTATTTTATAGAATATTTTGATAAGAGTTTTAGTTTTAGTATGGGAGTTGTGTGTCATTGTGGAAAATGAAAAGTAAGTCATGAGACATACATTAGTGAAGGTTACTCAAAATGTGGTGATAGTCTTAAGAGTCACTTTCTATCATATGACTCCTAATAGTGAGATTTAAGGTAAATCATATCTTAACTATATTAGTATGGTGCTTATGAAGCCAAAAGGGCAAACACTTTTATTACCACATCAATCTATATCTATATAACATGCAAAGTCTGAGAATAAGAATTAACATATGTAGCAGTCATCAATAGTAGTTAATACTTTTTCTAAAAGTTATGAACTTGTGGATGACCCTCGAGTAGAAATGGTTTGTTATTTTAGTAGTAAAGTATCAAGGGAACAACTATAAGAGGACTATTATTGGTAAGGGATGGATAGTTGATAACCACCATATATGTTATTAGGATATTAGGGCACTATTATAAGAGTACAACCTTCATTCTATAACCAAAAATAATATCCAAACTATTTAGAAAATTCATCATTGTTCAGTAAGTGAAATACCAAATATTCTATTTTATTTTAGTAATTATTGATGATGTGTAAGTCTACAAAAAAAAATAATTGAAATAATTTTACTAAATTGGAATTTTGATATATTATAAAAAATAGTAATAAAATTATTTTATTTTTGGAGATAATTGGTGATTTGGTGATAGTGGTCCTATTAAGTAGTTTTGGCCTCTGTTCTTTTTCAAGTTTTTAACTTATTAATCATTGAAATCTTTATGTATCATGATACTATCACCTCATTAATATAATCTTTTTCACAATACAATTTATTTTTTGGTTATGATATTATCATGTAGTCGCAGCCATGCTTATCTCTTGAAATTTAAATTACTATGACATCAATTTTACATAATAGTAATTAAGTACCTCACTAGTGCTAACAGTTATGTTTATTTTTTAGTGTTACAACTTTATCCTTATTTAAGCATACTTTTCATAAGTGTAGGGATTCAACCATTCTCCAGTACCTTACCATTAAACATTTAGGCTACAAAAAGTTATAGAGGGCAATACCAGAGTCATGACTTTTGCCCTCAAGAGAAAGGAATTTTGTGGCCATCACCTAATGCTATGACTTTGAACCATAGAGATAAAGGCTAAAGCCGTAGCTACTTCCTAGTGGTGTAGCTTTTGTGGTTCAAAAATAAAATTAATAAGTCACGGCCACTTCCCATTGTGATAATTGCGTGATATAGAAGACAAAGGAAAAATCACGACCACCATTTAGCATTGAGATTTTTTGGGTACAAAAAGCATGTAGGGAAATCTAGAGCCATGGCCACTTCTCAACAACATTTAACAATGACTTTTTACTTGGAAAATGATAAGAATTCATGAAAAATAAAAATAGAAAAACAAAAAGGGGGCATCATTCTTTTCTTCACCTTGAACCAAGCAGAACAACATCCCAAAGAGAAACATTCAAACCTCCTCTCTCTAGGGTAAATTTTTAGGATGCAATCAAAATGATGTGGGAATTGGGATTAAGGTTTTGAATCTTATATTCTTCTAAGGTCTATTAATGAGAATATGAGATTCATTAGACTTCTTCTCTTGTATCTCATATGAATATATCTCCTTGGTTATGTTAATTATGATATATGTTTGTTTATTTTAATTTATGTGATGTATGAATAATTTAAATGTTAATTATGATATTTGATTAATGTTATGGATAATTTATGTGATGTATGCATAGTTTTTTTATTTGTTCTTTAGCACCTTATTTACATAATTAATATATATTTTCTATTATGTTTCATCGATGGAAGACATATGACTGAATGTAACAAGTAGAACTATCATCACCATATGAATCACATTTGTACATTCCTATCATGTGATTTACCTATTATCATCTCCCACTATGATTGGTGACTCTCACACTAAAGGTGAAATCCTTAAGAGATTATTCTATTTATCACCTAATATTAATTGAAGGTTAGTTCCTCCAAGACATGTATGATGGAGCAACATATAAAAGTATTCATATTTTTAGTTTTATAAGCATCTTACTCATAATGATTAAACATACCCCAGTTTTAGGTTTTGTTGAATTGGTTTGTATTAGCATAGTAGTAGGATGGAATGTCACTTTCTTCATATCATATGCATAAGCATTTTTCATTGCTTATCTATTAGCATCCACCACTTCAATCATGCATGAACTTGTTAGTAGATAAAATTTTAGTCTCATTTTTATTTAACTACTAAACCATCTAAAACCAAACAATATCATAATAAAATATTATATCAATGCATTAAATATAGTATTCAACATAATGGATGTTTTACACCAATCCTATGTTCTTTTTTTAGCCTGAAATTAGAGAGAATAATATATGAGATGAGTGAAAATTATCTCATACAAATCAAGGTGCCCAATTTCAGCCTTCAAAAGAATCTAGGCTTCAAAAAATAAATCTCTCAAAACTTGCTAAATTTTACTTTGAATTAACCTTAGGAGGGGATCAAAATGCACGCCCACTTCCTAGAGTTTATGTTTATGTATTGTATCACCCTTGTTGCTCATGGATTACCCTAAAAATATAGTTGTAGAGCACCTTGGGTCTTCTTTTTGTGTTTCTTGTCGATCTATCTTGGCTTCTTGGGATTTTCAATATATACCCAAGGATCTGGTGTAAGATTTTTACTTGGAAGTTGCTACATTGAATAAAAGTCATGGTTTTGGTATTTTGTTTCTATAACACAAAGTCACGATACTAGGCATGTGATATAACTTTGGTCTCTTTCCTATGCTTGATATTCACAATGTTAGGTAAAGTTGTGGTGGCTCATTTATCTTTTATAACATAATATTGTGGCACTGGAATTAGATGTGTCAATTGGTTAGGCCCAACCAGGCTGGCGTTCAATGCCAGGTACAACATGCTACAGTACCATGTTGTGCCTGGCATGACATGATTTTTTGGAAGGCATGCCCAGCATGACCCGTAGGCTAGAATCTGCCCGGGTTTAGGCCGGTTCAGGCATGTTCAGGTGGAGCAAATTGGGTCGGGTATTTTTTTAAAAAATAGTGTTTCAAATGGCATGCTGTCACACCTACAGACCCATCAGGCATGCCATCCCATCACCCATTGGGCGTCGCTGCATCTTCCCTCCTGTCGAACATCATTTGGTGCAAGTTTATGTGTCGTACCCATGTGCCAGGCATCCTGCTGTGCCTAGCATGACACGTGAGCTGAAAACCCTCGGTATGGCACGACACGGTTTGTGCCGAGGGTCCGCCCGGCTTGGGCCCGGGCATGGCACTATAGCATACAATTTTGGGCTAGGCACGGCAGAACCATGCTGGGCTTCGGGCCAAACTCGGTCTACTCAGCCCATTTGACACCTATAACTAGAGTATGGTCATGACTTGTGAATTTAGCCGCTTTAAACTAATAGTATGATGTTGAGTGTGGTTGCAGCTTATTTATTTCACTTCTACAATGCAAAGTTGTAGTGTTGGAGAATGACCACAACTTTGGTATTTTTATTGAGCTAAAAGTTTTGGTCCCTCTCTTGGTCATGGCTCAAGTTTGAATCTCTGTGATATTCTAGGGCCAAATTTATACTACCAAATTACTATCATAACTTTGTCTTGAGTATTCTATGATTAAGTAAAAGAAAAATCATATCATATGAAAGTTACAATGGCTTTTAGCACCAGTGAAATACTTAGTTGCTATGATATAAACTCAATGTCACAGTCATGAAGTTGTTTAGGGCAGTTTAGTTGAAACTCTAAGAAATCTTCATGGTCAAATAAATGTATTGCATAGTGAAAGGATTGCATCAACAAGGTGGTAGAGTCATGGTGTATGCAAATTTTTATGACTATGTGTGTAGAGTTTCAGCTAGGAATAGATTTCAAAACCAATCTATAAATATCAAAGGTATAATCAAGTCATAGCATGTCAAATGCTATGACCTACATGACTTTTCACTCTCATTCTAGTCACCCCATCAAGCTACATATTTCATACTAAAAACTTCATATTTCACAATTATTTATCAAAATCTTTCAAAACTAAATTTATATGAAATTATTACAAATAAACTCATCTTTCTAACAAAATATATCTTAAAAATCATACCAAATAGTCAATATTATTTAGTATTTGACATATCAAACAATGATTGAGTACCAAGGAGATTTAATCCAATCAAGAAATAAAAAAAGAATTTGTGAAATGACTAAACATGGATATTATTTATGTTATATCTAATTGTCCTTGGGTGAGCCCGATTCATCTTGTTACAAAGAAAGGGATATTGATATTAATGAATCTAGAAAATGATGAAGACATTTCTATGCATGCAACCACTGAATGGTAATTATTTGTTGATTATAACAAATTTAATAAAAGACCGAGGAAAGATCACTCCCCACTGCCATTCATTGATCAAATATTAGATAGAATCTCATCTCATCCTTTCTATTATTTTTAGATGGATACTCAAGATATAATTAGATTCTAATTGATGAATTGATATTGTTTACTTATCCTTATGGAATATTTGTATTTATAAGAATGACATAAGGTCTTTGTAATGCACTAGTCATATTTTTGCATTGTATGAATGTCATCTTTTTCAAACTTAATTAGGAAATCATGGAAATATTTAAGGACCATTTATCTATTTATGTAGATTCTTTTGAAGGATGCTTGCAGAACCTATAAGTTATATTAAAAAGATGAAAGGAAAAAAATTTTGTTTTAAACTAGGAAAGGCATCAATTCATAAATAATGAATAAATTATAGTGGGACATTCTTTCTCAATTAGAGGATTAGAGATTGATGATGCACAAGTATCCATCATCAAAACCTTACCACACCCTACAACAGTCAAAAGGGTGAAAAGTTTTTTTGGGAATATTGCATTTTATTGGTGATTAATCGATAATATTTTGAAGACAACAAAACCACAATGCAAATTTTTGAAGAAAAATATATTTTTAACTCTGATTTAAAATGCATTATTACTTTTAAAGAATTGAAAAAAAAAATCATTGAAACCCTAATTTTGATCACACTGTGATGGAACATATTATTTATTATTATAATAAGTGATGCCTGTGCATATGCATGGGAGTAGTTTTTGGTATAGAAGTAGGATAAAATCTTTAGAGCAATTTTATATGTCATCCATAATTTAAATGAAGCCCAAGTGAATTATACAAAAATAAAAAAGGAAATGTTAGATATTCTTTTCTCTTATGAAAAGTTATAACCATACATTCTCAAAGAAAATGTGATGATTAATATGGATGACATAACTATATGTTATTTGATGGAAAAAAGAAAAGATAAATCAAGACTACTAAGATTTATACTTTTTCTCCAAAAATTTAATCTCAAAATTAGAGATAAGAAAGGAAATAAAAATGTGACAGCATGCATGTTATCATGTTTGGAGCTCTAAAATAAAATTATCAGAAAAGCTAAATATTCAAAGAACTTCTCAAATGAGCAAGTTTTGACAAAAGAAAATCAACTATAATGATACCTGATTATATTAATTATTTAGCATGTGGTGACTTTTCCCCCTTTTTAATATCACAACAAAAAAATATCATGATGCCAAAAATTAACTTTGGGATGATTCACTTTTATTCAAAAGATGTGTTGATTAGATTATAAGGAGATGTAATCCTAAACATGAGTAATTAATAATCACCCTCAAATGCCACTCTTCTTCATATTGACATCATTTTGGGGGGAAAAATACTCAAAGGTTTTGCAATTGAATTTTTATTTTCCCATCATTGTTTCAAGATTGTGAAAACATGGCAATATAGTGTGATAGATTCCAAGAATTGGAGAACATTTCTAAGCGACATGAATTACTATTGAACTTTGTCATGAAAGTAGAGATCTTTAATGTATAAGAAATTAACTTCATGTGTCATTTTCTAGTATCATGCGAGAAAAAAAGTATATTTTATTAGCAATGAATTATGTCTCTAAATGGGCTGAAGTAGTGCTAGCATAGAAGAATGAACAAAAGATAAGTGTTGGGTTCTTATGCAAAATATTTTCACTCAATTTGGTATATTATATTGTAGAATAAGTGGTGAAGAAAGTTATTTGTAACTAGTTGCATGGGGCATACTTGGAAAATCATGGAACTAAGCATAAGAAAGAACTTATAAAAATCTCAACGATCAAAAATATATTAGAAAAAATAGTTATTCCATCTAGGAAAGATTGATCATAATGCTTGGAAAAGAGAGTATGGGCCTATAGAACTACTATAACAAAATCATTGAGAATGTCTTCTTTTTGACTCATCTTTAGAAAGGCTAGTCACTTGCCGATATAACTAAAACATAGAGCATGATAGACTATTAAAAAATTGAATTATGATTTGAAGGACACCAAGAAAAGGAGGGTTCTACAAATGAGTGAATTGGAAGAATTAAGAAAAAAAGCATATAATAGCTTCTTGATTTATAAATATAAAACAAAAAAAATAGTATTACAAGAATCTACAAAGGAGAAAATTTAAAATTGAGGAAAAAGTCTTGATCTTTAATTCTCAACTGAAGTTGTTCCTAAGGAAGTTAAAATCTCAATGATATGACCCTTTTAAAATCACAACTATGACTTTGTGTGGTGCAGCCATGGTGAAGTGAGAAAATGAAGTGGAATTTAAAGTGAATAGGCAAATGGCTAGACATTTCATGGCAAAAATAGAAATTCTAGAGAATGAAAAGGAAGGCTAAGTTGAAATTGTGGTAAGTCAGAATCCATGGCCATGCAAAATGCCATGAGTTTGGTGTTACCAAAATAAAGTGCCACTAAAAAGCTCAATGAAAAAGCTATGGCTATGTCCAATGTTGAAACTTTAGTATTATAAAAAAATGACCAAAAAAAACTTAAATACAAAGCTATTGTTATGTTCAGCACCACAACATTGGGATTACAGAAAAGAGATGCCCCTTAAGAACATAATGACAAAGTCATGGTAATGCTTAGCACTGTAATTCTAGTGTTACAAAATAAAATAGTCAGATTAGAACTAGAGATAAAGTCATGAAATTCGTCAAATCCACATCCAAAGTAGAGATGCCCAAAGAAGGAAGTCCAATTAGTGTGGTGCTAAAAGAAGATACCAGAAGAAATGAAGTAAAGAAACATACTAAAAATCTTACATGGATGATAGAGTTTGCTATAGAAGGTGAGAAGTTATTCATGGACTATATATGAACTTTAAAGGTAGCACTGCATAGAAAATAACCTAATGATTTTTTTTGCATCATGTGATGTAATTAAAATAAGGTTTTGATGATGTATGTGAGTATAACATGTTTCATTATACACCCATAAATATAATTGTAGAACTCAAACCCGACTGTGACTCTTATTATGTCCATAATGAAGAGTTTCTCCACTATCTTGAGATACTACAGCACTTAAACATCATCATAAAAAAGTATGTTGAATATAATTGTGTGAAATATTTTTTTATCTATGATGAAGAAGTCATTGCTTTGGGATGAGCCATAGTTTAAGCATGTGAGTATGTTCATCATGTAAAATACTGAATATTTTATTGTATTTTTATGGTTTTTGATGATGTATGAGTATGGAAAAGAGTAATAAATGAAACAATTTCACTAGATTGGAGCTTTGATAAATTATGATGAATAGTATTAAAATCATTATGTTTTTAGAGTAATTAGTGATATGGTGATAGTAGTCTTATCGAGTAGTTTTAGCATTCATTCTTAGTCAAACATTTACTTAATTAGTTGTGATAATTTTTGAATTCCATGACTTTATTTACCTTGTTAATACAATTTTTTTGTTGTGCAATATATTTTTTTAGCTATGATTTTATCTTTGAGTCGCATCACAACCATACTCATCTTATGACATATAAATGGTTGTGATATTAAGTTCACATCATAGTAATTAAGTATCCTACTTGTACTAAAATTCATGGCCATTTTTTAGTCTTATGGCTTTATTTTTATTTAAACTTGAATTTATAAGTCCAAGGTCGTGACCATTCTGCATAATGTCATGACTTTTGGGCGAAAAAAGTTATAAAGAGCAATAATTTAGCCGTGGTCATTTTAAGAGACAACTTTTTCCCCTCAAGAGAAAGCAAAGTTGTGGTCATCACCAAGCACCATGACTATTAGGTGCATAAATAAAAGGTAAAGCCATGTCCACTTCTCAATGCACAACTTTTATAGTTCAAAGATGGAATGTATAAGTTGTGACCACTTCTCAGCACTAGGACTCCATGAAAAAGAAGATTAAAAAAAAGCATAGCCACCATTCAATACTATTACTTTGTGGTGCTTAAAGTATGTAGCGTATCCCAAAGTTATGGCATTTTTTCAGTGCTACAGCTATGAGCTCTAAAGATGAAAAGCCAAAGTCATGATATCATTTCAAAGTCATGATTTTTTACTTGGAAGATACTCAGAATTCACAAGGGTTAAAAAGAGAAGATAAAAAAGTTGAGCCGTCATCTTCTTCTTCTTGAACGAAATGCAACAATAACCCTAGAGGTTACATTCACACTCCTTAAGAGATTCAAGAACTAGCAAGGGATGAAAGACTAAAGTTAAACCCTAGAGTTGTGGACATGACTTTCAAACTCTTTCGCCTCTCTAGAGTAGATTTTTGAAATTAAATCAAAATGTCATGGGATTACGGTATTGGATCCAAGATTTTCATGAAGATTATGATTGGGAATGTAAAATTCATTAGACTTCTTCTCTTATATTCATATGAATTTCTTCCTAAAGTAATGCTAAATTGATGTGTAGGGTTTGTTTATTTTGATTATGTGATGTATAGATAATTTGAATGCTAATTGTGATCTTTGATTTATGTTATGAAATGAGTATTTAATGCAATAGATGATTAAATAGAACTGAAATTTGGATTTTACTATTGGTAGATTTGTACATGTTGTCATGATAGATTGTTACAAGTAAACCACAATGTTTACTCGTGCATATGATAGGAAGAAAACAACTATGCTTTTAACATTGATGTATGAGACAAACATATATGTCAACACAAGAAATTAAGATATATTAATCATTGTGAGTATAATGCGCATAAAATAGAAAGCATGAATGCTTTTATATGCAAATTTATTATACATATATTAGAATAAATGGCCCTTAATTAATATGAATATTTTATAGAATTTTTTCATATGGGTTTCACGTTCACCTTTAGTATGAGAGTCACATTATCACTATAAAGGATAGTGATAGGAAATCCTCATGACATGCACGAGTAGGTGTGGCAAATTAGATGATGATAGCCTTTTGAGTTGCTATCACTCTTATGGTTCTCATTTGTATGATTTGAGGGAAAATATATATTAATTGTACTAGTATGTTATTTAGGAAGTTGAAAGTAAAAATACTTTTAAGACCATATTAGTTCAGAGTTTTTAATACACTTGAGACCGAAGAATAAGAATAGATATATGAAGAAACTGTCAAGGGTAATTGAAAAGTTGTCTAAAAGGTATGGTCTCAAGGATAACCATTGAGCAGGAATGATTTATTATCTTGATGATAAAATATTGAGGGAAGATATGTGAGGGGAACATCTTTAGGATGGACTCAATAATGATAATCAGCTTATATGTCATTAAGGCAAAGAAAAATTCATACAATATCCTAATATTCATTTTATATTCAAACTCAATATGAATTGAACTATTTAAACATGTATCATATGAATAAAAATAAATAAATCATAAAATATAAGAATCTGACATAAATGCTAAATTATCTTTTTTACTAAAATGGTGTTATCTCACTATTAGTTGACTGAACTTATGATATAATTTATGTGCCATCAATATTTATATGAAATTCCTTTTTACAACTTATATGACTCATATACTTGTAGATCCTTATTGATGAGAGATCCTCAACTAATAAGGTTTTGGAAATGGTGTCAAATGGTTGTGTCATGCTGGTAAAACCCATTATAATATGGCATGGTCATGCCACCATATCTTGCTTGGCCATGCATGGTATGGTTGGCCCACATAGTGTAAGGTCATGCCATGCATTGAGCGAGTTGTGCTAGTTCGGGCTTGTTGGGGCTGATTCGGGCCAACACAAACCTACCTTTATTGGGATGGTTAGTATTTACTAAGGACTATTGTGGGACTTGGGTTTGAGCTATTGGGCTTTACTTTTAAGTTTTACATTTTAATAGAAATAATATTTCTAAATCACGATGACAAGATCATGACTTTAAAATTCAAATTATGTTTCAATATTTTGTTCGACTTAAATAAATGATTAAAAAATTTATTTAATTTGAATAAAGTATTAATGGAACAAAAGCATAAAATAAATAATATTTAAATCAAATTGAAAAAAAAATCATAAAAACTTAAAATGAAAAAAACTACTAAGTATATTCCAATACAATATTCAATACATCAATAGACAATATTGCATAAATCAAAATAAAAAAAATGGCAACAATAAACAAGCACTAACACTACTATAGCATAAATTAATATCCTATTTGTTAGGAATCATCAATAATCAATTGATGTCTATGAGATGATACTACGGATGAAGATGTAGATTATCATTATCATAAATATATATGAAGATATCTTTAGTACTATCAATATACTTGATCTCAAATCCTATGAATCATCATTAGCCATCATCTCTTATTCCTAATCCTAAATGTCCAACAATGAATCTTTTTAATCCTTCATATATGCAAATGTCTCTATAATATTTAGTCATAATTTCAATCTTCTATTTGAAATGATATTGGATGTCATAGAAAAAGTAAACTCTAATACTATGCTAGACACCAGAGAAGATAGTAGATCATATGTCATCTTAGAAAGCATGAGATAAATAGATTCATATGATTTCTACCATAGAAAAATATCTAAATTCTTATTATCATCATGTGATAGGATATAACAATCATCGATATCTAAATATTGAGATAACTTGCTCCTATTTGATAGAACACCCTATCATTTGATATTGGTTAACTAAATGGAGAAGTTATCATTTCCAAATATGATATATATGTCCATACTCGTAGAATAACTATAACTACCATGCCTAGTATCGTAATATGAAAATAAATCAAATAATATTTTGTGAATGAACCCTTCGGGTTGGTGTACCAAGTTCATGTACATGGATATGTATATGATAATATTTTCTACCCCTTCTATCTTAAACCTATGACTTATACAAAGAACCAAGCAATTTAGAGTTAGAATGAAAAATCATTATTTTTAATACTTAGTTTCCATTTCAATAGTCATGACACTAAATGCGGGGTGACCTATATACTTGCTAAATATACTACTATAATCACACATGCATCCAAGTAGAATGTAAGTGATAAAAGTGTACATAGATGAACATATGTTCATCATGTCAAAGAAAATCTTAAGGAATATCATAAAAAAAATTCTTATATTCTAGTATGAATCATCAAAAATAAGTTTATCACTCTTACTATTGACATATTCAGATATCACATATTTGTAGCCAACACAAGACTCAAATATAAAGTATGTGTAATTCCAATGGTTTCTTACATCTATTTGGAATTTATTAATATTTAGGCCCGCAAAAAAAATATATGCTACTAAACTCATGTTATATTCTAGGCATCCTAATGTATTTTTAGTGAATTTATTATTTTTTCTAGTGGAAGAGGAATAATTTTTATTCTCACCTATACTATAAGTTAATCATGTGACACATGCACCATACATGGAATATCTCATATAATGGTTCATCTCTAATAGTCATAATAAATATATAAAATAACTACTCCATTATTATAAGTATTATTGAAAATGATACTAAATATTTTATTTTAAATTTTATATTCCTTAAAGATTCATGTAATACACTCATATATGGCATGACCATCGTGAGAAAAGAATTTTAGAAAATTTTAATATTTTTTTTATTAAGTCTCTATTTAGAGTCTATGTAATGGGTGGTGAGGCATAAAAATGATGCATCATCATGACTAGTTCATATATTAGATTTCATGAACATCACTCAATTATATTTCCAAAATTAATTAATTATTAATTATTTTTTTAACTTAGAATTTTGTTATGACATTCCTACATACGAATCTAGGAATCCTATGATAAGCATGTTAGAAGTAGGTCTGCACTCTGCATAATATTGACTATCATATGATTCTTTGAAAATCTAACCGAAAGACTCATGATCATAATTAGTTTGGTCATACCTTCCCTCCCAAAATCATTATAATATATGAAAGGTATCAAAGAAGCTGATCTATATCCAACTTCAAAGACATCACCGCTAAGTTGGGTTTACCTCAGATCTAATATGTCATATTTTTTGATATATTAATTGACATGCCTCTTTATGCGCCCAATCTCACAAACACTCCCACATATATATACCTTTTTGCATTATATACATTGTGTTGATTATTCATTGACATTCTTTGAATTTTTAGTTTTTATTATTTTAAAGTATGTCCATACTATTGATTTTGCCTAGTTTTTTGTTTTTAGGTTGCATATGATTTTAGGTCAAGGTCATTTGGAGAAAATATAGTTTTGACCTCAGACATTTTGGTAGGGTTATCATTGTTATCTACATCAATGCTAGTAACATTTTCATTATCATTAAATTTGCTATGTTACATATTTTTAATTATTTATATTTTTTAAATAAATTATGAAACTAAAAGAAAAAAAAAAACTCACAAATAAATGAATAATAAAAAAATTAGTACCATACTACATATCACTTTATTATAAATTTTGACCTCGAGCTAATTTGTAGTGTTGCGCGGGCACATCCACACTAATGTCTATCTTGTATTAGAGGTGTCAAAAGGGTTGGGTGGCATGGGTATGGCCCATGGCCTGACTCAGTTCAATAGTGCCTGGCCCAGTATAGCACAATTTGGAACCGTTCCTCGGGGCTGTCCGTGCCACCCCATGGCACGGTTCGTGTCATGCTGGACTAGCATGAGTTGTGCCTCATGTCATGCCATGCACAACCCATATGCATGGACCTAAAGCATGGTAAACCAGTCAAGGTCTGCCCAAAGGTATCCCCTTCGGGTGGTCACTCGAGTGATTTTATTTAAAAAAAATTTGATCGCCCCATCATGGGGTAGTCCATTTTAAAAAATAATTGCCACAAGGCCAATTGTAATTAGCTGGCTAAGTGGCTGATTTTTTTTTGTTCGACATGGTGGGCACGGCCATATGTGCACTTTGCCGTTTCCATAGTATCATGATGGGCCGGTGGACCACGCATCATGTCGTGCTTGGCATGGCATGGGATTTTAACCATGTCGTGCATGATACGACACGACGTCACAGAAATATGACCGTACCGAAAAAATGAGTCATGATGGCACAACATAGACCATTTGACAACTCTTTCCCATTTGTGCAACCATAAACTATAAATTGAAATAAAAAGAATAATATATGTAATATTTAAATTCCAAATGAGAGATTAGAGAGAGTCAGAATTGATAAAGATTTAGAAAGTCATAAAGAGAAGATAAAATTTAGAATGAATTTCTAAATTTCTCCTTTTCCATTTCTCGAGAAAAAAAAATTAAACAATTAGGTACTTCCATAATCTCTCTTAGTAAGAATGGCTTTTAAGTCGTGCTTAATTTGAAGAATGATTGAAGCACTAGGGTACACTCTGTTCCTTTCTACCACCTTAACGTGATACTTGCAAATAATAGCCTTTGCCATGAATTTCATCTAGGTGAAGGCTACTTCTTTTCCCAAACATGTCCTTGGCCCTCCATTAAATACTAAGAACTTGTATGATTGTTCGTGCTTGAACTTTCCCCCTTCAGAATCCACCTTTCTTGTTTAAATTCTAAACAATCATATCTCCATATTGATCTCATCCTTTCCATAGCGTATAACGAAATCACAATTTTCATATTGGGATCAACATGGTGACAACTTGGAAGCTCATCTGGCTTTGATGATGCCTTATGTTGCAATGGAATGAGAGGGTATAACGTCAAGGATTCACGTAATGCTCCGTGCAAACACACCACCATCTTGCCACCTTCTACCCCTCTTTTTTCTTCATTATCCAGTGTTTTTTCTGCTCTGATTAGTTCCTCACATATCTTATTCTCCACTTAAGGGTTTTCTGACAGAAGCTAGAAAAACCAAGTAACAGTAGAACTAGTGGTATTTCAATTGATCGGGCTTTGATTCTGTTGGTTTGGGCTTCTTATTTGGTGAAATAACCATTATGCCCTTACTGACATTTAATAAAAAAAATGACTCAGTCGTGCTGGAAATCCTTTACTTACTATTTTTTTATTAAATATTGACCCTTGTATATAAGCTCAGTTTGTTTCTTTTGATTATTGAATGACACAATTTTATTGGTTTTTTCTGTGAATGCTCTCTGCTGTCTCACGATTTCTTCTTCTTCTAAAAACTATTATCTTCTTCTTTAAGTCTCCTCTCTGTAATCCTTGTTGAAGCAATGATTTGTTGTTATAATATAATATTTTGGTATCATAGCTTCGTATTTATCTGAGATCGAAGTTTTTTTCGAACGATTATTCGAAAACTTTTTCCAAATAGACAATTCTCAAATATCATTTTTGACCTAATTTTTTTCTACTTGATTTCTATAAATCTAGTACAGATATGTCCAGATCTGAAGGAATTATGTAATTTAAACTACAATTTCTATAAGATACCCAAATTTTTGTTCAAATATTTTTAAAAATATTTCAAATTAAAATGTCACCAAGAATTCTAAGTTCATCAAGCTTGGGGTCGATCCCCATACCCTTGTTCAGTCATCATTATTTATTTCACAAGAAATTTGGGAGATTGTGGTTTCTGGATATACAGAATCGCTTAATATATTTTCTTTGGATGAAAAATAGTTATTAGAAGAATGAGAGTTGAGGAAAATAAATGCAAAGGAACTACTTTTAGACAACATGAATCAGTAATGCCATAATTTTTTGACTATTGGGATGTACTCGAGTCAAGGAGGCTTGGGATCTCCTAATAGAAGAGTTCTAGGAAGATAAGAAGGCCCAAGGAGCCCTTCTACAATCCTTGAGGAAAGACTAAGAGAATCTGAGTATGAATAACTCAGATTCTCTCACTAAGTTCTCAACTCTGTTTCTGGATGTTGTCAAACAATTGAAAATTCATGGTGAGAACATCTCAGAGACTCGATTAGTTGAGAAACTGTTATTATGTATGCCTGACAAGTTTGATGTAATTGTGGCTGTAATAGAAGAGATAAATAATTTGACAAAGCTAACCATTCAACAAGTTCTGAGTTCCCTAAAGTCACATGAAAGCATACTACTCAAGAGAGCTAAAGTATCTAGAGAATCTGATATGCAATCAAGATGGAAAACCAGCCACTAAAGGAAGAGAGTCAAGCATCAGAGACAAAAAATAAAAGAACAAGCCCAAGGTATGTGTCTAAAAATAAAAATAGAAACGAAAATAAAATTAGTTCCTCTTCATCTCTACTCTCAACTGCCTCACATGAAGGCTCGCATATATCTTGCAATATATGCAAGAGATCAAACCATACTGAGATAGAGTGTTGGTTTTGAAAACATATTTAGTGCCTAAACTATAAAAGGTTTTGGCATATTTCGAAGGATTGTAGGCTGAAGCACAATCAATGTGCTAGTTGAGCAGAGCAAATAGTCTCTGCGAAGCACTTGTTTTATGAAAATAAAACAAGAAATCAACCTTCACATAACATATGATTTCTAGATAGTGGTTGCTCAAACCACCTGTCTAGTAATCAAAACATATTTGTGGATTTACTTTCTATAGTAAATTCACAAGTAAAATTGGGCAATGGAGACCTTGTCGAGGCAAAAGCCAAAAAAAAGTTTCTGTTCTCACTTCCACTAGAGTCAAGATTATAAGAGATGTACTCTTGGTTCCAGCACTGGACCAAAACCTTCTAAGTGTGGGGCAATAGATGGAAAGAGGTTATATTCTGGTATTTAAAAATAATACATGTGATGTATTTCATCATGAATCTGATCAACTTTCATGGACAGTGAAGATGTCCAATGGAATGAGCTTTCCACTGACATTTAACCAGAAAAGAAACAAGGCATTATCTATGAATGTCAAGTCTGAAGCCTCATTATGGCATAAGAGGTTTGGGCACCTTAATTATTTCAATCTAAAAAATATTTTTCAAAAACAACTTGTGAAAGGTGTCCCTCAAACCTTGTCATTCCCACCAATGTCTGTGAGGAATGCTCACTTGGGAAATAGTCCAGTCCGAGTTTTTCTTAAACTTAACCTAGAAAGCCTCTCAACCACTGGAACTGATACATGCTAATATTTGTGGACCCATGTTAGTCCAGTATTTGGCCAATAGTAGCTATTTCCTACTATATGTCGACGACTGTACAAGACATATGTGGGTTTACTTCTTGAAGCACAAGTCTGAAGCACTTGATTGCTTCAAGAAATTAATACCCTCTTGTTGAGAGACAGCCTGGACTAAGTGTAAAGATAGTTAGAACAGACAAAGGGGGTGAGTTCCTTTCACGAAAATTCATTTATTTATGTGAACAAAAAGGAATACATAGACAAATGACAACCTCTTACTTACCTCAACAAAATGGTGTTGTGGAGAGAAAGAACAGAATCGTGATGGAAATGGCTAGACGTATTATGAATGAGAAAAACTTACCTAAAGTCTATTGGGCAGAAGTAGTGAACACTACAATGTATATGTTCAATAGATGCCCTACAAAAGTAGTGGAAAATCTCACTCTATTATAGGCTTGGAGTGGGAGAAAACCAAGTGTTAAACACCTCAAGGTATTTGGGATTATTTGCTACTTCCACATACCTAAGGCCTCTAGAACTAAGTTAGACTCCAAAAGTCTAAAATATATATTAGTTGGTTACAGTCTGCAATCCAAGGGTTACAAACTCTACTCGCCAGAAACAAAATAATTTTTCGTAAGTAGAGATATAACTATTGATGAAAATACCTAATGGGATGAAAACTTCAATGAATCTAAAGTTAAAAATACAAGTCCACAAAGCTGTAATATTGATGTTTCTGCATGCAATAAAGAAGAATGTACTCCAAGGTATGGTTCATGCTCTCCTTCTAAGTCAGAGTCTGAAATAGAGGAATTACATATTATAACTACACCCATTAAATATAAATCCTTGACTGACATATACCATAGATGTAATTACTCCTTAGTTGAGTCTCTCAACTATAAAGAGGCTATAAAACATCAAGTCTGAATAAATGCAATGAAGATAGAAATGTCTATCATTGAAAATTCATCAAACTTGGACTTTAGTAGACCTACCCTCGAATAAACACAGCATATAGGTAAAATGGATATATAAGATTAAGACTCGACCAAACTAAAATCAGCCTATGTATAAGACTTGATTAGTGGCCAATGGCTATTTCCAAAAGGCTGGAACTGACTATCTTGAAACCATTACTCCAGTAGCAAGATTAAAACACTAAGGTTTCTAATAGGCTTAGTTGGACAAAAGGGTTGGAACTTGTTTCGATTATATATCAAGTCTACTTTCTTGAATGGAAAACTCAAGGAAGAGATTTATATAGAAAAACTCTTTTGGTTTGTAAAACAAGGGAGTGAACACTATGTTTATAAATTAAGCAAGGCTCTATACGGGTTGAAAGAAGCTCCTCATGCTTGATATCAACAAATAAACTCTTACTTGTTGAATCAAGGATTCAAACATATTAAGAGTGAGCCTACACTATAAATAAAAAAGGTCACAATTTTAGAATTTTAATTGTGTCAATATATGTAGATGATATAATTTTTACTAGTAATAAATCAGAATTAATAGATGAATTTAGAAGAGAAATGGAAACTAAGTATGAAATATCAGTACTATGTAACTTAAAACATTTCTTAGGACTTTAAATTTCTCAAGACACAAGTGGTGTGTCCATCTCTCAAACTGCATACATATAGTCTATATTGAAATGTTATGGGATGAGTGATTGTAAACCTATCTCTACCCTTCTTGTTGTGAACCAGAAATTGATTTCTGCCCAAGGAAGAATACTTAATAGAAAAGTATACATAAGCTTAATTGAAAGCTTGCTGTATGCATCTGCCACAAAATTATACATTGTATATTCTGTTCACTTACTATCTCGGTTCATTCATGCACCTAATCACTTGCACCTTAGTTCTGCCAAAAAAGTTTTAAGATACCTTAAAGAAACATTAAATTTAGGTCTAAAATACTCAAGAACCTATCTTACTAACATATCTAGGTATTGTGATAGTGACTATGGTGGATTTCCAAAGAATTACAGATGTACCTCTGGATATGTATTTATCCTAGGAACTATGCCTATTTCTTGGCAGTCTAAGAAACAATTGACAGTTGTTTTATCCATAATTGAAGCTAAATATGTTTCAGCTTCAGTAACTATATCTCAAACCTTGTAAAAGAAAAAACTATTGGCCGATTTGGATGAACATATAATAAGTCCAACAAACATACTTTGTAAAAATCAATCGACTATATCCATAGCTAATGATTTTGTTATGTATAGTTGAACAAAGTACATAGGTCTCAAATATCACTTCATTAAAATGTCATTGAGACTAATGAAATTAATTTATTATTTTGCAAAACGAAGGAACAAGCAGCATGTCTTCTATAAGCCTTTACTTAGAAAAAACTTGTCTACTTACGGGAAAAACATGGACTCACACCAACCAGATCAAATGAAGAAAATTATTGATCAGGCTTTGATTCTATTGGTTTAAGCTTCTTACAAACCTAGTGAGTTGCTCTACATAGATTTCTTCCTTGAATTTTCCATTCAAGAAGGCTAACTTTATATCGATTTGGAATAAATTTCAACCTTTCTGTCTAGCTAAGGCTATTAGAAGCCTTACTATTTCCAACCTTGCTACTGGAGCAAATGTCTCTTGGTAATCTGTTCCAGGTTTTTGAGGGTAGCCTTTGGCCACTAATCGATCCTTATATACAGGCTGATTTGAGTCGGGTTTAGTCTTAATACTAAAGATCTATTTTACCCCTATACTATGTTTATTTTGGGGTAGGTCAACCAGACTCCAAGTATTATTCTTTTCAATGATAAGCATTTCTGTTTGCTTTGCTTTTATCCAGAATTGAAGTTTTACAACCTCTTCATAGTTGAATGATTCAACTGAGGCGTAATTGCATCTCTGGTATATGTCTTATAGGGATTTATATTTAAAAGGAGTATTTATTTTATTTGAATCATACAAAATAGACATAGATTTAGATTTAGAAATAAATTCAAAACTATATTCAGAAGTAGAATCAGACATACATTCAGTAGCATATTCAAAGTAGATTCAGAAAGGGAGTAAAAATCAATTAAAATGTCTATAACCCTTGGATTGCAGACTGTATCCTACTAGAATGTATTTAGACTCTTTGAGTCTAACTTAGTTCTATGTGTATTTGGTATATGGGAGTAGAAAACACTCCCGAATATCCTTTAATATTTAACACTAGGTTTTCTGCCAGTCTAGGCTTGCACTGGAGTAAGATTGTTTAGTACTTTAGTGGGGCACCTATTGAGCATATACACTGATGTATTCTCTGCTTCTACCCAATAATTTTTTGTTAAATACTTTTCATTCATAATTGACCTAGCCATCTCCATTACTGTTCTAATTTTTCTCTCCACAACTCCATTTTGTTGTGGCGAGTAGGCAGTGGTCAATTGCCTATTCAACCCTTTTAATTCACAAAAATCAGTGAATTTTTGAGAGAGGAATTCACCCCCATCTATCTGTTCTAAGTATTTTTACACTTAGTCCAGATTGTCTTTCGACAAGGGACAACATCTTATTGAAGCAATCAAGTGACTCATACTTATGCTTCAAGAAGAAAACTCACATGTGCCTTGTACAATCATCGACAAACACTAGAAAATAGCTATTGTTGCCTAATGACTGCACTGACATGGGTCCACAGATATCATCATGCATCAGCTCTAATGGTTATGTGGCTCTCCAGGTAGGGTGCTTAGGAGAACTTTTCCTAGTTTGTTTTCCCAGTGAGCATTCCTCAGAAACAAAATTGGGAATGACAAGGTTTGAGGACACTCCATTCACCATATTTTTTTGAAAAATATTTTTTTGACTTAAGTAGTTTAAGTGCCCAAAACCTTCTATGCCAGAGAAATGCTTCAGACTCGACATTCATGGATAATTCCTTGTCTATTCTCTCAACAAAAGTCAGTGGAAAACTTCTTCCACTTGACATTTTTACTGTCCATGAGGGATGATCACTTTCGTGATCAAATATTTCACATGCATTATTTTTGAATAGTTGTTTGTATCCTCTTTCAGTTAATTGACCAACACTTAGTAAATTTTGGTCAAATACTGTAACCAGAAGTACACCCTTGTAAAATTTAACTTCAGTTCTAATGGGTACTGCCACTTTGCCTTTGGCTTTTGCATCAACTAAGTCACCATTAACTAATTTTACTTGTGAATTTACTATTGGAAGTAAATCCACAAATATTTTCTTATTTCCACACATGTGATTTGAGCAACCATTATCCAGAAACCAAGTATTTGGTGAAGATGGCTCACTTGTTTCATTTGCATAAAATAGATGCTCTATGGAGGCTTCTCGCTCTGCAAAGTAAGCATTCTATTTAGAAATGCTTTTACAAATCCTTTGAGTTATGCCCAAACTTTTTATAGTTTAGGCATTAGTTTTGTTTTTGAACCCAACACTATGTTGCAGTGTGGTTTGATCTCTTGCATATGTTGCAAGAGACATATCGGTCCTTATATGAGTCAACTGAGAGTGTAGAAGAAGAATAACCATTTTTTATTTTATTTTTATTTTTAGATTTAGAAGCATACATTTGGCATGGTCTTCTATTTATTATTTCTATGGGTTGAATATGTTCTTTGTTGGGTATGTTTTTCCATCTCAACTGCATTGCAGTTTCTCCAGAGCTTTCTACCCACTTCAATATTTGACTTTCATATGACTTTAGTGAGCTCTGGACTTGTTGAATGGTTAACATTGACAGATCTTTGGTTTTCTCTATCACTGCCACAATGACATCGAATTTGTCAGGCATACAGATTAATAGTTTTTCAATCAGATAAGTCTCAGAGATATCTTCTCCATGAATTTTAAGTTGATTAAATATGTCAAGGAACTGAGTTGAAAACTCAATAAGAGAATCTGAGTTTTTCATGGTTAGATTCTCTAAGTCCTTTCTCAGGGAATGAAAAAGAGCTCCTAGAGCCTTCTTATCTCCTTGATATTCCTCGATTAGGAGGTCTCAAGCCTTTTTGGCTTGAGTACAACCAAGTAATCGAGAAAATATAAAATTATTTACACCATATTGGATGAAAAGTAATGCTTTTGCATTTAACTTCCTATGTTCTTTCTCTTGTAGTAATTCCTTACCCTGCATAGCAGAGGGACCTGGGGCCTCTTCATATCCAGATACCACGATTTCCCATATATCTTGTAAGATAAATAGGATTTGCATTTTAACAAGCCAATAGTCAAAATTCTCACCATCAAACAAGGGAATAGAAATTGACTCCGAGCTTTATGAGGTTTGATTTTTGGAAAACATATTTATTTGAAAAACTTGAAAAATTTTGAACAGAAGTTTGGGGGTTTTGTAGAAAATATAATTTAAGCATCACAAAAACTTCAGATCTTAACAGGTCTGGTCAGATCTGTGCTAGATATAATGAAATCGTGATAAATAAATGAGGGTTACAGAGATTGTCTATTCTGGAGAAATTAATTTCGAACAACCATTCAGAAAATAATTTTAATCTCAGGTAGATATCAAAGCTCTGATTCCAGATTATTGTTTTTTAACAACAAATCCTTATTTTAACAAGGATTTCTTAGAATAAAGAAGAACATATGAAGAGAAGAAGAGAAGAAGAGAGCATCACACAGAGAGAAAACCAAACAATCTCAATAATAAAAATGTCCAGAACACTTAGGTAAAAAAAATCATAGTTTCGATATTGGCTCTGATAATTGATAAAAAAATAAAGAGTGATTACTTTACAGCTATTTACATGCAGTTTTAATAAATATTCAGAATGGGTATAAAGGTAAATTCACAGTGGGCCCAATTAACTATATCGAATAGCCAAAACAACATTCTGTAGGTCAACTACATAAAGTTAGTTTCCCACCACGTGCTCTAAAACACCAAGGAGTCCATTTTGGACCTTATCACTCGTCATCTTCATGGAGAATTTTTGAAATCGACGATGATTCATTAATGCATGCACGAGTCTCCTCTGGGTTTTCCACATATCAGGATTAGTATTGAAAATCCCCCCTCCCAAAATATCAAACATCTTCAAGAACTTAACTCATTTTGGAAAGTTCGCAAAGTTGGAGCTCATGATGTAATGAATATTGGCTGGATCAGTAATATACAATCAGTTAATATTCAAAAATCAAATCCCTCTGAATAAAATACTACATCTAGCTCACTGTAGGACTTCTGTTACCCCGTCGTGTAATCGATTAAGATGCCAGAGCATGTCCGACATCATTCCAATGATCGGCCAGTTCTTCGGCCATCCATCATTTCTCCCTAAGAAGTGAAAAAGATAAAAACCAAGAACAACTAGAAGTATTTCAAAAGCTTCTAGGATTGCCATTATCGATGCTTGTCTGAGCTTTCTCTTCCAGTCTCTTCAAATCTGGTTCACACCCTGCACCCTAAATTTATTTGAATAAATGTTTGGTGGGTGAAACATAACAAGAATTGCAATCCAACAAACAATATTACAATATCAATTCTTAACTAATTACAATATGTTGTATTTTGATTATGATTCCTTGTTACAACAAGAATTACATAATACCGAAGAAGCAGAAATCATGAGAAGAAGAAGAAATTGATAAGTATAAGAGAATCGGCATGATAAATTTCAATATCATAAAAATGAAAATTAATTAAAAATTAGAAAAGAAAACAAAGTTTATATATCACATATCAATTTTTGGTAATAGTCAAAAGTAGCTTTAATAAATACAATGCAGCAGACACACTCATTTAATGATAAATTAGAAGGGTAAGCTTGAGATTCTATCAAGCATTGTGAGCCCAAGTACATCAAATACAAGCCCATTACCAATAATCTTCTCCATTTGATGTAATTGGCACAAGTCCGAGATTTTCTCTTAGGAGTATCAATTTTTCTATGATAGTAGTTTGGTGAATATATCAGCTAATTATTCCTCAGATCTACAAAAGAACAGTTTATTTTTATTAGTTTCAATTGCATATTCAATAAAATGATACTTAAGCCTTATTTGTTTTGCTCTACTATGCATCACAGCATCACTGGCTATGAATATGGTGGATTGATTGTCACACAATATAGTAGTTGGTTCTTTTTGCAAGTTTATTCAAATCAGTCAGTAACTTTCTCATCAATAATGCATGTGAGGTTGCTACTAAAGTAAAAATAAATTCAGCTTCGATAGTGGAAAGTAAAACTATAGATTGCTTCTTGGATGACCAAGATACATCTGCAGTTCCTAGTATAAAGATGTATCCATAAGTATTTCAATAGTCTTCTAGACATCCACTCCAATCACTATCACATTAATCAATTATCTTAGTGTGATTGAGTTTAGAGTATTTTAATCAAAAGTCTAAGGTCCCTTTAAGATTCCTTAAGATTCACTTTACAGCACTAATATGAATATGATTAGGTGCATACATATATCTGAATAGAAGGTGTACTAGATATACTATCTTGAGTCATGTGGCAGATGCATACAACAGACTACTGATTAAACTTATATATACTTTTCCATTAATTTATTCTACCTTGGATAGAAATCAATTTTTGATTTACATTAAATGTGTGGAAACTAGGTTACATTCCTTTATGCCATAATTTTTTAGTAATAATTGAATGTATTTGGTTTGGGACACTGCTACACTATTTGAATCTTGTATAATTTCAATACCTAAGAAGTGACTAAGTGAACCTAAATCTGAGAATTCATACTTATCTAACATGTCATGTTTGAAGGCTTCAACCAATTCTAGTTTATTACTTGTAAAAATTATATCATCTACGTAGATGGACACAATCAATATATCAAAATGTATATTTCTCTTAATGTACAGTGTTGGCTCACCCATGCTTCGTTTGAATCCTTGATTCAACAAGTATGAGTTTATTTGTTGATACCAAGAATGAGGAGCTTGTTTCAACCCATAGAGAGCCTTGTTTAATTTATATATACAGTACTCAGCCCCTTGTTTTACAAACCCAAAGGGTTGTTCTACATAAATCTCTTCATTTAAGTTACCATTAAAGAAGATAAATTTTATGTCTAGCTAGAACAGAGCTCATCGTTTCTATCCAACTAAGGCTATTAAAAACCTTACTATTTCTAACCTTGCTACTGGAGTAAATATTTTGAAATAATCTAAGGCAGCCCTTTGTGAATAGCTCTTGGCCACCATTCTAGCCTTATATATGAGTTGATTACTGTTTGGTTGACTCTTAACTTTAAATAGCCACTTAACCCCAATTGTGTTTATTTTGATGTAGGTCTACTACTAATGTCCAAGTGTGATTTTTCTCAATGACAGACATATCTATCTTCATAGTATCAACCCATACTTGAACCTTACATTTCAAGATGTAAACCCACATCATCCGAGTGCAATCATCAACAAACAACAAGAAATATTTGTTGTTTGTTAGGGATTGAATTGACATAGGCCTGCATATATCAGCATGAACTAGTTCAAGAAGTTGGGATGCTCTCCAGGCAATGCATTTGGGAAAGCTTTGTCTGGATTGCATACCCATGGCACATTCCTTATATATTGAATAGGGAATGCTTAGATTAGATGGTAGGCCACTCACAAGTTGGTTTTGAAAAAGTAATTTTAAACTTGTGTAATTTAGGTGGCCTAACCTTCTCTGCTACAAAATTGCCTCTTGTTCAATATTTAACCTTAGAGCTATATTTAGTTTTTGATCAAGGGTTAGAGAAAAACTCCTTCCACAACACAATTTTACTGTCCATAGAAAGTTTTATGACTCTTGATTGAATATGCTACATGAATTATCTTTGAATACCAAATTATATCAACTCTGCATTAAGTGTCCTACACTATATCATGATTTTTAGACATGTGATTTGAGCACCCATTGTCTAGAAATCATATATCCGGAGAAGGATTATTTTTAGTTTTTATCACATAGAATATGTGCTCTACAGAAGGTGTTTCATCTTCACAACTAGCATATTGAATGTTTTTTGCCTTAGAGTTTTTAAATAGATGCCTAAACTTGTTATAGTTTATACATTAGTTTTTTATTCTGAACCAACATTCTTTCTCAGTGTAGTTAGTCTTCATGCATATGTTGCAAGGGATATGTGAATCCCTCGGGTGAGGTGTATTCAAATATATAGAAAATGATTTATTAATGCTTTTAACTCTAGACTTATTTTTATTGACATACCTAAACATCTTTTTTCTTTGAATTTTTGTTACTTGATTTTTTGCTTTTGCACTTGGTGTCTCCCATCTGAATTGCATGGCTAATTCACAGTAGACTATCCTTTCTTGAGTAATCGGCTTTCAAAGGATTTTAGTGAGTTTAGGACTTGTTGAGTAGTTAATTATGACAAATCCTTTGTTTCCTCAATCACTGCAATAATAGAGTCAAATTTGTCAGGCATGCATATGAGCAATTTTTCAACCTTTTGAGTTTCTGTAATAGCTTCACCATAGATTTTAAACTAGTTAACCACATCCAGAAAGTGAGTGGGAGAACTCAGTGTGATAAATCTCTTCTTAATGAATAAAGAAGAGCACCTCGAGATTTTTTTATCTCCTTGGAATTCTTTTTTAAGAATGTCCCAAGCCTGTTTAACTTTAGTACAGCCTAACAGCCCGGGAAAGATGACATTACAAACATCCTGTTGGATGAATACTTGTGTAACCAGTATCCACAAGTTCTCATATATCTTGATATATAAATAGTGTTTTAATTTTAAAAAATCAGTAATTGAAGTTTTATCCATCAAACAAAGGATAGGGATAGACCACAAGCTTGAGGACCTTAGATGCGTGGTTGTAATAATGATTATATTCAAAAATCTTTAAGAAAT
This sequence comes from Sapria himalayana, assembly GCA_029783825.1. Classification (NCBI taxonomy): domain Eukaryota; kingdom Viridiplantae; phylum Streptophyta; class Magnoliopsida; order Malpighiales; family Rafflesiaceae; genus Sapria; species Sapria himalayana. Next base: position 10,927,691 of record JAREIK010000088.1, read on the forward strand.
TTGAGCAGAAAATTAGGAAATTTGTAAGATTGGTGTTTATTTAACACAAAATTTCTAGATATAAATAGATCTGCTCTAGATCTAACATATCTGTGAATTTTTTTTAGGGCAGAATAAGGAACTCAAAAAAAATTAATCTGGAGAAGTTATTTTGGCTAGTCATTTCAAAATAATTATCAACCTTAGAGATCAAAACTATGCTATGATACTAGATGTTGTATTTTGATTATGATTCTTTGTTACAACAATGATTACACAACATCGGAGAAGAAGATGAAGAAATCACTAGAAGAAGAAATTGCCAAGGATGAGATAACCAATCACAGTAAATTCCAATATTATAAAAATGACATTCAATTTGAAAATGAAAAATAAAACAAAGTCTATATATCACATATCAAAAAAATGTAATAGTCAAAAGTATCTTTAATAAATATAATGCTGCAGATGCGCTTATTTAAAGATAAATCAAAAAGGTAAGCTTGTAATTCTACCAAGCAAATGAGCCCAAGTGCATCAAATACAAGCCCATTACAAACACAATACTTGCCAAAACATGGAAACTATTAGATGTGCACACACACACACACACACAAATACACACACACACACACATAGTTGCATAAACTATATGAGAGATTTACATAATTGAAATAACAATTCGTATGTTGTGTGGTTATGACTCATGGAATTGTTCAACTTGAAGTTGCACGGAATTGTGGCCGCCACAAACACCAATCTTATATCGAAGTATATGAAATTTTTGGCAAGGCAAAGATTTGGTCAATGAATTAGCACATTGATCTGCCGTGCGAATATGTAGAACACAAAGTTACTTCTTGCAATTTTCTCACATACCAAGTAAAAATCAATTGTAATATGTTTCATTTGGGACTCAAAAAATTGGATTGGCACACACATATGTTGCTCCCATGTTGTCACGATAAATGGTGAGAGTAGAAGCAAGTGAAACATTGAGGTGAGATAATAGAATTTTTATCTAGTTAATTTTTACAGCAAAGAAAGTGGCTAATCGATCCTCAACTTTGGTGGACAAGCTAACCATGGTCCTTTGTTTCTTATAGTTCAACTGATTGATGTAGCACATAGGCATACAAGATAAGATGTGTGGTCGTTGACATCACAAACTCAATCAACATATGCAAAAAATGCATGTAAATTGAAAGAAACAAATTTATTGATTAGGAAACCATGAGTATATGTTCCTTTGAGATTGAAAAGGTATGTACATATTTTGTGTCCAATTAATTACTATTGTGAATAATCATATAGTTATATACACTACAACAAAATTAAATAGACTACTATCAATTTTCAGAAAAGTTTACATTTTTAATAATATATATAGACTAATATTTTAGACTACGATTCACAATTTTTCATAAATTAAATGACTACATCTATAATTGAAAATGTAGTCTTTTATTATCCTTACAATATTATCATAATTATTTTTATAATATAAATAGACTATGTTGTTAATTAAACTATATTCTTATATTATCCTTTAATATAAATAGACTAATTTCTTTATTAAGTCATATAACTTATATTATTTTATGATATAAAAGAATACGTTGCTAATTAAACCATAGTATTATATTATCTTTTATTATAAAAAGTCTGTGTTGTTAATGAACTCGTAGTCTTATATCATCTTATGATATAAGAAGACTACATTTTTAATGAACTCGTAGTCTTATATCATCTTATGATATAAGAAGACTACATTTTTATTGAATTCATAGTCTTATATCATCTTATGATATAAGAAGACTACATTTAAATGAAGTTGTAGTCTTACATTATCTTATTATATAAAAGACTACAGTCTTATTTAAGATGTAGTCTAATATAAAACTAATTTTTTTTTCTTCTCCTAATTAAGAATGTATTCTTATGTTATCTTATAGTATTAAAAGATAATATTCTTTATTAAGTCGTAGTCATATATCATCTTTTAATATAAAAAGACTTGTTAATTAAACCGTAGTCTTATATCATCTTATGATATAAGAAAGCTATGTTTTTAATGAAGCCATAATCTTACATTATCTTATAATATAAATTATTACAATCTTATTTAAGACATAATCTAATATAAAACAAAAAATTAATTTTTTTCCTCTCTTAATTAAGATTGTATTCTTACATTTTCTAATAATACCAAAGGACTACATTGTTAATCAAAGCATAATTTGATATCATCTTATGATATAAGAAGATTATGTTTTTAATAAAAGATGTTGTCTTACATTATTTTATAATATAAAAGAATATAGTCTTATTTAAGATGTTGTTTAATTTGAAACTAAAAATTAATCTTGTTTCCTCTCATTAATTAAGAATGTAATCATTCATACTTTTCCTATCATATCAAAAGACTATATTGTTACTTAAATAGTAGTCTTATATTATCTTTTAATATAAAAATACTATGTTATTAATTAAGTCGTAATCTTATATCATTTTATGATATATGAAGACTGTGATTTTAATGAATGAAGATGTAGTCTTACATTGTCTTATAATATAAGAAACTACAATCTTATTTAAGATGAAATCTAATATAAAACAAAAAATTTCTTTTTTTCCTCTTCTAATTAAGAATGTAGCCTTACATTTTCTTATAATATCAAAAGACTATGTTGTTACTTAAATTGTAGTCTTATATTATCTTTAAATATTAAAATACTACGTTGTTAATTAAGTCATAGTCTTATATCATCTTATGATATACGAAGACTTTGTTTGTAATGAAGCCACTGTTTTTTATTCTCTTATAAAATAAAAGACTACGTGTATTAATTTAGATGTCGTCTAATATAAAACTAGAAATTTATTTTTTTCTATTCTAATTAAAAATGTAGTCCTTTATACTTTTCCTAAAAAAGATTTTAAAAGATCCGTATACTTATTTTGTTTTTTTTTTGTTTTTTTGTTACATTTTTTTATTTTTTTTTTGTATTTATGTTTTTTTTTTTCATTTTCTTTCATTTGTTTTTTTTTTGTTAATTTTTTTATTTTCAATTTATTTTGTTAAATGTTTTTTTGTATTTTATCTTTTTAAAATTTTTTAATTTTATAATTTTTTTTTATGTATTTTTTATTGTTTTCCTTTTTGGTTCTTGTTTTTTTATTATTTATTTGTTTTATATTTTTGTTTGTTTTTTGTTTGTTTTTTGTTTTTTGGTTTTTTTTATCTCTTTTTTTTTATTTGTAATTTTTTTTTGGTTTTTTTAGTTTTTTGTTTTTTTATGGTTTTTAGCTTTTTTATTCTTTTTTATTCTTTTTTTTTTATTTTTGTTTTTTTTCTTACTTTTATATTTGTTTTTTTTTTGTTTTATTGTTGTTTTTTATTTATTTTTTTTTGTTTTCTATTTTTTTTTGTTTTCTATTTTAATTTGTTTTCCATTTTTTTTATTTTTGTTTTTTTTTATTTTTTTTTATTTTTTTTTTATTTTTTTATTTTTTTTATTTTTTTAAATTTTTTTTTTGTTTTTTTGGTCTTTTTTTTTTGTTTTCTTTTTATTTTTTTTGCTTTATATTTTTTTGTTAGTTTGTTTTTTCATTTTATGTTGTTTTTATTTCTTTTTTTATTGTTTTTTAAAGTTATTTTGTTTTATTTTTATTTTTTTGTTGTTTTTTTTAATTATTTTTTGTTTTCTTTTTTTTTTGTTATTTTTTTGTTTTGTTTTTGTTTTGTTTTTTTTTTATTTTTGATTTGTTTTGTTTTTGTTTTGTTTTTGTTTTGTTTTGTTTTTGTTTTGTTTTTATTTTGTTTTTATTTTGTTTTTATTTTGTTTTTATTTTGTTTTTATTTTGTTTTTTTGTTTATTTTTTTGTATTTGTTTATTTTTTATTTATTTGTTGCTTTTTTAAAAGTTTATTTTTCTTTTGTTGTTGTTGTTGTTGTTTTGTATTTTTTTTTGTATTTTTTTTGTATTTTTTTTGTATTTTTTTTGTATTTTTTTTAATTTTTTTTGTTATTATTTTGTTATTTTTTTGTTATATTTTTGTTTTAAATTTTAATGTTTTTTTTATTTTTTATTTTGTTTTTTTAAGTTTTGTTTTGTTTTTGTTTTGTTTTTGTTGTTTTTTATTAATTTATTTATTTTTTTGTTTTCTACTTTTTTTGTTTTATATTTTATTGTTTATTTAAATTTTTTTGTTTTTCATTTTTTTTGTTTATTTTTTGTTTATTTTTTTGTTTTTTTTTTGTTTTTTTTTTGTTTTTTTTTTGTTTTTTTTTTGTTTTTTTTTGTTTTTTATTTTTTGTTTATTTTTTGTTTATTTTTTGTTTATTTTTTGTTTATTTTTTGTTTATTTTTTGTTTATTTTTTGTTCATTTTTTGTTCATTTTTTGTTTATTTTTTGTTTATTTTTTGTTTATTTTTTGTTTATTTTTTGTTTATTTTTTGTTTATTTTTTGTTTATTTTTTGTTTATTTTTTGTTTATTTTTTGTTTATTTTTTGTTTATTTTTTGTTTATTTTTTGTTTATTTTTTGTTTATTTTTTGTTTATTTTTTGTTTATTTTTTGTTTATTTTTTGTTTATTTTTTGTTTATTTTTTGTTTATTTTTTGTTTTTATTTATTTATTTGAGAATAATTTTCCAGGCGATTTCCGTTGATCCTCCGTCGATCCTCGGTTTAGCCTCTGTCGAGCTTCCGGCAAGGCGTTTCCTAAAGCGTTGTAGGAGATAATCTCCATGATTTGAACAACACTAAGATGTTTTTATAGGCTTTAATTTTCTACCTTTCGTGATTCAAAAATCCAAGGTCAGTGGGGTCAACGGCGGCAGTAAAGGTGTCGGATCGGGTGTCGCAGGAACCGCTGGCTGTTCAGGCGGTATCGACGGGCATGCCTGCTGCGCTCGTCCATCTCCCAGGATCATGTTGACAGCGATCGGCATGACGGTGGTGGTTTTTCAGATGGAATGCATGCCACCTGCACCGAAGACGCGCCTACCGACTTTAGGTGGAGGATTCCATGGCTGAGTTACTCCTTTTTCCGATTCTGGGCTTCCTGTTCGGGTCAAGCAAGGCTTGTTTAGGCTTCCATCATTTTGGACTTGGACTATGCCGGTTCCAAGCTCTCATATTTAAAATGCTAAAGTTAAAACTGATTAGAAATTGAATTAACAAATATTTATGTTGAATTCATATGAGTCTGCATTAATGTCATATGTAGTTTAGATTTTGAATGTATATGTATTTCATTCTCACTTATCTCTATGTCTTACAATTTATTCTCTATTATAGCAGCATGTAGTAGCCAGTAAAATTATCAATATGGTTTCATAGTATAATAACAACAAATATTTTAATTGTGTATTTAACTTTGTGATACAAATTATAGAACTATATTATATTTCTAATTTCTTTTTCTATATTATTTTAATTTGAATACTATAGAACATTTTGAAAAGTAATATAAATACCTAGAAATATAATGTTTAAATGCTAGATTATTGAAGTTGAAGATAAATTTAAATTTCTACCGAAGATTTATACAAGAATTTCAATAAAATAAGAATTATTTGCATATTATACAAAATTTATATTTCTCTTGTTAAATAACAATCAAAGTTGCAAGTAAATAAATATTTGGGAGAATTATATTTTGGTACTTTCTCTATAAAATAATTGAAAAAACAAACTCAATTTTTAATATTAAAAAAAATATATATCAAATTCTTAACTAATTGATTTTTGGCGTACTCAAATATCCCAAAATACCCTTAACTTAATCACTAAATACTTAATTAATTATTAATGAATTATCAGTCTCCCCTTTCTCACTAATAAAACTTGAGGAAAACATATATTAAATAGTGAGTATGATACTTATAAAGTTGAATGTGCAAATACTTTCAAATTATATTAGTTCTAAATCTTTATGTTACCAAAGGATAGATGATAAGAATATACATATAATGTAATCATCAAAGATTGTTAATGAATTGCCTAAAAGATATAAGTTTGTGAATGACTCTCTAGTACAAATGATGTATTGTCTCGATGTTAAAAGTATCAAAAGGGACAACTATAATGAGACTATCATTGAGATAAACTCAATGATAATAACTATCTTGCATGCTATGATGGCAAAAAGGTATTACATAATAATTCAACATTCATTCTATATCCAAATTCAATATAATTCAAAATATTTGAACATACATAATATAAAATAATGGATAAATCCTTAGATTTAAAATTATTCCAAATTTTGAAATATTTTTTTTATTAGAATTGAGTTGTCTCATTGTTGATCGATCAAACTACTGATACAATTTCTTTGAATTTATATCTGGATGAAATTATAATTTACTATTTATATGACTCATATACTTGCTGATCTTTGTTGATGAGATACTCTTGCCAACAAACTTTTTGGATACTATTAACCAACAAAATTAGATAGCATAATAAAATCATAATAAACATCATTAGAAAGTGATAGCCCTCCAACTCTCATCCTCTTATGATAAGGTCAAGTGTGGGGGGTCATAGATCGATGTAAGTTTAATTTCTATAAATATTATGCCAATGAAGCTAAAAGTATAAATATACTAATAATCATATCATTGTATATCTTCTAGAAGAACTAGCCCATATTATTGGGGTTTCTTAGAATGTCTAGACTAGGATTTGAACAATCCTCGTGAGTCATGCATTTGTTATGATATATGCTAATAGGTAAGTTACTATAATCATATAAGGAGACATGTATCATCAAGAAATGATAATCTTATTATTATTTTTTTATTGTATAACTTTTATGAGTAGAATCCCTAGGGTGATATATATTTAATTGCTAAGAGTATCACCCTCATTAAACTAAAAGGAAAAATACTATTATGACCACATCATTGTATGTCAAATTGGATAATTGAGGTAAGAGAATAGAGATGCATTGTCAGAGATATCATCAAGGGCATTTGGTATATTGCCTAAAAGGCATTGGATTATGGTGTAGCAGATGGAAAGGTAGATGTTAAGCTTTGAGATACATGATAGGTTTATTGAATGCACAACCATAATAGGCTCAACCATTTTGATGATAGCCTATGATTGATCACCTCTTAAAGGATAACAAGGCATTAGAGATCTCATATTTTTCTACCATTTGTCTAACAAATAGGTATGATATTTTCATAATATGAGAGATAATATCATTATACACAAGTAAGTAAATCAACTCTAAAAATCACTCAATGATTGATATTTAGACTTATATTTGTTTTATTATTTGTATAACACATATACTTGTAGAATTCTATTGGGTTCTCACACATGCCCAATGTACTTGTAATCACTCAAGGATCAATATGGTAACTTTGAATTGACCCAACTACTTTAAAAAGTAGTTATATTGTTTGTTATTTAGGCATCTATTCTTATGATGCTCATTTTTATTTGTTTTTTTTTTGTAGTAACTATTTTATGCACCAATGACATGAGTCTTTGTCAATATAATTGGAGCCAAAAATATAAAGAACATGAAGCTATTTATTGAGATAAAAAGTTGAGAGAGAAATTACAAAAGATTTTGGTAGAAATGAGAATAACCAAGGGGGTACAGAACAAGAAACTTATTCCCCATTAAACTCTTGGGAATTTTGGAGGCCAACATTAATGTAAAGCTATTCTAGGATCCAGATGAAACCTATATAAGTAAATAAATTTGAGCTGAAGCTCACTCTTATATTCATGGTGCAATAATAACAGTTTGGAAAATATTTTTTAGAGACCCAAACAGTCATGTCATGATATTTTTAGAGTTGTGCAATACTATTAAGATGAATGGAGTCCTAGATATAATCAAACCATTTTCTTTGAGAAACAAGGTTAAGAGTTAGTTTCAATGTCTAATTAGAGGACCAATCAAAATTTGGGATGAGCTAGTGCATGTATTTATAACCAAGTTCTTCTCACCTCAAATTATTTCACAATTGAGGGTAAATATCATTCAATTTAGATGAGAAGAGTAAAAAATTGTATATGATGCAAGGGACTAATTTAAAAATTTTTTAAGAAGATGCCCTTAATATAGATTTAAGCTATGGTTTCAAGCATAGAAATTATATAATTGTTTGAATTATATGACAAGATACATGATTGATGCAGCCTTGAGAAGTGGTGTTCATGGGTCAGTTTAGATTGTGATTTGGTTTGGTTTGTATTTTGAACCATTCATTTAACTTAATTTTTGAATATAAAGGAAATAATCATGAATAAAATAGTCTAGATTTTTTTCATAAACTTAAAATGAAAATTTTATAATAAAATATTCAACAAATATGGTTTATCACAAAAAAAAAATACCTAATAAAATTAAGTACTACAAATTCTCTTAAGCATCGATATAAATTATCTAATAAAATCTAAATTTTACAAAATCCAACAAACATAAAAAAAAGCTTCACATATCCTTTTTTATCAGATATTCCTACATAATTTTACTTGATTCTCTAATTTCTAGCAAAACATAGAAAAAAATGAAAATTTTTCATTTTATATATCACAAAAAATATAAATGACCAAACCAAAAAATTTATGTATAATACCTTATGTAATTTCTTTATACTTTTAAACCTCCTCTAAATTTTCTTGCAAATTGATTAAGTGATCTTTCTTCGACTAATTTTGTGAACAAACAAGTGCTTCTTTTATTTTAAGAGATAATAAACTCCTAAATGCATCAAGTATTTACCCATTTATACTAAAAGTTAATTCAAAAGCAATGGTTGGAATGAGAATTGCCAATATATAACTTGCCATCTTGGAGAGAAGTTTGAAGTCGTAGTATTGCAAAGTATCCGCTACTTATGCCTTTTGTTTTTGTAACAAAGTCATAGTATTAATAATGATCGTGGCTTTAGAAATGACCTCTTTTATTCATCATATAGTTATGGTGCTAAACATATTCATGGCTATGAGAATCACCTCTCTTGTGCATAATATAATCATGGTGATAGGAATGGACATGACATTGGGAATAGCCTCTCATGTGCATAATATGGTCATGGTACTATGAATAACTAGGGTGCTAGTAGTGATCTCTATTATGCATAATATAGTTGTGGAGCTAAGAATATTTATGGCTTTGATTTTGACTTTTTTTGTATATCACATGCTTGTGACGTTAGCAATTAGCCCATACCTTAATGTTATAACATTTGATTTTTTCTTGAGAGCAACAATCATAGCCTTGGGAAGTGGGCATGCTCAATTAAACATCCTTAGTAAAAATCTATATCCAAAAGTAATGGTATTGATTGTCGCTAGAGTTTTTGCTCGGGTAGTCTTAGCTTTGTAACTTAGCTCATAAAATGTTATATCTTAACATTTTGCATATCACATACTTAACTAGAAATTTGAGGAGAGTAGTTTTAAATTTGTTAATATTTTTTAAAATTTATTTATTAATATAATAATTACTAAATAAAAAATAATTCTAATACAAATACAATGTATATCTTAACATTTTGCATATAACATACTTTGGATTCCACTTTATTTTTTTATGACCGGCAATCACTACTAATCACCAAACTAACTTTGGTGCTCTATGATATTAAAATTACATATTATTAAAAAATGGGCTTAAAATAGCATAGTAAGTTCTAGACTAAAGAGAGTAAAGAAGATAAGCATAATTTATAGATTAAACAATGAAAAATAAGATATATTAATATCCTATGTATAGAAAAAAATTGTATTAATTTTTTTTTATTTTTTAAATATTATTGAGGATAGAAATATGATTGACATTGGATTTTTGAAAAATGAGACATCGCATATAATCCGACGCCTCAAATAAATTATATAAATATTTTTCATTAGACCTGATAGAACAATAATAGTCAATGTCTTGTTTCTGTCATGTCAGAGTATCTAAATAAACAAAATAAAATGCAAGCATTTAGAAAAATGGCTACTTTTTAAAAAAATTCAACAATGGCATGTGTGTCATGTCAGTCTGCCAATCATGTGGGAAATTGTTGGTATGGCATGAGGCCCTTGCAATTCTATCCAATCACAACTAAGGTGTGCCACTATTTGGCATGACTATGGTCCAAGAGACCTAAACCAAGCATAGTTATGGTACGTGATTTGTCGGGCCAAGCATAGATGAATGAATTGTATTATTCCAGGGCCACTCTGCCCACTTGACACCTCTTTTTTTATGCCTGTGGACTCTCATTAACATGATTATGATTATAAAATTTTAACTCTTCTCTAAACCTCAATTCATAGAGCCTCTCTTAGATTTTGGGTCATTCAAATCCATGTTTTTTTTATGTGGTGAGTCCATTTGCATATTTTGATTTGGTCTACTTTATATTTTATTTTCACCAAAAAAGTACTTCATTACTTTTATTTTTTGAAAATAAAATATAAATGAAAATTTATGTTTTAGGATCCCAAAACTAAAATATTTTAAAAAAATCCAAGTTTTCAAAAATTTTAAGAAAAGTGGTTCAAAGACAAAATATTGAAGTTCTTGCCATCTTTTATGTATAAATCCGAAAATACCCTTAATTATATTAACAAAGAATAATTTTTTTAAAAAAAGTTCACTCACATGAATACAGTTTACAAAAAATATATAACATATATGTATATATAACAATATATATAACATTTTTTAATATGTTAAAAACTATATTTAAAAAAGTATTTTGAACATTTTTATAGTTAAAATCTATATACATACATACATATATATATATATATATATATATATATATATATATATATATATATATATATAGTTTAAAACTATGTGTGTGTGTGTGTGTGTTTGTTTTTTTTAACTATATATATTATTGTGTCTTTCTTATGGTATCAAAACTTATAATTTGTGATAATTGACATTATCCCAAATTTTTATTGAATGCTTTTTTTGTCCAATAGTGTAACTTAAGTAAAAGGCCGATACAAGTAGTAAAGTTAAAAGTAAGTCCAGATATTAATCCTAAAGGGATTTTGTAGGTAGTTTGTCTAACTAATAATGAACTAACTACTACCTAAGTTGAGTAAATAAACTTGAGTTTTCAAAAAACTACATAGACTCTACCGTTAGCTCACTTCCTTATGTTTATGTATGATAATATTTATTTAGTATTTGAATAATATTATATTTGATTGTCAAATGAATGATAGATAAATATGATAATTCATAGTGCTCTCATATTATATAAGGTGGTTTTAATCCTCAGATTATCATTGTCAAGGATGATCCTCTCATAGTTGTGCCCTTGGAATTTTATCACTAAAACCACACATCATTTAATTCATTGGTCATATACACATCTACTATTTTTAGACAACATGTCTACTATCTTTGTTGATTACTTCTTATATGCATTTTTATTGTCTAAATCTTTAATATCTAAATGATGCAAAAAGATATAGTAACAAATGTGAATGTGCTTTCGATTTCATAAGTATCATACTTGCATCAATTAATTTAAGCCTTCTAATGAATCCCACCTATAAAAATCATACAAGAGTAAATGGCTTGTAGAGCTATCACTACTATAAAAGACTCCACTTATTTGTGTTATGTGACAGATTACTTACCATCTGTCATTCTATTTAACCCACATATTATTTGAAGGTTAATTCTTATAGAATAACCACAATGGATTGATCATAAATATTGTTGTTCTATCATCTTTGTAAGTTTCATGCTCACAATAATTAAACTTATCTCAATCTAGAGTTTTCACACATAGGTTTATCTCATGCATTAAGATTAGAAGAGTTATCACTTTCTTTTTAACATTCCTCATAAGTATGTTTCGTGACATAATTATCACTCTTTGTCATAGTCAACATACATAAACCTACAATATCATAAAATTTTTAAATTTTAGTTCTAATTAACATTCATATCCATCAACAATTCAAACCACAATATTACTACAAATATACATATTATACATTTACATCGTCATACTTTAAACTAACCATAGATCTTAATTTAGCTTGATATTGAGAAAGAACTCGTGTGAGATATTTGAAGTGGCATCTTATAAAATCTAGGGTTCTCAATAATAACCCTAGTGAGGATCTAATTCTCAAAACCTAATCCCAAACAAATCTTGTTTGCATTCACCTTGGATTTGCTACTGATTGGGGATCGAAAGTCTTGTTAACTAAAATTTTTCATGCTCTTGGCTCGAAATATAATTCTCCTTCATTTTTGTTTTATGAAAAACTTAGTATTTCTTTTATACTTCAAGGTTCTGTGTCATTCTATAAGAGGGAAGTCACAATGTTGGCTTATGGTCATAACTTTCTTGTCTCGTTAAATTTTCTTTAGAGTACAAACTTCATGGTGAAAAAAATTCTGACACAACTACTCTATAGAGAAAAATCATAGTGGTAGGAATGTCGAGACTAAGGCAATTTCTCTCGGGAATGCAAGTTCATAGTGCTAGGAATAGTAATAACTAATATAAATATTCTTTGTAATACAAAGTCATGTTAGCAAGTATGGATGTGATTGAAGCATTTACTCATTGTAATTCAAAGTCATGGCAGAAAGAATGTCATACCTTATACATTTACTATTTGGATCATAAAGTCATGGTGAAAATATTGAAATGACTAAAAACCATTGTGTGTTATGTAATATTTGGTACTACATTGATTAAGTTGGACCGCTAAAAAATATCATGACTTCTTGTACTAGTGAGGTACTTAACTATTATGACATGAAAATAATGTCATGGCCATTATTGTGTGTTAATGATTGTGCAGCCATAACTCTAAGAAAATATCATGGTCATGAAAATAATATTACATAGTTAAAAGATTATGATAACTTAGTGGTAGAGTCTTGATGAACAAAGATTATCATGACTAGTTTTCAAAGTCATAGCCAATAAATGATGCTGAAATAACTCAATAGGCTTGTGGAATGTGTAACCAAGTCGTGACATAGGAAATAACATAGCTTTCCTTTGCTTTTTTCCCTCCAAGTCATTACTCCACCAAGTTAACAATTTCATCCAAACTAATGTTAGCTTTTATTAACATTCATTAAATTCCATAAAAACATCCATTTAGTGAGATCTAACAATTTAAAGCTCAAATAAGAGAAATCACTTCAAGAATTGCATGTAAAACCAAAAAAATCAATATGTAGAGTGTGGAACAAACTTACACTAAAAGTATTTCTCATTCTCGAGCAATGAATCTCCATCTCTAAAAATTTTCAGGGACATCACTCCATATGGAAGAAGTACAATACAACAAAATACAAAAGGATAAGAATTTCCATGAATGTGTTTGAGTATCGTGGTGGTTTGTCATGTGAGAAAGTCGTGGTTGGGTTTGAGTGATGTGAATTATGTTTAGGTATATATAATGTACAATGTTTCATTGTGTATAAGAGAGAGAAAAATTTACATTGCTATTTGGTCCCAAATATCCAATTAAACCGGTTACTTTGGTAATTATTTATGATGTGTTTGTATAAAAAAAAGCATTAAATAGAATAATTTCACTAAAATATAGTTTTTGATGGAATATGATAAATAATTGAAAAAATGAAAAATGTTTGTAAAAAATGGAGGTTTGGTTGATTGTTAAGGAGGGGAGCAAAAAATCATGCAAAATCATATCATTCTTTATATTATAACTTTGTTGTACCTCATTGAGCTATAAAATAGCTTTAGTATTTATTCTTGGTCAAAGGTTTACTCAAATACTTATGCTAATCTTCGTGCATCACAACTCTACTACCTTATAGATATAATTGTTTCACTATACAATATATTTTTGTTTGCATATGAAACTTTCTTGAAGTCACAAACTATATTAGCTCATAATAATTTTTATGACTATTATATTTATTTCTCATCATAGCAACCAAATGTTTCATTGGTTCTCAAAGCCATGACAAGTCTCCAAATGGGTGAATTTTGGTAATAGAGCCAATAAGTCTAAGGCAAGAACCACAAAATTATTTCCAATGTCATGACTTTTAACCATTAAATATTCTAGAAAGAAATACTCAAATTATGGTTATTTATAAGGTCACTACTTTTGCTCTAGAGAAATTAACAAAGTCATGGTCTATTTTCATTACCATGATTTTTGGTTACACGGGCAAAATGCACAAGGAACAATCATTCAAAGTGCCACAACAAAGTGTTATTGATGCATAATGTGTAGCCATTGTCAATTTCTAACACCATGACTTTGTATTCAAGAGATGAAATGTGTAAACATGGTCATTCCATTGTCAAGGTATTTAAAAACTTGAAAGCAACCAAACTTGTGGCTCATTTTTAGTGAGATGACTTTGTGTTCCAAATACAAAAATGCAAAGTCATGGCATTCTAAAAAGTCACAAATTTTGACTTAAATTTCACAACCATCCATGTGAGTATAAAAGGGAAAATAAGAAATTTCAAACAAATGAATTCTAGGGCACAAAAAAAGAGATGAAAGATAGGGTTTTTGGAGCAAAAATTTGCCAAACCCTAGGTGAGATCCACAAGCAAATGGATGACCCAAGACACAAGCATAAATCCTAAGGGGTAGGGCATGAATTTTGACCAAGGAGAAAATTTGAGTTGCATGATAGAGCATTATAGATTGATGCTTTGATTTCAATATATATTCTTTAGGGCTATTTTTGGGTACCCAAAATTCTATAATTATCTCTAATTATCTCATGTAAATTCTTCTCTAATGTTTGGCTAAATTAACATTTAGGGTTATTATATAAGATTATGTATGATAGATTTTTTATGAATGAATTTTATATTTTGATGTTTTGTGGTTTGGATATTGATGGATGTGATATTTATGTAAAACTAAAATTAAAGTTTTATTATTGGTTGATTTGTGTGAGCTATCATGGTGGATAATGAAAGGTAAATCATGAAACATACTAATCTATAATAGTAGCAATAAGTTATAGCCTTTGTAATTGAAACAGATGAAATAAACTTATACATCAAATCCCAATATTGAGGTATATTTATTATGCGAATATAGTGCTTACAAAGCAAAAAATATGAATTCTTTTATAAGTCAATACATTATGAATATCTTAGAAGAACTGATCCTCAATTGATGTGGGTATTTATATAATATCTTTCTAAGAGTTTCACCTTTTGTATGGGAGTCATATGTTTTCATGATAGAAAGTGATAGGTAAGCTGACACACAGACAATTAGAGGTGATTCATAAGGTATTGAAAATTTTGTGAGTTACTTTCTAACATATACCTACTATCGATGAGGTATGAAGAAAAGTATATGTTATTTGTGTGAGTATGATGGTCACAAAGCCAAAAATATAAATGCTTTTACTACCATGTCAATTTAATTCTAATTTGAAATGTAAGAGTGGAGAATAAAATATACATATGAAGCAACCATAAAGAGAAAGTGATGAGTTGCCTAAAGGTATGAAGTTATGGATGAATTTAGACCATAGATGCTTTATTATTTCAATGATAAAGTATCAAGGGACAGCTATAAGGGAATCATCATTAGGAAGGACCCAATAGTTGACAACTATATTATATTTTATTAAGACATTAAAAAATATTAATTAGAGTCCAACCTTTGTTATATACCAAAGCACAATAATATTTAAACTATTTAAATAAGTCATTATGCATAATAGAATGCATTAACCCTATAATTTTAGAATCGTAACTAAACTCTAGTCTTATCCTTTTAGCTAGAGTAGTAGTTGACTGACTGATAGTTAGTTGATCAAAATTCCTACATAATTTATATGGGGTTGATATCTAGATGATAAGTTAACTTTACTACTTATATGACACATATACTTATGGGACTAGTTGGATGAAAAATCCTCACCTAGCAAGGTTTTGGGACTTTGCAAAATCCTCAAAATTCGACATTGTAATAAAGTTACAACAAATTTTTAGTACCACTACCAATGATTATTTAGTTTATTTAATCAACTTTCTTGACATAACTATCCTTGAAAAAAATTAGTTTTGTTTTCAGAAGTTTAGATGTCAATATCTAAATTTTTTGTCTCAATTTCTATTACTTAACTTATGCTACCCATATGTATCTTTTTGTTAGTATTTTTTTTCATTTTTTTAGCCAGAATCAATAGAGAGAAACTCATGGACTGAATTGATATCTTAAAAAACAGAAAAGGATAAAATCAAAAATAAAAAAACTTCAAGAGTAGAATATGAATGTGTACATCCCAATTCATCAATATAATGAAGCTAATTATTTGTCACCAAATAATAAGTTTTATCTCATATCAAAGGGTAACTTAAATTAAATCTATTTTTGAAATGTATTTAGCTATGTAGGTCTGGGATATGGGCATCATGAAAAGACTAAAATTGATAGTCCTTATCCAATATTTGAAGATATCATCACTAAGTTGCTAATTGAGATAAAAAGAGTGAATGAAATTCAAGAACACCAATTGAGACAATTGAAAATGAAACTTATAGCCACTAATTTTGGGCAAGCTTAAATAAAGTGTTACATCAGAGAGCCTGGTGATTGAAATTAAGTTGGTTAATGGTGATAAAAAATTTAAAGGAGCCATGACACATCATAATATTGTGGCCTAGATAAAAAAAGGAATTTGGAACACTTAATATCAAAAATCTATATTAAAACAACTATTGAGATGATCTTCCATATAATATTCCTGATCCACATGAAAAATACAAAGAGAAAGGAAGTAAAGGTTTATATGAAAAAGTTAGCATGGACTACAAAAAATATAGATTAACAGAAGATTTTAGCGAATATCTAGTCATGGATGTTAAACATAGCACAGCTTGGGAGGTAAACCAAGATAATTTCTTTTTGTTGCGTTAGAAATTAATTTCTTTTGTTATTTGTTGTATGTGCACCAAAATCATGAAGTTTATCTCCTTTTCTAAAAGATTATAGAAAAGAAATATTGAAGTTATTTTGTGCCCACATAGAATGCTAAAATGTATTAGTTATACAAGAATTCTATGCTAATCTTGAAGATCATAAAGAAAAGAGATGCTACCTCAGAGGAATTTTGGTATGCTTTGATAAAGATATTCTTAATGAATTACTTAAATTGCAAAGGGCGATAAATAGCATAGCCTTAAAATCTCTAAAAATGCAACTCAATTTTAAAACAATTATGAATATGTTAATGGACAAAATGGAAGAATTGAGAGTGACTTCAAAAAGTATTAGTGGATTTTTGATGCATGAAGCACTCATAGAGGTGAGTAAAGTATGATAGCAATGTATTTGCTCATTTTTATTATCAATACTTCATGTCTCAGCCATAAAAAAAGATAGGATGGTTCTTTTTTATGCTCTCTTGACTAGAAGTAGACTTGATATATGAAAAATACTTGAGAAATTTACTCTTAATTATTAAGAGATTGAATTTTCTGATCTAACAATTCACCATCCTCTGATTTCTTTATTATGCCAAGCTGAGGGAGTTCCAATATATGGTAATATCAATGATTTGTTTCTAAGGGTGTATCCTTGTCATTGTCAGACATTAAAAGGGGGCTTGAAGAAGAAATAAAAGAAAAGAAGCTAATTCTCAAATGGAAAGAATTAAAGAATATTGGGCGAGAATGATCATCCTTCGCTGAAGCCGATATAGCAGCTATGGAAAGAAGTGAGGAAATATGAGAAGAAGAGGAAGCTCACATTGAATATTCTCTAGTTTCATAAGGAGGTTTGTTGAGTGATATTTTTTATATTTTGGAAAATATACAGCTGGAAGCCAAAAAGAATGAGAAATGCCTAAAAATGAGATCTAATGCCTTTGTATAGTGATAGCAGAAAAAGTTGAAAAATGAGATTAAATGTAAGAAGTTCAACTCCAAAAGAAAGAGATGATGCGTATGCAGCCCAAGAAACATTTGAAGACAAAATTACAAATATTTGGAAGAATAGATGAAATGAATAGAGACTTTGTCATTAGGGCATGAACAGTGCTGAATTATTTGGAAAACTTTATGAAGTAATTACAATGAATTGGAAGAAAATGATGGTAATGAGGGATAAAAAAATTTTAGGTGACTAGTAATATCGAGAGGCATAGTGGATAGAAGAATTGGGAAAATTCAATATGAACTAAAAAAAGTTGTATTTTGCAATGGAATCTTTTAAATATGTACTGAACTCCATTGAGAGAAAATGAGATGTGTTACATGATATTTTGGTAAAAATATTAGATTGGGTAGCTACTAATAAGAAAGATTCAAAGAAACCATTCATTGCTATGCCACTATATGAGCATTCCAAGGGAATAATAATTATAAGGGGATAAGTAATAGTAGTGGAATTGAGAGATTTTTGTGTGATATATAAACTTGGTTGATTGTTGAGAAGGAAGAGAGTGAAAAGTCATATAAAGTAATAGTATTCTTTGTGTTATAACTTTGTTATACCTCATTAAACCATAGGGTATCTTTTGCATCCATTCTAGGACAAAGCACTACACAAATAATTATGATAATCTTCATATCTCACGACTCTACCACATTGTTAACATTATTATTTCATTATGTAATACATTATTTTTAGCTATGAAAATTTTTTGAAATCATAGTCATACTAGCTCTTATAATTTGTATGGTATACATATAAATTTGTTATCACAACAATCAAGTGTCTTGCTAGTACTCAAAGTTATAGCAAGCTTCTAGCATTGTGAATTTTTGTTACATTGCCATTGAGTTTAATGCAAGAGCCACAATTTGATTACTAGCATTATGGCTTTTAGCTACAGAATATTCTAGAGAGAAATACTTGAGTTATGGTTTATTCCCAATATTATGACTTTGGGTTACAGAGACAAAATGAATAAGTCATTTCCATTTATAGCACCATGACTAAGTATTATAGAGGCAACATATATAGGCATGACCATTCCCAATAATACATCTATCTCATATAAGAGAAAGACCAAAGTCGTGACTCATTTTAAATAGTATAACATTA
Organism: Sapria himalayana; assembly: GCA_029783825.1. Classification (NCBI taxonomy): domain Eukaryota; kingdom Viridiplantae; phylum Streptophyta; class Magnoliopsida; order Malpighiales; family Rafflesiaceae; genus Sapria; species Sapria himalayana. The sequence goes on from JAREIK010000088.1 coordinate 10,946,710, forward strand.
AATTCCAGAGATGAAATATTTAGTCATGGGTATTTTCATTGCCATAGAATTCTAAATCTAGAAAGTCACCAAAGTTGTGGTTCATTCCCAAATCCTAGTACCATAATTTTGTGTTCGGGAGACAAAAAGATAAAGTCGTGACATTCTGAAAAGTCAAAACATTTGACTTAACTTTCACACCCAACCATGAGTATAAAAGAGAAGATTGGTAATTGTGAACAAAAAAAATTCTATAGAACAAGAAAAGACACAAAAACTAGGATTTTGGGAGGAAAATTTTACTCAACCTTAGGTGAGATCCACAAGAAAGGGGGCAACACAAGGCACAAGCATAAATCATAATGAGGAAATATATTTTGACTCACACCCTAGAGGTAAATCCAAGGTGCCTAATAGAGTATTATGAATTTAGTGTGTAATTCCTAGACATTCTTAAGAGCTGTCATTTGAGAATCCACAATTTCACTAGATATATCTTCAATTATCACATGTGAATTCCTCTTCAATGTTAGGATAATTTAGGTCTAAGGCTATTGTATTTGATTATGAATGACATATACTTTATAAATAAATTTTATGTTTGGATATTATTCTGGTTTGAATAATGATGGAGGTGGTATTTATGTAAAACTAAAATTAGGGTTTTTTTATTGGTAGGTTTGTGCATGTTATCATAATAGATGATGACATGTAAGTAATGAAATATACTCACGTGTAATAGAAGAATGGAAGTCATAGTCCTTCCGATCATGGTGCATAAGAAAAATCTATACATTAAAACCCAATATTGAGGTATATTAATCATGCGAGTATGCTACTTATGAAGCTAAAAGTACAAATATTATTATAAGCCAATTCATTGTGCATATCTTAGACTAACTGAATTTCAATTAATGTGGCCATTTTGTAAAATGACTTTCTAAGGGCTTCACCATTGGTGTGTGTCACATGTCATCATGATAGATGGTGATAGATAAGTTATGAGACATGCATAATTGGAGATGATTCATACGGCATTGATAGTTCTATAAGTTACATTATATCATATGACTACTACTAGTGAGATTTGAGTGAAAATGTATGTTAATTATGTGAGTATAGTACTAATGAAGCTAAAAATACAAATAATTTTACTACTATATTAATGACATGTGAGGGTAGATAATTAGAATGGATGTACAAAATAACCATCAAGGTCAGTTACTGATTTGTGTAAAAGGTATGGACTTGTGGATGATACTCGAACAAATATGATTTATTATTTTGATAGAAGTACCAAGTATACAACACTATGAGGGAACTATCATTAGAATTGACCTAATTGTTGACAACTATCTTGTATGTCATTAGGGTACTAGAGTATTGTTTATAAGAGTCCAACCTTCATTTTATAAGCAAACATGATAGTATCCAAGCTATTTGGATAAGCCATCGTTCATAATGGAATACACAAATCCTAAAATTTAAAAATCTTTCATAAAACTTAGTCTTATACTTTCAACTAAAATAGTAGTTGATTGATTGTTAGTTAATCAAACTACATACACAATTCTTGTGGGATTGATATCTAGATGATAAATTCACAGTACTACTTTTATGACCTATATAAATTCACTTTGCATAATTCTAAATATTAGAAAGACATATAAAAATTAAATTATTAGGTTGTCTCTCATGTAGTACTATGTTTAATATACATATTTAGTCCATCATCAAATCTCCAATTTAGTTGGTAATTTCAATAATTCAAGCAAGCTTCTTAGTATAATATTTCTCTTCTACTTTTCTGTTTGAATTCTTTTTCAGCATCAAGTCATCAATCAGAGTCTTTCCTTTGAGATACTTCTTGGTGGATGTCATGACTTTGTGAATAGTCATGGCATCATTGCTTGTGATTACCTATGATAAGGTTGAAACTTATTGTGAAGTATTCAATATTTTAATTATCAAACATTCTTAAGTATTATGATATTTTTGGATGAGGTGTAAGTATAGGAATGAAACATGATGGATAGATTTCATCAATTTAAAGGTTTAGTGTATTTTAATGAATAGTCATCACCCCTAGAGGGTTTTGGCTAATTAGTAGATAATGGAGCATCATGTAGTTTTTGTGTCTATTATTGGTCAAACCTTTATCTAATTGGTCATGAAAATTCTTATATGTCTTGACTTTACTACCTTGTTAGTAAAATCCTTAACTATGCAACATATTCTTTTTGGTTATGATATTATCTATGAGTAACAGTCATACTTATCTTTGTAATAATAAATGGCTATGATGTAAATTTTACGTCACATAAATCAAGTACCCTACTGGTGCTAAAAGTCATGGCCACTTCCTAGCAATGTGACTTTATTTTTAATAAGGCTTTGTAGTCTCAATTTAGAGTTGTGACTTTTTAAAATTTGGCATGACTTTTGAGCTTAAGAAAGTTACCAAGTTAAAACTACTCATGCCAAAGACATAACAATTATTCAATATCATGAATTTTGGACTTAAAATATTATATAGTCTTTTCTTAAGTATGGTCATTTCTCAATCTCATGACTCTTGTCCTCGAGAGAAGGTTAAACTATGACTTTTATGTTCATGCTAATTATCAATATTATGGCCTTTTTGCAATGTCATGACCATATGATATATGAGATAAGTCAAAGATATAATCATATCCACTCATAGCACCATAACCACTTGAAACACTAGAAAGACCATTCATTGTGCCATGAAAATTCCCAACACCATGGCCAATTGATGCATATGAGAAGTGATTCCCTATATAGCAGATATTTCAAGCACACTATAATCATATGATGAATGAGAGAGATATGTTGAAGTTTTGTAAATTTTTCAATCCCATGATATTATGTTATAGATGCATAAGTTCTATATCAAGGACATTGCCCAACACCATGAATTTGTAATTTAGAAATATTAGGATATATTTTAGAGTCATGGTCACTTTCTAGAGTCATGACCTCAAACTCAAGAGATGAAAGTTAAAGTTGTATCTTTCTTCTAAAAGCTATAGCTTTCTACTTAAAGTAATGCAAAAATATGTGAGTATAAAAGTGGAAATAAATAGAAATTCAAAAATTTGTTCTTACATCTACCAAGAAAAATCCAAAGTACAACAATCAAACCCTAAGATAAATTTTCATACTTTATAGTGGCTCCGCAGGTAAGTAAGGATGTAAGACATAAGCTAGGTGCTAGAGTTGAGGGCATGACTCAACCCACCCCCTCTAGGATAGATTTAAAGAATTTATATCAAAATAGTATATAGTCCGAGGGTTGTATAGTTTTGTGTTGGTGTGATGTAAATGGATTTTATATTAATAAATGTGTTTTAATTTATATTTTGTCGTAGAAATTGATGGATAGATGATTAAATAAAACTTGAATTAGGGATTTGACTATTAATGGATACTTGTGAGTCATTGTGGTGGGTCGTGATAGGTAAATCACAAGGCTCACACGCACATATGCTAGGAAGGAAGTGAAAACCCTTCTAACTAGGATGAGTGAAATGAATCTCTATGTTAAAACTCAAAATTTGAGTATGCTTATCATTGTGAGTATGACAATTATGAAGCCAAGAAAATAAATAATTTTACATATCAATCTATTGTATTTATATTAAAAGAACTAGTTCTCGATTGAAGTGGATTTTTTATTGAACATTCTTCTAAGAGTTTTACCTATTAGTATTGAAGTCACATTACCACCAAAAAGGATAGTGAGAGGTAATCTAAAAGATATGTATGGTATATTATAATCCACAAGGTGGTACCAACCCTTTGAGTTGTTTTCACTTATATGGGTTTTACTAGTGAAACTTGAGATAGGCATATGTTAATTATATAAGTATGACTCTTATAAAACTAAAAGTGCAAATACTTACAAATCATGTTAATTTTAGTTTTTATGACATATGAGGCTAGATAATAAACATATACATACAAAGTAACATTTAAGGGCGGGTGATGAGTTGTGTAAAAAAGCATGAAATTATGAATGACTCTTGAGGAGAGATAATTCATTGTCTTGGTGGTAATATACCGAGTGAATAACTATGAGGAGACTATTATTTGAGTTTTGCTCAATGGTGGTAATCACCTTTTATACTATTTGGGCAAAGAGTCATTAAAAAATAATTTAACATTTGTTATATATCCAAACCCAATATAATTTGAACTATTTAAAGATAAATCACATAAATTAAATGAACAAATCAATAGATTTAAGATTGATACCAAAAGTTGATATATCTATTTTACTTTGATTGAGTTATATTATTATTGATTGACCAAATTACTGAAAAAATCCTTATGTGATATCTATTTTGATGAAAATCTTCTTTACTATTTGTATGGATCATATACTTGTGGATCTTTGGTGATAAGATACACTCTCTAATGAGCTTTTTGAATATTGCCTAACCAACATAATTTGATTGTGTAATAAAATTTCAACATGAAGTAACGACATCAAGAATTAGTCTCTATATCCCATGTATCATTGATTTGGCCAAAGTCGCAACTTCTTCTTTAAGCTTCTATTTCTCTAATATCATAGCTTTGTCTCTTGCCATGACTTTATTTATCGATTGAGCAAGTAAAGTTGCTACTTCAATTTTTCTCTTATTCTAGATTCATGTTGTTATACTTCCTTGCAATGCTTCTATCTTTGTCCATTTACCTTAAATTTCATTCTATCTTATCATTTCACGATAATTTTCTCATGAGGCATCATGACTATGATTGTAAATGATTTATACCACCATGACTTCAACTTTCTTACAAATAACTTGAGATATGAATTAAAAACTGGTATATTTTATCTTATTTTGAACTATTTCTTTTGTAGATTCTTGTCATATCATTTTTTTTTGTATTTGTAGATCAAAGTATTGTCATTGTCTTCATTCCTTGATTATTTTAGTTCATTCATATGAAGAAATCTTTTTTTTACATCTCACTCTTTATATTTCTTTTTTTTATTGACCATTATATGTGATATTTAAATTTGACAGGCAAATGATAAATCTTTCTAAACCATACCTATAGGAAGACATACCTAGGGGTGTTTTGAATAGCATTATATATGCCCACATTGAATTATCCAACTATTAAGACTAATCTTTTCTTGATAGATTGACAATCTTTTCTAATATAATCTTGATGAAAAGTAAACAGTGTTGATTTCTTCTAATAGATCTGATTCTATGAAATGAATTTTGAACTTAGAAAGTCATTCATGTCAACTTCTAGGTTGATAAAATTTTGCAACAAGCTTAGTATCACCTTTTGCTAATTAGTCTCGAATATGTGTTGTCTTGGTCAATTCGATTCAGATTTTCATCCTTCAGAATCACTATTGGAATTGATTTTGAGTACATCTTCCATTGCATGATCAATTTTATCTATGAAAGTGTTTTTAAACAATTCTATGTTATCATTATCATCATTCAATCATTTTTCGACCTCATTACGAATTGAAGAGTCATCAAATTTATTGAAAATATTGCAATATCATAATAGAGTTGTAATCTCATCAATGATCTAATCATTTTCACACCATTCTACATCATTATTGTAAAAGATTTGTAATCTAGTGATCATTTTCACACCATTCCACATCATTATCTCGCAAACATGGGTCTATACCTATTTTTTTGAAATAGTTCTTCAAGTTTTTTATAGTCATTTTATTCCAAGCAATATTAACCCGATTTTTGGCATCTAACATGTGGTGGCCTACCATAGGAAAGTCCAGCAGCCCCATTTCGTTTTTGAAGCTACTAATGCTAGCTTATCTTTTTGAGGCATGGGATTTGTCATGATACGAAATGATTTCCTTGATTAATAGATACAAGTAATGTTTTTTGACTATAGTAATTATACCCACATCCATTGGCTACTTCCATGACGTGACATTCAGAGGAAAAAAGAGCACATGAATACCATTTTTTTTCAAAAGCTGAGCAATTCCAAGGAGTTTTTTTAAGAATCAATAGAACCTTGTGTCTTGTTTGCTTTTGAAAACAAGGTTTGAACGCCTCTTCAAACCACTTGTTGAATGTTGTAACATCAATCCAAGTATTCTTCTATTGAATGTAAGAGATTGGCCAAGAATTTCCAAACAAACAAGCTGGCTTGGTCATTTTTCTGATTATTGTAATGGGAACATGGTAAGTCCTTGTAGCATTTCAGCAAACAACTAGTGTAACTCACTCTTTGGACTTCTTTTTCCCAAAAGCTATACAAAGTTATAATGTGGGTGTGTATCATGGAACAAAATTGTAGAACAAATCCATTTCATCCACATTGTAAACACATGAGAGATTGTCTTGTTCGATAATAAATCCTAATTCCACAAGCACTTCACGAGTATTATTGGGGTCATCTATGTCAACTTCACCTCCTTCTCTAATTAAATTGATGGTAGTTAAACCACATTGAAGGAGGAATCTCACAATCAAGCCCCATGTGGCCTTGAATTTATCCTCTTTGATTGTCTTGAACTTTTAGGGTTGTATGACAAATAAGTATCAATAGTAGTATGAGCAACATTCTTTGCCAATCATCAATCCATTAGAATAGCTTTTCCTAAATTTCAGAAAACATCACCTATGACATTCATAAAGTTGTATTTTGAGTTGTATGATCGACACTTTGAGCCCTCAAATGAATGATATCTTTTACCAATTTCAACCTAAGGGTCATCTTCTCATCAACCCCAAACAAGCAAGCAATATTGCACATGGATGAAAGCTTAGGTTTCTCAAATAAAGTTATTATTTCCATTCATTATTGGTCATTCAAATGTGTGCCTTTTCCTTTGTGCTTAACAGTATGTTAAAGACTTATTATGAGGAATGAAGGTTACCATAGCATGTTACATAGATGACTTTACTTTTATTATATGAGATGTGCCTCTAATAGTATTAAGTCTGCATCTTGGATAAACATGCCTTTTATTCTCTATATCAAAGTGTGGACTTGAATGAGAGACTTATATAATTGATATATTTGCTTGCCCATTTGACTGTGTATGATATGGAAGTCCCTTCTTATGCCTAATCTCATGCCTATCAAGTACACGCCAAATAATTTTTACAAAAATAGTTATTCATCGCTTATTATACATCACAATTTGTTGAATTGCATGAAACTATTGTTGCCTATAAAATCACATTTGGTTTTGCATCATTCTTTAAAAAAACTATCACTTCAACACGATTAGACATGTATTCACTATAATAGTGTGTACTCTTTGCTAAAGGGTGCATAAAATGGCCCCATAAAATCTATTCACCGTACATTAAAAATTTCTTCTTCAAGAATATTGTTGAGTGATATCTCATTCCCCCTAGATATATTACCTACTTTTTGGCATCTATTACACCATTCTAATATCTTTCAAGTAGTTTTGTTCCCTCCAAAATGACCTTCATAAGAGAAAGAGTATCACCCAAAAATAATCTCAATTTATCTTTTGGTACATATCACATTATGATTTGATTTGCACATCTTCTAAATAAAAATGGATCAGCCCACATGTCATTTCTCATATCATACTAAAACTTTATTTAGTTTGAGATGATAAAATAAAAAAGGGCATCACATGCAAGATATTTAACAAAATCAGTATACCAAGGTAATTGAGTTTTCAACATCAAAATCTACTCATCTGAGAAATATTTTGAAATTTCAGCTTCCTCCTTGATTTTAGTCAAATACCAAGTGAGGTATATAGTCAGATATCACATTGTTGCTCCCTTGTTTAATTTTCATCCATATATCAAATTTTTGGAACAAAATGATCCATGGCATAAATCTCAGTTTAGCTTCTTTATTTTCCATTAAGTACCACACAATTGCATGCTCTATGTAGATATCATATGATGTATAGGTGGGACTTATCATAAGAAAATACCACAACTAACATCTCAATTTCAATTTTTGTATAATTTATTTTGGCTTCATTCAAGATCTGAATAGCATAAAATAGCCCTACAAACCTTGTCTCATTTCTACCAAGTACAACCCCAAGCATATGTATGGTTGCAACGTACATAATCACAAATATTTTTCCCCAATATGGTATGATTAAAACCAGTCTTTCTATCAAATTTCTTTTTAGTTTTTTAAATGGATCAATATATTTTTCACTAATATTAAAAACTACTTCTTTCTCTAATAGTTTACAAAATAATTTCTCCATTTTTGAGAAGTTGTGAATAAATCTTCAATAGAACCTAATATGTTCAAGAAAACTATGCATCTCATTAACAGTTGAGACCTTCATGTTGTCCACCACCATTCATTTAGTAGAGATTGAATATCCCAGTATAATTTATTCTTACACTATAAAATGATACTTCTCTCAATTAAGAATGAAATTCTTCTCTTTACATTGTTTTAATACCACTTTCAAGTTTTGTAAACATACTTTAAAAATTCCATAAACAAAAGAATCATCCATTAATACCTCTATAATTACCTCATTGACATTAGTAAAGATCATATTCAATCATATATAAGTAGTATAACTTTGCAAAGGCCAAATGACATCCTCTAGAATATAAAAATTTTATAAGGGAAAGTGAACATTATTGTTTTTTGATCTAATAGGTCAATTAGAAGATGATTGTATATTTAATATCTATTTAGAAAGCAATAGAAAGAGTGCTCCAAGATTTTGTCTAGGATTTGAAGGATGAAAGGGGAGTGAGTGGTGATACTTCCTCACTTTTTTGTTTAATTTCTAATAAACAACACATATGTGCCATTTTGTGGTTACATGGATAGAGATTTCTTCATCATTTGTAATTTTTACCATAATTTTTTTTAATTGAAGCTATATGAATCAAAATACCCCATGAACTAACCAATATGACATAGATAATTTCTATGTTGAGCCATTCTACAATTTCCTTTTTCACAATATTCTTTATTATTAGATTCAACATCCTTTGGTGTTTAATTGTTGTCTTTGCACCATCTTCCATAAGTGTCTATTACATGCATATTAAGGGACTTATTCTTTTGATATCTTCAAGTGACCAACTATAGTCTTGATATATTTCTTTATTGTATCTATCATGGTCACCTCACCTCCATTTCTTTAGTCAATGCTATTGAAATGAAGATTAGTTTTGTCTTCTCTTTCCCCAAGAAGCATAATGAAGACGTATAGTTAGCACATTCAAGATTAATCTATCAGGAGTTGTCCATGATTCAAGTTGTTATTATTGTTCAGTCGTGACTTTCTCAAAAGTTACGACATTATCATGTACATCTTCTCTCATGAATGCTGCAACCTTGAGATTAGTTGTGAATTTTTCCTCTAGTGCCATGACTTTTTGTGAAATCAGAACATTGACATTTTGTCTTAAGCAATCTAAATTCATGGCTTTGATATAATTCACAATTTTTTCATTACTCTTTGGCTTAATCAAAATCATGTTTTCATCTTCTACAACATGTAAAGTCACAACTTTTGTAAAAGTCAAGACTTCATTTTTTCATCCTCTCCTTTAGTTTTTTTCTTTGGTTTTCTCCCCTTCTAATTATGTACTACTTCTAAGTGTTATGGACATGAATCTCATTAAATTCTCCTTGGTATCACCTAGTGAACCATCGATACTCTTCTCCCTTATTATTAGTGACAGTTATCCAATTTGATTATCACTTGTCTTCAACATCATGTCCATGTGGTCTAGCCTTACTTTTGTATATCTTTTTCAATCTTTTTCCACTTTATTACTCCCCTTAGTCTCTATTAGTAGCACAAAAATACAATCTTCAAATGATGACTTGTCTATTTAATATTGAATATTATTCTGTGATTATTTTTCTTGGCTCTCATATGATAGATTTTTATACATACATATATATAATTTAAAACAATATCTATATATGTTTTAGCTATACCTATTTGTATGACTTTTTTATTTTGATAGAGTTCAACAAATATATGGGGTATACAAATAGTAAAGTTTGATGTAAGCCTAGATATTAATTTCATTAGGATTATGTAGGTAGTTTAACCAACCAATAGTGAATTAACTATTGCCCGAATTGAGTAAATATACTTTGGTTTTTGAAAAAATACTTAGACCATAGACCTAGATCACATCCTTGTGTATGATGATATTTTTTTTAGTATTTGGGAAATATTATATTTGATTGTCTAACAAATAGTAGATTAGTATGGAAATAAATGTCTTACTGTCTTATTTGCAAACAAGATGTTTGTCATCTTTGGACTATGACTACCAAGAATGTTTCCCTCATTATCGTGTCCATAGTATTTCACTATTTAAACCACATTTAATTCTGTTCATGGGTCATTCACATGTCAACTCTTTTTAGGTAATCTATAAATTGTACTTGATGACTACTTTGTGTATGTATTTTTTTATTCTCCAACTTCTAACATCTTATTAATATGAAATAATATGGTAATAAATATATTAATGCTCTCGGCTTCGTAAGCCTCAATCTCATATCAATTAACATATGTTTTCTAGTGAATATTACTATTGGATATCATACAAGAGAAAATAACTGATATAGTTGTCACTACTATATAAGACACATCTACTTAGGCATATCCCATAACATACATGTCACTATATGTCACTGCCAACACTTGACTCATAAACTTTAGTAAAATCTCTAGATTAGACTTTCTACTTAAACCTCATATCACTTAAAGATCAGTTCTTTTAGGATAAGTACAATGTATTGGTCATAAATATATTTGTACTTTTAGTTTCCACAATACCATACATGCAATAATTAAATTTACCATAATCTTGGATAATTACACATATGTTTATCTCATAAATTATTATTAGAATGGTTGTTACTTCTTTCTTATCAAATCTCATGAATAAGTTCCATGACTTAGCTATTATAGTTTACTATTGATAATACACATAAAATTATGATATAGTGAAAATTCTATCTTTTAATTTTAATTAGCATACATATCCATTAATAATTTAAACTACAACATTACCAAAAATATAAATAGTATATAGTCACATCATCATAGCACAAATATATTAAACCAGACCTATATTTCAATTTAACTCGATATTGGGGAAGAATTCATGTGAGATATTTATAGTTGGTATCTCATTAAATATAGGTTTCTTAATGACAGCCCTTGTGAAGATCTACATCTCAAAATCTAATTCTAAAAAGTTTTTGCTTATGTTTGTCTTGAATTTATCCCTAATTAGGGTTGGAAATCATGCCGCCTAGGATTTTCATGCTCTTGTCTTGATATACAATTCCCCCTCATACTTTTTGTCAAAACTATAAGTATTGCTTTGATACTTCAAGGTTTCATGTGATTAATCAAGTTGGAAATATTATTATTGGCTTGAGATCACAACTTTCTTGTCTCACTAAATCTTCTCTAGACTACAAAATTCATGGTGGAAGGAATGTCACAACTCAACTAACTCTTCTCTATGACACAAAGTCATGGTGGTTGGAGTGTTGTAACTAAGATAATTTCTCTCTTGAACACAAAGTCACAATGCTCAGAAAGGTCATAACTAATGTAAATATTTTCTAAAACATAAAGTCATAGTGGCAAGTATGGTCATGACTAAGATATTTATTTCTTGTAATACAAATTCATAGTGTCAAAAATGTTATAACTTAATTATTTTCTTTCTAGATTATAATGTCGTGGTCAAAAATATTGTCACAACTAAAAATTACTTGGTGTTATGTGATTTTTGGTTTTGTATTGATTAAGTTGTGATGCTGAAAAATACATTGACTTCTTGTACCAATAACATACTTGGTTGCCATGACATGAAAATAGGATCATTATTTTCATTGTATTTTAAAGATGGTACATTCATGACTCCAAGAAAATGTCGTGACCATAAAGATAGTATTACATAGTAAAAAGATTATAACAGCCTAAAAGTAGAATTGTGGCATAAAAATATTGCCACAATTGGTTTTGTAGAGTCATACTTAAGAAAAATATCGTAACTACTTAATAGGCTTGTGAAAGATATAATAAAGCTACGAAATGAGAAATATCATGATACTCTATTATTTTTCTCTCATTCTAGTCATTGCTCCACCATGTTCACTAATTTCATCTAAAATACATCCAATTTCACTATTATTCATCAAATTCTTTCAAAATATCTATTTAGTAAAATATGCCTATTTAAAACATAAATATGTACAATCACTTCAAGAATTTCAATTCAAATTACCCAAAAATCAATATATGGAGTACTAAATACCTATACAAATAGCACTTTATTATATTATTAAAAATAGACACACAACACAACACACACACACACACACACATATAAATATATATATATATATTCATTTGTGTATTTATTTTCTCTCCCTCTCACCCCCAAACCCAACGCATAATATCTCTCGATCCATATAGGGCATTGGAGCCCTAGGAATTGGAATAGTTTAAAGTACCATTTTAATAGTATGACTAGTATGATTATCAAATTAATAATGGGGTCCATATTGGACATCTCATATCCCTAAGGATGAAACTCATGTCCCCAAGGTTATGTGGTTTTCTCATTTACAATTCAGACTACTATATTGTTGGTATTAAAAATATGTATATACTATTTTTAATATGCACATATATATATATATATATATAATGTCCTACACCCCGAACATATCCCATATTGTCTCTTAGCCCCCATTTAATATGAGTCTCAGAGGCATGTGATTGGAGTAGGCAACACCCTTGTCCTAGTAGTATGAGTAGAGTATTTGGAAATTATACCATAGGTCACATATCTAGCATCCAGAGGAATCGAACATGTGTCCCTAGATTTGTGTGGTCTTGCCCTTTTGTCAATCAGATTACCATACTATTAGTGTGTGTGTGTGTGTGTGTGTAGATGTTGTTATATGTAAGTTATATAGTTAAAAACATATATAGATATTTATTTTCAATATACACATACATATACCATTTATTTCGGTTATATAGTTATAAAAGTATATATAGATATATGTATATACATGCTAATAAATTATGGGCATGCCTTATGATAAGAACACATGGTTTTTACGTTAACAATATTTTTGAGAATACTATTCATTTATAAAGAGTGGTTTTTCGAAATCACTATTCATGTGGGTAAAATTATTTTTTCACAAATTATTTTTGTTAGATAAAATTAAGTGTATTTTAGGACTTACTCATAAAAAGGGACAAAAACTAAACAATTTTGAAAGCTTAGACTCTTTTTTTAATATTTTGATTTTGGAGCCTTCAAAGTTCAAACATAATTTTTCCAAAAAAAAAATGACAAAAAGGAAAGGCATTTCCATAAATTTGGGTTGGGATACTTTTGAATGCTACTATGAAATCTCATACATGATTATATGGTTAGTTAAACCTACTGAGAATAAGATAATTATACATGCAAAATTTAATCTAGTACATTTGAAATAAAAAAATTTATTAATTGGATGACAAGAGCATTAAATTCTATGGATTTTTCAAATAATGTTCACATGTGCATATCATCATGAGAGTGTTCAATCTGGTCTTATGTTAAAGCCATGCATCTTAAATCTACTTTATGTATCTATAGAATGGCCTATGATGATGATTTGCAGTTTTGTTTTTTTAGTCTAGACTTATGATAAATTTTATCAAAAATAAGCAACGTGAAGTTTGGACATGCATTATTCTTTAAATATATCTATGTTATGCTAGTTAGGAGAATTTATGGGCACAAAAAAAACCTTATGTCAACATAACTTATACAAGTTTACAATCCCATCATCATATTCTGAAATTTTTATCACTTTATGTTGATATAAAAATATGTATGAAAAAAAATGTAAGATACAAATTATATAACTTGTTTGTATTCATCTATTCAAGATTCAAAAGTTTTATTTTATTTTTAATCGCTTTTGTATGATTTATAATAGAATGTGTCAATGATAGTTAGAATAGTGTGACAATAGCCATTAGGAACCACATGGATAGCATGGATTACTCATGACCATCAACACACACATCATATCACAATTCACTGGATGAAAGTGAATTTCATTGCATATATAATTAAGTTAGAGTCTTTCTATATTATTTGTTGATTGCACATGTGTTTAGATTGGTTCTTTTGTGGCGTCTCTAAAATAATTTTGCATCATGATATACATGACTTATATTCCTTTGTGTTAACTTGATCTATGCATACTTAATTACTTTTTTTTTTTGAGTTTTGTTAGAGAAGTTTTAATGATATTATTTAAATCCTTGTTTTTGGTAGAATCTAAACTTTTATCAGAACAATTGATATGATTTTTGAATAAATTTGGGTACTTTTGTTCGAATATATTTGAATGAATTTTTACTTTTAGACATTGTATTGAATATTGTTCTTCTATTCAAACTCATTGGAACACAAAAAAGTTGATGTATAGCTCTATTATCCCTAGTAGTTTTCACATTAACTCATTCAAATGACATATTTAATCATTGCATTTCTAGTTTGGCATTCATTTTTCCTAGTAGTATTGAATAATGTTCTTCTATTCAAACTCATTGGAACACAAAAAGTTGATGTATAGCTCTATTATCCCTAGTAGTTTTCACATTAACTCATTCAAATAAAATATTTAATCATCGCATTTCTAGTTTGACATTCAATTTTGCTTGAACATGTTCAAATGAAGTAGATATAATTTTTCAAATAATAATTTGATTTTATTTTGCTCGTACCTATTCAAATATACAAATAAAATAAATTAGTTCAAGCCTTCAAGGTTAATTATAAGTATTATTTAAATGAGTTCTAACGAGAATTGATTTTTATATATAAGCTATATCATCTAATTTTCTTGAATAGTGAGTTTCTTCATTAATTCTCATCATTGTTCAAATAATTTAAACAATATGAATCACAATCTTTCTTCATATGCCTATATCAAAAATATTTTTCTTTTAATTCATCTCAATTTTAAGAAATTTTCACTAGTTACGATATTTTTCTTATCTTATTACTATGTAATTTTTATCATTTTTATCGATGTAAAATACAAATATTATATATTAGTATACGAAACAATGCACCACGTATCCAAAAGGCTCTCTTCATAATATTCCCTTATATATATCATCATGGGTTACCTCCACACAAGGTGTTTCTTTTTTGAAGCCTATTAGTCCTCAATAAGAATCATCAATTTTTCTAGTGTAGAAATTTATCTACTTGATATAATTTGTACTTCATTTGACTCGAGGGGACGAAATTCTCATTTAACACCAAATTATCCTAGTTGTCCACAATTGATGAGAGAGTTCTTTTTGAGTTTTTCCATTAGAGAATATATCAATTAGTAACTTCAACTTAAGTCGAGGGATTTCTAATTTTCCTTTACTCTAAATGTTATATCTATCATCTTCAAGATGCTTAGTGTAACACTATTTTTCCGGTCTTGGTCGTTAGTTTCTTGTTAATTGAGATTCTATAATATTTACGTCAAGTATATTTGTCTCTCTAACACTTTTTAGGCAACAAGATATGTGACCTAAGTTTTGATTTTTATACATTATTATGTGTCATAATGTGCTATCCATAATCTCATTCAATATTTGGTGAGTTGATTACAGGCTTTATGATTTGTTTGTCTAAAAGTATATATATTGATCTCAATCATATAAATTTTCATTATATTTGAGATAATACAAAAAGTACAATTACTACTAATTATTGATTCTTTACCTTTCTCATTTTTTATCTTTTAGTCTTCATTGGCATCATATCAACATTCTCTGCTGGAGTGCCTTATAAATCTATCTTTAGACTATCGTTGTATAAAACCTTTGGTTATTAGTGCTTGATTCATGATCAAGCATCTCAAGAATTTTGTTTTTGGTGAGGGTTTCACATTAAAAGTTTGTATATCTTGCATTGCACATTTTCTTTTCTATTATTGTTTAGAAGTTTTTCAGAATATTCATGACATAATTTATGATTACTTGTCTCAAAAAAAGTAATATGTGGTAGTGTATTCATCATTTGTGTGTTTACCCAATTTTTATACACCTATTTGTTTGTTTGTTAAAATTAATACATAAATCTTCTACACACTAATACAATTTTTATTAATATAGATGCATACCTAGTTTGTTGTGGCGATCATTTTACCTCTAATTAGCATTGAAGAAATACTTTAAAATCTACCATCAATTATTGTTTCACTCAAACTCATTCTAATGATATAATGGTATACAAATATGGGGTTATAAATAATTTTTCCAATAAAAAAAAGGACTTCAACTAGGAACACCCTTAATTTAACTAATGAACATATGACCATAAATATTGTCATTGTTGGCATAATATCAATTCAAAAATGTAATCTAGGAAAAATCAAATTTTTTGTTCATTATCATTTTTATCAACAAATAATCGAGCTAAACATTATATTCATCGCATCAAAAATTATATTTGATATTATTAAAATTTTTAAAATGTTTTCAACAAAACCTTGTTTCATATTCAATTGGTAATTTGTTAAAAGTCACTAAATGATTAGCTGGCATATATTTTTTGTTAGTAAATAATTTCATGATAATATTTTAAAATATCTATTTTTTATGAATTTAAAATTACATTTTGCAGCATAAATCTTCCTTATGTTTTTTTAAATTTTAGAATACATCATAAAAATGTATACTAGAAATAAAATTTAAGATAAAATATAAATAATATACAAATGAAATTTCCAATTAACATTAGTAATAAATTATATTATATTTAATTTTTTTAATACAAATAGAAACATAAAAAATTTAAATATAAATATTTTGATGACTAATGGGCTATAAGGGGACAAATACTTTGTTGAAAAATCATATTTTGATAGTGATGATATATAAGATAGGTTGATTAATGAAAATGTGATGCCAAGAAGTTTATCAATATATGCTTATATTAATTTTTTAAATCGATCAAGTTTCTTCTAAATACCTGAATGAAATAATGATGATCATCTATAAGTTCCCTTGAGTGCTCCTTTTGTCTCATGCATTTGACAAAAGCTCCATTTTAGATGACAAGATTCACTTGTCAACATATTTTACATAATATTATGCTAGTTGGCCTCATACATAAAGTATCCCTAAAGAATTTGATATATTGTTACTTCTTTTGTCATTATCTCAAAATCAATTTGCATTATCTCTTTTTTATTGTTAATTGCACATGTTAACCAATCTCACATGTATGAGTAGTCAACAAAGAAGGTGTAATAATTACTAATAGTGTCACTATTGTTTTAACTTTGATTCATAGTTTGTAAATATTTCAATCAACCAACTATCAGTTAACTATTACTCTAGTTGAAAGAATAAAACTTTATTTTTTCTAAGGCTCCCATATTCTAGAGTTGGTGTATTTTATTACGCATGATGGTCTCTCTAAATTATTTGGTTATTATTATACCCGATTATAGAATGAATATATAATTATTGTGAAAATATCATGGTGCCCTAATGGCATATAAGGTGGTTATCAACTATTGAGCCCTATAGAATGATTGTCCTCTCATAATTTTTTCCTAGTAGTTGTTCCCTTGGTATTTTACCACCAAAATAACAAATCATCTCTGATTGTGGGATATTCATAAATTCATACCTTATATCTAATTTTTCAACTATCATTGATGGTTGATTTGAATATTCTCTGATCTTATGTATCATAAAGAATATATGTGAATTGACGTGGTATTAAAAGTATATGTACTTTTGGCTTCATAAGCATCATACTTGCATAATTTACATAATCTTTCATTCAATCTCATCAGTAGCATTCATACCTTCTGAAAAGTAACTCATATGACTATCACCATCTAATGAGTCATCTCAAATCATGAATGTCTTATGGCTAAAATATTACCATCTATCACAATAACACACAACTCTCACACTAAACTTGATTCTTATGAAAATATTTTATAAAAACCCCATACATCAATTGAGGGTTATTTCATCTAAGATATGGCTAATGGATTACCTTTTAAAAGTATTGGTACTTTTAGTTTCGAAAGAACCATATTCACATAATTAACTTACCTTAATATTTTGTTTTTGATGTATAGGTTTATATCATTTATCATGATCATAAGAGATATCACTTCCTTCAAACTATTACATGAAAGTATGCTTCATGAATTATATATTATCACCAACCATGATAACCTGCACAAACTCATCAATATTAAAATTATAATTTCAATTCTACATATGCACAACATCCATCAATAACTAAACAATAACACAATCTAAAAATCAAAATTAATTAATTAAACATTTATCATACAAAATCAAATACACCAACCCTAGACCTCAATTTAGTCTAACATTGTAATAGAATTATATGAAATAATTCTAAATGTATCTCATAGAATTTTGGGGTCCCAGTGATAGCCCTCAAGAGTATCTAGGAATCAAACCCTAGACCTCATTCATGTGCCACAAATTTATCACCATGGAGAGTCAAAATTCATGACCTCTCCCCATGGTTTATGTTTGTGTTTGCATTACCCCTTTGCTCATTGATCTTTCATAGGTTTGGGTGAAATTATACTCCTCAAAACCTACTTTCTAATACTTTTCTTTTGCCCCAAATTTCTCATCAAATATTTTTTATTTTGTACTTTTATACTCAAATGGCTAAGTGCAAAATTTTAGTCAAAAATTACATTTTTTAGGAATTTCATGGCTTTGTTTTTTTATCTATGTTACATAACGTCGCCACTCTAGGAATGAGCTATAACTTTGGTCTCTTTCTTACTTTAGATTATTGTGGTACTAAGAATGGTCATGGTACTAAAAATGAGTCATAGCTTTGATCCTTCTTTTTTATTAGATTTTCATGATACTAGGAATGGTCGAGACTATATATTTTGTTTCTGTAATGCAAAGTTGTATGATTGGGAATAGTCAGCTTATGCATTTCATCTCTATAACCTAAAGTCATGATAATAGGAATGAGCCACAACCCTAGATATAACCACAGCTTGAGTATGTCCTCAATATAAATCTCTATAGCTAAGCATCATGGTGTTAGAGAAGTTTCATGGCTTTTACCTTAGTCATGATAGCTTTATAATGAGAATGTCATGGTACCAAAGGAGATCGCAGCTCTTTGCACTAGTTGGATACTTAATTTTTATGACATAAATTTAATGTCACAACTATAAAATATATTATAAGTTAGTGCAACTATGACTCTAGGAAAGTTTCTACAACTAAAAAGAATATATTACAAAGTGAAATAATTATATTAATAATGTGATAGAATCATGGCATAAGAAGATTATCATGAATATATTTAGAATGGATGCCAAGACTACTCTATAAGCTCAATAAAATCTAGCAAAGTCATAACACAAACAATACAATAACTTTGCATAAATTTTCACTCCCCTCCTTCTCAATAATTCATCAGTCTCATATTTCATCCAAAAACTATCACATTTCACTATTATTAATTATAATCCATCAAAACCCACAATTTAGTGAATAAATTTTTTTTATACAAACACATCATGAATAATCACCAAATAACTAGTATTATTTGATATTCATCATATCTAACAAACTCTCATACTAAAATAATTACTCATCCCCAAGAAATTACTCACTCTCCATATAAAAAATTACACTTTCCAACTATACTCCATAAATATTTTTTATAACTAGGTTTGAATGTTATAGTATGTCTAAATAGTTGGGCTACTACTTTTTGTGGATATATTAATAAGTCATGGTAGGGTAAAAGTTTTACGATTAAATTTGTAAGTGTAAAATGATATATGTGAGTAGGTACATTTATTTTATCTCACCAAATAGAGAATAAAAATTTATTGGGTTTCCTCCTAAGCAGTGCTATATTTAACATCCACAGTTATACCATCAAAGTGTTGTTACCTCCATTGATAATCTCATCTATCTAGGATAACTTTATCATATAATCTCTTACTTTCTCTTTTCATTTTGAGTTTTCTTTTAACATTAAATCATATTTCCTATTTTCTTTTTCTAGGTTTCCTTCTTTATTTTTTTTTCTCAAGGTGTCATATCTTTTTGGATTGCTTTGGCTTCATACTCCACTTATTCCATGACTTTAAGGATTTCCATGGCTTTTTATTAGGCTACACTTTAAGCTTTTTTTTTTCTAAATCTCCAAAGTCATGATAATGGGATTTGCTACGACTTCTTTCTTTAGCTTATGTAACTCCAAAATCATGGAGTTGATCAAAGCCGTGACTTTCATTACTATCTTCTTTTATTTTTTTTTTTGAATCATCTAGAATTATCATTAAAGTCAAGTCTTCCTCTATCAATTCTTTTTGTTTTTTTTTAAATCTAAAACAAGTTCTACTTCTACTATTTCTAATAGTATTTTTTATAAATCACCTACATCATTATCTTCATATAATTATGAAGAGAATTTGTGTATTTTATTTTTCTTTTCCACCTTTATGAAGTACTTTTATTTGGACCCTTTTGAAGTTGTGCCTTTGATGAATGCCATGACTTCATAATAGTCAATCTCCTGAATCTCAGCTTCACTTGTATGGCCTCATAATTCCTCTTCTATGTTACCCTTTTCATCTTTGTCATGTCTATCCACATTTTATTACCTTGTAGTGTGGACGATGCTTTCTATCCTCCAATAATTTTTCTCATTTCTCTAGACTCTACACATCTTTGTAAATATTGAATTTTACATGTCCTTAGACTACACGAAGCATGAACTCTCATTTATTAATATCAATGAGGGCTTATTTAGTGGCTAAAAATGGTCTACCCAATATCAATAGTGTGTTGATATCTCTCCATAAAATTCAAAGAAAAATATATACAAACCTTAGCCAACACATCTTTAATAATAACTATTAAATGCTTCATCGATCCATCATTTATTTGTAGTGAGAGAGAGGTTGGAGTGATCTTGTTGAGGTTCAACTTTATGTTTTTTTGACAAAGGCATTAAGTTGACACTCAATCTCAAATTATATAGTACCTTATAGAATGTGGGCTTCCCAATGGTGCATAGTATCATAAAACTTCTCAAATTCTTCATTTTTTGGGAGTTTTTGTTGAATAATTACACCATATTTCTTTTTCATTTTCACCATACCTAACATCTCTTAACTTTATATTACCACTCATGACATCCTTCATGAATTTTGCATAATTAAACATTTGGGACAATACTTTGGCAAATTGGAAGTTTATTTCTAACTTACAAAAAATTATGAGAAACCTAGTAAATTATTCATCTAATTCTCCCTATCTAAAATGTTAAGGAAAAGAAATGTTTGGAAAAAATTATATTTCGCATCATTCTTTGTTATATATATTTTTTCAGTGTTTTAGGTAGTCTTCATTCGTTCCTTCATTACTCATTTTTATGTCACATCTAAGGGGTTGAGTTGGGCATTCTTTCCTCATGTACCATGGCTTTGAAAATGACATGGATTGAAACCTATGGCCTTTGAAAATGCAATTGTGAGAGTCATGACTTTTGAAAAAGTTATTGCACTATAAATTATAACTCCCTCTATTTAGTTTACACTATTTGTTGCCCAAAAATCTTTTTGCTACTTCTAAGTCTAATTGAAAATTACTTATTAGGTTCATCTTAGTATTACTTAGTAGTTCATTGATAATCTTACTCTTCACCAATAATGTCATTTGTTCAGTTCAATTCTTTAAGCTCCTCATTACCATGTTTGTTTGCTCCAACTTCACGTAAAGCCTCTCCATATGGTTGTCTTAAAAATCATCTCTTTATTTCATCTCAGTCAGTAATTCTATTAATTTTTTATTGATGAGATGTTTTTATTCGCCCTTAGCATATTAGTCATGTAAGCTTGATCCCCTTCTAATATTGTTTCTCAAAATTATTTCAAAAATTCGTTGGGACTTATCTCATATTTTATTACTTATTTTCATGGCCTCCATATAAAAAATTTTTATGATTTCTCATATTCAGACTATAATGTGTGAGAATATTCATATTGGGTTGGAACATGTACACTTTTTTTTACAAATCATTGGTCTCCTCCACTTGATAAATAAAGTCAAAATTTGCTATTTCTTAAGATATTAAAATGGTAATTTCACTTTCTTTTTTGTTTCTCCTTTTGGACTTCCAATCTTTTAAGAAATACTTAAATCTTTGCCTCCATCATAATAAATCTATCTAACTCTAATCCTCTAGTTTGTTTTCTCTCAAAGATACTATCATTCAGTGTATGATAGTTATTCTTGGCTAACTATTTAAATAAATAATATATTTTATCAGGTACTTTTTTCATAATCAACCAACTCAATGATGGTGCACATTGTCATATACTTCAACTCATTAAAGAAAATTTAGGCTTGGAATTTGAACATAAACCCATATTGAGGGAATCTCTTCAATAATTCCTTAAAATGGTCCCAAGCATCATACAAAGTTCTAACTCATCCTAATATAATTGGTTTATCTCATTTCATAATAATAATGTGATTTGAGGTGGACAAACTTATATGAGAAAAGATTACACAAGTTCATCCTGACTCTTAATCAAACTTTGAGCTAAACACTAGAATCAACTTCATATGATGTCTCTCAAAGAAAAGGAGAATAGACATAACATAATGGTATCCAAAATAACTTCATTCATTTTAACTATGTTCCAAAACTCTAGAAACATTATGACATGCCCATTCAGATCATTTGATATCCTCCCACTATACTAATGTTGTTGAACCATTGCTATTAGACTTAGCTTCAATTCAAAATAATTTGTTTCTAATAGTTGTATATGTATCCTAGAATAGTAGTCTATCATAATATATCATCAATAATGTGTCAAGGTGCGATGATGGTTGGGCTATTAGATATCTTTCCTATTACCTTATTAGATCTTTCTATTACTATTAATACCCCTCATCTACTCTTTCTAATGTCTCTATATCAAAAGTGCTCTTCTATTTCTATCAATCTATGGGGTTATTGATATTAGCTCAACCATAGACTTTCTTCTCATAAATATGGTGGATAAAAAAATAAAAAAAAATAATATTAAAAAGAAACAAATATATAACATAAGATAAGCAATGTAAATCAAGGCATAAAGTTAAGATATTATTATCCAAACTACTAAAATTATAACATTCATTTTTAGGTATAGTTATGTCAATTAAAGTTGACTAACCAAATTAATTATTTTTTGGTAGTAGTATCAAAAAGTTATTATGACTTTGTTTTATTATCCAATTTCTAAGATTTAACAATGTCCCAAAAACTTTATTGGGTGAGGGTCTCTCATCCTACCAATCTTATAAGTATATGAGTCATACAATTAGTAAAATTGTCTTTCATATTAAGTAGCTTGATCAACCAACTATTAGTCAATTTCTACTCTAGTTGTAAAGAAAGATTTAGTTTTTGGTAAAACTATTAGATTCTAGGATTTGTGTCTTTAATTATGCATGATAGTCTATCTAACTTATATGATTATTATTATGCTTGATTACAAAATAAAGGTAGAATTATTGTGAAAATATCGTAATGCCCTAATGACATACAAAGTGGTTATCAACTATTGGGCCCTCGCTGATAATTTTTTCCTTATAGCCATCTCTCCATACTTTGCAACCAAAATAATAAATTATTCTTACTTGATAGTCATTAACAATATCATACCTTTTTAGCAACTTGCCAATTTCTCTTGATAGTTCTTCATATATACTTTCTTATCCTTCAACCTCATGTGTTATAAAGATATGAATTGATATGGTATTAAAAGTAGTTGTGCTTTCATATTTGTAAGCACCATACTTATATTATTAACATATATTTTCTTTTAAATCTCACTAGTATTAGTCACATGATAGAAAATAACTTATAGAACTATCACCACCTTATTTTTATTTTTTGTTTATTTTACCAAAATAAAATTTGAACACTAGTTATCACTTTCTTTTAATTTTTATTTTTAGAAAGCATACATAATATAGTACTAATATTTAATTTTTATTTTACATAATAAAGCTAATCCAGAATTTTACTTGTTAGTTGAGAAAAAAAAGATAATAGGTTGATTGCAATACTTAAATAATATTTAGCTATTATCATAAGAATTATAGTACTAATGTCTCACATCAATACATGTAGAAGGTTTCATTGATGAAAAATAACATATCACTAAAATGCTAACGTGAATGGCACATGGTCATATTTACTATGTGTCTAAATATGATGACTATGTGATTAATAAGTATAATTAGAAATTAGAATACAAAATATCATGTGAGTTATGAGTTGCCTAGAATAATGGAGTCAACATTATAACATCAACAATGTAAATTACAAGTGCAAAGAATAAGAATTCGATGGTTGGTAAGTTATATTTCTTTGAGATGAATAATGATATATAAAAACTTAATTGAATCATGTTCAAAATTCTATTTTTTTAAGTGCAATAGGATTGATAATAAAAATGATATCAGGGTCAATGCACTTGGGTTGATATTAGTTGATTTTGCTAGGATGACTTATAAATCAGAACCATTTATTTTAGCAACCCAAGCCAAGTATGTTTTTTATGTACAAGACCAACTTAATCCAAGATGTTTTGTCAACTCTTCAAAATAGACTTCTTCAATGGAGAGGATTCTAATGATTTCATGGATAATTCTACTTAACACCAACATATAATTACTACATTGTCAAAAGTTATATCCTTTAATACAATGGATGACTATGATGATATTTGTATCTGAGAAGACTATAAGAGATTTTGGATTCCATAACAAATCTTCTATCTAATAAAATTTTGGATTTTGCATTTATAATAATAGATGACTTTGATGCTATACAATTAATTTTTTGATTGTGAACTTTTCTAACAAGTTGTTTACTTTTTATGCATTAGTTTATGTGTTTAATTTTAAAAGTAAGTGTTCTAATTAAATCATTTAGTATGTGTTTTTTTATTAAATATCATTATTTTGGATTTCAATTTTGTCAAATTTTTGTATAGGGTAACACAAAGTTATTTATGTAACTTAAAACAATAATTCTAAAGATATTATGGTTGGTTCTTTATTCAATTATTTTTTAATGAAATGTAAATGTAGTTATGATGATGTTACATATTTCTAGTATGTTTGTTATTTATTCTTTTTCATTGATGCATTATTTAATGTATGGATTCCACATAAGAAAAAACTCCCTCAAAAAATTGTAGAGGATGGACAAGGAAATCAAAGATTATAAGGGATACAGGTTATTATGCATCTAACAAGCTATTTAGGTGTATTTTCACATACTCAAGTACCAATTAGATATAACACATGGTGAGTTGTCTCTACAAAATTATGGGATAAGTTATGGGATTCAATTGAGGCTATGTAATTTTTCTAAAACATAAATCTATTTTATAATATTTATATATTTCTTTAAATTTGAAAGATAGTAATAATTTATTTTGTTACTTATATACTTTTTCATAGTAGAAAAAAAAAGAAGAAATTATATGTTTACATTGGGAAGATGTTTATTAAACTTTAAAAAATATAATAATCAAAAGTTGTACATGGGAATATAGAGATATTAATGTGACTTAGAATAATAGTTCTAATGATATTTTGGTTAGTTCATTATTAATAATTTTTTAATGAAATGTAAATGTTGATGTGATGATGTGACTTATTTCTAGTATGTTTATTGTTTATTCTTTGTAATTGGTGTATTGTTACATGTATGGATTCAACATAAGAAAAATCCCCACGAACAAATTGTATAGGATTGACAAGGAAAACAATGATTATAAGGAATAGAAGTAATGGAATAAAAATGCTCATAAATTAAAATAATGATAGTATTTACATAGGGGAATATTTTGTGCACCTAACAAGTTTCTTAAGTATATTTGCATGTACTTGAGTACCAAATAAGATATAACATGTGGTGAGTTGTCCCTATAGAATTAAAGGATAAGGTGTGGGACTCAAATGAAGTAACATAATTTTTCTAAAATATAAATTTATTTTATGAACTTTATACATTTATTTAAATTTTGAAGATACTAATAAATGTTTTTACTATTTTCACATTAAAAGAAAAGTAGAAGAGATTTTATGCTATCTATGGAAGGTATTTTCAAACTTTTTAAAATATATTGATGATTAAATATATAATTACTTTCATAAATGAGCTATAATTTCTTAAGAAACTACCAATTGATTATAATTATATTGATGATGAAGATTGAAAGACTTTTGTAAAAAATAGATTGTCTAAGAAATTCTAGGTACTTATATAATTGATGTTATTATTATATAAACTTATTCACATATACAAATCATGTATTTTAATTTTTAGGAATATAGCAAAGTACAAAAATAAAGAAAGAAGAATCATAAATATAATTACCATATGAGTAGAAAAGGATAAGTTAGACTTGCGTAAGAGGTAGTAAGTTTATGTAGGGTGTTCTAATAGTTTCATTTTATATAATTATATAGGTGATAAATGAGTAGTTTTTGGGTTGACATATTTGAAAGTTAATTTAACATATTTATATGTTTTGGAATAAGTTTATAAAGGGGTCTCAAGAGAGTGACATGAGCAATACCAAGAGTAGTGACATAATTTTTCAAGTGCTATGTGATACATAATATATTGGTCATGTTCGAGCTAAAGAAAAACAAAAACACATTATATCAATTCTTTATTAGTGTGTTATATTATATTATATGGGATATCATTTAAGCAACTAAAGAATGACGAGTGAAGTTTTAGTTTGATATGTTAGCGAGGCTATTTCAGATATGGTCTACACTACAATCTGATGTGAGTAGTTCAAATATTAAATCAAATGTAATGTTTTTTTGCCAAACTATTATTGGACAAATCAATTCATAAAGTTGATGAATATATCATAATAGAAAAAATAGAACCACAAATGAAGGCTATTTATTTTCATTTTCTATTTACTAGTTCAATTTCATTATTCAAGAAGTATATATTTAATGCATTTTTAAAATTCTACTTTTGAATTATTTAAAATTTTTTTATTGAAGTTGAAAATCAGATTTATTATAATTATAAGGGGATAAAATGTGAATTGGAAATAGAGACTAAGGAAAATATAGTCATTGGTGCAACATTTTGTAATGGATTATGGTCCCAACTATCTAGCTATTGTGGATGCTCCTTATATGTCAAATACAACAGTTCTTATTCTCATTCTTGATAATGTCATACCAGTTGGAGATGCAATAAGTTATCAAGTTTTAGGACTAATATAATTAGTCATCTTCAACATTAATTTCATTTAGGTCTTTAATTTTTATTTGCAATGTTTTCCATGAGATAGTTATGGTTTCATTTGTTATTTTATTGGGGTTAGGTGAAAATCACCTAGCCCACATCGAAAATATCTTTGGAGATTTCCAAAATTTTTCTTATAAAATGACTTTTCCTATTTCTTTGAAATTCATTCCCATGTATTTCTAATTTCTCATTTTCTTTTAAATGTATTTTATTTCATAATGTAATTTATTACTTTACTTTTGAATTTTCTATCTTTTAAATTATTACGGGTTTAGTTTTATTTTATAACAGTGATATTAGAGAAGGTTAGTTAGTAACTTTTATTTTAATGTATTTTAGAAAAGTTCTGTCAAAAGGGCGATAATAGCCTCAAGGTTTGTGGGTTTTAAGAGGGTAATTGTGCCCCTCCACTTACATGGGAACTTTTTTAGTGTAATAACACAAATTATTGTTATTATTCTCCGTTACTGTTCACTGTAAAAGTGAAACATGGCAGCAACATTTAAAATAGAAAAATTCAATGGAAGTAATTTTTCATTGTGGAAAATGAAAATTAAGATAATTTTGAGGAAGGATAATTGCTTAGATGCAATTGGAAAAAGGCTCACCGGAATTCCTGATGACAAGTGGAATGAGATAGACAGTAATGCAGTAGCTGACCTACATTTGACACTTGCTGATGGAGTATTATCGAGTGTGGCAGAAATGAATATGGCAAAAGAAATTCGGGATAGTCTCATAAGGTTATACGAGGCAAAGTCACTTCACAACAAGATCTTCTTAAAAAGAAGACTTTACACTTTGCGAATGATGGAATCTTTTACGGCAACTGATCATATCAACACTCAGAATACTTTTTTTCACAACTTACTATGTTGGGTCATAAGATAGGAGAAATTAAATGTGCTGAGATTTTACTTCAGAGTTTACCTGATTCGTATGATCAACTCGTCATCAATATAATGAATGGTGCATTAACTTATAGTTTAATTTTTAATAAAATTGCCTATGTCATCTTAGAAGAAAAAAATAGATGGAAAAATAAAAAGGATAGATATGTAAATACACAACAAATAGATGATTTGACAATGATACAAGGAAGATCAACGGAGTGTAGCCCCAGTGGGAGTTAGAATTATGGTAGATCCAAATCTCGAAGTAAGAAAAATATTAAATGTTTTAACTGTGGTAAGAAAGGACACTTAAAAAGAGATTGTTTGTTTAAGAAAAGAAATATGGATGATGAGTTGTCTAAGACACAAGGGAATGTTGCAAGCATCAATGATGAAGATAATATTTTATACAGTGAGATAATAACAATGGTTGAAAGTAAAAAATAGTTTAGTGATGTATGGTTGCTAGACTCGGGAGCATCGTGGCATATGACATCTTAGAGAGATTGGTTTCACAAATATGAACCAATCTTAGGTAGGTCGGTGCACATGGGTGATGATCATACTTTGAAAATTATTGGTATGGGTACTATCAAAATTAAAATATTTGATGGTATGAATTGTACCATTCAAGAGGTACGACATGTGATTGACTTGAAGAAAAATATATTGTCTTTAGGATAAATAGATAGTTTTGGATGCAAAACTCGTTTTGAAAATTGGATGATAAAGATTGTGAGAGGTTCACTTGTGGTAATGAAGGGAGAAAAAATAATGGAAAATTTATTCATGCTTAAATGAGAAATAGTACAAGAAGCAGATGTATGTGTTGAATCAATTACTAAAGAAGAAGAAGAATCAATGATGATATGGCATCTCAAACTATGTCACATGTCAAAACAAGGTTTGAAGATTCTCTCTAATAAAAAGTTACTTCTGGGGCTCAAAACGATAAATTTACTTTTTTATGAGCATTGTGTTACTAGTAAGCAGAATAGATTGGCATTTAAAAGATCAAATATAAGAAGTAAAAATACTCTAGACTTGATATATTCTAATGTATGGGAATCACCTGGGATATCTTATGGAGGAGCAAAGTATTTTGTATCCTTCATTGATGATTATTCAAGGAGATATTGGGTATATCCAATCAAGAAAAAGTCAGATGTATTTTTAACTTTTAAAGAATTCAAAGCATGGGTGGAACTTGATTCTGGGAAAAGAATTAAGTATTTGCGGATAGATAATGAAAGTGAGTATATAGTTGGTGAATTTCTTATTTTTTGTAAGCAAAAAGGTATCAAGTGATAGTTCATAGTTACGTACACGCCACAACAAAATAGTGTAGCAGAACGGTTGAACAGAACTCTTGTAGAAAAAATCAGAGCAATGTTAAGAACTGCAAGACTACCCAATTCTTTTTGGGCAGAAGCAGCAAAAACCACATGTTATGTGATAAATTGATCGCCATCAACATCGATTGATTTGAAGACACCAATGGAGATGTGTATGGGTAAGCCAGTAGATTACTCTACTTCATATTATTTTGGATGTCCAGCATATGTGATGTACAATACCCAAGAAAGAGCAAAGTTTGATCCAAAATCCAAAAAAAGCATATTCTTAGGGTATACTAAAGGAGTGAAGGGGTATTGCCTGTGAGAACCAACTGACTACAAGGTAATTATCAGTAGAGATGTAATTTTTAAAGAAAGAATTGAAGATTATAGTACATTAAAAGAAGTTTCAAAAACTACCACTGTTCATGTAGAAAATGATCAGATACAAGATGTTCCATAATTAATGGAGAAAGAACTAGAGCATGAAGCACAAGAATAAGTCGTGTCCGAGGCTCAAGAAGTTAGTCAGCCAATTCATAATAAAAGACCACCAGCTTGGCACTCGTAGTATGTCACGGAGAGCAACATTGCATATTGTCTCCTAACAAAAGATGGAGAACCTTCAATATTTCAAGAAGCTTCAAATAATTCAGATGCATCTCTGTGGTTGATAATAATAGTAGAAAAAATCGAAGCTCTACACAAGAACATGACTTGGAAGCTAGTACCATTACCAATCAGAAGAAAAGCTATTGGCACCAAATATGTTTACAAGATAAAGCGGGATAGCAGTGATCAAGTAGAATGGTATCGTGCAAGATTGGTGATAAAGGAATAAGCTCAAAAAGAAGGTATTGACTTCAATGAATTTTTTTCTCCTATGGTTCTTCTTGTAACAATTAGAGTAGTAATGACTCTATGTGCTACATTTAATTTTTATTTGGAGTAGTTAGATGTTAAAACTACTTTTCTTCATGGAGAAATTGAAGAAGAAATTTATATGTTCCAGCCAGAAGGATTTGTTGAAATTGGTAAGGAGAACTTGGTTTGTGAGTTGAACAAATCTCTATACGATCTGAAACAAGTACCGAGATGTTGGTATAAAAGATTTGATTCCTTCATCATTAGCCTTGGGTATAATAGACTAAGTTCGGACCATTGTACATACTACAAAAGGTTTGAAGAAAATAATTTTATCATTTTACTATTATATGTGGATGACATATTAGTAGCAAGCCCAAACAAATGTCGAATCCAAGAATTGAAGGCATAGTTGGCTAAGAAATTTGATATGAAGGACTTGGGACTAGCAAACAAGATTCTAAGAATACAAATTTATGGAGATAGAAATAATAATAATATTTGGCTTTCTCAACAAAATAATTCTAACAAGATCTTGCGTCGTTTCAACATGCAAGAAAGTAAGCCAATTTCTACCTCTCTTCCTGTTAATTTCAAATTATTCTCAAGTATGTGTCCTAGCTAAGAAGAATAGAGGAGAAAGATGTCTCGAATACCATATGCATCAGTAGTGGGAAGTTTAATATTTGCAATGATTTGTACAAGACCAGATTTTGCACAAGCAGTGAGAGTGGTTAGTCGATTCATGGCAAATCCTAGCTTAGAACATTGGAATACTGTGAAGAGAATTTTTAGATTTCTAAAAGGAACCTCAAATACTATAATATGCTATGGAAGTTCAAATCTTATTGTCAGAGGTTATGTTGATGCAGACTATGCTGGAAATATTGATAATAGTAAGTCTACAACGGGTTATATTTTTACTCTTGCTGGAGGAGCTGTAAGTTGGGTTTCAAAATTTCAGCCTATTGTATCTACTTCTATGACAGAAGCATAATATGTTGCAGCTACACAAGCTAGTAAAGAGGTAATCTGGTTGCAAATACTATTGGAAGAGCTTGGATACAAACAAAATAAGGTTACTTTATTTTGTGATAGTCAAAGTGCTCTACACTTAAAAAGAAATCTGGTATTTCACTCAAAAATAAAACACATCATGGTACAATATCATTTTGTACGAGAGAAAGTAGAAGAAGAAATGTGGATTTGCAAAAGATTCATACCAAAGAAAATATAGCGGATGTTTTGACCAAACCGATCAGCACTGATAAGTTTGAATTGTTTAGAACTTCATGTGGGTAACAAAATTGGAAGCAAGTATTGACAAGCAAAGAAAGTGATTTTCAAGTGGAAGAATATTATTTTATTGGGGTTAGGTGAAATTCACCTAGCCCACATCAAAAATCTCTTTGGAGATTTCCAAATTTTTTTTTATAAAATGACTTTTCCTATTCCTTTGAAATTCATTCCCATGTATTTTTAATTTCTCATTTTCTTTTGAATGTATTTTATTTCATAATGTAATTTATTACTTTACTTTTGAATTTTCTATCTTTCAAATTATTGCGAGTTTAGTTTTATTTTATAAAATCATTAATAATATTATTATTTGATAGGGATTTAAGAAAGAAAGGAGACAAAAATAAAAGAGAACAAATTGAAGGATAAAAACTCTTAATATATTAAGAATTTTGATACATTAGTTAGTATAATACTAAAAAAGGTGAAACACAACTCATACAGAAATGATTTATTTAGCAAGGGTTTTAAGATATTCTTATGAAAAAAGACATGAATATAATAATTTCTTTGAAGGAAGTGTCATCCAATTGTGTCATATATTCTATATAGTAATGAATTCTATTAGTTGCTAGCAATTGGTTATTTAATTTTTTGGTAAATGTAAAAAAAATTATTTTTATTAAATGCATGTTGAATTTTAATATGGTACCTACAAAAAAGCTAATTAATGCTAAGCTTGATGAATGCTTTATTTTTATGATACTAAGTTTGATTTCCAAAGTTAAAATGAGAAGGACAAGAAAGAAAATTAGGTCAAGGATTGATTAGAAATCATGTAATGCAGTGCATATATAGAAATTTTAAAGAAATTATGAACATGTAAAAGTATTTTGATTTCATACTTGAATATAGTGCATATATAGTATCTAAAATTTTAATATTTTTTTCATATAGGCCATTATGAAATTAGTCACCAGAGTAACATAAATCTCCAAAGAGGGAACTTATATGGGTAAAAGCAGTGATATGATTTCATCCATTACATAAACACATAATTGTATTGTTTTGATACACACTATAAGTGTGTTCAATAAGTTCTATCTTGGAGAAAACACTCATTTTCACTATAATTTATTGTCATTTAGTAATCTTTTATGTAAAAATTAATAAATACATGTTACATCATTATTATACCCAAAGGGATGCATTTGACTGCATATTATAATACTATAATATTTTCTTGCCTATAATACTCTAACTAATTCAAGTCTTTTGTCCATGAAGATTTTTAATTATTAATAAAATTTTTTAAGTTTTGATATTTAAGTTGTTTTTTAACTCAACGAATCATCATTTATTTACAAATACTTATTATTTGAATGGGAAAAAAATCATATAGTAAAGATGAGCTTGTTGAAGTGCAATTAGAGTGGGTTATGTTGATAACCCATTGATTTATTATTTATGCATGAAGGTATAAATAAACATCAATTAAGATTTAACTTTTATTACAAATTTACTAACTAAAATTAATTTTTTTTTTCTATATATATTTTATGTTTTTAATATTAACAAGTAAAAGATTGGTTGAAGAGTTGATATGCAAATAGGAAGAATACCCCTGGCATTTTCTTCTTTATTACTAGTTTTAATAAGAATGTTATATATGTAACTTATTGTGGGGTTAAAATCTATAAAAAATATTCGTTATTGTTATTTTGATACATTAATTTGTTTTGTGCTGATATAGTTTTCATTTCTTTCATTTAATAGTTATATATTTAAAATTCTTTTTTTAATGTAATGGATAATAGAAGATTTCATAAGGAAAATGCATGCTAATCTTCGTTACATCAAGTATGTATCACATCACTTTGTTTCCCCTTTACTCTCTATTGAATTTACTTTGTCATGGCTTCTCGTTTCTACAAAGGTTCAAGCTTATATATTCAAGTGTTGATGCTTATTTGATGAGTATTTTTTTATTTCAGGGCTACGTGGTGTTACATGAAATGGAACCATACATCAATCAAGTTTTCTCCATTATTCATGAGATATAATGGGTATATATATTTATTTATTTATTATCAAACAAATTCATGTGTGACTTATTTTCTTAATCATGTTTCAATCTTTTTGTTCTTTAATCCTGGAGCAATTACATTCTATGTTACCTTGTGTTTCCAAATGTATACTCATTATTTTTTTCCCATAGGTTCTAACTTATGCTCAACAATGAAAAAAAAATGATCTAACAATTTGTAGGTGGCTTTAAATGAAAAGATTTAGGAGTGCATGAGGCATATTGCAAAGCAAATCTCTTGATGAAATACTTTATATGTTAGGTTTGAAAAGATTGACCCATTGAAAATTAGTTAAACAAGCAAACTACCAATTTTATTTCTCATCTTTCTAAGTGCATATAGTAGGTCTTAGCATGAAAAGTACTTTTATGTGCTCAAAATTATTACTATGAATGTGCATCATGATGTTGTGTATGTTCAGATAATGACAAGTAATTATAAGAATGATTTAGTTTTCATTAGCTACCTACAAAGGTAAAAGCATTTAGTTCATCTTTGGGGATTCATTGTCAGACATAGGAAACAATATGTATGTAGGAATGAGCTTTGCTCAGGCAAGCTTTTCCTAGTATGGTATTAATTTTGATAAAGGTGTTGAAATTGCTTAACTAATATGTATGTAGGTATGAGCTTTGCTCAGGCGAGCATATATTATTGATATTGCCTCTAGTTACATCTTCCAACCATTGTTGTTGGGATATATCCATCATCATCTTTAAGTTTTCCTACATGTAATGAAATTTGGCTGGCAAGGCCACTTGCATATTTAGATGCAACTCTGAGAGAAAGCAAAATCATGGAGTAGAAAGTCAATTATGCTTATGGAGGTGGTGGAATTTTGAATGAAACTGGAGACTATTTTGTTAAAATTTGTTTATTGTCTATTCTTTCATCACACCACAACTATAAGATCTTGATGCATTGAATTTAAAAGGGGTTCACTTGGGATGAATATTGAACCTTTTCAAGGAACACAAAGTTTATGCACCAATAGTCATATCCTCAAAAAAGTTTCACTTGAGTATTACTTAACACACATGATTATTCCTCTTTTGTATTTTCCCATGCTTTCTCCCTCGTGCATACTAGTGTGGACATAACAAAACTAGTTTTTATGGTGTTTATTTGGACATGAGGTTGAAATGTGTCTACGAGTCACCTCTATGCTATTGAGTTTTTCACTAGGATAGTTTTGATCATCAGCTCTAATCGAGGTTAATCCTTGGTCTGATTGAGCTGATTTATGGTGAGCACTTTCTTAACTCATTGATCTTCATTTTGAATGGGGCAGATTGAATTCTTAGTTATGAATAGTGTTATTTGTGTTTGAGAATAGTGACTCCATTTTCAGTGAGATCACCCCATTTTCTTTGTGTAAGTTGTTGTATTTGTCAAGATTAATTTTCTTGAGATATGGTTGGTATATGTCTCTAGTTTTATCTAGAAATAAGTGTGTAACTAATTGATTATATTAGTGAATGTTTTCATGCTAAAATTGTTTCTATTCATTTTCTTTTTGCTTTCGGTGAAGTGTTATTGCTCTATTAAAATTATGTTCCTATTAAGTTCTAACAAGAGCGGATAAGATTTAGTTGTGCATTGTTTGCATTTATATCGCCAATTATGTTTTAGTCCTGGTATTATATTTTGAGGTGTGGAACATGTCTAATTACTATTGAAATATTTTGTTTTGTTGTAGTGTTGTTATGCCATGGCGATTATTTGCTATAGTATTCCACTTTATTGAATGTCTATCTGATGTTTTATACTCATTTGTAATACACACTGAATCACTGCTAAAGAATAAGATTAACACATTCATTATATAATCGACACTCAAATTAGGTTCAATATTATTTTATGGTTTGTCTCAATGAATTTCATGTTATGAGATTTTTTATTTTGATGCATAATAAATGTGTGTTTAAATTCGTGCACTTGTGCACTATATAAATATCAATAATCATTTGGTTATGTTCACACTATAATTTGTTCAATTATATCTGAATTTTATTTGTATATTGCTGAATTATTTTTGAGGAATTGCATTGTTGCAATTACTATTTTGGGGTATTTGGTTAAATTAAAAAGATAAATATCAAAAATATCTTTCAATGACCTTTTGAAAATTAAATTATAAGTTTTTATGAAAAAATAATAATTTTAAAATGGTTATACAATCTATAATCTACTTCACTGCACCAAGGAAAATTATCCCAAATAAAGTGGTATCAAATCAATAGATACCAAAATATTGGTATTATGGGTTTGAAACCACTCACTTAATAAATTTATTTTATCATGGAGGATCATTCTATAAAAATTAAATTAGTTCCAACCAACTATACTATTTGGAAAAGTAAATATGAAACTTTCTCATTGTTAGGCAGATGTATGACCCTATAATTAGTTTGTCAAAACTTAAAAATATGAGTACCCGAAGACAAGTGACTTTGCATTTAAGAGCTACACTTACTATTTAGTAGTGAATTGATATGGATACCTATCATCATATCTTTGATGAGATAAAAGCAAACTTATTATATAAGAAACTAGAGTAAATGAATGAAAAAAACATGTTTATTATTAGCCATCTAGTATATTTGAAATATAAGAATGTGATTCGAATGGAGATACACATGAATACATTAAAAAGGCTAGTAAACTAGCTTGCTTGTAAAAAGATATTATTGGAAAATGAATTATTTGTCGCTCTTCTCCTTAGTTCACTACTTGATGGTTAAGATAACTTAGTGATATCCAAATGCATGTCATCTCATGATAGTATCAATATCATGCACTTGACATGCACGAATACAAATGGAATGAAGAGGAGAACACTTTTTGGGTGAAGAAGGGAAAACAAAT
Source organism: Sapria himalayana (assembly GCA_029783825.1). Taxonomy (NCBI): domain Eukaryota; kingdom Viridiplantae; phylum Streptophyta; class Magnoliopsida; order Malpighiales; family Rafflesiaceae; genus Sapria; species Sapria himalayana. The sequence continues at coordinate 10,983,408 of JAREIK010000088.1, forward strand.
GAAAAAAAAAAAAGAAAAAAATATTCAAGGCGTTCATATTTCAGAGAGACACGGTATTAGTATTACTAGGCTTGCATACACTAATGGAAAGAATAATCCTTCCAAGGATATGTCGAGAAATAGAAAGACAATAAGCTAACACAATTAAGAAATATAGGTATATATTTAAGTGACACTAGCATGAGCATATGAGAGAAGATAAGCTCGAGAAAAATAAAAACTATCATAGAAGGTGATATCATATTGGTTAGTGATGATGATTCTTCTAACATGGAGAATCAAATGGCGAATAATGATTGATTCAGCTATAACATTTCATATATTATTTACTTTTCTCTGTGTGTGTGTGTGTGGTGCTTATAACATAATTAAGATAAGCATAGTTGTATCTATGAAATCATGGATACAAGTAAGATATGTTTGCAAATGTAGATTAGATATTCATTGATATTGAAAGGTGTTTGTTATATTCCAAACATTCATGTAAACTTGTTGTCCATATGCATACTAGATGATTTAGGATGTGTGAGTGATTTTTCAGGTGGCCAATAAAAACTATCCAAGGGCTTTTTAATCATGAGAACTATATAAAGAGTACACTTTATGTCACTCAATAAAGAACATATGAGAATTATATAAATGTTATTAATCAAATGGACAATATTAGCCTTTAGCAAAAGAGACTTACTCATGTGAATAAAAAAAATTGTACTAATTAACTAGAAAGTAAATCTTGCTTATTAATAAAAAATTATATCATAATGAGTGTATGGATCACGTGACTAGAAATATCCATAGAAATGATATCCATTGTAATCCCATTTCTAAAAGATTAGATAGTCTTGATCTTATACATTTTGATATCTATTTTATATAGAGTAGAAATTTAGGTAGAACCCTTTATTTTGTAATTTTATTGATGACCATTTTAGGGATACATAAGCCACTACCCTAAAGACCAATGACTAGATCTTTAAAAATTTGTACATCATATAATTGGAAAGAGAGATCGATAGAAAGCCAATCTATGTCTACTCTAATAATGAGAAAGAATAGAGGTTGGATTGAGAGATAAAGGATATCCAATGGGGTCATACTTTAAAGGACACCAACAATATACCTCAATTGAGTGACATGGCTAAGAAAATGAATGTGACCAATGAGGAGCAAGTCTGATGTATGTTTTCTTATGCTTTACTTCCCAAGAAATTTTGGGGAAGAGCTATAAGTATGATTGTTGAGTTAATAAACATGTGTATTTTAGTTTCCTTGGATAGTGATATTCTTAGTAGTGTTATTCTAAAAAGGATTTAGTTGCAAGTCTTCATTTATATTCTAAAAAGATGAGAGATTAAATTGGATTGTACTACATATCCTTGTGTATTCCTTGACTACATACATGCAAAATTTAGATACAATTTGTGAGACCTAATTGCCAAAAAGATTATTTGGAGAAGATTTGCTACTTTTCTAGATAATCAACTAATAGATGTCAACTATCTAAGTAAAGAAATTAAACCCAATGAGATCATTGTTTGTACAAACATTGTTCCATTACCATTCATAGAATGATCAAATTAATGAATTAAATAGCAATATGATGATATTAAGCTCTATGGTTTTCTAGTCGAGGCGGTGAGTAATATTGCTTTAAGAAATAACTTGACAAACCCTAGTTATTAATAATATTACTTCGCAACCAAAAATTACATGATTTTTTAGGTCTTTTCAATTATCCTCAAGAAACATAAATTATGTATTATTAATGGATACCGATAAGTTTGAGTTATTTTATGAAGTCATCTCTTCCGAGCATAAAAAATAATGACTTTATGGTATGTGGGTACATATCAAGTCCATGCATGTCAACCAATTGTCACATGGTTCCCTTACCTAAAAAGAAGCATTCATTAAAAAATAATTGCATCTTTATACAACTTTGGTGAACATGATTCTCAAATAAGATACAATGTTTGATTAGTTATAAATAGTTTTAGTTAGAGAAAGAGCTTTGACTTTGATGAGATCTTTTCAATTGTCATGAAGATTATCTTTATTTGAGTTGTTTTGAGTCTGACTATGAGCTTGGGCTTACAAATCGATCAACCTAACGTGAAGATAGCTTTTCTTCATTGTGACCTTCAAGAGACATTTTATATAGAATAGCTAGATGGTTTTTAGGTGGGAAAGAAGGAATATATGATATGTGAACTCAAAAAGAGTTTGAATAGGCTTAAGCAAGCTCAAAGACATCAGTACAAATAGTTTTATTCATTTATGAAGTCTAGTAACTTTTGTTATACTTCTTGGGTACGAAAGTATTTGTTAGATGTTAGTCAAGTAATGAATACCTTATATATTTACCATTTGTTTATGATATGTTGATCATCTATTATAATAAACTATAGATTGATAAGTTGAAGAAGTAACTAAAAAAAGTATTTTCTATGAAAATTTAGACATATTTAGTTAGATTCTAGGGATAAACATCATCAGAGATATGTTTTCTAGTCATATTAGATTATCATAAGAATGATAAGCACAAAAAATTTTTGAAAGATTTATCATGAATGAGGCTAAATAAGTCTTAATCCCTTTAGCCAGTTAGTTTAAGTTGAGTACTAAGCTAAGTACTAGGCATTATTCAATTGGACCTCAATAGGTATCATTAGGTGTAGAGAAGTCTGGCATAGGGAACCTTTGAGGTACCTCGTAGCTATTATTTTCCTTAATGGGAAACAAAATAATTTTCTTAGATTCACTAGTTAAGATATGACTAATAATTCTGATTCAAGGAGGTTTACCTCAAATTATTTAATAACATATGAAGAGGGAGTTATATCATGATAATTTAATATATAAAAGTACATAATATTTTTTAGCACTAAGAATGAGTTCATTATGATTACTCAAATCTACAAAGAAATCTTGTAGATAAAAAGGTGTGTTGCAGACTTTGATATGCATTAAAATATAGGTCTAAGTATATTTTTGCGAGATATCATTGGATTTGAGATGTTTTAGAATTAAAATATGTTGTACTAGAAAAGTACATACAAACACAAATGTCACTAATATGCTCATGAAATCTCTAACTATAGTAGAACTTATTTTATTTATATCCTATATTTGAATTAGTTTTTTCACTTTGGGTAGATGAAAAGATTTGTTGGATATGCCAGAGGCAAATTGATCAATTGAAACAAATTCAACATGGCTTGATTTACTTTAAAATAATTTGAATTTATTTTATTAAATTGTAAGTTTCTATTTATTTTATTTTTTTTTAAATATGTAGTCTTTTTTTCTGTGTTATCTGGGAGCACTCAAAGTGGCATAGTAAAAAATATGTTTCCTATATTGTGTGATGATTTATTGAATATAAAAATAGCTCATGGTGGAAAAATAAAGAGTACTAAGTGAAAGATAAGAAAAATAGAGGAATGATAGATTTTGTTGCTACTACCTTAAGGAGAATCTCTCTCTCTCTCTCTCTCTATACTAAAACACAGAAAAAAAATAATAGAGTCATAGTTTTCAAATCAATCCCATCCACAATCAATCTATGTTTTATGGTGCTATAATTTCTTTGCTACCATGGATTTATGTGCTCTAAAAATTTCTTTGTTGTCATGGTTGTTTATACGTATGCATTTCTTTAATCATATTGGGGTGCTACCTTGGCATTTTTTCATGATGTATGAAACATATCTGAATGCTATTGTGGTATTCTATTCTACTACAATTATATTCTATCAAGATGATTATATTTATATATTATTATTTTTTTTATTTTTTTTATTTTTTTTATTTTTTTTATTTTTTGTCTATCTTATGTTACACTCATTTAAAACATATAATACTAAAGAATAATATTCACATATCTATGAAATAATTGATACTCAAATCTTATTCTAAATTATATTCTAGAAAATCTCTAAACAAATTTTATATTTTGAAAATTTTGATTTTAATACATAACATATTTGGGTAGGTATTTGTGCAATTGTATATTTATATACTGTTTAGGTGTGAATAATTTTTACTTGTGTTTAGAGTAAATTTTGTTCATTTGTTTCTGAATTTTATTTAAACGCTATTGAATTTATTTTTGTTGAATTATCTTGTATTTTTTTTGAGTTATTTGTTGGAATTAAAAAGAAAATAGAAAAACATTTTTTCGGTTACTATTTCAAAATTAATTAAAATGGTTTAAAATGGAAAAGAATTTAAACAATTATTATGCTAACTTTTTTCGTGATGCCTAAACAAATTGTCTCTAACATCAATGATCAAAACTATTCATAACATGAAACTTGTTGGATTTGACTTGTTTGTATTCATTGCATCACACTTTAAGGATGCAGTAAATAAATATTTTTTATGACCTTGAGTTGTGGATGTCCATACCTATTAACGTGCATCTTGATTATTCACTTGAAGAGATAAAACTTCTCTCTAACCTGGGATTTAAACTTAGATAATTTGTATCATGAGATAACTCAGATCATTTGCACTAATTATCAATAGCTTTTATTTTCCATACTGTGCAAATTCATAATGGTATGCATGGATTGGTTTATGCATAACAAAAATGTTTCGTTTTATTTAATGAATTTATATGAATGATTTGGATATAAAAGGGTATAGGTGTATTAATAAGTTTTCTATCACAAAACATGAATATTATGTTTAATATTTTTTATTAATATTTTGTTTGAAATGAGGAATAAAACATAAATATTTTTATTTCAAACCTCAAAAAGATAAATTTTCTTATTTTTTATCTCGCAACATTTTATTACATAATAGGAATTCACGAGAGCATGTCATGCAATAAAAAATAAAAAATAATCAAAATTCACCTAATCCACGATATTCTTTATCCATTTATTCCACCAGCAAGCCTCCTCCTCTCCACTAGACCCTGCAGCTACAAAAAATTCAACATTTGCATAATATCATCAATGTTCTAATCATCCACATCTCAAGTACAAAAAATTAGAGAAGGTAATGTGTCAATGTGAGTGGGTATGAAAGGTGATGTTCAGGTGCGTGAGGGTATAAACATCTCGGGTGAGGGGTAAGAAGTAGGCATAGTTGGCTCAAGTGTACCAAGACCGCTCTCATTGTCTGGACCATGACTTAACCCACCATCTCGAGCATGACTTCGCCGATCAACTCCCACTCTCCCTCTCCCTCTACCTTGAACGGGCTGCATACGTGTATTGACGACACAGGAGGCCTAATAAATGGCTCATGTAATGTCGAAGCCTCTTTAGTGTACCCGGTGAAACGATGGTCTTCACCAATCCGGTGTAACACCAATCAGGCAATATGATATATGTTGCATAAAGCACCAGAAGTATCAACGAAAGCAATTGGCTATGTCAGCCATAGTGGCAATCTGAGTGAACCAAAGAAATAATTATAATTACATAATCTAATAATTAAAAATTAAATTAAAATATTTTAGAAACAAATGACATTAACTTACCAAAAGATCCATACTACCGGCTATAGTATGGAACCTCATATTTATCCCTATGAAATCATGGTGTCATAAAATGCATTGTAATAGGACGATACCATTGCATGTATGGATAATGAAAGTCCATTAAACTCACTATAGGTGGTGAAGTGATGATCTATCGCCCAATCACGCTGGTGTCATCCATGTGCATCCACTGTATGCAGCTATTGCTCGTAAGAGCAAGCTGGAGGTGTCTCATAATGCATCCCAAACTGGCACAAGACTCTCTGTAGACGATGCTACTCAACAATCTCAAAACAAATGAACGGTGACATTGTCCGTCAGATCTCCTGATCAGCTAAGCAGATATATGATAGCTCATCAAGTAACTCGCCCATGTATGGCTACCATGAGACCTATGTTAACACTTAATATCAATAAATTTTATAATAATATGAATATAATTAATATAGAACCATATAATTTTACATAAATATTACATGATCGGGAGTACACCCGATGGGATATGCACCCATGTCAAAGGTACTCTCCACCTACACTCGAGTGGAAGAGCTAGCTCTACCTCTGGCTCAATTGGAAATTCAGTTGGTAATCTATCATGGCCAACCTCAAAATCGACATCGGTATCATGTAAGGCATGAGTGGGTGGTGGTTCTATATTTGCGTGTGGTTGCCCAAAATCGGGTTGCCCGACGTAAAATTTCTCTCAAGACTATAGCAGAATACAAAATAATGAGAAAATGGGTCAAAATATTTAAATTTTTATATTGCTTTAGAAAAAATATGATAAATTATCCATACATAACAACACACATTTTTAGTTATTATATACCTGTATGAGTGTAATACAACCGCTAATACCACGACTACGATCCAAGCTGATTTGGCATAACTCACGGTATGTATGTGCTAGTACTACACCACCCCAACTATATATGGGATTACCCTCCTTTCAGAAAAATAAGAATCAGAAAATAAGAACAATAAGAAGAATACGAAGAATAAGAAGAATAAAAAGAATAAAAATAACAAAAAGAATAAGAAGAATAAGATTATTAAAAAAATTATAAAAAAAATATGAAGAATGAGATGTAAAATAAGAATAAAAATAATAAGAATAATGATAAAAATATGAAGAATAAGATGAAAGAAAATAAAAATAAGAATAAGAAGTTAAATAATCGTAATTATAATAAGAAGAATATTAAGAATAAGAAAAATATTATGAATCAGAAAAATAGGAAGAATAATAAGAATGAGAAGAATAAGAAGAATAAGAAAAATAAGAAGAATTAGAAGAATAAGAAGAATAAAAAGAAAAAGAATAATAACAATAATAGAAGAATAAGAAGAATAAAAAGAATAAGAAAATAAAAATATAAAGAGGAATAAGAAGAATAAGTAGAATAAAAAGATTTAGAAAAATAAGAAGAATTAGAAAAAAAAGAAAAAATAAAAATTAAAGAAGAATAAGAATAAAAAGAAGAAAAAGAAGAGTCAAAAAAATAAGATGAAGAATAACATTAAGAAGAATAGGAATAATAAGAATAATAAGAATAAGAATAATAATAATAATAATAAAATGAATAAGAAGAATAAGCAGATTAAGAATAATAATATTATTAAGAAGAATAAGAAGAATAAATAAAATAATAAGAACAAGAAGAATTAGTAGAATAAAAAGTATAAAAAGAATAAGCAGAATAACAAGAATACCAAGAATAAAAAGAGTAAGAGTAATAAGAAGAATAAGAATAATAAGAATAATAAGAAGAATAAAAAGAATGAGGAGAATAAGAATTAGAAGAATAAGAAGAATATGAAGAATAAGAAGAATAAAAAGAATAAGAAAAAAAATAATAATTAAAAGAATAAGAAGAATAAGAAGAATAAGAAGAATAAGAAGAATAAAAAAAATAATAAAAATAATAAAAATAAGAAGAAAAAGAAGAATAACGAATAAGAAGAATAAGAAGAATAAATAAGAATGTGAATAATAAGAGAAATAAAATGAATAAGAATAATAAGAATAAGAAGAATAATCATAATAATAGGAATTAGAAGAATAAGCAGAATAAGAAGAATAAGCAGAATAAGATTAATTAGAAGAATTAGAAGATTCATAAGAATAAGAAGAATCAAATGAATAAGTAGAATAATAAGAATAAGAAGAATAAAAAGAATAAGGAGAATAAGCATAATAAAAAGATTAATAATATTAAGAAGAATAAGAAAAATACGAAGAATAATAATAATATGGATAATAATAAAAATAAGAAGAATAAGTAGAATAAGAAGAATTAGAAGAATAAAAAGAATGACAAGAGTTAGAAGAATAAGAAGAATATGTAGAAAAAGAATAATCATAAGAATAATAATAATCAGAAGAATAAGAAGAATAAGAAGAATAAAAAGAATAAAAAGAATAAGAAGCATAAGAAGAATATGAAGAATAAGAAGATTATAAAGATTAAGAAGAATAATGAGATTAAGAAGAATAAGAAGAATACGAAGAATAAGAAAAATAAGAATATTATGAGAAATAAAATGAATAAGAAGAATAACATAATAATACAAAAAAGAAGAATAATAAGAATTATAAGACTTAGAAGACTTAGAAGACTTAGAATAATAAGAAGAATATGGATAATAATAATAATAATAATAATAATAATAATAATTAGAAGAATATTAAGAATATGAAGAATTAGGATAGTAAGAAGAATAAGAAGAATAACAAGAATAAGAAGAATTAAAAGAATAAGAAAAATAACATGAAAAAAATAATAACAAGAATAAAAATAATAACAAGAATAAAAAGAATATGAACAATAAGAAGAATAAGAAGAAAACAAATAATAAAAAGAATAAAAAGTATCAGAAGAATTAGAAGAATAAAAAAATGATGAATTAGAAGAATAAAAAAAATAAAAAAATAAAAAGAAAAAGAAGAAAAAGAAGAAAAAGAAGAAAAAGAAGAAGAAGAAAAAGAAGAAGAAGAAGAAGAAGAAGAAAAAGAAGAAAAAGAAGAAAAAGAAGAAAAAGAAGAAAAAGTAGAAAAAGAAGAAAAAGAAGAAAAAGAAAAAAAAGAAAAAAAAGAAGAATTAGAATAATAAGAAGAATAAAAAGATTAAGAAGTATAGGATGAATATTAAGAATAAGAAGAATAATAAGAATAATAAAAAATAATAACATTAAGAAGAATAATAAGAATAAGAAGAATAAGAATAATAAGAAGAAAAAGAATAATAAGAAGAGTAAGAAGAATAAAATGAATAAGAAGAATAAAAAGAATAAGAATAATAAGTAAAATAACAAAAATTTCAAGAATAAGAAAAATAAAAATAATATGAAGAATAATTATAATATGAAGAATAATAAGAATACAAGAATAAGAAGAATAATTAAAATTATAAGAATAAGAAGAATAATTAGAATTATAATAATAAGAAGAATATAAAGAATAAAATGAATTTAAGTATAAAAAGAATTAAATAATAAAAAGAATAAGATGAAAAAGAAGAATAAGAAGAATAATAAGAATAATAAGAATATGAAGAATAAGAAGAAAATAAGAATGAGAAGAATAAGAAAAATAAGAATAATAAGAATAATAATAAGAATAACAAAAAAAAGAAGAATAAAACGAATAAGAAGAAAGAATAATAATAAAAATAATATTAATAAGTAGAATAATAAGAATAAGAAGGATAATAAAAAAATATGAATAAGAAAATAAGAATATTAAGAAGAATAGAATGAATAGTAAGAAAAAAGAAATAACAAGAATAAGAAGAAGAAGTAGATTAAAGAAGAATAAGAAGTCATTTTTTAAGAAGAGAGTTTTGCTATCAGGTTTTGCTCTCTACTTCTAGACAGAGAAACACGTTTTTTAGAGAGAGAAACAATAATTTGCCTTGAAGAAGAAGCCGATTTCATGCTAAAATGGAGCAATTTGATCTATTAAGTGATAAGAAGTCATTTGCTCATCAATTTAAAAGGACCGCGCATCAATATTCTGAATCCGATGAAATTCAAGGGGAAAAAAAAGGAGAACCCTCGATAGACTTCTCCCCTTCCGATATCGCCATGCTTGCTGATGCTCACAAATACACGGTAGTGGGCAAATTTTCCCATGGGCGACCTCGCATTGAAGATATCAGAGCATTCTTCGCATCACTAAAGCTTAAAGGTCTATCAAAACCCGGTGTTCTGGATGCTAAACATATTCTAATTCAACTATCCACCGAGGAGGATTTCCATAGAGTATGGCTCAAGGCAGTATGGTATATCTCGAGCTATCCTATGAGAGCCTTCAGATGGACGCCTTCCTTCACAACCAAACAGGAGTCACCATTACACCCAGTTTAGTTTCTCCTCTAAATGTTGCCTATTCACTTCTTTGATAAGCTCTCCCTCTATCATATAGCTAGTGCAGTTGGCACCCCTCTTCTCCTTGATGGTGCCACTACCATGTTATCTCGACCAAGTGTAGCTCGGCTATGCATAGAAGTGAATTTACTACAGCACATCCCTCACCATATATGGATTGGCAGTAAAAACGGGGATGGTTTCTGGCAAGAAGTGATTCCAGAAAATCTCCCAAGTGCTGCTCCTACTGTAATAAACTGAGGCATTCATATGAACATTGTTTGGTTAAAAAATTTACAGTAGACAAACAGAGGTTTGGCCCTAGAATAGAAACAAGAAATAAGAGGGAAGAATATAAAATTAAACCCCCTCAACATAGTGAACAGAACTGTAATGGTGCTGTTACAGGAATGGAGATAGTAGTGCCCTTCCTTTTGGGCTTTAGGCTCATCTCGCGATGTGTCTGATTGTTTTTGTCTTGGTACGCTCCCCCTTGTCCTCTATCTGCACACTAACCTGGAAGGGGATAAAAGTAGTTAGGACAGCCCTCTCTAGAAACCATGTATTTAGATAGAGTCATCAGCCGACTAACTCCCCAGCTGTTAGCTCGGTTAGCTCAAAGGGAGAAAGAATCCAGCAGGAATGTCACTGGCTGTAATCGAACTCTCAATGGCAATCAGAAGATTCCGAAGTTTCGGAAGTTTCTGAAGGGGCTAGAAAAATAAGTAATTTAGAAGAAAATGTTAAAAATAACTTAGAAGAAGATTCTGAAGGGGCTAAAAACCATGAACTAATACTAAAAATAGCTGAAATAAATAAAAGATTTAGGAGAAGTAGATTTGAAACCAGAAAAAAGAGTGCGGGGAGAAGGAAAGGGGTAGAGAAGTTAGGCAATAACTCAGATGAGAATTTAGAGGATAGAAGTGATTTCATGTTAAATACAAATGAGGAAGATTCTGATTTTATAAAAGCCACCAAAGATGATTTAGAAATTGATAATTTTACAAATATAACGGGAGATAGAGATTGGGCCATGGAGGAAATAAAACTTATTGCATTACAGCTAGGCACGGAATGGAAGAATGAAAAAATCAGGAGGTTTTAGTTCAATTAAAAAATCTAGAAACAGGAAAAAATACTTAGATAAAACATATGAATCAAAATGCACTACAAGAGCTCGGGCTAAATCCACTTCTAATGTTTAGATTCCTCTACTGGAATATGAGGGGTATCGCAAACCCCTCCTCAATAAAAGGAGTTAAAAAATTGATTCAATTATATAAAACTTCAATTATTATACTTTCCGAACCCATTGTAAATAAGGATAAACTAGAATACTACAAAAAGCTTTTAGGATTTGATTACTCTTTCTCTAATAAAAATAACAAAATCTGGATTTTCTGGAAAAGCTTATTTAATATAATTATTTTAGAAGATACGAATCAAATTATTAACTTTTCTTTAGATAATGCACAAGAGGAGATCATTTCAGTAGTTTATGCCAAATATACTAAAGAAGGTAGAAGGGAGCATTGGAATAATATTCTTAAAACTACTAAAATAAATAAACCATGGATAATAGGAGGAGATTTCAATATTATAAGAAAGGCTAGCGAGAAAAAAGGAGGCAACCCCCCCCCCCAATAAAAAAGCTATCGCTCACTTTAATGATATGATATCAGAGGCTATTCTGATGGAAGCTAGCTTTTCAGGCCCCCAATACACGTGGTGTAATAACTAGAAAGTTAAAGGCACCATGTGGGCAAGACTGGATAGAATTCTTTATAATGTCAAGTGGCTAGAAGCTTATGGCTCCACAGCCGTCAGGCATTTAAATAGAACCTCTTCTGACCACAATCCACTATTAATTTCCGTAGAAAAAAATAAAATCAACAATAAGTCATTTAAATTTCAGAATGTATGGTCCTTACATCGTGCTTTCATCAATACAGTTAAAAATTCATGGATGCAAGAAATAACAGGTAACCCTGTTCAAATCTGGAATAAAAAATTAGAAAGGCTAAAAAAGCACTTAATAATATGGAATAGAGACTCCTTCGGAAATATTAAAAAAAATATTATAGAAGCCAAAAGATAGTTGAAAAAAAAGAGTTAGAATACGAAATACTTCAAAATTCAGAAAGTAGAAAGAAACTAAATAAAGCACAAGCTGAGCTAAAATTAAAATTGCTAATGGAGGAAGTATTCTGGAAACAAAAAGCTAAAATAAAATGGATAAAAGAAGGGGATAAAAATACGAAGTTTTTCCAGAAAACAGTCAAAATCAAAACCCAAAAACAAAGAATAAAAGGTATAAAAAATAACCTAAACAAAAGGGTAGACACTAACTCAAAAATTAAAAACCACCTAGATGAATATATTGAAAATCAATTTAGAGGAATTACAAATTTGAATGGAGATTATCTCCTAAATAAGATAGATCATAAAATTACCAACGAAGAAAATGATGCATATACCAAATTCCCGGATGAAGAAGAACTGAAGTTTATTATTTTTAGCATGGGCAAAAATAGTGCCCCGGGACCTGATGGGTAGAACAATGAGTTCTATCAAAACTATTGGCCAATCATTAAAAATGACCTCCTATAAGCTATACATTGGATATTCTGTGCGGTAGAAATAGGCAAGAAATGGAGCGGCTCATACTTGGTTTTTATTCCTAAAATGGAAAACCCACATAAAGCAGAATACTTTAGACCTATTAACCTGTCTAACTCCATTTATAAAATCTTGACTAAGCTACTTCAAAACAGATTAGCTGTAGTATTGCCAAAAATTATTTCTAAAGAACAATCAGGTTTTATGAAAAATAGATTACAAATGGAAAATATTTGTTTAGCTAAAGAAATGATCAGAGAAATAGGATCCAAATCTAGAGGTCATACTGTATTGCTAAAACTAGATCTCTCAAAAGCTTTTGATAGAATTGAATTGAAAATTTTATGTTTTGTCATGAAAAAGATGGGTTTTTTTGAAACCTGAACTGACTTGATTTATAGATGCATATAAAGTCCTTGGATTAAAATTCTTGTCAATGGAGAACTACGAAAATATATCAAGCCGATGAGAGGATTAAGGCAGGGTGATCCCCTTTCTCCCTCCCTTTTTAATATCTACTTAGAGCTCCTCATTGTGAATGTAAAAAATAAAATTATCTCAGGAAGTATAGGTCGGTTTAGTCAGCCTATTAATACGCCTTTAGTGGGATGCTTGGCTTACGTTGATGATGTGATCATTTTCACAAATGGAAGCTCCAGATCTCTACATAATCTCATGGAATTGCTAAAAATCTTAGAAAATGAAATGGGACATAAAATTAATAACAAAAAGTGCCAATTTATGATTGCCAAAAAAGCCCCAAAAAGTTTACGGCATAGAATTAACAAAATAATAGGTTTCACACAGATAAAAGGTGCACTTCAATATCTTGGATGCCCAATATACGAAGGAAAATTAATATCAATATACCTAGATTTCCTACTTGAAAAAAATAAAAATAAAATAGCTGGCTGGAAAGTAGACACACTTTCCATGAGTAGTAGAATTACTTTGATCACTCATGTGTTACAAAGCGTAGTCATGCATAATCTGATGATTACTCACCTTCCAGTGTAGGATAAAAACAGAATAGAGAAGTAATTGGCCTATTTTTTTATGGGGTTCAAAAAGTGGCAAAAGAAAGTTACATTGGAAAAAATGGAAAGACCTTTGCTACCCCTTACAGGAAATAGGCCTCGGCTTTACAGATTTAAATGATCTAGCTAAATCATGGGCGTGCAAAAGATGGTGGAGGCTCAAAGAAAAAAATAACCTATGGGCTGAATTTATGAGAGCTAAATATTGTATAGAGGATGATATAAATAGGATTAGAAATAAGAACAAAGCATCACAAATTTGGATTCAAATGCTCAAACAAAGGGAATTAGTGGAATAACATTCTAAACTTACTAAAAATGGTTGGAAATGGACTTTGAGTGCAGATGGAATATTCTCACTTAAAACCATTAAAGAAAAAGTTAGAAGTAGAAAGGAAATCCAACCTTTATTTAAATGGATATGGGATAATGATAATAGTCAAAAAATAAAAACTAATACATGGAAAGTTATCTCAAATATTATTCCTATAGATGAAAACATAAAAACAAAAGGCATACAACTTGCCTTGAGATGTGAATGTTGTTTGCAAAAACTAGAATCGCTTGATCATCTGTTTTCTCAAGGTAATATAGCCATGGAAATCTAGAGGAGACTAGAATCTGAAATGGGATTAAAACATGCATGTATTCCTCTTAGAAATAGATTAATTAAATGGAGTAATGCGTATTTTCAGCATAGCTCACAGAAATGGCTTAAAAATAATATGCCTCACATTGCTATCTGGTGTATATGGAAAGCTAGGAATAATAGTAGATATGAAGGACACATAATGGACCCTGAAGACAAATGGAAAGCAATAAAGACTGAAATAAAAACTGCCTTGGAATGCTCCCCACTTGCACTTCAAAGCCCTCTTCTAGATACTCACACTCTAAAATTCTAGAATCTCACGGTGTCCAAAATAAAACCACTAAAAGTTATAGGAGTTAAATGGGAAAAACCAAAAAAAAGCAAATTAGCACTAAACACCGATGGTAGCTTTGAAAGGAACATAGGCCTAGCTGGTGGAGGAGGTGCCTTAAGGGACTTTTGTGGTCACTTAATATTTGCCTACTCAGGCCCTAATAATGCGTCAACTGCCCTCCACACAGAAATATTAGCATTAAGGGATGGTCTTAGAATATGTTACTCTAAAGAGCTAACAGATATAGATATACAAATAGATTCTAAAATATTGGTAGACTTAGTGAATAATAAAAGTAGCTTGTGGAAACTTGAAGAGGAGTTAGAGGAAATTAATAAATTAATAATATATTTAAATGCATCACCCATGCACATAATTAGGGAAGCAAATTCCTTAGCAGATAAATTAGCAAAAGAATGAAAACTTAAAGAGTCCCATGTATATGATGAAGACTATATTCCAGAGAGATGTAAAGGTATTATAAAACTAGATAAAAAAGAATTAACATACATCCGAATAATCAAAAAAGTTTGAGAAGATATTATAAGATTTTGTCATCACGGTGAGTTTTCAAGTTCTATTTTCTTATAGCAGCATAGGGCAGGTTTCAGATTCGCTCAAGTCTTCCTGTTCCTGAAGGAAGACTCTGCAAAATTGAATAAATACATTGTGACTAAATTTTGGATTCCCCCACAAAATTTCATTTCACTGCAGGTTTGGAATTACACTACAAAGAGTAAGAATGGCCTATATACCTACAGTTTTGGTTGTTTTGTTTTTTCTTTTTTTCTTAGCATCAAGGTCAGCTAAATCAGGAGGAAATGACATGCGCACAAGTCTCTCCATCATCATAGTTTCTAAGATTGTATGTACTTTGGTTCGATGTGGACATGTTAAATGGATTAAGTTTAGGTGTGGTCTGTGTTATAAGGTACTGCATTGTCTGTGTTATTATTTTAATGTAATTTAGAAGTCCATAAAAGTAGGCTAGGTTGGTTACAATATAGAAAGCTGTTGTCCACAAGTAGGAGCAAAAAAAAGCTGCTATGGAAGTGATGAAAGCAGAATGATGCTGGCTTGAAGGAGCAGAATAGTGAGAAAAAAAACCAGCAGAAATGCTGGAGGCTGGAAATTTCTTTGTGTCTGTGGCATGTATGCAGGTGACAGGTTCATGGGTGTCCGAGGAAGATTTCAAGAGCTAGCATCACGCTTAATAGAGCCTTGCTGCAAACTTAAATTTGCAGCTCTTGTTACACAAGGTCTAGAAAGGTGTTGGATAAAGTTAAAGGCCCGGCAGGAAGGGAAAGGTAGCTAGTTGGAAGAAAGGGATAGAATGATAAATACTCATCTCTCAACTAGCAACAAAGTGCAGTCAGCAACAATGCTGAAAATTCTGATAGAAGCTCAAAATTGTTCTCTATGTGGATTAGAATCAACAAATATTTGTCCATGTTTTCTTTATTACATTTACAATAACTAATGCTTAGTGCAGGTGAAAATGGTGTAAAGGGTTACGGGTAGCAAGCAAGTAGGTTGTAAAAATGATATTTCTCCGCTAAAAGAGAGGGTTATAATTAATAAATACTACTTTAAAAAAAAGAAGAAGAAGTAGATTAAGGTGAATAATAAGAATAATAAAAATAACAACAATAAGAAGAATAAGAATAATAAGAATAATAAGAATAATAAGAAGAATAAGAAATATAAAATAAATAAGAAGAATAAGAATAATAAGATAAATAACAAAAATAAAAAGTATAAGAAGAATAAAAATAATATGAAGAATGAGTATAATAAAAAGAATAAAAAAAATTAAAAATAAAAAGAATAAGAAGAATAAGTAGAATTATAAGAATAATAAGAATATAAAGATTAAAAAGAATTAAAGAATTATAAGACTAAGAGTAAAAGAAGAATTAGAAGAATAAGAAAAATAATATGAATAATATGAATAAAAAAATAAGAAGTTTAAAAAGAATAAAAAGATAAAGAAGAATAATAAGAATATGAAGAATAAGAGAAATAAGAAGAATAAAAAGAATAATAATAATCAAAAAAATAAGAAGAATAAGATGAATGATAAAAATAAGAAGTGTAAGAAGAATAAGAAGAATAAGAAGAATAAGAATAATAAAAAGAATACGAAGAATAAGAAGAATATCAATAAAAAGAAGAATAAAAAGAATAATAAGTATAACAAGAATAAGAATATGAAGATAAACAATAATAAGAAGAATGGGAAGAATAAGAAAAATATGCATAATACGAAGAATTAGAAGACTTAGAAGAATAAGAAGAAAATGAAAAATAAGTAGAATAAGAAAAATAAGAAGAATAAAATGAAAAAAAATAAGAAGATAAGATTAATAAGAAGATTATGAAAAAAATGAAGAATAAGAAGAATAAGAAGAATAAAAAAATAAAAAAAATCATAAAAATACGAAGAATAAAATGAAAGAGAATAAAAAAGAGAATAAAAAGATAAATAATATTAATTAGAATAATAAGAATATTAAGAATATTGAGAATAAGAAGAATATTAAGGATAAGAAGAAAATGAAGAATAATAAGAATTAGTAGAATAAGAAGAATAAGAAGAAATAGAAGAATAAGAAGAATAAGAAGAATACGAAGAATAAGATGAATAAGAAGAATAAGAAGAATACGAAGAATAAGAAGAATAAGAAGAATAAGAAGAATTAGAAGAATTAGAAGAATTAGAAGAATAAGAAGAATAAGAATAATAAGATTAATAAGAATGATAAGAAGAATTAGAATAATAAGAAATAACAAAAAAAATGATGAATAAGAAGAATAAGAATAAAAAGAATAAAAAGAATAAAAAGAAGAGTCATAAAAATATGAAGAATAAGAATATTAAGAAGAATAGGAAGAATAAAAACAATAAAAATAAAAATAAGAAGAATATCAAAAATAAAAAAAATAAGAAGAATTTTAAGAATAAGAAGAATAAGATGAATAAGAAGAATAAAAAGATTATGAAGAATAATAAAAATAAGAAGATAAGCAGAATAAGAAGAGTAAGAATAATAAGAAGAATAATAAGAATAAGAAAAATAAGAAAAATAAGAAAAATAAGAAGAATAACAAGTTTAATAAGAATAACAAGAATACTAAGATCAAAAAGAATAAGAACAATAATAAGAATAAGAATAATAATTAAAATAAAAAGAATAAGAAGAATAAGAATAATAAGAAGAATAAGGAGAAAAAAAAGAAATAGAAAAATAAGTAAAATAAAAAAATTAAAAAGATTAGGAAGAATAAGAATAAAAAGAAGTATAAGAAGAATAGGAAGAATAATAAGAATATAAAGAATATAAAGAATAATAAGAATAAGAAAAATAAGAAGAATAATAAAAATAAGAAGAATAAGAATAATAAAAAGTATAAGAAGAATAAGTAAAGTAATAAAAATTAAAAGAATAAGAAAGATAAAAAATAAGAAGAATAACAAGAATAACAAATAAGAATAATAATAAGAATAAGTGGAATAATAAGAATAAGAAGAATAAGAAGAAT
This sequence comes from Sapria himalayana, assembly GCA_029783825.1. NCBI lineage: Eukaryota > Viridiplantae > Streptophyta > Magnoliopsida > Malpighiales > Rafflesiaceae > Sapria > Sapria himalayana. The sequence goes on from JAREIK010000088.1 coordinate 11,001,398, forward strand.
AAGAGGAATAAAAAGAATAATAAGAAAATGAAGGATTTGAAGAATACGCAGAAATTTAAGAATTAGATTTCATTAAAGAATAAGAAGAATAATAATAATAAAAATAATATTAAGAATAAGTTGAATAAGAAGAATTAGAAGAATTAGAAGAATAAAAAGAATGACAAGAGTTAGAAGAATAAGAAAAATAAGAAGAATATGTAGAAAAAGAATAATCATAAGAATAATAATAGTCGGAAGAATAAAAAGAATAAAAAGAATAAGAAGAATAAGAATGATAAGAAGAATATGAAGAATAAGAAGATTAAGAAGAATATGAAGAATAAGAAGATTAAGAAGAATAAGAAGAATATGAAGAATAAGAATATTATGAGGAATAAAAAGAATAAGAAGTATAACAAAATAAAACAAAAAAAGAAAAATAAGAAGAATAATAAGAATTAGAAGACTTAGAAAACTTAGAAGAATAAGAAGAATATGGATAATAATAAGAATAATAAGAAGAATATTAAGAATATGAAGAATTAGGATAGTAAGAAGAATAAGAAGAATAAGAAGAATAAGAAGAATTAAAAGAATAAGAAGAATAATATGAAAAAAAGAATAACAAGAATAACAATAATAACAAGAATAAAAAGAATAAGAACAATAAGTAGAATAAGAAGAATAAGAAGAAAACGAATAATAAGAAGAATAAAAAGTATAAGAAGAATTAGAAGAATAAAAAAAATAATGAATTAGAAAAATAAAAAAAAATTAAAAAGAAAAAGAAGAAAAAGAAGAAAAAGAAGAAAAGGAAGAAAAAGAAGAAAAGGAAGAAAAAGAAGAAAAGGAAGAAAAAGAAGAACAGGAAGAAAAAGAAGAAAAGGAAGAAAAAGAAGAAAGGGAAGAAAAAGAAGAAAAAGAAGAATTAGAATAATATGAAGAATAAAAAGATAAAGAAATATATGATGAATATAAAGAATAAGAAGAATAAGTAGAATAAGAAGAATAATAAGAATAATAAAAATAATAACATTAAGAAGAATAATAAGAATAAGAATAATAAAAATAATAAGAAGAGTAAGAAGAATAAAATGAATAAGAATAATAAAAAGAATAAGAATAATAAGATAAATAACAAAAATTTGAAGAATAAGAAAAATAAAAATAATATGAAGAATAATTATAATAAGAAGAATAAAAGAATACGAAGAATAATTAGAATTATAAGAATAAGAAGAATATAAAGAATAATATGAATTTAAGTATAAAAAGAATTCAATAATAAAAAGAATAAGATGAAAAAGAAGAATAAGAAAAATAAGAAAAATAATTAGAATAATAAGAATAAGAAGAATATAAAGAATAAGAAGAATAAGAATAATAAGAATAATTAGAAGAACAAGAAGAACACGAACAATAAGAACAAGAAGAATAAGAAGAATAAGAATAATAATAATAATAATAATAATAAAAGAAGAAGAAAACGAATAAGAAGAAAGAATAATAATAAAAATAATATTAAAAAGTAGAATAATAAGAATAAGAAGGATAATAAAAATAAGATGAATAAGAAGAATAAGAATATTAAGAAGAATACAATGAATAGTAAAAATAAGAGAAATGACAAGAATAAGAAGAAGTAGAATAAGGTGAATCACAAGAATAATAAAAATAACAACAATAAGTAGAATAAGAATAATAAGAATAATAAGAATAATAAGAATAATAAGAAGAATAAGAAGTATAAAATGAATAAGAAGAATAAGAATAATAAGATAAATAACAAAAATAAAAAGTATAAGAAGAACAAAAATAATATGAATAATAAGTATAATAAAAATAATAAAAAGAATAAAAAGAATAAAAAAAATAAAAAGAATAAGAAGAATAAGTAGAATTATAAGAATATAAAGAATAAAAGAATTATAAGACTAAGAGTAAAAGAAGAATTAGAAGAATAAGAAAAATAATATGAATAATATGAATAAAAAAATAAGAAGTTTAAAAAGAATAAAAAGATTAAGAAAAATAATAAGAATATGAAGAATAATAGAAATAAAAAGAATAAAAAGAATAAAAAGAATAATAATAATCAAAAAAATAAGAAGAATAAGATGAATGATAATAATAAGAAGTGTAAGAAGAATAAGAAGAATAAGAATAATAAGAATAATAAAAAGAATACGAAGAATAAAAAGAATATCAATAAAAAGAAGAATTAAAAGAATAAGAAGTATAACAAGAATAAGAATATGAAGATAAACAATAATAACAAGAATGAGAAGAATAAGAAGAATATGCAGAATAAAAAGAAATAGAAGACTTAGAAGAATAAGAAGAATAAGAAGAAAAAGAAAAATAAGTAGAATAAGAAGAATAATGAGAATAAAAATATTAAGAAGAATAAGAAGAAGAATAAGAATAATAAGAATAATAAGATTAAGAAGAATAAAAATAATAAGAATATTAAGAAGAATAAAAAGATTAAAAAAAATAAGATGAATAAGAAGTATAAGAAGAATAATAAGAATAAGAATATTAAGAAGAATAAAAAATATATGTAAAATAACACTAAAAAGAAGAATAAGATGAATAACAAGAATAAATCAAAAAAGAAGAATAAGAAGAATTAAAAGAATCATAAGAATAAAAAGAATAAGAAGAAAAAAAAGAAAAGATTTTAAAAACATTAAGAAGAATAAGAAAAATAAGAAGAATAAAAAGAATAAGAAGAAAAAGTAGAATTAAAAGAATAAAAATAATAAAAATAATAAAAATAATAAAAATAATAATAAGAATAAGAAGAATAAGAAAAATAAGAAGTATAAGAAGAATAAGAAGAATAAGAAGAATAATAAGAATAATAAGAATAATAAGAATAATAAGATTAAGAAGAATAAAAATAATAAGAATATTAAGAAGAATAAAAAGATTAAAAAGAATAAGATGAATAAGAAGAATAAGAAGAATAAGAATATTAAGAAGAATGAAAAATATATGTAAAATAACACTAAAAAGAAGAATAAGATGAATAACACGAATAAATCAAAAAAGAAGAATAAGAAGAATTAGAAGAATCATAAGAATAAAAAGAATAAGAAGAAAAAAAAAGAAAAGATTTTAAAAACATTAAGAAGAATAAGAAAAATAAGAAGAATAAAAAGAATAAGAAGAAAAAGAAGAAAAAGTAGAATTAAAGAATAAAAATAATAAAAATAATAAAAATAATAAAAATAATAATAAGAATAAGAAAAATAAGAAAAATAAGAAGAATAAGAAGAATAATCATAATAATCCGAATAATAAGAATAATAAGAATAACAAGAATAATAAGAATAACAAGAATAAGAAGAATAATAATAACTAAAATAATAAAAATAATTAGAAGAATTACAAGAATAAGTAGAAAAATAAATATAAGATGAATAATAAGAATAAAAAGAATAAGCAGAATAAGAAAAATTATAATACTTAAAAAATAACAAGAATAAAAACAATAAGAAGAATATGAAGAATTTTAAGAATAAGAAGTATTTGAAGAATAATAAGAAATAACAAGAATTAGAAAAATAAGAAGACTTATTTCCAGGTTTTGAGGCAAAGGAGTAGGTGCCTGCTATTTTCTTTCCGTAAGAAGATATGGAGAAACTTACTGCTCCATTCAAGTTTACATTAATCGGAAAATTTTGGAATGGTAGACTCGATTTCAAAGATGTTTATGCCTTCATTCAATCGTTGAATTTATGGGAAATGGTGAAACTAGCTTGGTATGTCGTGAATCATATTTTGCTTTAGATTAAGAAGGAAGTGGATTTCCTCCCTCTCTGGTTGCGTGTATAGTTTAGTATAATAGGGCTTCCTATGCGAATCTTCAAATGGTCACATGAATTCACACCAATGGAGAAAATTTTAAATTACGGAAAAAGTATGAACCAATTATTTCGGTGGTATATGCCACTAATCAGAAGGAAAAAAGGAAAGAACTATGGTGGGAGGTAAAAGAACTAGCTGCAAGAAAATCTTCATTGATTATTGGAGTAGATTTCAATGTGTTAAGGAATGTTAAAAAAAAGAAGAGGAATGCCTCCTGTCCTGATAGCTATAGCATAGTTTAATAAGGTCATAGCTAATGCAAATCTAATGGAGGCTGATTATTTGGGTCCCAATCTTACATGGTTTAATGACTAGAAGAGAAGATGGGTAATCTGGTCCATGCTGGATAGCATTCTGTGTAATACAAAATGGATAGATTATTGTGGTTGGATAAAAGTAAAATTCCCAAGTAAAACATGCTCAAACAACAGCCCACTCCTAATATTAAAAAACAAGGAAAGGAAACACATGACCTTTAAATACCAAAACATGTGGGGAATGCATAAGGACTTCGACAACATAATGAGGGACTCATAGAATATTCCAACACCTGGGAATCCCATGCAAGTTCTTGCATTAAAATTGTGTATACTAAGATTGACACTTAGTTTTTGGAATAGGGAGGTTTTTGGTAATATTATTAAAAATATCCAGAATACTTAGAAAAAGGTAACCTCATCAAAAATAGAATATGAGGAAATGTAGGATGAATCATCCAAAATCAATGTGAACAAAGTGAAAGTAGATCTAAAACTAAGGTTGCACCTGTAAAAAGTTTACTATAAACAAAGGGCCAAAACAAAGTGGGGTAAAGATGGGGATAGAAATATGAAATTTTTTAATGACATCGTGAAAATCAGAACCCAAAAATAAGAAATAAAAGTGATAAAAATTAGATGATGGGAAATGGGTAGAAAAGGAGGAAGAAATAATATATGTAATGGAAGAGTACTTTAAAAGTCACCTATGCGGTCAAAATTATCACAGAAGGTGTACTTTAATGCAATTCATTAAGAGAAGGGTCATAGAAGAATATAACAAAACACTAGAGGAATTCTCTAGAGAAGAAGAGATTAGGGAAGTATTCTTTAGTATCAATAAAGATAGCACAACAGGCCCAGATAGGTGGAATAATGAATCTTATCAATGCACCTCGAGCATCATAAAAGATGATTTGATGGCACCATCACCTGGATTTTTTCAGGTGTAGAAATTATTAAAGCATAGGCTAGCTCATACAATGTATTGATTCCCAAAAAAGCTAACCCAAAAAAAGTGATTATAGGCCTATAAGTCTATGTAACATGATTTATAAAATTCTTGCTAAATTACTCCATAACAGACTCAACAGGTTCCTTCCTTCTATTATATCTGTTGAACAAGTAGGTTTTGTCTAAAATAGATTAATCATGGTGAATATTAATTTAGTCTCAAAAATAATGAGAGAAATAGGGGTTAAAGCTAGGCGGCACAACATTATTCTGAAACTAGACATATCTAAAGTATTTGGTAAAGTGGAATGTGACATATTATGTTACACAATGAGAAAAATGAGTTTCTGAGAGTTTTGGATAGATTTAATATATAGATGTATCTCTAGTACTTAGGTTATGATTTTGATAAATGGGCAGGTAGGTAGAGAATTTAAGTCAGTTAGAGGGCTTAGACAGGGAGACCCACTATCTCTTTCCTTGTTTAAAATATAACTAGAACTACTTATTGAAAATCTAAAAGAGAGGATGAAGATGGGTAAGATTCTTAGTTTTAAACAACAAAGATAGATGCCTAATGTGAAATGCTTGGCTTTAGCAGATGATGTCTTTATATTCACAAATGCTAGTAGCACATCTATGAGAATAATGATGAGTCTTTTTGATACACGGGGAGAAGAAACATGCCAATAGTCGAATAAAAATAAATGCCAATTCATCATAGCAAATAAATCCCCTTCAAAGACTGCTCAAAAGATTAAAAGGATCATAGGCTTTGACAAAAAAAAGGTGTGCTAATGTACTTGGGATGCTCGATCTATGAAGGAAGGTTGAAGGAGGAACATTTAGCTTTCCTGATTGATAAATTAAGAGGAAAGATTGCTGGATGGAAGGAGGATCTTCTAAGCATGATAGAAAGATTATAAGATTCTTGATGTACTACAAGGCTCGTTAGCTCGTATTTTAATGATGATACAACCTTCAAAAATATTATAAAAACTTAGAGAAAGAAATTGCTAACTTCTTAAGTGGCAAAAAATTATGGAAAAAAAAGTTACATTGGAAGAAAGGTAAGATATATGTTGTCCTAAGGAGGAGGCAGGTTTAGGCTGTTAATGATATGGAAAAAGCCTAGACTTATAAAAACTGGTGGAGGCTCAAAATAAATGATAGTCCATGGGTGAGATATATAAAAGCTAGGTATGGACTAGGTAACAAAGCATTCAAGAACTCAAAAATAGCATCTAAAAGCTAGAAAATGATGATTAAATACTGATGGGATTTTTAATAGAGATATTAGTATGGTAGGAGTAGGAGGGATGATAAGAGGAAGGGAAAGTAGTAAGAGCTTTTACGATGAGAGAAAAAGTGGTCTCAGCATTGCATGCGGAAATATTAGCTTTGCTTAAAGGCTTACAAGTTTGCAAAGATTACTCGCTTATAAATATTTGGGTGCAGGTGGATTCAAGTTTATTGGTGGACCTAGCGACAAGCAAGCTAGAGATGTGGTAGTTTGATGGGCATATCGGTATAATTAAAAATCTAATAAAGGAACTAAAAGGGGTAATAACACACGTTTAGAGAAGCAAATGCCCTTGTGGACAAATTTGCTGATGAAGGTAGAAGGGCTTACAAGAATTTGATGGGAATAATATCTCAGATAAATATAAAGGTATAATTGTGCTAGATAGAATAGAATACCCTTATATTAGAATTCAAAAATATTAAGGAAAGTAGAGAAGTATGGGAGAGAGGGATATATATATATATTGTTGCTATTTTATCATTTACATGTAGCTCAAAGGTTGAGGCCCAATGCGAAGGAATAAAATCAAGATGATGATGCTCAACTAGGCCGAATGGAATATGAAAACAAAAAAAGGAAATAAAAGAGAGCACTAAAGGCTTTATAAAGTTAAGAGTCACCCAGGCCCTATGGGGTGGCGATAATAAAGGAAGCTGGGGTTATATTATTTTGTTGGTGTGTTTTGTGGTTTTCTTTTGTTGGATGTTAGTCGGTCTAGATTCAAGTTATATAGGAAGAGGATGTAGAGGATAGGTGGGTCTGAATTGGGGCATGCACAATTTAGACCCGAAGATGGCCCATCACCAAGCAGATAAAACTGGAGAACATAGATCCACCCCAGTCCTGTGGGGTGGCTAGTAATGGTCTGGGTTAAGCTAGGGCTATACGATTTTGCTTGTGTGTTGTGGATTCTCTTGGCTTGGGTGTTTTGTGGTTGGTCTGTTTGGGCAGGTACAGGTTCAATGGAGATGGAAATAAGATGCAGATTGAAACTGTAATTAAAGTAGTTAGTCTTTTCCCATGTAAGGGGTAAATATCTGTATTGACTTACATAGGAAGGGAAGGTCTGTAATAGTTAGGTGCAGGGTTAGTGTAGAGTTAGGAATTGAATGCTTTAAAGAGTAAGTGTCAATATAAGGTCATTGTTAGTTAGGGATCTGAATGCACAATGCAAACCCAAAAGGGTGCAGAAAGATGTCAATGGCAAAAGCATGTGATAGAGAAGGTGGTCCTGGAGGCTCACCACCAAGTAGACAAGGTAGAGGTAGCAAGCATAAGCAGGAGCATAAGCAGGGAGCAGAAGAAAACTAAGAACCACCCAGTCATGTGGGGTGGCTGTAGACCTGGCAAGGCCGGGGCAATAGCTTGTGAGTTGCTTGTTTGCTTTGCTTGCATGTTATGTGGTTTGTTTGAGCAGGTACAAGTCCAGATGAGAAATGCAGTTAAAAGTTGTGGCTAATGGGTCAGCGTAGAGTCGGTGTAGAGTCAGGGCAAGGTTAGTGATGGGTCTAGGAAGCTAGTAGATAGATAATAGCAGATGGTAGAGTTGGTGGCACTGGAGGTCAAACATCAATCAAACAAAGTAGAAGGGGGGAAGGCATGCACAAGTAGGAACACCAGCATGGATTCATAGGCAAAATGTGGCATTATGGAAAGTTCAAAACAAAGGAGACAAGGATATCTCATTCTAATAGGTGGAGCTGCATAGGAAAGGATTCCATGTTTACATTAATATAAGTTTACTGTTTAATGAAATGGGTGTAAGAGGGTAAAAAGTAGTAGATCGATTGTAACAATGGTATTCCTCTGATGAAAGAGAGGGTTATTACAATAATAAAATAGACCATAAAAAGAAGACTAAGAATAATAATTAGAATAAGAATAATAATTAGAATAAGAATAAGAAGAATAAGAAGAATAAGAAGAATAAGAAGAATAAGAAGAATAAGAAAATAAGAAGAATAAGAAGAATAAGAAGAATAAGAAGAATAAGAAGAATAAGAAGAATAAGAAGAATAAGAAGAATAAGAAGAATAATAAGAATAAGAAGAATAAAAAGTATAAGAAGAAAAAGAAGAATAAGAAGAATAAGAAAAATAAGAAGAATAAGAAGAATAAGAAGAATAAGAAGAATAAGAAGAATAAGAAGAATAAGAAGAATAAGAAGAATAAGAAGAATAATAAGAATAAGAAGAATAAAAAGTATAAGAAGAATAAGAAGAAAAGAAGAATAAGAAGAATAAGAAGAATAAGAAGAATAAGAAGAATAATAAGATTAAGAAGAATAGGAACATAGGAAGAATAAGAAGAATAAGAAGAATATGATGAATAAGAAGAATAAAAAGAAAAAGAAGATTAATAAGATTAAAAAGAATAACAAGAATTACAAGAATAGCATGAAAAAGAAAAATAAGAAGAATAAAATGAATAAGAAGAATCAAAAGAATAAGAAGAATAAGAAGAATAAGAAGAAAAATAAGAATAAGAAGAATAAAAAGACTAGAAAGTGTAAGAAGAATAAGATGACTAAAAAGAATAAGAAGAACAAGCAGAATAAGTGGAATAAGAAGAATAAGAATATTAAGAAAAATAGGAAGAATAAGAAGAATAAACAGAAAAATATGAATAAGAAGAATAAGAATAATAAGAATAATAAGATTAATAAGATTAATAAGAATGATAAAAATAATAAAAAAGAATAAGAAGAATAAGAAGAATAAGAAAGAGGAGAATTCAATTGGATTTGTCGAAACCTTTTGACAGAGTAGAATGGGATATTCTATTTTTTGCTATGAAAAAACTAGGTTTCTCAGAAACCTGTATAAATTTGATTTATAGATGCATTTCCAGGATATGGGTCAGAATTCTAATAAATGGAAAAAAGGAGGAGAATTTAAACCAATAAGAGGTCTAAGGCAATGAGACTAGTTATCGGCTTTGTTATTTAACATATACCTTAATTTATTCATTTTAAAATTGAAAGACAAAATGGAAAAGGAAATATTCTAGCTTTTAAGCATAAAAAAACACACCTCTAGTGACCTCCTTGGCATAAAAAAAATATCATCTTCACAAAGGCGAACAACAAATCAATGAGTAATTTGATGGATATACTACAGACCTTTGAGGATGAAACATGCCAAATAATGAATAAAAAAATGCCAGTTTATTATAGCAAAAAAAAACACTTGAAAAAGTTGCACAAATAATAAAGAGGATCATAGGATTTACATAAAAGAAAGGAGTGGTAATGTATATGGGTTGTCCAATATATGAATGTAGGCTAAAAGAACAATACCAAAGCTTTTTAATAGAAAAAATGAGAAAGAAACTAGCAAGATGGAAAGAAAACCTATTGTGTTTTGGTGGAAGGATCACACTCATATCACATGTACTTCAAGGCATGTTAACGCATATACTTATGAATATCCAGCCCCCAAAAATGCTTTTTAAAAAGCTAGAGAAGAAGATGGCTTTCTTCCTCTAGGGGAAAAACAAAGGAAAATTAAAATTACACTAGAAAAAATGGGAAGACTTATGTCACCCAAAAGAGGAAGCTAGAATATGTTTAATTAGCTTGAAAGGTATTATGAATACATGGGCTTGCAAAAACTGGTCGAGGCTAAAAGAAAATGATAGTCTCTTAGCTAGATTTTTAAGAGCTAAATATGATGTAAAAAAAGGGAAATTTAAAGATACCAGGGAATGCCTCTAAAGCCTAGAAAATAATGTTATAGCATAATGATTTAGTAGATAAGCACTCAAAATTAAAAAGAGAGGGTCAAAATGGATGTTAAATTCACAAGGTGATTTCACAATGAAATCGGCAAAAACAATAATAAGAAATAAAGCTAATATACTACTGATTTATAATCTTGTTTGGGAAAGTGAGACACCACAAAAGATAAAGACATTTACATGGAAAGTTCTTTCAAATTCTATTCCATTAGATAAGAATATACAAGCAAAGGGTATACAGTTAGCCTCAACATGTGAATGCTACTCAGTAGTAGTAGAAAATATAGATCATTTGTTTTTGCTAGACAAAATTGCCACATAAGTGTGGAATCATCAAGAAAACATTACAAATATCATGCATAAAGAAGCCAATTTAAAAAACAAACTTCTAAGCTGGAAAAAGCACATTACGTGTAGTAAAATCTTTAAATGGACTAAAAATAACTTGCCACTCATAACAATCTGGTGTATATGGAAAGCTAGAAATAAAAGTAAATTTGATGCAAAATCTATGAATGTAAAACGTATCTTAGGAGATATAAAAAAAGAACTAATTGATCTATCCATTGTTAAACCAATAAAAGTCACATAAATAGAAATGAAAGCAAAATAGATAAAGAATGGATGCTTCATGTTAAAAAATGAAGTGGTAAGAGGTCCAAATCACAAAATCGACTAAGCCACCAAATAATGGCCTAGCACTCAACATGTTAGAACTTGGAGGGAAGGATAATAAAAGCCTTTATAATGAAGGGCAAGGCAATCTCAGCTTTGCATGCAGATATCCGAGCACTAAATAAAGTATTGTTAATCTGTAAAGAAGGAAACTTTAAGAATATGCAAATTCAAGTAGACTCAAGTTTATTAGTAGACCTATATACAAAAATATTAGACTTGTGGAGATACAAAGAAGAGGTATTGAATATTAAAATCCTTATGAAAGAACTTGAAGCTGATATAATACACATATATAGAGAGGCAAATGCTTTTGCAGATAAACTAGCAAAAGGACTGAGAAAAGGTACACAAATCTTCGAGAGGGGAAATATACATGTAAGATTGAAAGGGCTAGAAACACTAGACAGAATGGGATGTCCATATGTTAGACACATAAAATGATATAAGAATAGTTACATGATAAATGGAGGTTAAAAGGGTAAAAATACTTTAAAATAGAATTATTTAATAAGGAATATACATAAGGAGCTATTACAAAAAGGGACACATAAAAGGATGGGCAGAAATTTGGGGAAGGGGAAATATTTAAAATAGGGTGTGTAGTGGTTTTTAATATTTGTGCTGTAGGGAAAACAAGACAAATGGAGTACAGGATAAATGGAAAAGGGCATACATGATAATAGGAGTTGAAAAGAGTTGTTTCTCAATTAGAGGAAAAAATATGAATCGTTATTTTATATGGCAATTGTATATTATAGTGGTTTGTATGCAAGAAGAAAGTTTATGCAGGAAGAAAGTTAATATGGGAATGGTATGTTATAGTAGTTTGTATGTTTGGCTAGCTTATGTAGGAAGACTTTCTCCTACATTTGGTATGTGGAGGGTAAGATTAATGTGCATGTTTGTTGGGATGTTTTTGCTATAAACAGGTAGCTAGATGGATAAAAGCATAATAGAATTCTCTACTTGTAACTGGATGTTGTAAAAATGTATAGTGAAAGGTAAGGGGTGGAAGGAAAAATGGGTAGATTAATAGATGAGATATGTATGAAAATAAAAAGGTATGGATGTTTTTTGCAGGCAAAACAAGAATCACAAGACTCAATCACCTGGACAGAAAACTCAAGCAGAAGTGTTCTTTCAGAAATGCAAGAAAGCATGAAGATAGACTACTTTATATATCTTTTCTCATTTTACAATGTTGTGAATGGTTTTTTGGTCTGAAGTGTAGGTATAACTAGATACAAATATGGATAAACAGAAAGAGAGAAAACATGAACTAAAGATTACATAACCCAAATCAAAGTAAGCTGAAAAAAAATAAAGAATAACTAGCAAATCCTTAGCAGATACACAAAAAAATAGCATGCAGATAGAGGGCGGACAAAGATTCAATAAAGTCAATCTTGCATGTAACTAAAATACAATAGGAGCTAAATAGCAAAGAGATTTGCAAGGAGAAAAAAATTCAGCGAAAAAGGGATCAAGAAACATCAAAAAGATTGAAAAAGTAAGTTGGAGACTGTGATTTATTTTCTACAATAAAAGCAGGTCTTTAATTATAGCATAAATGTCATGTATCTTGGTTTATGTTTTTTGTTAAAGACCTTACTGTATAAGGCATCTTTTTATGTGTTATATCATTGTGTACTCATGGTTTTATTTTGCCAAAAGTGAGTGTTTTTAAATAATAAAACATGCTTTTTTAAAAAATACTAATAAGAAGAATAAGAAAAAAAAAGACGATAATGAAGAATAATAATAATATGAAGAATAAGAGTAATAAAAAGAATAAAAAGAATAAGTAAAATAATAAGAATAATAATAATAATAAGAAAAAAAAAGAATAAGAAAAGTAAGAAAAATAAGAAGAGTAAGAAAAACAAGAAATATAAGAAGAATAAGAAGAATAAGAATAATAAAAAAAAATAAAATGAATAAGAAGAATAAGAAAAATACAAAGAATAAGAAGAATACGAAAAATAAGAAGAATAAGAAGAATAAGAATAATAATAAGAATAAAAAGAATAAGAAGAATAAGAAGAATAAGAAGAGAAGAGGAATACACGAGGAAGAAGAGCTCTCATTTCTAGAGAGAAAAAATTTAAAATCTAGAGAGAGAAATCTTCATTGTGGTGAAGAAAGGGGTGAATTCAAGCTCAAAATAGAGGAAATGGATTATCTTGCCCATAAGAAATATTTTTCTAACATTCATTATACACCCGAGACCCTGAATAAACAACCAGTAGAAAAAAAGGAGAATCTGCAATATATTTTTCTTCCGATGATATTGAGGCTCTCTCGGAAGCTCATAAATTATCACTTATGATGAAATTTTCTCACGGCCACCCTCCCATTTATGCTATAAGGGAATTCTTCTCCTCGCTCAAGCTCAAAGGCTTGATAAAAGTGGGCTCGATAGATAATAAGCACGTCTTGATGTAGCTCTTCACAGAGGAATATTTTTTTCGACTGTGGTTAAAGGATAACTGGAATGTTAGAAGTTATCCTTTGAGGACATTCAAATGGTCGGCAAATTTTAATATGAATTAAGAAAATCCACTTACTCCGGTATGGTTTTTTCTACCCTCACTACCTATACATTTTTTCAATAAATCCTCACTCTACTCCATCTCTAATCTTATTGGCAAACCTTTATTGATGGATGGTGCTACTGCCACCCCTTCCAGACCAAGTGTTGCATGAGTCTGTATAGAGGTTAATATCCAATACCCCATCCCACAAAGGATATGGATTGGACAGAATGAATTTCAAGGTTTTTGGCAACTTAAAATTCCTGAAGCATTGCCTAGCTATTGCAATCAATGTAAAAAAAGATGCCATAAAACAAAGAATTACATTGTAAATTCAAGGAAAGAAAATCATAAAATTTGGGTTAGAAAACAAGAGATTATACAGGATGTGTCTAATGAAGATGCTGCACTATACCTATAATAGTATCTCCATAAAATTGTAATAGAAACCTTCAAAAATATCTCTGTTCAAGTTGGAAATAAAATAGAACAAGATAGAATTAGAACCATGATGGGCAAAATAGAGGAGCTGGTAATCTGAACTAGAAAACATAAAATAAAGATAAAATAGAAACCAAACACAGAAGGTTGGTTCACTGGTTCAGAATTTGATTCAAATTCTGAAACAATTAAAAGCTATAACACTATGCAAACTAAAACAGAAAATTACAAGGTGAATTCTATAGATGATATAGATATTGAGAAAAGAAGATGGGAGATAGAAAATAGAGACAAAGCAATAGAAAGTTTAAAAATCATAAACATTCAAATAGAAAAATTTGATAAAATTGGGAATTTAGTTAAAAATCATCACACTCACATAAAGAAAACAAGAAATACACAAACATTTAGCAAAAACTAACGAACTAAAAAATAAAATGAGAGCACAATCAAAATCTTTTAATTATGCATAAATACTTATTCTGGAACATTCGGGATATAGCTAACCCCTCTTCAATAAATAGAATAATTAAAATGGTTAAAATACATAAAATTTCATTACTAATGATAGCTGAGCTAATGGTAGAACTATACCAATTAGAAAGATTCAAAAAAAAGTTAATATATAAAAATGTCACCTCCAATAAAAACATCAGAATTTGGGTAATGTGGAATAACTTGGATATAACCAAAATAGAAGAAGATGAACAAATTATTAACCTCAGTTTAGGAAAAAACACAAAAGGCATTATTTCTATAGTTTATGCTAATAATTCTAGAAATAAAAGAAAAAATTTATGGTATATCTTGAAGGATATAGCTAATAAGAATTTATCATGGATAATTGGAGGAGATTTTAACACCATAAGAAACTCATCGGAGAAAAAAGGAGATAGACCAATAAACACAAATGCGAGTGACCAATTTAATAAGGTAATAAATAATACTAATCTAATAGAGGCAGATTTTCTAGGATTAAAATATACATGGACAAACAACCGTAAAAAGAAAGGTGCCATCTGGTCAAGATTGGACAGGATTCTATTTAATTCAAGCCGTACAATGGTTTTTTTGTGGAGCTGAATTAAATAAAAAATGGGCTCTAACTCATATAGTTTTAATTCCAAAAAAAATAAAACCTTCAAAAGGGTGAAGATTTTTGCCCAATTAGCCTATTTAACTCCACATATAAATTTCTAGCCAAACTAATGCAAAATAGACTAAGCCTTTTTCTTCCAAAGAATTTATCTAAGGAGCAGATAGGATTCATGAAGGATAGGCTTATCATGGATAATATTTTCTTAGCAAAAGAGATAATGAAAGAAATCTCCACTAAAACTAGGGGACATAATGTAGTTTTAAAATTAAATTTGTCGAAAGATTTCGATTGAGTAAACTAGAAATTGTTATGTTATGTAATAAAGAAAATCAGATTTGTAGAAGGTTGGATTGACTTAATTTTTAGATATATTTCAAGTACTTTATTTAAAATTATCATTAACGAGTAAAATGGGGAAGACTTTAAACCCACTCGGGGACTAAGAAAAGGAGACCATTTGTCACCTTCTCTTTTTAATATTTATCTGGAATTATTTTTGATTAATTTAAAACATAAAACTAGAAAAGGAGCTATCCACTCATTTAAACATTTTAAAGATTCACCACAGGTAGATTGTCTACCATATGCAGACGATATAATTATTTTTACTAATAGAAATAAAAAATCTATATCTAATCTAATGAAACTTTTCCTAAACATAGAAGAAGAAACGGGTCTAATACTAAATAGAAATAAATATCAATTCATTGTTTTCTAAAAAAGCCCCCTTCAATCTAGTTCTCAAACTGAAAAATGCTATAGGTTTTTCCCAAGTAACAAGAGCAATCACTTATCTTGGTTGCTCTTTATAAGAGGAACGTACACTCATTAAATATTTTGATTTCATGTTAGTTAAGATTAGATAGAAAATCACTGGATAAAAAATAAATATGCTAAATATGAGTGGAAAAATCACACTAATTAATCATGTTCTTCAAAGCATGGTAATTCATAACCTTATGATAATGATGCAACCTAACAACATAATTAAAAAAATGGAACGTGAATTTGCTAATTTCCTTTGGGGGAAAAAAGATAAAAAAAACAAATAGCATTGGGTTAAATGGGAGTTTCTTTGTCACACAAAAGAGGAAGCCGACCTAGGCTTTTCTAGCTTGATAGAAATAGCAGAGGCATGGGCTTGAAAGAGATTGTGGGGGGTGAAAGAAAATAATAGTTTATGGGCCAAATATATGAGAGCAAAATATTTTATAAACAATGATACTAATAAAGACAAAAAAAATTAAAAATACTCACAGCTATGGAAACAAACAATAAAACAGAGAGATATCATAGATAAAAAATACTATTTTAACAAAACATGGATGGAAATGGAAATTAACTGAAAAAGGTGCATTTACTTTAAAATCTATCAAAATTTTATTTAGAAATAAAAAACCACATCAAGAGATATTTAAATAGTGCTAAGGACAAAAATAACTCACCTAAAACATGTTTATTCCTATGGAAAGTTTTGTATAACATAATTCCATTAGACAATATTATTCAAAGAAAAAGAATAAAATTAGCATCTAGATGCGAATGCTGTAAAGAAAATATAGAAACACTAGAACATTCATTCTCCTAACGAGAAATAGCAGCAAGGATATGAAAATATATAGGTAATGAAATGGGGATCAAATATAGAAGGCAATTCCTCAAAAATAGACTACAATGCTAGGAATTAAAGCCTTAAAATAATGCTGCTCACAGCTGGCTTAAGAAAAATATACCTATGCTAATTATCTTGAATATATGGAAAGCTAGAAACAAGAGTAGATATGAAGGTATAGAAATGAAAATTAATGATATTATAAGAGGAATCAAAATAGAAATAAAAACAATTTCAGAAGCCTATCCACTAAAAAATATTAAACATGATGAAAATAAAGATTACATAGACACATGACAACTAAGTTATAAAAAAGACAAATCAACAAATTTTACAAGGATATGCTGGAATAAACCTCCAAAAGGCTTCATGGCACTTAATACAGATGGTAGTTTTAAAAGAGATATGGGGGTAACAGGTGGAAGAGGATTATTAAGGGACTCCGAAGAGAAGGTCCTATTTGCTTTCACTAGAATAAACAAAGAGAATACACCAATTGAGTCAGGAATTCGAGCTCTATTAATAGGTTTATAACTATGTAAAAGTAACAATGTAAAAAATATTCAAGTCCAAATGAACTCATTAACATTAGTAAATCTAATTAACTGTAACAAATATCTATGGAAATATCAAAATGAGATAGAAGATATCATACATCTGATTTTTGAATTAAATTGCAAAATAATACATATATTAAGGGAGGCCAATCTTGTCGCTGATAAATTAGCAAAAAATAGTGTTAAAAAAGGTAATCAGGATTTCGGAAAAATAAACATATCTATGAAATATAAAGGCTTGCTTAAACTAAATGAAATAGGCTTTCCTAATTATAGAAGTGGTTAGGGGAGTAGCAAGGAAATTTAACCCTGCAAAGCATGCTTGCAGTTTACAATTTTATGCTTCTTTGTTATCAATTTAAGGTAGGAAATAAGCACAAAGGAATTCTGTCATAAGAATACCTACACAGGATTCTATTTTTGTATCTATAGGGCCAGTTGAAATTAAAAAAAATACAATATATGTTTGCAGCATACCAAAACTAACACAGGTAAGAAAAAAAATATTTTGTGCATTCTAGGATGGTTTTGCAAATGTATAAGGAAGGTAACTATCAGGGGAGTTAGGATTGTATAGTGAGGATAAATGTTTTTGTTATTTTCTGATTCTTATTTTTAATAATCTGAAAGGAGAGTAATCCTTTAAGAACACTATTAAATACCTATGAAATATTGGTTATCATTATTATATATCTTCGACCTTCATCATGTGAAAGTACCCATAATGAAAGAGGGATTCTCTCTAACCATTGTCATACTTCAGAATTAATTCTCCCAATTGTAGCCATATACATGAGTATTGGTCTATTTTGCTTTTGTAAAATATTATTATTGATATAAAGAATTTTTAAAATATAATTAGATTAAGTAATTGTATAAATAAGGATTTATATTTGAATAATAAAGGCAAAAAATATTTATGCTGATAACTTTAAAAACTATAGCAAGAGTAAAACCCATAAAAACGTATGATTATGTCATTAATATTAGATCCTTGTTATATGTTAAAATATGTGAAATCCTAAATTAAACCCTAACGCCCCTAAATGTGATCGCAAGAAAATAAGACAAATAACAAATCTCAGAAGGAAAGTTCTGAATGCTTGTGCAATACAGCCTTACCGTCACCGAGGTGGGGTTTGGTGGAGAAGAATCGTGGGGGTTGGTGGAGAGGAGGCCACTGATGGATATATAAAATGGTTGAGAAAATCAGAGGGTTAGGTGAAAATGGAGAAGAAAAAAATGGGGGAAGGAAGAAGAAGATTGGTCGGGAATATTTTATTCAATAGTCGGCGTTGAGAATAATGACCATTGATTTAATTAAATAGCAGTCATTCATAATGCCGACATTTGAAAAATTTTAAAATTCAATAGCCGGCATTGTGAATGCAGGTCTCTAATTTTGCTTTCGTTTTTACTAGTGTAGGCTTGACCACGTCAATTCTTACATCTTTTAACCGTAAGCTCCGGAACTGGAATAAACTAGGAAAACAAGAACAATGGAGATTTTAGAAATAAAGATGATGAGAGAGAGAGGGTAAGTATAATAATAACTTTATGTTTAGAAAGATAGATAGATAGTGAGCGAGAGAGAAGGCAACCGGAAAGATAGCACATCATGTGAAGCAACATGTTCATTTTCCATTATTCGTGTTCCAACCTTTAATGGTGTTTTGCTTTCGTTTCCTATTCAACTTTTGTCTTGGAACTTAGAAGCTTGTTATTGGAAAGGAGATGAGGTTGGACTGTGTATAATATTATCCGTATTTGTGGCTAGTGGAATATGTTTCACTGTCTTACCCAAATACATCCACCAAGTGTCTCAAATAAGTGATATAGCACGTAAGAGAAATATTGGCTTCATCATTGAGTGCGTGCAGACATTCAATAAGTATTAGGTGATTTAAATTCGCGTGGAAGGTACCCACATAAAGTCTTGGCACGAAATTGTTAGAAAGAAGAATTCTATTCACTTTCTATACATTTTTTAAAATTAGATGCATTATGGTGGTCTATATGTTGCATCACTCATCACAATGACACTATTGTTTCCTTCATCTCATACTTCTTGAATTGACCTAGGGCAAAACTATGCATTACACAAAACATGATATCAGAGTGATTTTTTAAAATTAAACCCTACCGCCCTTAAATTTGATCGCAAGAAAATAAGACAAATAACATACATCGGAAGGAGAGCTATTAAATGCTTGTGCAATACAACATTGTCGTCGTCGAGGTGAGATCTGGTGGAGAAGGGCCGTGGGCTCTAGTGGAGTGGAGGTCACTGGTGGATTAAATGGTTGAGAAAATCGGGAGATCTGGTGAAAATGAAGAAGAGAAAATGAGGGGAGGCAGAAGATTGGTCGAAAATATATTCTTTAATAGCCAGCGTTGAGAACGACCACCATTGATTTAGTTTAATAGTCATCGTTCCCAACGCCAGTATTTAAAAAATTTTAAAATTTAATTGTCATCGTTCACAATGACGACATTTGATTTTGGGCATATTTTTGAAATAATTATTATATTTTAGATTTTTTATTTAAAACAAAAGAAACAGATATTAGAGCGTAGGGATGAAATGAACCCGTATTTCGTACCATCATCATCAAATTCTGAACAGACCCACTCAGCTGGCATGTAGCCAACTATTGAGAAGCGGACAAACCCTTTTTTGAGGTTTAGATCCTTTGTGACTCGTAATCTAGCTCACCATACCATTTCCTTTTTTTCTTTTCGTTTTATCAAGTACAGGAAAACGGAGGCCTACCCATAGAAATTTGACGAGACCATCATCCTTAGTTCGCGCCCATAGGCTTGTTTACAAAACGAGAGGCAAATCGATGGAAATTTTCTTGTTTAACGGGCGAAACTCTTTTACTTTCATCATCATATAATATTTTCTAAATGATCACTTAGCCTGCTATTATGGGAGCTGAAAAGAGATGGTTTTTCACTATATTCTCAGCAACATCGCTGTCTCTTGGTTTTTTTTTATTCTATTCTGGTTCCACATCTAACTTTCCCAAATCACTCCCCTCCATGGTTCACCATGGAGCCCACCTCCCGCCTTCGTTTGCATATTATATTTCTGGTAATGCTGGGCATGGTGACAGGATATTAAGGTTATTGCTCGCAGTGTATCATCCGAGAAATCGTTATTTGCTGCATTTGAGTGCCGATGCCTCCGATGAGGAGAGAAAGCAACTTGCTTGGGCTGTTAATGGTGTGCCTGCCTTCAAGGCTTTTGAGAATGTGGATGTCGTGGGAAAGGCCAATCGTATCACTCATATGGGTTCTTCCAATATTGTTGCTACCCTGCGTGCTGCTGCCATTTTGTTGCGGGTAGATGCTAGGTGGAATTGGTTCATCACATTGAGCTCATTGGATTATCCATTGGTGACTCAAGATGGTATGTTTTGGTTGGTAATCTTCCATTTGGTTTGATAGTTTTAATTTTAGTTCATTGGTTCTTGCAGATGTCTTTCAAGAACATGTTAAGCTCTTGGAATTGTTAAACATTTCTTGCTAGTTTCACAAATTAGCAGTAGTTTTCTTTACCGTTTGCCAATTGAATGTGTAAGGCACAAATTTGATGATAGATTAGAAAACAAAAAGCTAGAGGACAATTACAAATGAACTATATTGAACGCACTTAAATTGTTAAATGACCATACAAAATGATAACAAAAGTATCCAAAATAATCATGAAACCAACATTTTTTTCCAAAGTAACTAATCCATTAGATTACAATTTAATGTAGTCAAACCTCTACTTGGGAGGCTAGAACTCATTGGTAGCATATTACTAAATGGAGGGAGAGGAACTAATGGACTTTATAGTCTGAGTGGCGAGATGCTGAATGAATACATCTTTGAGATAAAAAAATTAGACTAAGCAGTGTACCAATGTTTGGTGAATATTAAAATATGAGCTTGAGATATTTTTTTTGTTATGTATTTTAAGTTCTCTTTTCTTCTTTCTTCTCCATAACTTCAACATAATTTTAAAAAATATTGAGACTCTCAGCTCCTCTATTGTCCTTCCCAATTCTCATAGGTTGGTAAGCAAAAAATTTATGGTTAATAAATAAATTTATGTTATATGAATTTACTATAATTTAATGAATAGGAAAAATGATAAGTATTTTGCTGAATGTAAGTATGATAAAAAACATGTAGTTAAAACTCTAATAGTGTAGTTCCCTTAGAAGATATGTTAAATTGTATTTTAAAAATTAAACACTAGATTCTAGGCAATCTAAATCTAGTATCAATGAAATATGATATAGTTTATCTTTATTGATTTACTTTACATACAATCAGCAATTGATAAGACAAGCTTAGTTAGAATAATATCTAGTTATGTTGTGTACAACCTTCTTTTCAGATAAGTGAATTTTTCACTAAAATTATAAAATATTTTAGGTTTATATATTTTAATCAAGAAATATGTACAACCCTCTTTTCAGAGGGTTCAAAGGATCACTTCTAAAATCTGATACTAAAATGTTATCAAAATGAAAAATAACTAATAATGGAAGAATTTAAATATAATAATTATGTTGTGCTGGTAACTTTGATTATATAAACCAACCAAATTGGCACTTTCTTTATTTTTGTGACTACTAATCACATTAATGTGTCATTCATAATTTTTTAATAATTTTTTTAGGAAAATTTCTAAAATAATTTTTCATATTATATTTGATAATATTTTAAATATTAATAATGTTATATAAATATCTGTAAGAATAATAAGAGATGATCACTAATGGAAATATTTTATATATAATGTATTTAGCATATTTTTAACTAAATTGTATAAGACAAATAAGAAATATCAAGGTTATTAAAATTTATTTGATTTTACATAAAATTTTTTAATACATCTAATAAATTATAAAATTTTTATATTCCATTTAAGTCAATAAGCTTAAAAAATAAAAATTTATAATGTGATATTAAAAATTTTTTCAATTATCTACTTTAGTTAACTGAGAAAAAGTTTTTCATTTAAAAAAATAAAGTTTTCATGATATAATTGATATATGTTTTTTGGTATACACTCATATATATTGTATTTCACCCAAGTGTATATGGAACATGAGTTTTGTGTTTTATTAATATCGTGGTTTATATTTTATTTATTTTATTTATTTATTGTATTATGAATAAGAGTACTCAAGAGGTAAAAAATGGGTCAGGACGAGTTGCCATGACTTGACATGATTGTTAAAGTGGGCATTTTGCCACATCCTGATGGCCAACTGTCAACTTAGGTCAAGTTAGGTCGGGCATAAACTGGACACACTCGAGAACTAGGCAAAAGCCATGATTAGTCCGACACAACTCGAACCTAGGCTAGTCTGACCATGGGCTAATGACTGACTTTGACTTGGCATGTGAGATTCATGCACCAATTTGGGTTAAGATTTCTAATGGACCTCGAAACAACTTGGGCATGTTTCCACCTTGGTTGATTTTGACTCATGCGAGCTAGTTTTTTTGGGTGTGCCATGCAACCCCTCATGGCCTAGCACAACTTGAGGCGGGCCATAATTCTTGCCAATGCCTATTATAGGCACATGGTTGGCCATGTTGGGTTGTGCTTGAGATGATTTTCGTGGGTTGGGCCACATGTGATGTTAGTGCTTTCAAACCCATTTGCATTTATTACCTCTAGACACCTAATTTATGGGTTGACCTAGTCTAATGAGCCCATCATAAATGGGCACACCATGAATAATTTATGTTGTTCTTTACATGATATCAAAACTAAAACTCTAAGATTTGTAGCCCATGTCAATGATTGTAGGTTTTTGTGCTATATGTGTGATCTTATGTCAGAAAATTTTCTTTATCAATTGCTTAAATTAGTTTATTTTTATTTCTCATAAGAGTTATACCCACAAGATCTCAAATATAAGTTTTTTAAGATAAAAAAAATATTTAGAGAGAATAAATTACAAATAAAATTAGAATGAGTACAATACGGAAAGAGCTCTTTTATATTGTGAGAACTCTTCTTCACCAAAGTCTCAGATTGTGTCATATTTCATAATTGTTACATAGGAAATCTTGAATATTTTTGAATGAGAAGAGATATTGAAATATTTAGAATCTTCTAGATTTTTTTTTGAAAACTTTTCAAAATCCCAACCTCACACTACTCGTATTTTCTAGAATTTTAACGATTGTGATATTCTGTCACACTGATCTTGTTGATGCTCTCGTTGAAGCATCATTGTGAAATTTTATAATCTTCTTTTAAAATTGCCATAGTGTATTGGGCTTCGCAATCTAGTAGTCTTTTTTTATTTCATTAAGTATTCTTGTCTTGACATGTAATTTTTTTGTCTTACAACTCATTCTATCAAGATATTTCTATGTTTTTTTCATAAAACTTTTCTATTCATATTGGTTCTTAGTGTGACTTGCTTCGTGTTGAATCATCATGATCCTCATGGAATGATTTTAGTATACTCACATGAAATAATATACTTTGAGTTTTTAAGGTAAATCAAGTTAATACGAAGTATTATCAACTCTTTGAGAATATGACAAGGTCTCTCACATCTCTGTATTAAGTTCTTTGTGTGTTTTATTGTGTTCTTTATATTTCTGTTTTTTGTTTTTATCTATGCAAATCAATATATATTGATGAACTTTTGATCATCAATGATGATCAATTATATTTCTCTTAATTGATGTAGTTTTCCTAGATTAAATTTCATACATAGGATCTTGAGACTTTTATATTTTCTTGAAATTGAAATATACTATTTGGATGAAAACATTGCCCTTTCATAGCAAAAATATACATTTAATATTCGTTCATAATTTGGTCTATTATGTTGTGTACTGGCTGTTTTTTTCCATGATCCTGTTGAGATTCAACATATTTTATTATTTTATTTTATTTATTTTCTATTATTTTGAATGGGAGCACTTGATATGTGGGCTTTCCTAACATAACACACACACACACATGTTTTTTATTTTTAGTAAAGTTTAATGAAAATTAGTTTATTCTTTTTTGCTTTTTTTATGTTTTTTATTTTTTTTATTTTTTATATTTGTTCCCTTTTCCTTGTTTTTCTTTATTTCTCACTGAATCCCAATTGCTCAAAATCAACATAATAGTAGAGCATTTCAAGTGACTAAGGGATGACACATTGTGATGTGCATGGTGGCACACCTTCCACCACTATCAGTGACATCTTGCACTAGTCTTTGACATTGATAATAGTGGTGTCATCATACTATGGAGGTAAAGGTACACTTTCATGAGGCTTTTGCATCCATGGTTAAGTGGATTGTGATTGCGAAACATAAAATAATAATTTTGTGGTGGTCCAATAGGATGATAATAGTTCAATTAGTGGTTATGGTGGCATTTCTTGTGATGGCGTTGGCAGTTCTTTTGATGGTGTTGGCACAACACTGTGGTGGTGCTTAAATAGGTGTTGATTCCTTGTGTCAGAACTTTAGCATAAAGTCATGGTGCTTTGTAGTATTTTTCTTTTGGTGTTGCAGTGTTATGTGTCTTTTATAGAAGGAAAAAGATAATTGGAATTAGTGTGAGATTCCTAAGGATAATCCATTGGACATTGAAAGAATATATGTATTCATTGTGGACTATTTAAATAATGATTTCATTCTTGAGAAAATGATATGTGAAATTTCTATTGGATGAGCCACTTTATACTGAGTGTGATAAGTGGTTGGTGTTAATGCATAATAACTAGTATGTCTATGATAATTGATTGATATGAGTGTATTCAATATATTTGGATCTTGTAATACGTGAAAGTAAGTTTGAGATTTGGCTTGGTTTATGTACTTGTTTGAGATATTTTGCATGATAATATTATTCAATTATTAGTATATAGACTGATTGATCGAGATTAAATGACTCATTAAATGGGTTGGTTATAGTTGTGTGATAAGATTTAAAGGATGATACATGTATTATTTTGTACTAGATTGAAAGGATGACAAGACTGATCAAGAATTTGAGTGACCAATTTATATTAATTTTTATTTGTATTCATTAAGATAGTAGAATATTTTGTGGATCAAAATTTTTAGTAATAAGATATTTATAGTTTTCTCAAAGATTTATCAAAAGGTAATTCAAACAACTATAATTATATCTAGATTGGATAGAGTTGAATTCGACTATTATGATGATTTCATTGCATGATGGTAGTGAGAGAGCTGATAGAGGTGTCACAAGAGGAAGGAAGCTAGTAGTAGTTTATATTTTTTTTGTGGAAGGTAGGACACACTTAAGAGAGGTGTTGGACATTACATCCTTAGTAATGAAAGATATTTTGTGGTATAATTATTGTACAATAGGCTATGGGATCCACTTAAGTTTGATCTTTTATGTTTACAATAATTGGTCTTTTTATACTTAAGAGTAATATTTTAAACTTCTTTCCTCTGACATTATTACATCTAGTTGAAACACTTATATATTCATTGTTCTTTCTTTTCATTGTCTCACCTTAGATTCTTGGATTATAATTTTGGGAGTAAATACTCATTACAAAGGTGATCAAACTCTTTTTATCCTTTTTTTGAAATCTAGATTATTTAATATTATCGTGACTAATGATATCGTTGTATGGTTAAGATAACATGATGATATCAATGTTAGAATTTTTTTTTCACATAAGTTTTTATTATAATTTATTTTCAGTCAATTATTTTATTAATCAATTAAGTTGTAATATATATTTTTTTGATATTTTGTGTAGGATTGACAAACTACACATATGATTTTCACTAGGGATTGAGTAAGATGGACCATACATATTACTTTCTACTCATTTGAGTCTTACTTGGTAGCTATCAAGACCCAAAACAAAGTGTTCTAGTTGGGCAATCATGTTGTGCTGACATGGCAAAAATTTAAGTTAGCCCGAAATGGCAAAAATTTAAAGTCAGCCCGACATGGCAAAAATTTAAAGTCAGCCTGACATGGCAAAAATTTAAAGTCAGCCTGACATGGCCTAATTGCACTACTTTACAAACTAGGCATTCCAATCATGTCGAGTTGGATTGGCAGTGGCATGACATTGCCAGCTGCTTGTGGTAGAGGTGTCATAGAGGTGTCAAATGGGCTAGGCTGCCCCGGCACAGCATGCTACAGTGCTGTGCCGGCCCATTGTGCCATGCTAGGCACGTGGGCACAACAAGCATGACCACGCATCGAACGTGGTCAATGCAAATTGATACCTGACATACGAGGCTTGCCGAGCCCCATAAGGGTGAAGACGCGCGGCGGCGCGCTATCGAAATCTTAATTTTTTTATAAAATTAGGGTTTTGCTTGAACTGACCTGGGCCGAATCTGGTTGTTTTCGGGCTGCATGCTCATGCCGGGCCAGACCTCCACAGTAATTGTGCCTGGCTAGGCACGACACGGATACTGTTTCTTGTCGGGTTAGGCACGGTAGCATGGTTGGGTGGCCTAAAATTGGTTTGGCCCGTTTGACACCTCTAGTGTGTCAAATGAACCATGCCATGGTGGTATGATCTATTTTTTGGTTGCCCAGTCGGGCTATCATACTGTGCGGTGCCTAGAGGTGTCAAAGGTGCTGGCCCAAGCCAGCCCGACTTGGTTTTAAGTGGCCCAACTGGGCCACTAGGCCGTGCTTGGCATGGTATTTTCTGGCCATGCTCGACATGGCCTCAGCATGCCCCGTTGGCCCGGTAGGCCAAGAAATCATATTGGGCCGGGCTCGTATAGGCTAGCTTTGTCCCGTACAGGATAGTTTTAAATTTGTAATAATTTTTTTTGTTTATGTTTATACTTTATATGTTTAAGTTTAATATTTTTAAAACTTTAAAAATTAATTTATTATTATTATTAATAGTTCTTAGTAATTAGTTAATATTAATTATTTTTAATACTTTATAATTTAAATATATTAATATGTATCAGACTATTAGAGTAACACTGTAAGTGTATGAAATGAATTAATAAAAATAAAAAATCAATGCAAAATAAAAATTCAAAAAAATAAATATTCAAGTTAACTTTCAAGCATCAAATGCATCAATTCACAAATGCACAAATCACAATCACAAGCATAAGTCCCAAAATAATATCACAACTAAAAATTAAATAAATGTAAATACAATGTAAATGAATAAATCGAAATCAAATATTAGAATCAAACATAAGTGTCACAATCTGGCAATTATCAACTGTCAACGTTATATCATCTTTAATATCAATATCATATAGATCATTATCAGCAATCAACTCCTTTGTTTTTGTTGTAGTTCCAACATGATCATGTATGGCAAAGCTCAAATCCTTATAATTCTTTATGTATGCTAAAGTTTCGACAATATATGAATGTAATTTTGATATCCTATTTGAAATTATATTCACTGCAACTAAAAAAGCAGACTTTGATGTTAAGCTTAATACTGGAGGAGTTATTAGATTACGTGTCATCTTTAATAGTACTGAAAGGTAGACTCATATGATTTTTATTACTATAATATATTAAAATTTTTAGTATTAAAACAT
The DNA here is from genome assembly GCA_029783825.1 of Sapria himalayana. Taxonomy (NCBI): domain Eukaryota; kingdom Viridiplantae; phylum Streptophyta; class Magnoliopsida; order Malpighiales; family Rafflesiaceae; genus Sapria; species Sapria himalayana. The sequence goes on from JAREIK010000088.1 coordinate 11,028,989, forward strand.
GATAGGATTGAGCAGTAATTGGTATCTAAGTTGTATTCGATGGTTTATCTTATTATTTTCTACTTGCTAACTGAATGAAAAAGTTATCATCTTTGAATATTGTATCCATATTTGTACTCAGAGTTTCACTATTACATTTACGATACCTAATATCATAGTATGTAAACAGTTCATTTAACTTCTCATGAATGAATCCTTCAGATGAGTCTTCTAGGTTCATGCATGGGAAAATATAAGTCAAAATATTCTCTATTCCTTATATCTTAATCATAGGGTCCATGAAGGTAGTTAGACAATAAAGAGATGAGGTGTTAGACCAATACTTTAAGTACTTGATTTTCATCTCTATAACCATATAGCTAAGTGTCTAGTCATATCGATACTTGCTAAACATGCTACTAATGTTATATATGCACCTGAGTGTAATATAAGTTGTGAGAGTATAAACTGACAAACATATGTTTGTTGTGTCATAAAAAAATTTCATGAATTTCATAAATGGAATTCTTGTAGCTTAGTCACTGTCTTCAATAATAAGTTCATTATTATTACTATTGACATAGTTTGATATCATGTGTTCATATCTAATATATGACTCTAATATTAGGTAAGTGTAATTTCAATGGTATTTTACATCTGATTAAAATTTATTCTTCTTAAAATTCGTAGATCGAACTCCTATTATTTGCGAGACATGCGAATATATATATTAGTGAGTTATGTATGTTTTCTAAACCGTGAGTATACACATTCATTTTTGCTTGTACAATCAGGTTAATCATGTGACACATGTATTTAACGTGAAATATTTTTTCTAATAGTTTATCTCTAATATTCATTACAAATATGTTTATTATTACTTTATTATTAGATATATTATCGAATATGATACAAAAAATTTTATTTTAAATTTTATATTCTTTAAAGATTTTTATCATGTGCTTAAAAATGACTAGGTTGCATAATGATGGAGAATCTCAAAAAAACCTAAAGTTTTTTTTATTTTAAGTTCATTTTGAATCTACATAGTTGGTGATAAGACATGCATAAGATGCATCATTGTGACTAGTTCAGATATTAGACGTCATAGGTATCACTCTATTATATTTTATAAATTCATTAATTATTATTTATTTTTTTAATTTATTATATTGTAGTATGTCATTCCTAGTTGTAGACCTAGGGATTTTATGATATGCAGTTTGAAAATATATCTGCATGTAGAAGTGTCAAACGGGCGGGTAGGCCCGGCCCGACTAATTTTTTTAGGGCACGATCGTGCTACCGTGCCGTGCCGTGCTTGGCCCGGCACGGCCCGTAGTCATGGCGGGCCGTGCCGTGCCTTCCATGGCCTGCTCGGGCTTGCCTGTCCGAGTGCTTCGGGATACGGGGGACTGCTGGTCGGGTCGAATCAGACCCGACCTGCGGTCTTTTTTTGCGGGAGGGGCATCGTGGAGTCGGGCTCACGGGACACCTGGCACGAGACAAACCCATGCTGGTGTGCCGTGCCGTGGGCCGAATTGTGCCGGGTCAGGCATGGCACGGCACAGGCCCGGGCACGGAATTTTTCCGTGCCAGGCTGGCCCAGGCACGACTGAACCGTGCAGCGCCGGGCCGGGCCGGCCTTGTTGACACCTCTATCTGCATGATACTGATTATTCTTGAATCTTTCAAAAATTTAATTGGAATACTTATTGTGGTGATTAGTTTGACCATGCATTCTCTCTCCAATTCGTTACGGTATATGAAAGGGGTAAATTTTGAGATTGAACTAGATTCAGCCTCAAAAAATTAATTATTAAGTTATATTTACCTAGGATCTAATGCATGATATTTTTTGGTGCGTAGTTCGGCATGTCTCTTAAGGTGTTCAGTCTCACAAGAATTCTTATAACTTAAAATTTTCTTACAATATTTATACCATGTCGATTCTTTTTTGGCATATATAAATTTTTTTTATTTTATTATATTAAAGCGAGTCTAAACTACTGAAGTCCTTTTAGTTTTTTTTTTTTTTTGATGTTTGGGTCGAAGTGATTGGTGAAACTAAAGTATTGGCAGTCTCGAATCTTTCTCTAGGATTTTCATTTTCTAAATTAAAATTAATTTCATTTTCATTATTTAAATTACTATTTGCCAATTTTTAATTTTTTATTTTTTTAGATTTGAGAATTGAGAGTAGAGATAGATACTAGTTAACTAATTAAAAAATATAAAATACCCATAAATTGAAATGCATAAACTCTATCTTTTTTATATCAGCACTGCACATGCACAACAAAAACCAAAGCCAAGTTGTGAGTCTCGAAGGCTGAAATCTTGAGAGAGAAAATTAGAGAGAGAGAGAGAGAGAGAGGAGTAGCAAGACCCAAGATTTGTATTTTTAATAAACATAAATCTTATAGTGAGCGGAAACATAAATCCTTAGAGCCAAAGTTTATAGATTATCAAAATGATTTTTTAAAAAAGTAATATTTATTGATTTTTTTTTTAATTTTTAATCATTATAAATTGGGCATAATCCTTAGGGATGTCCAATCTTGCCCCATAGCTGTTGGAGACAAAATCCAATGGCTTAGATTCAATTTTTTTTATCGTTCGTGTCGGTTCGATCGTTGAATCGACCCGAATAGTCTCATTCCAGAAGCTGAAGCTTTTGGAATGAGAAGGAATCGGGGCTCAGACTCGGGTTGAAAAAGATCACGGGTCGGGTTTGGGCCCGACGGAACTTTTGGATCCGTCGGGCCTCAGGTTATTGGTTTGGGCATTCGGATTGTGCTGAGAAATTGTGCCCACGGGCCTGGGTATTGGATCGTGCCTAGCTCAGCATGTGGTTCTATTGTCATTGGCTCGACACAGCACGGCTTGTGTCGTGAACATGCCCTACACAGGCATGGGTATGGGTCATTCCCGTGCCTTGATGGGCTAGGCACGGCCGAACCGTGTCGTACCTTGGGCTGGGCTGGATTGGGCCAACCCGACCCGTTTGACACTTCTAGCTGTGCCTGGCACGGAACAACTCGATAATGGTTGGCTCGTCCAGCCCGAGTCTAACTCGATTTGGGATGTGTCGTGTATGGCCATGCCAGGCCTTGTTGGGTCTGGTTAGTTCTGGCTTGGATATGCCAGCCTAGCTAGGAGCTTATGACTAGCCGACTAGGTCGACTAGTCAGCTGTCTCAATCATCGAGGGTCTGAGATCGACTTGACTCACCCCCATCGATTGCAGATTAATGATTTAATTTTTTTTACAAATTTCAAATTAAGTTATTCATTATGAGTTGTAATATTATATTATTTATTTATTTTATATAAATTACAAAAAAATAAATTCATTAATACAAATCATAGTTTAATAATTAAAAATGAAAAATATTAAAAAAATATATCCATCAATCATAATCCAATTCAAAAAAAAAACACAATGTCATAAGCATATAGAATAAAAATTATCATTTATAATCATGCAAGCTTAATCCCAATGTTAATTTATATAAGTATACAACTAATCATTATCATTTAAGCATTTGATAGTATTACAAGCAGTGAATTCAATCTCCTCAAAGTCTTATGAGTCATAATCTATTAGCAACTTGTTCGTTGTTTTTCTAATACGATCTTGAATGTTTAATCTTGAATACTCTTAATTTTTTATTCATGCTAATGTTCAATAATATCTGGCTGTAATTTTGATCTCCTATTCAAAATTATATTGACTGCAATAGAAAAAGTAGATGATACACCACTCGAAATTGGAGGAGACAGTAGATTCCATATCATCTTAGATAACACAAGATTGGTGAATTCATGTGATTTTTTATTATTGTAAAATATTAAGGTTTTTTGTTATCATTATGTAATAGGATTGACTAGTAATTTATATCTAAGTAGCTCTTAACCAACTATTTGCTTAAAGCATGTCACGCAGATACCCTCAACCAACCACGTGGTGGGTTTATTAAAAAAAACTTGTCACATCAATGCCTTCAACCTTGAAACTCAGTCAGAGTACTGGGCCACGATAGCCCATAATGTCGCTGGACCTTGTCTATGGGCTAGGCAATCGGGTAGTTCTTGATCTGGCATGAGGCCCGACACCCTTAGGAATTGGGTCGTTCCTCGAGCCGGCACGACATGATTCCAGGCACCTAAGAACATGATATTGATATGGCTAGAACCACATGCTGGCTATGATGCAATACGACACAAGCCTGTGTAGGAGCAAGTACTCTACAGGCTATGATGCAAATCTTCAGAGAGATATTGCATAAACCTGTATGGTGCTACGTGGATGACCTTGTTGTAAAAAGTCGTAAAGAGATTGACCACTTGGCAGATTTACGACAAGTTTTCTCTTCCTTAGGCAACCTGAAGATTCCTCTAAAGTACTTTTTTGGAGCATCGTCAGGGGTGATTTTAAAATATACAGAAGATTGAGGTTTTTATTCCAAAACAAATTGGTTTTTATTCCTACTTCAAGGAATTTAGAGGCTTTCAAGGAAACTATCTAGTTTATTGCCAATATATAAGGCAAGTGCCAACCCTTTTCTCGTCTAATAAAAAAATGATCGGAGTTTTTCTGGAACCATGCATGCTAAGATGCATTCGAAAGCATAAAAGTATACCTGACTAAGCCGCTGGTATTAGTGGCCCCTGCACCAGAGGACGACAATTTATATTGTACATTTGTGCTCTCAACTACTCATTGGGGGCACTTCTGGTCCCAAAGTTTTTTTTTCCATCAAAAAAGCCTTATTCTGTATTTCACCTATTTACTTATTTCACGTAGCAGCTTCCATACTGCAAGAAGTCTTCCTCAAGAATGGCTTACAGCTTTGTGGGCGTAGAATATACTTCTGCACGCAGTGGCTCTTTCTTTGGTCCTTTTGGTTCAAAGGATCCAACTTTTTCCAAGATCTAACTTAATAAAATTTTCTTATTTCAGAGTGCACTTAATAAGAAAACCAGGTTATCGGCAACTCTTTCTTTGGAGTCTCATCTTAGGCTAGCTATTAGCTAAAGGTTATCGACAACTCTATTCCGACTGCACAATGGTAACCATTGCTTGGTCGTGAGATGCATATGAATTAGAAATTAAAGAATGAGATGCTCGAGGATGGAAATTGGCTTCAAATTCTGCTTAACAGGTATAAGCTATGGAAGCGCTAGGCAAAACCTGTAAAAGAATATGGGTCGAATAGCATATCCAAAAGAAAAGGACTCAATCTTTGAATCCCATCCTTGGAATCAAATTCAGTTAAGGTTGCAGCTACCATGATTGTATAAGGTCAGAGTCGATGCCGAAAGGGAAGGAAAGAGATGCTTATGCTATGCATGGTCAGAGGGCTTTCTATTGATTTGGCAAATGAAAGAGCTAGTACTGTAGTTAAGTTTACTTGGCTTATCACATTTTTTATCTCCTGCCAGGTACCTTTCCAGTGGGTGCTCCTAGGTTTCATGTACACGGGGACAAGAACTTAAATTAGTTGGTTACTCGCTATGCCCCTTACCTACTCACTTTTTTTCATCCGGCCCAAAACTCTTCTTTTTTGCCTGAAAGTCTTTATTCGTATTGATCATATTCGCCTCTTTAGGCCTAACTAGAGGTGTCAAACAAGACATGCCGAATCGGCCCGGTAAATTTTTTTTTGAGCACACCTGTGCAAGGAAGCACGGACATGGCTCCCTACAGCCGTGTCCGCGTGTCCGACACCTGGGCACGTGGACACGACATGGACACAGCAAGGATACGTGTCCGATACGCCATGTGGCGTATCATTGCACAATTCGTATCCGATATGTCACGTGGCATATCGGATGGTTGCGTCAGCAGACGACAACCGTATCTATGCCTATAGTGCCCGATGTCCGACGACGTCGGGTGGCCAACGTTGCCGCATGGGCGACATTGGCCACTGGCAGGGGACAGGCGCGATTTGAGGGCGAGGCAGGGAGCGGACGCGATTTGAGGGAGAGGTAGGAGCGGGCACGATTTGAGGGGAGAGGAAGGGGCGGCGCGAATTGAGGAGAGAGGCAGGGGCGGGCGTGTTTGAGGGGGAGGCAGGGGCGGGCATATTTGTGTGGGGATGTGCATAAAATAAAATATTTTAATAAAATAAAATAAAATATTTTTATTTTATAAAATAAAATATTTTAATTTAATTTAATAAATTTTATAAAATACCTAATATTTATAATTAATAATTTTTATTTTTATTTTTATTTTTTTATCATTTCGTATCCTAGCCGTATTCGTATCCTAGTTTTTTAAATTTACCGTATTCCCGTATCCTGCTGTGTTGTATCCCCGTATCCTGCCGTGTCGTATCCCCGTATCCTGCCGTGTCGTATCCCCGTATCCTGTTGTGTCGTATCCCCGTGTCCGTGTTCGTGTCCGTGCTTCTTAGCACCTGTGCATTCGTGTAGGCCAGACACGGCACGGTTACTGTACCGTGATGTGTTTGGCTCAGCACGGTTTATCAAAGCTGGGCTCGGCACGGCCCGCCCGCCCGGCGGTAAAAGTACGGTGTCAGGTCAGGCCCAGCCTGGTTAAAAAAATAATTTTTTTTAAAAAAAAATTTAAGTATTGTGTATTTGTTTTAAAATATATATAAAATATATATTATATTATATATAGATAATGTTTAAAATTTTAAATTTGTAACTTAAATTGTTAAAAATTTAATAAATTACAAAGTTTAAATTTTTATATTAAAAATTTAATAAATTATAAAGTTTAAAATGTAAACTAGTAACTTGAAAATTGTTAAAAATTTGTAACTTGAAAATAATAATAAAATATAATTTTTTTATTAATTTTTAATAAATTTAGATTATAATATATTAGAATTAAATTATAGAGTTTTACTTTTTAAATGAAAAAGTTAAACACAAAAATAAATTTAACAAAAAATTTCATTAAAAAAAATTATAAAGTCACAAAAATAAAAGCAAACCAAATGTCCAATCGACTAATAGATACCTAACCAAAATAAATACAACGTAACATAAATAAAAAGCACACAATCAATACAAAATAAAATTTTGAAATGAAAAAGCAAAATCAAAAATAAATAACACAAATCATCAACAGTGTCCGTGATCATGAAACATTACAAATTAAAATTAAGTGGCAATAACAAATGACATGTGGCGTGGCTTAGAGGTGTCAACAAGCGTCTTGCAATGGGTAGGGGAAACTAGCAACCATGTCAATCGTCAATCAGCATATCATGAGCATCACTAACCGCAATATCAAAATCACTATTATATGAATCATCATCATAAGCAGTCAACTCCTCCCCTTTTGCAACAGATGCAGTCCCTGTCCCAGCTCCAGCTCGATCATGGATGCTAAACTTCAAATCCTTCGAACAGGCTAAAGTCTCAGTAATATCTAGACGTAATCTCGATCTCCTATCCAAAATCACATTCAATGTAACAGAAAAAGTAGAATTCGATGTTACGCTCGACAACTGATGAGTCAGTAGATCCCATGCTATCCTAGATAGCACGGGAAAAGTTATTTATATGATTTTTACTACTGTAATATATTAAGATTCTTATGATCAAAATGTGATAGGATTAAATAGTAATCGGTATCTAAGTACCGAGAAAGCTCACTCCTATATGATGGTCCACCCCCTTATTTCTCCTCGCTAACTGACAAAAAATATCATTATCTCCAAAGAAGTTATTTATGTCCGTAATTACAGTCTCACTACTATAACCACCATATTTAGTATTGTAGTATGTGAACATATCAATCAACTTTTCGTGAATGAACTCTTTAAGTGGGTCTTTCAGGTTCATGCACGTGGAAATGTAAGTTAGTGTGTTATCTATCCATTTTATCTTAACCCTAGGGTCCATGCATGCAGGGAGGCAATAAAGAGATGGAACAGTGGATTAGTACTTTAGGTACTTGGTTTCCATCTTCGTAACCATATGACTAAGTGTCGGGCTAGCTCGATACTTCTTAAATATGTTACTAATGTTGCATATGTACCTGAGTGCAATGCAAGTCGTGGGAGTATAAACCGACGAACACATGTTCGTTGTGTCATAAAAAATATACAGGAATTTCATAAATGAAATTCCTGAAGCCCAGTCAGTATCGTCAATAATAAGTTCGTCACTCTTACTATTGACATAGTTGGATATCACATGTTTGTATCCAACACGACTCCAACATTAGGTATCTGATGTTGGAGTCGTGTTAATCACGTGGGGGAACACATCTTCATACCCGCTTGTATAATCAGATTAATCACGTGACACATGTATCTGACATGAAAGATATTTCCTAAATGTGTATTTTTAATATTTCTAACAAACATGTTAATTACTATTCCATTATTAGATGCGTTATCAAATATGATATTAAAATTTTATTTTGAATTTTATATTCTCTAAAGATTTTCATAATACACTCAAAAAATGACCGGGTCATCATGAGGATTAAGAATCTCAGAGAATCCTAAAATTTTTTTATTCACTGTCCAGTTAGAATCTTCATAGTGGTCAGTGAGACATGTATAAGATGATTTATCGTGACTTATTCAAATATCGGATGTCATGGACACCATTCTACTATATGTCATAAATTTATTAATTATTTTTTATTTTTCTAACTTATATAATTTTAGTATGTCAAATTCTAGATGTGGACCTAGGAATCCTATGATAAGCATGCTGAAAATATGTCTGTATGATGCACTATACCATTGGATCTTCCGGAAATCTGATCGAAAGATCCATGAATATGATAAGTCTGCCCATGCCTTCCCTACCCAACTCGTTGCGATATATGAAGGGAGTAAACTTTGAGACTGAACTAGATTCAGTTTCAAAAAATGCATTGCTATGTTTGGTTTGCCTAAGATTTAATGCACCATATTTTTTGGTGCATAATTCGGCATGTCTCTTAAGATGCCCAGTCCCAAACGAACTCTTATAAGTTAAATTTTTCATATAATATTTATACTGTGTCATTTCTTCTTTTCATCCCTAATATTTTTTTGTTTTATTATATTAAAATGAGTTCAAATTATAGAAGTCCTCATAATTTTTTATTTTTTAGATATTTGAGTTGAGATGACTGGAGAAATCAAAGTTTCAGTAGCCTTAGACCTTCGTGTAAGATTTTTATTTTTTAAATTTAAATATGTTTTATTAGTATTAGCCATTTTTTAGGATTTTTGTTAAACATGAGGTAGAGCCTAGATGATAGATTTTAGATTTTTGGATTAGAGAGAGAGACTAGAGAGAGAAAGAAAATAAAAAACTTAAAATACCCAGTAAAGCAGTGAGGTAGATTACGTGTGCGGTGCACCACAGTCTAGTTCAAAATTTTAAACTCAAGTTGAGGTCCCAAAAAATCGAGCCGAATGATGAAATCCCGAGTCCCGAGAGAGAGAAGAATAAGAATTATGAGATAGTGAGATTTGAGAATAAATATTTATGAAAAACCTAAATGTTATAGGGAGGTGGGGGGATTTTATAGATTAAAGAAATTTTTTTAAAAAAAAAAAAATTTTTATGTTTTTTTTAATTTTTTATTGAATTTTAGGGGCTAAATCATGAGGGCAGTCGGATTCTGCTCTCTAGCCATTGGAGGCCAATTCCAATGGCTGATATTTAAAATTTTTTTTAACCATTGGGAGGGGGGGGGATTCGGGTCGGGCGTGACTGCGAGTCTGGTTGGAGTAGACCCATGCCCGCACATTTTTTCTATTTGAACTGAATGGCACTGACGTGGGGATGGGGTGGGGTGGGGACGTGGGGTGCGCGGGTCTACGGGACATGTCTCTTGCCGGCGGGCCGTGCCATGGGCCACCGTGCCGGGTCAGGCACGGCACGTGCCTTGGTTGGCCTCGGCACGACATGATTGGTGCCGTGGCCGGGCATGGCACTTGCCCGGGCATGAAAAATTCTCGTGATGGACCGGGCCGGCTCGGCCCGGTTGACACCTCTAGGCCCAAATTCTTTGCTCCTCTTTTTAAGGTCGAGCAGCTACGCACCGAGGGTGAGGATCAAAGGGCCTATGCTTCTCTCCTTACAGTCTAGTAAGTAAACTCCTCACCGCACACAAGCCCTGCTAAGCAACAAGGCTAAGCTAGGGCACATGAGAACTTAGGGCGGGCGGTTACATAACAGAGATTAGTAAACTCATTCTATTCCAGGTCGGTGGGTTTAGGGATCTACCAATGATTGATCGGATAATAAAACAAGGCTGTTTAGGGAGGTGGAGAAGAAAGGTGTAGGTAGACATATCCATGTTTGGGCACTGAACATGGTGGGTAGAGTGAGGTGGACAGTTGTATAGTTGAGAAGGTACGATCACTCCTATCTCTTGATAGCTCACCTGGGCGGCTCGTGGCGGGAGATGGAGAAAGCACTCTCCATCTCATCTTCAGCTGTATCTTTTTTTTTGATAAGTAATAAACTCAGTTGTTTTTTTGGTAGTAGCATATTGTTGACCTTCATCATTATCGTTATCCTATTTTGCTACTAATCCTGACACCACTCTGGTCTATTCATGACTTCCGCATAAGTTCATTTCCAGTAGAATATCTTTCTTGCTAAACTCTCTCCCAGATATATCTATCAATCATTGGGAAAACATCTCTATCTATGGGTACTAGCGTTTATCCATTGCAAGGCATAACATATTCCATATGAACTAGGGGGATGATCACAAAATTGTAGAGTTTGGGGGCATAATAACTATGACACCCTTTTCTGTCAGTCTCTTTTCTTGTAGCTCCATGAGCCGATAATTTATTCAAAAAGAAAGGTTAGATTCATAAGTTAGTTCCCTTTGCTGTAGGTGCAGGTGGAGATGAATCACGACTTTCACTCCACCATTGGTATGAACGGACTCTAATGGTATAAACGTACTCTCATCATACCAGAACATCGGCCGGTAATCGTTTTGAAGTTCCGGTGGAATCGATCTAGAACCATTTTGAGCGATACCAATCGATAGCGTATGGGAAGGGCTTTGCTCCGTTGGCATAGTAGGTAGTTCCTGATCTTCGACCATCCTTGCTTTACTATCAATCACTATAATGGTTATTTTGACTGTCATGCTTTCCTCTCCCATGGCAAGAGCTCGTTCGCTAAGTTCAAACTCTTACTTTATCATTGGTGATGAATACAACTCTTTTTGATGTTAGTAATTGCGTTTGACCCTTTTTTGCTTTTTTCAATTTTCTTACATTCTAGTTGAATAAGAGAATCTTTACTTAGAGAGGGGTAGAAGTATCACACTCTTTCATTTCTCCCTATGCATCCCGACTAAGGTCTCACAAACGTGCACTTCTCTTATGCATCCAGCCGCTTCACTAATGTGAATAGGTTACACAGAAGGGTGAGTTGGTTATATACTCTTATGTGCATTCATTCTTCGAACCTTTTGGTATGTATTGCCCCCTAACTATAGATCAGATCCACCGGACGAGAAACTCAATTTCATACTGTGTTGGACTTATTCACCAAGGGATTCATATAATTTCTGTGGATTACGTTGGGGAAAATCTACCAAAGCTAGGCAGATAGATAGACTCCTTTCCTGCTGCTAAGGGAGAGCAAGAAAGAAAATTATTGTTTTTTAATCAGCGCCCCCTTTTGGGTATGCATGTACTTAATAGTTTTCTCACTACCAACCAACATATCTGGCTGGGTCTTGTCGGCATCAACAAACAACCAAATGAAAATAGTAACTAACTATGGCACTTGGCCTAGACAACGTCCTAGGTGTAGGGGAGATTGGAACAAAAGGGAACATTAGATGACGTTTTGATTCCTGGGTTGCAGGAAGTAAATCGAGAGGTTGTTCCGCCCCTTGTTTCTAAAATGGGTAAGATGTTCTCAAAACAGGTTGCTCTAATCTGTCCTAGCTGGTGAGCAATCCCAGTTCGCGGCAGAGTACAAGACAGCAAGCGAGCATATCTTTGTTTGCTTATCCACCAAGCACGGAAGCATCAGGATAATTGTTGGTCGGTGGCTACCTAATGAAACTCCGATTCGATCTGCCTCCCAGCTGGGAGGCATTTACCTCATTCTGATCACAAGGAGAGGTTCACTATGATGGGGGTCCTTTTTTTCCCTTCAGGAAAAAAGAAAATGCATATGAGATCTTCCTTTTTTTTTTTTTTGGCATGCTATTCAGATTTATGGATTTGCAGGGGGCGCCCTATTTAGTTTCGAAAGCATTTTTCCTTTTTTAATAAGTAGTCTATTAGTGGTGCGAAGTTGCTTTGCCCCTTTTCCTTTTAAGTAGAGGAGCGAAAGGTTATACCTTCGAAAGTCAGCGAACAGCGGTTCTTTTATGTAGGTATGGCGTTCCACCTTGACTCTCATAACGTTGAGCAAAGTGACTTCGTAACCTTTGCGTAGCATAGTAGAATGAAGGCTACGCACTGACACTTTCTTATTTATCAGCCCAAGCATCTTCGCTAACTCGCTCGCCTATTATACTATACCCTACTCATGTCTATTATCTTGTCTTGTATAGTAGCGTCTTTTCCTTCTTTGAATAAAACATTCTTTTTATCTTTCATAAGTCAAGTAGGTGAACCTATAGGTCCTTAGTAGCATGGACAAAGACAGAAAAGAACTCAAAGACAACGAATCTTTATTTAGATTAGATAAGAGAGGCCAGCTTGACAAGCTATCATTCTTATTGATCTGAGGTGCGAATAGAAACATCTCTATTTTAGGATCAATTCTGGTCCCAAAAAGTGAGCGACCAGGGTCATCTTTGATGAATGAAAGAAAGGGTTGATGAGCCCTAGCCCTTTTCAGTACACACACCTTAAAGTAGATCGTTCAACACCCGCGACACAACCCAATTTTAACCTCTAGGTCATAGTCTCATAGACGGCCAAATGTCTATCTCCTAATTACTAGATCTACCTGCTATAATAATTCCATAAACACCTAATGAAGATTGACAAACAAATAAAGTAGCCCTATGTTCAGATCTGACAAGATCTTACCATAATCAAAAGGTATAATGGCCTGAGTGATCAGACATAACATAAATGTAGCCACGGGATCCATTCTAAAAAGGAAGAAATTTGCACTACTTGGTGAAATAGTTTCTTTTATAATTAATTTCAAACCATCTGCTAAAGGTTGTAACAATCCGAATGATCCCACTACATCAGGCCCTTTTTGATGTTGCACAAAAGCCATGACTTTACTTTCAGCAAGCACCAAAAAGGCTATTCTTAGTAGAAGTGGTAGAATTATTCCAAGTATTTCAGCTATGTACGTTTTATATTCACTTACTCGAAAGTGGATCTGGCCTGATCGAGTCGACCCAATCATGATATTGATGGATATGACATTTTCTCAAAAAATGAGGGATCCAGAGAAGAGTCGAAGATGGATCGAATATTGTTACGTTACTTTGAATTGAATTTGAGCCTGCCTAACTTGCTTTCTTTATTGCATACGAGCATAAGCGAAGTCATTCTATTTACTATGATGAACTAGTGGCTGATAGTTAGCAAGCTACCTTCATTCAACAAATCTGTGGTTGATGGGTCGAGAATCTTTGCTCTTATCTTATGTATTTCTGCTGCCTGCCTTATTTTTCGTGTTCGTCCGTATCGCAAATTGGTCGACGCTAGCTTTAATGGTTGAAAAGAGGGGGCCAACCAAGACCCCTGCTTTGTTCTATAAAGCAAACGATTCGTTCCGACAACTTTGGATCAGAAAGAGCCGATCTAACAAAATAGATCGGGTGGGTTGGTGGCTTTGTGACTAGCACAAGGTCCATGATTAACCTTCCTTCGAGATAGTTTCTTATTATAGAGCTCATCAGACAATGACATCCTCAAAATCTGCCAAGACCTGCCCCACGGGCTTCAGTAATGTCCCTGATGACTCTTGAATCTTCTACCAGTTCAAATAGGCAAATAGTTTTTTTATGTTTTAGCCCTTTCTTCGCCTGGTAGGGCTTAGATACTCTTCTCCTATGCTTTGATAGAAAGAATTGGGATCATGCATGGCTTGGGAATAAGCAGATCCTTTCGGTGTCGAGAATTGAGTAATGACCATATACTCATTCCCTTACGGGACTCATGGAGTAGCGTATTTCAAAAGAGGAGGCCTTCGATTCAAATAGCTTGTATAAGAAAGTCAAGTTGTAACTTTCATAGTTATGATTGTTTCAAATGATTGGAATGAACATTCTCCAGGAATTTGCAGACCAGAAAAAGGAATCTATCTATCCAGATATCAATGATTTTTTCACAAAAAAAAATACTACTTCATTATTCCCTGATAGAAGAAGAAGAATCTTACATGTTTCTATGAAAGTGTTGGCTAGGTAAGTAGATGTTCGCTGTCTCAATATATTGGATTGTCCCATATAATGTAGTAATTAAAGAGATTGCTTCTAAGTCAGATTTCAGTATGGGCATTGCTTTTCTTTTTATAGTTTCACTTTAGCTGCTAAACGGATCCAAAATTTAGTTTTCATCGGCTTTGCCTTGCTCATGCCAAACAACTCAAGCAAGAATAAAATCGCCAAGCAAGAAGATTCACTAAGCGATAGGGCTAGCTATGGTTCTAACCTAACTAAAGCTTATGGTGCTAGACCTGTGCCCATTTACTACCTTGACAGAAAGAACGAATGGTTCCTCGTAAGATAGGCACACTTGTGGATATAGCAGGATCATTATGATCTCCCGCGAACTCCCTGACTATAGTTTGCGTTAAGAGCTAGGTTTGATGGAATTAAGGAAGAAGCACGTGTTGACTAAAGTAGTTAGATGAAGGGCGGTGGATGGGAGAATAAAGTAGGCAGTCGACCAAGCATGACCAGTCAAAGAAAGGTTCTGTCATCATCACTGGTACTGGCTATGATCGGCCTCTAGTTTTCATCAAGTTGTATGTGAAAATAAAGGCACTAATAAATATCTAAGAATTAATATAGTTAATCCTATTTGATGAACCCCCTTATTATTTATCTATTGCTAACTGAATAATAAAAGATATCATCTTTGAATATGATATTTATGCTCATACTCAGAGTTTTGCTATAATTAATATACCTTGTATCTTATTATATAAATATATTAGTTAATTTTTAATGAATATAATTTTTAGGCTTGTTTACTTGATTCATACAAGTAAATATATATCTTATTATATTTTGAGTCTCTTTTATCTTAATCTTAAAATTCATATAAATAGTCAAATAATAAATAGATAAAATAGAGGACTTGTATTTTATATATCTGGTTTTCATCTAAATAATCATACTAATAAAATTAGGATGTTCTTTATATATATACTAAACATACTACTAATCAAGGAAACATGATATGGTTCCGTATAGTCGTGTCCACGTGTCGGACACGTGGACACGGTACGGACACGACACGGATACGTGTCTGATACGCCAGGTGGCATATTGTTGACCAATCTGTGTTCGATATGCCATGTGACGTATCAAACGGATGCGTTGGATGCTGTATCCATGCCGATAATGCTGAGTGGCCGATGTTCAATGACGTCGAGTGTCCGATGTTGCCCATGAGGCCGAGTGGCTGATGGCGCCCACGATGCCGAGTGGCCGATGGCGCCCACGACGTCGAGTGGCCGATTCTATGAGGTGGTGGGGGTGGGTGCGATTCTATGGAGAGGCAGGGGGCGCAATTCTTTAGGCTGGGTGGGGCGTGATTTTGATAAATTAAAATAAAATATTTATATTTTATAAAATAAAATATTTTATTTTATAAAATATCTAATATTTATAAAGAAAATAATTTTTATTTTTATTTTTTTTATCATGGTGTATCTTAGTCGTATTTGTATCATAGTTTTTTAAAATTTGTCATGTTTCCATATTCTATCGTGTTGTATTTCCGTGTCCTTATTCGTGTCTGTGCTTCTTAGTTTCTAATGATACATGTATATCGAAGTGTAATGCAAGTGGTAAGAGTGTTCACAGACAAATATATATTTATCGTATCATAAAATTTTTAATTTTTTTTTTAAAAATTTTATTTTATAGTTTGAATTATTAATAATAAGTTATCATTTTTATTATTGATGTAGTTAAATATTATATGTTGATAGTTAATACATGATTTTACTATTATGTATGTATAATTTTAATGGTGTCTTGTATTTATGTTGTATAAAACTTATGTTGCATGCTAGGCGTCTTAAGGTATTCATTATCACACCACTAGGTTGATTATGTGACACACAACTAACATAAAATATGCCAACTAAGAGCCTATTTTTTTTTCTATAAAACATGTTAATGATGATAATGTTATTTCAAGTGTTAATAAATATAATATTAAAAATTTTATTATGAACATCATATATAATTTAAAGATCCCCGTCAGATGCTCATATACGGTGGGATCATTATAAGAGAAAATCTTAGGAAATTCTAAAATTTTTATATTTAGTTTCAACTTAGAATTATTATATTGAGCAGTGAGACACACGAATGATGTGTCATTGAGACTAGTCTAGTTGTTGGATTCATGGACATCACTTTACTATATTTTCAAGCTTGTTGATTACTAATTATTTTTTTAATTTAAAATATTTTATTATTTCATTATTACTTGTGGATCTATGCACTCAACAATAAATTTATTGGAAATAAGTTTTCATAATATTAATTATTTTAGGATTTTTTAAAAATTTATTTGAAAGATTTGTCATTGTAATCAATTTAGCTTTGTATTTGCTCACAAATTCATTGCAATGAATAAAGGAGGTCAATGAACCTAAAGTTAATCCATCTTTACAGACTATCACTAAGTTGGGTTTGTCTGATTTTTAATATGTTATTTTTTTTAATATATTGATTGGCGTGTCTCATGATCTGGTTAGTGTCATTGATATATATATATATATATATATATATATATATATATTTATAATATATATATTATGTTGATTTTTTTTGATATCTTTAATATATATATTTTAATTATATTAAAATATATTAAGACTTAAAGTTTTTTTATTTTTAGATTTTTTAGGCAAACGAATCGAGATTATGGGAGAGAATCTAGTTTTTATTTCAGTCTCGGAATATTTGATTGGGTTATCATATTTATCAATATCTAAATCAATTTCATTTTTATTAAATATACTAAATATTATTTTTTAATATTTTTTATTTTTACTAATTTTTTTTCTTAATTTAATAATTCAATATTATAAATAAAATTAAAATAATAAATGATAATATGTATCTTATTTTTCTTTGCACAACATACAATTAGGATGTTGTACTTGCATTGCACCTCATTTTGGCATACTTATATATTAGTCATCACGACATGTTAGGATACTAGCAATGCTTCAATTTGCAAAAATGAAAAATATAACAATTATCTAATTTACAAAAGACAACTAAAATAGAGCATAAAATTTCATTTATAACATTGAGATGAGAGTAGAGGTGTCAATCAGGCTGGGCCAGCCTGGTCCGGCACAAAGCACAGCATGATTCGGCAGTGCCTGGGCTGGCCCAGCATGAGAATTTTTTGTGCCCGTGCCCGTGCCGTGCCGTGCCGAGGCTAACCAGGCCTTGTGCCGTGCCTGGCCTGGCACGGTATCTCGGCACGAGCCGAGTCCCCAACGGTATAAGCTGAGCCCGATTGACGAAACTTGCCAATCCTCAATAGTGAAGAAGCATCGCGGTGGGAGGGCGGTGCGGCGGCGCGTCGCTAAACCCTAATTTTTTTTAAATTAGGGTTCGAATCGATCGGGCCGAACCAGAGGGATTCGTGCCGCGGGCCCGTGCCGGGCTGACCTCCACAAAATCATGCTGAGCCATGCACGGCATGGGAAGAACGGTCGGGCTGGTTAAAAATGGGTTGGGCTGGCCCGGCATGTTTCGTTTGACACCTCTAGACGAGAGGAGAGTTTACAAATTAACTGTGAAAAAAACATCCTGCTGATGGAGCATCCTGATTTTTTTTTTTGCATGATTGTATTTTAAAAAATCAGCCATGCTGTGTGCAGAGGTGTCGATCCATGTGCCATACCTACATGTCTGGCATGCATTCTAGGCATGACATGTGCCGGCCCAACACGACATGACAGTGCCATGGTCCGACACGACCATGGTCCAAGCATAGTTATAGATTATACTGTGCCTGGACTATCTGGCTCACTTGACATCTTTATATCTAGGAGCATGTCAATTTTTTTTAATGACTATTTTTTAAAAATTAGCCATGCTGTGCATAGAGGTGTTGTGCCATACCTACATGTCTGGTATGTGTCATAGGCATGACATGTTCCAGCCCAACATGGTATGAGAAGTGCTATTGGTCGACACTTCCATTATCCAAGCACAGTTCTAGATTGTACCGTGTTCGGGCTGTCTGTTTCACTTGACACCTTTATATCTAGGAGCATGTTGATTTTTTTTTTGCATGGCTGTTTTTTAAAAATTAGTCGTGCCATGCATAGAAGTGTTGTGCCATGTTCCATGCCTACATGTTTGGCATGCATCTTAGGCATGACATGTGTTAGCCTAACAAGGCATGAGCAGTGTCACAGGCCGACATGATCATAGTCCAATCATGGTTCTAGATTGTGTTGTTCTCAAGCTGTTTGGCTCACTTGACACCTTTATATCTAGGTATAAGATTAAATTTAATTCACCGATTTTATAATCTTGATTTGAATATCTATTACTAGATAAGTTAAAACTTCCGGAGTCAAGCATCAAAAATATGTGATTAATATTGATTGTGAGACATTTCAATTAGGAATGTATATTAGAATATCTTATATGACATATTGGGAGGATATTCTATTACATGATTATAATAGATATACATAATTATTAGTTTTTAAAGAAATATTTCAAATATTGCTTTTATTTATAGAAGTTAATGAAATAATATAAATATAATTTTAATTGTAATATTAGATTGTTAAAAAGTTATAATATTTTGAAACATACTTATTAGTTTTTTTTGTTTAAAAAAAAAACATGAGATAATTTATCAAACATCTCGTGTTGATATTCTTGAGCAGAATGATATAATGGAAAGGAAGAATTGATATTTGTTTAAAATCAATAAAATATTTTTAACATAAAAGTGTTCCTAGGTATTTTTTGGTAGAATCAATATTTATCTCTAATTTTTCGTTCAACTAAATATCATATGATGTCCTCTCACATTGTGTCTCATATTAGTTATTGTATCTTGAATTTTTTTTTTTTCATATTTTACCTGAGCTTTTTGTGTATATGTTTTTTGTTTAGGATTCTTCTTCGGGTAGAGAAAAGATGAATTCTCATGTAATAAGTGTATTTTTCTTAGGTACTCTTGTACTCAAAAGATATATATGTGCTACTCACAAGAGATTATGATGATCATCATGAGTATAAATATGTTATTGAGAACAAGTTATTTTTCAAGGATTCAATCCAAGAGAATGCATATTTGAACACCATAATGATAGTATAATTTTTTGTCTAGTTGTTAGTCCATGTAAGTGTTACACCCAATTCTGCTCTTGTATTTAATACTACTAGCATAATAAGTTATGAGGAGAGTAACAATACTCATCTTTTTGGTAGTTGTGAGACTTCTCCTAGAGCTGTGTTCTAGGAAGATGAGCTTACTATGAATGTCCCATAAGATACAAGATGTGAGTCTTCCCAGAAAGAGAGACAAATATTGATAGACTTGATGATCATAACTAAAAGATATATACTAACGAATATATTCATAGCCTTTCTTAGACAAGTTTCTTGTCATGTTACTTGATCTAGATCAAATTAGTGACTTGACCTTCTGGTTGTTTTATGAAAGAAAATAATGATGTGTTCTACTCATCACTTATTTTCATTAGTACTCTTTATTTTTATTTTTATATGATATATTTCATTTTGTTTTCTCTTAATAGCTATAGAATTTGTATCTTCCTAAGGTTCTTGGTCATTTGAGATGATAATAGGTTATATTGATTAAATTATGTGTAATTATTTTTTATTATACATAAATTTTTGTTTTGTGGCTTTTAAGTAAGTTTATAGTAAGATGTTAGTTGGTAGATATGATAAAAAATAAGATTTTAATGGAATATCGATTGTCTTAAGGTCATAAGATTTACATAGATTTATGATGTTAATTATTGGAACAATTTTTTTTATATGGCCATGATAGATACTATTAGATTATTATTATTTTTGTTTTTTTTCATAGGTAGATATATATCAGTTGAAACTTGAATGTGAAATATATTCATGCATGATAGTCATGAAGATATATTTATGTAATATACACTGTGTTTTAATGTCTAGGAAACATATATATGGTGTATAGATTATGAGTGATTTTTTATGGCTTAAATTAATTTTCTAGGGAGTACTTTAACAAGTTCTTTTTAGTGATCACTATTTTTGGTCTTAAGAGATGTATGTTAAGTTATTTGTGTATCTATTGATGTGTATTATAAGGATAATATGTGATGTTAGTCATATATATTAATGATATTTTGATTAAATGAAATGATTAATTGAATATATTTTAATAGTTATTATTCCTTATTATTAAATTTTAGTTGAAAGATTTAGGATTCTTAAATATTTTTCAAGGAATTAAGTTGAATACTTAAGATATATGATTTTTTTTTTCAGATAAGACATGCTTTTAATTTTTTGTCTGAGTTAAGTTTTATTAAATATACATTGGTTTATCCACCACTTGATTCGAGCATAAATTTGTCCACAAGTTCCAATTCTTTAGATGATTCCTCAAAATATAGGAGAATCATAGGGATACTTAATTATCAAATAATTATCAGATCATATATTATTTATGTTATTAGTATAGTTATTTATTTTTTGATTTTTTTTCAAAAAGACTTGTTTATACGTAATTCTTAGATTTTCTTGGTACATGAAGATGACTATAGGATATGAGATTTTATTTAGAGATCAAGGACATAATCAAGTAGATGTGTATTCTGGATTTAGTTGGGTCTGAGCTCTAACAATTACAGAGATAAAATTTATTATAGAATTTTATATTTTTCTTCAAGGCAATACTTTTTTCTGGAAAAGTAAATGACATATTGTTTTCAAATTTAATATAGAGATAATATTGTGAGCTCCAGTGAATTAATCACTTTTTATAGGAGTTGTGCCTACCTATTCATTGGTCGATGATGATTTAGATATATTGTGATAGTTAGGTAGCCCATCACATTGTTTTTAATCTAGTATTTCACGAGCAGATAAAATATTTGAGATTAATTAAAACTTAATATGAGGGAAGATTTATGATAGTTTGATATTAATTATTTATATGCCTACTAGCAAGTAAATTACAAACATTTTCATGAAAGTTCTTAGAGGTTTACATATTTTTTTTTCTTTTACAAGTTGAATATTTATATAATGTATGTATTAGCTTGAAAGGGATTATTGAGATTAAATGTAGTTTATTTTTTTATCTTGTTTATTTTTCAATTTATTTGTATAAGAGTACCCGACATATGAGCTGCTTCAACACACACACACACATACACACACACACACACACACACACATATATATATATATATATATATGTTTTTCATTTTTAATTAAATTTAATGAAACTTAGTTTTATTTTTTATTCTTATCCTTTCTCTCTTTTCTCTCTCTACTCATTTTCTTGTCTAACTCTAATTTCTCGAATCAATAGATCTAAATACATATTTTCCTTGAGATAAATATATGGATGTATGCTTTACTAGAAATAATAAAATCATTTGAAAAGTAAATTTTTGATAGTATTAGGACATAAAATCATATATAATATTAGCATAATTAAATATTTTTTAAAATTTTTTATATAGGTTCAATTGACATGTACGTATCATCTTGAGTTTGATAACGGCTACCTTGAGTATGGTTAATGACTTGCCCTGTCTCGACCCGACCCATCCACCTAACTTGAATATACTCTAAAAAAAATGGTGTGTGAGATTCATCATTCATTTGCCCACTTTGGTTGGGATTTCTCCCAACCCTAGGGCACAAGCTTTGCCATCCTAGTTGATTTTGGCCAGTATGGACTGGATTCCTGGTTCATGCCTTGCCACATGATTTTGCATCATGCGTACCAGCCCATGCTTGTTTTAGGCATGAGTTTGGCTGTGTGAGGCTGTGGATCAATCACTCCTTGTAGGAGTTGTTCCTACCTATTCATAAGTTGATGATAATTTAAATTTACTATGATAGTCATATAATTTATTATATTATTTTCAATCTATTATTTCATGAGAATACAAAGTATATTAAGATTAATTGTTACTTAATATGAGAGAAAATTTATGAAAATTTGATATTAATTATTTATGTGCTTACTAAAAAGTAAATTACTAAAATCTTCAAGAAAATTCTTAGAGGACTGTTTATCTTTTCTCTTTTCAAGTTGAATATTTGTGACATGTGTGTGCTAGCTTGAAGGGGATTATTAATAATGTAGTTTGTTATTTTATTTTGTTTATTTTCTATTTAATTTGTATAAGAGCATCTAACATGTGAGCTGATTCAACATAGTGTGTGTGTGTGTCTGTATTCATTTTCAGTTAAATTTAATGAAAAAAGGTTTATTTTGTGCTTTTCTTTTTTTTTTTTCTTTTTTTTCGTTCTATTCTCTTCTTTGTCAAATTCTAATATTCGAATCAATAGATCCAAATATATATTTAAATTGAGTCAAATGTATGAATGTATACATTACTAGAAATAATAGAATCATTTGAAAACTAAATTTTTGATAGTCATATGACATAATATCACATATATTATTAGCATAATTAAGTATTTTTAAAATTTTTTTTGGTAGGTTCAATTGACATGTACGTACCTCCCTGGATTTGAATAGGCTAGCTTGTGTACAGGCTAATGGCTAGACTGGATCCA
This sequence comes from Sapria himalayana, assembly GCA_029783825.1. Classification (NCBI taxonomy): domain Eukaryota; kingdom Viridiplantae; phylum Streptophyta; class Magnoliopsida; order Malpighiales; family Rafflesiaceae; genus Sapria; species Sapria himalayana. The sequence goes on from JAREIK010000088.1 coordinate 11,051,921, forward strand.
TCCAGACCTGACTCGACCATGGTCTTTTTTTTTTAAAAAAATGGCATGTGTCATTCATCATTCATGCGACAACTCCGATTGGGTTTCTTCCCAACCTTGGGCACAAGTTTTGTCACCCAGGCTGATTTTTGCCAGCATGGGTTGGATTCATGATTCATGCCCTACCACATGATTTTGCATCATGCATGCCAGCCCGTGCTTGTTCCAGGCATGAGTTTGGTTATGTCGGGCCATGCCCAGGTGATCTTTGTGGGCCATGCCAATACTTCATGGCCTATTTTCAACCTCTATCTGATGCCTTGTGGCAGTTAGACAGGTCATGGGTTAGTTTCAAAAGGGCATATAGTCAAGCATAACCAGTGCCTGGTATGCGTAAAATGTTGGGTCATGTCGACATGGTTTGGGCATGAGCATGACCATGTGCAGAGCAACTAAACCTTGGCTCAGGGCATGACACCTTGGTGTCATGGGTTAATTCTCTAGTCATGAATGGCCAAGAAAAACCCTTGCTTAGGAATGTGGACTAGGACCTGTGGCATGACATCCTATTGTCTGGTGGTAGTCAAGCAGGTCTCGTGTTGGTTCTTGGGCTATAAGTGGCTGAGCATGATCCATTTTCAGGGTTTATCATGTCACTATGTCAGGTTGGCACAACTCATTTTAAAGTCATGATGTGCTTACTAGGCACACCTCAAAAATGTAGTGGCCCAACACTGCACATGGTGGCCCATTGGCCAACATTCCATGTATCGAGCCAATTCAATATAACCCAGAAACTTGTATGCACTATGTCAAGGAAGTGTACATGAACCCAAGGGATCTAGGATGGGGTGTGGACTATTGGGTGGGGGGTAGCAGACATGAACACATAAGGATCTGGGTCGTGGGGTGGACTATGGGGCTGTAGCTCAGCGTCCCTTGCATGTGGGTTTATGGACATTTGTGCCTTGAAAAAATATAAACATTGAATATCTTATAATTTGTGTAATTCAATAAATGTATTTCAGTATGTTATAATTTTTATTTTCATTTTTTAAATATCTTAAACGATAACATCGAATATCTTGAACTTCAAAAAAAAAAAACTTAATTAAAGTTGGATATCAAATAAATAAAAAAAAAGAGAAAAAAATTTGTTAATGTATTAACATATTACATGAAAATAAATGAAATTTTGTTAATGTATCTTGAACATCACTGCTCATATGAAGATTTAATTTTTTTATGTTTTTGCAAAATTCATCAAAAAGTTTGAAATCCCAAGCATCTATCTTCTTTATTTTTTTAATATATATAAGTTTATAATATCTTTGGTATAAGAGTTATCCTCATATTTGTAATCATATTCATTGTAATAGAAAAAATAAATTTAAAAATTACATTATATATTTATGTGATTATTAGATTATGTGTTATTTTAGATAGTATAAAAAAAATGAATTTATGAGATGTAAACTATTTTATAATATCCAAATATTATAATTTTTCATAGAAAATATATGAGAAATAATTATTATCTAAATATTTTAAAAAGGCACACCTAGTTGATGGATAAACTTGTTTGTCCTTGGCTAATTATATAAAGGATGAATCACTTATAAATGTAGAAAAAATCATTGTATTCAAAAAGACACTATCATATTTATGTATATAAGTTATTTAAGTGATTATATATCTTACCATCAAGTTTGGGTGATATGCTCATATAATTAGCTATAAAATATTAAATATTTTATATACTTTTCATCTTAATTCTTGAATTTATACAAATAGATAAAGAATTTATACAAATAGATAAAGAATATTAAATATTTTATATATCTTTTGTTATTATTCTAATTCTTTTTTATTTATGCATGAATTTTGTTAAAAATAAATTTTTTATTTATTGTTGAAACACATCACTCAAATTTCAAATATACTTGAATACAATACAAAATGTACAAGTGTATATTGAAAAATAGACGAGCCATGCCCCAAAATTGCATTTTTAAACTATGGATGCTACTATCAAGGTGTATCTCATGGCATTTCGAGACAAAAATGGCTTGAGAGCAGAGGCATTTAAATTAAAATATCCTGCATAAAAAATGTGTTCCTCTAGTGATGCATCAAGGCGTGCCTCAAGGCATTGCCTTTTGGAGCTTAGTGACCATGAATATAACCTAAACAAGAAAAACCCCAAGTCTTGAATTGTGAATCCCAAAGAGAATTTTTTCCTGTGATGTGTGCCCACCTCATGTAATGAGTGCACTTTCTCTAGTGACAAGTCAAGTGCATATTTTCTAATGGCAGTGACAAGTGCTCCACCTCCATCTTGTTCATCTCTAGGCATGTCACCATCTCCTTAGTTATCTACTCTTCAGCTATGAGTTCCATAATTTGTATATATATACACAGAATAGTGCACACACACACATGAGGGGAACATACATACACCTTTTCCCCACATTATAGATTTTGTATTTACATACAAAATAATATATATTTATTTAATTTATATTATTTATATATATAACAATCATATTTAATATAAAAGACCATTGCTTTAGCATGAGATTTGTAATAAATTAAAATCTTAACAATTTGATTCATTAAAGTTACAGATTGCATTTGACTTATATATATATATATATATATATATTGAAATACTAATATTGATATTTTTTTCTAGAATAAATTCTTTCGATTCAAAAAATTTAAGAAAAAAATGGGTAGAAAAATATTATTGAAATTTCTAGGGAGCAGAATTTAAGATGTAAATTTTGCAATTAATGATATATTAGAGGGGTGAATAGATTGAAATATCACTTAGTCAAAAATCATCATAATATGTAATTATATCATTATATTAGTGAATATAATAGTTGAAATACAAAAATGCATTAGCAAATTATAAGGAACAAATATGAAAAAAAATAAATTATTTTTAACAAATTAGTATTAATTCAATTTTAATGTACTATAGTGCCTTTTCTAAAATAATAGAGACATTACGAAGCTCTAATTGAATTAAGAGTGGAGAACCTATTCCTAAGAGACTAAATGATACATTTACTACTTTATAATCCTAAGTAACTAGCTTGAATTCAAAGTAGAAACAAGAAAAAGAAAGGAAATATATAGAAATCAAAGAATTAATATTCAAATTTTTTAATGATGTGATTGAAAAAATTAGAGTATTATTTAAGTCATTGCCGATAATATATCTAGTTATGTAATTGTCAGAATGAGATTTAAGAAAAAAAAAAAGAAAAAATTATGATGGATTCCTTGTGTTGTTCTTTGTATTGATTTGATGTTAGAAGATATTAGAAAGTTTCGATGTCTTTATAAGTAAAAATAAGCTCTTATAATAATATTCTCATCTAAAAATTTGTGTTCAGGAAAATGAGCTAAAAATGGAGGTGTGTAAGCCTAAAGTATGATGCTATTATTTGATCCAAAATTTTGGTCTTATGTTATTTTTTGCATAAAGATTAATGCTTTATTAGTTAATCTCTTGTCTTGAAAGAGATTGATTTAGAGGAAATGTTAATCATTAATTATATTTATGAATTAATTGATTCAATTAAGGAGAAGATTATATATAATAGTAGAGATGTGAAAAGAAGATATGGTCCAAGATCGACTTTACAACTTCATTGACCTTACATATTACAGATTATTGTCTTAATCTTTAATTGTGATATGAAGATAAGTTCTTTAATATTGATAAGATGAAGAAAATATTATTTAAAAGCATATATAAGATGTTGAATTATGAAAAATATTTAAGAGCTAACATTTAGTTAAACTCATGATCAATCAAAGAGTGAACTTGGGAGTCATATTTTAATTGATTCGTAAATATTAAGAAGTATTATAAATTGGTGTATGTGTTTTGTGAGTTAAATATCAGTGTTGCCAATGTTTGCTATTAGCGTCCGTGGTTTTACTGATCTTGATTGAGGAGATTGATTTGAATGAAGAATGAATTGTAAAAATATTATCTCTTTCTTCATTTTTATTTTTATTAGCTTCGAGATGATGAATTATTTAATATTAATGCTATTAGAGTTGTAACATTCAATTCCTGAGAGACTCAAGTATCAACGGATATCAAATTATGTGATTTGATCATATTAAAAAAAATATAATGAAGTAACAAATATTCAAAAATTTAAGTCATTAATTTTATTTAATTTCATAAAAAATTATAATATTTATACCTAATTAGTATTTTTGGGTTTTGCTAGGTATAAGTTGAGGCAAATATAAAGAGAAGTTCAATTTCATGTTTTGATGAAGATAAAAATTTACATGCAATAGAAAGATATCATATTGGATGTTTTTCTACTATTAATATGTTTAATGAATATAATGATGATCTTGAAAAGAGATTTCAATTGAAATACTTTTTTCTTATTGATATCATATGATTTTATTATGATTTTTTTTTTATAAAAATTAGATTATTAATATGATTGATTCTAATTTATTTTCATTCTCTTCCCAATTTTTTCTTACTAACCACAAGATAGATGTATATGATAAATTTTCATATTAATCAATCATCTCAGTAGTGATCGCGAGCAAACATATTTAACTTTGAGTTCTTATAAGATCTAGTGCATTAGTGATGGTTTAAATGTATCAAATGACCAAATCTAATTTTTATTTTATGATTTTATTATTTTTTTTTGTAAAAGTAAGGATGTATATATATTTTTTATGATTATAATAAATTATTTTTTTGTTTATTGTGAGGTTGAAATAGCTTATGCATCAACTTTTTGAGGTTAGAGGTGACAAGCTCACAAAAACCAGCCCAAGCACGACCCTACACATTTGGAATTGTTCCTAAAATAGATGTGGCCTAGCTCATGATATGTCTTAGATCGTGCAGGGACAAGGTGTCTAGCTTATGTGCTGCAAAATATGAAATACAACATGACCTGACATGCTGCTCCATGAAAATCATTTTCGACACATGTGGCTAAATCAGGTAACCTCGACTAGTCTAGACCTAATCCTAAGTAGCTTGGACTTGACCCAGGTGAGGCCTAGCTTGGTGGTGACGGGCAGGCATAACCCAACCCTGCTAAGCACGACTTGGGAAGCTTGTATTCCGATGGGATATGCCAGACTATTCTTTTTTAGATGTGTGCCAACACAACTTGAACCAATTTAAAAATTGGGTTGGCCCGACATGATTTGTTTGCCACCTCTATTTGAGGCTTGCACTTCACCTTATAAACACAAAATGTCTTTTGAAATTTTGTAATACCATAAAAAATTTTTACGAATTTTATATCATCTCAATAATATTAAATTATTATAATTTTATCGGTTTTACTTTTATAAAATATGATCAAATATTTTCATACCTAATATATGATTTTAATATTAGATAAGTTAAATTTTAATGGTATATATGTCTTAATTAAAATTTTCTAAAGTATATTGATTTGCAGAGTATAAAAATTTTGTAATTTATTAGGTTAATGAATAAATTTTATGCAAGGTAAGTAGATTTAATAAAAATTATTTTAATTTTGAAGTAGCTTGTACTTTTAAATGATATTATGATAGATACAACTAACTTGAAAATTCTTATTTATATAATATTTGTTAATTTTTGTTACAAATAATTGTATTATAATATTATAATTTGAAATATTATTAAATATAATGTTATAAATTTTATTTTGAATATTATCATTATTATCAATTAAATCTTATCCTAACTAATTAAAATTAGCATTTTCTTTATTTTAAATATCCTATCATCTAAAAATATTTTGTAAATAATTATATAGGATAGAAAAATGATAATGATGAAATATTTAATGAATTTTTTTTACACCTAATTTGAATTTATATAGCTAGCAATCACACCTGTGAATGAAATATTATGTTGATTAGTTCATGTATATGAGGCTATTGATATAATATCATTGTGATTTTTAAAAATTTTTTGATTATTTTTAGTTTTATAGTGTTTTATCATATGGTTGCAAGAAGTGGTCTTATCAATAGAATATTTTAATTTTTAATAGAAGGTTTATACTAATTATTATTCTAGTTTATTTTTGTCTAATTAACTATTATATATATATATATATATATATATTTGTAATATTTATATTGCGCTAAATTTTGTACTTCTATTCTAATATGTTTTCTAGTTATTATGTTGAAGTTGATCCATATAATAGAAGTATATTTATTAATCTTAATTTTTTTTACTTATAGAGAGAGGAACTTTAGAATATATAGGGTCTTAACTTCATCAAAATTGTTAAATTAATTGCATGCATCAAATTCATTATTTTTATCTGTTGTAATTTTTTTAATTTTTGCTTGTGGTGATAGAAGCACCCTACATGTAACTGCCTTGATCATGTATTTTCCTATATATAATCCTATGATATTCAGTATGTATGATGAGTTGTATCATTAATTGTTTTGAGTTTATTTTATTTCACATGGCATTATAGCTAGGATTTTCACATCCTAGAGTGCAAGTGGGCAATAATGTAGGTGTGTTGTGTGCTATGTTGCACGGACACGGATACAGACACGGGAATACGACATGACAAGATATGAGGACACGATAAATTCTAAAAAACTAAGATACGGATATGACTAGGATACGTCATGATAAAAAAAAATTAAAAAAAAATTATTAATTATAAATATTAGGTATTTTAAAATAATTAAAAATACTGTATTTTAAAATAATTTAAAATTTTGTATTTTAAAATAATTTAAAATTTTGTATTTTAAAATAATTTAAAATTTTGTATTTTAAAATAATTAAAAATACTGTATTTTAAAATAATGTAAACAAAATTTTAACCCTCTAACACTCTCCTCCCTCCCGAACCTTTCCCTCTCCCGAAACCCCCACCCACTCGATTTTCAATTTTCGAACTCTCTCCCTCTCGATACAGATTCCAAAACCCCCCATTCCCTTTATAGAATTAGGTTACCTTAGGTGCTGTCGGCGGCTTGGCGGTGTGCTCCTCCCCTCCCCGTTTGACGCAATTACAACTGTTTCCGAACAATGCGTCGGATACGTCTCCGACGCGTATCCGATACACCACGTGGTGTATCGGATACGTATCCAACGCGTGTCCGACACGGGTCGGACACGTGGACACGGAAGCTCCTAGGTGTATCCGTGCAACACAGGTTGTGTGCATGTGTGGCTTTGCAGTGTGTGCGTGATGCGTAACTAACAATGTATGCGTGATAATGTTTGGGCGATAATATTCACACCATGATGGTTGATGGGGCCACGTCTACATTTGATGTGGCGTGCAACAATGCTTTGTGATTATGTGTGTGCAAGAGTATAGTAACTGTGCAATAGTGTGTGGAGTGAAGTGCAATAACGTGTCAATGTGTGACGTGGTGTGCAGCAATGTGTGCAACATTGAGCTTGTGATGATGCATTGTGTACAGTGGCGTGCATGTGTGTGTGACAATGGGTTTGTTGTGGATAATGTGTGATGGTGGGCGTGCTATGCTGCACAGAATGGTGCATGTGTGACAATGTGTTGTGTGTGTGTGTTAATTATTATTTATGCTGCTAGATTGAGGAAGTAAAAATCCTTGTTATTACTATGTGGAAATTGGGATAGAAGATTTATACTAAATGAACATCTTTAGTTTTTAAATGGTGATGAGATGAAGGGTATATGATTGTTAAATGATTATTGATTGCATTATGACAATTCTTCGAGACAAGAACATCTCTAGTTTTTACATCATGTACTAGTAAAAAGTTATGTGAGCTTATAAAATTTTTATATTCATCTAGGTTTACTTAGATATATGATGTGGTATTCCAATTAATAAGATTCAGATTAAAGAAATCTAGAATATCAGAACAGATTATTACTTAATTATCTTGGCACACAGTTGGCTTATCAAAATTTGCAAGTATTCTTGTAGATGTAAATGTGATTGTTGAGACAAGGTAGAGAGAACAACTCCTTGGTATGATATTATTATATTTACTTTCTTATAGTTTTGTGGGGTTCCACATTCATATCTTATGTGATCTTTTTTTTTTCAGATCAAAAATTTTATCATCAGATTGTGTAGTACATTTCTGAGTGATATAAATAGAGATCTAGTAGAGAGATATCTAATATTGCTTTTCTTGGAGATAGGGGGAGTACCAGTCATCTATGTTGCATGGATACGCCACTGGACTGCCGTGTCCACGTGTACAAGTCGACACGGTACGGATACGCGTCGGATACGTGTCCGATACGCCACGTGGCGTATCGTTGATAAATTCCATATCCGATACGCCACATGGCGTATCGGACGTCCAGTGGCCAACATCGCCACATGGGCGACGTTGGCCACTCGACACAAGCGGCGGGGGCGCGAATTGAGGGGGGGGGGGGGGGGGGGGGGAGGCAGGGGTTGGGCGCGAATTGAAGGGAGGGGCGGCAGGCACGAATTGAGGCAGGGGGCGAATTGACGGGGGGGAGGCAGAGGGTGGGGGCCGGTTGAGGGTTGGGGGCAGGCTGGGGGCTAGAATAAAATAAAATATTTTAATAAAATAAAATAAAAAAATATATTTATATATAATATAAAATAATTTTATAATTTTATTTTATAAAATAAAATAATTATAAATATTATCTTATAAAATAAAATAAAATAAAATATTTTTATTTTATAAAATAAAAATATATATATTTATTTTATAATCTAAAATATTTTAATTTAATTTATTTTATTTTATAAAATACATAATATTTATAAAGAAATTAATTTTTATTTTTAAGTTTATTTTTTTTATCATGGCGTATCCTATCCGTATTCGTATCCTAGTTTTTTAGAATTTGCCATGTCCCCGTATCTTACCGTGTCGTATCCCCGTGTCCGTGTTCGTGCTTCTTAGCCAGTCATGATTGATGTAGAAATAGAAGATTTTCAGTACAGTGCATATATTATAGAAAAAATGATCATACCAAGAAAAGTTATTAGAAGTTATTTTTAGTGAGCAAATCAAGAACATTGCATATTGTCAAGGGAGATAGGTTGACAACTATTATTTGTTTGCGGCTCCTCATTGAGTTCTTCTACATGATCCTTGCTGGAAAGGAATATGTAGATTTCTTTTCTGATAGGATAATTATAAATACTTTATATTCTTCAGATATTATAACTCACACAACTGTTCTTCCTACTCTTGATTTATGAGTAATTGACTCATTAACAAATTTTCATATCATTTGTAGTTAGATATCTACTATCTGGAGGGGGTAGATAGAGATCTTATAGAGAGATAGCTAAAATTGCTTTTTTTGGAGACATGAGTAGTATGTCATGGCAATTACAGAGATGATATCCCTAGTATTGTGCATATGTCATAGGAAGAATAGTAATATCAGATAAAGTTATTATGAGTTATTTATAAAGATAAGATCAATAGTATTATAGATTATTGAGGTAATTAGGTTGACAACTATTTCTATTTGAGAATCCTCATTGAGTTTCTCTATGGTGACTAGAGGTGTCAAGCATGCCTTGTCATGTTGGTATGATCTGATTTTTTGTGGCCCGATTGGGCCACCATGTCATGCCTAACACGACAAGAGATCGATTCTCATATCGTGTCATGTTGTCATAGCTTCATTAATTTAGGGATCTTTTTTGAGTTTCTTTATGATGACTATAGGTGTAAAATGGGTCTTGTCATGTTGGTATGACCCGAGTTTGGCCATCATGTCATGTCTACAACGACATAAGATGAGTTCTTGTGTCATGTCTTGTTGGCATTAGGGGTGTTCGTGGGTCGGTTTGGATTGGTTTTAACATAATATTCTATACAAACCTATGATATTGGTTTGAAAAAATTACAATTAGATCCATACTATTCAAAGTATTCAAACCAACTAAACCTAATATTACAGTTTAGTTTGATTTGCAGTTTGAAACGTGGTTTAAACTCAATTTATGCATTTAAAAGAAATAATTATAAACAAAATAGTCTAGTTTTTTTTTTCATAAACTTAAAATAAAATTGCTATAATAAAATATTCAACAAACATGATAAGAACAATAATTTAAAATACCTAACAAATTAAGTATTATAAATTCTTTTAAATATTTATACAAATTATCTAATAAAATCTAAATTTTATACAACTTAACAAACATAAAAAAAATTCACATTTCAAAGCTTCACATATTTTTTTTCTATTGTATCTTCTTTCATAATTTTATTTAATTCTCTAATTTTTAATAAAACGCATAACAAAGAAGATAAGTTAGTCACTTTATATATTACACAAATAAAAATTACCAAATCAAAAGATTTATGTATAATATATTATGTAATTTTTTCAAATTTTTCAATCCCATCTAAATTTCTTGCAAATTGATTATGTCATCATTCTTCAACCAATTTTATAACAAACAAGTGTTTCTATTATTTTAGAAGATAATGAACTCCTAAATACATCAAATATGCGCCTACTTGTACTAAAGCATATTCAAAAATAATGGTTGAAATAAGAATTGTTAATATATCTCTTATCAATTTTGAGAAAATCAAATATTAACAAGTGAATATCATACAATATTCTTTAATGGTTGAATTAATGATCACTAAATAACAAAGGTGTGGTTATGTGTATTGAATAAAATTTTGATATTTAATGATGAGTAGAGAGTAATTTGGGTTGGTTTGGTTTAATTGGTTTTCAACCTTGAACCATGAATCAAATCAACATGTGGGGTTTTATAAAATTTTAAACTAATCCAAACTTATGAACCTTAAGAATCATGGTTTTGGTTTGATTCGGTTTGGTTCAGTCGGTTTGGCTGGGTTTTTATAATTTGTGAACACTCCTAGCTGGCACAGCTTCATTATTGGTGAGATCTACATGGCTCGATTGGCACACTTACTTGCACTTCAATGCTAAGTTGTGTCAGGTATGTTCTAGGTCGGGTATGTTATGTCATTAAAAAAATTAAATATAAAAATTCTAAATAATAAAATTTATCTTGCATTATAATATTAGATGAATTAAATTAACAATTAAAAAGAATGTTTTACATTAGGCTCGAGATATAGTTTGAAACAAAACAATACGATCAACAATCTGAAAATTTGAATGACAAATATTAAAAAAGCTCAATAACATAAACATTAAAAAATAATTCATGAACATAAAATTATAAAAAGGTACATAAATAGAAGCAAAAATAAAAAAAATATGCATTATATTTTGCATGCGAGTCCTCTAATAGTCTTGATCAATTCGTGTTTGTAGTACGATATGGATACAGATTATGATCGTCATATATGATTCTAAAGGTAATCTTGGTCGTAGTCTCAATATTATCGATATCTCATGAGTTTTTATCTGTTAGTAATTCTTTTGTTTTATTTAGAATATTTAATCTTTAATCTTTTTTATCTTTTAAGCATGCAAGTATGTATAAGGCATCTAGTCATGGTCTGGATCTTATATCTAAAATAATATTTATTATCATAGTAAAAATAGATTTTGATGCTATGTTAGACAGCAGAGAGGTCAGTAGATCACGTGTCATTTTAGATAGCATAAGATATATAGATTTATATGATTTTTACCAACTTATAATATCTGAATTTTTATTATTATCATGTGATAAGATTAAGTTATAATTAATATCTAAATACTAAGATAGTTCATTCCTATTTGTTGTATCACTCCATCATTTGCCTTTAGTTAACTAAATAAAAAATCATCCCTGAATATGATTTTCATGTCCATACTCAAAGCATCCTTATAATTAATATCATATCTAGTATCATAATATATAAATATATTATTTAATATTTTGTAAATCTAATCATCATGTTCTTCGTCTGTTTGTTTTATGTATGCGGATATATATGTTAAAATATTTGTTACATCTTTTATATTAATCTTATGATTCATATAGGCAATCAAACATCACAAATTTAGAATGAACAATTATTATTTAAAATACTTAGTTTTTATTTCAATAGCCTTGGCACTAAATGCAAAGTATCCTATATATTTGTTAAATATAACACTAATGTTGTATGTGCACCTAGGCATAATGTAATTAGTGAAAATATATTTAGATAAATATATATTTTTCGTATTATAAAAAATTTTTAGGAATTTCATTGAAATAATTTATATATCATTATCTGAATCATCTTTAATAAGTTCATCATTATTATTATCGATGTACACTTATTGGTAGTTAACATATGACTCTAATATTAAATAAATATAATTTTAATGGTGTATCATATCTATTTTGAATTTTTTCTTTTTTAGGCTCGTCAACAAACATAGATCGTTATACTTATATTGTTTGTTAGATATTTTAAGGTATTTTAGTAATTTTTTTTTACTACATGGGAAATAATTTTTATTCTTGTTTCTGCTGTTAAGCTAATTAAGTGATATATACAAAACTTGAACATTTTTATTGAATAACTCTTATTTAATAGTTTTGATAAATATGTTATTGGTGAAATTATTTTTTGAAATATTATCAAATATAATATTAAAAAGTTTATTTTAAATATCATATTTCTTAAAAATTATTGTGATAAACTCATACATGACAAGGTCATCATGATGAATTGAAGATCTTGGGAAATTATAAATTTTTTTTTATTAAGTTTCTATTTAAAAAATTTTTAGTGGGTGGTGAGACATATGGATAATACATATTCACAATTAGTTCATATGTTAAATATCACGAATATTATTTTATTATATTTCCTAATTTATTAATTATTAATTATTAATTATTTTTCTAATTTATAATATTTTATTATATTATTTCTACTAATGGATCAAAGAATTCTATAATAAGATTGAGAATCTTAGGAAAATTTAAATTTTTTTATTAAATTTCTACTTAAAATATTTATAGTGGGTGATGAGACATGTGAATAATACTTATAATGACTAGCCTATATGTTGAATGTTATGAATATTATTCAATTATATTTTTTAAATTCATTAATTATTAATTATTTTTTTAATTTATAATATCTTATTATGTCATTCATCCTAATAAATTTAGAAATTTTATGATAAGTAGGTTGTAAATTTAATTGAATGATTAATGATAATAATCAATTTGACTATATTTTATTTCTCAAAGTTATTGGAGTAAATGGAGATTAATAAAGTTGATTATTGATTTAACTTTAAAGGCCTCATCGTTTAGTTGAATTTTCTTGGAATCTAATATATTATATTTTTTGGTGTATTGATTGGCATGTTTTTAATATGATCAATATTACTAGTATTCTTATATATATATATTTTTTATAATATGTATATTGTCAATCTTTCTTCAATACTTTTATAATTTTTATTTTTATTATATTAAAGTGAGTTTAGACTATTAAAATTTATTTAATTTTAGATTTTTTAAGTAAATGAGTTGAGATTATTTGAGATAATCTAGTTTTGTCCACACATTTTTTGGTGGAGTTATTATTATTATTTATATATAGGTCAAACTTATTATTACTAAAATTGTTATTTTTATTGTAATTTTATTTATTATTTTAAATTAAAAAAAATATAATTTTAAATTTTTATAAATTATAAAATAAATTAATAAATAGAGATTAAATATGTACCAAAAATTTATGTGTGCAGTAATTCACTTCTTTTTCTAAACTAGCATTTGAGTAGATATCATATGCAAAGTAGATAAAGAGGAGAGGAAAATACAAAATGAGAGAAGAGAAAATAAATTTGAGTGAATAGAAAAAATTTTTATTAAAAAATTATTTATAAAATTTTTAAAATTTTAGTATATATTTTAGATAAAAATTTGACATTCATCAAATTTCTGTCTAGTAATCATTAAAAATAGATTTGATCGCTAAAATTTTATAATAATTTAATTTTTTTTAACATTACACGACACTGATAGTGATAGGACAATGCTTGTTGGTATTGTTGTTGGGGCAGGTAAGTACCCATTACGTTTAGCATAATAAGTTGGATGAGGGCAAGTGGGTTTTAAAAATGGATGTTTAAAATTTTTTATGAGACCCCACCTTATTCAAGGTGATATTAGATCACTATGAAAGGTCTAAATATTAATTCTAATGAAACTGGGAATTAATATATTGACTTTTAGCAATGTCTGTTGTTGGTTGTAGGTGCAAGCTCGTGGTGAAGATTGGTCATGATAACAACGTAGACCATTTGAGGCGAGACCTACTGAAAGGTGATTTATCAGTTTTTTGGGGTTAATCATCATGATATTTTTTTGGTTGATTACGGCGACCTCAATTCAGATGCTCTTATCACCCGCAATTTCTCTTAGTTAGATTATATATCAGTTAGATTTAGACGATGATCTTGAGGAGAGGGTGCACATGGAGAAGCTACGTGCTTTTCTAGCAATAATAGAATATTTTCATCTAAGAGTCTTGATGAAAATATTAGCAATCTACTTGCCGGTGGGTGCACGATCGGTGATTGTTGAAAGTGTCAAATGAGTTGTGTCGTGCTGTCACAACGCATTTTGGGTGGCCTAGTTGTGACACCATGTTGTGCCAGGAATGACCCACATGGAAGTTATGTCCGGCTTGGCATGACTTCTTGTCTACCTAGCTCGGCACAATATGTTTGAATTCGGGTAGACTCTTGCCTATCATGCTGGGTTATCTTGGATCGTGCATGTTTTGTGGGCAGTGCCACCACATGCATCGTCCACCGGCCACCACCACTGCTATTAGACATTAATGACCAATTGCTAAAAACATAAAAAAATCATGTAAACCAAAAAAAATACAATTGCATGTATAACACATATATAGGTGTCAAATGGGCCGAGCAGCTTGGGCACAACCTAATTCGGCAGTACCTAGCTCAACAATGCACGGTCCAGAATCGTTCCTAGGCCCGTGCTTTGTTGGCCTTCAGCATGACATGTAGTTTGGTTGTGTCTTCCCTCCCAACAAGTTGGGGCGGGAAGACATGACTAAACTGATCATCACGATGAGTCTATTGATTATATTTTCGGAGGATCTAATGATAATCAGTATCATACAGACATATTTTTAGCCTGCATATCATAGGATTTCTTGGTTCATATTTAGGAATAATACACCAAAATATTATAAGTTAGAAAAATAAATGATAATTAATGAATTTAGGGAATATAGTAGAGTGATGTTCGTGATATCCGATATCTGGACTAGTCACGAAGATGAATTTTATGCATACCTCACCGTACACTATGTTGATTCAAAATGGACTCAAAATAAAAAAATTATGGGATTCTTTGAGATTCTCTATTCTCATGATGATTATATCATTTTTGATTGCATAATTAAGATCTTTAGAGAATATAAAATTCAAAATAAATTTTTTGTATCGTATTCGATTGTACAATTAATAATAAAATACTGATAAATATGTTTGTTAAGAATATTAGAGATATACTATCAGTGGAGTTTTTTCATATTAGATGCATCAGTCACGTGATTAACTTGATTGTACAAGTGAGAATGAAGGTGTGTGCTTTCGCTTTAGAAAATATACATAACTCACTAAAATATATTTGCACGTCTTGCAGACAACAGAAGTTTGGTAGTCTCTGTTTGTCTGCTAATCTTAATAAGAAAAAATTTTAATTGAATGTGAAATATATTTGGAATTATACTTAACTAAAATTGGAGTCATATGTTGGATACGAATATATGATATCCAACTACTTCAATAGTAAGAGTGACGAATTTATTATTGATAAGACTGACTGAGCTACGCGAATTTTATTTATGAAATTCCTAAAGATTTTTTATGACAAGATGAAAACGTGTTTATCAGTTTATACTCTCAAGACTTATATTTTACTTAGGTGCTTATGCAACATTTGTAGCATATTTAGTAAATATCGAGATGACCCTATACATAGTGATATTGTTGTAGAGATGAAAACTAAGTACTTAAATTATTAGTCCACTATTCTATTTCTTTATTGTCTGACTATCTGTATGAACCTTAGGATTTAGGTAAAATGGATAGAGAACATATTGACTTACATTTTCTCGTTCATAAACCTAGAAGACTCACCTGAAGGATTCATTCATGAGAAGTTGACTGGGTTGTTTACATACTACGATACTAGGTAGACATACTGGTAGTAGTGAGGCTCCGAGTACAGACATGAATAGCATATTCGGAGATGATGACTTTTCCATTCAGTTAGTATGGGAGAAACGACGGGGTAGATCATCGAATAGGAGCAAGATATTTCGGTACTTAAATATCGATTACTGCTCAATCCTATTATATTCTGATACTAAGAATTTTGATATATTATAGTTGTAAAAATTATATGAGTCTATCTTTTTTATGTTATCTAAGATGACACAGGATATACTGATTTCTCTGATATCAAGTATAGTATGAGAGTGTTTTTTCTGTTACAGTGAATATGATTTCAAAGAGGTGATCGATATTACCTTCAAATATTATCAAGGCTTTAGTATGCATGAAGAATTAAAAAGATTCGAGCATGAGCATCTAGGATCGTGCTGGGACTACAACAAAAGAGGATGAGTTGATTGTTGATGATGATTCATGTGATATTGATATTGAGGATGATATGACGATTGATGACGTTGATAGTTGATGATTGCCGGATTGTGACATTTATGTCTGATTCTGATATTTGATTTTGATTTACTCATTTATATTTTATTTGTATTTATTTAGATTTTTGGTTGTGATATTACTTTGAGACTTGAGTTTGTGATTGTATATTTGTGAATTGATGCATTTGATGCTTGAAAGTTAAAATTTGAATATTTATTTTTTTTAAATTTTATTTTCTATTAATTTTTAATTTTTATTCATATTTAAGTTTTAATAATTTATTAATTCATATTTCATATACTTACAGTCTTACACTGATAGTCTGATACACTAACACTACACATATAAATTATATACAAAAAGAATTAAAAAGTAAAAATAATTAATATTAACTAATTACTAAAAATAAGTAACAATAACAAAACTTTTTAAAGTATTAAAAATATTAAACATATTAACATATAAACATAAACTAAATTTTAAATACACAAATAACATTATCTGAAAAAAATAAAAAATTTATTAAAAATTTTAAACCTGCCCGTACTGGCCTGACCCAACACGGGTTCTTAACCTGCCAGGCTGACGAGTCCTACTGGGCCTGGCCAGAAAAAATTGTGTTGGGTTGGGCATGACATGGTGGCCCAGTTGGGCCACCTAAAATTGGGTCTGGCCAACCCGGCTTGGTCGTACCTGTTTGCCACTTGTATTGCACTCATGCGTATATGTAATATGTATAGCATGTTTAGGAAGTTCAGAGGTGACCCGATATTTAGTAATATGGTTTCAGAGATGAAAATCATGTACTTAAAGTATTAGTCCATCATTCTATTTTTTTATTATCTGGTTGCATGCATGAACAATAAGGTTAAAACAGAAGGGATAGATAATATTTTGACATACATATCTTCTTGCATGAACTAGGAAGATCAACATGACATACATATTCATGAGAAATGACTGAGTTATTTACATACTACGATACTAGGTATGGTCGTAGTAGTGAGACTCTGAGTACGGACACGGATATCATATTCAACGACGATTAATTATCCATTCAGTTAGTGAGGGGGAAATAACGGGGTAATCTGTCGAATAGAAATGAGTTGTCTTGGTACTTATATATTAATTACTGCTCAATCATATCATATATCAATAATAAAAATTTTGATATTTTACAGTGGTGAAAATCATATGATTTTATTTATCCCTTGCTTACTAAGATGACAATGAATCTATTGATTTCTTTGATGTCGAGCATAAAATTAAAATCTATTTTTTCTATTATAGTGAATGTGATTTCAAATATGAGACTGAGATTATGACCATATATTATGAGACATTAAAATACATGAAGGATTGGATGAATTCGAACTTGGACATCCAGGATTGTGTTGCAACTACAACAAGAGTGTATGAGTTGGTTGCTAATAATGATTCAAATATGATTACTTTACTACCTATGATCTACTATAAGTGATGTTGATATTATCATTGATCATATGCTGATGAGATTTATCATTTATTATTTTTATATTATTTTTGTTTATTAATTTTTGTAATTTGATTTTTGGGCTTGAGTTTATTACTTTTTTTTTATTATGTTATTTGTTTATTCAGACATTTTCGTATGAGATTAGATTCATATTTTATATTTATGAGCTTATTTTTGATGTATTGTTTTGAATCTTTTAATGATTTAATCTTGTTCATGCTTTGTTATTTTATAATTTTTATATGTTATTAGTTGCGAGTTGTTAGTTTTTAGTTGTTTTATTAATTTAATTAATTAATTAATTCAATTATAATATTAAAATTTATAATTTATAATTTTTTTGAAGTTTTGGGATGACCCAATTCCTAATGACCCTACCCTGGCCTGATTGAGCAAGTCTAGGCATGACCCGACCCAAACCTGGTACAAGCCGGGCTGATGGGCCATGACATGCCCGACACGATGGATTGATTGGGCCACCAAAAAATAGGTCGAGCCAATTGACACCTTTAAACACATATCAGAGTAATATTAATGAAGTATAAGTATAAGATTAAAAATGTATAAACTATAACTATAAGTATAGTAAAAAATAAAATAAAAATTTTATTTCAAACCAAGGTCCAAATGATATATATGAAATGAAAATAATAAACAACATATAATAATAATAATAATAAATAAATACAACCATACATAATAACCATAGTAATAAATGTGAATTGGATCATATAAAAATGATAATTATAAAATAAATACAATATTAATAAACAATAATTAATCATATTGCTAATTGGTGTTTATATGCAAATTGTCATCATCTTGTAAGTGTTTGATAATATAATTAGTGGTGGTCTCAATATCTTTCAAGTCTTGTGAGTCATTATCTGTCAGTGACTCTTGTACTTCTGCTCTATCTTGAATATTTAATTTCAAATTTTTTAGTCTTTTATCCATGCAAGTAACTCAATGATATCTCACTGTTGTCTTAATTTCCTATCTGAAATGATATTGACGGTAACAAAAAAAAAACTTAGATGCTATGCTAAATACAATAGGAGTCATATATCTAGTGTCATCTTAGAGAAAATGTGATATGTGCATTCATATGATTTTTATTATAGTAAAATATTAAGATTTTTGTTATCATTATATGATAATATTGAGTATTTATTAATATCTAAGTACCGAGATAGCTTGTTCCTATTTGATAGACCATCACATTATTTTTTTTTTCACTAATTGATTGGATAAGCCATCATTTTCAAATATAGTTTCTATGTTTGTACTTAGAACTTGGTTACAATAATTATCATACTTATTATCGTAATATGTAAATAAGTTGGATGATTTTTTGTGAATAATTCTCCTAGGGTTGGTATTCCTGATTCATGCACGTGGATGTATATGTCAAAATATTATCTACTTTTTTTACCATTAACTTAGGATTAATGTTAGCAGCTAAATAATAAAGAAATAAAATGGTAGATAAGTACTATAAGTACTTAGTTTCATCTCAATTATCATGATGCTAGATATAGGGTAACATTTAAATTTGCTAAATATGCTACTAGTATTATATATATACCTAAGTACAATACAAGTGATTGGAGTGTATACAGGTGAATTTATATTTGTTGTATCATAACAAATTTTTAGAAATTTCATAAAATAAATTTTTGTAGCATAATCAGAGTTGTTAATAATAAGTTCGTCATTTTTACTATTGATATATAGTCAGATATCATATGTTCGTATCTAACATATAACTCAAATATCAAGTAAGCATAATTTAAATATTATTTCACATCTGTTTGGAATTTTTTCTTATTTAGATTCGCAGACAAATAAAAATTATCAAACTCCTGTTATTTGCTAGTCATCTTAAGATATTTTAGTAAATTTTTTTTTCTAATGTGAGAAATAATTTTTATTCTTACTTATATTATCAGGTTAATATTGTGATACATATATATACGTGAAAAATCTTATCTAATAGTTTATCTCTAATAATCTTAATAAATATACTAAAAATAATTTTGTTATTAGATATATTATCAAATGTGATACTAATTATTTTACTATGAATCTCTTCTAATAGTTTTAAAGAGTCTTGTCATATACTCATTAATGGCAGAGTTATTATTAGTATGAATAATTTTAGAAAATTCTAAAAATTTATTATGTTTCTATGTAAAATCTACATAGTGGTAGTTAGACATAAAAATTATGGATTTTCGTGATTAGTTCAGATATAGATAGTCACGACACAACTTCACTATTCTTTCTAAATTTATTAATTATTAATTAATTTTTTAACTTATATTTTATATATCGTTCTTATATGTGGACATATGAATTCTATAATAAGTAAACTAGAAGTAGGTCTGCATGATACTAACTATCATATGATCTATAATTTAATTAGAAGACACATAATCATAATTAGTTTGGATATATATTTTTTTCCTAAATCATTGTGGTATATAAATGGGGTAAAAGAATCTGAACTAGATTTAGCTTCAAAAATCTTACTATTCAGGCTCATTTGTGTTTGCATGAGATATAATATATTATATTTTTTAGTGTATTGATTGAAATATATTTTTAGATATCTCGTGTCTTCTATACTCATGTATATATTTTTTTGATAATATATACATGTGTTAGTTTTTTATTGATATTCTTAGAATTTTAATTTTTTTTATCTTAAAGTCAGTTCAAACAATTAAAGTTTTTGTTTTTTATTTTTTTGGTATTTGAATATGGATCGAGGTCATGAGAGAAAATATAGTTTCGACCTTAAATTTTTATGTACGGTTATCATTATTATTTATATTTAATCTAATGTTAATTCCATTATCATTATATTTGATATTAGTTATTAGTTATTTTTTTAGTTTATGTTTAAAAAAATAATTTATATTTATAAATAAAAAAATAAAAAAAATACTCAGATTATAGTATCATTAGGCATAAGCATAATTGTCTTAGAACTATTGCTTGTGTGTACTCAGTTGTGATTTGATTTATTATAAAAAATATAAAATGTTGTCTTTTTGTTCTGATCTCAAATTTCCTAAGGGTATAACTATAATCAGAGAGCGAGAGATTGACAATTAGAGAACAAAAAAAATTTTAAATTGAGATTTGAGAATGAGAGAGAAGGATAGTAGAAGAGATCAGATGAGATAAAATAGATATAGAAATGAGAATAAAGAATTATAAATATCTAATCTATATTTATATATTTTTTTATTTAAAAATTATATTTTTAATTTTTTTTTGATATTTTTTAACATATAAATGGGCAAAAACCTAACAGTCATTAAATTTCTACCCTTAGTTATTGGAATCAATATCAACAGCCATGATCTTTTGACATTAAAAAAAAAACCCTGTTTTTTTAAATGGGTTCGGCGATGGACAGGTCACATTTATCATATTATCTGACCTGTGACCCATTCTCGGTCCCAAGTCATGGTCACCATGCCGGTGGACCATGTCAATGGGCCAATCATGAGGGTTGTGTCTGACCCAACATGAGGGTTGTGTCTGACCCAACATGAGGCATGATAGCCTATGACCCAACATGAGGCATGATAGCCTATGACCCAACATGATACAAGTCGTGCCTTAGGTGGGCATGACCCATCTCTAGGCACGGTTCTGGACCGGGATGTGCTAGACCTGGCATGACTCAATCGGGTTGTGCCTCATGCCATGTCTGGGCTGCCCAACTTACTTGACACCTCTAGTAATAATCGAATCATCATAGGTCTTTTCTCACATAAAATTCTAATACATCTTATTATATTTTATTTACTTATGGAATGCTAAGTTGATAATAATTTACTGAATTATCTAGATGTCATAATGTAATATTATCAATCTATGAACTGGTAACCAAAATTCCTATAAGAAATGATTGATCTACTAGAACATACATGTCACAAACCATGTCTAGGGTAATATTTAGAAAGTGCTTCTAAATCTCCTCAACATAATTACAACGATTTATAATTGAAATTTGTTTTTAAGTCTGAGTGAATATCAGTTGTGTTTTGATTATTTCATCTGAAGAAAAAGTCCCATTTTTATGAAATTCACTCAAAAAGTAGGTGGTCAAACCTAGAACATGCGGCATAACAAAAGTCTCTGCTAACATCAAAGTGCTTTGTGAATTCTCCATTTGAAACAAGTGACTTAGATATCCCTGGTCCAAAAGATATCTTAGATGGATGACGCATATACTACTATGTTTTTTTCTATTCGTTGAGAGTTATAATCTTCTTGAAAAACGTGATAAGTGGAACCAACACATCTTGATGAGTGAATTTTCTAGTTTTCATTCCTACATTTAGTAATCTTATTCGAGTGCTCGAATTCATGCTTTTGAAGTGGCATCAAGACTTCAGTTTTCTAACATTTTTTTGTAACTTATGTTCCTATGATATCCTAATTCAAAATATTAAGCTTTTATTGTGCATACTTTTAGTGCAAAGAAGCTGGTTGTAGAGGGAGTTATGATACCTGCTGTTGGGAATTTCTATTTTCCCTAATATTGAATTGTTATTTTAGAGGTGGATCAAATTGTGTTATATTCTTCTTGGCTTCAATCTTGTTGATGCTCAACCATAATATTATGATATGGTTCATTGATCGGAATACATATATTTTTTATATTTATTAAAATTAAAAATATTGTTAAAAACTACATACAAATTATTTATGGATATATCAAAATGTCAATAAAATATTAATAAAAATATAATTTTTTAAAAAATTCATGAAAATATTTGAAAAAAATATTAAAATTTATTAATTAAATAAAATATATATTAAATTATTTTGTAAGTGTAATTGTTGTATTATTCATTTAATTTAATTTATATAAAAATGTTTTTTAATATATATATATATATCATATTTAATTATTATATAAATGATATAAAAAAAGTATTTGGAAAATAATAATTTATTTTTTTAGTAATTATTTAAATAAGATATAAAATAAAACAATTAAAATTAATTAATTTATTAAAATATTATTGTAATAGAAATATAATTTAAAAAATCAATATGCAAGTAAAATAAAAATGAGCCAAGTAGGCTACTAAGTGGTAATTAGGTTATTTTTTCTTAGTCAATGGTTGAATCCCATCGATGATCATTAAAATTATATTTTGAGATGACCGGCTCCCCAAAAATTGATTGGCTCTGCTGGTCCACTGGTCTAATTGCTGTTTTTGCCAATTCAATCTTAGTTTGATGGGATACCAGCCCAATTGGCAGAATCAGACCAGTCAGATGACTGGTTGACAGCCAGACTGGTCCAACCAGCCAGTCTGGTTTGGTTTTCTTTCTTTCTTTCCTCAGAAGATTGCCCTTGATAGTGATGTTATGCATCTCACTTTTAATTACATAATTCCTGAGTATTCGAGGCAAGGTAGGAATGTTTGGGTTGAGCAAAGACTTCAAAGTCAGCTTAAGTTGGCTTCAAAACTAATCAAATCATGTAAAACTTCATCAATAAAGGGGGATGCTGCTTTCCTTGCCAGAGTCCAAGAGGCTGATGTAGATCTACAAGCATACCTTTTCCAAGTATGTCCATATTGATGGAGTTGCTAAAATGAAAGAAAAAAAAAATCTGCTACTTGTCGACGATGATGAATGAATAAGGGAAACCCGGACTTGCTCAATCTAGCAGATGCGTTAATCATATTGAGCTAATCGGAGCATTGAGAAGTCGCTCACGTTTGAAGCCGGAGGTTCGTGCTCAGTCTCAAGAGATCATTTAACACACTAGAACCAAGATATCACAGGGAGCTTCATTGGAAGGCTTCTTTGAGTGATTGTGTTTGGCTGTCTGTCTACTTTCTTATCTTATCCACTACCCTTCATTTAACTTCTTTAGTCAGACAATTATGTATTTTTTCCTTAATTTCATCAAGACTTTCTCTCAACGCAAATGATAGTTAGGGAGTTCGTGTGGGGTCATACTGATCCTACTATATCTACAAGTATACCTATCTTATGAGGGATCATTCATGTTTAAGTTATCATTGCTCATTGAGGAAACTCAGAAGACAAACTTGCTTGCTTAAAACCTAGTTTAAAAGTAGCTAGGTACTTTGCGGATCATAAGAAAAAGATAGATAGGGTCAATTTTTAATCATCAATTGTGTTTGAGATTAGAAGAAACTGTGTCGACCAATGCTAACTTGACCTTCCGCTCAGGGAATGGGGTGTGGTGAAGGAAGGATGCTTAAACAAGAATGTTTTTAAAGAATCTTATGTGTTGATGTGACTTTTATTTACTGATTGATCCAGCTTGGGATTGCCTCGAGGATAAAACAATGTTCATTTGAGTCTTTCCATCCAAAGCTTAATTCAGGCATAACATGTGGAAATAACACTAGAACTTTCCCTTCGACCTCGATCAAAACACTAGTTTTGCTAAAATAATTTGTATTATCCTAAGAAAAGGCTCTTTTGACAGGTGAGAATTATGACAGTCCAAACATGGATAACCCAGCTTAAAGGATAGGTTTTTATCCACATGCTATTGCTCTTCAATTTCTCTTCTTTTGCTCTACCTTACCAAGGGTACAAAAGATAGCAAATGGTCAGTTTTTGTGGTTCATCTTCAAAGACTAAGGCTGTGCTTGTTTTTTGGGCAGAAAACTGAAAGTAATTTATTACTTTATTCTGAATTTTTTTAAAAAAATTTTGAATAGAAAAAGTTAATAATATTTGACTTTTTCTACCTAGAAAAAATTATTTTTCACTAAAATAAAAAAATATTTATCAATACCTAATAATGAATATGGTCAATAAAACTCATGATTATGGATGACAACGAAAGGTTTTGGATTGGACTACCTCTTCTTGACCTGACTTATTTATTTTTTTAAATTTCTCCTCGTTACAATCCATATTTATTATTCAATATTAAAAAATAAACAATTTAATACTTAATGCTATTAAGTATCATTCAATATTAAACTTTAAAAAATTTTTATTCAGCATTAAGTAAAAAACAAATACTACCTAAGACTAAGCTAGGATATCCTATTGATTAGTATTAAATGTCCTCGATGGGTTGTCCCACTCTTTAAATTTTTTTGTACCACAGGTGATGGTAAGCTTGGGGAAGGTTTGGAATATAGAAAGGCTTTAATGGCCCTTAGTTAGTCTTTAGGAAGAAATGGTACTTTTTTCCAATTGAGTCCTAGGCTAGCTTGACCCACTTTGCTTGCTTCTTTAGGACTTGCTTTGGCTTGGACTTAATGTTTGTCTACTTCGAACGCTCCTCTTTCTCCCCCCCGCTTTGGAATTGGATCATCAATCTTCCCTGCGTCTGGTGATATTGTATATAAGATCACAGTTGAATTTAAGAGTGATCTTTCCCTCTTCAGCAAGCTGATGGTGATCTCTATTTTCAAAAGAGAGTTTTGACGTGGTGGTGTGCACATTGCTCCATAGCTGAAGTAATTCTGGCTATAAGGTGGCAACCAACCTACCAGACTGGAGTCCTCCGAGAATGTTATGTTAAAAGGACCAATGATGATGGAGTAAGAGGTAGCTTTCATTGAAGCATAGATGGAATTTAATGATTACAAGATAGACAATGAGAGAAAGTCAAGATGGGAGAGCACTTAGGCAATTTATTTTGAGTATATGGAAGCATGCTGGTAGGAATTTCTCGTAGCGTATTATAGGTTTTCATTGAGGGGGTGGATCAAAGTGATCATGTCAATAAATTGATCTAAAATGGAACACTTCATTTATTGGCATGGTAGACTAGATAGAACATAACCTTAAATCATTCCTCTCGGATTGCTCCATGACAGAGTTCACTCCACTGCATAAGATCTTCGAACCTACCGTGACTACTATTCTCGATTTATTTTCATTTTCTTCCCTGCCCAAAGAAGTGGATCAAAGAAATATAGCTTGCTTCTTTCTTGGACCCATGAGGGCTTGTGTAATGGTTGGCCTTTATACCAAAATGCCTCATTGGTCGAAGAACCCATTTACTAGTAAGGGTGTATGAAGCAAAAAAACTTGTGAATGATGCTTTTTCTTTGCTTTCTTGCTTCCAAAGGCTAAAGGAGCAACTTCATCCATTTTCTTCAGTAACTTTTTTAGTTTCCCGTGGGGTGCGGTAGTTGAAACAAAACCTTTTTTCTTAACTCCACGGTTTTTCTTAACTCCACGGTTTTTCTTAACTCCACGGATGAGAGAGAAGCTCCAAGGAAAAAACATGTTCTTTTTGTGTGAGGTCCAAAAGCGGAGAACACGTAGTATTTCTCAGGGCACATAGGATCAAATGTAAATTAGTGCTTTCTTGGTAGTGTTTTAGGCGGCAAGAGATTTTAGAACTTTTCAAGCTGCTGAGCATAGTGAATCAAAGCCAAAGATGGATAAAAGTTTTTATTCCAACTCGACATGAAAAGGGACAAAGTATGGAGCACGCAAACTCACAAAGTTGATCGTGTACCTGTCATATGACTTGTTAGTCTTAGGCAATGGTTTATGCGAAGTGACCCAATCCTTCTGTTGTTAGGGGACACTCAAATGAAACTTTTATTGGATGTGAGTATCCAATCCTTCCGCTGAGATGTCCAGTGGATTCATGGGCAATTCTGAATAACTGTCCACTTTTTACTTTAGAAAAGCAAAAGCCTGAGGCATAGTAGGATGAATTAATGTGAATACGTGCTAGCCTTGTTGCTTAAACATGATTGGTGCTGATCACACTATGTGCTACCGTGATATTAAGTGAAGCTAGGCAGTTGAAATTGAGATGTCATTAAGCATTCCTAATCACACGGGAAGAGTGGTCAAATGACAAGGCCATATAACCATTTGGCTCCTCATGGAGTATAGCTCACATCCAAATTTTGATTGTGGAATGAGGCAACTACTATGAAGTTCTGGCAGAAAGGGAAGGCCTGGCAGACCTTATGCCCTTGGGTGCAGGATTCTTAGAAAAAGGATGACCCGACTCAGAGACATGGGACCTTGGCTTAGCAACTAATGAAGGGGTAGCTCGAAGAGCTCTTTTTGCCAATGGCTTATGTTGTGGTCGTCCATATAAAGCTTGTCAAGCTTAATTTTTGTTTCCCTCCACCCTTCCCTTATTAAAGGAAGTTCAAAGTCTCCAATTAGCACTTGATATTCTATAAGTGACTTTGTCGAGTTTATGAAGCTCTGCTTCTTGTCTTGTAGGCAAGTCGGAACGTAATGTCTCTCTTCATTTGCTTGCCACCTTCCAACTCAAAATGTATAATGCCTAATCTTTAGTCTTTGACGCTAATTACTAGAAGCTCACCCTTTGGGTGTCATTGTAAGCGTATGAGGCCAAGCATTTTGCCAGACATCCTGGCCTAGACCCACTTAGGCATACCAATTTCTAATCCATTAGTAGGTAGGGTGGTGGTATACTGAGAAGGCCCCTGCCTCCTCTTCAGATATGTACGTGTCCTTGACAACCTGGCAGTTGTTTAGTCTATGCTTTTGGGGGCGAGAATGCTTGGTCGCTGGAATTTTCTTTTCCTCAACCAATTCGCCTGATCTAACATTTTGTTAGGAATGGTCTAGAAAAAGATGGAATGAATGTAAGATAGATTGAGTTCTAGTGGCATAGGTCCTTAGATTGACCATGGGAGTATGCTTTTGGGGGGTGTGAGTGCTTGGCTGCTGGGATTTTCTTTTCCTCAACTAATTTGCCTGATCTAACATTTTGTTAGGAATGGTCTAGAAAAAGATGGATTGAAGGTAAGATAGATTGAGTTCTAGTGGCATAGAACCTTAGATTGACCATGGGACTATGCTTTTGGGGGTGGGAGTGCTTGGTTGCTGGGATTTTCTTTTCCTCAACTAATTTACCTGATCTAACATTTTGTTACGAATGGTCTGGAAAAAGATAGATTGAAGGTAACATAGATTTTAGTTCTAGTGGCATGTGACCTTTGATTGACCATGAAGCATATGCGTATGTTCTCTTGACTATTGGAGCATAACATGTAAAGCTTCTTTTCATGTTACATTTCTTGACTTTGTAAGTTTCATAATGTTGTGTGTGGATTTCTAACTAAGGAAATCCCCCTTATGCCATGTCATTTGATTCATTCAAGTTTCGTGTTGATTTCAATTCTTTGAGGCCAAGGATGAAGTCGAACCATCACTCCAAGATTTGCTGTATGATACATTCTTGTTATGTTTCCTAGCCAATCTTGCTGCCTCATTTTACAAAGTTAAATGGTTGTTCTTCCTTCCCTGCTCCTTTTTCTTCATATATGGTGGTGAGTGGAGAACTCTTTACGTGATATGGGCTACTTCTGTTATTTTAGAAATTTCTTTTTGGGTTTTGTTTTTCTTGGTTGTTATAGAATAAAGATTAACTTTAAGGTCCTAACTTAGGGAAGTGGATTTATCTATTACTTTAAGGACCTAATACTTAGAAGTAAAATTTTGGGCAAAAAGAGGGATGGACGCAGAAGTATCTTGACTAGAGCCAATATTACCCCAAGAAAAAAGCATGAAGTACTCCTATTAAGTTAAGTGTAACAAGACTAGTAGTCGTCTTAGTGGAGAATTTCATCTGAGTGGATCTAGCTGTCTATTGTATAACATCTATATCATGAAAAGTCCATTGTAACTCAGATCACAATATTTAGCATATTTCTTGAGTATATCATGATCTCAAAAAGAATAAGTCACCATTGACTTTGTCACTATCAAAGTAACCATGTAAACTCTCACAACTCTCATTGTCATTACTTGATGAAACAATTATAGTGCTATACTGACCATGCTAAACCTCTTTGATTTAGATATAATTATAGATCTTTTGAGACTTTTCATTTAAAATTTGGGTTCACAAAATAATATATTACTCTTCCAACATATGCATGTAAAGAATTATAAATTTGATTGCCAAACTTTTTCAATTCAGTCTAACTTGTCAACATAGGTATGACTCTAAAGATAATCTCTAATAATTATGTCCAAGTTATATAATGAGTCATCTCATTTAGATTAGTTGTTCTGTATGCCAACAGATGAGCAATATCATTATATAGGTGAAATATTTTTGAAGAGTATATCAGTGTATCTATGTCCCAAACATTATTGCATATGTCGTAAGAGTCAAATATATTGGACACATTAAGATTAATTGACTATTAGAGATATATTAGTAATTATATGTCAATTATCAGCTACCTATTAGTATTGGCATAATGTGAGTTTTCCAACAGATTATCCACGTAATCTTAGGTTAAAAACCTAAAAAAATATCACACAACAGAGTAAACTCCTAAAAAATGTCAATTAGGCATAAAATACAAACTACCACATTTTCATGCGAAATTTCTAAAACCAAAAAACCTTTTGCAATGCAAATAACAGACGATCCACTGCACCAATGTTGGTACTGGCTTCTTCTTGACCCATGTTGGGTCAAATTGGATCGGTTTGACTTGATTGAACCAAACATTTTGTGTGCAAATAATGTGAAGGCTGTGTGATGGTGATGATTGTGTTGGTGTAGGTTGTGTTGTTACAGACTGTGTTGGTGCAACTGTGTGCAGACTATGACACTATGTTTGTGCAGATCATCTTGATGAAGACTGGTGTAGGTTGTGAGGTGCCTACTGTGTGCATATTAGGAGCAGAGTATGGAGATTACTCTCTAGCACAAGTTGTGCATGACAAGCATACTCAATTATAATGTTTTTTCCTGAGAAAATCATCTTGATTGTAAGGTATGTGTCTTGTTCCACCCATAGAGGAATTCATTGGTTAAGTTGATGAACTCTAATATAAAGGAGAAAATTCTTTTGATTGTATGGTATTTCAGCAAGGAATGAATAATATAATTTTTTTTATGCAACATGTCACCGAGGTTAGGACACTAGTTGGAACTAATTTCCTTTGGTGCATACTAATATTTGGAGATCATAATAATTATTACATATTATATGATGAGATTATTAATAAAATTTATTTATTACTTTTTTATATTTTTACTATTATATTGAATCTTTTTATTTTAAAAAACATTTAGTTTTTTTTTTTTTTTGTATTTTTACTATTTTTTATAATATAATTAAAAACTCAATACGAATATAAAATTAAAAATATAAGGAGTGATAATTATAGAGAGATCTAATATTTGGTTGAAATGCTAAAATACTTATGTAGAATAAATGTGTCTGATTGTCCTTGAGGAGTAGTTATGATAACAATTTGTTTAATCAATTGAATATCTTTTATTATTTTTCAAATTATGTTTCATTTCAATTATTTCATCCAGAAGAGTGATTATATCATCTATTATCTTGCGTGTTTAGATATATATATTTTATTTAACATATCTCTCATAGAAGAGAGAATATATCTCATCGAGTGATCAATTATACTTTTCTTGGGTGTTCAAGTACCCAAAAGGATTATATGTATTATCTTCATGAGTTGAGAAACATATTTATATATGGTGATTTTTTTTCTATCAGAATGATTTCTTCTTTAGGACTTCACTATTGAATGATGAGTTCATTGAACATAGCGGTGTTGGCATTGTTCCTTACACGATTAGAAACCTACCTAGAATCTCAATTAAATATTTTGCTTCCTTCACTAATCGTGTTTATTATTTTCAATCAGATCTTTTAATTATAACCAATGCATTTTAAAATTAATTTTTATAAGATTCAAGATGAATTTGTTATTACTACACACACACACACACACACACACACTCACATGTCAGAGATTAATTTACAAATATTTTCATAAAATGTTTATAGGTCCTTGGCATTTTGGTCATTTTTTTCTTGAAGATAACATGCACCAACATGGGAGGTATTTGAGATGTTTATGTATTTATAAATATTTTATTATTTTGTTGTGTTGATTTGTACATAATTTAATGTGCTCCTGTAATATGTATTTAAAATTGAATTTTCATTTATTATAATTATTGTAGGTATACTCTTTTATTATTGTATAATATTTTTAGTTGCTCTTTTTTCTTATTTTTCTTTTACTAGTACATTGGTGAAATGCTTAATCCTTGTATATTTTTCAATCTTATTGTATATCACCAAACACATGGTTTAGGATTTCATGATTTTTTTTTTTAAAATCATGCAATAATGTAATTATGATGTAACTTTTATTTTCCCCCAAAACTCAGTTGAGTAATCTCCATAGTTAGACCCAACCAAAAGTTTTAATGTTAGGGTTCAATAAAATACATTCATACTCACAACTCACCTATAGGTAATAGGATAATAGAACGATCAACAAAGAAGGATGTATGCTCTAATCTTGGAAATACAAGTTTGATTCCCAAGAATGCTGGGTATATTTCTTCAGGTTGCTTGCCAAATCACCTGTTATGTTATTAAGTTGAGAGTCTTGCCTGCTCTAATCTCGAGGTCTCGAGTCTCATATATAGGCTAAAAGATAATATAAATTAGGTTTGGGGGGATGAAAGGGAGACATTATTTTCTTAAAATGCCAACATGCATCATTAGACACCTAGTTTTCTTAATATGTTTTTAAATTTTCAAATCTATAAACCTTTATACACTAGATTGTATGGTTTAGGGATTTTTCTTTTTTTTTTTCTTTAAATTTTAATTAATTAATATAATTACTATTAAATCTTTTTTTCCCCCCAAAAATTAATGAATTAAAAAATTTAAATCAAATCGAAAGAATTTTTAAATATACTACAACAATTCTAAATTAAAAGTCTCAAAATTAAACAATAGGTAATAATCCCAAATTTAGAGATGTCAGATACACATCTCATGATATTATTCGTTCTATCATGTTGGGTCTTGAGTTTTACCTGCTCTAATCACAAAGTCCCAATGTTTATATATGAGCCGAGAGATAATTTGAGTTGTGTTTGGAGGAGGGGAAAAAGAAGGATAAAAAATTTAAATATATATATATATATATATATATATATATATATATATATATATATATATATATATATATATATATATATATATAGGGTGATATTTTGGGTGGTATTGTAAGTGAGTTATCCACCTGCAGGTAATGGTAATGATATTTTCAAATGAACAACCAAATGCGACACAAAATGAAGCTATCTTACCTTCATCATGAAGAAGAGATCAGTCCCATCCATGTTGTAAATATCCTTCTATTTGAACTTGTCAAGTATCTTGAAGATGGCTGGGAGAGCTTCATTGTTGAGGCCATGTCTTTGAACACGTCAAATCATCTGTTGGGGAATGAGGGTGTTGGTGATGGTTCATGATGGTAGAGAACAATGCAAACGTTGTACATCATTGTGATATGTTTTATTGCCTTTAGATTCATTGTTTGCTTTTTTAGGAGTTTACATATGTGTTGTGTGTTTGTGATCTGGTTGGGTGTGCATTGGCCAGGTGATGGAAAAAGTGACTGTCCTTTGGGAAGAGGGTGAGTGGTAGGGTTAGCAGTTTCTTTTATTGAGCAAGATAGATTGTCCGGGCGCTCTCATAGTTTAACCATGGTGGTCACCATCTAACTCGTTCCTAAACTTGGAGGCTTTAAGATGTATCTGAACTTATTTCACATTCTGTCATCTTTCATACTATCTGTGACATATCCTATGATAATCTATGATAGAAGGCACGCTATCCTAAATTTGTCTAATTTATTTAAGAATTCTATGATAGTCTATGATAGAGAGGTCTTATCTTTTTTTTTTTTATTTTCTTTACATAATCATGTTAGAAATAGTATATTATGTATTGTAACTTCTTTTAATCTTAGCTCATTGTTTTAATTATGATAGGAGATCTACCATTATATATAATATATTATATTTTTTTGAAATGTAATGTTTTTTTAAATAAAATAAGAGATACATATTTATTTTGAGATTTTGTGTAGAAATAAAGAGGTCGTGTATCAGTGTTATGGCAAACATACTTTGTCTAGTGGTGGTAATCCTCGAGTTTGAAATTCATCACAGTATTTCTGATTTTTGAGGGGAAAGTTATTGGGATATTAATTTCTCACATACTCCATAATAAAGTATAATATTTGTGTTTTTGGTACTATCTTTTTATTCTATCATTATTAAAACTTTGTCGTTGTAACTGATATTTTATTTTCATTTCAATTTTTAATGAACCAATAAAACATATTGATATTGATTAATTATTTCATTAGAAAGAATATTTCATGTTTTTCATATTTTAATAAATTTAGGGAAGAGAGTTACTAGTGATGATAAGGATGCTTCAATCACGTTTATATATGTGTGTGGGTTTTTGCAGAGAAACAAATGTGCACGCATTCACAAACAGACACACACACACACACACACATCTTGTATCCATATGATTATATATCATACTATATGATCATGTTCTTTTTTCTAACAAAAAATATTGCCCCCCTAAAGGCTTTTTGCTCAAACAAATCAGAATGATAAATCATGAAAAACTGTTACAATGTCTTTTGTTCCTATTGTTGGACAAATTTTAATATGTTATGTATCTCATGCTTGGTAAATTCAGAATTAATGCCATAATTTAAAACAGATTTTACAATGCATTGACATAAAAAAGATTAATCAGCAAGCAGAATGATATATATATATATATATATATATATATATATATATATATTTATTTATTTATTTATTTATTTATTTATTTATATTTATATTTTTTTTCTTATAGTTTTCACCATCTTCTTTTGTGCTCTCCTGGCAGACTTGTTGCACGTGTTTTCCTCCATTAGAAGAGATCTTAATTTCATACATCACACCAGTGATCTCCGATGGAAAGAGTTAGCAAACTTATCTTTATTAGTTCAGTTATTGCTTAATAGCACAGAAATTTAATGAAATCTGAATTGCTTTAGCGCTTCATTTTAACACAGATCACAGAGATTCCGCCCAATTGTAGTTGATCCTGCACTTTACCTAGCGAGGAAAAGCAAGATTTTTTATGCGACAGAGAAACGATTGGTCCCAAATTCTTTCCGTGTATTCACAGGCAAAGTCTTCATCTAGAAGAAGTTAATTATAGTGAATGATCATTATTTATTCTGATTGTCATTTTTTACCTCTGGTTGCACTTGCAGGTTCCCCCTGGTTCATTTTGAGCAGACCCTTTCTTGAGTTCTGCATTCTTGGTTGGGATAATCTTCCAAGAACCATTTTGATGTACTTCAACAATGCAGTTTTATCTGAAGAAGGCTATTTCCATTCGGTGATTTGCAGTGCGCCAGAGTTCAAGAACACGACTGTCAACACTGATCTCAGGTACATGGTGTGGGACAATCCGCCGCTGATGGAACCACAACTTCTCAATGTTTCTGATTACGATCAGATGGTGCAAAGTGGAGCAGCTTTTGCTCGCCAGTTTCAAAAGGACGACGCTGTGCTAGACATGATTGATTTGCACATCTTGAAGCGCGGAAACAGGTGGGTTGCTCCAGGCGGGTGGTGCTCCAGCCGACCAAGTTGGCGGACAGATCCTTGCACTCGGTGGGGAGATGTGGGTGTTTTGAAACCTGGGCCACAGTCACTTCTGTTCAACCAAACCATCGCCAACTTTTTCCAACAGCAGAATGTAGAGACAACTAGGCAATGCAAATGAAATAAAAAAAAAATGCCTTGCTGATTCATGATTGTCGTTGTTCGTACTGACTTCCGAGGTCCCGATTCAATTTCTGATTTTTGAAATATCCCAATTTTGTTGCTATTTTTCTTCCATTTTTTTGCACATATATATATTTTTATTCTTTATAAACCTTAATATGACCATATTTTAATGGTTAGTTGTTTTGGGAGTAAGATAATTCGTAACTTGGTATGGTGCTAAGTGTAGTTGTGCACATGATAAATCTTATACACGCACTTCAGAAAAATAATTAGTCAATTCTAGTTTTGTAAATTTGAAAATCTTTAATTTCTGTTATTAATTATTTAGGCTTGATGTTAGGTAGTTTAGTTGTGTCACTGGTGTGTGTGTGTGTGTTTCATTCAATAAACAATAAATTAAAAAGAATCATTTCATCACTTTAAATCTTGGTAATATTGAGTTTTGCTTAATTTTTATTTCATGTATATACTTTTCTCTATTTTTTTCCTTAATGAATTTCAATACTCACACTTTCATCCACAACACTAGTGATCCATGTAGTACATGAATTAGTATAAATGTTGTAGCTGAAACTCCCTTAAAGATTACCTCAACGAACTATGTATAGTGGAATTGCAATTTTAGACCCTCTTCATTAGGTATGATTTTCTAAGATATGTCAATATAGAGGTGTCAAACGTGCCGGGCCGGCCCGGCCCTGCACGAGGCACGGCACGGTTCGGCCGTGCCTGGGCCGGCCCGGCACGTTCTTAACCCATGCCCGGGTTAAAAAATCGCGTGCCGTGCCTGGCCCGGCACGGCTCGTGCCTTGGCACGGCACGCCGGCACGGGTCCATCCCGTGCCGGTTCACGCATGCACGCGTGGCACTGGCGGCGTGCCACGCATGCCGTGGCGTGAGTCGTGAGTCACGACTCACGACTCACGCGGTCACGCCTTGTGACCCATCCGAGGCTTGCCGTGCGCCCGTGCCGCCTGGCCAAGCCAAGGTGTGCCCGAGCGGGCTGGGCATGGCACGGCACGGCCTTGCCGTGCCGTGCCCGCCTTTGTCTCACCGTGTCGTGCCGGGCACGGCACGATACAGTAACCGTGCCGTGCCCGGCACGGCACGGCACGGTAGCACGGACGGGCACGTGAAAAATGGGCCGTGCCGTGCCGTGCTGGGCTGGCCCATTTGACACCTCTATGTCAATAGCTCAAAACCTTGTCCATAAGACCTGAACTAACAACTATTCAAGACACCACTACTCTAAACCCAGTACATATACTTTGGATCAAGCAAGATCAATTCATTCTTAATGTAATTATTGATTCTATATATCCTACAATAATTTTCTTCATGGCTCAAGCTAAAACAATATAGGATGTGTGGAAAATGTTGAAGAATACCTATGCCAAATCATCTTGGGGCAAGATCAAGCAGATAAAACCAATTAAAACAAATCACAAAGAGATCCATATCAATTTGAGTACTTCAAGATCATCAGAGTTCATGCTAATGAGCTTGAAATCATTAGAGCTACTATTGATAATAAAAATTTCTCCAAAAAAATTTCGAGGAACTCGATGAAGACTACAAAAAATTGGTTCGTATAGCACAACCCAGCGATACTCCCATCTCATTTGATGAATTACATGAAAATCTGATAATATTCGATGCTTTTCTTCAAAGAAATAACAATACTGAATCATCATCCTTCCCAGCTTATGCTAATCCAACCAATCACACCTATAACATACCACATAATTTCTCATCTTCTGCTTATTCCTCCAGCAATAATTCTAGTTGTTGTTCACTCTCATATTATGGTAACAACAGCACAAGCTGGTATTCGTTGTCTATCTCTGGTAATTGTTTTAATCCATCCACAAACATTGGACCTAATCATTTCCAATTTGATCGTAGCTCTCTAAATCCTTACCTAGGTTATTTTCAAAATTTGAAAAATTCAAGGTTATACAGCTAAGTGATATCTTTCTTTTTATGTAGTACTAGTTCAAACATCCACCAACAATGTTACACCAATGCACTAGTTATCATGGCAACCAAAAACTAACTTTGATGTTAGTATCTCTAAAACCCAAACATGGCTCCCGGATAGTGATGTTTCTCATCATATTACCTTAAACTTGAGCAATCTCTCACTTCATATACCATATAATAGCTCTTGGTTAGTAGTGTTTCTCAACATGTCAGCTTCAACTTGAGCAATCTCTCACTTCATATACCATATAATAGCTCTTGGTTAGTAGTGTTTCTCAACATGTCAGCTTCAACTTGAGCAATCTCTAAGTTCATACATCATAAAATGGCTTCGAAGATATTATAATCGATGATAGAACATAACTCCTAATAACTCATACTAGAGCAACTCTTTTGAAGGATGAAATGAAAGATGGTGTACATGAATGACTAGTATCCTCATCGATCCTTGCCTTTTACAATTTTAAAACTACTTCATCATAGTGGTATCACCATTTGAGACACCCTATTTTCTCTATTTTATAGCATGTCATATTAACAAATAATCTAGATTTATTTTCTTCCAATGCTTACAAAATTTTCTTGCAATACATGTCAATGCAATAAGTGTCACGAATTATTTTCCAACTCCACTAGTGTCTCAACTAATACTCTTCAAATGTTTTTTTCTAATGTATGAAACTCATCAATTCCTTCTTATAATGACTTAGTATTATGTAATTTCTATTGATCATTTTACTTAAGTACATTTGGTTTTATCCTCTCTAACAAAAATCTAAAGTAAAAGATATATTCATTAGATTCAAAGCATTATAGAATAATATTTCAATTAACATATTAACACTTTGTTTTCAGATAATGGTGAGGAATATTTTATTCTGTCTAACTTTAATGGTATCTCACATCTCATTACTCCACCTCATACGCTTGAACACAATGACTTTTCTAAACGATATCATCGCTATTTGTTGAACGAAGTCTCATACTCTTTACTCATGCTTATATTCTAATTACTTGTTAGTCTAATTCCTTTGCCATAGGTCTCAACTTAATTCATTGAATGCCAACTCAAATATTAAATCTTCTATCTTCATATGTTAGAAATTTTGATACTTCTAATTACTCAAAACTCAAAATATTTGGGTTGCATTCCAAACCATGTATATTTCTTGGATATTCTCTTACTCAAAGTTCATATTTCTATTATGATCCATCAACTTTAATTTTTTTTTTTTGTTTTTAGGCATGTCATATTTGTCAAATAAATTTTATCATATACATCTTTTCTTCCATAAATACTACGGCCAGAATCTACCATTATTTCAACTTGGATACTACCAATAATCAAAGTCAACAACAATATTTCATCACTTATACCACCTTCAGACATTTAATCTCAACAATGTCTCCAAAGTGAAGCTCCAATCCCATCACACCATTACAACCTTTGCGCCAATCGATCATAACCATAGCCCATCTAACAAACCAAACCCACAACATCAAATAACCTCTACCAATCCCATCCAAATCACCACTCATCCAGACTATCAAATCACAAACTCAATCCATTCCATGCATACCAAAGATAAAAATTAATTTGCAAACCAATTCAAAAATGATAACTTCACACATAATTATCAACATCTCTTGATATTGAACACACCACACCAACCCAACTTCTTAAAGACACAAAATGGTGTAAAGCCATGTAAGAAGAATATGATGCTCATGTTCTGAATGAGACTTGAGAGCCAATGCCTTCTAAGCATAGTCAAAATGGTATGGGTTGTAATTTGTAAATGGATTTTTTTTTTCTTAACATAACTTTGATGGCTCTACTGATAAATTTAAAGCTCGCTTGGTAGCCAAATATTTCTATGAACATCTTGGAGTTGATTACATTGAAACCTTTAGTTTAGAAAATCAGTCTACCTCATTCAAACTTATTTTTAGTATTACAGTAAGTAGTAGATGGGTCCTTCGTTTGCTTGATATCAATAATACCTTATTGTAAGGTAATTTCATTGAAAAAATTTATATGATTTAGCCTTTGAGTTTAATTGATCAAAATTTCCTATCACATATTTGTAACCTACAAAAAATAATTTGTGGACTAAAATAGGCTTTTCGAGCATGGTATCAAAAACTCCAATTTTTTTTCTTCAATCAGGAATTAGGAACTCCCATGCCGACACATCAATTTTTATATTTAATTATGGTGGACATCATGTCTATTTACTTTTCTATATTAATAATTTAATTATTATTGGGGATGATGAGACTTAGTGAATCAATTTATTCATTTACTTGCCACATAGTTTTCTTTTAAAGATCTTGATAAACTTATTTAATTTCTAGGAGTTAAATTTGTCTGAAATCAAAATGATTACCTACTTTCCCAACATCATTATTTGTTTGATCTCCTTGCTCATACTCACATGTTAGAAGCTAAACTAGTTCAAGCTTCTTTTTCATTGAGTACTACAATCTTGTTATACTTAGGAGACACCATATTAGATCCTACAAAATTTAGAATAGTTGTGAGAAATCTCCAACATCTTCTCCTCACTAGACTTGATACTAGCAACTTGGACATTGGCAACATCTTTGCTATCAATAAATTAGTTTAAGCACAATCCCACAATTGAACACTGGCAACTTGTAAAGCATTTACTTCATTATCTTTGTGGTACTCTTGACTATGCCTTCCAACTTTACTGAGAATCTCATCTCTCTTTGTATCATTTTCTAATGGTTTATATGCCTATTTTTATGTTGATTAGATCGATGATCTAAATAAATTTTTTTCAATGCATGCTTATATTTTCTATCTTGGTAGTAATCCCATCTCTTGGAGCTCCAAAAATAGAAAACCATTGCACATTCATCAACTGAAGCCGAATATAGGTTTGTTATTGATATAACTTCAAAAAAAATAACTTAGGTGTCCTACTCTATGAATTTGGTTTTATGTTACTTACTTGCCCAATCATTTACTGTGATAATGTTGGGGAAACTTAGCAATGTTCTAATCCTATCTTTCCTTCTAGAATGAAATATGTTGCTAGTGATTTCCACTTCATTCGTGATCATGTACAAAGGGGAACTCTTCAAGTTGCTCATTTTTCCTAAGTTTCAACTTGATGATATTCTCACTAAATTGCTTCCCATACCATGTTTTCATTTCTTTGAGACAAGATTGGCCTCTTATGTTGAGATCCATCTTGAGAGGGCATAATAGACAAATGCTTCAGAGAAAAATTAGTTAATTCTAGTTTTGTAAAGTTATAATAAATTTGAAATATTCTTTCCTTCAAATTTCTATTTCAATTATTTAAGCTTGATACTAGGTAGTTTAGTTGTATCACTCTTGTATATATGTTTGTTTCATTCAATAAACAATAAATTCAAAAGAATCATATTATCATTTTCTATCATATAGTATCCAAAATAGCTTATGTCAAATTTCTATATATAGTTTATAATTTACAATTCCCCATTAAAATTTTTAAAAAATTAAATATATGTTGAGATAAAAAAGTTGGATTAATATGTTTATGATTTTTTAATAATCAACATTATCAAAATTTTTTCTTGATAAATTTTTTTAGTAATAAAGTTAAGAACATGTCAATCATGTTTGTATTTATTTCTTGATAAATTAAAAAAATAACTCGACAATTATTTTTTTAGAATATTTTTTGAAGTGAAAAATATGACTTCGAGTGGTTTAATAATAATGTAGGAAATTATTAAAGGGATAATAAACATAAATATTATTGAGATTGAAGAACATATTAATGATGTTTGGGCTTTGCCAACTAAACCATGTGAATATTACCTAATGCCTAAAATACTTTGTATATGCAACACGTCATCATTAAGTTAGACATATCAAATTACTATTAATATCTTGGTAAAATTTATAACAAATCACTATAACAAACATTTTTGATTGTCTCATATGCTTTTAGAATGTCTAAATAAGATCATTATTTTCATAAAACAAAGAAAAAAGATGCTATAATAACAAAATGTTTTGTAGGTATTTGTATCCCAAGATGGATTGAAGCATAATTTCTTCCTTGTTAGTGCAATGCAAAAACAATTGACAATACTATTAATTTTAACTATAAAGTTGGGGACTTCTCAATACAAAATAGGCATGTGGATTTCATGCACTTTTTTTTTTATTTCCAACATGAACATGCACGTTAAGTCCATGCTCCATGCACGTTTATGCTAATCATTTTGAAGAGATTGTGTCGTGTCATGCTTCATCATGGAGACTAATTGCCTAGGCCCTACATGACACAAGCTGTGACATGGACTAACACATGCACAAAGCAAACATGGCTTGTTCTCATGCGTATCATGCATGGCCTATTTTTTTTGGGTCATACCATATGCTCACCTCAAGTCATCCATCCCATTTGACATTTCTAGGTGAATCATGGTTCACATTCATGGAACTACGACAACTAGTAGTGGGTCTATAAATTTAAAAGGGATG
This sequence comes from Sapria himalayana, assembly GCA_029783825.1. Taxonomy (NCBI): domain Eukaryota; kingdom Viridiplantae; phylum Streptophyta; class Magnoliopsida; order Malpighiales; family Rafflesiaceae; genus Sapria; species Sapria himalayana. The sequence goes on from JAREIK010000088.1 coordinate 11,093,194, forward strand.
CATCTACAATTCTATTTTTCTATATTTTAAATAGTAAAATAAAAAATTTTATTATACTCCTAACTCTCTAAAAAAATTTTAATTGGTGAATATAATAAAAATAATATTAATATTATAGATGAGTTTGATTTACACACACGCACGCACGCATGTACGCATGCGCGCACGCATGCACGCGCATGCATGTGCATGCACGCACGCACACATGCACACGCACACACACATTGATACACTAATCAAAATGTCTAAGATTAGTTTGTCTCCAAATCATAGGTCAGCCCAAACAAATAAAAAACCTAAGTTGCATAAAAGAATATTTCAAATTTAAAATTATTTTAACATAGTTAAAATTAAAAATATTAAAGAAATAGAAGAAGAATCAGGTCAATGTAAGTATTATACAAAAATATATAGTTACAAAATTAGTAGTGTCACTGGATACCTTAGTAGACATGCCAAATAATATACCTAAAATATAGTACATTAGATGCTAGAAAAATTGAGCTTAGTAATGAGGTTATAAAATTTGGATCAACTTTAAGTTTAATATTCTTTTTCATTTATCACTAAGAATTTACTAGAGAATGGATTACTGTGTTGGTTGCTAGCATGAGTCTTCAGCTTTAATCTGTGAAAGATCCAAGACTAGTTTATTGTATGTGAAATATATCTAATCAAATTATTGAAAAATCCCTAGGTTGGCTTATAGGAGTAATCTAATAAAAATTATAAATTTAAAAAATAATTAGTAATTACTAAACTTAGAAAACATATTAGAGTAGTATTGATCATGTCAGAAATATGGACTAGTCATGATGACATTGCTTTCGTATGTGTTAACAACCACTTTGTTGATTCTAAGTAGAGACTAAATAAAAGAATATTAAGATTTTGTGAGATTTTTCATCCTCATGATGGTTTTTCCATAAATGAGAGTATTTTTAAGGCCTTTATGAAATATAAAATATATTCTAAAATTTATAATATAATATTTGATAATGCTTATAATAATAATGTCACCATGAGTATATTTATAAGAATTATTAGAGAAGGTTACATAGTTGAGATTTTTCATATTAAATATATATGTTAAAAAATTAACATAATAGTATAAGTAGACATAGAAATAGTTTCATCATCATTAAAACAAATTAGAAATATATTAAAATATATTAGAACATCTAATAAATTATAAGAATTTTACAACTATATATGTCAATAGCCTAAAAAAGAAAAAATTCCTACTACATGTCAATCACTACTAGAATTCAACATGCTTGATGTTGTATTCATATATTGCATACTAACATATTACACCTGACTTTATTAGTAATAAAATTGGTGAAATCAAAATTAATGAATCAAATTAGGTTATTTGATTTTCTTTTATTAAAATTCATTAATATTTTTGGGGGAATTATGTTTTGAGTGTTTCCTCAGAAATTTTTAAGATTTAGAAACTAAACTTTTGATATTTTTTAAAAAGTCAGAAAACTAAAAATAAATTAAAAAAAAGTGCACCCATATTCATAAGTACTAATCTACCCACTCCCCTGCCCCTCGCCCCTCCCTCGTCCCTCGCCCTTGCCCGTCTCCCCTCTTCCGTCTGCCCTCACTTCTCACCCCCTCTCCCCACCCCTCTCCCCCTGCCTGTCTCAACGAGCTCCTTCGTAGAGCTCTCCGCCGAGCTCATGGAGCTCAAAGGAGCTCGACCGAAAGCTTCATTGAGCTCATTGTTCAAGCTTCCGAAGCTCGATGGAACTCTCGGTTGAGCTCCAGGAGCTCAATGGAGGATGTCACCAAGCTCCTGGAACTCGAAGGAGCTCTCGGTCGAGCACCAGGAGCGTGACCACGATCTCTAAGAGATCAATGGAACTCATGGTCGTTCTTCATTGAGCTCGATGGGAGAGAGCGAGGGCCAATGGAGAGGGCCGATGGGAGAGGGCGAGAGTAGTTTAGGATAAACGTAATAGAGTACACTAAATTTAAATATTTTAAGATTTTGGTGACTTTTTTTCAAACTTAAAAAGATAAGTTTAAAATTCTTAAAATTTTCTAGGGGAGCACTCCAAAACATAATTCCCCCAATATTTTTTATGATATAATTATATTATGTTTTTCTATATACACTTCTATATCTTATATTATACTTAGATACATTTGTAACATAAGTTGTATATTTAATCAATATAAAGAATATCAATATTTAGTCACATGACAATTGGAATGGAAAAAAATTATTTAAAATATTAGCCTACTATTTTATCTATTTATTACTTAGCTGCTTATATGGATCCTATGATATATTAGGCATGGCAGGTGAATCTTCCCTTGCCCATGCCTTCCATTTTAATATACCCTTGTATGGATCATCTTCTTTAGTTTCATCCTAGTCCCTAGTTCTATTAGTTTATATTTTATTCTTTTCTCTACTATAATATATTATTACTATATAATTTTCTATTTCAAATTATTACAATGAGTTTTGCTTTCATAATAGTGGCATCATAAGTGAAGTTTAGCATTGTAACTTTTATATTATTAAATGTCTAAGAAAATTATGCCAAAAAGGTAATAAAAGCCTCAAGGTAAGTAATTTTAATAGGGACCATTATAACATGTAAGATCGAATGGATGATGATGCAATTGCAAACTTGCATTTAGTAGTAGCTGATAATATATTATAAACTATATTTGAATTATAGTCATCAAAATAGATTTAAGATACTTTGATAGATATGTATAAAGTCAAGTCACTACACACACAAAAAATCATTCTAAAAAGAAAGTTTTTACTTTTTGAATGTTTGCTTTAATGATTGAACAAATTAATTTTCTGAAAATATTATTCTATCAACTACCATATATGAATCACAACATATAAGAGAAAAAAATCTGCTTAACTTCTACTCCAAACTCTACCAAATTCATATGATCATTTCATCATAAATATGACCAATAGTGTTGTGAGGACAAATTTAGTTTTCACTAAATTTATTTTATAAATATGAATTTGAAAGTCACTAGAAAAATATTAGTGCTATAATTGGTTAACTCAAATAGGAGTCAAAATAAGGGCAGGGAAAAATTATCGGGTAAGAAGAAAATAAATTGCACCAAACAAAGGCATGTAAAAAAAAGAATGTTGACATTATAAAAAGGGGTAGAGAAAAATATCAAAAAAAAAAGAATATGAATCATCAATTAATATGAGTTGTGTGGCAAGCACTTCAAATAAAGGTGAAATTTTATAGAGTGAGTTAAGAATTATTGAAGGATGAAGGTAGAAAAAGATTTACTAACGTTTGGTTGACGGACTCAAGAACAACATTACATATAACTTTCCAAAAAAAAAAATGATTCCATTACTATGAACCCATCTTGGGAGGATTTGTGTTCATGGAAGATAATTATACCTTGTCGAATAATTAATGATGAAAGTAGAAAATGTAACTACAAATTTATATATATTTAGAGGAGAAACACGATAAAAATTAAATTTTTATATGATATTAATAAGTTTGATAGAATAATTAATGATTATATGACACCCTAAACTTCACTATATGTCAGCAGTTAGATGAGATTTAAAAATTTTTGTAGAAAAAGCATTTCTTCTTTACCTCAAAAAGGTTTTGTTGTACTAGAGATGTCAACTTGGCCATGTTGGACTAGCATTACCTAAAATTTTCAGAATTGGCTAGGACACCATACTGTGTTGGACATGACATGGTTTCTCTTTCTATGCCATGTTGTATTAGCATGGCATCAAGGAAGGCAAGCTAGGAATGGTCTGATGGCCCCTTTATGGCATTTTGCCATGCCAAGTAGTGTTGGATCATATTCAAGCTGGGTAAAAATGACATGATTGGGCCCAGAATGATTTAGTACCTTGATTAATAATAACTAACTCAAGCAGGCCCAGGTTAGTCACCACATGTAGTATGATTCAGCAGTGGCCCCACCATCATGCAATGAGCATCAAGCAGGACTCAGGGTAACCCAGACTAGCCAAGCTATATCAAAATTACTAATGTTGGTAGTAGCTTTTATAATTATATTGAATATATATATAATTTATTCAAAATTTATATGTAAACTTCACTAATAAATATGATTAATATAAAATATAAAAAAATATATTAAAAATAAAATGCACCCAAGTATTCTGAAAACTCCAAAGAAATATGTGTTATACCAATGTCACTCTATCTAGTTCAGATTGTTATAGCTCATAGTCTTGGTATCATAGTATTTGTAAATATTATTATCCACTTATAATTCTTTCACTTTATCTTGAAGACACATCTATGAATCCTTTTAGTCTTTTAAGTATGACATAGTATGGTGATTTTATTATAGTATCAAAATTTATTATTTATGGTATGATTCTAAAAGCTCATTGAGCGATTATCTTTCATCCAAATGAGTTTCACAAGTATTTGGCTTCTAGAAGTAGTAAAGTGGACTTAAGTCCATATATCGATACTACATGAAATGTATAGATAGTTTGATCAAACAACAATAATATTTTTTTCTTTTGTTTGTCATCTCGAATTTTTCTTTAGTATCAGCTCATCTTCAAGAGTCTCTATTTTGGGATACCCTTTGATGGATGCTATGACTTTGAAAAGTCATGACATCATAACATTTGACAAAATCATAACATATTCTAAATGTTTGGATTTATGAATTGTTCTCCGGATCTCATTTGTCGTAACTTTGAAAAAAAGTCATGGATTTTTTTTTAAGTTTCTATTCCTTCAACGTCACAACTTTGTTTCATGTCATGACTTTTTTCATTGCTTCACCAAGTAAAGCCATCACTTCTTCAGAAATCATAACTTTTATTGTTGCAATTACTGTCTCTTCATATTTCTTCAGATGTTCAATGATTATTGTCTCCACCTCATCTTTTTCTTCCAGAAAATTAACTATCAGGTGTGAACTATCCTTCATTTGTATCTATTCTACAATCTCTTTTTTTTTCTCAATAGTTTCTCCATATTTTTGAATTGAGACTTTCATTAACCTAGTCTCTTCCTTTGTATCTTAGGAGTGGTTTGGCCTTGTTTTTTTCAGAAGTCATGACTTTGAAAAATTTTGAACCTTCATAGTGTTCTTCTTTTTCATGGTAGTTTGCAATATTTTATTCACTTCAAATTACTTCTAGTTCATCATCTTCTCCATCTTCTTTCAGCCAAACTTTCATAAAGTATTTCTATTAGAAGTCTCTATTCTATTTCATGGTTGTGCATGGAAAGCTATATATTCTCCAGCAATCTTTCTATCATTATCTAGAATCTGCAAGCTCTTATAGAGGTTGAATTTTACTTATTTTTTACCCACATGAATTATACATTCTTTCTTATTGACATCTATCAATACATGCTCAGTGGATTAAAATGGTCATCCCAAGATTAATTAAGCATATTGATTTTCTTATATGCCAATGACAACAAAATATAAATGAAATATAAATTACCTATATTCACCAACATATCTTTAATAATGCTTCTCAGAAATTAGATCAATATGTTGGTCATTTGAAGTGACAGAGAAGTTAGAGTAATTTCATTAAGATTCAATCTTATAACTATGGACAATGATATTAAATTAACACTCAATTCTAAATTGCATAGTATCTTTTGGAAAGTATACTACATGAAATCATCAAACTTTCAAGATCTTTCAACTTTTTTTGCAAAGTCATGTTCACCATTTCATATGTCTTAAACTTTCTTTTGCTATCAATAATATCCTTCATTAAATTCACATAATTGAGTATTTGGAATAAAGTTTCAACAAATAAAATATTAACTTCTAACTTCCATAAGATATTGAGAAACCTATCAAATTGTTTTTCCAACTTCTCCTTTCTAAAGCATTGTGAAAATTGAAGGTTAGGTGGGAGGTTTTGCTTACTATTTATATTCATTTTTATCATATCTTTCTATTTTTTACATTTGGTAATCTGCATCTTCTCCCCCTTTTCTACTTCTTCATGTGTCACAACTAGGGATATGAGTTGGATAGTTGGTTTTGTGGATGCCACAAATTTAGAAAATATCATAGTATCAAAAAATATAATGGTGGTGGCCATCAAGACTTAGGAAAAAATCATGACTTCATCAATCCCTACTTCCTAATCTGTTTCAACATCCCTTTGTCCTTCATTTTTACTTTATACCCCCTAATGATTTGCTTCTTATGAGTGCAATGTATAAGAATCTCTTTGGATTTTCATTAGTATCACTTGGTAATCTAGTTATGCTCTTTTCCTTTATTGATAATGTTAGTTGCCTAAGTTGATTCTCTATAATATTTATTAACATATTCATGCATTTTAGTTTCATTTTAATCAATTACATATGGTTCTTCTATATATCATTCCTCTTCTTTGTCTTCATGAGCAAGGCACAAATATTGTCTTATTGAGATGACTTTTCTACTTTCTTTGATTATTTGTAATTGGAGCTCGAAGTTTCTTGCATTTGGTTACGCATTGAGCTATTCCCAATTTTGTTTGGTATTACCACAATTTCTATTTGACATTCCGATAACTACGTTGAAATATGGCATTCGAGATTCCTATAGAAAATTTGGTATTACCCCAATCTTTTTTGGTATTCCCAACTTATATATCACAAGTTTTCATGATTTCTCATATTTATATGGTAGTATATGACGACATTATTGTTTGGTCAAAATACATATTCTTTATTTTGAAAAATTTGGATTCCTTTCCTTGATAAATAATGTCGAAATTTGCCATTTCTTACTATTAGAAAATAAATTTTTTTCCCACACTTGGTCATTTATCATTTTGAGCTCTAAATTTGTTTTAAAATGCATCTATTTTGGCCTACATTTCTATCAATTTATCCAACTCCAATACTTGGCTTCCTTCATTCTAAATATTCATCTATTTGGAGATTAATAGCTAATTTTTACTAGCTCTTCAAATAGGAAATATGATTCCTTGAGTGACTTATTCATGATGGAACTACCTGATGCCATATCAATTATACACATGATCATATAATTTAGGTCATCATAAAATATTTGAGCTTAGAATCATAATTCAAATCTATTCTATGGGCATTATTTCAAAAGTTTCTTGAATCAATCCAAAGTATAATATAAAGATTTTTACTCTTTTAGTTGAAATTTACTTATTTCCTCACTTAGTTGATAAATGATTTGAGGTGGAAATAGAGGTGTCAACTGGGTAGGGCCGGGTTGGCCCGACCCAGTTTTGGGCCACCCAACTGGGCTACCGTGTCGTACCTGGCCCGACATGCTTCAATGGAGGTCATGCCCAGCATGGGCCTGTGCCCCGACATCCATCGGGTTCTGCCTAGTTCGGGTCGGGCCATACCCCTAATTTTAAAAAAATTAGAGTTTCGCCATCATCCTTTTGGGGCTCGGCGAGCCTCGCCAGTCAGCGTTGGCTCGTCGTGACCATGCTCGGTGCATGATCATGCGTGCCGTGCCCATGTGCCAGGCATTCATGCCGTGCTTGGCACGGCATGCGAGCCGAAATTCCTTGACCAGGCACGGCACAACTGGTGCTGAGGGCAGGCTCGACACGGGCACGATCAAGAATCATTCCCATGCCAAGCACGACCGAACCGTGCCATGCCGGGCCAAGCACAACCAAACCGTGCCGTGCTTTGTGCAGTGCTAGGCCAGCTCGGCCCGTTTGACACCTCTTAGTGGAAATAACTTGATAATGAAAACTTGCACAAGTTCATCCCATAAATCAACCATCTAGAAAAGTATTAGAACCAACTTCAAGCCTTATCTCAAAAAAAATGGAAAAAGTCTCAATTGTTTTGCATCTGAGCTAACTCCATTCATCTTCACCACGTTACATAACTCAGAAATTTGTGACATAGCTATTTGGTTATTCTAAAAAATATCCACTATATTAATATTATTATATCATGGCTATTAAACTAGACTTCAACTCAAAGTAGTTTGCTTATGTGATGTGAGTCATGTCCAAATCCCAAGTTAATTATGTATCATATTTGTCCTCTAATAATCACTCAATGTATGGCGAGGATTGAATTTTTTGGATAGCTTGTCCTTCACCACTTTGGTGGTATCCATTACTGCTATCTTTTTGCACACTATATATCTCTCTCAACTCTCTATCTTAAAAGTATTCTTTTTGTTCTCTCAATTTCTAGGTCCAAAAGTATTAACGTAGTCATATAGTTTTGGCTCATATGATGTATTGACTATAGAACAAATACAAAAATAAAGAAAGAAAAAATACAAATACAATAAAAATGCACAATAATAATTATTATCCAAATAACTAGAAATAGAACTATCATTTATGATAGTCACTTCAATTAAAGTTTGCTAATCAAACTAAATAATTACTGCCAATAATAACAAAAACTTATTGTAACTTTGTTATGGTATCAAAACTTATTATTTATAATATATTTCAAAATGCTCATTGGTTAATTGTCTTTAAACTAATATTATTTTATAAGTATATGAGTCATACAAGTAGTAAAGTGGACCTAAGTCCATATAATGATCACATAGTGAATTAACTAATAGTGGACCTAAGCCAAAACTTTAGTTTAAAAAAAGATACATGGACTATAGGGTTAACTTAGAGGTGTCAACCGGGCCGGGCCGGCCAGGCACGAGAAAATCCCGTGCCGTGCTCAGGTAAGGCACGTGCCATGCCATGCCGTGCCGTGCCTGACCCGGCACGGTTTGGTGCCCGTGGCACGGCACACCGGCACGGGTTCGTCCCGTGTCCCCCTTGTTTCGCCCCTCCCTCAAAAAAGACCCGAGCCGATCAAATTCCCCTCCTCCCCCTAACGGGCAAAAAAAAATTAAAAAAAAATTTAAATTTCAGCCGTTGGATCTTGCCTCCAACGGCTAGGGGGCAGAATCCAACGGCTCTCATGATTCTGCCCCTAAAAAATTAAAAAAAAAATTAAAAAAATGACTTTTTTTTAAAAAAATATTATCTTTGATCTATAAATTCCACCCCCCCTCTCTATAACATTTATGTTTTTCATAAATATTTTTTCTCTCATTTTTTCTCTCAAAAATCTTGCTCATCTCTCTCGGGACTCGGGATTTCGGCATTCGGCTTGGATTTTCTAGAATCTCAACTTGAGTTTTGAATATTGAGCTTGACTGTGGTGCACCGTGCACATGACCGACCTCACTGCTTTTACCAGGTAATTTATTTTAAGTTTTTTTTTACTTTCTCTCTCTATCTCTCTCTAGTTTCTCTCTCTATACCAAAAATATAAAATTTTAAAATCAGTCATCTAGTCTCTATATAACTATTCTGATTAATAAAAATCCTAAAAAAATAACAAATACTAATGAAACATATTTAAATTTAGAAAATGAAAATATTACACAGAGGTCTGAGGCTGCTGAAACTTTGGTTTTTCCAGTCGTCTCAACCCAAACTTCTAAAAAATAAAAAACTAGGAGCACTTCTGTAATTTGGACTTATTTTAATATAATAAAACAAAAAAAAATGTTAGGGGTGAAGAAGAAGAAATGACACAGTGCAAATATTGTATGAGACTTTTAACATGTAAGAGTTCGTTTGGGACTGGGCACCTTAAGAGGCATGCCGAATTATGCACCAAAAAACATGCTCCATTAGATCCTAGGAAAACCCAACTTGGCACTGCATTTTTTAAGACTAGATCGAGTTCAGTCTCAAAGTTTACTTTCTTCATATACTCTAGCGAGTTAGGTAGGGACAGCATGACCAGACTTATCACATTGATGAGTCTTCCGATCAGATTTTCAGAAGATCCAAGGGTAGTGCGCATCTGGCAGACATATTTTCAGCCTGATTATCATAGGATTCCTAAGTCCACATCTAGGAATGACATATATTTCCTCGTGCATGAACCTGGAAGAGCCACCTGAAGGGTTCATTCAAGAGAAGTTGACTGACCTGTTCACATACTACGATACTAGGTATGGTGGTGGTAGTAGTGAGATTGTGATTACAGACATTGATACCTTGTTTGGAGATGATGATTTTTCCATTCAACTAGCGAGGGAGAAACGTAGGGGTGGACTATCACATAGGAGCGAGCTTTCTCGGTACTTAGATACCGATTACTGCTCAATCCTATCACATTATGATACTAAGAATCTTGATATTTTATAGTGGTGGAAATCATATGAGTCCACCTTTCCCGTGCTATCTAGGATGGCACGAGATCCACTGACTCCTCTGGTGTCAAGCATAACATCGGAGTCTGCTTTTTCTGTTGCAGTGAACGTGATTTTGGATAGGAGATCGATATTACGTCCAGATATTATTGAGACCTTGGCTTGTTTGAAGGATTGGGAGGATCTGAGGTTTAGCATCCATGATCGTGCTGGAGCTAGGACTGGGATAGAGACTACAGCCACATCCACTACGATAGCGGAGGAGTTGATTACTGATGATGATGATCCATATGATACTGATCTTGATGTTGCGGCTGATGATGCTCATGATATGCCGATTGATGATTGATGATGATCTACTATTTTTTGATTTCGATATTTTGTTTTTTATTGATTATACGCTTTATTTATACATTATGTTGAAACTTTAATTTGTTTGGTTCGGACTTTCGGTATCTAATGGATGATTGGTCATTTTTCATTTGGTTTGTTTATGTTTTTTTTTATTTTTTTAATTTTTTTTAACATAATTTATTTATTTTTTTGTTTTAATTTTTCATTTAAAAATTTATAACTCTTTTATATAATTCTAATAAATTTTAAACTAATTTTATATTACATTATAAAAAAAATTTTAACTTTGTAATTTTTATAAATTTTAACAATCTTCATATTATAAATATATAATATTATACATTATCTATAATTTTATATATAATTTATATAATAAAATTAAAAATTAAACAAAATAATTAAAAAATTTTTTTTTTGCCTAGCTCGACACGAAAGCATGACTGTGCTCAAAAAAAATGGGCCGGGCCGGCCCTTTTGACACCTCTAGGTTAACTTACTTCCTTGTGTATGATAATATTTCTTTAGTATGTAAGAAATGTTTGGTTTGTTTGTTAGACAAATAGTAATTTAATATAAAAATACCCAAGTGCCCTCTTGGCATAAAAGGTGGTAATCATATTTAAACTATCATTATTAAGGATGATCTCATCGTAATTAAGCTCTTAGTATTTCATAGCCAAAACCATACTTCTTTATGTTTATGAATGATTTGCCAGTATATCCATTTGAATATGAATTCCTATTATCTTACATATCTTAATAAGACAAAATAATATGGTACTAAGTATAATTGTGTTTTCAACTTTGTAAATGACATACTTGTAATAATTAATACGTTCTTCTCATGAATTTTACATATGAAAATCATAAAAGAGGAAATATCTCACATAGATGTCACCACATTATGTGATACCTACACTTGCATGTGTCCCATAATGTACATGTCACCATCTACAACATCCAACATATGACCCCTACACTTTGATGAAACCCCTAAACCAGATATTCTACTTAACTCACACATCACTCGAATATTAGTTCTTTCATAATATGCATAATGAATTGGTCTTAAATATATTTGTACTTTTGACTTCATAGGTATTATACACACAACAACTAAACATACAATAATTTATGATTTGCACACATAGGTGTACCTCATGTGATAAATTAAGAAGAGCTATTATTTTATTAACACACAACTTACTAAAACAACACACACAATTTATAAAAGGCTAAAAAGTTGGTTGATTTAGGCCAAAGCGCCATGTCCTAGGCATCATATCGGTTCTATGCATTGTGAATACACATAAACCACAAAGTAATCATAATAGAAATACATCTTCTAGAGAAATAAAAATTTAAAATTTAACAACATGGTAAGTTCCACATTCCCTCTCATTTGCATTTTCCTTTTAGATCGACCTCGTCGTTTCTTGGCTGGTTCCATTGTGATTATCATCCTTTTAATCCCTTCTCCTTTTATTCCATTCTCCTTTTATATACCTACGGCTTAAAAGAGACATCAATACCACAAATAAAATACTTTTCTTACCTATTGTATCCTTGTACATAGCCCAAGATCCTATTCAGCTCTACTTCATAATCTTCTCCTTATTGTATGTTATAGCTCTTAGCCTAGGCCTCTCAATTCTCATATGCTTTCACAATTTTTTAATTTTTAGCTTACGAGCCAACGTTATGTTTTTGATTAGAGAATCTATCTGGAATATGATTCTTTCTAGTGAAAATTTTTTATCTCAAAATATAATATCATTTCTTTCTTTCTATATTTTTCATATTATCAGCAATGAAATATATCTTTTGATTCATGGTATTTCCACTAGGATTTTTAATTTTTGTGGGTATGTCTAGTTTGAGTGCTTGTTTAATCATATGGTTTAGGATATTCATTATGGAAAAATATTCCCGCCAGATCTTTTGGAAATTTTTGTAGTGTAATATTAAATAAATACTTGACATTTCATTTGGAGAATTATTATATTTAGAAGCAAAGTAAAAGCCTTTTTACTTTAATATATCATCCGTTGGAATGAAATTATTTACTAATCACAAACTAAAAAATAAGATTTTTTGAGATATATTATATGCCATATTCCAATGTGATCAATAATTATTTCACCCTTAGTACAAAAAACTTCTCAAGTAGACTTAAAAGTAAATACACTTTTATTAGGTAACCATATCTATTTTTTCATAAGTTCTCTACTTACCTTAATAATTCATTCCACCATTCTAAGAGGAACTACCATGTTTAGCCTGTCAATATCGCACTCATTTCCTTTATAAAATTCTTTCACAAGAGTATTAGGAGGGCCTGTAAGAGTGGGTGTGCTTACCTTTTCTGACTTCATCCACTTATCATGCCAAAAGATATTTCCCCATTTCCTAATTTTCAAGCTATTTTTTATTCCTAATATATCTCTTCTCCATTTTAAGAAATCCCGAACCAAAGGATCTATCCCTCAAATATATATTAAGGAGAGACTATACTTAGTGTGAAATTCTCACCATAATTTTACTTCTATAACTCTCGATATATCTTTTATGTTTTTGAATCCTAATCCACCTTCTCTCAGCTTACATAGATTTATCCATTTCGTTCATCTCAAATGTTTTAGGTCTTTCCAATGACCCCATAAGTATTCAGACATATATCTTTCTATCATCTTAATAATCATAAGTGGTGGTTTGAATGCTTGAATAAGATATATTAGAATTGAGGCAATGACGTGTTTAATTAAAATTATTTTTTCTCTCTTTAATAGTAATTTATTTGACCATCCTTTGATTCTATTTTAGAACATAGTAAAAATATTATCAAAATATTTTCTCTTATTTTTTCTTTTGAATAGAAGACAACCCAAATACGTTATGAAAAAATTTCAATTCTTCATTCCAAGTAAATTTTTTAGCTTTGCAATCCTATTGGGTTTGTTTTTACTTTGCAGTAAAATCCACTTTTTTGAAGTACTTCTTAACCTTTTTAATGAAGCTACCTAACTCTTTGGTAAATATCATGGTATCAGCCACATATGTTAAGTGGCTTATGGTCACATGGCTTTCAGACAAATATCTCACTAATGGGTTCTTTTCATAAAGTCCATTCAAAATCTTAGAGAGATATTCCACCATTAACATGAAAAGAGCTAGCAACAAGGGGTCTCCTTATCATAGTCCCCAAGTGAATTGGAAGGAATTGACCGCTTCGCCATTGATCATTACTGAGAATCAATTATGTGAACCGTATCAGTCTATCATACTCTTCCATTAAGCAGGAAATCCAAATTTAGTCAACACTCTTCCATGATAAGATCAATTGAACCTATCATAGGCTTTTTCTATATCCAATTTAATAGTCAAGTTTTTACAACTAATGTCTTTTGAGAGTAGATGAGTCATTTCTTGTGGTAGTAGTATATTGTTGAATATATTCATTCATGATACAAAACTAGATTGATTCTATGAGATACACTTATGGAGTATTGTTTTGACTTGGAGAGCTATCATTTTAAAAATGACTTTATACTACACATTACATAGACTTACTAGTCTATAATCCTTACAAGTCTTTGAATTATCTTTTTTAGGATAAAGTGATATCATAGTGTTGCAAAATAATTTTGGGAAATCTTACCATTGAAGATACTCATACAATATTCCCAAATATCTCTTTTCACTATTTCCCAACAAGTCTTATAAAAGAAATAAGAGAATTCATTTATGTCGGGGATGCTATCTGATTTGATGACAAATAAAATTCTTTAATTTTTTCTATTGTTGGAGCTCTAAATAGCTCTTGTCCTTCCTCATTCAAGATCACATGGGGGATTCACACTAAACTATCTTCCACCACTTCATATTTTGTCGAAAGCTTCTGATAGAATACTATACTTGACATCCTGATCTCCTCTTTGTTGGTTAATAAGTTGTTATCTTCATTCATTAATGGGCGGATATAAGATTTAGTAATATTCTTTTTAACTAACTAAAGGAAGAATTTCATATTCTTGTCTCCCTCTTTAAGCCATTTTCCATAAATTTATGCTTCCAATAAATTTCTTCCTTAAGAAGCATATTCTCTAATTTGTTTCTAGCTTATTTTAGTTTTTCTTTACTCTCCTATATTTTTGTCAAGTCCCATCCACATTCGGTCTTTGTAAAAAGATACTCCATCTTATTGATATTTTTATAAATATCTTCAAAAATATTTTTATTCCAAGATCTGAGGTCTTATTTTAGTTGAAAGAGTTTATGAGCCCATTTCCTTTGCCCGAACTATATTTGTGGGATAATTCCAATTTTTATTCATGAACTCATGAAAGTCTTTGTGTTTTACCCACATATATTAAAATCTAAAGATTTCTTTTTACTTTATCATTATTCCATTCAATTTGAACAAAAGAGTGATCTGACGTCATCTTATTTAGATATCTAACTTTCATCCGAAAGAGTTTATCATTTTATTCATTATTTATTGGGACTCTCTCCAATCTTGCCTAAATTTTTCTGGCCATCCACGTAAACTAGGATCATTTGAATCCCATATCTATGAGCCCACTATAAAAAATATAGTTGTTAATGTCCTCCATAGACTTAGGTTTTGGAGGTCTTCCACATGTCTTCTCATCACATTTTGAGACAAATGAAATCTCTTGCTACTAGCCAAGGTTGGACCATTCCTTGGGAAAAATAATGAAGTTGGGTCCATAATTCTATCATTTCTAATATGTTATATTTGGCATAAATAATAGTGAGGTAAAAACTATGTTTCCACCGCTCACTTGTTGTGTCTAAATGCATATCTTATGTCTCATTAACTACAACATTCATATCTATCTCTTCTTTCAAATATATCCAAAATTTATTGTTTCGATTATTCCAAGCTGAAGTGTAGTTTGATTTAATCAAAGCTCTTCCAATCTAGTTTCCTTAAAATGAATGGTTTGATAACTGCTAATATCACCACCTTGTGTTTTTTGCAGATATTCCATATCCTTATTAAAGTATTCAATTCTTTTTATTCCTTTAATATTCTATATAAGGATCATCATGATTATGTGTTGGGCTTTCCTCCTTATACATACTCACTTTCTACATTCTCTTTCTATATTTTACCCATCTTCCTAGTGTTCTCATCTCTCTTTTCTTGTATGGAAATATTCTAGTTTTTAAGAGTTGACCTCCTCATCAATCCGTGCTTATTAGAGAAAAATAGGACTTCAATATTTATAACATAGTTCAGATTTTCGAAGTCCAAACCATCTATTTCATCCTTAGAGATTTTATCTATATCCCCCTATGTAGGGAATAAGAAGTCCCTTTGACTCTGATTCGTGTGTTGGATGTCCACTTTGACTCTCACTTCAGTTTTAGTGAAAAGAACCCTCTTGTCTAGCCATGCCCCTTTGTCTTCCTCATACCTTATAATGATGGGTAAGATTATTAGAAATAATTTCCCAGCTCTATTCTGAGTTAATTGTCATGTTGGGTCCATCCAGATTGTCTTCTCCAAATGAATCCACCTTTTTCTCTTCTTCTGACTCTAACCACTGGAATCATGTATGCATCTTTATAGGTAGGGTATTATCATTACTTAAGCTCGTCCTAGTGGAGCATCTCTTGTGAGTTATAATATATTTCAATATCATCCCTCTAGTGGAGGCTTCGTTCTCATTTCCTTTTGATTTCCAAACACTTCTAAGTTTTATAGGCTTCTGCCTGCTATCATATTGTTCGGTTGGTCCATTACTTTATTAATTTTTAATTGGTTGTTTGCCTTGCCCTATCTCATGGCCAATTTTTAAAATTTTGGGTTTTTAAAGTAGTAAATCTCAATTGAATATCCCACTTTGTAGCCATATAGACAATATTTTGGTATATTAATATACTTCACCATTTGCCAATAGTTGTCCACTTCCGAGCCAATCCAAATTTTTTGGGCCGGTTCCTCTGCCATATCCACTTCCACTAGCACTTTTGGTGAGGCTGATATCATCAGTAATCTCTCAATTGCCCTTATTGCCTCATTGTCCATCCAATCAAGATCACCAACATATATAATGTATGTGTGTCACATAAGTGAATCTGTAAGAGAGGAAACTGAACCTAAAACAGAACTATAGATCTTTTGCTTAATAGATTAATATCTGGCATCCATTTAAGGAGCCTGACAACCAACACGTTGATGTATATTATTCTTTTTAGCTTGATTTTTAATAGTATGCCTCATGTGATAATCGAATCATCACATATCTCACTTCAATTAGGCATAAGTCAAATTTACCAATTAAATTTGCTTTTATTTTCAAAAATTCTTAATTTATGATAATTCAATATTCCAGTTCGAGGCTTTTTTAATGAGGGTAAGAGAGTACAATTGACTTCTCACCATAATCTCTTCCCTTGGGATGAATAGGCAGGGATGCCCATCTTTTAGAAGTGTAGACAAGGGTCCCCGATTTAGGTGGAAGCCTTGGTGTGGACTATTGAAGATCATTTTTCATTTCTTGTTCGACACTATGATCAAGCTAACACCTTATCTATTAATTCCTTTCTTCCTAGCCATTTCATCCCAATTCACACATTCTTACTTCCCTATCATATTATATTCATACATTTCATCTATTCAATCCATAAAACTCGACATGCCATGAGAGAAAAAAATGTTCATTATCTTACCTTAAGTTGATTTCCCACTCTCTTGTTTATTTGTTCCTCTCAATGTATCGTCTTATGTTCTCTTTTTAATTGATAATGTGAGCCCTTCTATTAATCTGACCTCAACTATCCTTTCTTGCCTTAGCCATTTACTGTTTATTTTGACTCGTCCACCTCTTTCTGATCTTTGTTTGTATTTCTTGATAGAAATGATCCAAAAACTATGACTTTCCTCTGCCTATTAAATTCCAAGCCCATCGATCCCATGCTATTCAAAGTATTTTTTTCCAACCTTTTACTTTCATTGTAGGCATCTCAATAGCTTCGAATTTAAACAGATTTGGTTTATTTATGGTCTGGCTATCCACATTCTCATTTTAGGTTCTTCTTCATGTTATATCCTATTTTTCTTTTCTCCCATTATCACATAATCTTTCTTTTTAATTGGATACTTAGGAGGTCATTTTCACCCCCACTATTGATTATCCCTCTTTTCCAATGTGGGTATGATAGACATACTATTCCTCTTTAAGATATGTAGGTCGAAATCTAGGTTATTGTTACTATTTTTATTTTCATCGTTACTTTTTTCACAACATAAATATGAGACTTTCTGAATTTGCACTGCAAGTAACTTTTTTCACCCATTCCTTGATCATATTACATATTTTTTTGTACTTTTAACTTTCTAATAATAATGAGATGATCTCGTTCGACTATAAACATGTTAGGAACAATCTTAATATCATTTGTTCTTTATTTTTTAATTTTTCTATTTTAATATTTAAAAATGTAAAAATTTATTCTCAAAACAATTTAAAAATCTTCAAAGCACTGAAAAAATGATCCAGAATGTCAAATATTATAGGCTATATAATTTTTATTTTCCAAAAATACCCATCCCTAATCGGCTAAACTAGGCAAGAAACCATAGAATTGATATCTATCCTAAGGCCCACTAACAACCACATAACCCGGTCCACGGACTGAAACTCCCAATGCATGGCCTAGATGCCTAGAAAGCTCACACCAAGCCTACACCAAGCCAACCCATCAGCTGCCATAGTTTGGTTAATGAAACCTTACTATAGCAGCCAGCCTATGCTGGTGTTTGACACTGGCATTTTCGACCACCATGCCTCCTACCATCGAATGCTGCCACCATCAGTTCTCTCACCACCAGTTCTGCCACCATCGTATCTACTTAAACATTGATTTTTTTAATAAAGAAAATACAAATCTACGAAGCCAATACTTTTGCCTTTTACCTAGTCTATGTTATTTTTACATTAGGAGATGGACCAACGCTTGCGCCGCCATCCACTACCACCGGAAAAAAAAATTAGATCTCTCTTTTTACCCATGCTTCTCAATATCTTATAACACAAGTTGATGCCTAATTGCTATTGAAATTTAAGTGGAAAATACTCAACGAATCTCTTTGAATTTTCTCACTGAAGTATGGCCGGAGTCGCACCAGGTGTTCAAATTATCAAACATTATTATATATTTTGGTGGTTAATAATGATGTATAAATGTGAAAATAGAGCTAATATGTATTAATTTTATGATTTTTGGTGTTTTAAAGAGTTTAGAAGAATAGTCTTGAAATCAATAAATATTTTGAGTTATTTTAGAGTCGGTAGATCAGTGAGTTTTGCTTAGTTTCAACATCCATTCTTGGCTATAATTCTATCTAATTAGTCAGCGGAATTCTTGTATGATATGACCCTAATAAATTATTAGTATAATCTTTCCACTATACAATATATTTTTAATAGTTATGACTTTATTAGAGTCATATCCATACTTAGCTAAGAAAATTTAAATGGATGTGATATTAAATTTTATCATAGCAACCAAGTACCCCATTAGTACTCAAGTTCATGACTAATTTCATAAAGTCGGGACTTTATTTTATATGGCTTAATAATCTCAAGTCAAAGCTATAACTTTTTTATAAAGTCATAACTTTGAATTATAAAAAAACTAAAGATCCATAAGTACTCAGGCTAAAGTTATATCAGTTATTCAAAGACATCACTTTTGAGTCACTAAATATTATAGAGAATATTACTCAAGAATAATGAATTGCTAATATCATGGCATTCACACAATGACACAACTATATAAAAATATTGAAAATCATCACCACCTCATAGCCCCTTCACGGTGACACAACCATCTATGGACTACAAATGATGAAGGCATGAAACTATAATCATTTCAAAGTATTGTGACTTTGTGTTATAGAGAGATTAGGCTAAAGTTGTGGTTTTTGCTAGTGATGTGAGCTAGTACTATAGAAAGATCAAGATGTCGAACAAAGTTATGCTCATTTTCTAGAGTTATGACCTCTAGCTGAAGAGGTGAAGACTGAAGTCATGACTTCTATTAGAAAGTCACAACTTCTTACTTAAAATAATTCAAAGACACACAAGTATAAAAAAGATAAGGTAGAAAATTTTTGATTGATCTTACTTCTCCTTCTCTTTCATGAAAAAAGCAAAAGCTATGGCAACACTAAACTCAAGAGGTGAATTTCACACTCCATAGGAATTCCACAAGCAAGCAAGAGACACATGAGCTATGACAATTCCTAAAGTTATGGGGCACAACTCTCCAAACCCTTTTTTCTATAAAAATTTCTAGGAATGTGTATTACATTAGAATGGTTTAGGATTTGTGTTATTTGGATTATGTGATATAATTGATTTAAATGATTAATATAATATTAGCTTGATTAAATTTTATACTTGTAGATGTGATGGAAGGTGATTAAATAAAACTCAAAGTATGATTATAACTAATTTTGGGTTTATGCTAGGTTATCATGGTGGATGGTAAAATAAAAGTCTTGAGACTCACTTGGGTATATGATAGGAAAGTAGTGATAACTTATCTAATTGTGATACATTAGATGAACCTATATGTCAAATCCCAAAGTTTGGATATGTTAATTATTATGTGCATGGTGTTTATGAAGCCAAAAATATGAATGCTTTTGCATGCTAATCTATTGTTCACATCTTGGAGGGACCAGTTCTTGATTGTAATGGATATTATATAGAACGTTCTTCCAAGAAGTTCACTTTTAGTGTGATAGTCATATCATTATTAAAAAGAATGGTGATAGGTAATATTTGGGATATGTACAAGTGTATAGTGACACACAAGGTAGCGAGAGCCCTTGTGAGTTCCTTTTGCTCATATATGTTTCACTGGTAAAACTTGAAGGAGGCATACATTAATTATTTGAGTATAATACTTATGAAGTCAAACGTGCAAATGCTTATAAATATTAATCATTGGTCTTTAAGAAAATGAAGGCTAGTGAATAAAAGTGTATATATGAAATAACCATCATGGGTAATTGATGAAGTTGCATGTAAGGTATATAATTGTGAATGATGTTCATGTAGGGATGAATTGTTGTCTCATTCGTGACATATTGAGTGGATAACTACAAGCAGACCACCATTGAGAAGAGTCCAATGGTGATAACTATTTTGTATGCCAATAAAGAAATGAGTTATTTACATAATACCACAACCTTTGTTTTATGTTTGACATAATATATATCAAATAAATAATGGTATCACATAAATTAGGTAATTGGACTATAGACCTAAGATTGTTTACAATATGAATATCCATTCTATTAAAAATGAGTTGCCTCTCATCAAACAATTGAACTGCCAAAATAATTCATGTGAGATTGATATCTACATAAAAGTTCATTATATTATTTGTATGACTCATGTACTTATAGATCTCTATTGAAAGGGTATCTTTGTAAATGAGCTTTTATGAAGTCAAAGCCATAGTAATTTTACAAAGACAATACCTTTGAGCTATAAAAAACTATAGAGTCACAAATACTCATGTCAAAGCTGCATTAATTATTCAAAATATCAACTCTTTGGATACAAATATTACAATGAACATTACTCGAATATGACTATTTCCAATAGTTTGACTCTTGTCCTCAAAGGAATACATAACCATGACTTATACATGCAAGCTAAATGTAAATGTTTTGACATCCAAACAAGAATGTGGCAATATGTAATAAGTGTAAATGCTATAGATACTTAAGTGCAAATGCATCATTGTCAATTCTTACTGTCATAACCACATACATATCAAGAAAAACCAATTGTCAATGTCATGATCTCCACATAAAACCATGTCGATATAATAATATTAGAAATCACCTCTACTCTACAATCACTTCATAGTTCCATGATCCTTTATGGTCTATAAATGGATAAATGCATGAAATTGTGGCTATCACAATACCATGAGATTGTGTTACATAGAGGTTGGGCCCAAGTTATTGTCATTGTCGGTATCATAACTTTGAATTATAGAAAGATCAAGATGTTAAATAGAGTCTTGACCATTTTCTAGAGTCACGACCTTAAACTAAATATATGAAAATTAAAGTGGCATTTTTTTATGAAAGTCATAACTTTTTATTTAAAGTAATACAAATTCATTTAAGTATAAAAGTGGAAAATAAAAATTTTTTGAAAAGTTTTGCATTTTCCTTTTTATTCTCCCTCACGCAGCAAGTAAAGTCATGAAAACTAAAAACCCTAGGGTTGAATGTTATACTGCCTAGTAGTTCTATAAGCAAGAAAGAGATGCATGACTTATGTTAATCACTAGAGTTGGGAGGTGTGGATCTCAAACCCTTTCTTTTCTAAGGATAGCTTCAAGAAATGGTATGAAATTAACTTGGTCTTGGTTTGTGTATTTTGAATTATATGATGTAATTGGATTATGGATACATTACAGTTTAATTTATTTTATATTATAAATGTTGATGGATGGTAACTAAATAAAACTTAAATTAAGGTTTCTGCTAATAGTATGTGTGAGGTTCTCATGGTAGATAGTGACAGATAAACTATGAGGCACACTCTAGCATATGATAAAAAGATGGTGATAATCTTTCTAATTATAATGCATGAGATAAACCTATACATTAAACCCTACAATTTGAGTATGTTAATCATTGTGAGTATGACACTTATAAAACCAAAAGTTTAAATAATTTTATATGTCAATCTATTGTATACATCTTAAAGGGATTGATTCTTGATAAAGATGAATATTATAAAAAACATTTTCTTAAGAGGTTTATCTTTAGCGTGAAAGTTACATAATTACTAAGGAGGAGGAAGATAGACATTTCTCAAGATATTTTTAAGTATGTTATGACTACTAATATTAGTATGATTTCCACTGGTAAAACTCAGTGTATATATATATATATATATATATATTAATTATGTAAGTTTGACATTTATGAAGACAAAAGTAAAAATGCTTATAAACCATCTCAATCATTAGTCTTCATTATATTGTAGGCTTGTGAATAAGAGTATTCATAAAAAACAATCATCAAGGACAGTTAACAAAGTTGCCTAAAAAATATAAGATTGTGAATGACTCTCATTTAGGATTGAATTATTGTCTATATGGTGATGTACCAAGGAAAAAATTATGAGGAGACCACTATTAGGAAGGACTCAATATTGATAACCACCTTATGTGTTATCAGGATAATGAGTAATTGCATAATACTTCAACTTTCTTTCTATGTCAACATAATATATATCAAATGACTTAACGACATCACATAAATTAAATGAATTAACCTAATACTTAAAATTATTTAACATTCTGAAGTATCTATTTTACTAAAAATGGATTATCTCTTGTTGAATAATTGAACTGGTGATACATTCCCTGTGTAATCAATATCTAAACAAAAGTATGTTATATTATTTATATGACTCATACACATAAGAATATTAGTGGATGAGATACACTTATTAATGAGGTTTTTGTATGTCAATTGATAAATTAGGCAGATTAACAAAGTTGCAACATGCACCTCCTCAAAAGTTCATTTAATCGATCCTAAGTATCATATAAAGTCTCTTGCTCCTCTTGTTAAAATTTATTTATTTATGCTCTTCATTTTGAGGTGATATGAGGTGGGAAAATTTTGGTGTGGAAAGCTGGTAGAAGTTCATTCCAACTCTCACATGAATCTATAATTAGGCATTAGAACTAGCTCTAGGTATTGCCTCTCGGAGAAAATGTGATAAGTCTCAATCATATTGCATCTAGGCTAACTTTGTTCATCTTTACCATGTCACAAAACTCCAAAAAAGTTGTCACATGGCTATTCGGATTTTCCAAAAATCATTCACCATATTGATGTTATACCATGACTATCAAACTAGGTTTCAACTCAAAGTAGATTTCTTGAATTGATTGAATCCAAATTCTAGAATATTTGTCCATCATAGTTGGCTATCAATTTGTAAGGTATGGTAAGGATTGGGTTGTTGAATGAGTTATCATTTACCACATTATTGGTGTCTATTGAAGCCATTTTCTTCCATAATCTCTTTTTCTATCTCTCAACTCTCCCTCTTTCTCAGAAGCATTCTCATAATTTTCTCAATTTTTGGGTCCAAAGGGATTATTCAATATCAAAGTTTCAACTCATATGATATAGTGAATACTATAAAAAGCAAAAAAATAATAATGAAACGAATACATACAAATACAATACAAACATAATGTGATAATTGTTATCTAAACAACTAAAAATAGAACTATCCTTTTGCAAGGATAGTTTCAGCTCATATAATATTGTGACTATTGAAATTAAATAATCTACGAGAATGATTCCAAAAATTTATTGTGACTTTCTGTTTTGGTAATAAAACTTATAGTTTTTGACATTATTCAAAATGCTCACTGGGTTCTCATCTTTCATCAAATTTAGTTCTACAAGTAAATGGATCATATAATTAGTAAATTAGACATATGTTAAGATATCAATCCCACATGGATTTTATAGATGGTTTGACAAACCAATAGTAAACTAATTACTGCTTGATTTCAGTGGATAGACTTGAGTTTTTAGAATGATTCGTAGACTCTAGGGTTGGCTCATTTCCTTGTATATGATGATATTGCTTTAGTATTTAGAAAATAATAGGTTTGCTTGTCAGACAAATAGTAGTTTAGTGTATAAATGTCGTAATGTCTTCTTGACATATAATGTGGTTATCATCCTTGGACTATCACTACACAAGATAATTCTCTTATAATTTTTTTCCTTAATATTTTTCCAATGAAATTATACTCCTTTCCATTCATGAGTTTTTCATATATCTACTCATTTTAGGTAATATATCAACTTTCCTTGATAACTACTTTGAGTATGTAATTTTATTTTCTAACCTCTAATATCTTAAAGATGAGAAATGTTTATAAGAGAAAATGACTTGCAAGATTGTCATCACATTACAAGGCACCTCCTCATGCACTTGTCCTATGAGATACCTTTCATCTTCCACAACAAACAACACATGACTTTTTAACTATGGTGAAATATATAGGCTAGACATTATACTTAACCCCCACATCAATTAAAGGTAGAAGTGTTAAATGGGTCATGTCATACCGGTAGGGATCATTTTAGTGTGCCAAAGTACTGTGATGGACACAACACAATATAATACACGTGTTGTTCCTTGCATAGCATGGGAACTTGCTAGTAGACATAGCATGGGATGGTTGGCCCACATAGTGTAGGGCCATGTTGGGCCATGCTGAACCTGGAGTGGATTATGCTGGTTCGGGCTAGGTTAGGTAGGTTCGGGTCAGCATGAACTGGTCTTTTTTTTTGCTCTAATATGATTATTTAATTTTATTTAAATTAAAAATTAAAATTTTTATATAACTTCAATAAAGTATTAATGGAACAAAAGAATAATATAAATAATGCATAAATTAAATTGAAAAAAATATATCAAAATTTTAAATGATAAAAACTATAAAGTACAATTTAATCTAATATCTAATATAATACATAATGCATACATCAAAAGATAATAGTGCATAAATTAAAATAGAAAAAGAATAAAAATAAACAAGCACTAGCATTGTTGCATAATAAAAGTATAACATGAATAAAGAATCATCAATGATTAATTAGTGTTTATGATATGATACTATGGAAGGAGATATAAAATTATCACCATCTTCATCATGAGTGTCTTTAGATGTTGCTAGTGCCCTCATTATCATTGATCTCCACATATAATGAATCATCAAATACCATCATCTCTTGTACCTTATCCTAAATACCCAATCTCGAATCTTCTCAGTCCTTTATGTATGCAAGTGCCTTTATAATATCTAATCATAATCTCGATCTCCTATCTGAATGATATTGACTACCACAACAAAAATAGACTTCGATGTTATGCTAGATACTAAAGTGGATAGTAAATCACATGTCATCTTAGATAGTATGGGATAGGTAAATTTATATAATTTTCATCATAGCAAAATATCCAAGTTCTTATTATCATCATGTCAAAGGATATAATAGTAATTAATATCTAAGTATCGAGATAACTCACTAATATTTGATAGACCACCTCATCATTTTCTACTGGCTAACTGAATGAAGAAGTCATCATCTTTGAATAAGGTATCCATGTCTATACTTGAAGCATGACCATAACTACTATACTAGTGTTGTAATATGAAAACAAATCAGTTAATTTTTCATGAATGAACCCTTCAATTTTGTGTACATGATTCACATGATGGATATATATGCCAAAATATTTTTTATTCCTTCCACCTTAACCTTAGGATCCATATAGGCAACCAAACAACATAGAGTTAAAATGAAAGACTAGTATATCAAATACTTGGTTTCCATTTCACTGGCCATAACACTAAATGAAGGGTAATCTCTATACTTTCTACACATGATATTAATATTACATTTGCACCTAAGTAGAATACAAGTAGTGAGAATATATGTAGATGAATACATATTTATTATGTCTTAAAAAATCTTCAGTTACTTCATAAATGAAATTTTTATATTGCAATCTAAATCAATAGTAATAAGATAATCTCTCATACTATAGACATAGTTAGGTATCATGTGTTGATAGCCAACATAAGACTCCAACTAAAGATAGGTATAATTACAATGGTGCCTTACATCTATTTAGATTTTTTTCTTTTCTTCCCAAAGACAAATATATACTGCTTGACTCTAGTTGTCTGCTAAGCATCCTAAGTCATTTTAATGAAATTTTAATTTTTTCTAGTGTGGGAAAAAAAATTTTATTCTTGATTGTACTATGAGGTTAATTACATGTGACATACATCTAACATGAAATATCTCACCTAATAACCCGTTTCTAAAAGTCCTAACAACTAACTAATAACTGCCCTATTTTTGAAGAATTATTAAAAGTGATACTCAATATTTTATTTTAAAATTCATATTTTATATCAACCCACATCATAAAATTTTCATATTTTCTCACAATAGCTACTCCATGCAAATAATACATCACCATGATTAGTTCATATACTAGACATCACGGACATTACTCTACTATATTTTCTAAATATTTTATTAGGTATTTATTAATTATTTTTTTATCATATAATATTTTATTATTTAATTCCTATGTGTAGGCCTAGAAATCCTATAATTTATGGTTAGAAATTAAGAATTAATTTCTAAATTTATCTATATATTTTAAGAAAAAAAAATTCAAATTTATTTAAAAAATATTTTTTGATTTTTTGTAAATTTATTTAAATTAAAATAATATCTAGAATCATGACAACCACTGGATTCTGGCCATAATAACCATTAGAATCAATCAAATGGCTACTATAAACTCACATTAAATTCTTATTTTGTTTATTAAATGGGCAAGTAATGAAAACATGGTGGGCGGTAAGGGATACATGGTTATCTAATTGCAAATGGTATGTAAGTAATATCCAGCATACATCATTGGTTAAAAGAAAATCCTACCCCATCAGGTGGTCACTCAATGGGACTTGACCCATTGTTACATGATCATAGATGGTCCAAGATTCTCATGTTTGTGGACCATTCCATTAGGTCAAGCACTCAAGTTGTGCCTAGCCCAGTATGAGACATTATTTGCATCGACCTAGCACAACATGAGCCATACCATGGGCCAGCATGTTCTAGGACCAGTCATGGTTCCTGATAGTATAGTGTCATGTCTACCCATCCTGGTCGACACATTTACTTGAATTTTAATTCTTCTAGAATATACATAATATATTAATCTTAAATATATTTATATTTTTGACTTCATTAATCATCAATATCATATTTGTAAAAATTAAATTTATCTCAATCTTAGATTTTCACACATATGTTTACCTAATGCATTAATATTAGAAGGGGTATCACTTCCTTCTTATTATATAACATGAGTATATCTAGTGACTTACATGTCACTATATACTATTTCCAACATGCATAATCATAAGATATCTAAAATCCCTAAATTTCAATCCTATATAGTATTTATATTTACTAACATCTAAATCATAATACTACCACAAACATAAATGCTACAACAACATAACATCAAAACACAAGAAAAAAAAACAAACACTATATCCTAATTTAGCCTAACAATGGAAAATATTTCACATGAGATATTTTGAATAGCATCTCGTATAATCAAGGGTTTCCAATAAAAATCTTAGTGAGGATCTAAGTCTCAAAACTTAATCTGAAATTATTATTATTTATGTTCACCTTGGATTTGCCCTTAATTGAGGGTTGGAAGTCATGTCACATAATATTTTTGTGCTCTTGGCTTGAAATCCAATCCAACCCTCTCTTTTTTGAAATCATCTAAGCATTGTTTTTATACTTTGAGGATCTATGTGATTATTTAAATTGAATATTACAATACTAGCTTGAGGTTGTAACTTTATTCTCTTGTTCAATATTTTCTGGAGTACAAAAGTCATAATGGCAAGGATTTTCATGACAAAAGAAACTCTCATTTTGAACACAAAGTCATAGGTGACTGGAATGTCATGATTGAGTCAAATTTTATTTGGAATACAAACTCATAGTACTATGATTGACCAATATTGGTATTTTTCCTTTGGATCAAAAAGTCATGTCAACTAGAAATGCTTTGATTAGATTAATGCTCATTTGAGCACAAAGTCATGAAAAAAATTATTATAGATTTATTTGGTTTTTTGGTATTATACCAATTAAGTCATATTACTAAAAACATCATGATTTCTTGTACTAGTGGGATACTTGGCTATTATTACATGAAAATAAAGTCATAGCTATTATGATATTTTGAAGATAGTGTAACATTGACTTCAAGAAAATATCATAACCATAAAGATTGTATTATCTAGTAAAAATATTATGAAAAATTGGTTGTAAAGTCATGATATACAAAGATTATCATAACTAGTTTTATAAAGTTATGGCTAAGAAAAAATACCACAACTACTCTATAGGCTTGTGGAATGTGTAACCTCATCATAACATAATAAATATCATGACCTTTCTTTACTTTTCTCTTCTACAATTCATCACTCACCAAAGTATGCTGATATGACTCAAAATACTCATGATTTTACTAATATTCATCAAATTCTTTCAAAAAAGATATTTAGTGAAACCTCACCAATTAAAACTCAAATATGAATAAATACATCAATAAATGCATATCAAGTGACCCAATAAAGGCAATACATAGAATGTCAAACATACTGCTTCAATGATATCTTCTAGTAGCATTGCCAATTTATGGGTCATACAAATAGTAAAATAGATATATCAAGATATTGAGTTGGTAGTTTGGGTAATTAATAGTAAATCAACTACTACTCAAGTTGAGTCAATAAACTTGAGCTTTCGACACGATACTTAAATTCTAGGGTTGAAGTACTTTTTGGTATGTAAGAATATTTATCTAGTATTTGATCAATATTATATTTGATTATTAAATGAAGTGTAGATTAGTTTGAAATGCCTAATTACCCTTTTAGCACACAAGATGAATATCATCCTTGGATTAGCACTACCAAAGATGATTCCCTCATAGTTTTCTCTTTAAAATTTTATCACCAAAGTAATATGTCGTTCCATTCATGAGTCATCTATACATCCACTCCTTTTAGATAAATCATCAGCTACCCTTAATGATTGTTTGAAATATGAATTTTATTCTTTGATCTCCATTGTCTTAAACATATGAGATAATATAATAATAAATATGTTTGTGCTTCTGACTTCATAAGTATCATTCTCATGATAATTAACATATATCTTCCTATGAATCTTACTTATTGAAATTATACAAGAAAAATTTGACTAGTAAAGGTGTTAGCACCATACTAGTCACCTTCTCTTGTATGTGCCCTATGACTTATCTAATATAGTCTCTCACAATTGACTCATGAATCTCACATGATGGCAAAACTCTAAAGTTAAACAGTCTACTCAACATTCATATTACATAATATAGTTATTCTAGAATATGCACAATATGTTGGTCTAATTGTATTTATATTTTTGGCTTTATGAGCACTATACTTATAATATTTAAACTTACAGGGGGGGGGGGGGGGGGGTTGGAATCGTGCTCTAGGATATTTCATGACTCTTTCCTTGAGATCTAATTCCCCTTCTATCCACTTTTCATTTACTTAAATACTCTGAGATATTTATGTGATGCTTTCAATTGGAAATTATAGTGTTGGTTTAAGATTGTGACTTTCATATCTTATTGGGTCTTTTTTAGAGTACCAAAGATCATGGTCAAAATGAATATCATGACTTAGGTAACTCTCTTCTAGAATAAAATTTCATAATGCTAGGAATGACCTCGACTAAGACAATTTCTCTCAAGAATAAAATATGATAATGATGGGAATGACTTCCACTAATATATTTATACTATATAATCCAAAGTCATGATGATGGGAATAATTATGACTTTGGTGATTTCTTTCTAGAGTATAAGGCCACAATGTAAAAAAAGATCATGACTAGAGTAAATACTTTCTATAATGAAATATCACAACTAAAATAATGGCGTGACTTAAAATACTTAATATTTTAGCTCTATCATAAATAAGTAACGACACTATAATTTATCATGGCTAATTATACTAGTGGGGTATTTGACTACCATGATATAGAAATAATATCATGATCATTATATTATTTTAGAGATAGTATGGTCATGACACATAGAATAATGTCATGTTTATGAAGACTATGTGGCACAATGGAAAGAGTGTGTCAACTCAGTGGTAGAATCATGACATACAATGATTATCACGATTAGATTTGTAGAGTCACAACTAAGAAAGAATGTCAAAACTACTCAATAAGTTTATGGAAGGTGTAACCAAGTCTTAATCTGAGAAATGTCATGACTCTCCTTTGCTTTTCTCCCATTCAAGCCATTGCTCCACCAAACCCACTAATTTCACCAAAAATATGTCATATTTCATTAACATTCATCAATTTTTTTTAAAAATAGTCATTTAGTGAAATCTTTCCATTTAAAGCTAAAATACATGCATAATGAATTAGTCATAAATATATTTATGTTTTCAGCTTCATAAGTATCATATTTATAATAATTAAATTTATCTCGATATCTAGTTTTCGTATAAATATTTATCTCATACATTAAAATTAGAAGGTTTGTCACTTCTTTCTTATCTTATCTCATGAGTGTGTCATGTGACTTTCCTATCACTACCTCTCATGACCAATATGTATAAACATATGATATATTGAAAACCTAAATATTAGTTCTAATTAACATTCACATCCATAAATATTCGAATCACAATATTACCACAAATAAGAGTTATACATTCACATCATCATAACACAAGTACATCGCAATCCTATATCTGTATTTTTTATGACATTGAAGCATAATTTTCATGAGATATTTGGTGTGATATCTAATAGAATTGAGGGTTCCCAATGAGAACCCTAATGAGGATCTTAATCTTAAAACCTTATTTCAACCAATTCTTACTTGTATTCGCGTTAGATTTGCCCCTAATTGGGGATTGAAAGTTACTTGCCTAGGAATTTTCATGCTCTTGATTCGAAACCTGATTTCCACAAATAAGAGTTCTACATTCACATAATCATAATACAAGTACATCAAATCAATCCTATATCCATATTTTTTTCTAACATTGAGGAAACATTTTTATGAGATATTTAGTTTGATATTTCATAGAATTGAGGGTTCCCAATGAGAGCCTAATGAGGATCTTAGTCCTAAAACCTAATTTCAACCAATTCTTGATAGTGTTTGCATTAAATTTGTCCATAATTAGGAATTTTCATGTTCTTGATTCAAAATCTAATTCCTTCCAACACCCCCCCCCCCCCCACACACACACACACACACCATTTTCCCTCTTCTATTATGAAAAAACTTTAGTGTTCTTTTATACTTTGTTCCCTATGATTCTTTAAGCTAGAAATCCTGATACATGAGTGAGGTCATGACTTGATCACTCTTTTGAATTCTTTCTAGATCATAAAAGTCATGGAGAAAAATGAAACCATGAATCAAGTAACTCTCATGAAAAGCACAAAGTCATGATAGCTAGAATGTCGTGAGTAAGGTTTTACATTTTTGGATCACAAAGTCAATGTAGCACAAATATCATAACTGAGATAATTAGTCTATGTAATAAAAAGTCATAGCAGTAAGAATGGTAATGACTGAAGTATTTATTCTTTGTAATATAAAGTCATTGTGACAAGAATATCATGACTTAGACATTTACTCTTTTGATTTTAGAGTAATTGCAAAAAATATTACCACGACTAAAAATCTTTTGGTGTTATGTGATTTTTGGTTCTGTATTGATTAAGTCATAGTATAAAAAAAATACTATGATATAAAAATAAAGCTATGGCTATCATTTTATTTTAAAAATTATGTGGCCATAACTTCAAGAAAATGATATAATCTAGGATAATATATTGCATCGTAAAAAGATTGTGACAACTCAGTAGTAGAGTCATGGCATACAAAGATTGTCATGACTTATTTTGCAAAGTGATAACCAAGAAAGGATGCAACTTCTCAATAGACTTTTGGAATGTGTGACCAAGTCATGATATGATATGATAAATACTATGATATAAAAATACAAAGATTGTCATGATATGACTTGTTTTTAAATTTTATTGCTTTTCTTCCCTCCAAGTCATTACTCCATCAAGTCCATCAATTTAAATCATAATATATATGATTTAATTACAATTCAATATTTTCATCAAAAACTATATAATGAAATCTATCCATTTTAATCTCAAACAAGTACAAACACGTCAAAGATTTCATGCCAAACAACTTAGAATATTTGGTACGTAGAGTGTCGAACAAACTCTTATGCTAAAAGCTTTACTCATCCTTGAGCAATGAATCACCCTCGCTTTTTTCTTGAAACTCATCACCAACCGCAAACCATAAGAGAAAAAATACAACATCATAAAAAAAATACGTACCATATCAATGTGAAGAAGAAGGTGGGCAGTGTGATTGACCCTTGGCATTCAAATACTTAAATAAGAACTTCATTCTTGATGACTCAAATTTGGGCATGAATATGGATGGTCTCTCTAAATTTCTCTTGTTGCACATTGCCCATATCATTATATTTACAATCACCCTCCATAATACATCCTGTTATCTTTTAATGGAATTCGGTGAATCTTTAAAAAATGCCAAGTGTAGGATACATGTGTTTATAGTTCTCGTTGTACTTCCCTAAATCTCAAATCCACTATTTCTCTCTATACTTATGTTACATTCTATTTCTTCATCTAGACCCTTTACCATAGTTTCCACTCACTTGTAATGAACTTATAGAGCATCCAAATACTTTGGAACTTTCCAGTACTATAGTTTTCATCATTTTCATTATCTCTTCTAAGATCTTCATATCATGATCCTCGAATGTTTCTTGAGCAAATATAAATAGGTGTTTCTCCTTGTTGAGGTACATCTCCTACGATGCATCTTATTGCTCCAATTTAGCTTTCACTTTTTCTTTTTTTCTCCTAACATACTTCCTATTTGGTGTCCCTTCTCTTCCCTTGCTAAGGAATTATGCATAGCCTTTTGTTATGCCTTAAAGAACATCTTTCTATCGTCAACCTCTAACTTCATAACTTTAAAAAGGTTGTGACATTTCCTAAGTCTCCTTCTTGTCTACTCAAAGAAAAATCAAATTAGAATAGCAATTCTTTATCAAACCCGTCTCCACTTCTTTTAATTGCTACTATGTTAGATTTGGGGGACATCAGTGAGCACCATTTACCTTTATCTTTATTATTCATGATTCTTATGGCTCGACATAATATTATAGTCAAGGAGTGGTTAAATATTTGGCCAAGAATTATTCCTCTTGAAAATTGAGAATGAACTTTTGCAAGAACTTTCACACTTGGATCTTATATCCTCTTTCTAGGATGAAGAGTAAGATCATCCTATCTTGTGTGATAATAAAGAGATGAAGAGTTGGCTACAAAATAAAGTATACAAGATATAACCAAACTTTGTTCTCCTCTATGAGTTCTCCTTGTACTATGTGTCCATACATATTTTTGATGAGACTCTCCAAGTCTCTCTTCCTTCTTCAACATCTTGATGATTTCTTATAGTTTAATTGCATTATTATAAATTTAAAGGTTGTACCATCTATACTTATTTACAATCTAAAGACTCCATTTATAAAGTCCTTATTGAAATATACTCAAAATTCTCATACATAATACCTCTAATCTTGCATGTATCTTAGGTAGAGGTGTCAAACGGGACGTGCAGGGCCGGCCAGGCCCGTTTTTTTTGAGCACGCCCGTTCTTTCGTGTTGAGTCAGGCACGACACGGTTACTGTACCATGTAGTGCCTGGCCCACCATTGTTTATCAAATCTAGGCCCAGCATGGCCCGCCGGGCCGGCGTGCCATGCCGGGTCAGGCTCGTACGAGCCTGGTTTAATAAAAAATATTTTTTTTAATTTTTAATGTATTGTATTAAACTTTATATAAGATATATATTATATTATATATAGATAATGTATAATATATTAAATTTGTAACATGAAAATTGTTAAAAATTTAATAAATTACGTAGTTTTAATTTTTTTATTAAAAATATAATATAAATAAATTATAAAGTTTAAAATTTAAATTGGTAAATTGACAATTATTATAGATTTGTAACTTGAAAATATTAATAAAGTTTAAATTTTTTTATAAATTTTTAATAAATTTATTTTATAATTTATTAGAATTAAATTATAAAGTTTTAATTTTTAAATGAAAATATTAAACAAAAAAAGTAATTAAACAACAAAATTCGTTAAAAAAATTACAAAGTCAAAAAAACAAAATCAGACCAAATGACCAATCAACCAATAGATACCGAACCAAAGCAAATACAAGTTTCAACATAACATAAAAAAAACATACAATCAAAAAAAATAAAACATTGAAATCAAAAAGCAGAATCAAGAATAAATCACAAAAATCTTCAACTGTGTCCATGACCGTGAGATATCAAAAATCAAAATCAAGTGGTAATGACAAATGAAATGTGGCCTGACTTACTGGCGTGGCATGGCATTGGCAACTGGTGTCTGGCGAGGGGCAGAGGAAACCAAAAACCACGTTAATCATCAATCAGCATATCATGAGCATCATCAACTGCAACATCAAAATCAATTTCATATGGATCATCATCATCATCAATCAACTCCTCCGCTTTCGTAGCGGATGCGGATGCAGTCCCTGTCCCAGCTCCAGCATGATTTTGGATGTTAAACCACAAATCCTCCCAATCCTTCAAACATGCAAAGGCCTCAATAATATCAGAACATAATCTTGATCTCCTATCTGAAATCATATTCACCGCAACATAAAAAGTAGACTCCGTTGCTACGCTCGACACCGGAGGAGTCAGTAGATCCCGTGCCATCCTAGATAGCACGTGAAAGGTGGACTCATATGATTTCCACCACTGTAATATATCAAGATTCTTAGTTTCAGAAAATGATAGGATCGAGCAGTAATCGGTATCTAAGTACCGAGAAAGCTCGCTCCTATGAGATGGTCCACCCCATCGTTTCCCCCTTGTTAACTGAATGGAAAAATCGTCATCTCCGAAGAAAGTATCCATGCCCGTAATCACAGTCTCACAACTACTACCACCATATCTAGTATCGTAGTATGTGAATAGGTCAGTCAATTTCTTGTGAATGAACCCTTCAGGTGGGTCTTCCAGGTTCATGCACGAGGAAATGTAAGTCAGAGTGTTATCTACCCCTTCCACCTTAATCCTAGGATCCATGCATGCAGTGAGACAATAAAGAGATGAAACGGTGGACCAGTACTTTAAGTATTTGGTTTCCCACTTTGCAACCATATGGCTAAGTGTCGGGTCAGCTTGATACTTCCTAAACATGCTACTAATGTTGCATATGCACCTGAGTGCAATGCAAGTCGTGGGAGTATAAATTGATGAACACATGTTCGTCGTGTCATAAAAAATCTTCAGAAATTTTATAAATTAAAATTTTGAAGCCCAGTTAGTATCGTCAATAATAAGTTCGTCACTCTTACTATTGACGTAGTCGGATATCACGTGTTCATATCCAACACATGACTCCTACATCAGGTACGTATAATTCCAACGGTGTCTCACATTCGATTGAAATTTCTTCTTCTAAAGATTCGCAGACAAACAAAGACTACCAAACTCTTGTTGTCTGTGAGGAGTGCAAATATATTTTAGTGTATTACGTATATTATCCAACGTGGGGGAACACACCTTCATACCTGCTTGAACAATCAGGTTAATCACGCTACACATGCATCTTAAATGAAAGATCTCTCCTAATGGTGCATCTTTAATATTCATAACAAATATGTTAATCGTTACTCCATTATTAGATGCGTTATCGAATGTGATATTAAAAATTTTATTTTAAATTTTATATTCTCTAAAGATTTTCATCATACACTCAAAAATAGTCGGGCAATCATGATGATGGAGAATCTCAGAGAATCCTAAAATTTTTTTTATTCATTATCCAGTTAGAATCTACATAGTGGTCGGTGAGACATGCATAAGATGGTTCATTAATTATTTTTTTGTTTTTCCAACTTATATAATTTTAATATGTCATTCCTAGATGTGGGCCTATGAATCCTATGATAAGCAAACTGAAAATATGTCGGCATGATGCGCACTACCATTGGATCTTCTAATAATCTAATCAGAAGACCCATCAATGTGATATGTCTGGTCATGTCGTCCCTACCCAGCTCCTTGCAGTATATGAAGGGAGTAAACTTTGAGACTGAACTCGATCTAGTCTCAAAAAATACAGTGATATGTTGGGTTTTCC
The DNA here is from genome assembly GCA_029783825.1 of Sapria himalayana. NCBI lineage: Eukaryota > Viridiplantae > Streptophyta > Magnoliopsida > Malpighiales > Rafflesiaceae > Sapria > Sapria himalayana. The sequence goes on from JAREIK010000088.1 coordinate 11,129,761, forward strand.
TAGGATCTAATGCATCATGTTTTTTGGTGCATAATTCAGCATGCCTCTTAGGGTCCCCAGTCCCAAACGAACTCTTACAAGTTAAATTTCTCATACAATATTTGCACTGTGCCATTTCTTCTTCCTCACATCTAACTTTTATTTTATTTTATTAAATTAACATTTGTCCCAACTACAGAAGTTCTCCTAGTTTCTTTTAGAAGCTTGGTTGAGACGACTGGAGAAACCAAAGTTTCAGCAACATCTCACTTCTGTGTAAGATTTTCATTTTCTAAATTTAAATATGTTTCATTAGTATTTGTTATTTTTTAGGATTTTTGTTAAACATGACACTGGTGGCAGATACTAGAACTAGATGATACATTTTAGATTTTACTATTTTAGGATTAGAGAGAGAGAGAGAGAGAGAGACTAGAGAGAGACCGAGAGAGAGATAAAGTAAAAAAAAAAACTTAAAATAAATTACCCGGTAAAGCAATGAGGTAGATCACGTGCATGGTGCACCATAATTTAGTTCAAAATTCCAAACCCGAGTTGAGAGTCCCGAAAAGTAGAGCCGAATGACGAAATTCCGAGTTCCGAGAGAAAGCATAGCAAGAGTTTTGAGAGAGTGAGATTGTGAGAGTGAGATTTGAGAATAAATGTTTATGAAAAATATAAATGCTATAGAGAGGTAGGGGGGAATTTTATAGATTAAAGAAAATAATTAAAAAAAGATTTTTTTTGTTTTTTTTTATTTTTTATAGTATTTTAGGGGGCAAAATCATAAGGGCCATCGGGTCTGCCATCTAGCTGTTGGAGGCAAAATCTAACGACTGTTTTATAATTTTCTTTTTTATCGTTGGAGCCTGGGAACTGGGGGGGGGGGGGGGGGGGGGGGGGGGTTCGGGTCGGATTGGACCCGTGCTCGCGTGTTTTTTCTTCCGGCGTGGCGCTACGCTGACATGGTGTTGGGATCATGGGGTGCAGGTCAGCGGGTGGGGACTTAGTCACTCAGGTGGGGACTCGGGCACTCGGATGGGGGCAGGGGTGCGAGTATGCGAGACATGACTAGTGCGGACGGGCCGTGCCACGGGCCATCGATCTGTGCCGGGTCAGGCACGACAAGGGTCAGGCACGACACGGGTCAGGCACGACACGGGTCTGGGCACGGGAAAATCTCATGCCGGGCCAACCCAGGTATGGCCAAATCGTGCCGTGCCTCGTGCCGGCCTGGCCCGGCCCGGCCCGGTTGACACCTCTATGATTACTCCGTCAAAGCTTGATGACCATCCAAATCCAATTGACTAATCAAAAATATAGTGATCCATTTAAAAAAGAAGAAAAATAAATGAGAATGACGATATTATCCAAATTGTTCAACATCAACAACACGGCGAAGGCACAAACAAAAAGCCATCGGAATCACCACTAAACAAAATTCACTGTTCGGGCCACAAAATTAAGAAATGTCTCGGAAAATCCATCCAATTTTTTTCCAAATCCCGAATTCCCCGTCGAAAACCCTAAATCTAGAGCCAAAGCAGATTCTAACTATTCAAACCCTCAAGCTTTCTCTCCTTAGAGGTTGTCAAAACCTCTCCAACTTTTATTTTACTCTCAATGGCAAGCCCCTCGATGATTCGGCTCAAATACCGAATACCGAAATTACCCATTCATGCACCCTAGTGTTACAGTGTCGTGTGTGTGGCGGTGGAGGGGATGGCGGTGCAACAGGGGCTGAGTCTCGTGACTGCTATCTTAACATGTATGCTGACCGGAAGCCTGATAAAGTCGACCCGAATGAGCAGAGGCTCTCAAAATGGCTTAATTGTGCTCTATCGAATGAGCCGTTAAAGCAGCCGTGTGTTATTGATGGCCTTGGTAATGTATTCAACAAGGAAGCTTTAGTTAAAGGTTTGATAAGTAAGAACTTGCCGAAGGAGTTTGGGTATGTAAAGGGTTTGAAAGATATGATACCCATTAAGTTGGAGGAGGTACGAAGCGATGAACCGTCCATTGAGAAGTTTCAGTGTCCAATAACCGGGTTGGAATTTAATGGTAAATACAAATTTTTTGCATTGCGGAATTGTGGCCACGTGTTGAGTGCCAAGGCTTTGAAAGTGGTGAAGTCATCTTCATGTTTGGTTTGTTATACCAAATTTGAAGATTCGGATAAAATTGTGATAAATGGGAGCAAGGACGAGGTGACAATTTTGAAGGAAAGGCTGCAGGAAGAAAAACTCAAAATTAAAGAAAAGTGCTCCAAGAAAGTGAAGAGGGCGGAAGTTGGTAATGGTATCAATGGAGAAGAGGGTGTCTGTTCACTTACATCACAATTGACTGGTAAAAAGCATGGGCCTGCTGTTGCTAGAGGCGTGGAGAGAGCTGCTTGCACAGTTGAAAGAAATGAGAATATCCAGAAAGTTGAATGGGTGAGTAATCGTGGGATAATAAAAAGGTTCAAAGTGGCAGATATGGCACCTACAAATGCAAATAAGGAGGTTTATGCATCGATATTTACTTCATCAAAGAGTTCTGATTTAAAGGAAACATTTACCTGTAGATCACTTCCACTTGGTAGGAATTAATTGATGTGCATTGCATGTTGACATGAGTTAATGGGACGATTTGCTACTTAAGAAGTAATTTTCAATCAATTGATATCAACATACTGTTTATTTTTGAGTGGGATGTCTTTCACAGTTTTTGTTGCTTTTGTGATTAATATTGAATTGTGTATTTATTTATTCATTACAATATTTTTTTCTCCAAGAAGCATGTAGCTAGCTTGAGTGTTATAGGATTTAAGCATTTATTGAAACTTTGTCTTATAAATATTTTTGATTGCATGCTTTTTTTTATAAGATGAGTGAATGTTTTGAGTTTTATAATTGCATTCAACTTGAATACTTGATGTTAGAGTCTGGTTGACGTCACCTTTGTTTTTGCCTTTGTCTGACAATTATTGTCTCAAGTCATTGTTGTGGTTATTAGAAACATTATTGTTGTGATCAAATTTTGTTTTATATATCATTTTTGTCCTAATATTTTTTTATATGAAATATTTTGAGGACCATATGAGTGTTTTGCGTTTTGTATTGCAGGTTGTTTCTCTAGTTTTCATCTTAGTTTTAGTAGCTATTATATTGGAGACTTATATTTTGTATAGAGCAAGACTTTGTTGAGTTTTTAGTGATTTTTGCACATTGTATACTATTTTTGCTATTGTATACTATTTTTGCTATTGTACGCTACTAGGAGAGAAAGGGGGAGTATAAGAGCATGAGCAAGATCATAAGCAAGGTGATGCACAACATTTAAAGATTTATGCTGTCTGTTTGAGTTGGAATTTGTCCATGTATATTTTTTCACTCATTTATTACTACTTATAACGAGCAGGGTCTTATAACTTTTAATTGATATTTTTTTGATTTATTGATTAACAAGATATGAAACACCATGAGATATTCAGATAATTATCATTTTGATTTTCAAAGAATATGTCGATTTGGTCAGAGATTTTGTTAGTAGTTATTAGCTTAAGCTCTATGATATGTTACTCAATGACATGCAGGTTTTCATTATCATGATTATCAGCATATTTTTTTAATATTATCGAAGTTAGTATTATGAATTTTGATTCTTAAAATGTAATTTCAATATTATTAATTCTAGGGATACAATTTTAAATTAGTTATTTGGTTTGTTATTTCCACGACAAATTGGACATCGAGTGATATGTTTTCTAGTTATGGTTGGTGCTTCTTGTCCCATTTGATGGTGAAAACTAGAAATGTGGAGAGATATTGCATGGTAAGGCCTCATAATATGTTCACTCTCGAAAGCTTAGATATCTAAGATGTATGCTATTTAGATTTCTTTAAGTAGCAATGTGCACAAAGGTTATCAAAATATTATCAAAGTTAGTCATATAAATTTTGATTCTTAAAATACAATCTCAATATTATCAACATTAGTGATAAAAATTTATGTTAAATTTTTTGTTTTGTTATTCCACTACAAATTAGATATTGAGTGATATGTTTTCTTGTTATGGTTAGAGTTTATTGGCTCATTGGGTATGGAAAAATAGAAACATGGGAGAGATATTGGATGGAAATGCCTCATACTATGTTCACTCTAGAAAGCTAACATAACTAAGATACATGCTCTTTTGGTTGCTTTAATAGCAAAGTTCATAAGGGTCATCAAAATATACTACACAAATTAATGAAGCTGAATAGGAAATATTTTTGGCTACAAGAGTGACTTTCCAACATATATTTCTCTCATCTAGTCTTGATTGCTTTGTCTTTAAACTATTGATTGATTGATTCATGAATTATAATTATTTAGTTTGCTATAAATAATCTAGAGTGGCAATGGGTCATGTCGGGCCGTTGTGACTAGCTTTTTGTGGCTCAAGATGGGTAACCTTGTCGGGTTGAGTTGGATCACTTGTCTAAACTAGCATGGGCAAGGAATGAGATGAGCTCATTTCCTGTGTCGAGTGACCTAGCCTAGTGTTATATCCCCACTCAAAGAATGCAAAATGTTATAAAAGATTCCGAAGAAGTCCATACATGTATGAAAGGAAAGAGATTATCCTAGAATATTCTAGAATCTTTTTGAATATACATAATAGAATTTTCTAGACTTATAGGGAACCTTCAAAGGTTCTAAACCCTTCCCTATGTATGTAATTAAGGAGGAAGTGACCTCATTTATAAATTATCAAGTTGAGAATTTTTTGTAAGATTTTATTATTGTGAAGAAATATAAGAGAATGAATTAGTGAAAATGAATTGATGATTTTACAACCTATAGAGTACCATATATATACAAAAGATTGGAATAAACCAGAGGATATTCTAAAAATATCTTATGGAATAAACTAGAGAATATTATAAGAATATCCCATGATTCTTAACAATCCTATCATAACATTCCCCCTCAAGTTGGGACATAGATATCTCTTATGTTCAACTTGTTACACAAATAAGCAACCCGATTATCACTCAAGGCTTTGGTAAAGATGTCCCCTAATTGGTCTCAAGTCTTCACATATCATGTGGAGATAAGTCCAAGCTGTATCTTCTCACGAACAAAGTGACAGTCGATTTCAATGTATTTGGTCCGCTCATGGAACACTGGATTGGAGGCAATGTGAATTGCTGCCTGGTTATCACACCAAAGTTTGGCTGATAAGGGATGTGTGATACCTGTTTCTGTCAAAAGTTGGTGAATCCACATTATCTCGCATGTGGCCTGTTCCATGACCCGATATTCTAATTCTGCACTAGACCGAGATACTACACTTTGCTTCTTGTTTTTTCAGGACACCAGGTTGCCTCCCACAAAGACACAATAGCCCGAAGTAGAATGCCTATCATCCTTGGAGCCTGCCCAATCTGCATCTGTGAAACACTCAATCTTCTCATGCCCATGATTACAATTGAGAATACCTTGTCCTGGACTAGCTTTGAGGTAACCTAGAATGTGTTCCATAGCTGCCCAATGATCAACAGTGGGGGAAGACATGAATTGACTCACAATACTAATAACATATGCAATATCAAGGCGTGACTGTATGATAATTTAATTTTCTAACTAACCTCTGATATATCTTAGGATCATTGTACTGTTCTCCTTCTTTGACAAGTTGCATGTTCGGAGTTATAGGTGAATTACATGGTTTAACGCCTAACTTACCTGTCTCGGATAATAGGTCCAGTACATACTTGCGTTGACATATAAAAATTCATTTGCTATTTTTCATAATCTCTACATCCAAAAAATACTTTAACATACCTAAGTTCTTTGTACTGAATTGTTGTTGAATAAAGGACTTCAGTAACAAAATACCGTTGGTGTCACTGCCAGTTATAATGATATCATCAACATAAACAATCAACAGAATGATCCCGGTGGCTGAATTTCTGTAAAATACTGAATGGTCAGACTTGCACTTGTGCATCCCAAACCTCTCAATTGTCTGACTGAATTTTCCAAACCATGCAAGTGGACTTTGTTTGAGTCCATATAAGGCTTTGCGAAGGCGTCAAACTCTGTTGTCTGTCTCCCCATGAGCAACAAATCCTGGAGGTTGCTCTATATAGACTTCATCCTGAAGATTACCATGGAGAAAAATATTTCTGACATCTAACTAATGAAGATCTCAACTATACCGGGCAGCCAAAGAGATAGGGAGTTGGACCGAAGTCAATTTGGCCACGGGAGAGAAGGTATTGACATACTCAATATCATCTGTCTAAGCATAGTATTTGGCCACAAGTCGAGCTTTGAGGTGAGCAAGACTGCCATCGGGATTAACCTTCACTGCAAACACCCCGCGACAGTCAATAGCACGTTTCCCTGCAGGCAACTTCACTAAATCCCAAGTACCATTAGTCTCCAATGCTGCCATCTCCTCCCGCATAGCATGATGCCAGCCAGGATGAGACAAGACTTTAGGAATAAAGACAGGTAAAGAGGTAGAATCCAAAGAAGTAATGAAAGCACGAGATGAAGGAGAAAAGTTATGATACGTTAGACAAGAGGAAATAGGATGAACACACTTGCGTGAATCTTTGCGAAGAGCAATAGGAAAGTCATCACCGGAGGGAGGAGTTGATGGCGAGGGACCTGATGGTGGAGGATCAAAGACTGGCGGAGGTGGCCGACGGGAGTATACCCGTGTGATCGGAGGACGATTCAACAGAGCAGGAGTAGAACCGGTCACAGGAGAGATAGGGTAGACCAGAATATCATCACCCTCCCCCTCACTAGGAGGATCAAGAGAGGTAGATAAGAGTGTATTTTCATGAAATGTGACATCATAAGACACTAGATAGTGCTTAAGATCAGGACAGTAACACCTATATCCTTTCTGAACTCTTGAATAGCTAAGGAAGATGCACTTGAGGGCTTTATGATCAAGCTTGGAGAGCTGTTGGCAAATGTCTCTGACAAAACATGTAGACCCAAAAATTCGGGGGGTAATGAGAAATAAAGGGGCAGTGGGGTATATGATATGAAAGGGAGTATCCCAGTTAAGCACAAAAGAGGGCATGCGGTTAATCAAAAAACAAGTAGTGAAAACTGTGTCGGCCCAGAAATGCTTAGGCACATGCATTTGGAAAAGCAAAGCCCGAGCAGTTTCCAAAATATGACGATTCTTCTTCTCCGCCACACCATTCTGAGAGGGAGAATCAACACAAGAGGTTTGATGAAGGATGCCTCACTCACGCATGAATGTTTGAAAAGGCTCAGACAAATATTTTTTAGCATTATTATTACGTAATGTTTGAACAGAAATATGAAAATGAGTTTGAATTTAAGCATAGAAGGCACATAAATGAGAAAATACTTCTGACCAAGATTTCATTAAGTATAACCATGTAACTCTTGAAAAATCATCCACAAAAGTAATAAAGTAACAGAACCCAATGGGTGACAGGACAGGACACAAGCCCCAAATATCAGAGTGGACTAATTCAAAAGGAGCACTAGCTCGTTTATTAATTCGAGGACTTGAACTGAGGTGATGATGTTTCGCCAGTTGACAGGACTCACAAGGTAAAGTAGACAATGACAAGAACTAGAGATATAATATTTTTAATAAAGTAAGAAAAGGATGACCTAAGTGACAATGCAACTCAAAAGGACTCGATACTGCAAGACAAGTGGCTGCACTGGATGAAGACTGATCAAGTATATAGAGACCGCTAGACTCACGTCCCCTACCAATAGTCCGCTTCGTCACTAGGTCCTGGAAAAGACAATAGCCAGGAAAGAATGAGACTGAACAATTAAGATCATGAGCAAGTTTGCTGACAGAGAGTAAATTAAACGACAGATTAGACACATGCAAAATTGATGATAAAGGAAGACATGAGGTAGGAGAGACAGTGCCTGACCCAAGGGCACGGGATTTGGATCCATCCGCCAAGGTGATGATGGACTTGGATGAGGTGGGTTGCACGAAAGAAAGTAAACTAGGGTTACCTGTCATGTAGTTAGAGGCGCCTGAGTCAATGACCCATTCATTGGCACAAGATACAACGCAAGTGACTGAGTTATTTGTCTGGGCAAGGTTGGACATGGTAGCCAGAGAGGACTGTGTGGACTTCAGAAAAATCTAGTACTTTTGGAACTGAGTAAGATCGTCGGCAGAGAACTGTGTAACTGGAGTAGTTGGGATAGCAGTGTTGGTTGCAGGAGCAAGAGTGACAGAAGAACCTCGTTGATTTTTGTTCTTTAATTTCTAACATTCCTGAATTACATGACCCGACTTCTTGCAGTAATGATAAATAATCTTGGAGGAGACCCCCTTCGATGCACCTGGAGGCTGGGCATACTGTTATTTTGACGCAGGTCCACCTTGACCAAGAAGCGCAGGAGTGAGTAAGGCTGATGACAGAAGTCCTGCAGAATGAGAGATACCTGCCCGTTCAACTCGACTATATACATCTTCTAATGAAGTGATTGTGGGACTAGCATGAATCTGTGCTCGAGCAGAGTCATAAGTAGGTGGTAGCATATCCAAGGATCCCATAACAACCATTTGTTCACGTTATTGTTGTTGGATTGCAATATCGGTACTAAAAGGCAGCACCATATTCGATTTTGCATGTCTTTTTATAGTCTACGTATGCTTGAAAAAGGGACATGTCCTGCATCTTAGCCCGATAAAATACTTTACAAACATCAAACACTCGGGTGATATTTCCCTTACCAGAATATATGAATGCAAGATGATCCATTAACTGTTTGACCGTCGTACAATGAATAATGGTTCTGATCACGTCACTTTCATGATGATCCTCTGATACCATGTGAAGAAATATAAAAGAATGAATTAGTGAAAATGAATTGATGATTTTACAACCTATAAAGATACTTATAAATATATACACAAAAGAATAGAATAAACTAGAGGATATTCTAAGAATATCCTAAGGAATAAACTAGATGATATTATAAGAATATTTCATGATTCTTAACAATCCTACCATAATAATTATTAAATAAAGTATTTTCTTTATTTTCAAGTGTTCTCTCAAATTTTCTTTGCTTCTAAGTTGTTGGTAGACGGCAAGCATAATAAGCAAGATAAAAGTATAACTGACATAATAATATCAAATAGGTAAGTTGTCTAAGTGCTGCATGAAAGCTTAGCGAAAAGACTAAGTTCGTGATAGTTGATATCAGAGCCGAGGTTGCAACATGTGAGAGTAACTTGATGGGTATGATGTCGAGCTCTCATTTGGAGGAAATTGCCGAGCAAGTTTGAGGAAGGGACCTTGATTCTTCCGCTAAGGGAAGGGGAAAGAAAGATAAATCTCATGATCCTCTCACAAACTTGGACAGTAGAGTGACTCAGTTAGAGGTTGCCATGGCAGGCACCAAGGTGTGATTCGATCTCATGGAGGAAAGTATGGAGAATGTCATGTAGGATTTCAAGATGCAGATCCTAGACCTTCAAGAGGGGATGTAAGGATTGTAGATTTAAGTGATATCGCAATAGAAGTTTATGAGGGTCATGGATATGCTCACTAGCTTAGAATCAAGGGTGGAGGTCTTGACCAAACATGAGGAGGAGCTGAAATAAGAAGTGATAATTGATAAGATATCATTGTCAGCTCAAGTTATGTCCACTCATGAGCTCCTAAGGGTGGATGTGCCAAACTCTCATACTTTCATAGGAAAATGGAATGTTAAAAAGTTAGATAATTATTCGTGGTACATGGAGAGATATTTTGAGGCAACATCACTAACTGATTAGGCAACAAAGGTACGCACTGCTACTCTCTATTTTACTGATAATACAATTCTATGGTGGCATAGAAAATTTATGAAGATAGAAAGAGGGACGTGCACTATAGACACATTGGTCGATTTCAAGAGAGATAAAAAAATAGTTTTATCCAGAAGATGTGGGATACATAGCTCGTAGTAAGATTAGACATCTCAAGCACATGAGATCTATTCGGGACTATATCAAGGAGTTCTTTTCCTTGATGCTCGAGGTTCCTGATATGAATGAGAGAATTTATCTTCAATTTTATGAAAAACCTGCAAGGCTAGGCCAAGTAACAATTGAGGAGACGTAGTGTCTAAGACTTAGTCATGACCATGGTAGTAGCAGAGTCACTCATGGATTTTTGAAAGGGAGACTCTTCTCAAACCAAACTATCTTTTAAGGATAGCCATGCCAAATGTGGGGGAGACAAGGATACAAAAGCTATCATGCTAAGGAAGGATCAATTACAACTTATACCAAAAAAGAAGGCAACGGTGGGGATAAGTATAGAGTTTTTAAGCCAAAAATTAATTGCTTCCTATGTGATGGATCACACTGGACACATGAATGTCCTAAAAGAAAGGCCCTAAATACCATGATCGAGATGGAGATCGAACAAGAGGATGATGCCTTTTACATGAGGTCAATGCATCTATTGAATATACTCATGATCAAGCAAGCTAAGGAGAAGCCTCAATGTAGGGGACTAATATGTGTGGAGGCCAAGGTGAATGAGATATCTAATAAGGCCATGATAGATACTGGTGTCACACATAACTTTGTCTCAAAGGAGGAGGCAAAGATTCTTAAGCTCCCAACATCCAATGAAGTAGTATGGTTCAAGGCAGTAAACTCCACCGCCAAGCCATCACACGGAATAGCTCGTAGGGTGACCATGAAGATTGGGCCTTAGGAAGGTAAGGCTAACTTCACGGTGGCACCATTGGATTATATTTAGATAGTGATCAGTATGAATTTTCTTTATCAGGTAAAAGTTGTGCCTATATCTTTTCTATATTCAATGGCTATCTTAGAAGAGGGGGCTCCATGCATGGTTCTAATAATTATCGAAGATAAAACTAAAATGCTTATGCTGTCGGCTATGTAATTAGAGAAGAGGCTGAAAAAGAATGAGGTGACCAACTTGGCGATATTTAAGGAAGACCCTAGTGATCCCATGAGAAAATCTATGCTCATTGAAGTCTTGAAGGTGTTAGATGAATTTAAATATATAATGCTACCGGAGCCACCCAAAAGGCTCCCACCCAGGAGGGAGGTAGATCACAGGATCAAGTTGGAGCCAGGAGCAAAACTCCTTGCCATGGGGACCTACAGGATGACACCCCTAGAGTTGGAGGAATTAAGAAGACAGCTGAAGGAATTGTTGGATGTCGGATTCATCCAACCATCTAAGGCTCTATATGGTGTGCCGGTCTTATTCCAAAAGAAGCATGATGGTTCATTGTGGATGTGCATAAATTACAGGGTGCTCAACAAGGTAACGGTTAAGAACAAATATCTCATTCCTCTTATTGTTAATTTATTTGATAAACTTGGTAATTGTTGGGCAATCGCGCTTCCACGGGTTGTGAGATTAAGAACAGAAAATAACAGAAAACACAAAAACAAGCAATATATGTATATCCCAATCCACAAGCATCTACGACAGAATCAAAAAGAGAAATCAACACAAAAATAACGTGGTTCGCTAGTCGCTCAGTACGACTAGCTACCTCCACCAGAAAATGCTGATGCGTTACAGATTAAAACCAAGAATATAATGTCTTACAGTATGCAGCACGGAGCAGTCGCGAAATCGCGCAGAGAGAAGAAGAGAGGATGATGAACAGTTCAACCGGGTCAAAAACAACCGCCCGAAAAATAAATACAAATCATTATATATGAAAAATAAATATTTGGTTCATTTAACCGAAGCGGGTCGGATCATGGAACGGGCCAGGCTCTGCTCCAAAAATTTTGGTCCGCTGACCGGTCAGCGGGATCTCCATTATTGTGCTACTGCTGCATCCCCGGGCTTTTAATATTTTCTTTCCTACACTTACATGAAAATATTAAAATAGATTATTAAGTAAAAAATAAATTACATATATAACAGTAAAATATGATACTTCACTAAGTTGGACTTTCAATCAGGATACTACCAAGTAATGATATCTGAATGATATGATGCAAAGATTACGTATGTAACAAAGTATGACTATTATGAGTTCCTAGTGATGCTCTTTGGTCTTACTAATGCACCTGCTATATTTTACACTTTGATGAATAAGATATTCTATTTTTTTAGATAAATTTGTGATAATATATTTAGATGATATTGTTATATATAGTAACACATTGGAAGAGCATGTTAATCATCTAAGAAAGATATTTCGGCTACTAAAGCTAAATGAGTTATATGTGAAGAATGAGAAATGTTTCTTTTCTCTTGAGGTGGACTTCTTGGGACACCGCATCAAGGGTGACAAGCTTATGATGGATGAAAGCAAGATCAACGCTATTTAGGAATGTGATCTCTCTACTAAGGTGTCACAACTAAGGTCTTTTTTGAGCATAGTTAACTACTATCGGCGGGTTCATCAAGGGATACTCAGTAAAACCATATCCATTAACAGACTTTCTCAAGAAGGGTAATGTATGGATATGAGATGAAAAATGTCAGCAATAATTTGAAGAATCGAGGAAGGCGATAATGAAGGAGCCAGTATTGGCACTATCTAATCACACTAACGTGTTCGAGGTACACTCTGATGCTTCTGACTTTGCTATTGGATGAGTTCTTATGTAGGAGAAATGTCCCATAGCTTTTAAAAGCAGCAAGCTCAATGACATAGAGAAGTAGTACACGGTCTAAGAGAAGGAGATGACAGCAATCATCCATTGATTGCGGACGTGGAGATACTATCTGTTAGAATCACACTTCATAGTGAAGATAGATAATGTTGCTACTAATTATTTTTAGACAAAAAAAAAAACTAAGTTCCAAGCAAGCAAGGTGACAAGATTTTTTGGCGGAATTTGACTACACGTTGGAGTACAAGCCAAACATAGTCAATCACATAGCTGATGCCTTGAGCCGCAAAGCGGAGCTAGCATCCATGATTAGTCAGCCTCAGGGAGAGATGGTGAATCTCATAAAGGAGGAGTTGCAACATGATGTAATGGTAAAGAGTATCATCACATTGACTCACGAATGAAAGACTAGGCGGTTTTGGGTAGAGGATGATATGTTCTACATAAAAGAAAAGCGATTCTATATGTCAAAGTGGAAAAGTATATGAAGGAATCTTATCAAGTAGTGTCATGACTCCAAATGGGTTAGACACCCAGGGCAACGATGCACAAGGACACTATTAGAGTCTGTCTACTCTTGGCCACAGATAATGAATGATGCGAAGACTTATGTGAAAATTTGTCTTGTGTGCCAACAAGATAAAGTCGAGCAACATTTACCCAAGTGACTGCTTGAGTCATTACCTATAGCAGAGCAATCTTGGGAAAGTGTTACTATGGATTTTATTATTAGCTTACCCAAGTTAATACTCAAGTCTGAGGAAAATGAATCTATTATAGTGATAGTGGATTAATTTTCAAAGTATGCTACATTCATAGCATCCCCTAAAGATTGCACAATAGAAGAGATGACCAAGCTATTCCTTAAGAACGTGGTAACGTATTGGGGGCTATCGAAGATTATTATTAGTGATCGTGACCCACACTTTATTGGAAAGTCTTGGACGGATCTCTTCAAACTCATGAGCATAGAATTTCACTTCTTTACTAGCTTTCATCATCATACTGATGAGCATACAGAACAGGTGAATATATTACTAGATTGTACTTGAGGTACTTTGTGAGAGCCAATCAGACTGACTGGGCCAACCAATGACTCCTCACACCCTAGCCAGAGGATACACATGGAGGAGTTCAGCAGCTTACAAATTTGCTAAGGTATGACACGAGCAAGTTGATATAACAAGCTCATTCTTAAGGAAGAATGCTAAGGGAATGAAGAAATGAGCTGACAAGAAAAGAAGACATATAGGATTTCAAGTTAGAGGCTTAGTATTTGTCAAGCTTCTACCGCAATAATTCAAGTCCCTTCGAAAGGTACATAAGGGACATGTGAAGAAGTATGAAGGCCCCTATTCTATACTTAGATGAGTTGGTAATGTATCTTACAAAATTGAGCTATCACCAAAGTTGAAGATTTATCACGTTTTCCATGTTAGCAATCTAAAGTCTTATCACGAAGATAATGAAGAACCAGGCCGAAGAGTCTCTATGAGGGCGCCCACAGTAGTAGTGACCTCCTATGACAAGGAGGTGAACTACATCATGATATATTGGGACCCAAGGAAGATCAATTTTAAGTCCAAAAAGGAATATTTAGTAAAATGGAGGGGATTACCAGAAATTAAATGTAGTTGGAAGCCAGCTAACAATTTGTGACAGTTTCAAGAACATATTGAGCAGTTCCAGGTAGACAAATCGACGAGGACGTCTGCAGCTTTGATGGGGGAGAATGTCATACCCTCACTCAAAGAATGCGGAACGTTCTAGAAGATTTTAAAAAAGTTCACACTTGTATGGAAGAAAAGAGATTATCTTAGAATATTTTAGAATCCTCTTGGATATATGTAATAGAATTCTCTAGACTTATAGGAAATCTTCAAAGGTTCTAGACCATTCCCTATGCATATATCTAAGAAGGATGTGACCTCATTTGTAAATCATTAAGTTGAGAGTTTTTTATAAGATTTTATTATTAAATAAAATATTTTCTTTATTTTCAAGTATTCTCTTAAATTATCATTGCTTCCAAGTTGTGGGTAGACATCAAACATAACAAGCAAGGCAAAAGTAAGACATACTTAGTAACATCTAAGCGGTAAGTTATCTTAAGTGCCACACGAGAGCTTAGTGAAAAGACTAAGCTTGTGACGCTAGGCTAGGTTCATGCATGAGGGTTGAAGGGCCAGCCTTGGTTAGCCAAAGATTGTGCCTGGCTAGCTACTAGCACCAGGGACCATGTTCTAGTGGTGTGGTTGTGTTGGACCACCATTGCCCCATTGCCCATTTGCAGGCCACTACCTAAGGTCAACGTTGGTTGTGTTGGTGGAATGTGGGTGTGGCTTGATGGGCATTTGATTGTGGTCATGTTGTACACTTGTATTGTTCAATTGTACAAATACTTGTAAAATAAAAAAATAAAAATTGGAAAAAATTTAAAAATAACAATTAAATAAGATTGTTTTTTGTAATGTAAAATTATACAATATAATAATAATATGAAATATAATCAAATTCTTTGAAAATATAAAAAAAGATTAAAATTATATTTTACTGATTAATGAATATATAATAAAAAAAATACTAGAAAATTTAATTTTTTAAAATTTTTACTGTTGTCATTATTCCTTAGTTTTTAATTCTGATTATTGTTGATTGGTTCTAATTTTTGATTTCTTAGTGGAACTCCTCTATTAAGACTTAGGGATTTATTTATATATCTTTTTAATCTTTTAAGCATGTTATTAATTCTATAATATTTGATATTAAATTTTTTTATCTATAATCATATTTATTTTCCCATAAAAATAGACTATAATATTATATTAAATATATGAGGAATTATTAGATTACATATTATTTTAGATAGTATAAGAAAAGAAAATTTAAGATCTCAACTAGCTTAATATGTTAATACTTTATATTAATTAAGGACAAATATAAATAATAATTAATATCTTAATATTTTGTTATATTTAGAGGTGTCAAATTGGTCGGGCCGGGCTAGTATGTCTCATTTTTTCCAGGCCCATCTGGGCTCATGTGCCGTGTCAGGCATGATATGCTACAGTGCTGTTCCGTGCTTGGCATGGCACGGTAATTTGGAGTGCAGACACGACATGACCTGTGACCCAAAATCAGCTCGAGTTCATGCTGGTTTAGGTCGGGTTGGCTCAGGTTGGGATAGATTTAGGGCTCATTTGATAAAATTGAAAAATTTAAGTGCGGAAAAATAAATGTTGAAAAATTAAGGTTAAATTTTATAAGTAGTTAATTAGTATTGAAAAATTATTTGATAAATTACTGTTAATTGAATACTGAATATAAATATAAATATATTGTTTGATAACTATAAATGTTGAATGTTGAAAATAATATATTTTACATATTTATTCTTATTATTATTATATTACATATTATCAAATATAAATAGAATTTCTAATAAATTTGTTTTCACTATAATTATTAATTATTAAAAAAATTTAAAATTTCTAAAAATATATTTATAAATAAATCATAAATTTAAAAAAGAAATAAAAATATTCAAAAAATAATCAATAAGATCTAAGCTCTTTAAAATTATTTAAATATTTAATATAAAAATAAAAATTAATGAACAACTAATTAATTTATTATTTTCTTTTTTAAATTAATCATGAAAGAGGATTAGGGTTAGAGTTTGTGATGACAAAAAAATAAGGAGGAGAAGACAGATTTACAAACTGAACTGTAGCGTGAATGAGAAAATAAAAAAAAATAAAAAAAAGGATAAAATGATAATATAAAAAAAATTATTAAAAATTTGCAGCCTTCAATATTAAGTAGATCTCTACCAATTTAAAATTTTCAATGAATTTTCATTTAGAATTTTCAATTTTATAGTTTTTAATATTTTTTTATCAAATATATTTAAAATTTTAAATCATAAAAATTTTAATTTTTAATAGTTTGAATATTTTAAGTATGTTATCAAATTGGTCCCTCAGATTGAAGTTTATTTTAAAAATTAGGGTTTGAGAACTTGCGTTGCTGTGTCGTTGTGCCGCCGCACCACCATGCCGCCATCTTTGTTGGACTTGCCGAGCCATCGCTCGTCGGGCGACGCCGCGTCATTCTTTGTTGGACATCATTTTGTCTGCCATCAACCAAAGACCCTCGGCCTGATACAGCACGAGCAATGCCGTGAGCCGGCCCGGCATGGGCATGAGCATGGGCATGGGTCTGCAATGTGTCATGCCAGGCTAATCACGATCGAATTGGGCCAGGCCCGGGCCGACCGGTTCGTTTGACATCTCTAGTTAATCACACTTATTAATTTTACTATTTCAATGTTTATTCTTAATTAATTGAATGAAGAATTCATAATATTTAAATATGATTCCAGTCATAATATTCAATGACTTGTTATTAATATCATATTTATTTTCATCATATTTTATAAATTTTATAATTATTTATAAATTTTATACTTTGCTTTTTGTAATTGATTGATGTAATTATATATGAATTTTATAATATTTTTGATCTCTTCAATTTTAACTTTATGGTCTATATAAATAATCAAACAATAAAATATTAAAATAGTTGATTAGTATTTTAAATATTTTTTTAAATTTCAATAGTTATATCACTAAAATATGATTTTTTTTATATTGTATAATTTTATTATTAATGTTGACTATGTACTTATGCATAATGCAAAATAATTTTTTTAAGAATTGTAAAAAATGAAAATTATACGTCTAAATCATATTTATTATTGTAATTTTAGTAGTTTTACTAGTCACGAAATCAAATATAATATGTTGGTAATTAACATATGATTTTAATGTTAGATATGTTAAATTTTAATTATGCTTAATATTAACTTGATTTATTTAGTCTTATTGACTTAAATATATTATAAAATTCATATACTTTCTGTGATATAAATAAATTTTAATGAATTTTAAATACATTCTAATCGGCGAGAAATTAATTTTAAATTGACTTATACTATTAAGTTAATAATGTGACATATGCATATGATATATAATATCTTGACCAGGGGACTATATCTGATTATTCCCATAAATAGATTTATTGAGATATTATTTATTATATCAAATATGATATTATATATTTATTTTGTATTTTATATTTTCTAAAGATAATCATCTATTAGTCATATATGACAAAGCAAATATGAGGATTAAATATAGTATAAAATTCTTATGTTTTCTTTGATAATTTTTAGTTAGAATCAACATATTTGATAATGACACATGCAAAATATATGTCATTCTAAGTAATTAATATATCGGATGTTGTTGATATATGTTTTATTAAATTTATTAAGATTTTGAATTATTAAGTATTGATCAAATTATATCTTTGTTATAATATTAATTTTATACTTTAACATAGGGATCCTTTAATAAACGAGTTAAATATATTTTTACATACAATATATTAGTGTAAGATTATTCACAAATTTATATGAAAGATACATTATAGTAATTATTTTTATTATTTATTCTCTTGTAAACTCATGATTATAAATAAATATGGATATTAAATCTAAAGTAGATACGAATCTAATATTGCCAACTAAGGAGTTTGTCTAAGATTTAATTAGAACATTTTTTTTGATATATTATTTAGTGTCTCAATAGGTGTTTAGTCTCAATACTAGTTTAATGTTGTTTATATATATTTTAAGTAGAATTTTTTTTGATTCATCAAAATTTGTTTCTTAATTATATTAAAATTAATTTATATTATATAAATTTATTTATTAAGTTTAAATTTATTAGGTATATGAGAAATCATATGATTAAAAATCAAACTAGTGTTGTACACTATAAGGTAATTATCACCATCAAAATCAAAAACATTTGAAATATTAATTTTATTTTTATTAAATTTATTATCATTTATTTTTTAGGATGAGTAAATATAGAATTAAAATGTGAATATCTTATTATTTTTTCATAACTCTATTACATGTGTAGACTTTTATCACAATTAAATTATAATAGCAATCAAAATAAAATGCAAATAAACTCAATTGAAGTCAAAAACTTGACTTAATTCAACTTGATTTGGATGCATAACAACATAAATGATATCACTTTAGTGGGCAAATTGATTAGGATACCTTATAGGTTAATTGTTCTAATCAAAATATGAAATAAAGTAAAAGTAAAAAAGAAAGAAACAAATGTAAAAATTGTAAACTTCAATACCACATCTCAAACTTTTGTGTAAACGTTTAGAATATCGAGGTGGTAAGAGAACTAAATCATGAATGGTTTTGAACTAGATCCAATCTATAAATTTGAGCTAGATAATATAGTTTAAAGTTGTAGAATCAAGTGATTTAGGGCTTTTCCCAAACAATTTAGTAACGAGGATAACCTGTGATATTTTTCTGAAGGCAATTTGTGTGATCAAGAAAATACTACAGGTTGCCTCAATGAGAGGTTCTCATGCAGTCATTTCGCACATTGCTTTTTGGCCTAGGAATGATAAACAACTATTAGCACATAAGCTGCTTGCCTTCAACTTCTCTCCAGTCTCGCAAAGCATTTTCATGTTTAGCTGTATCTTGGTTTTGAGCTCTAGTAGTTGTTTTTTGAATAGAATAAGTGTGTGGAATAGTATTGATTCCTTAAGCTGGCAAGTTGGGGATTTGAGTAGGGTAGTTTTAATATCCTGTTGGCTGGCATGAGCAACCAAAGAAGTTTCAAAGTTGGAGTTCTGGCGAGGGTATTTCCCAATACTACTGGAGGCAACTGATACAGGATACTGAATGGTTGAGGATTGGTCGAGTTTACAGATTTCAAGAAACCCACCTGCAATTTTGGGTATTTTCATTTCTGCTTACTGGCACATGTGGAAATATGAGTACAACCTCATTTCTTGGCAAGGGCAATATTGGAAATAGAACATCCATATCCAACAATTCAGGAGAAGTAACTGCCCCATCCGTAAGTATATACAAAGCTTGATAAGTAGATCTTCGCACCCATATGGAGACTGATATTCTCTTCGATGGGAGACTTTGACATTCAAATGACTGATGATAGACATTCTCTTTCATTGTGTAACTTTTTGGGCACATGCACCATGTATCCCTTCTCCACTGATGATAGACATTCTCTTATTTTTGTTATGACTTTGAGGAAGCTGAGGATGCATGCCAGTGGCAACATTTTGTTGTGGGTGCATGTGAGGCTGAGAAGGCTGAAAGAAGGGCGAATGGCCGGCTATTGATCTACTTGATTTGAAATGGGGTCATTGCACAAGAAAAAGCTGTTGACTATGAGGATGATGCTGACGCTTCTAGATGCCTTGGAAATTGGGATTATCGATATTTGGTAAGGATGATCTTGGATGAAACGAGTGGCCCAAAATCATTAGGAGAGAGAGAGTTTAATGACACATCCTCTAGTTTTATTTGATATTCTTTTCAATACCAACATCAATAGGGACTACAGTGTCTCCGAGACTACCTTGGCATATGGAAAGAACATTATAATCCAAAAAAAAAAAAAAATCCAAAGATCTAAGTATTCTCTCAGCTAGTTTTCGAACACTAGGAGATTCATCTATGCTTCTTGATTTTAATATATTTAACAAGGGAACAAAGAGTATATCGTAATTTTCTTTTAGAATAAGTGATATAATGATCTCTATAAAAAAAAAAACTTCTTATACATGATAATCCCTCCCATAATTTAGAAAGTACTGGAACATCTTAATATAAAGCAATACCCTTGGAGACTACGACACCTCCAAGAATGCCTTGGCATATGAAAGGAATATTATAATCTACAAAAAGTCCAAACATCTAAGTACTACTCAACTAGCTTTTGAGCACTAGGTTATTCATCAATGTTGCTTGTTTTTAATATATTTAACATGGGAACATGTAGTATATCATTATTATTTTTTAGAATAAGTGATATATTGATCTCTATTGAAAAAAAAAACTTTTTTTTTTGCTTGATATTCCCTCTCATTATTTACAAAATATTGAAGCATCTTAATTATTCAAAATTTATATTTATGATCCAACATCATTATAAACAATTGTTCATTTGCTAAAATATTTAGAGGCCTACTAAGCTTATTAGTTAATTCTTTGAAAGATAACATATTTAGACTAAGTACATCATTCACCTTGTTATTATCATATGATGGATGAGAAGTTAGTATCCTGCACCACAAATACTTTTTAGCACTACAACCATAAGATAAATATGAGACATTCTCAATGTCGTGATCATTTTCTTACAATAATATAATGATTAAGAGAGACTAATATCAATGTCACAATTATTAGTCAACACTATGAATATATTATGATACGAGAGGCCAGTCATAATGTCATGGAATTTTTTAGAGTTATCATCCTTTATGAAGAATAAGAAAGACAAACACAGAAGTCATAGTGTTGTAATTTTGTGTTATTGAAATATTAAGCCCAAGTCATCATTAATGTCTAGTATCCTGATTTTATATTACAAAAAGATTGAGATATATTTTAGAGTCGTGATTATTTTCTAAAGTTACAACCTTAAACTAAAAAGATAAAAATCAAAGTCATGGTTTTTTTGTGGAAGTGGTGACTTCCTACTTAAAATAATACAGAATCACTTGTGTGTAAAAGAAGAAGATAAAAGAAATTTCAAAGAATCTTTTCATTTATTCTTCTTCCTCAATGTAACATGCAAAATCATGGTGCAACTATCAAACACTATGTGAAAATTTCATACTCTCTAAGGGTTCAAAGAGTTGGTGACAAGACTCTCAAGCCAAAGTCACAGCTTTTTTGGAAGTTGTATGCTAAATTATTATGATGGTTATCTTTGGGAACTCGTGATTTATGAGAATTCTTTTGTATTTCATTGAGTCTCTCTCTAATGCCAGACTAAATTGATATTTAAAGTTTGTATAATTTTGATTCATATGATGTATTAATAGTTTTGTGATTAATAAATATCTTTAATTTATATCATAGAACGGAAATTAATAGATATGATGATTAAATAAAACTTAAATTAGAGATTTGACTATTAATATATTTTTATATTTTATCGTTAGATGGTAACAAATAAACAATGAGGCTTATTAATGCATATGATTGTAAAAAGGTAATATTTATGATTATGATGCATAAGATAAACCTATATTTTGAAACTTAAAATTTAGATATATTAATTATTGTGAGTATAACACTTATAAAGTCAAAAGAATGAATGATTTTATATATTAATCTATTACACATGTCTTAGAAGAACTAATTCTTGATTGATGTGGATATTATATAAAATATTATTCTGAGTTACATATTTAATGTGGGATACACATAGTTACTATGGAGGGTGATGACATATAATCAATGAGACATGCACAAGTGTATTGAGATTCACAAGGTGGTGATAATCTTTTGAGTTGCGTTCACTCATAAGGTTTCTACTAGTAAAACTTGAAAGAAGTGTATGTTAATTATGTAGGTATAATATTTACAAAGGCAAAAATGCAAACACTTACATACTATAGTAGTTCTTGATTTTTATGACATATGAGATCGAAAAATAATAATATACATATGAAATAATCACCTAGGATAGTTTATGAGTTACCTATTAGGTATGAACTTGTGAATAACTTTCAAATAGAGATAATTTTTTGTCTCAAAGATAAAGAATTTGAAAAAAAGTTATGAGAAAATTATCATTGTGATAGACTCAATGGTGATAATCATCTTGTATGTTGTTAGGACAAAGTATATTTTCACAAAAACCTAATATTCATTCTATCTCCAAACACAATATAATTTGAATTACTTGAATATACATCACATAAAATAAGTGGACAAATCCTAGGATCTTAGAGTCATACCCAAATCTTTAATTATCTTATTTACTTGAATAATGTTGTCTTAATATTGGTTGACCAAATTAGTGATAAAATTTTTATGAGATTGATATTTAGATGAAAGTCATTTTTACTATTTATATGACTTATATACTCGATGATATTTATTTATGAGATATCCCCCTCAACAAGTTTTTGGAATACTATTTGCCTAATAAATTAGATAACATAACAGAGTTACACACTCAACCAAAAAGTGTAAGGAAAAATTTAGTTCTCTTCTATAGTCTTTCCTCACGTGAGTAAGAAACTTATAAAAAACAAACTTTAGTAGTTTGGATTCATTTTAATATAATTAAAAAATTATTAGATTTTTGAAGAAAATTCAATATAGTTATATATTATTATATATATATATATATATGAGTATTGATGACACTGATCACTATAAAAGGCATGCAATCAATGCTTACAAAATAAAGTGTATTATTTCCCATGCAAATCCAAATTAGCAGTGAGATTTTTAAAGTTGGATCAATTTTAGGTTTATTAATCTCTTTCATTTATCACAATCATTTTGGGAAAAAATACATGATAAAATTAATTATTTGTATGAGTCATATATTAAGATTTTTGAAGGATCTTAGAGTAGTTAAGATTATGAAAACCTACTTCTAGCTCGCTTATTGTAGAATTCTAAGACCAACTAATAAGAATGACATAATAAAATATATTAAATTAGAAAAATAATTAGTTATTAATAAACTTAAGAAATATAGTAGAGTAGTGTCTAATATATCTAATATCAATACTACTCATTATAATACTTAATTTGCATGTGGTGTGATTTTTTTATAATACTTAAATTAATGATTAGGTGCATCCCAAAAGTCAGTTGGTGTGAGTCTCTCATCGAACATAATTTCATAAATATATGGCTCGTACAAGTAAAAAATTGAACTTTCAATCCAAATATCAATCCCATAGAAATCACACATGCATATTAGATCAGTTAACTATAATTAATAGCTACTATAGTATATATGATAAATAAGATTCAACTTATAAATTATAGATTCTAGGAATACTTCATATTTTTATTGATGAAAGAATTTATAAATAAATTTATTGTGATTATGCTCAGTTATAGAATGAATGATGAATAATTATGGAATGGAATTCTATCCCACCAACATACAAGGTAGTTATCAATTATTGTGTCATTTTCAATGGTGATCTCTTTGCAGCCGTCTCTTTGATATTCTACCACCGAGATAACATATTATCTATTCTTGGATATCATTCACAAATTTATAACTTTTAGGAAATTTATTAATTATCATTAATAATTATTTCAAAGATGCATTCTTATTCTCAAATATCTAATATCTTTCTTGATGAGAGTTGATATGGTAATAAAAGTGTTTATGCTTTAGACTTTATTAATATCATACTCGCATAATTAATATATTTTTTCCTTCATATTTTACATATGGAAACCATACGATGAATGCAACACATATGATTATCACCACCATACAAATTATATCCATTCGTACGTATCACGTGACTTACCTATCACTTTCCCATACTATGAAAGTGACTTAAACACTAAAGTTGAAAAATTTAGAAGAATATTCAATTTATAGTACAATATTAATTAAGAATTAGTTTCTCTAAGACATATATAATGGAGTAATATATAAAAATATTAATAATTTTAGTTTTATAAGCATCATACTTAATGATAAAACATACCTCAATTTTAGGTTTAAGTATATGAGTTTGTATTGTGCATCAAAGTCGGAAGGATTATCACTTTCTTCCTACTATACATGTAAGTATATTTAATAGCTTACTTATTACTGTATACCATTCCAATCATAACTGAACCCACCAATAACAAAAACCCAAGTCTCAGTTCTATTTAATTACCAAATATTTCATAACGAAGCAATATCAAAACAAAATATCACATTAAAGCATTATATAAAGTATCTATCATAATAAATACAATACACTATCTTTAGAGTCTTTTTAGCCTAAAATTAGAGAAAATAAAATATAAGCTAAGTGAAAATTAGTCTCATATGAATTTAAGTGCTCAATTTTAATATTTGGGAGAATCTAGGCTTCACTTTGATTTTTTTCTAAATGATGTTCGTAATGCATACTTACCACATAGGGTTTATTCTTATGCTTTGTATTGCCCTTGTTGTTCATGGATTATCCCAAAAAGAGAGTTTTGGAGCCCATTTGGTCATCTTCATGCTTCTCATGGATTTTTTTGTCTTCTTAGAGTTTTCCTTATATACTCGAGCATATGATGTAGATTTTTTAATTAGAAGTTTTTGTTCTGAATAAAAGTCTGAGCTACAATCTTTTGGTTCTATAACACAATGTTATAGTGCTGTGTATGAGCCACAACTTTAGTCTCTTTCCTATACATGAGGGTAGTTATGTTGTGAAATGTCATGATAGTTCATTTAGCTCCTGTAACATAAAATAATGACATTGAATTGTGGCTTCGGTTTGTGTGTTTAGTCTTTGTAATTCATTGTCATGGCATTGAATGTGGCTATGAGTTACGCATTTCATTTCTATAGCCCAAAGTTACAATCTTGAAGTATGATCATGGTTTTGTTTATCTCTTGAGCGAATAATTATTACACTTATGTTGGTCATGACTTGATTTTAGCTCTTTATAATATTTTGTAGCCAAAATGCATGGCATCAAATTAGGACCACACCTTTGGCTTAAGTATCTAGTGCATTGGTAATGATAAATTCATGACCTTTAGAAGTTGCCCTAACTTTTAGTACTAGTGGGGTACTTAATTGTTATGACCTCAACTTAATATCACAACTATTAACTTGTTTTGAGCTAGTTTATTTGTGATTCTAAAAAATCTTAATATCCAAAAAAAATATGTTGCATAATAAAAGAATTGTGTTAATAAGGTAGTAGAGTAATGATGTAAAAAAATTTTCATGACTATGTAGTTAATCTATAAGTACGAATATGTTGTATGACCTTTTGCTAAAATAATATATTACATAATAAAAGAATGTTTCGATTAAGAATGAATGTCAAAACTAATCTATAAGTACTCAAATGTATAATTGACTGTAGCATGTTAGATGCTATGACTTGCATGACTTTTCGTTAACCTTCTAGTCACCAACTCCACCAAGCTACAATTTTTATACTAAAAATTTTTAATTTTATAACTATTTGTCAAAATCTTCTAAAACAAAGTTTTTGTGAAATTGCTAGAAATAAACTTCTCTTGCATGTAAAATACATCATGAAAATCATACCAAATAGTCAATATTATTTAATATTTGGCTTACCAAACAAACTCACATATAAAAATCATTACTCATCTTCGAGCACTCCAACTCTTACTCATAAAAAAGATTTATAGATTTTCCTTCTAAATAAGTATTTTCATGACAGAGTTAGAGTGGTGAAATATACCAAGGTATCTAGGCTACTTTTTATGGTTAGTTAAAGAGTCATCGTAGGGTTTGAGTACCATGATTAACTTTTAGGACTAATAAATGATGCACTATATTTTGTGTTAATGTTATGTCATTATTACATCACACGGTACAATAAATAAAATTTCTTATGTTACCTAATATGTAGTACTATGTTTAGAATATGTATTTAGACTATCATAGAGTTTGTACATCAATTGGTGATCTCTGTCCAAACTAGATTTTTAGGATATTTCTTTATTTTCACTTTTTTTTTTATTTTTCTTTCAAAATCGGATCATCCTTATGATTTGTTTCTTTTGAACTTTCTTCACTAGGTTTCTTTTCCATGGAAGCCATGATTTTTTTAAGTGCATGTTTGGTATGTAAACTACTGAACTTTCTTATATTTGTGTGGTGCTATTAGATAAATGGGTCATATTTGGATTAATTTCACGACTTTGAAGTTTTGGCGGATTTTACTAAATAATCATGAAATCAATATGTTTTCGAAGGTAATCAATATGTTTCATGACTTTATTATATATGTGTGGTGCTTATTTAGTTATGATGATTTTTATATATCATGATTCTACCATCTTATTAGCATAATCTTTTAACTATGTAATATATTCTTCTTGACTATGATATTATTATGATGTCATAATCATATTTATTTCTTAATAATTAAATAATTATAATATTAATTTTACATCATAATAATCAAGTACCTCATTGGTATTAAAAGTTGCTGCCATTTCATAGCACTTTGATTTTATCTTTATTAAGGCTTTATATTTTCAACCCAAGTCATGTCATTTTCTCAAAGTAATGACATTTGAGCTATATAAAATTATAAAATTAAAACTACTCTAAAGTCAAATTCATGACAATTATGAAGTGACGTAATTTTTGGACCCAATATTTTAGAGTGTATTACTCTAGCATTACCACTTTCCAAGGTAGTGACACTTGCCCTAAAGAGTTCTCAAAGTCATGATATAGATGTATAAGCTAATTGCTAAAGTTGTGATCATTTTTAATATTATGTCTATTTGATATATGAGAAAGGACAAGGTCAAAGTCATGACCATTTTTAGCTCCATGCTCTTTCAATGCTGAAGAAGACCAAGACCAAAGCTATGACCATTCCTAGTGCTATGACCATAAGATAAGTTACACAAAAGAGATCATTTTAAGTACCATGATCATTTCCATCACCATGACCATTCTCACTATCACAATCATTTGATGTAAAAAATAGATTAATGCCAAAGTCATGATCATTCATAACACTATAACTTTGTGTTATAAAAATAAATAATACAAATCATGAACACTTCCCAAAATCATTATTTTGTATTACATAAAAATTATGATATATTTCAAATTCAAAATCATTTTCCCAAGTAATGATTTTGAGCTCAAGAGGCCAAGACCAAAGTCTTGGTGTCTTTCAATAGCCTTAACTTTTTACTTATAAAAATAGCAAAATTCCATAGTATAAAAGATGAAAAAGGATAGATTATCAAAATCTCTAAATTATTCTTCTTCTAGATGTACTAAGACCAAAAGCAAAACATATAAGCAATCCTAGGAAGAATTTTTGAATTTCTTTGGAGATCCATGAGTAATCAAGGGACACAAGAGATAAGCTAAATCCTAGAGTTGGAGGATGTGACTTTCAAACCCCTCTTCTCTAGAGTGAATTCAAAAATATCAACTAAACTAGCATAAGATTAGATTTTGTATCATAGATTATTACGAGAATGGTCATTATTAAAATAAGTTTTATGAGATTTCTTCTCTTGTATTTATTTAAATCTCTCCCTAATGTGAGACAAAATTGAGGTCTAGAATTTGTATAATTATGATTTATATGATTTATAAATGATTTTATGACTAATTATTTGTTTGAATCATTTTGTAGAATGAAAATTAATGGATATGATGATTAAATAGAACATAAATTAGGAACATGACTATTTGTGGGTTTGTAGATATTGTCATCATAGATGATGATAGATAAACCATGAGACTCACTCATTCATATGATAGGGGGGAAGTGACAACCTTCATGACTATGATGCATGAGATAAACTTATATGTTAAAACCAAAAATCATGGTATGTTAATGATTGTGAGAATGACGTTAAAGTCAAAAGCATGGATAATTTTATATGGTAATCTATTGTACATGTTTTAGGAGAACTAGGCCTTTATTTAAAGTGAACATTTTATAGAGTATTCTCCTAAGAATTTAACTTTAAGTGTAAGAGTTACATCATCATTATGAAAGATAATGATAAGAATTCACATGACATGCATGAGTAGTTGTGACATACAAGGTGATAATAATCCTTAAAATTTTTTTTACTTGTATGGTTTTCACCCATGAGATTTGAGAGATTTATATATTTATTGTGCGATTATGATGTTTATGAAACTAAAAGTTTAAATACTTATAAACTACATTAGTTCATATTTTTGTGACACATAAGGCTATAAAATAAAAATATACATATGAAGTGACTTTTGAGTCGAGATAATTTAATATATAAATGGTAAAATACTAAGAGGATAGTTTCGAGGGGACCATCATTAGGATGAGCTCAATGATGATAACAACCTTTTATGCCATTAGTGTAAAGAGATATTCTATAACAATCTAACATTTGTTCTATATCCAAACCCAATTTTATTTAGATATATATTATATAAATCAAATAGATAAATCCTAGAATCTAAGAGTCATACCAAAACCTTAGAATATTTATTGTATTAGAATTGTGTTGTGTCATAGTTAGTCTACCAAATTGCTGATACAGATTTTATGGAATCAATATATAGATGATAGTCCTCTTTACTATGTGTATGACCTATGCACTTATAGATCTTTATTGATGAAATATTCTCATCAATGAGCATTTTAAAATACTACCTAACTAATAAAATTGAGTAGCATAACAAAGTCATAATAAATTTCGGTATTATTGCTAGTTATTTTTTAGTGCGGTTTGTCAATATTAGTTGATGTAATTGTTATTGAAAAAAGATATTCTTTTTTAATATTTAAAATATTTTTATTTTGATAATTTTTCTAGATCCAATAACTAGGCATGTTATCTTATATGAACTGTGGATTTATTGTGTTTTGTGTTTCCTTATTCTTTCTTTTTTTCAATCATATTTTATGAGTACAAGTTATTAGATTGAGATAATTCTTCTTGACTCATAAATTGAAGAATAAGGAAGTTATTTTGAAATAGAAAACAGATAAAGAGCTTATAAAAAACTAGTAGCAATAAATAGCCTCAAAATAATGATGAGCAACTCGTACAATAGCCCATCTATCACCTTACATTATGAGATTATTGGTGACTAGTGATATTGAATAATTATTCTAGTGTTAAGAAACAAATAGTAAAAGATAATTATTTTGAGTTGAAATTGAATCTGATAGTGATGATTCAACAATAATGGTATAGTAAGATTATTTTGGAGGATCATAACAAATATGTCATGATATTTAGAGAGGTATGTGATATGATAAAGATGATTAGAGTAAGTCCAAATGTAATAAGATGTCTATTTTCATTTTCATTAAAGGATAAAACATGAAGTTGGTTCTATTATTTATTTCATGCCTCCATAGAGTATTGGGATGAACTTATGAGGATATTTCTTACTATGTTTTTTCTACCTCAAATCACTTTTCAGTTATAAAGCGAGACAAATTAGTTTTGACAGGATGAGAATGAGGTTTTATATGATGTTTGAGACTATTTTAAGGAGTTGTTGAAGATGTGCCCTCAATATGGATTTGAGTTGTAAATCTAAGCCCAAACTTTCTATAGTGGCTAAATTATATGATGAGGTATATGATGAACATGACCATGAGTATTTCAATTATAAATAAATCACTAGAGAATACATATTACTATCAAACTCTACCTAATTATTTATTTGAGAAAAGACAAGCTGAAGTATTAGCATTAATACTATATTAATAAAATTTTCAACCTCCATAAAGAGAAGAGAAGTCAACTATGGAAGAAAACATTAAAACAATATTAATAGAATGTGAAAGATAAATAATCACCAAGATACTTAGATTGAGAGGCTTGAAGTATGATTAGATTATATGAGTTTGGTAATGAAGAATATAAATAATCAAATTGGATAATTGATATTTTTGATGAAGGGAAAAAGAGTTGATGGATGCCAAATGATACTAATGCAAATTTGAAGAAGTGTTTATGTATATTGCTTTGAAGTAGAAAAGAGCTAGAAGAGAAATGAATAGAGGAAGAAGATTCTTGAAATTTTGGAGCTGATTGTGTTGCTACTTTCTCTAAAGTCATGGTTCTCATTGAAAATTTCAAACATATAAAGACTACAATGCTGTGACACCTTATAAAGCTATGATTCAATTGGAAGTATAAGCCTAGCTCTTACCCACAGCTATGAATGAAAGATAAGAAGAAATAGTGGAATGATTGGAGGTTACCCAGGGCTATGGAGAGAAATAAATGTAAAGAAAGAGACTAAAGGTAAATTTCCAATGAATCATCAATTTCCATAATATTTTACAAGGTAAAATTAGATGAAATATTTGAGAAATTTTTCAATATATTCTAGAAACTAGAAGTAAATATAATATTTGTTGAAACTATAGCTTAAATGGTAACTATATGAAATTTATGAAAGTTATCATGAGTAGTTAAAGAAAATTAGATATATAAGGGATCATGAATATGACCAAGAAGTTTAGTTCAATTTTTCAATGAATACTTTTAAAGAAATTCAAGTATCTCAAACATTACACTATATGTTATATAATAGGAGATCACATATTTTGAAAGACATGCAACTTGAGGTCAACTATCAATTTTATACTGTTTTCGATTGTGTAAAATTATTCTAATCTCTCACTCAAAATAATTGATCAAATAATAAAGCACCTGGATAACATTATTGAAAATATTTTGATCAAGGTTGATAACTTTATTTTTTTAGTAAATTTAGTTATATTGGATATGAAAAAAGATTATAATGCACCATTGATTTTGTTATGATTATTTTTAATCATTGAACAAGCTCTTTTTGTTGTCAATAAGTGGAAGTTCACTATTTGTATTGGTGATGAGCAATTAAAATTTAATATTTACAAAGATTTATGGGATCTAAATGATGACGAAACTGAGTATTGAAGAGTAGATAATCTCTTTCATATGGAAATGCAACAAAAGTTGACTTATGATGTAAGGATCTTATAGAAGACTATTAGCTAGATAACGATGAGGAAGATGACATGAAAGAATAATTTTTGAGCTAGGAAAGTGATGAAGATAAGGAAGATGATGTGAGGGTGCCACTGTGGAGTTGTGAAAATGATGAAAATGAGGAAGATGATTTCTATGAGATAATGGTATTCTTCGAAGTAATGATTTTGGAGGAATCTAATACAAATAACTTCAAAGAAACTGAGAAAAAAAAAAGATTAAGAAAATGTTGAGATAGAATTTTTGAAGGATTTGATCAAAGATATTGTTATATCCATGCATAACACTATGAATTTAGCAATGACAAATTGAAAATTTTCATTAGAAGTTCAATGACAAAGCCACATACCAAGCTCAATGGCTTGACTTTCGTATTATAAAATTAAATTTTCCCAGCGAAACTCAATAAATAATTTATGGCTATGCACAATAATGTAACTTTGGTGTTATAGAAATAAATGAGCTAGGAGAAACATAAAGAGAAAGTCATGGCTTTGCTTAGTATCGTGATTTTGGGGATACAAGAAGAAAAGGGATGGGTTAGAACAAAAAAAAGCAGTGACATTAGTCATAGCCGTGTCATCCAAGGAAGAAAAAGTCAAAGAAAAAAGTAAAGCTATTGTAAAATGGATGATAAATATACACTAAGAAGTTAGCATAGACAACAAAGATTATTGATGGAGGAGAGAAAATATTGATGATCTAATTATGAATGTTAAATATAATATTGTTTGGGAGGCAACCTAAAAATTCTTTTTTCGCATGTTTGATATAATAAATACTATATATCCATCACATAAATGATTTTACACGTCCAACTTACATATATGTAAAGTCGTAGAATGCAAACCTCATCATGACTGCCAATATGTCCATACAAATTATTTTATTAACTAGAGATGCTAGGATATCCAAATCAACTCGTATAATTTTTTTTTTTGAGATGATGTAGTAGACTATTTTTACTAAAAAGGAAGTTATTTTTTTATTTGATAAATAATCATGATATCAGTATATTTTTGGAGGTAATTGACAACTTGGTGATTGATGGGTCATTGTGTAATTTTAATATTTTTATTCTTAGCTAAAACTCTACTTATTTGATCATGATAATGTTTGTATATCACAACTTTACCATCTCTTTTGTATAATCTTTCAACTATACAACATATTATTATTGACTATAATATTATATTGAAATTGTAATAATATTTATCTTATAATAATTAAATAGCTATGATATTAATTTTATATTATAGTAAAAAAATATATCACTGATGCTAAAAGTCATAGTTGCTTTCTAGTGTCATGATTTAATATTTATCAAGATTTTATATTCTCAAGTTGAAACTAAGACCTTTTTCTAAAGCTATAATGTTTGAGCTATAGAATATTATAAAGTCAAAATTACTCATGTCAAAGCAGTGATAAATATTGAGCGGTATAACTTTTAGACACATAATATTAGAGAGGGCATGAGTCAAGCATGGCCACTTCTCAAGGCCACAAAAATTTCCCTTAAGTGAATACAAAGTAGCGACATAGATGGATGGGTTAATTGTCAAGGCCATGAACATTTCTAGTACCACAACTATTTAATATATAAGAAAGACAAGTCCAAAACCACGACCATTCCTGGTGATATGGTTACTCGATACATAAGAATGACCAAAGCCAATGTTTTATTCATTCCTAGCATTATAACTGTAAGATGCACAAAAGAGACCATTTTCACCACTATGATCATTCCTAGTGTCATGACCATTTGATACAAAAGAGTGACCAATGATAATAATGTGATCAATTCTAGTGTTATAACTTTGTGTTATAGAGATAAAAGATACAAGCCTCAAATACTTTCTAGTATCATGATTTTATCTTCTAAAAGTTATCACTTTTTATTTAGAGCATAAAAGAGGAAAAAGGTTACATTATTGAAATTTATGCATTATCCTACTTTTTCTCCATGTACTAAGACCAAAGCAAAGTATTGAAAATGGTTCTAGGGGGATTTTTTCACTGCATAGGGTTGGAAATCATGACTTTCAAACCCTCCCCGTGTGGAGCTGTAACTGCTACCTTTAGCTTCTAAAACTCTAAAGTTATAGTGATATTGGAAGCCATAACTTTCATCATTTATTCATCACTTTTCTCTGCTTTCATAGGAAACTCCATATTTTCCATTTCCACCATGTTTTCATTATTTATTTTATCAGCAACCAATTGTGATTTTGCCCATGTCCTCATTTCATGCATAATCTCCAATTTATCCTCTCCATTTTCTCCATATTTGTGCATTGAAAAAGTGGGCACAATACTTCATTTTTATTCATCTTTAGAGCAACCAATTGAGATTTTCTCCATATTTTTTGGATATCATGACTTCATGACAATTATTTTCATCACTTTTTGCTCTGTCATTTTCATACCTCTAGGCTTCTTCTTCTATGTTATCTCTCTCATCTTTGTTGGGGCAATAATATTTTTCAATGTTTTTCTATCATCTTTGTTGGGACATTTTATATAATGTTATAATAAGAGTTTCACCTTTAGTATGATAATTATATAATCACTATGGAGGATAGTGACAAGTAATCTATAAGATATTCATAAGTTATTGTGACTCACAAGATGGTGATAACTCTTTAAGTTGCTTTTAATCATATGGTTCTCATAAGTGATATTTGAAAAAAATATATGTTATTTGTATGAGTATGATATTAAACTAAATAAAAGTCACAACCTTAGTGTTTTAGTCCGATAACATATTGTCTTAGTGCTGGGTATGAGTCATGAATTTGGTATCTTTCCTATGCTTGATGGTCGAGACAATGGGAAAAGTTATGACAACTCATTTAGACTCTATAACACAAAGTTTCAATGCTAGAATATGGTCACAGCATGTGCATTTAATCCCTATAACATATTGTCGTGGTGCTAATTGTGGCTTTGTCTTATATATTTTACTTTTGTAACTCAAATTCATAGTATTGGAGATTAGATGTAGTTTTGGTTTCTGTCTTGAGCCAAAAATCACAATGCTTGTATTGGTCATGACTCAAGTTTGCCTATTTGTAATATTTTGCAACTAAAAGTCATGATGCTAGATTAATGTCATTGCATTGGATTGAGTATGTGGTTTTGTAAGGGGAAAATCATGGTTGCTACTACGTAAAATAAATATCATAACTATAAATTTTTTTTGATCTAGTTTGACCATGAATCCAAGAAATCTTCGTTGCTAATTAAAAAAATATGCTATATAATAAAAGGATTGTATCAACGAGATGATATTTTTTATGTCAACAAGGTGATGTACGAAGATTACCAAGATTATATGTATAAAGTTTCAGCCAATAATTAATGCTAAAACCAATATATAAGTACAAAAAGGTGTGATCAAGTCGTAGCATGTTAGATACAACAACTTACATAACTTTTCACTTCTCTTCTAGTCTTCAACTCTACTAAATTGTACATTTCATCCTAAGAATATTTAATTTCATAATTATTCATCAAAATTTTCAAAAACTATATTTTTGTGAAATCATTACAAACAAACCTCTCTTTTAAGCAAAATATACCATGAAAATCATAACAAATTGTTAGTATTATTCACTATTTTCATATCGAACAAACTCACACACTAAAATCATCACTTATCCTTGAGAAATCCATCTCCTACTTATTTTATATATATATATATATATATATATATATATATATATATATATATATATATACTTCCCTCCTTCTGAATAAGTTTTTGCTATGTTTGAGCTAGAGTATCATAATATACCAAGATGGTTGGGTTATTTCTTTTTGTGGTTAGTTAAAAGAGTCAAGATAGAATATGAGCTCCATGATTAATTTCTAAGATTAATAAATGCTACACTATGTTTTGTGTGATTTTTTATATAGCATCATTACATCATAGTGTAGAATAAAATTTTCTTTTGTTGCCTCCTATGTAACACTATATTTAACATTCATAGCTAGACCATAAATGAGTTTGTACGTCCATTAGTAACTCGATTATCTAGGCTAACTTGTCAGTATATTTATTAACTTCTTTTTTTTTAGTTTTTCTTTCGAAATTGGATCATCTCCACGGCTTGCTTCTTTTGAACTTCATTATGTTTCTGCTCTTTAGAAGGCATACTTTTTTTTGAGTGTCTCAACACTATTCTAGGCTATTTTTTGAGCATTTACTTTATGCAGCACAATTTCTACAAAATTATAGGGAACCATAACTTCTACCTTTAGCATATAGAACTCCAAAGTCATGGTACTATTGAAAGCTACAACTTTCATCATTACTTTATTATTTTTCTTCTCTTCCTTAGGAATATCCAAATCTTCTATTTCCACCAACCATGTCTTTATCTTTCAATTTATCATCCACCAGTTTGGATTTTTTTCCTCGCCTTCACCTAATGTGTAATCTTTAATTTCTCTTCTTTATTTTCTCAATAATTGCACATCAATAAATTGAGAAATTCACTTTATTTTTATTCATCTTTAGAGCAGTCTACTTTATAATTATATGAAGTTATCTTTTTGAAGAATGTCGCAGCTTCATAATAATAATCTTCATCATTTTCTACTATGTGACTCATACCTCTAGATTTTTTTTTCTAAATCATGTCCCTTGTCTTCCTCTTGTAGCCATAATCTTTGCTGGAACTTCTGAGGTAGCACATTCCATTTCACTAACCATTATTTCCATACTCACCAATGGAACTTCCAAGGTAGTATTTTCATCTTCAGTCATACTTATATCCATACTCATCAATAGAACTTCCAAGGAAGCATTTTTTACATTGTACTCAAGTTAGTGTCTCCCCCCATCATGTTAAGTTAGCATATTCATTCTTCTATTTTATTTTCTTTTCTAGTCTTAAATAAAATCTTTATAGTGTTGTCTTCATGTGATGAGCTAGTTTTCAGATACGATCTACCAAGTGAGATATTTCATGGCTTCCATATCTCCATAACTCATGTATTTCGATTGTGGAATTGATTAGGTTACCATTAGGCATGAAATATATATCGCCATAGGGGTAAAAATATACTCTATCATAATGAAAATTTGACCCATAAATGGTCTATTCTATTTTGAGTTTTATTGTATTAACTCAATCCTAGAAATTCGTTCATATAAGTATGGTGATTAATATTAAAGAAAGAATAAAAAAAATAAAGATAAAATCTCCATGATTACAAGATAAATATAAGACATTTAATACAAATGTTAGTGATGAAAAGTAGGATTCAAGTCATAAATCTTATATTACAGGCATGATTCAAATTTTTATTTGTGATAAAATTTATAAATATTCATATTGAGATTATGCTCAATCATAGAACGAAGACTAGATAATTATAAAATAGTATCTTGCTTTACTATAATATAAAGTGGTTATCAACAATCGAGCCCTTCCTATTGATAGTCTTTTCACAGCTGTCCCCTTGCTTTTAGGCAACTCATTGACTACCCTTAATGGTCACTTCAAATATGCCTTCTTATTCTTGGACCTCTAGTATATTTCTCTATAAGAATTGATGTAATAATAAAAGCATTTACACTCTTAGCTTCATCGATGCCATACTTGCAAAGTTACATTTTTCTTCATGTTTCACCAATAATAGCCATACAACTGAATATAACTGGTAAAACTATCACCATCATATGAATCACATCCATCCATACCTATCACATGAATTACTTATCACCATCCCCTACTATGATAGTTGACTTTCACACTAAATGTGAAAATCTTAGATGAATATTATATTTTCCAAATATTTGTGACTTTGTTATGCTGACCTATTGGTTAGATAGTATCAAAAGATCATTGATAATGATATCTCATCAATAAAGATCCATAAATATATGAATCATACAAGAAATAAAACATATTAATCTCATAGAGATTGTATTATTAGTTTAAAAATCCAACTATGTGACAACACAATTTTAGTAAAGAAAATACCTTGGGGGTTTGGTATGACTTTTAGATTTAGAGTGTTCAATTTGATTTATATGATGCATATTCAAAAAATTCAATTTATATTGGGGCTAGATACATAATGAAAATTGAATTATTGTAGAATATTATTTTGACCTAATGACATATAAATTAGTTATCATCATTGAGCTTATCTTAATGATGGTCATCTCATAGTTGTCCCTTTGGTACTTTATTACTGAGAGAATAAATCATCTTTGCTCAATAGTGAATCACAAGTCTATACATTTTAGATAACTTGTCAATTATCCTTAATAATTATTTCTATGTGCATTATTATTATATAATCTTAGGTATCATAAAAAATTTTATATAGATAGCATCTATATATTGATCTCATAGAGATTGTATTATTAGTTTAAAAATCCAACTATGAGACAACACAATTTTAGTAAAGAAAATACCTTGGGGGTTTGGTATGACTTTTAGATTTAGAGTGTTCCATTTGATTTATATGATGCATATTCAAAAAATTCAATTTATATTGGGGCTAGATACATAATGAAAATTGAATTATTGTAGAATATTATTTTGCCCTAATGACATATAAATTAGTTATCATCATTGAGCTTATCTTAATGATGGTCATCTCATAGTTGTCCCTTTGGTACTTTATTACTGAGAGAATAAATCATCTTTGCTCAATAGTGATTCACAAGTCTATACATTTTAGATAACTTGTCAATTATCCTTAATAATTATTTCTATGTGCATTATTATTATATAATCTTAGGTATCATAAAAAATTTTATATAGATAGCATCTATATATTGATCTCATAGAGATTGTATTATTAGTTTAAAAATCCAACTATGAGACAACACAATTTTAGTAAAGAAAATACCTTGGGGGTTTGGTATGACTTTTAGATTTAGAGTGTTCCATTTGATTTATATGATGCATATTCAAAAAATTCAATTTATATTGGGGCTAGATACATAATGAAAATTGAATTATTGTAGAATATTATTTTGCCCTAATGACATATAAATTAGTTATCATCATTGAGCTTATCTTAATGATGGTCATCTCATAGTTGTCCCTTTGGTACTTTATTACTGAGAGAATAAATCATCTTTGCTCAATAGTGATTCACAAGTCTATACATTTTAGATAACTTGTCAATTATCCTTAATAATTATTTCTATGTGCATTATTATTATATAATCTTAGGTATCATAAAAAATTTTATATAGATAGCATCTATATATTGATCTCATAGAGATTGTATTATTAGTTTAAAAATCCAACTATGAGACAACACAATTTTAGTAAAGAAAATACCTTGGGGGTTTGGTATGACTTTTAGATTTAGAGTGTTCCATTTGATTTATATGATGCATATTCAAAAAATTCAATTTATATTGGGGCTAGATACATAATGAAAATTGAATTATTGTAGAATATTATTTTGCCCTAATGACATATAAATTAGTTATCATCATTGAGCTTATCTTAATGATAGTCATCTCATAGTTGTCCCTTTGGTACTTTATTACTGAGAGAATAAATCATCTTTGCTCAATAGTGATTCACAAGTCTATACCTTTTAGGTAACTTGTCAATTATCCTTAATAATTATTTCTATGTGCATTATTATTATATAATCTTAGGTATCATAAAAAATTTTATATAGATAGCATCTATATATTGATCTCATAGAGATTGTATTATTAGTTTAAAAATCCAACTATGAGACAACACAATTTTAGTAAAGAAAATATCTTGGGGGTTTGGTATGACTTTTAGATTTAGAGTGTTCCATTTGATTTATATGATGCATATTCAAAAAATTCAATTTATATTGGGGCTAGATACATAATGAAAATTGAATTATTGTAGAATATTATTTTGCCCTAATGACATATAAATTAGTTATCATCATTGAGCTTATCTTAATGATGGTCATCTCATAGTTGTCTCTTTGGTACTTTATTACTGAGAGAATAAATCATCTTTGCTCAATAGTGATTCATAAGTCTATACCTTTTAGGTAACTTGTCAATTATCCTTAATAATTATTTCTATGTGCATTATTATTATATAATCTTAGGTATCATAAAAAATAAGAATTGATGTGGTTTCTAATTTGAGCTTCAAAAGTGTTATATTCACACATTTAATTTATGCTTCCCTCAAATCTCACCAAAGGGAACGATATGAGTGAAATCAACTCAAAGGGTTGTCACCACCTTGTAAATGACAACCACTCATGTATATAATATTGATTACCTATCACACTCCACTATAGTAATAATACGACTCACACACTAAAGGTGAAACCATTAGTAGAATATTCTATTAAATATCAATATCAATTGAGAATTAGTTCTTCTAAGAAATATACAACAAAGTGTTTGTGAAATCATTCATCCTTTTGGCTTTAGGAATATCATACTTATAATAATTAATGTATCATGGTCATAAGTTCTATCATTTTCTTCCTACCAATATATGAGCGAGTCTCATAGTTTATCTATCACCATCCACCATAAAAACATGCATAGGTCTACCAATAATCAAATCCTTAATTTAAGATCTATTTAATCACTATATCTATTAATTTTTTATTCTATATCAATTGCTCATAAATTAAACACAACAATTACTCATAAAAATATTCATAGATCACATAAATCATAATTACACAAACTCTAGATCTCAATTTAGTCTAATATTAGGTGCAGATTCAATAAGATACAAGAGAAGAAGTCTCATGAATCTTGAGTTCACATTGATATCTCTCATAAGAATTTAAGATACAAACTCTGGTCTAATGATATTTTGATTGATTTCTTGAATTTACCCTCTAGGGTTTAGCTTATATCTTGCATTCTTTGATCGTTCATGCATAAAGAAGAGAATATAATTCTTTAGGATTTTTTTTATTCTCTAATTTTACACTATGTAATTATAGCATTTATACGGGCAAGGCCAGCTCAGCCCGACACGTGGGCACAACATGCATGACCATGC
Organism: Sapria himalayana; assembly: GCA_029783825.1. Lineage (NCBI taxonomy): Eukaryota > Viridiplantae > Streptophyta > Magnoliopsida > Malpighiales > Rafflesiaceae > Sapria > Sapria himalayana. The sequence goes on from JAREIK010000088.1 coordinate 11,170,005, forward strand.
ACCGAACGTGGTCAATACGAGTCGATGCTCGACATGCGAGGCTCACCGAGCCCTGAAAGGGCAAAGCGAGCTGCTGAAACCCTACTTTTTTTAAAAAAATTAGGGTTTTGTCCTACTAAACCAGACTGAACCCGATGGTTTTTGGTTCCGCGGGTCCATGTTGTGCCTTGCCCGGCATGGTAGCCTAATTGGGCAGCTTAAAACTAGGCTAGTTCATGCCAGCCTGGCCCATTTGACACCTATAAAAATTATGCCTTTGGGAAGATGCCACAACTTTGGCCTTAGTCTCTTATGCTCAAGGTCACAACTCTAGATAGTGTGAGCAACTTTGGAATGCACCTTAAATCTTTATGTAACACAAAGTTATGATACTTGTAACTATCTGTGAGTTGTGTCTTTTCTCTCTATAACACAATGTCATGACATCGAGAATGATCATGATTTTAGCATTGGTCTTTCATTTTCATCAAATAGTAATGGTGTTGGGTTTGGCCATAACTTTGTTCTTGGTATTTATTGTGATCAAATGGTCATACTACTTAGAATGACCACAACTTAGACTTGGTCATTCTTGCGCATTAAATGGCTAAGACACTAGGAATATCCATGTCATTGACTTTGAAATTTTTCATGAATCAAATTGTCGCAACATTGGAAATTAGTCAATACCTCTAAGGTTTGGTTTTGCCTTCTCTTGAGGACAAGAGTCACAACCTTGAAAAATGACACTCTAATAATTCCCTTTACAATATTGTTGTCTAAAAGTCATGGTGCTAGATAATTACTATAACTTTGTCATGGATATATTTATATTTGTAACTTTCTATATCCCAAAAGTTAAAGATTAGGAAAATAGATAGTGACTCTTACTTGAGAATGTATAACCTTGGGCAAAATAGTCACAATGTTGAAAAGTGGCCACTATTTTTAGTACCAATGTAGTACTTTATTACTATGATGTAAAATTAATGTCAAAATTATTTATTTCTTATGAGACAAATATTATTCCGACTCCAAAATAATATCATAGTCAAAAAAAATGGGTTGTACAATTGGAAGATTATATTAATGAGATGATAGAGTCATAAAGTACAAATATTGCAATGGCTAAATAAGTAAAGTTTTAGCAGAGAATGGATGTTGAAATTACTCGATGAACTATACATCACAAAGTTGCCAATTATCTTCAAAAATATGTTAATTTTATAATTATTTATCAAAATTAATCAAAATTTTAAAGTAATAAAATCAATCTAACTATGACTCATTTATGTGTTTACACACTAAAATTATTACTTATCTCCGAGCTATTATTTCTCTTTGAATGAAAAAAATAATATATAACATCATCTTAAAAAAATTCATCATATTTGATTATAGTACAATAAAATGAAAATAAATAAAAAGTACCAAATCAATGAGCCAAGGGAGATCAACTATATCATTTACCCATATGATCATACTCCTAAAAAAGGAAATCTTATCTGTAATGCTTGAATGATGATATAGAAGTGAATGATCTCTCTGAATCTTTTTTTTTATGTAGCTTCCCAATCCAATATTTTCACCAAAATATTATACATTGCATCTTGTTTTTACCCATTTGAAATCAGTGTAACCTCAAATGATCAATTATAAAATATAGGTCTTTTTGATTTGTACTATATTTTCCTAGTTCTTCTATCCTACGTTTCTCCTAATAATGATTGTCATTGTCATTTCCTTCATTACTTTTAATTCACACTATATATTATATGTAGCTCAGACATCATCTACATATAATCTCTCAAATGATTCACTATTGCCTATCAATTTGATCTCTACTCTTTTCATCTCATCTTCCAAAGGTTTGTAGACATGTTCTTCAAACTTTTCTTGATTCATGATAAATACCATCTATTTTTGTTTGATATGTATTTTGTAAATTGCATCTAATTTTCTAGCTTTCTCCATAATTTCTATACGTAGGAATAAAATCTCATTTTTCAGGCTTTCCTTGTTTGTTTTAGCATCTTGTTACACATTTCCCAATATATGAAAAACATAAACAAACATACCTCTTTGTGTAGCCAGGGAATGCTCAATGCATGTTTCTCCTTCTCATCTTCCATCCATTATTTCCATGTCTTGTATGTTAGCTCTAGTGAAAGATGGTCATTCTTCCCATTTTTTTTCTTGGTATTTGCCTTAGAATCACCTTATTTTTTTTTACATATCCTTCAGATATTCTTTTAATTCTTAATAATATTAGGGGGACACTATTATACATATTGCATCAACCTAGAGCTCTCTCGGCCAATCATAATAAAGTAATCAAGTAAAGATGAATTAGTCAACCAAACAAATTTATTCTCATTAAAACTAAGAATTGATTTCTCTATAATCTTCCTCATATCAAAACCATAACCAACTAGGATGACATACAATATGATTGCTCTTTCCAAAATCATCGTCATGACATGTAGTATTGGTAATGAAAAAAAAACATATGAAATACAACTAAACTTTATTACTTCTATGAGTTCTCCTTGCATCAAGTATTCATATGTGATCTTTGAAATTACCCTTCATGTATATTTTTCATTGCTCAATAAACTAGAAATTACTAACAAATTAGGTTTCCTCTGAAAATACCTCTAAAAATGTGTTGTTTCATGACTATTCATCAAAATCTAGAAAAATTCTAATGTTGTGAAATCAGTCTTAATTATATCTCATTTTTGGGCTCACACATCATTTAATATCATTCCAGATAGAAGAAAAAGTATTTATATAATGAACACTATCCAACAATAATCGAGGGTCAGTTCATCTAATACATACATAATGGAGTAGCATATAAATGCATTCATATATTCCGCTTCATAAGTAATATATTCCTAATATTAAACATACCTCAATTTTGGATTTTGATGTATAGGTATGTCTCATACATCATGGTTGGAATGACTATCACATCCTTTCTATAGTATGTGTGAGTGTGTTTCATAGTTTATCTATCACCTTCTACCACTCCTACCATGCATGAACCCACTAATAGCAAAAAATATATACTCTCAGTTCTATTTAATTACCAAATCATCCATATCCAAATAATATCACAATAAAATATCAAATTAAAGCATTAAATATAGCATCAATTATAATAAATATATTACATCATTACTAGATTATTCATTTAGTTTTAATTTAGAGAGAATAATAGGAGACAAGAAAAAAATTCATATAGTATGAATCTACATGCCCAATTTTAATCATCAAGAGAATTTAGGCATAAAAACCCAAATTCCTCAAAAGTTGCTCAACATTGCTTTGATTTTTTTTTCAAAGGGTGTTGGAATGTGCACCCACCTCATAAAATTTATTTTTTTATTTTGTATCATTCTGTTACTCATGGATTACCCCAAACATAGAGTCGTGGAGCCACTTGGATTATCTTCCTCATGTCTCTCATTAATCCCATCTTGGTTCTTAGGTTTTTTTTTGTATACCCTAGCATTTGGTGTGACTTTTTTTTTATTTAGAAGTCATGGCTCTGAATAAAAATCATGACTGTGGCCTTTTGATTCTATAACACAATGTCATAGTATTTGGTTTGAGTTGTGGCTCTGGTCTCCTTCATCTATTTGGTGGTCGTGATGCTAGGAACACGATGGCTCATTGAGCCTCTATAACAAAAAGTTATGGTACTGGAATGTGACCATAACTTGTGCATTTAGTTGTTTTAATACACTGGCATGAGATTGAGTGTGACTGAGGCATGTGCATATCACTTTTGTAACCCAAAGTCAAGACATTGGAGTATGATTGTAGCTCTATTTTCTCTCTTGAACTAAGAGTCACGATACTTGTGTTAGTCGTGGCTTGAGTTTGACTCTCTGTAATATTTTGTAGCAAAAAGTTATGATGTGTCATGATTTTTGCTTGAGTATTATCTAGTTTATCAAAGGAAAAATCCTAGCCTATAGATACTGCCATGACTTTTAGCACTGATGGAATACTTGGTTATTATAATTTAAAATTAATGTCATAGCCATGAAATTGTTTCTAGCTATTAGATTATGACTCCAAGAAATCTTCACAACCAAAAAATTTGTTCAACAATAAATGAATTATATTAAAAAGGTGGCAGAGTCATTGTGTATAAAGATTGTCATGACTATATCTATAGAGTTTTAGTCAAGAATGAACATCAAAACTAATCTATAAGTACTCAAAGATATGATCAAGTTGTAGCATGTCAAATACTATGACTTGCATGCCTTTTGCTTCCAATCTAGTTACCAAATCCACCAAGCTATATATTTTATACTAAAAACTCTCGATTACATAATTATTCATCAAAATCCTCATAAACTAATTTTTTATGAAATCATTACAAATAAATTTCTCTTTTAGGCAAAACACATTATGAAAATCATACCAAATAGTTAGTATTATTTGGTATTTTACATACCTAAAAACCAATCACTTAATTCTTATTGTACCACAAGAGTGTGATGTGACTTAATTCTTATCTATCATGACTGACATGCACAAATCTACATGTTGATAAAAATATTAATTTTTGATTCTAATTTATATCCATATCCATCACCTTCTAAATATAAATATAAACACAGTTATAAACTCATATATTTGTTTATTCATCATAACTTAATATATTCACCAAACCTCTAGATATCAACTTAGCTGGACAATGAGAAGGAAATCACATGAGATGTGTTGAGAGATGTCTTATATTTTAGAGGGTTCACAATAAATACCCAAGTGAAAATCTAGGTAAATAATTTAAGATTACTTGTGTTTATCTTGGATTTTTTCCAAATAGTGATCATAATTGCATCACCTAGGCTCTTGGCACCATAGTTTTGTGTTACCCCAAATTTCTCTCTCACTCTCACTCACTCTTTATTTTTTCTAAGTGCCAATATATACTTTGGAAATCTGTGCAATATTTTTTAGTTAAAATTCTTGCATAGACTTAAGGTCGTAACTTTACCATCTTTTCATATCTTTTTTGAAGTATTGATGCCGTGAGACTAGGAATGATCATGATTAATACCTTTACTCACTATAACAAAAATTTGTGGTGATTAGATTAGCCATGAATTTTGTCTTGCTTTCTGAGCAAAATATCATAGTGATGGAATTATCATACCTAAGATAATTATCCTTTGTAACACAAAGTCATGACACTGGTATTAGTCATGATTTTAGTATTTTCTATTTGGAGCATAAAATTGAATCTTTGGGAAAATCATGACTAGAGTAAGTGCTCTCTAGAATGAAATGTTATGGCATAAAATAATGACGTGACTTAAAACACTTGGTGTTTTGGCTCTTTATCAAATTAGTCATGACTTTGAAAATGTACCATAACTATTTGTACTAGTGAGGTAATTAGCTACAATAATGAGAAAATACTATCATGAACATTAAGTATTTTAGAGATAATGTGGCTATGGCTCTAATAAAATATTGTGGTCATGATAATTATATTATATAGTAAAATAATTGTGTCAACTTGATGGTAAAGTCATTACATATAAAGCAAGCTATGATTATTGTTGTAATTTTATGACAAAGAAAGGTTTCTGCAAATATTCAAAGAATATTATGACATGTTTACTTTTCTCTACTCTAAATCTTTGCTCCATTAAGTCTATCAATTCTACCAAAAATTATCATGATTTCATTGCTATTGTCAAATTTTTTTAAAATAAGAATTTAGTGAAACTTTCAATAAATACTAGATTACATGAACACACAACTAGATAAACTTTCAAAATATCCCAAAATATTCTATACATGGAGTGCCATACAAACTTACATACTAATGATATTACTTATCCTCAAGTAATAAATCACTCTCTAAACATAAACTCTAAAAGAATAAGTATACATCTAAGATAAACATGATTAGGTTTGAGAAGAGTGGTAGACTTTTATTTTAGAAATGAGATCTAGCATTTAAAGATTTATTATGAAGTATATGGGTTGTGGTGTAAAGTATTTATTCATCAAACTATGTAAAAAAAATATTTTTGAGTTTCCTCCTAAGTAGTTCTACATTTAACATCCATAGTTAGACTTATTTTTTGGGTTGAATTTTCTCATTATTCATCTCAGATGTTAATGATATTCTTTCAGTATAATCTTTCCTTTTTTTGTCTTTGTAGCCTCTATGTCAATCAATAATATTGAGTAGAGGATGTACATACTTCTTTTCTTACTTTGGGTAGCCATATCAAAAAGTCTGGTGGCCCCTTCAATCCCCCTATGATTTTGTTCCTCATAAGTCTAGTGATGATGGTCACAACTTTCCCAAGTGTCACAACTTTTTGGTGTACTCCAATCTCAACCTTGTCATTGGTTTATTCATCCTTCTTTTTGATCTCATATTATTTCATATTTTTATCATAGTTTATTATAGCATCGGGAGAAATCACTTCCAAAATCATGCTAGTATCTTTAAATTTTACTTTTATCCACCTTATTTGATATTCTTCTACATCATTACTCTTCTTAGTCTCTATTAGCAACACTAACCTACTATCTTCAAATGATGGTTTATCTTTCTAGTTCATATATTCATATTGTAGTGGTTATTTTGGATTCTAAAATAGTAGAGCTTCATGACTTTGAGTGTAACGATGATAGTATAGATGAAAATCATTACTCGAACTAAAATACTACCCACTTTTTTGAAGTGAATTTATTTTTTTTGTATCGAAATTTCTAGGTCCAAAGGTTTGAACTCAATCCCAAAAGTTTTGCTCGTGTGATTTTTGGTGGTTACAAAACAAACAAAAAAGAAAAGTACAATACAAAACACAAATTCAATATAAACACTAACCAATAATTACATCCACACAACAATATATTAAAATATCTTTTCACAAGGATAGATATGTCAACTCAAGTTGATTAATCAAACAATAACAAACAAACTATGACGATAATGTCAAAAATTTGTAGTATATTTGTAAGGATGCATCAATGATTGATAATATTCAAAAACTTTGTTAAGCAATGATCTCTCATTCAACATAGCTCCATAATTATATGGGTCATGCAATTAAAAATATATATGTATGTCTAGATATTGATTCCATAGGGATTGTGTAGATAAATAGTTTGATCAACTAATAATAAAATAATTACTGCTTAAGTTGAATATATATACTTAATCTTTGGAAATATACTCATACTCTAAGATTGACTCACATCCTTGTGCATTATGATGTTTCTATAGTATTTGATCAATATCGTGTTTAGTTGTTGAATGAAGGGCAGGTTGATGACCATCATCTTTAGACTAACACTACCAATAATGATCTTCTCATAGTTGTTCCATCAGTATTTTAACACTAAACTACCATGATATTTCATGCAAGGGTCATTATCACATCTACACTTTTTAGGTATACATCAATTTTCTTTAACAGTTGTATCAAATATGTATTTCTATTCTTCAACCTCTAATTATCTTAAAGGAAAAATAATATGGTACTAAATGAGTTTGTAGTTTTAACTTCATTAGCATCATACTCATGATAATTAACATATATTTTTTCATGAATCTCTCCTATGAAAGTCATATAAGAGGAAAAGACTTTCATAGTTGTTACCACCTTACTAATCTCCGTCACTTGCATGTGTCCAATGACAAATTACCTATCATCATCAGTCATAATTGACACATGACTCACACATTATGGCAAAATTCTTAGCTAGATATTTGACTTAACCCTCAAGGTTAGTTCTTCTAGAAAGTACATAATGGATTGTTTAAAAATGTTTGTGCTTTAAACTTCGTAAGTACTATACTTATAGTGGTTAAACTTACCTCAACTTCAAAATTTTAAACATTACTTTATCTCATGTGTTAGATTAGAATAATTATCACTTCCTTCTTCCTATATCAAAGAGTATATCCTATGATTTACCTATCACTATCTCTCAATAACCAATATGCATGAACCTACATATTCATGAAACCCATAATTTTCTATCTTTAATTTGTATCCATGTCCATCAATATACAAACAAAACATAAATATAAACATAAAATCATAAATTAATTAATTCATTATTATACAATACAATCACCAACCCTAGATATCAATTTAGTTGAACATTGGGGAAAAAATTACATGAGATGTGTTGGGAGTCATCTCATAGATTTGAGAGTTCCCAATGAACGACTAAGTAAAAATCTAAGTAAATATGCCTAATTCCAATCGAATATTACTTATAGTTTGCTTGGATTTGCCCTAAATGGGGGAATAAAATCATGTCTTCTAGGATTATTGGCATCATAGTTTTGTGGTTCCATGCAATTTCTTTCTCTCTCTCTCTCTCTCTAAGTGTTTTTTATACTTTGGTGATCTTTTTATACTTTGGTCTAGATTTTCTAAGTAATTTACAATAGCATTGGGATTGCCATAAATGAGATAATTATTCTCTGAAAGACAAAGTCATGACACTGGCATGGACCATGACTTTGGTTTTATCTCTAGAGAATAAAGTCATGTCATTGGAAAAGTGACAACCATAGTAATTACTTTTTAGAATGAAAAGTCATGGATACAATAATATCATGACACAAAATACTTAATATTTTGAAGTCACTATTCTAGAAACTTGTGATAACTATTTGTACTAGTGAGGTACTTGGATACGGTGATGAGAAAAAAAATATCACAACTATTAAGTATTTTAGAGATAGTATGGTCATGACTCCAAAAAAATGTAATGAAAAAATAATTGTGTCAACTTGGTAGGTGAGTCATTATGTACAAAGGTCATGACTATTTTTGTAAGGTTATTGCAAAGAAAAAAAATGTTGTACAACTTAAAAATATTAGGGAAGAAGTATATGTCTCTCCTCCAAACTTTAGCTCCACCATGTCTTGTAATTCCATCAAAAATTATTATGATTTCACTAATATTCATCAAATTTTCTCAAAATAAGTATTTAGTAAAATATATCCAAGAAACACTAGAATACATGCACACACGAGATAAACTTGCCAAATAATCCAAAATATTTATTGAGTGGCAAACACAAATAAAGCCTAATATCTTGGTAAAGAATCTTGATCAAATTGTTTTAGTATGATTATTCACTTATTTTTCAATACTTTTTCACTTCAGGTGAGGGAACTAAACTATTAGTCTTGTCGATACACATGGATTGAATCTCTCCATGCAAACCTATTCCTTTTTATGCTTAAAAATGATGACTTCTTGAAATGACTTAGGCTCATGAATACCCATCAATAATACATAATCATGGTATATATAGTATATTTAGTGAGACCTGGAAGATTTTTTTAGGTTAGGATAAAAAGTATCATCTGGATTAACTAGGACTTGCCCAATTCATGCAAGTCATGAAGCATGTATCCTAATTTATATAAGGAGTGGTGCCATGTTTATATGAACAAGAATCTTCATGGGTTCACACTCCTCATTTCTAGCATGAATGTAGTCTATACTTGGGGTTCTAGAAAAAAAATAATAGTATTGCTACAAATAATCTTTTTAACCATTGAGTCTTACAATCTATACTCAAACTTGTCATCTTGGTAGCCATGGAAGATGCAAGGACATGACATGCACTATCATTCAATTTTGATCAAGCATCTTTGAAATGTAAATGAATTCTTTATACTCAAAGACTCTCAAATACACATAAAAATTTTCTTTCTAGTCCAATTCTTATTGGGAATATGACTTTTCATGATGGCCATAAGACACATTAGATATGAAATAGTTTTCAAACTAACTCATATACTCTCTCTCTCTCTCTCTCTCTCTCTCTTTTGGAGCATGTAGAGATCTAATTTTTATAAATATTTCTCTCAACTGAAGTATGAAAATTCTTAATCACCTAAAATATCTAATCATTATTTTTTAGGTTAGTGCCTCACACCTTCATAGAATGATAGTCAATAAAAGTCACAAAATAGAGGGCTCCACTTGATATCTCCTTTGCATATGACAGACATTAGTATGTATAAGATCAAGAATATTTACTTTTATCAACGAGTAAAAATGGAAAGTAGTTTTAAGCTTTTTCTAGTTATGCAATACAAACACTCATCAAGAGAGGATTCCTAATAAATATGCAAGATCTACCTTTTAGCTAATAGTTAAATATCGTTCTAATTTACATGACCAAGTCTCATTTGCCAATGTCCATCACTATCTATCAAATGAATAATATTTTATAATCTCCAAACACTTTCTTGAGCGACACGGTATACTCTCTTTTGTTCTCATAATAACTAATGAGCCATTGACTAGCTTTTACTGGCTACCAGCAAAAAGGCTCACATATCTAACCGACAAATATCAAGTTCAAATAAATGTCATGAACATAACAAATTTATTTCAATTCAAGATGATGTTTGGTTTGTATCTACATACATATATTTCTTATGCCATTATCCTAGATGTTCAACTATTATCTATCTATATTAATTCATAATTACTAGATGCATATGTGGAAAAATAGTCATAATATGGTGTGATGCGAAGAAATATTGCTAAATAAATCATCCAATCACCCTCATGACCCACCCGATTAGCATAATTTGCATTGCTAATCAAGATGATGCTACCTTTCATCACATCAATATATGCCTCTATTTTGTGTTTATCACCTATCATTTGGTCTTGTCGGAGTCACTTTCACACATAATAGTATTATTTGATGTGTTTTAACTTATTACAATAATAATACTTCAATATTTTTCTATTTCTCAACTTGTCTATGGAAGGATGAGTCCTTCCATCACTCTATACATGCTTAATAGTACTCCTACCATGTCTATCATAAATAAGGACTGTAGAAAAGTATTTTCCTCGCATCTTCACATAATAAATTATGCATAACTATATACATCATTACGACACCACTATCAAGTTACATGCTCATGGATACCACAAAATTATCCTAACTATCAGGAAGTGATCTGAGTAGTAAATAAGCAAAAAATTAATCTTACAAAAATATTCTCATAGATTGAAGTTGGTTTACTTCCCCTTGGAAGGTATTTAGGTGTGTTGGCATTTGAATCTCATGTTTAAATTTCAGATTCACTAAATATGTAATTATTAACATTTTATTCATAAACATAATATTTGTATACAAATACTCTAGTTTTACCAAAAAATGTCTTCCCATATATCATTAGAGACATGATGATATGTATTTAATCAAATTGTTCAGTATATCAAATATTGAATAATACTAGTTATTTTGGTGATTATGCATGCTGTATTATAAAGAAAAGGGTTTTAAATATAATAATTTTACTAACATATAATTTAACTAATTATGATGAATAGTAGTAAAATCCAGTGATTATATTGTGAAATATGAGATTTGGTGGATTTGTTGAGCAGAAGATGATTAAAAAATTTAGTAAAGTCATAAAATTTCTTATGATATGACTTTGTTATATCTCATTAAACTTATAGAATTGTTTTGATATTTATTCTTGGCTGAAGCTCTAAACAAATAGTCATGATAATCTTTGTATGTCATAAGTCATAACTATATCACCTCGGTAACTTAATTATTTTACTATACAACATATTCTTTTCAGCTATAAACTTTCTTAGAGTTATAGCTAAACTAGCTTGTAATATTTTTTATGGTCATAATATTAATTTTATGTTGTAGCAACCAAGTACCACATATTGCTAAAAGCCAAGATATCCTCAATTGCCATGACTTTCTCATTATAGAGCCACCAACACTAAGGTAATAGCTATGATACTTCTCTAGCACTACATCTTTTAGTCATGACCATTCCCAATACTGGGATAATTTGATGCAAGAGAGAGACCAAAACTATGGCTCACTCCCAGCACCATGATTTGTGTTATAGAGATAAATATGTAACTACATCTAATCCTAGTGCCTCGATAATCTATAGCAAGAGAGAGAACAAAGCTCTGACTCATTCCCAATATTATGACTTTGTGTTATTAAGATAAAAAGGTAAAACTATGATAAATTTTAAAAGTTATGACTTTCTGACTTAGTATTCACACCTAGCCATTTGAGTATAAAGGGAAAACTAGGAATTTTCAGGAAAGTTGTTAAAGCCATGGAAAAGTGACAAAAATCTAGGGTTTACGAGGGAAATTTTTTCCCAATCCTAGAAGAGATCCATGAGAAAAGAGGCACATATAAAGTATAAATATAATTCTTAATGGGGAAGTGAATTTTGAATCCTATATAGGGAAAAATCCAAGGCACATGCACATGAAGTGTGGATTTAGGATTTGATTCCAAGATACTCATGAAAGCTATTATTTGTAGCCCAAAATTCTATGAGATTTATCTCAAATTATCTCATGTAAATTTCTTTATAATGGCAGCCTAAATTGAGATCAAGGTTGTATTTTATTTTGTATGATGAATACTTATTAATTAATTTTAATGTTTGATTTTTATTGTGATTTGTTTATTGATGGATATTGTGTTTATATAGAACTAAAATTAGGATTTTATAATTACTGAGTTTGTATATGTTATCTCAGTGGATGATAACATATAAACCATGAAACACCCTTGTATGTAATGGTATGAGAGAAGTGAGAACTCTTTCGTCATGATATGTGAAACAAACCAATATGACAAAACTTGACATTTAGGTAAGTTTAATTGGTTGAGTATGATACTTACAAAGCTTAAATCACTAATACTTTTATAAGTCAATCTATTGTGCATGTCTTAAAAGAAATAACTCTTAATTGGTATGAGTATTTTATAGCATATTTTTCTAAGAATTTCACTTTTATTGTATGATCACGTATCATCATGATAGATAGTGACATGTAAGGCATGAGACTTGTGCAAAAGAAAATGACTCATACCATCATACGGTGGTAACATTCATGCGAATTACTTTCTTTTATATGCCTCATACTAGTGAGATTTAAGAAAAATTATATATTAATAGTGTAAGTATAGTGTTTACGAAGTTACTAGTGTAAATACTTGTAATATCATATTAGTTCACATCTTTATGAAATATGAAGTAGAAGATTAGGAATGCATATACGAAGTAACCATCAAGAGTAGTTGATAAGTTACCTGAAATATATGGACATATGAATGACCTACAATTAGAGATGGTTTATTATTTTAGTGCTAAAGTACAAATGGATAGCTACTAGGAGACCATCTTTGAGGAGGGCCTAATAGTTGATAATCACCTTATATGTCATTAGGGTAATAAGAGATTTTGACAATAATCCATCATTCATTTTGTACCAAAAGATAATAACATCTAAATTATTTAGACAATTCATCATGCATAATGGAGTGGACCACTTCTATAATCTAAGAGTCTTACCAAAAACTCAATCTTATCCTTTCAACTAGAGTAGTAGTTGACTCATTATTGGCTGATCGAATTGCTTACACAATCTTTTTGGATTGATATTTGAATGAAAGTCTACTTTATTACTTGTATGATTTTTACACATGTGAGAATGATTGGATAAGAGACACTCACCGAATCATGCTTTGACACATTGCTTAATCCTAAAAATTGGACAACATAAAAAATTTGCAACACCAATACACTTATAGATAATAGTTGTAACTCTAAAATGTAATTATTCTCATTCTAGGTTATTCATGTTTTGATCTTTTGGTTTCCTAATAACATGTACAACAAAATATTAAAAAAATCTCACATCATATTTTATTTTTTGATAGAGTACGTAGTTGTATTTAATTTAATTATGGAATAATCATACATGATAATGAGAAATTTTACATGACTAGGTATCCAAAAAAGTTCAAAAAAATAGTCCCAAAATTTTGATACTAATATTTTGGTATCTAATGTTCAGATACCACTCTGTTGAGATAATTTGTTTGAGCATGATGGAGGTAATTTTATATGATTGCTATTTAATATATATTTTAAATCTTTTAATTTAATTTTCAAATAATTACCTAAATTAAATTAAAATTTACTGTATACCCAAAAATAAAATTTAAACAATCAATTTACAAAGTTTAATTAATAATGTTCAATACAATTAAATGACATATACCCCAAATATAACTAAAGGCTTATCCATGCACATATACATAATGTAGCAAAACTACAAATTTTCAAGTATAAAATTTTGAAAACTAATCTATTCAAAATATAGGACTATCTTTGAGGTTTAATTATGTCACGAGTATGTGAATGTTAATATTTAGTTTAATGTGTTCTAAATTAGTGCAAAATGGTGAGTACAGCAGCAACCATAACATCAAACAAAGCATGATAACTTAGGTGAAAACTTGTGAAATGCAACAATGTATATACCTTCACAACATCACCAACAATAACTCACACAACAACAATAACAAAGTATTAAAGGATAAACAAAGATAGAACATCAACATAACAAGGATAAAATCATCACAACAAGAAGGGTATATGTACCACAATAGCAAGTATGAAATCTCTATGATATCAAGTGTATAAATGGCACAACAAAAGTGTTGAATCCATACAACAAGTATTAAATCTATGCAACAAGTGTAATTACTACAACAAAAATAATTACAAAGTAAGGTGATAGTGTTATGAATGAATGCACAATAAATATCATATTGTGCATTCATTCATGACACCGTCACCTTACATTGTAATTATTTTTGTTGTAGTGATTACTCTTGTAGCATAGATTTAATACTTGTATGGATTCAACAAAGATTTAAAGGATAAACAAAGATAGAATATCAACATAACAAGGATAAAATCATCACAACAAGAAAGGTATATGTACCACAGTAGCAAGTATGAAATCTCCATGATATCAAGTGTATAAATGGCACAACAAAAGTGTTGAATCCATACAAGTATTAAATCTATGCAACACGTGTAATTACTACAACAAAAATAATTACAAAGTAAGGTGATAGTGTTATGAATGAATGCACAATAGTTATTTTATCAAAAGACGAATTGAAAAAGAAGATGGAGGAGAGTCTCTCTCATGTCCATTATTTTTTTATTTCTCGCACGCACCTCAAATTTTCATTCTCTTTTTATGCTACACACTATGCACCATGCTTTAATCTTTAATAAAATCATGCATAACTAGAAGCATGTTTTGCCATTATGAATATTTATTCTACCCTGCAAAATATAAATAATAAAGCTACTCGCAAAGAAAATATCTTTAACTAAATTCAATAAAAAATATGCATCATAACACATAAAATTTAAATACAAATTAATTCAAGCTAATTTAATTTGTTTTCAAACTTGTTTGAACCAGTTTGAATTAGTTTATCCACCTTGGGCCGACCCAATACAACCTCAATACTTGATAATTAACTTAATTATATTCTAATAAAACATGCATGTAGAGGTGTCAAACAGGATGTGCGGGGTCGGGCCGACCGTGTTTTGTGCAGGGCTAGGCATGGTTACTGTACCGTGTCGTGCCTAGCCCGACACGTTTCTGTGGAGGTCAGCCCAGCATGGGCCCACGGCACGAATCCGCCGAGTTCAATCTGGTCGAGCAGAACCTCTAATTTAAAAAAAAATAGGGTTTCTGTGCACGCTGTCTCGCCGCCGCATAGCCGAACCCCTAATTTAAAAAAAAATTAGGGGTTCGGTGTGAATCATCAACCGCTGCGCAGCTAAACCCCTAATTTGAAAAATTATTAGGGGTTTGGCGCGCACAGTCGGCCGCCACGCAGCCGAACCCCTAATTTAAAAAAAATTAGGGTTTCTTAGCTTGTCCCGAGGTACCATGCCAATGGACCATGGTACCGTGCCGGGCCAGGCACGACACGAGGCCCGGTTGGCCTCGGCACGACACGCCACGTCAATGTTGGTGCCGTGGACAGACATGACACTGGCACTGGCACAGGAAATTCATGTGCCGTGCCGGTCCAGGCACGGCCGAATCGTGCCATGCCTCGTGCCGGATGGGCCGGCCAGACCCAGTTGGCACCTCTACATGCATGCCTGCATATATCTATTTATGCAAACTTCCAAATCTTTTTTTTTTTCTAATATTAGAATTTAAATGGGGCATTATTTACTTATGTTTGGTAATGATATTTGATGCTTATGAGATCTTTTGAAAAATTATTACTAAAACATATCAGTATTCTAAGCATTTCTATAATTTAAAGCAAGTAGCTTTCAAGTGAACAATTATGATGATTAATGAACTGTTCAAAAGAATACTTTTTTTTGAAGAAATACATGTTTGTTCTCTTATCTCTTATAGATAAATTTAAAAAAATTTATACGATTTTGTTTGAGAAATCTTACTCTTCTTCATAGCATAACGTTCTTCATTGTTCAATTGACTCAAGTACAATGTCTAACCTTATAATTCAATATCAAACATGAAACAATACCAAACAATGAAAACATAGGTATTCTATAAAACTCAAATGTTTGTATCATTCCTTTTGTCATGTTTGCTTGAATGAGCTTTTCCTTTTAGTTCTTGTTCAAATGCACAATTATCCATCTATGGTATTGTATGACTTTTGTGTGTATCCAAAATTTGAATAAATTGATTCCTAGAAAAAGATCAAGTGTACCATCTATTGCTATTTTATAATCTAACTTGCAATGTTTGGTGTTGGTTATGGTATCTAACATGCATCATTGTGATGAATTATGAAACACAATTCAGTACTATAGAACACTTTGCAAAACAACATTATCTGACAAATTGGCTGTTCAACTCATGTTGACATCACTAGTTTGCCTTAGTGATGACAAAAATCCGTTATAATTTTCCTTTCAATAATAGCTTCACTCAATGTATTAATAGTTATTTGAACTTTTTCTTTCCTTTACAATTCTATTTCTCCATGGGAATAAACGTTATTGATGATATAAGGTGCAAACCACCATGACTTAATATTTATTTTCAAAATAATTGAAATTGAGAATTGAATGTGAATATTTTATTTCCCTTTTTGAGTAATCTTTTTCAGATGTGCTTCTCATTCCAAGCCTTCATGTATTCCTTGATTATATGGCTGTTTGCATATGACTCTCTCATAATTTTTTTTGAGTTCATTTAATTATATGAGTCACTAATTATCAGCATCCTTTTACATATTGAACTTTATGACTATGTAGATTTGATGCTTAAGCTTCACTAGTTGGTGTCATACCTACCCAACATTTCATGCTTAATCCCATGACATGTTATCCTACTTGTTTGTCCATCTTTTTCAAGAAGCACTCGCCATTTTCTGAATTTTGCATTTAATTCAAGGTTGGAGTATTTGACTTGGCCCCTACTTTGAGGGTGATAGGTGAGACCAATTCTAACCTTGCATCCTTATTTTCCATAGAGGATCTTCTAATGATTATTAAAATGACTTACTATCACTAATAATGGCTCATGGAACACAAAAATGGGCAAAGTTATACTTTTCAACTACTAGAGTCATATTTTGTCATCATCGGGACGTAAAACAATTGTCTCGACTCATGTGGACATATAATTCACTTGATAATGGAGTTAGTCCCATTAAATTTAATTTTTGGCCACAAAAAAGTTCTAGCTAGAAAATTAAATTCAGAGGCATTTCATGACAGCTTCTATTATTTCATATATGTTGGGATCAATTACATGCTAAGAGAATGTTTCACATATTTTTGATTAAGGTCGGCTAACATAATTCACTTAAGATACTTCAATATTATTTTGTATGCTCCAAATCAGCCTCTATTTAATAATGAATGGAAATGAGTGAAAATAAGTACCTTGTCATCATTCGTCACACATCACATCACATCACATTTTGATCTACACAATGCTTGATGAGCAATAGTTCTTGATACTAATAGAGTTCCATCATGTAAAACAATTTATTTAAAGGTGAGATAACTTTGATGTCGCTTTACTCGCTAAGAAATTGAAGATATCATTATGAAAAGGGTTACGTCTTTGATTGGCTTCAATTGGTCATTGGGAAAATGATCATTTATTGAAACCTCAGTCTACTTCGTCCATTTGCTTCATTTACGGAACTTAACCACCACAAATATTTATTTTCCAAGTCAAATTATTTGAGCAATAAAACCCACCAGATAGCCTTAGTTTAGCATCTTTCTTTCTATTCAACCATTTGATTGTTGAATGATATGTGAAGATAATAATTGTAACATCTAGAAGATAGAAGATGAACTTATCAAAAGGATGCATGATAACACAATGTTTTTTGGTAGACATTGTTGATTTGTGCCTCATTCAATACTACATTGGCATACAAAATTAAAGTGAAAATAGTTGTTTATTACACCCATGATCTAGTCACTAATATTATACATTAATTCAAATGAAAAACTCATGCCAATGTGAGTATAAGCTAGCTCCTTTTTTTATCATATTTATCACCTCATTGACCAATTGAATGATGCATCTCTCACAAGTAGAGTACACAAGTGGTTCTTGTTTTTAGAAAAATCTCTAATGATTCTTTGATAAAAACATGCATGTCCGAGGAAACATCTAACACCTCACAATAAGGCATAAGCTAAGAGATATATAGTTTAATATATCTATGGTTTAATATGATTCCCTCTTTCACCATGAAATGGCCTTTTTCAAAGTAGCACCAAAAAAACTATCTTAAATCAGCACACAAAGGCCAAGTTGCATAATCATAAGTTAGAAGAATATATAGAAATATAGAAATCATCCATAAATACCTTAATGTGCATTACCATGTCAAAAAAATTTGACATCGTGCACCTTTAAGGGGGGCAATGAGTGCATTGTATTAATCAAATGTTAATTTATCATGGAAAAAACACTAATATTAGGGCATCTCCATCTCAATTTTTCTCGATCTTTAAAAGAACTAGAGATTTGATTATTTCCCAAATAAATTTCATAATTCAAAATGTTCATATCCACCTAGTTGGTTACAATTTTAGTCAATAGAAGGTAAAGAAACTGACCATTATGACCAAGGACATTAAACTTTTACTAATATATAACACAATCTTTACCAATTTATGGTTGAGATTGATATTAAATCACTCTGTTTATTTTTCCTCCCTTCTTAGATAATATATGCAGAAGATTCACTCACGAACTATCATTGATGGGCTAGAAAATACTAATATCAACTACTTTTATTGATCACTTCTTAACTACCATTTAAAACTTACCATTTTTTGTTGTTGCAATCATTAAATATGGATTAGGCAAGTAGTTCCCAATATTTTCACAATATGTTTTTTGTCATTGACATAAAGGGAATCTAATAAAGGGTGAATTAAACATCATCACTAATGGAAAATGAGTTAAACCTATTAATGGTTTAAAAGTGTTTCATTCAAAATGGTTTGAATAAAATGTCAATCAAATATGGAAAGTAAAGCAATTCTCCAAAGCCACTTATATGCAATAAAATGGACATAAGACATGATCTCACAATTTAATAAACTACACACCTAGAAAACACAAAAATGGTGAATGAAACCACATATAATTCAATTCAAATATTCATTCACAAACATACCATAAGATATTTTAGAAACAATACAACATACAAATGAAAGTAAACATGTAATGCAATATGATGGATCACTTTTAACATGGGAAACCCTCATTAAGAAAAAAAAATCAGGAGAGGCTTGAATAGGAACTAAACACTACAAAGCAATGGAAGTATGAACATTTCACTACTTTGAATACATATATCATGTTCAACATGCAACTTTCTAAAAGATATTATGGAAGTAGGGTACATAAAAAGAGGGCTCCTCTAAGCACTAGTACAACCTCCAAATCCAAATAATTAATTAATCAACCTCAAATATTAAATTTCCACATTGCACTCTAATCTGACATTTTCAAATGAAGAGAGGAGATGCTTCATACCTTTGAATATACTCATTATTAGTTTTAGTACATTCCAAATACTAATCATATTGTTTTCAACAACTAATTTACTTGAAAACTACTATGAAAAAATCCTATGTCTAACTATAGTGTTTCTATAAGTATACATGTCATACAAGTAGGAAAATAAACTTAAGTTCAAATATAGGTCTCACAAAGATTGAGTTGATAGTTCAAACAATCAATAATGAATCAACTTCTACTCGAGTTGAGTTGATAAACTTGAGTTTTCCGCAAGATAATTAGATTCAAGTATTGTCTATTTTTCATATATATGAGAATATTTCTATAATTTTTAATCAATATTACATTTTATAGTTGAATGAAAAATAGATTAGTATGAAAATGACCTTGTAAAAACCCAAAAAAATATGAATTAAAAAAATATTTTCTAGATATTTCAAAGGATGAAATAGACATGGAATAGTTAGATACATGTGTTAGAAGTGACTCAATCTTAGGGTTGATATAAGGTGTAGTGATGTTTGAGGTCGTGGCATCATTCCCTTGGTTGTGACTTTCTTCAAGGCCACAATTTTATCTTAGATTGCAACTTTTTTTTTTCAAAGTTTTGAGATTGTTCTTTTCATGGATGTTGCGACATTGTTTCCATGGTAGTGACATTCCTTCATAGTTTTGGTAACCTTTTCTAAAGTTGTGACTTTTTGTTAGAATTCAAGTTTTCTAAATGTCATGAATTTCCTAAAGATATGGTACCCAACCTAAGTACATTAAGGTTAATATAAATACCTAGATGATGGGAAGAAAGGTAAATGAAAGAAAACTCAAAAAACTTTTATGAAAAGCTTTAAAAAATTTTTCAGGAAGCGGAAGAAGAAGAAAAGATGGAAAATTTTCCAAAACTTCTCTTTTTGATTTGGAGAGATCCATTAATTAGACGAAGTTGATCCAAGAATCAAAATTCATTGCTTCGATGAGATATATGCAAAAATACCAAAATAAAAGATTTTTTATGAAGTCTAAAGGTGTGTGTTTGGGGAAATCAGGATTTCAGGGCAAATAAATAGAATTCATGAAATCCCCCTTTCAACTCTTGATGTAGAGTTATTCCTACTTGTTTAATTCTAATCCTATGTGACTGCATTAAATTTAATGTCGTTTATTTATTTATGTTTTCTATTTTCTTGTTATGATGCATTTTGAATTTTTATGAAAATGAATAATAAAATTTGGTGAAAATGATCTGGGATTGCTTAGAATTTTTTTTGGATAAAATTTACTAATGAACATGAAAATGGTTTTGGCCATAACTTGGGCTACAGACCTAAAGATTAGAAAATTAAAATTTAAGGAGAAAGATAACTCAATTTTATAAATTGTTTTGGAAGACACCGAGAATTGAATTGTATCGTAAGTGCCTTGAATTTGTGCTTTAATTAAGGGGATATTTTTTTTCTCTATAATAGAAACTATTTCATCTATTGAATTGTAAATTAGATCATGGTAATCCAACATAATGATTTAAAGCTCTAACTGAATTGAACTTAGAGAGTAATTATCCATTAGGATTAACATACTTGAAACATGTCAATTACAAGGATAATCTTGTAATTGAAGTAGGACTTGGGGTGATTGTGGTTATGATGAAAATGGTAAATGAATGACTCTATATGCATGAAAGATTGTGGTCATGTGGAATAGCTAGTGATGTGTATTGAGATTGAATGTGGATTGGAATGTTTTATGATTGTGGCATGATTACCCAAGGTTTGCAACAAAGTGTATGATGTGATTGGGGTTCACAGTTTCTATTCATATGTGATATTACATTGATATAAATCGGGGGTATTGAATTGTAAATGAAAAGAAACATCAAAATTGCATGGGTGTGTACATGGTCATGGATGTGTGAGCTTAATATCATTGGAAGGTGACCTATAAAGTCACATGATATTTTATAACAATTTAAAAATGATACGTGTGTGGGTAATAGTTACCATAGCCATATACTCCATCGAAGGTAATGACTATACTATTTAGACATTATTTTGATTAAAGGCCATAAAATATTGGTAGGCATGAAATATTTTTGTGGTGAGACCCCAAAAAGATATGTTACTCAACAAAACACACAAGATTCCAATTAAGAAGAATTAAAAAATGGTAGCATTCATCAAATATTTTGTTTACAAATGAGTAAGTTTTTTTTCAAGATTTTATGTACATACCAATGGGATAGTTTATTTTTACCCAACAAAGAAATTTACCATACATTGGCATATGCATATAGTGAGAGTCGGTGAATGCTCGAGACATGGTTTACATCCGAGTCTCATTTCATAGCATATACATAACATTGAGTTTAAGAAGTCAATTGCTTGCTGTGAATATTACATGAGCATTAGGAAGGGAATACCCTTGTAGGAATGTTATCTATTGACCATGGCTCACCATCATAAAATATTGTAGGTGTAGGGTAGGTGTTCAGTGTTTAATTTACATAATATTTGAGCATTTTTTTTGGTGGTTGAGAATAGTGTATATATGTAGAAATAAAACTGATTTATGTTGATTTTATTATTTTTGGTATTTTAGAGAACATTGATGAATAGTTATGAAATTATCAAGTTTTTATAATTATTTAGCAAGAGAGGTTAGTCTATAAGTTCATTGTGATTTTATTATTCATTATTGGTCAAAACTTTATTTAATTGATCATGGAAGATTCTTGTATACCATAACCTTATCATCTCTTTAGTACAATCATTTTATTGTGTGATACTTTCTCAATGGTTGTGATATTATCATGGAGTCATGGCCATACTTGGCTAATAAATTTGTAATAGATGTAATATTAATTATGCATTACAACAACCAAGCACCCCATTAGTGCTCAAGGTTGCAACTAATATCATTTAGTCATGACTTTATATTTATATGGCTTGATAGTCACATGTTAGAGCCTTAGCTTTGTTATAAAGCCATTTCTTTTAAGTTACAAAAAATAAAGAGCCACAAATAGTCAGGTCAAAGCCATGGCTATTTTTCAAAGCCATGAGTTTTGGGTCATCAAATATTACAGAGCACATTTGTCGAGTATGACCATTTCTAAACATGCAACTCTTTTCCTCAAAGGAAGGCATAACTATGACTTATACACACAAACTAAGTGCAAGTGATGAAGTGCCATGACCACTTCATAGTGTCGCATCCATATACTTATCTATAAGTAGGAATGGATGATGTTGCCACATCTACACATTGCTTGTTGGGCAATTTGCGCTTCCATAGTTGTGATTTTAAGATATAGATAAAGAAAGAATAACAAAAACAACAATAAATGATATATATATATATATATATGCAATCCACAATCACAATCTAACCACGACAGAATCAAAAATGAAATAGAAACCACAACAGAAATGCACGAAATAATGTGGTTCACTAGTCGCTCAGTACGACTAGCTACATCCACCAGAAAATACTTATGTGTTACAGATTAATCCAAATCAAAAGTCTTACCGTATGTGCATCACAGAAATATTCATGATAAATTACACACAGAAAGAGAAGAGAGAAGATGAACAGTTTCAGATCACGAAAAATAGTAACCTGAAAAATAAAAAATAAAATATTTTATTTTAGAACTTTCTCGGTTCAATTAACCAGAGCAGGTTGGATCATCGGACGGGTCAGGCTCTACATAAAAATTTTTTTTGGCCCATGGACTGGACAACGGGACCTCTATTATTGTGCTACTACTACATTCCCAGCCTCTTAATATTTCATTTCCTACACTTACATGAAAAATATTGAAACAAGAACCTTGGTTATACAAACAGATTATCAATATAAACTATATACACCATTGTCATTGCCAAAAAACAATGTTAGAAGCTATCAAACCTCTTGAGGCCACTTCACAATATCATGGCTATCTATTGACTACAAATAATGAATACATGCAGTCATGATCATTTAATATTATCACGATTTTATGTTATATAGATATTAAGCTCAAGTCATGATTATTGCCAATGTTGTTATAGTGTGTTAAAAAAATCAAGATATCAATTAGATTCATGACCTAAAGTTAAAGAGATAAAGGTCAAAGTCTTGGCTTCCATTAAAACATCATGTCTTTTTTACTTAGAGAAATGTAAGGCTGTCCGAGTATAAATGTAGAAATTATAGTATTATCCAAAAATCTTTATTCTCCTCCTTCTTTCTCATGAAACAAGCAAAAGTCATGACAACTACAAACCCTAAGGGAAAATTTTGCACACTCTAGAAGTTCCACAAGCAAAAATAGGATGCATGACTAATGCCAATCTCTAGAGTTAATGGGAATGACTCTCAAACTCTCCTTTTCTAGGGATAACTTTGGAAATTTATATTAAATTTATATGGTTTAGGGTTTGTGTTATTTGGGTTATGTAATGTTTAGGGTTTAGGGTTTATATAATATTTGTTTTCTATATTTTTATATTTATAGATATTAATAGATGATGATTCAATACAACTCAAATTAAGGTTTGACTATGGTGAGTTTGTGCAAAGTTATTCGGGTAGATGATGACATATGTAAGACATGAGACTCACTCGTGCATATGATAGAAAGGTGGTGATAGTCCTTCCCATTTTGATGCATGAGTTGAACTTAATGTCAAAACTCAAAGTTTAGGTTTGTCAATCATCATAAGTATGACACTTACGAAGTCAAAAGTATAAACATTTTTACATATTAATTCATTTCACACATCTTACAGAGACTAATTCTCGAGTAGTATAAACTTTAAATAGTGTTTTCCTTTTAAAATTTTATTTATAGTATAAGAAAAACATTTTCACCATTAAGGATGGGTGACAGGCAATCCTCAAGATATGCATAAGTATGTAACTCATAAGGTAGTGACAATTATTGTAAGTTCATTTCACTTATATGATTCCCACTAATAAAACTTGGAGGAAACATATGTTAACTGTATAAATATAGAGCTTACGAAGTCAAAAGTATAAATACTAACAAATCATTCCAATCATTGATCTTAAGATAATGGAGGCTATTGAATAAGAGTGTCCACATGAAGCAATCATCAAGGATAGTTGATGAATTTTCCTAAATGGTATAGGATTGTGAATTAGCCTCGTGCAGGGATGAAGTGTTGTCTCAGTGGTGACAAACTAATGCACAACTATGAGGGGACCATCATTGAGAAGGGCTCAATGGTAAAAACTACCTTATATGTCGATATGGCAAGGTGTCTTTTGCACAACACCTCAACCTTCATTATGTGTCCAATACAAAATAAATTAAACAAATTAATGACATCACATAAATTATGT
This sequence comes from Sapria himalayana, assembly GCA_029783825.1. Classification (NCBI taxonomy): domain Eukaryota; kingdom Viridiplantae; phylum Streptophyta; class Magnoliopsida; order Malpighiales; family Rafflesiaceae; genus Sapria; species Sapria himalayana. The sequence goes on from JAREIK010000088.1 coordinate 11,195,256, forward strand.
AATTAGACACTAAACCTAAGGTTGATTAAAATACTAATATCTTTTCTATTGAAAATGAGTTGGTTTTAGTTGGGCAATTAAATTATTGATATAATCCATGTAGGATTGATATTTGAACTTAAGTCCATTATATTACTTGTATGACCCATGCAAGTTTAGATCTCAGTTAATGAGACAATCTCATTAATGAGTCTTTTGGGATGTCATCAAACTAATTAAATTAGACAAAGTAATGAAGTAATAAATTTTTGGCACCAATGAATGATGATAAGTTGAGGTCATAGTTTAGAAGAAAGCTAGAGGATAGCTTGTAGAGATTTTATGTAAAAGTGATTATATGATATATTGTTTTACATTTAAATGTTTATATGGTAAAGCTTTGATAAAACATAAACTAGAAAGGACTCTAATATGTCATTATGTTTTCTTGAGTATGGATGAACGAGCCAATGGAAAAATATTCCTAGTTGTTATGATTGCATTTTTTTTTTTGGATGTTTGGATTATTGGATAGGGTTTTTGTGCAAGGGATCTTACATCTTGACATCAGAGCATAGGTTTAAGAATACCTAAGGCTCGATGTCTGGTACCAACATCGCATTTAGGGATCTATCTAAATCTTTATTCTATTTTTGAGAAATGGAAATTGGGGCATGACATGGTGGTGTCTAGTTACCTAACATTGATATATTTTATGTAGGTTGATGGTTGGTTGATGAACATCCGCATTTTGGGGTATCAAAAACCTAGGTGACCTTTTGGCAATCATTCTATAGAACATAGTGTAGCATCTGAGATATATCTTTAGAAAATGGTACATTGATTTCCAATTTGGGAAGGTATTAAAAAAATCTATTGAACTTTTTAGCAATATTTCCCTTTAAAAACCAATACAGCTAAGAAAGATTATGGTGGAGAGAGTGTAGACAATCCACCTTATCATTATTCTCCATGTCATCTTTATATTTGTCGTTATAGTTTATCTATATCTCTTCCATGAATTATGCCCCATCATTGCTATTTGCTTCTAGGATAGGTTGGGTAATGAAGTCAAGTTGTATCGTGAAATTGGATGTTGTGACTTTAGGTGTTGCAACATTGATTGTGGAAATATTGAATTTGGAAGTATTATTTGTGACAATTCTTTTCTGCATTAGTTTCTTCTTTTAATTTTGCCCATACCTTATGGAATTATACTTTTTACTACTCCTCAATGTGAATGCAATTTGGTAAAGAACAAAATTGTGAATATGTATAGATTTGGATTTATCTTGATTTTGCTAGGAAATTATTTGACATTCTTCCCTTTCAATGTGAATGCAATCTAGCTATCTATTTGATTCTCAATCATTTTCATCATTATGTAAGTGTGGTCCATCCTTGTTTCCATCTACTTCATTTGATTCTCTTTCATATTATTTCTCCTCTGTCTCCATCAGTAGCACCAGAATATTATTTTTAAATGGTGACTTATGTACTACATTTTCTTAGTCATAATTAAAACTTGAAGCTTCTTGCATTTGGTACCCCATCAAGTTGCTTCTAAAATTTTTCAGATATTGGCTCATATTCTACTACTGATTTCTTTAGCTCCAATATGCTAGATTATCATAATTTTTCATATTCAGATGATAGTGTATAGGAATTTTGTTGCTATTAGAGGTGTCAAATGAATCGTGCCATGCCAACATAGTTTAGAAAATGAGTAGCTCAACCTCGATATGGCCTTTTGGCATGGCTTTTAGGCGAGTCTTGTTGAGTCATGCCAGGTCATGACAAGCTAGGTCAGGTCAAACCTAGCTAACTCAGGTCAAACTAGGCTAGCCCAAGTTAGGCTAGGCTAACCTAGGTCAAGCCAAGCTAGCTGGTTTGGCTAGCCGGGCCAAAATTGGCCCACAAGGGCCTTCTTGCTGGGTCATGCCATGCAAAGCCTCTCATTCCAAAAAGATAGGCTCAACATGGCTCAAGTCATGCCATGTGCCAACCTACAATACCTGGATCCATGGTTCAGAACCATGTCATGCCAACCTACATGCATGATTTTGAACCATGTTGTGCCAACATGCATTCATAACTAAACTATTATGCGCTGCTGGTCATGCCCAAGTTGCTCGACCTAGTTGACACATCTAATTGTTGGGTCACAAAACATATCCTATATTTTACAATATGCTGGCTACTACTACTTTATAAATAGGGTCGAAATTATTTACATCTTGTTGTTACAAAGCTTTAATTTTTGTCACATTTTGTCTTTTTCTTGATGGCCCACAGACTAACTAAAAAATGGTTCCATCTTTGTCTCTAACACTTCCAATTTATCCAACTTTAAAATTTTAGCTTGCTTTCTTTAACTCTCTCTCTCATTTGAAGTTTGATAGTTATTTTTAGGTAGCTCCTCAAATAAATAATAAGCTTCCCTGCATGGTTTGTTCATTATGGAATCACTCAAGGCTGGATCAATTATGTATCTCATCATATAATTTTGATCATTATATAATGTTTGTGCTTGAAACCATAGTTTAAATCTATGTTGTGGGAATCTTCATATTAAATTTTTAAATTACTCCCAAGCATCATATAAAATTTCCCACTCCTCTTATCTAAATTGTCTAATCTTCACCTTCAATTGTTAAGTAATTTGAGGCAGGATGAACTTGGTAATAAATACATGTACAAGCTCAACCAAACTATTGATTGGTCCTCTTAATAGGCATTGAAACTAGTTCTTGGTCTTGCCTCTCAAAGAAAATAAAAAGAATATCAATTTGATTACATTCAAGCTAACTCTATTCATCTTCTTAGTATCGTACAACTCTAAAAATATTATTACATGGCTGTTGGACTTTGGATCTTCTAAATAATATTCTCCATACTAATATTGCTACACCATGGATATAAGGATGAGCTTCAACTCAAAGTAATTTTCTTGTATATATTTTAATGCAGATCCAGAGTAGCTTTCCACCTATGTTGGCATCCAAACTCCCCAAGAGTTCAGTGGGGAATAAGCTATTGGACAACTTGTTCTTCAACCCCTAGATTATTCTCATTTCTACAATTATCTGCTATACTTGCTCTCTCAACTCTCTGTCTCAATAAATATCTTTCTATTCTCTATATTTATAGGTCCAAATGTATTGACCGAAACTCATATCTTTTGGGGTGCATAAAAAAAGTGACTACAAATAAAAATGAACACAATAATAATAGATGTCTAAATAACTAAAAATAGAACTACTTTTTAAAGTAATTGGGTCAACTCAAAGTAACCCTATCAAAATAAACTCTATCCCTAGAAATAGTGTCAAAATTTTTTATAACTTGTTATGATACTAAAAACTAAATAGTTCTCAACACTACGCCAAAAGCACAATGGGCATGTGTGAGCACCCAAAAAAAATTCTACATGTATATAGATTATACAACCAATATAATGAATATAAGTCTAGATATTAATTCTAAAGTGATTGTTATGACACTTTCATCAAGTAAAAGTGCATTAAATGGATATTCTAGTTGAGAAAATATAACTATGTCTCATACATATACTTAGATTCTAAAATTGATATACTTGTTTATAATGATATTTTCTCTAGTATCGTGGAAATATCATACCTATTTGTAAGAAGAAGGGTAGAAAAAATGAAATTTCTTATGCCTTATTAACATTTAAGAGGTGATCAACCATAAGGTGTCAGCACAGTGGACGATCCTTTTATGGTATGCCTTTAGTATGCATATCATATGTCTCGAAGCTTAACATCTACCTCTCCATCGACTACTCCACAATCTTATGCCTTTTAGGTAATATCTCAAATGTCATTGATGATTTCTTTGACTATGCATCTCTATTTTCTGACCTCAATTATTTTATATGACATACAATGAAATGGTCATAATAGTATTTGTCCTTTCAGTTTTCTGAGTGATACTCATAGAAATTAAACATACCTCACCTACAGGTATCAAAAAGGCAATGCCGGGCTGGTACGACTTGTATTTTTGGCCCATACGAGCTCACGTGCCATGCCAAGCATGACATGCTACAGTAACCATGTCGTGTCTAGCAGGGCATGGTTCACTAAAGGACAGACCCAACATGGCTTGAAGCCCAAAATCAACCCGGGTTTGGGCCAATTAAAGCCGGTTCAGGACTGTTCAAGGTTAAGATAATTTTTAACCTAGAACAGAAAGTAGGGATGGCACGGCTACGCCATTGCGTATCGGGCATGTTGAGTCATCACCCATCGGGCATTGTCACATCGCCCTTTATTGGGCATCACTATATTGACCTTCGTGCATTGCTCATTGTGTCATCGCCTATTTCGTGCCCACGTGACAGGCACTCGGGTCGTGCTTGACATGGCATGTGGGCCAAAGACCTTCAGCATGGCAGATCACAAATTATACTAAGGGTTTGTGTGGCACAAGCCCGAGCAGGGTCCTAGAACATGTTGTGTTGGGCCAGCACACATGAACTATGTCGGGCTTCAGGCTGGGCATGGGCTGCTCAGCCCATTTAACACCTCTAACCTCACCTTAGGAATTCTACTCATAAATGTCATACAAGGACAAAATAATAATAGAATTATCACTTCTTGATGATATAGATCCCCTTGCATGGTCATAGTGGCTTACCTATTATTATCAATCAGAACAAATACATGACTCACAAAGATTATTGAATCCCTAATTTATACATTCTAAGAAACCCCCATGGTATTTTTGGGCCAGTTTTTCTAGAAGATATATGACGATATGATCATAATTATATTTTTTTTCTTTTAGCTTCGTTAGCATAATATTCATAGAAATTATATTTACACCGATCTAGGATTTTCACACTTGAACTTATCACAAGAGTATGAGAATTGGAGGACTATCAATTTTTATCGATGCTTGTTATGACTTTGTCATAGTGCCTAATTTTGTCTGTTTCATTTATGAAGACCGTAATGATTGGGTGGCTTGCTATATTATATAGCATTCTTTTTCATTCCATGGTAAGAGTAAACTAAGAAGGGCTAGAGGGTAGCTTCCACTGATTATAGAAGCTAGGCCAAATTAGACTCTAAGAATGGACAAAAGAGGCTATGGGATTCGTGCACTAGCAAGGCCAATTAGTGAAACTTTTTTAAGGAAGTAAGAGGAAGGAATAGATAGAAAGAGTTCGTCCAGTGAAGGTAGGGGGGAAGATGGATAGATTTGTTGGTTTAATCGGGAAATGACCAATCATGCTTGTTAGGGTTTAAGATGAAAACAATTCATTGCTACATGATCAGTAAAGCTAAGCTAAGAGAGAATTATTTTGTCTAACAAGCTTGTTGTTAGATAGTGTCCAACAAGCTTGTTGGCAAAGAGTATCTCGTCAAGAAAAATCAGCAAGTATATGAGTCAAACAAGTATTAAAAAATAATTTTGCCTAAATATCGATCCATATGAATTGTATTAGCAGTTCAATCAGTCAACAATGAGATAATTCAATTCTAGTAAAAAAGATATTTTGGATTTTAGTATGAATTTTAGATCAAAGGATATATCCATTTAATGTATATGATACATGTTTAAATATTTTGAAGTATATTGGGTTTTGATATATAATGAATGTTGGGTTATTGTGTAATGAGTCTTTATCCCAATAGTATACAAGATGATTATTACTATTGAATCCATCCTAATGATGGTCCCATTATAGTTTTCACTTTGATACTTAACCAATAAGACAATAAATTATCCCTGCTATAGTTATATCTTTTAGGAAACTCATCAACTATCCTTGATGGTTTTATCATACATACACTTTAATTCTGTAGCCTTAAGTATTATAAAGATTAAGAACTAATATAGTTTATTAGTATTTCTACTTTTAGGTGCATATGCATCATAATAATACAATTAATATATGCTTCATTCAAGTTTCACTGGCGAGAATCATATTAATGAAAGTAACTCAAAGTGCTATCACTAGCTTGTGAGTCATAATATACGCATGCATGTCCCATGGATTATTTGTCACCATTCTCTTCAATGGTAATTCGGCTGACATATAGGTGTCAAACGGGCCGGCCCAGCACTGCACGGCCTGTTTTTCACGAGCACGGTTGTGCTACCGTGCCGTGCCGGGCACGGCACGGTGAGTTAAAGGCGGGCACGGGACGGCCCGTGGGCACGGCAAGGCCGTGCCGTGCCCGGCCCGCTAGGGCATGACTTGGCTTGGCCAGGCGGCACGGGCGCACGGCAGGGGCAGGGCAGGCGGGGCGGGGCGGGAGCCGCAACGCGGGACCGGCTCAACCGGGGTCCGGGTCCCGGAAGCCAAGCACGAGCACGGGCTGAAAATGCCAAAATGGCAGATTCGAAAAATTTTTTTTTTTTTAAAAATTTTTATTAAGATTCTGTATAGACTTTAGAGTATTAGTAATAATTAAAAAATATAATTTTTTGTAAAAATTATTACATTTAAAATTAAATAAAACAAATAAATATTAGAAAAATTTTTTTTTTTTTCAATTAAGTTTAGCTTTTTTTATTATTATAATTTATTAATTATATATTGAAATTTAAAGTTATTAAATTTTAAAATAAAATTTAAATCGTAAAATAATAAATAAATACATTAAGTTAGTAAAAATTTTAATTAAAAAAAAATTAAACAAGACAAATGAAAAATTATCATTCATGCTTTTGAAACCAATAGTCCGAACAAAACAAGTATAAGTTTCAACACAACGTATGGTACAAAGTACAAACAAAGTGTATAAATAAAATAAATAAAAAAAACATCGAAAAAAAAGAGCAGATGAGCATCAATCGTCAAGCGGCATATCATGAGAATCATCAGCCGCAACATCAAGATCAGTATCATATGGATCATCATCATCGGCAATCACCTCCTCCGCCATCGTAGTGGATGTGGATGCGACTGTAGTGTCTGTCACAGTCCCAGCTTCAGCACGATCACTGATGCTAAATCTCGATTCCTCCCAATCCTTCAAACATGCCAAGGCCTCAACCATATCTGGACGTAATCTCGATCTCCTATCCGAAATCACGTTCACTGCAACAGAAAAAGCAGACTCCGATGCTACGCTCGACACCGGAGGAGTCAGTAGATCACGTGCTATCCTAGATAGCACGGGATAGGCGGACTCATATGATTTCCACCACTGTAATAAATCAAGATTCTTATTGTCAGAAGGTGATAGGATTGAGCAGTAATCAGTATCTAAGTACCGAGACAGCTCGCTCCTATGTGAAGGTCCACCCCTACATTTCCCCCTCGTTAGGTTAATGGAATAATCGTCATCTCCGAACAAGGTATCAGTGTCCGTACTCACAGTCTCACCACCACCACCACCATACCTAGTATCGTAGTATGTGAACAGGTCTATCAACTTCTCGTAAATGAACCCTTCAGGTGGCTCTTACAGGTTCATGCACGAGGAAATGAAAGTCAGGGTGTTTTCAACCCCTTCCACCTTAGCCCTAGGGTCCATGCATGCTGCGAGGCAATAAAGAGATGGAATGGTGGACCAGTACTTCAGGTACTTGGTCTCCATCTCTACAACCATATGGCTAAGCGTCGGGTCCGCTCGATACTTCATAAACATGCTACTAATGTTGCATATGCAACGGAGTGCAATGCAAGTGGTGGGCATATAAACCGACGAACACATGTTCGTCGTGTCATAAAATATCTTCAGGAATTTCATAAATGAAATTCCTGAAGCCCAGTCAGTGTCGTCAATAATAAGTTCGCCACTCTTACTATTGACGTAGTCGGATATCACGTGTTCGTATCCAACACATGATTCCAACATCAGGTACGTGTAATTCCAATGATGTCTCACATCTGATTGGAATTTCTTCTTCTTAAGATTCGCAGACAAACAGAGATTACCAAACTCTTGTAGTCTGCGAGGAGTGCGAATATACTTGAGTGCATTGCGTATATTTTCCAACGCGGGGGAACAGACCTTCATACCCGCTTGAACTATCAGGTTAATAACATGACACATGCATCTGACATGAAATATCTCTCCTAATGGTGCATCTCTAATATTCCTAACAAACATATTGATCGCTACTCCATTATTCGCAGCATTATTGAAAGTGACACTAAAAATTTTATTTTGAATTTTATATTCCCTTAATATTTTCATCATACACTCAAAAATGGCCGAGCCATCATGAGGATGAAGAAACTCAGTGAATCCTAATATTTTTTTATTGATTGTCCAGTTAGAATCTACATAATGACTCGTGAGACATGCATAAGAAGAATCATCGTGACATGTCCATATATCGGACGTCACGGACACCACTCCACGAAATGCCAAAAATTCCTTAATTATTTTTTGTTTTTCTAACTTATATATCTTTAGTATGTCACTCCTAGATGTGGACCTAGGAATCCTACGATAGGATGGCTGAAAATAAGTCTGCATGATGCGCACTACCCTCGGATCTTCCGAAAATCTGATCGGAAGACCCATCAATGTGATGAGCCTGGCCATGCCGTCCCTACCCAACTCGCTGGAGTATACGAAGGGAGTAAACTTTGAGACTGAACTCGATCCAGTCTCAAAAAATGTAGTGCCAAGTTGGGTTTGCCTAGGATCTAAGGGTCCATGTTTTTTGGAGCATATTTCAGCATGCCTCTTGAGGTGTCCAGTCCCACATGTACTCTTGCATGTTAAAAGTCTCATACAATATTTGCACTGTGTCATTTCATGTTCCTCACCCCTAACATCTACTTGTGTTATGATTTTAAAATGTGTCCAAACTACAGAAGTCCTCCTAGTTTTTTGTTTTTTTAGAACTTTGGGCTGAGACGACAGGAGAAACCAAAGTTTCAGGAGCCACAGACGTCTGTGTAACACTAACATTTTCATTTTCCAAATTTAAATACGTGTTAGGTGTATTTGTCATTTTTTATTTTTCATAAGTTTTTCTAGAGAGAGAAGCTTTAGAGAGAGAAAGTACAAAAAAACGTAAATATATTACCCGGTAAAAGCAATGAGGTCAGTCACGTGCAAGGTGCACCGCAGGAAGCTTTGATGTTCAAAACTCAAGTTGAGTTTCACGAAAATCGAAGCCCAAATCAAAATCACGAGGCCCGAGAGAGAGATGCACGGTTTATGTAAGAGAGAGAAAGTATTGATAGGTTTTATGTTTTTGAAAAACATAAGTGTCATAGGGAGGGGGGTAGAATTTATAGGCTAGAGATTGTTTTTTAAAAAAAAAGATATTTTTTTATTAATTTTTTGAATTTTTTTATGATTTTTAAGGGGCAGAATCACGAGGATCGTTGGATTCTGCCCCCTAGCCGTTGGAGGTGAATCCAAGGGCTGAAAATCGCTCAAGTTTGAATTTTTTTTTTGCCGTTGGAATTGATCGGATCGGGTCTATGGGCGTCGGGAATCGGGTTTCGGCAGAAAAGACCGCGGGTCGGGTCTGTTTGGACCCGACCCGCGGTCTTTTTACCAGGGGGGGCCAGGGGACGGCCCGATGGGTCACATGGCGTGACGCGTGAGTCGTGACTCACGACTCACGCCACGGCACGCGTGACACGCCGCCAGTGCCACGCGTGCCTGCGTGAACCGGCACGGGATGGACCCGTGCTTGCGTGAACCGGCACGGGATGGACCCGTGCCGGCGTGCTGGGCCAGGCACGGCACGGCACGAGATTATCTTAACCCGGGCACGGCACGGGCCCGGGCATGGTTTAAGAACGTGCCGGGCAGGCCCAGGCACGGCCGAACCGTGCCGTGCCTCATGCCGGGCCAGCCCGGCCCGGCACGTTTGACACCTCTAGGCTGACATACAAAAAGGTGAAACCATTAGAAAAATAATATATAAAATATTCACCTTAATTAAGAACTAGTATTTCTAAGATGTGTATACTAGATTAATATGTGGGGTTCCTCATCCTTTCTTCTTTGTAAGTGGCATGCTCACAATGATTAAAATATCCAAATTTTAAGGTTTTAATGTATAAGTTTATTTTACACATCATGGATTGAAGGACTATTACTTTCTCTCTATCATATATATGAGTGTGTTTCATGGGTTATCTATCATCAATGTCCACCATGACAACTCATACCAACCCACCAATAGTCAACTCCCTGATTTAAGTTCTATATAATCACTATATCCATCAATTTCTATAACACAACATAATGAAACTCATTGTCCACCATGACAACTAACACAAACATACCAATAGTCAACTCTCTAATACAAGTTCTATATAATCACCACATCCATTAATTTTCATAACACAACATCATGAAAATATATTCATTAATGTAAATACCATTTATACACCACAAACAAAATTATATAAATCCTAAATAAAATGCCATTTTGATATATTTTTTTAAATCTACCCTGGGGGGGGGGGGGGTTAGAGTTATGTCATCTAACTCTATGGTTTAGCTTATATCTTGCATCTCTTGCTTGCTTGTAGAGACTATAAGAAATGCAAAATTCACTCCAATAGTTTGGTAGCTCTACTTTGAATTCTATTTGGTGCATAAAAAGTAGATAATGATTTGACTTTCATTTTCTCTTTCTTTTTTTATACTCTAATATTTATGTATTACCATAAATAGATACTCATAGCTTTTAGAAGAAAGCCATAATTTTAATCTTCACCTCTTGAGATCAAGGTCATGAATCTAGAAATTGGTTATAGTTCTAGAATGTGTATCAATCTTTCTATAATATAAAGTCAAGGTAGTAGGAAATATCCATGTATTTGGTTTAATATCTTTCTGACACAAATTCATGATATTGAAAATATCACAACTTTAGTATTTGTCTCTCTCATTCATTATATGGCCGTGATAGTAGGATTGTCCATTGGATTAGGAATGACTTCTCATGTGCATCATATAACCATAGTCCTAGGAATGGTAGTAGCTTTGATGCTAGTCTCTCTTTATCATCGCATAGCCATGATTTTTAAACTTACCTTTTTTGTGCATCATATGGCCATGGCCCTAGAAATGATCACAGTACAATGAATTATATTTCTTGTGTCCCAAATTACCAAAATACTTGGAGTGGCTATGATGATGGATTTGATTTCTTTCATATATCATATAGCTATGACATTATAAAGAGGAAATGATGTTGGCAATTAACTCGAATATAAAAATCATAGCTTTTCTTTCTCTTGAGAACAAGAGTCACAGTCTTGGAGAATGATCGTATTTGAATCAAAGCTATATATAATATTATGTATCAAAAAGTTATGAATCAAAATAACTATCTCAGTTTTGGGATGAGCAATTTTTTCTAGTTACTAAAGGGTAATCTCAAGTTAAAGGTATTACTATTATGAGATCTTCTCACCAGTAGCGAAGATATCCTCAATCTAGGATAAGTTGATTGCTATAGTAAGGTATGATGGAAAGATTGATAGTTGGGTGTGAATATGACTTTTCTTCATAAAGAATTAGAGGAAGAACCCTTTGTGGCATAGTCTACTAGTTTCAAATTCAAAGGCAAAGAAAACTTAGTGTGCAAGCTAGAAAAGTCATTACACATGCTAGAGTAATCTCTAAGGATGTGGTATCAAAAGTTTGACACATATGTCTTATAGATAGGATTCAATAGATGTAACATTACACATTATGTGCACACAAAAAGGTTAGGTAAAAACTATATTATTCTAACCTTGTATGTGGATGATATTCTACTAGTCAAAAATAGCAAGAATATGATCAATATAGTGAAAGGTTTGCTTAAAAATAAGTTTGACATGACATATCTCAGGGTAGAAAACTATATATTAGGCATGTAGATTTTGAGAATTTGGAAAAAAAGAATATTGTGTCTTGGGTAGAAGAAGTATATTGATGGAATACTTCTGAAGTACAACATGTCTAATGTAATATAGTGAGAATTCCTATGATGACTAGTATGCAATTGATGAATAGAGCAATGCCCTACTTCTCAATAGAAGAAGGATGGGTTGGCTCTCATTCCATATGTTAGTACTATCAGAAGTTTGATGTATGAAATTCTATGTACAAAATCTGATATTTTACATGATATGAGAGTATTGAGTAGGTACTTACCCAACTCCAATGAGAAATTAACAATAGCATTGGAAAGCTTTTAAAAGGGTGCTCATGTTTCTATATGGAACTCTTGATTTTGTGTTACATTTTGGTGATGATGGTAATGAAGAGCTTTTTAAATTCACTAGAGTTGTTGATGCATACTTGGGTGGATATGTGGACATCAAAAAGATCTATGAGTGGGTATGTGTTCAACCTATATAGTTAATCTATGAGTGGGTATGTGTTCAACCTATATGGTTAATCTATGAGTTGGATGAGCAAAAGGTAAGTTGTCATTGTCCTTTCATCCACTGAGATAGAATACATGGTACTCACTCGTGCATGTAAGGAAGCTATCTAGATAAAAAGACTGTGTGTAGAGCTTAAATCAAGGAGAAAGAACTGGGGCTCAAATGTGATAACCATAGTTATATTCATCTATCATGGAATACAACATTTCATGTTAGAAAGTACATTGATATCTAATACTACTTTATTATAGAACAAGTAGATCAGAAGCTAATTCTACTACTAAAAGTTGATATGAAGAAGAAATACACTGATTACTAACATGTGATTAGGTTGAATAAAAAATAATCATCATGTGAGGCAATATTAGGATTAACTCATACTTCTAAAACTATAATATGTGTTAGGTGCCATAACTCAAATTGTAAAGTCATGACCTAAACAACAGCAAAATATGTTGTGTTATTATCACTAAAAGACTTTATGTTAAGTGTTGCAACATGACTTATGATATCATGACTTGAACGAAGTTACAACATGTGTTTGGTGTCATAATAGGATTTGTCAAGTTACAATTTGAATAGAGGTTCAATATTTTTTTATTGTTATGACTAGAAGATATTAAGTTTGGTATCACAACCTAAATTGTGAAGTCATGACCTAAATGAAGTCACAATATATTTTGTATTATTGTGATTAGAAAAATTTATGTTCGATGTCATGACATGACTCGTGAAGTCATGATTTGAATTAAGGTGCGACAAAGTTTGTATTGTTGTGATTGAAAACTTAAATATTCAAGTTGTGACATTATTCTCTAGTGTCATACTATGATACTCAAAGTAACAAGTTTATATGGTTATTATTGTTATCTTGATGTTTTTGTTTCAAAAATATGTTTAAATAATAAGTATTTCATAAAATTGACTTTATAGAGTTTTGATGAATAATAATGAAATCAATCAAAAATTAGAAATAAATGATAGACTTTGTGAAAAGTAGAATTGAAGAACATATGAGCATCATGAAATTTTGATATTTTCAATGTCATGATATTATTTTCATGTCATTATTATTACTTAACCAAAATAATATTTCTACAAATGATTTTATGCTGTGATTTTTTTTGATTTCATGAATTTATCAGTTTAATGAGCAATTTTTTTGAGTTGTGACATCGTTTCAGTGTCACAACGTCATCCTAATGCATACATGCTAAAGGCATGATTTTTTTTCATAATATTTAATGAAATGATGATCTAGAAGTGATTCGGAGATATACTTTGCCATGAATTCAACCCAATATCATGACATTGAATTCATTATACACTATAGAAATTATTGGACCGTATGATATAAATATAGGACTTAAAAAAATTTTAAAAATTTAAAATTGAAGGGTGAAGAACAAAATAGAGATCACAAGGCTCAAATACCTCCACCTATTAGAAAAGTTTTCTAGCCAAAAGAAAAAAATAAAGTGGATTAGGAAATGATCTAAAGCATAAATCATAATGCCAACTATCCATTCAGGATACCAAATTTGACAAGATGATCTACAATATCCTTACTCAAATTCCTCTCCAATGTTAGACTAGTTAGGAACATAGGGTTAGTTTATATAATTGTATATGATGTATGTATTTATGTAATGAATATGTATGGTTTGTTATGTTTTGAATGTCTATGAATAAGAGTGTTTAATAGAACATTGATTTAAGGTTTTACCATTCATGGATCTATATGTGTTAGCTATGGTGGATGGTGATAGACAAGCTACTTAACATAATGCACAAGATGGAAGTCAATAGACATGATAGCCCTCCAACTCTCATCCTATTGTGATGGGTTCATGTGGGAGATCCCCAAGTTGATGTATGTTTAATTAATATGAGGATGATACTAATAAAATGAAAGCACAAACATAATTATGATCGTACCTTTAGATATCTTCTAGAAGGATTAGCCTGAAAATGGTATGGGGGGTATTTTAGAATATCTATCAAAGGATTTCACCAATCCTTGAGAGTAATGTGTTAGTTGTGATAGATAAAAATGGGCAAGAATCATGACACACATAAGAGGATGTGCATTGATAGGAAGTGATAACCTTGTGATCATTTTATTCTTGAATGACTTCTATGAGTGAAATTTTAGGGTAATACAAGTTTAATTGTTCTATGTATGAATGAAGGTGAAAGTACAAATGATATTATGACCAAATTATTGTATATTGTCTAGCAAAATTGAGGCTGAAGAATAAAGATTCCACAATTAAAGTAATAATTAAGGGTAATTGGCATGGTGCCTAAAAAGAGTATCAATATACATGATAATTTATATCAAAGATATAACTACAATATACCTATTCATAATGGTGATTACCCATAGTTGATAACCTTTTGACTACTAACAAGGCATGAAAAATCCAACATTCTCTTACCCTTCCTCCAACAAACAAGTATGACATTGTCACACCAAAATATCATAGAAAATATCATCGTACACAGAAAGATAAACCAGCCCTCGAATCTAAGTATTTTATTTGAAGCCCAAATATATCTTCTCCACTTGAGCAATTAGTTTTTCATTGTTACCTGATCAAATTTCCATAATGATCAAAGTATGATTGATATCTATACTTATGTTCACTTTATTATTTGTATGACCTATAAATTCATGGAATTATGTTGGGCTTTCGCACATGCCCAATGATCTTTTGGTGCAATATTGAGAAAAAACTAATTTTTGGCATCATAAAAAGTCATAACATATTATATGAATGAAGTCATAATATATATATATATATATGATATCATGATTTAGTTCTTATGTTCAAAGTGTTTTTTTTTTAATTTTTCTATGTAAGCATTTATAAATGTAAATGTTGTAAATTTGTCTTTGAAGCTATTGACAAGTATAGTGAAAATTTCCTCTTACTTTCCATGAATTCTTTCTATTCTCTCCACTTGTTCTCTTGTGTATTGCGTGTTTCATCTTGTGAGAATTCTCTTACCCTTTTTGAAATCTTAAATAAGGTCAAGGATCCTTATATTTAGTAATGGAGGAAATGCCATGTATCTGAGGATGTCTATACTTTCTCATGTTATTCCTCTATTTAATTATTCTGCACATGAAATAGAACAACAAAAAAATAAAGTTGTCTTTTGTTTACTATAAACACAAAGTGTTGAGTCGAAGAAAATTAAAAAATCATAATTCTTATTGCCATAAACACAAAAGAGTGCAACAAAATAGTTGTTCAACTTAGGGTTGCTACTAGGGTTTTAGTTATTCTTTGAGTGTCTTCTGTCTTGTAGTTTTCTACTCTAGTTTATTTTTTTATGGGCATGCTAGGGTTTATTTTGAATGTTTTGATTGGTAATATTAGTGCTTAGATTGTGCTAATTGTGGAGGACAAAATATTACACTAATGCATGCTCAAGTTTACTTGTCGAAACATATGGTAGAGCATGGAAACTACTTGAGATTATGCTGAAAAATTCTAGATGAATCAAAGTATTTTCACTCCAATTTACTATTTTACAAACTATTAATTTCTAGTGTATTTGTGATTATGATTTTGTTGATTTTATATTTTATTTAATTTTATTACAAAAGTGTGGATATGTGTGATTATAGTTGTCTATGTGTATTGTATTTATTTTTTAGATCAGATCAATAATTAATTATTACCCTTGAAGAAACTAATTCATTTGAAAATGTTCAAGCATTTTTGATACTTAATAAAATATATATATTTCAAATTTATTACCTATGATGTCTATTGAAATCAGTGATCCCAAATTCCAATAAATGAGAATGTTTAGTTTTAGGCATTTAGCATCCAACTTTAAAAAGTTTAACATAAGTAACGGTGAGAGTTTTGAGCTGAAGAAAAGAGAACTACTACAACAACAAAAATGACTAATTTATCTTAAAAAATCAAGAGAAATCATTGGATATATCTAAAAATTAGAAATCATAGGATGAAAAGCAAAAATAGATTGTTGTTTCAAGAGAGTCACTCTTTCATACAAGCAGAAAATATAGAAATAATAGTATACCAAGATGCTTGTTTTCTTGAATGGTGGTACTTTTACCCCCTTACAGACTACTCCAAATGATTTGGGTGTTTCTTGGCTCACAATCCATGGCCCATATGTGGTCTCATCACTTGGTCTGCTTCAGTCCCTTTCTTTCTTCTTCCACATTGACCACACCATTCATTATGATTGCCTTCATCCCATTTATCACAACATCATACTTTCCTCTCATCTATGGAAAAAATTTAACAAAACTTTATATTAAAAAAAGTAGGCTAGTGTTGAAAAAGTGATGGTTTATTACAAGAATATCTATCATGCTATCAAATATGGATCTCATTTTAAAAAGATAATGCAAAAAAAAGAGAGTATGTTTCATTGATGATGCATTATTGTTGCATTAAGGTGAAGTGAAATGAACATAAAGAACATGTTACTTAGGCTAGAGTGTAGTGCAAAAAGAGTTTTGACACATTACCCAAATATTGAGGAGATGTGTCAAATAAAATAAGCATGCAAAAGTAACAACCAATTGAAGGGATTAACGAGGAAGAGAGATATCGGGCATGCCCAAACATGTAAGGCCTACCCTTTGGTATAGGGACACGAGTTACATGGGCAATCTGGCCCATTGGAGACCTCTAGTTTCTATAATTTTACTAAACCCTAAAGTATTTTTCCTTAAAAATGTGTAACACCGTTATCAAATATGATGTGCCATTTTCATAACCACTAATTCTTTTGATATCACTAGTTTATTCTTTATCTCACTGCTTATTCATTTAGAAATCCCTGTGCTGCTAATTTTTTTCATATATCCAAAATTCATCTTTCTTTGATCAACTACCTTCCAAGACTATTTCTAAATTTTTAAAACATATAACACTTTATTACACAACTTAATTTTCAATTTAACTCAAACTTGAGCTAATTGAGATATGCTTTTCTTACTCATAAGAAAAAAAATTTGAAATAATCACCTTTATTTTTTTTTATCAAATACTCTTTTTGTATATCTCAACAAATTTTGTACCAACTAAAGCCTCATCACTTCAACTAAAAAAATATGTTCACTTATTTTAAGTCCACTAATGTTGGTCACCAATTGATCCTCTCTTTTCACATAAACATTAATCATCATACAATCAAAAACTAAAAAAAATGTCAAATAAAAGTTTTCATATTATTTTGAATTCCAATATCTGTGTATATCAATCCTATCATAACAAGCTTTTAAATTATAAATTTAATCATAAAAATATATGTCTTCAAGAATTATGTCAATGAATAAGATTTCATCACCAATTGCTTCCAAATAGTCCATTTTTTTAATAATTTCTTCATACATATTAATGATATCTATTATTCATCACCAACATGCATAATATACATAAAAATAATATATATTATTTTTAGCTATTAAGCTATCTTTTTTACAAACTTATGATTAATAATTATCATATTGATAACAATATCACCCATTGGTATATCATTTTCATTTCTAACTTTATCTGATTCAGAATAAAAAAACTATAAACCCATCTCCTAATTTCTTAGATGCATATTTTCCTCTATCTCATGTGAATTATGTCTGCAATCTTATGTTCCAAAATTTCATCTAATATAACTTTTTTTTCTAGATTTGTTTTTTTCAATTGTTCTCATTGGTTGCCTATCACAATGTATTATAATAACACATTTCTTTTTGAAAAGACATTGTGCAACTCATATATCTGAAAATGTGTTACATTAATGCATCATTTTAAAAATGGATTTCAATAACCCATTTTGTAAAATGAGTTAGTTACATGTAGTACTTTTTTATTAGATCATGATATATATTTTTTAATCATTACATGCTTATGCATTACACGTTAATGTATTTTTTTTTTCGAAAAAATGTTACATGCATCAACAAACATAAAACATTTCATTCCATCCATGTTAGCATGTTATGTCAGCCCATCTAATTTTTTTAGGCATGATGGGCTACCACACCCAAATTTTTTAATGGGCTTTGCATTGATGGCTCAAGCTCAACTCATAGAAAGCAATGGCCCATACATGGGGCGTTAGACTCAAAACAACTTATTTGATATCTTTAATATAAATCTATATATAAATCTTTTATAGGAAATCTAACATATTGAATACTAACTTAGTAAGAAAGGCTAAAAAATATTTGATAATTTGTATAATAGACTACATATTTTAAAATATATTGTGTTTAAGTTATCTAAAACATGAGAATAAATAATAAAATATTTAAATTTTGTAAGGTGTTTTAATAAAGAAAATGGTAGAATTCAACTACAAAATAAAATCATTTTAGTTATATTGAGAGATATTTCATAAACTTGCTCAGTGAAAAACATATTACAAAACCAATCTTTGAGTGATTTATTTCTTAAGATGGAAGAAATAGTGTATGTTATCACATGATTAATACAAAAAACAAAAGGAACAAGTTTTTAAAGAACAAGACCAAGAAAAATAGTTGGGCAAAATATAAATGTAAATGGGATTTGGAAATGTCTTATATAAGTTGGAATTTAATAGTTGAAAATTACATTTAATAAGATTTTAGTAATTTGAAAAATATCAAACTTATGGATGGGTGTCTTTGTTATGCTAATTTATATAAATTAAGTGGTATTCAAAACTATTTGAACTATAGATAAATAGAATTAGAAAACCCATGATAAAGCTTTGAGACATTGTCACAGATATATAACATAGTTGTTTAAAAATTATATTAGAAAATTAATTCAGTTTTATTTTAGTTTCTATGAAAATTAATTTCTTATTTAGATAATTATGCAGAAATATTGAGAAAAAAATAAGCATATAAATTGCATTTGTCGATTTAGAGAGGACATATAATATTGTATCTTGAGATTTTGTCAAGTAAACTTTAAATCTTAGTAGAATTATGCTAATGATTTACTTTTAGCACATCTTTTTGTTTCATTCAATGATAAGTTGTGTTTAACTTCTAGAAGAGGTATCATGTTATATGTTTTTTAATCTTGTTATATATTATTTGCAAATTATATTTTCCTAATTAATAAAATTATAAATAGTTAGGTAAAAATTAGATTGATATATGACTTATTAGAGAGCAAGAGTTTTTAAATTAATCGATTAACGATGAATTATTTTGTTTGTGAGGTCTTTGAATCAACAGAGAGAGAGAGAGAGAAAGAGAGAGAGAGAGAGAGAGAGTGAGTGATGGAGAGCCATAATAATTGAAATTGAAGACATCAAGATTGTATAATAAATTTCCTTTAGAAATTCAAGATCTAAAAATCCAATGAATTGTGAAATGAAAACAAAAACATACCAAAAAAATAATGTCGTTGAGTTAAAATATATGATAATATCAAATCTTATGTGATAAAAAAATATAGTCAATTTAAAAGAAAATTATTATAAGATAAGTATTTGATTAGACATATTTTATAATCCATAATATTGGGCTACTATAAAATAATATATATATATATATATATATATATATATATATATATATATATATATATATATATATATATATATAAAACATAATTTTAAAAGAGATATGTATATTAACATATATGTATGAGAAAATTTAAACATATAAAAATTAAAAGAATTACAATATATCCAAGTGTTGCATCTATAATGGATAAAGTTAGAAAGATATATTTTATGAAATTTGGGCTTTTAAAGTGGTTATTGCCCATTGCACCCATTGCCCTATCAACATCATCATCGACCTTCATACAATCCTTTGCTAACACTTACATGTCTTCTTTCATTGACGTCAACCATTAAATTTTAGATTAAATAATGAGATTCCCTCATGAACCATTTCACAAATTTAACACCTCTATGTCATTTTTCAATTTATTCTTCTGAGTTTTTAGTAATCTATATCTTCCCCTCTACAAACCACTAAATCTTTCATATTATTATTTTTTGTTAGAGAAGTATATGTTCTGTTGTTCACATGCTTTAACTATGTAAATTATTCTCTGAATTTGTCATTTATTAGTGCAACACTTTGATATTTCAATTTTTTTATTTATAATTTTACCACACATTTATCATAATTATACATCTCTACTTTTGTTTATCTTATTAATATTGAATTTAATATATAATTTATAATGAATTATAAATGTTGGGGAGTACAAAGTTAGAACATTTTTAAAATTATTCAAAAAAAGTTTCTTTCTCAGCAAAATATTACCAACAAATCATTTTTTGAAAAAAAAAAAATCAATTATTAGATACTATTTATTGACATTTTTTTTTGAATTTCATCAATGATATTATTTCATTATGAATTATGTAATCATCAATGAAGAGTTACTAATTCAATCTGACTCAAGAATTTATCAATAATACTTTTTTCAAAAATAAGAATAACTATTAAAAAATATGCATTACAATATTTTGCTATCCATCTATGAAAGTCCGTTACGTAAAATATACATTCATAATGAATTATAAATTTTAATTTTTTAAGGAAAGTTTAAGTCAAGGAAGAAAGGTCAGTTGCAACTTGTAACTAATCATTTTCTTGTATAACCTTCTTTCCATTCCAAATCTTTGACCCACGAGACACTATGTTAGGTCTTTACTAGTGGTTTTGTTTTACTTTCTCAAGAGAAGAAACATGAGGTATTAAGCTTATATATTCCAAGTGAAAGCCACATGCTTGGCTTGATCTTATTCAATAATATGGCAACTATAATTCCTCATTCACCAATAATGCAATATCATCAATGAAAAAAATAAACATACATTTAAGCAATGTGTGTTTATTATTTATACTGGGACCCAATTTGATGGTTCAAGAGGAATCAACTTGAAAATGAATATGAAATTTGTGTGTTGAGATTACCTAATAAATATTTACATCAAACTATGAATAAACTACTTAAATCAATTACCAAAAATTATATACATTTTTTGTTCATTTTTCTTCTATTTTCTACCTCAAAAAGAAATACAAATGGACATCCTACAATTAACAAAATAATACTAAAAAATATTGATATTTTATCATATAAAACTTTATGTAACTGATGGAAAAAAATCATGTTCACCTAAAGGACTCAATCACATAGTAAAATTTTTTTTCATCCTCTACTTGCTCTCAAACCTATCTAATACTATCTCTCGGCTCATATATGGGCCATGAGGTCCCAGTATCAAAGCAAGTAAAGCTACTATCCCAATAATATGAATAGAATGATTGTCAAAGATACCTTAGAATGCATATCAAGCATCCCTATAAATCAAACTCTTGCCCATAGTGTTAGGCAACTTACTCCTTTGCCAATCAAAATACTATATTATTGGTTACTAAACTTAAATTCTCAAAGGATAAAACAACTTAGATTTGAAGATAAAAAATTTGAGTTTAAAATTTACCTACAAAATCTAGAATATGATTGAAAAAATGATGGAATAGATTGACATGTGCGTGAAAAGGAAAAACAAATAAGCAAACTTGTTGTTTGTATTATAGTATAGTATGTGTCAGAGAAAGCTGACATCCTATTTTTTTTCTTTTACTTCAAGTGATATAGTCGACAAGAAGAGAAAAACAAAGTAGAAGTAAAGAAGAATAACACAAATGATGCTTTGGAATGAAGGCACATCATCATTCAAATTTTTTTTTTTTGACATTATAATTTTTAAATAAATAACTAAATACTCAATATGTCAACCTCGGACTGACTCCACACTTTAAGTCTTTTTAAACCTTATTTATGCTTAAATATCTTAACTTCTCAACTTCTATACTATACAAAATTTTCATCTTTTATAACTTAAAAATTTTCTATAATATAATTGTTGGATCTACTTGGGTTTTGGGCAGACCGCATATTTCATTTTGTTTTTGTTTAGCATAAATTTAATATGATGTGAAATGTTTTTTGTGTGTTTTATTTAATTATTTAAATGTAAACCATATGGGGTGCTCGCAATATATGAGAGTGTCATTAAGATTTCTAAATAAAATTCAAAGAAAAAAATATTTTTTACTTAGGAGTCTCATATCATGGGGGGACCATGTGATTTTATTTATTGGATCATGCAAAAACAAAAAAAAAAAAAAACAAGCACGCCAGAAATTTTTCTGATGTTCACATGACTATGAGAAGTAAGGGGGAGTAGCCTTCTATAACCTTAGAGCTTGGGGAGGAGAACGTTTTTATGCTGCACAAGTAGAGTCTCTAGGAAAGGACTTGGTTTCTGAAAAACTCTTAATGGTCCAAGTATTTTTTAAAAAAAGTATAATTTCTCTCATTTTCTATTATAACGGTTGTTCGTACGAAGGATCATGTCATGTTTGTGTGCTATTTGTGTGGTGGTCATGGTGTGATCAACAGCTCAAAATTACTTTGAGTTCAACAAGATCAGTTCAAATCATCAAGTGGTGTTTATTATATTATATTATATTATGCTTGTGGACTATAATTAGACTTGAACTTCATTTGATTATGGTTTGAATTGTTAGATTATTTTGTTATTTGGGTAGAATAATATTTGCGTGTGTTTAGTCAATTCTCTAAATAATTGGGTTTATTATTTTAAGAATTAACACACACACACACACACACACATTTCAGATTTAATATATAATTTATATGTCACTAGAATTTGTATTTTAATTTTTACAAAAGTAAAATTGGACAAAATTAGTTTTGTGATTTTCAAGTGTTTTTGAAAATTGAAAAACTCAATTTGAATTTTAATTTGGATTGAAATTAAAAGAGTCGTAGTTTTTTTTAAATTAAAATAAAATCATATTTTTAGTTAGAGAGGAGACATAAAATATAATTTAAAAAACCAAAGATATATTGTGTTCCACCACAATAATGGTTCAATAACAAATTATAAAAATTTGATCTTTAGAAAAATAATTAACCTATCTAAGTATGAAACATAGTTCCAAAACTAGTATTGGTTTTCAAGTTGAGCCCCATATTACCCCAACAAGTGGTATGAGAGAATGGGTAATTTATTTATTGGGATATTTTTATTTTAATAAATGAATTATTTTCTTCTAGATGAAAAAAAAGAAATAATGTACTCGTAATGATTAAGTTGGAATTGTCCAACTATTTGACCTAGAAAATCAACATGTTAGACTTGTTAAACATAGGGGACATACTGGAACCAATTAGAGTGAACTAAAATCATATAAAGTATGGATGAAAAACAATGGAAAAAATTATATTTCAAGGTCGCTACCACAATGTGGAAATAGGTTAGAAAGATGACTTTCCACAATGTCTCTACAACAAAGGTAGAAGATATATGAAAAAAAGACAGAATCGATGTATGATGAAAATTCATCAAGAAACAAGAAGGTATTAATTTGGCATTTGGTTAAAATGCAATATTAGGACAAATGTGATATGGCTTCTCGCTTAAGTAGTTTTCAAGTGCTAGTTAACTAACTGACATCCATGAAAATGATACTTGATGATGAGATATAAACATATTTGATTCTCAGTTAACTTCCTAATAGTTAGGAGAATCTCATAATCTCTTTAAATACCTTGACTCCAAGTAATATCCTTATCATGATTATTAATATCGATAGCTTGATAAATAAGATTTCGAGATGGAGGGAAAAAAGAAACTTCTCTAGCCATTCTTATTTTAGAGGAAAATGAGAGGATAAGTAGGACAAGTACTAAACCCAGACTGGGAGAGGAAAGTGAGTTTTTTTCCAAGGGGAAGTCTATAGAAAACTATGTGGTATAGTATTATTATTATGACCAAGTAGGAAACGTCAAGATGAACTATCTCAAGTGAAAAAAACTCTAAGAGGAGCATAGGAAGATATATTATGTTGGAAAGGGCTAGCATATTTTCTATGGAGGGAAACATTACTCTTTTGTGTAGTATTGGATTGTCTGACAAAGTCAGTCAAGGGAATCACTATGTGATAGACAATCACCTTGAACATTATTTTAATCCCGATTGATTTGTAACTTATATATCTAGAAACTATGTAATATACATGATGGAAAATGGTGGACATCAAGGATATTTGATATATAGGACATATGTCTAGATACAAATAAGGGGTTAAATTATTCTCAAGGATGTCTGACATGTCCTAGATATTTGAATGATCTGACTATTCATGTGGATGTTAGATAATACATGTCATTTAGGGAGATTTTGTGTAGGTCAAAAATATTGGTCAATAGGTCACTAACTATAACATGGGGTGAAAGGGTAAATTCTCTATATGTTATCCAAACTTGGGTTAGCTCGTATTGGGTAAGTATCTTGTGGGAAATACAAACATTGATTCTGAGTTGCATAAACATGAATATGTTTGTGTGAATGATTTTCTTTCCATAGAAATATATTTCACACTTAATATCCCATAGTCACATAGTGAAGAGAGGATATTCAGAATTACTAGAAAGAGTCACATTACTATATTACTTTTATCCCCGCTTCTAAGTAGATCAATGATGACTAATCAAAATTTCTTATGTACTTATTTCATGACAAGTAAGATTTTTGGAGGAATTCCTTATTGTACTACTTTTATTCCAGACACTCTTGGGTATCACTTTGATCAAAGGAAAATTTATGTATTTGAAATAAAAGTTAAAAATTTATTTCAATTGTCCTCGGGGATCTGTTGGATCAAAGAGAAACTAATGACTTGGAGAGAAAGTGAAAATATCTAGTTGTAGTTTGAGAACATTTAATTTTTGGGAAATTATTTTCCTTATAAGGAATGAGGCTCAATTTTAATGTCTATAGGATAAATTGAATTCTTTATGATGAGAATTTTTAAAAATTTAGATGAAGGATTTATCTTGGTTTGCCCCATCATGAAGAGAATCAATTTCATATAAGGTGAGATTATTGGGTCTTCTTGGATTTAGTGTAGATTGTATATTTTAATTTATTTTTGGGTTGGTTTAAATGTAATGCGATGTGTAATATTTTTTGGTGTGTTTTATTTAACTTGTTAAATTTGAACAATTTCAGGTGTTCTCAATATATGAGTCTTATTTACATATTTAAATGAAATTCAAAAAAATGTTTTTTATTTAAGTGGTGTGTTTGAGGGGTGATTGTGGGGGGTTTTTGGTAGTGTGAAACAAAAAAAAATTACTTGCAAGATTTATTGGTCTTGTGGGAGACTTTGAAAAGAATGAGGGATCAATCATCTCCTTTTCGAGATAAAATAGAGTTCCATTTCATTAATAAAAAAGGTTGTCCATTTTGGTAAGGTTTTTAGCCTTATATAAAATTAGACCATAGAGAGAAGGTTTTTAGCCTGGGCAAGATGAGTTTATGATTAACTTTTAAGGATCTAAAATTATTTTCTTAAAATCCTAATCTTTCCGCATTTCTCTTGTAATGGCGGTTTGATACTGACGATCTTATGATGTTTGTTGGTATTCAAGTGGTATTTGTTCAATGGACATGGTATAATCGGGAGCTCAAAAGTACTTCAGATTCAACAAAATCACTTCAATTTTTTAGGTGATATTTATTATATTTTTAAATTTTTTTTAACCCTCCCTCCAACCTCTCCTTATCAACCCTAAGGTAGAAGCATACGACAAACTTTCACACTGGTTAATCATCTTAGTAGTGATTACGACTAAACACATTTAACTTTGGAAGTCTTATAAGATTCAGTGCATTAATAATTGTTTAAACATATCAAATATTTATTATATTTTATAATTGTATGCTAATGGAATGTAATTGGACTTATTTGTCAGTATGAGAAATTGTTTCAAAACTAGGATTAGTTTTCATGTTGTGCCCCACCTTACCCCATCAAGTGGTATCAAAGCATGGGTTAATTAGTTTTTGAAACATTTTAATTTTTAGTAGTTGAATTATTTTCTTTGGGAAAAAAAATAATTCACTCGTGATAATTGAGTATTTACCATCCAACTATTCAATAAGGAAAATCAAAAAAATTGATTTTTTAATAACAAGGGACATACTTGAAATGATTCTCAGTGAACCAAAACCAAAAGGTCTTGATGAAAAATAGTAGAAGCAATTATACTACAAGATCATTATCACATTGCGATAACATAATGAAAAGATGACTTTCCACCATATTTCTAGAAAAATAAAGATATATAAGATGTGGAAAAGGATTGTATAATAAAAATATGTCAAGAAAAAAAATAATAGTTATTTGGCACAAAATTTAAATTGCATTATTAAGACAAATCTAATATGTCTACTCAATTGAGTAGTTTACAATTATTGGTTAACTTATTGACATCAATGAAAATTATGTTGAATGAAGATTTGCATGTATCTTTGATTCTTAGCTTGTTTCTCATTAGTTAGGTGACACCCATAATCACCTTGAGTACCTCGACTCCAAACAACATCCTTACCATGATTATCATTATTGATAGCCTGGTAAATGAGATTTCAAGATTGAAAAAAAAAATGAACTTCAAGCATCCTTTTTTTCCAAAGAAAATGAGAAAAGAAGTGAGTTTTCTTCCAAGAGGAAGCCCATAGCCAAGAGAAAGTCCATAGGCAAACCCATGGTGAAGTGTGACTACTATAACCAAGTTGTATACTTCAAGAGAAACTATCCTAAGTGGAAGAAACTACAAGAGGAGCATAGGAAAATAGTTGGTTCTTGAAAAGATGGTTGGCACATTTTCCATGGATGGCGACATCGCTCTTTTGAGCATTTTTGGACTATCTGATAAAGTCGGTTAGGAGAGTGACAAGGTGACAAATCAGGAGCCATCTTACCCATCACTTTGAATCTTGATTGGGTTTTGACATATATAATCGAGGACAATTAAATAGGCAAGATGAATAATGGTTGGACATGAGTGTATTTGGTATCAAAGATATTTTTTAGAGACAAACATGGAATACTAATTAATTCTTAGGGATATTTGATATGTCTTGAATATTTGGATACATTTGTTGTCCATGGGGTTGTTAGATAATATGGGTTATGTGGAAAGATTTGATGATTGTCAATGAAAATTGTTCAAAGTTGCTAAATATAATGAGAAATAAAAAGATAAATTCTATCTTTGTTATATGATCTAACATCTTGTGGGATATTACAAGCATTTATTCCAAGATGCATAGACTCAACTATGTTTGAGTAGATTATTCATTTTCTATGAGAAAATAATCCACAGTTACCATCTCAAAGTTACCTAGTAATGGGAGGACAGTTAATACAATTTGGAAGAGTTGTAAGATTGTGTTGTTTTTATCCCATCATCCGAGGAAATCAAAGTTAGTCGATCTAGCTTCCTCAAGTGCTTGTTACATGACAAGAAAAATTCTCAGAGGAATCACTTATGGTATGACTTTATTCCAATCATTCTCATAGATCATACTACGAAAGGGGAAGCATATGAGTTGGAAGTAAAATTTAAAACTTTACTTTAGCTGCTCTTGAGAATTAGTAAGATCAAGGATAAACAAATAGCTTAGAGTGAAGAGTTAAAATTTGAGATTGTTGTTTGAGTATATTTAATTTTTGGGAGACACTTTCTCATATAAGAAATAATCCTTAGTTTTGAAGTCAATGAGAGAAACTAAATTATCCATGATGAGGACATTTTAAATTTAAAACAAGAACTTATATTGGTCTGCGCAAATATGACATAATGAGAGATTGTAGGGTTTGCCTGGATTTTGGATAGACAACATATTTTATTTTTTATTTGGTTTAAATTTAATGTGGCATGATATTTTTTTTTGATTTATTTAATTTGTTAAATTTGAACTATTTGGAGTGCTCTCACTATATGAGAGTGTTAATATAAATTCTAAATGAAGAAAAAAAAAATAATTCTTATTTAAGAGGCACATTATAGTCGGGATCACAAGGTTTTTTTGGGTTTTGAGAAAAAAAAAATCCACACTATAGATTTCTCAAGCATGTGCATGACTACTAAAAGAAAGGGGGAGCAACCCCCTCCTTTTTGAGAAAAAAATTGAGTCCCATTTTATTAAAAAAGGGTTGTCCATTTTGGTATGTTTTTTTTCACATAAGGGTTTTGAAAATGCCTTTTTGTAATCTTAGAGCTAAGGGAGAAGAAGGTTTTTAGGCTAGACATAGAGTTTCCAAAAAACTTTTAGGGGTTCAAAGTTGTTTTCTTAAAATCATAAGCTCTCTCTCCTTTTCTCTTGTAACGTTGGTTTATATGGAGAATCATGTGGTATTTATGTGGGATTCACGAGGGCAATGTGTGATATTCAAGGGGTGGACATGGTATGATTGGGAGCTCGGAATTACTTCATATTCAATAGAATCACTTCAAAAAGAAGTGTTAAAAGGGACATGCCGGGCCGGCCCATCCCATTTTTTTCAGGTCCGACCATGCTTTCGTGCCGAGCCAGGTACGGTATGGTTACCGTACCGTGTCGTGCCTGTCCCGGCATGGTTTTATGGAGTTCAACCCAGCACGGGCCCGCGTCACGATCCGCTGGGTTCGTCCCGGTCGGGCCGACCCCTAAATTAAAAAAAATTAGGGTTTCAGCGCGCCCAAAACCCTATTATAAAAAAATTAGAATTTCGGCTAGCCCGAAACCCTAATTTAAAAAAAATATTAGGATTTTGGCACAGCCAAACCCCTAATTAAAAAAAAAGGATTTGGGCACGCACGAAACCCTAATTTTTAAAAAAATTGGTTTAAGAATGGTACCGCACCAACGGGCCATGGTATCGTGCCAGACCAGGCACGGCACGCGGCCCGGTTGGCCTCAGCACAGCACGGCACAATCATGCCGTCGTGGAGCATGGCATGAGGCTGGGCACAAAAAATTCTCATGCCTGGCCGGCAGGGACGGCCAAATCGTGCCATGCCTCGTGTAGGGCCGGCCCGGCCTGGTTGACACTATTAACTTCAAATTATCAAGTAGTATTTATTATAGTTTATAGTTTTATGCATATGGATTGCAATTGGACTTGGACTTTATTTGGTTGTTATTTGGATTATTAAATTATTTTGTCATTTGGAGAGAATATTATTTATGTTCGTTTAATTAATTTTCTATATAATTGGGGTTTTTATTTTAAGAATATATATATATATATATATATATATATCATATCTAATATATAATTTATATGTGAGTGAAATTTGAATTTACATTTTAGCAAAATTAAAATTGGGCAGAAATATTTTTTATGATTTTTGGGTCTTTGAAAATTTACAAACTAAATTTACATTTTAATATGGGTTAAAATTGAAAAAATCATGTTTATTTTTTAATTAAAATCAAAATACACTTTTGTTTTAAGAAGAGACAAAAAATATATTTTGGAAAACAGAAAATATTTTATGTTCCACTATGATAATGGTCAAAGGACAAATTTTAAAACATTTAATCACTTAAAAAATTAATTAACCTATTTGTAAGTATAAAAAATAATTTCAAAACTTATCTTTATTTTCGGGTTGCATCCCATCTTACCCCAACGATAATGGTAGATAATATAAATCTACCAAAAATATAATTTGAAAATAATTTTTCAAATTATTTTCATTTGTTTTATCATAGTTTGAACCACAAAAAATTAGTCACACATTTTCCCTAAAGTTAAATTTATGTCCATTTTTGTATTTGGTGATATAGGTGAGAAATAAATATTAATAAAAAAAAGTTGGATAATAATAAAAAATAAGGAAGATTATGTAAAGGAAGTCCAAAACTAAAATATTTAATTTTTGGTCTAGTTCTCAAAATAAGTTTAACCAAAAAAAAAAAAATCCCCAAGCCCAAAATATTTATGTTTTGGTATTATTTTTCTATTAATTCTAAATTTTCTCCCACTTCATAAAAGTACCATTGTTCTTTTTTTTTTAAAGAGAATAGTGTTTTCAAAAATATTATTCTTAGAAATAATTACATAGTTTTATAAAATATACTTTAACATATACATACATATAGCTTTGTGTGTGTGTAGTTATAGTTTTAACATATATAATATAGCATGTGTGTGTGTGTGTGTGTGCTAAACTATATATACATATATATATAGTTATAAGTTATACATATAGTTTAGCACACACACACACACACATATAGCTATACATATAGTTTTCCATATATCTACGTGTGTGTGTGTGTGTGTGTGTGTAATATATAACTATACATATATTTTATCATATACATTACTATATGTATTGTTTATCATGTATATAACTATATGGTAAACAATATGTATATTTTACACAGACATCCACACTAGTAAAGTAGACTACATGTGAAATGAATTGGAAACAAAATTTCTTCATGCCTTTTTCTATCTAAAAGTAACAATGAACTCATGGTCCTCATCTATAAATTTGCTTCTCTCAATTTACATGCATTTGTAGATGTTGATTGAGTTTGTAATATCAACGGCCACACTTTTGGAAGGAAGATGAAAAAAGATGGAGGAAGAACCTCACACTCTCTTAAAAGAATACTTAAGAAATTCTTTAAACTCTTTTTTAATGAAAAATACTAATACAAGAGGTAGCCTAGTAAAGTCTTCTTTTTTGATTGGTTTGATAAAAATATCAGCTAATTGATCATGAGACTTCATGTACTCCAGCTGCACATCATTCTTTGCAATGTATTCTCTAATATAGTGATAATGAGTATTAATATGTTTACTTAGCTCATGAAAGACTGGGTTCTTGGACAAAGCTATTACTAATCTATTTTCCACGAAATCTAAGTTAGCTTTTATTGTGACACACCTAACTCATTTAATAGATTTCAAAGCCAGATTGCATGACAAACACATGAGGTAACCTCTATATACCCTGCTTCGCATGTGGAAAAAGTGATAATTTGATGCTTCTTTGATGCCCAAGTACAGAAAGTATCCCCCATATAAACTAGTGGTCTCTTGCGATCATTTATGTCTTCACTCCAATCACTATCTCCATACCCAACGAACTTGTAATTTTCACAAACAAAATAATGCAAGTTGAAATCTATAGTACCTTTAATATAGTATGAGATAATCTTTCATGTCTTCCAATGAGTTATTGTTTGATTCTCCATATAATGACTAACGACTCCAACCATATCAAGAATATCAAGCCTTGTACATGTTAGGTAGTGCAGACTTCCTACCAAACTTTTGCAGAGGGTGGGATCCACCTTATTTCTTCATACTTGGACAACTTGATTTCACATTCTATTAGCATGACAAATGGATTAGAGTTATCCATCTTGAACTTCTTAAGTTCATCTTTAGCATAGCCTTCTTGAGTAATTAGGATCTTTTTCTCTACTTGCTTAACTTCAATACCAAGGCAGCAAGACATGAGCCTAATTTCAATCATCTCAAACTCCATTTCTTTCTTAAATTTGTCGAAAATGCTTGGATTGCCACTTATGAAGATTAAGTCATCTACATACAAGCACACAATGAGAATATCACCATTTTTAATTTTGATTTAGATTACATGCTCATATGAACACTTGATGAAATTTTTTCCTTGAAGATATTTGTCAATTCGACCATTCCAAGCTCTCAGAGCTTGCTTCAATCCATATAGTACCTTCTTCAACTTTAAGACTTTATTTTCAGCTCTTTTTACTTCATATCCTTGTGGTTGCTCAATATAGACTTTTTCTTCAATGACCCCATTTAGGAAGACATATTTTACATCCATTTGTTGTTTCTTCTAATTATTTTGAGTAGCCAAGGAAATAAAAAATCTAACAATTTCTAATCGAGTAACAAAAGCAAATACCTCATCATAATCGATCCCACCTCTTTGACTATAACATTTTTCCATCAATCTTGCCATGTAGCTTTTGATTTCTCCTATGAAACTTTTTTTTTGCTTTGTATACCCATTTCACATCAATCACCTTGTATCCTTTTGAAAGTGAAGTTATCTCCTACATATTATTCTTCTTGATCACCTTTATTTCTTCATCCATAGCTTGTGTCCAATTATTATTTCCTGTTGTTTCTTAGAAGTTCATATTCTCACAATCAGAAAAGAGAAAAGAGAGTAAGATTCTCTTGATTTTTAGTTACTTCATACCATTCTTGTAAGCTCCTAAAATGCGGAACCCTTTGACTTGAGCTTTCCTCTTCTTGAGTACTTCTAACTAGTGAAGTTGGTGGGGGTAGTAGATACCTCTTCTGCTTGTTCTACCATTGGATGCTCCACATCATCTTCTTCGACATATGGGAAGAAGTTGTAGGCTTCATCCTATTGTCCCCAGTCTCATTCTCATTCTTTATCAAATATGATATATCGGCTGATGACTATCTTCCCAGTTTTAGGATTGTAAAGCTTATAGCCTTTAGAGTTTGCATCATAACTAATGAAGATGTATTTCTATCTTTGATCATCTAGCTTGTTTCTTTGCTCATTAGGGACATATGCATGGGCTATGCTCTCGAAGATTCTTAGATGAGAAATGTCCGGCTTCCTTCCACTCCAAGTTTCTTATGGTGTTTTCTTTCATATGCTTTTTATCAGAGTTCGATTTGATAGATACACTATGCATGCAAATGCTTATATCTACAACTTCTTTTGTAGTCCTTTTTATCAGAGTTCGATTTGATAGATACACTATGCATGCAAATGCTTATATCTACAACTTCTTTTGTAGTCTCTTGCATTTAAGCTTGCTCCTCACCATTTCGATATTAGTTTTATTCTTTCTTTCAACCACTTCATTTTGTTGGGGGGATCTTAAAACTATGTGGGGTCTTTGAATTCTATGATATTCATTATATTTTTGAAATTTGTTCGATGTGAATTCTTTTACACGATTTAATCTCATGGATTTGATTATGAGCCCACTTTCCTTCTCAACGATGACTTTGAACTTCTTGAATTTTTCAAAAATCTTTGATTTCTCCTTAAGAAAATAGGCCTATATTTTCTTAAAAAATCATCTATAAAGAGAAAAAAATAATTACTCTTACCAAGTGAGCTTGGCTTAATTGGACCACACACATCCATATGTATGACTTCTAGTCACTTTTGTGCTTGACTCCTTTGGAAAGATCTTCTTGAATTGCTTTCCAAGTAGACATCTTTCACATACTTGATCATCATGACTAATGGCTAGTAGTCCTCTCACTATTTGCTTCTTAGAGAATAATTTTAATCTTCCAAAGTTGAGATGTTCAAACAAAAGATTCCAAAGCCATGTTACATCTTTGTAACATGCCTTAAGACACTTTGCAAGATTATTTTGAATGACGATTATAAATATTCTATTTTTTGATATCAGCACCTTGGTAAGTAAATTACTCAAACTATCTCTTATAAAGAGATAATTGTTTTTTAGATGAATATCATCATCTATCTCAAAGAGTTGTTATAAGCTTAAAATATTACATTTAATGTTCGGCACATAATAAATATTGGAAATGAATTGATGATTTCTATTCTTTAATCGGATGAGAATGTTACCTCTACCTTTCACCACAACCTTCCATTCATTTCAAAAAATCACGTTACTACTCACTGATTCATCAAGCTCCATGAACATTTTTCTTTTCCCACACATATTATTACTTGTACTAGAGTCAAGGAAACATGAGTTAACTTCACCTCTTACATTGCCCATATAAGTTAGCAGCAAGATTCATCTTTTTGACTTCTTTATTCCACATAATTGACATTTTCTTAAACTCTTCTATTGTTTGAAGCTCTACATTCATAAACAAAATGGCCAAGCTTTTCATAGTTGTAACATTTGATATGCAACTTGTCATACCTCGATCTATATTTTCCTCTCTCATATAGTGAAAACTAATCGATAAATTGTAAATTGTTGATTCAGAAGAATTCGGAGATTGCAACTTTTCAAATCCCTATTGATACACTTGAATTCTAGAGGATTTGAAAAAAAAAACAATAGTCTTGATTTAAACAATCCAAAAAAAAATCTCCCAAACCCAAGGTATAGTAACATTTAAATACTAAAATAAAAACCTGAACAACCCCTAAACAGATTTCCTAATAAAATAAGGAAAAGTCACAAAATAGAAAAAAAATAATAATAACAGCCTTTATTAGGCCCAAATGAAGGACTTTGGCACAAAAGCATAGGGTCTCACGAGTGAAGCTCGTGACTTCGAACCTATGGCCTATTTTCACCCCAAATAGCCATAAAACACTAAAATCCAAGATCTAGAACTTCACAATTTACAAAGTTTCCACTACTATAATTTGTCTAATTTTCCCAAGAACATCAAAGCTTGTTCTTGAACCGCATCATTCTCTTACGACCTATTGTTGAGCTTTCTTCTCTTTGGACATCATAAGAGCTCCAAATGTGCCACATCCACGACCTCCTCCTCGACAACGATCTCTTCCTTTTTGCCTTCTATCATTATAAACATTATATTCTTTAATTGAATCAATTTTAGTCTTGAGTAATTATTCTACGATTACATCATGGCTTCCAAGTCTTTGGTTTTTCAATAATAGCAACAATGTGATTGAATTTTGAATCTATTGATCGAAGAATCTTCACCATAATTCTTACATCACTTAACACTTCACTATTCTTTTCAATTGATTTTTCACTATTAAGACTCTAGAGAAGTAGTCTGAAATGACTTTTCCTCATTTCATATTCAAAGCTTCAAACTCAGCTCTCAAAGTTTGAAGACGTACCCTATTAACCAGATCTACTTCATTATACAAGGTTTGAAACTTCTCTCATGCTTCTTTTACTATCTTTACTTTTAAGATTTTCTTAAAAGCATCTTTATCGAACCTTTGATAGATCAGATAAAGAGTCTTCATATTTCTTTTTCTTGAGTCTCTCAAACTATTCTTTTAAGCTTGAAATAAAGTATCTTCATTCTTTAGTTATTTGTGGTCTTTCTCTATTATATCTCATATATCTCGTAATCCAAGGAGGGCCTTCAACTTGATGTTCCAATTGTCATAGTTACTCTTGTGGGGTACTGAGACATGGAAGGGGACCATTATACTACTCACAATCTCTCGAATTTAATGAGATCTCAAAAAATACTTTTTTGACGTGGAAGGTCAGTTAATACTACAACCACAGAGCATACTCAATTATTTAGACACCCAATAATATATCCTCTAATATCACTTTGTTAGAAGGAAGATGAAGTAAGATGGAGAAAGAACCTCATACTCTCTCAAAAGAACACTTAAAAAAATACTATAAATATTTTTAAATGAAAAAAATACCAATACAAGAGGGATATTTATAGGTTACAAGAATCAATCTCAACCACACAATTAAATTCTCACCTAAATTTGACCGAGATTTAATGAAAACTTTGTTTCAAAATTCAAATCTATAATACTTCTAGATTATTTCAAATAAAAACAAGTTTATATTTCAACTCACACATCCACTTCATCTTATCTTTTATTTCTTTGTGTTACATCACTTGCTTGTCCACCAAAATTGATTATTGATCGGTTGCTTCCTCTATTGTAGAAAATAACTAGATAAAAATTCTATTATCTTAGCTCCATTATTCACTAGTTACTACTCTCATCATCTACTGCAACAACATGGAAGATAAGTATGTGTGTGTAGATCCAATTTTTGACTCCCAAACAAAACATATCACCATTGATTTTCTCTTTGTGCGTGAGTAAATTGTAAAGAAGCAACTTCATGTTCTACATATTTCGATAAATGTGGTCATTCATTGATCAAATCTTTGCCTCGCCAAACATCTCATAGACATTAATACAAGATTGGTGTTAGGGGTGGTACCACAATCTTAGAGCATAATATTAGATTTTGTGCAAACTAAAGTTGACTAATTCCGTGTGCCATAACCATATAACATATGAATTGATATTTCAATTATGTAAATCTCTCATATGGTCTATGCAACCAATGTGTGAGTGTATGTATGTATATGTGTGTGTGTGTGTGTCTGTCTGTATGTTTGTATGACATTTCACCCATCAAACATTGATTCAAATAAATTCAATGTGTAGAGTGTTAGCCAGGATTGAAAAGACTAGAAGAGAGAACATGGACAAGCATTGATAATGGTAGTCCTGGAGATTGTTGAGATAATTTTAGTCATTCTTGGTTTTTTTTCTTCTTCACTTCTTCGGGAACAATGATGGGTTGCCAAAGAACTGGCTGATCTTTGGAATGGTTCCAGACTTGCTATGGCATTTTAATCATTTTCACGATAGGATAATAGAAATCCTATGGCGAGCTGGGTGTAATTTTTTATTCAGAGGGATTTGGTTTTTGAATATGAATATATTGGAGACTACTGATCCAGCCAATATACATTACATCATGAGCTCCAACTTTGCGAACTTTCCAAAAGGAGTTCAGTTCTTGAAGATGTTTGATATTTTGGGAGATGAAATTTTCAATACTGATTTTGATATGTTGAAACCCCAGAGGAGATTCGCACAGACATTAATGAATCATCGTCAATTTCAAAAAATTTCTGTGAAGACTACGACTGATAAGGTCCAAAACGGACTCCTTGGAGTTTTGGAGCACGTGGCAGGAAGCAAACTTCTTGTAGTTGACCTACAGGATATGTTCCAAAGGTTCACCTTCGACGTCACATGCATGTTGGTTACAGGTTATGATCTGGGATGCTTATCCAGTGAGTTTCCAGAAGTTAGGTTTTCGAAAGCTATGGATGATGCAGAAGAAGCTATATTCTACAAGTATATTAGGTCTGAATGGTTTTGGAAGCTACAAAGATGGCTAGGAATGGGAGAAGAAAAGAGGCTAAAGCAGGCATCGATAACTCTAGATCGGGTAGTCTCGGAATATATATCAACGAAAAGGAAATAACTTTTTGACCAACCTGTAAAATATTCAACAGAAGTGGAAGAAGTTGGAGGAGACTTGCTAACATCATACATGAATGAGGGACCCGAATTGTTAGAAAGAAAACCAAGCGGAAGCGAGAAGTTCCTAAGAGACACAATTATCAACTTCTTGCTTGCCGGAAAAGACACCACTAGTTTTGCTCTTACTTGGTTCTTCTGGCTTCTATCAGAAAACCCTCAAGTGGAGAATAAGATATGAGAGGAACTAATCAAAATAGAAAGAACACCAGATAATGGAGAAGAAAGAGGGGGGAACAAGATACTGGTGTATTTTCATGGAGCATTATGTGAATCCTTGAGGCTATACCCTCTCGTCCCATTGCAACACAAGGCACCATTAAAGCATGATGAGCTTCCAAGTGGTCACCATGTTGATCACAAAATGAAGATTGTGACTTCATTATATGCTATGGGAAGGATGAGATCGATTTGGGGAGATGATTGTTTAGAATTTAAACCCGAAAGATGGATTTCTAAAGATGGAAATATCATGAACCATCCTACAAGTTCCTAGGTTTTAATGTCGGGCCAAGGATTTGTTTGAGAAAAGAAGTGGCCTTCACCCAGATGAAATCTGTGGCAAATGCTATTATCCGCAGTTATCACGTTAAAGTGGTAGAAAGGAACATAGTGTGCCCTAGTGCCTCAATCATTCTTCAAATGAAACACAGCTTAAACCCATTGTTACTAAGAGAAATGATTGAAGAAGTACGTAACCTTTCATTAAGTGTAAAACTAAAAATGGAAATAATAATTATGTAACCCAAACCAAAAATGATTACCTTAAGAAACCCGACATGGGTAATTTTGTTTGGTTGATATACAAAAAAAATACGTGCTTAAATGCATCAACATGAAATTGTACCTCAGTTTTAAATAAACTGATCCAAAGAAACACGTGGGTGGCAGCCCCACATATACAATTCAATTCTAAAAAAAAAAATTTCTCCCCTGTTGGGCATTACCCACCTAATTTCTACATTAAATGTTTTATTCCCATTACCCCACACGCCATCAAACCAAATACTATTCACACAAAAACACACACACATGCGCACACACAAATTAAAATATAAACTGATATATGTGCATATGTGTGTATGAATACTTAAGTTTACACACACACACACACACACACACACACACACACTTCTATATAGTAGCAATATAGAAGTATACATATATATAGATATATACAACAGGAGTATATATGTATATAAGTATGTATATTACTTTATATATATATATATATATATATATATATATATATATATATATATATATATAAGTGTGTATATATTAATATAAAAGTATGGGTGGGTGTGTGTGTGTGAGTGTAGATAACCCAGTGTATTAATGCAATTTGTGCTCCCAAGAAAGAATGAATCCAATGTGCCACAAGCGGAGCCCCGCTAGGAAGAGCTTAAGTATTATAGCACCTTGCCAATAGATATGCATAATAAATTTCCGAAATTAGAGTCTGAAAAAGAAAAAAGAGGTGGATCCATTTGGAAAAGACAGTTCAGATGGACCCATCATGATGACAAACTCGGAATGGGGATGGGCAATCATTCCTTATAAGACTGCCTATCAATATAAGGTAGGAGGAAGAAGTGGGCAAGGTTAGACAAGAGGGTTATTTTCATTACTCCTTAGGAGAAGCTAATACTTTTTGAGGTACTGATAAGAGAGAGAACTTAGATATGTCTCTAGTGGAAGAAATATCTTCTAGGAGCAAGGATGAGACTAGAACTGAAGTACCATCGTATAGCTCACTAGAGTCGATGTGACTTCTTTTCCCCTACCCAAAGGGATATAGATAAAGTCTATAAGGATGACATAGACGGTTTCGACTTTGAAAATCTGAACTAATATATAAATACTAAAGTCCTATTTTTTCCTAGTAAGCACCGACCAATGAGGATGTAAATTCTTGAAAACTAGAATATTTTCAAACAAAAAAAGAGAGACGGGGATACTAGGAAGATGAGTAAAATATCAAAAAAAGAAAGTAAAAAATGAGTACATCTATGGCAGAAAGCCTAACACGCAACCATGATGATCCTTACATGGAATATTAGAGGAATAGGAAAATTCAATACTTTAAGGATAATATGAAATATCTACAAAAATCACATGGTAGTGATCTTGATAGTTATCAGACCATTCCTTAAAAAAACTAGATTAGAAGGGCTTAGGATTAAACAAAATATGCTTCACCCTAGAATAACCCAAATAATAAAATTTGGATATACTAGAAAGAAGTGATAGATGTGAACATTATAGTAAGAGACATAACAAGTGAGCTTCTACCTCACTTGTAATGAGACACAAACTATATATTTAGATATAACAAGTGAGCTATGGAAACATAGTTTCTACCTCACTATCGTTTATGCCAAATGTAGCATATTAGAAAGGAGCAAATTATGGAGCCAACTTCGTAATTTTTCCCAAGGAATAAACCTTGGGTGGTACTGAGAGATTTCAATACTATCTCAAAATATGACGAGGAGGCAGATGGAAGACCTCCAAAATCTAAGTCTATGGAGCACCCTAACAACTACATTTTCATTAATGGGCTCAAAGATTGGATAGGGTCCTAATAAATCTTAAATAGAATAATAAACTCTTTTGGAAGAGAGTTAGACATCTAAATAAGATGATGTCAAATCACTCTCTTGTTATAATATAATGGAGTAATGATATAGTAATACATTTTTTTTTAGATTTCAACAAATATGGGTAAAACACAAAGACTTTCATGACTTCGTGAATATATTTTAAAATTATCCCAAAAATGAAGTTGAGCTAAGGAAATGAGCCCATAAACTCACTTTACTAAAACAAGGATTCTGATATGGGAATAAAAGTGTTTTTGGAAATATTTTAAAAATATCAATAACGATGAGGATCTTGTTATGAAAGTAGAATGTGAATGAGACTTGAAAAAAAATAGAGGAGAGCAACGAAATGATAAAAGAAGCCATAAATGAATTAAAGGATATGCTTCTCAATGAATAAATTTATTGGAAGTAGAAATATATTATAAAATGACTTAATGAATGAGACAAGAATACAAAATTCTTCCATTCATTGGTTAAAAAGAATGTAACTAAATCTCATATCCATCAGTTAAGGAATGAGGATAACAACTTATTAACTTATGAAAAGGAGATCAGGATGTCAGGTGTAGAATTGTTTCAAAAGATTTTGACAAAAGACGAGGGTTTTGAAGATAATTTAGAGTGTATTCTCTAGGTGATCTCGAACAAGCAAGGATAGAAGCTATGTAGAGCCCTAACATTAGAAGAAGTTAAGGAGGCCCTATTTTTCATCATATCAAATAGTATGCCCAGCACAAATGGATTTTCTTTTTTCTTCTATATGATTTGTTTAGAAATTGTGAAAAGAGATATTTGGGAAGGTTGCATGAGTTTCTATAAGTATATCTCAGAGAATCAATCCAATTTTGTACTCATAAGGAATATATTCAACAATATACTACTGGCACAGAAAATTACATATCTCATCTCGAAAGATAGAGGTGGAAACTTGATTATTAAACCTGGATATGAAAAAAAACCTATGATAGGGTCAATTGGTCTTAAATGAATGGTGTTGACTAAATTTGGATTATATGCTCAGTGGAAGAATATGATTGACCAATGTGTTTCACATAATTAGTTCTCGGTAATGATCAATAGTGAAATCAGTTTCTTCCAATCCACTTAGGGACTACGATAAGGAGGCCTTTTGTTTCCAACCCTTTTTGCTTTAATGGCGGAATATCTTTCCAAAAGCATGAATGAACTTTATGAAAAGAACCTAAAAGTGAGATATTTATTTGTAAGTCATCTAATCATAAATTACTTAGTATATGAAGATGATACCATGATATTTACCAATGAGATGAGTAGCTCTATTAGAAAGGTTAAGGAAGTACTATGAAAGTACTAGAAGATTTTGGGCCAAGAAATCAATTTCCAAAAAAAAAATAGATTTTACTACAAAGTAAAAATCAAACCCAAAGAATTGTGGAGCTGAAAATTTTACTTAGAATGGAGAATCAAGGTTTCTCCATCATGTATTTAGGTTGTCCTATATTCAAAAGAAAAAACAAATATTTTGATAATATTATTACTAAGTTCCAATATAGAATTGAATGATGATCAAATAAATTGCTATCGAATGTAGGAAATATCATTTTAATTAAACATATCCTTACCTCAATTACACTAAATCTTATTCAGACGATCAAACAGCCTCTTATGATTATTAAGATGGTATAAAGATATATGTCCAAATACTTATGAGGTCATGGAAAAGGTCTAAAACATTTATGATGGACAAAATTGATAAATTTGTGTAAGCTGAGAGAAGAATGTGAATTAGGATTCAAAAATATATGAGATATATCAAGAGTGATCAAAGTAAAATTATGGTGAGAATTTCACACTAAGCAGTCTCTCCTCAATAGATTTTTGAGAGACAAGTATTGTGGTCCAA
Source organism: Sapria himalayana (assembly GCA_029783825.1). Taxonomy (NCBI): domain Eukaryota; kingdom Viridiplantae; phylum Streptophyta; class Magnoliopsida; order Malpighiales; family Rafflesiaceae; genus Sapria; species Sapria himalayana. Next base: position 11,236,992 of record JAREIK010000088.1, read on the forward strand.
GATTCCCCAAAATAGAGAAGAGATATATTGACACCCTAATGTGGAAAAGAATAAAAAATGAAAATGTCCAAATAGAAGAGTATATAGCCTAAAAATTGAGAAATGGGGAGATATCATTTTGGTATGATAAGAGTCTAGAATCAGTAAATGCAAATACACCCATACTTATAGGCCTTCCTGATACTCTTGTAAAAAATTGTATAAAGTAAACGAGTGGAATATTAACAAGATAAACAAGGTAATTCCTCCTAGCATGATGGAATAAATTTTTAAGGTAAGAAGATAATCGATAGATAAACTGGTTACCAAATAAAAGCATATTTACTTTTAAGTTTTCCTGTAAAGTTTTTAGTACTAAGGGAAAAATAACTACGGATCACAATGAAATATGGCATAAACATATTCTATAAAAAAATGTAATTTTTTTGGTTGGCGATTAGTAAACAATTTCATTCCAATATGGGATATATTAAAGCAAAAAGGCTTTAAATTTATTTCCAAATGTATTAATTGCCCAAACGAAGAGTCATGTATTTATTTAATGTTACACTACAAAGATTCCCAAAAGATCTGGCGAAAATATTTTTCGAATATGAATACCCTAAACTATACAATTAAATAAGCACTCAAACTAGACACACTCACACAAATGAAAATCCCGGTGGAAATACCATAAATTGAAAATATATTTAATTGCTGATAATGTGGGAAATATGGAAAGAAAGAAATAATATTAGATTTAGAGATAAAAAAATTTCACTAGAGAGAATCATATTCCGGATAGATTCTCTATTCGAAAACATAATGTTCGCTCATAAGTCAAAATTAGAAAATAGTAAAAGCATATGAAAATTGAGGGCCTAAGCAAAGAGCTATAACAACAATAAAGAGAAGATTAAGAAGGATAGCTTGACAGGATCTCAGGTCAAGTACAATAACACAATAGGTAAGGCAAGTGTTTTATTTGTGGTGTTGATGTCTCTTTTGAACTGCAAGTATAGAAAAGCAGAAGGGAATAAAAAGAGGATATGCACAATGAAACTAACCAAAAAATGGTGAGGTAAATCTAAATGGAAAAGGTATATTAGAGGGAAAACATAACTTACCAAGATATAAACTTTTATCTTTGTATATCTCTATAAGATTTATTTCTATTATGGTTACTTTGTGGTTTTATGTGTATTTATGATACATAAAACCAATATGATGCCTAGGACTTGGTGGGTTGGCCTCAATTGGTCATCTTTTTAGTCTTCTATAAATTGTGTGTGTTATTTTAATAAAGTTGCGTGTTAAAAAACCCATTAAAATGTTTATCCAAGGATCACTAGCAATCAGAAATTATATGAATAAACCATGGAATTATACTTGGGATTTTGCTTTTCTATATGTGACATAACTACCACAAATTTCTTTACATCTTTTTTCATGTGTGGAAAATAGAAGTGTTCTTACAAAACAACTAGGGTCCCAACAACTCATAAGTGTCTTACTAATCCTCATCATGGGATTCCCTTATTGCATTTTTGTTGACAAACTTAAAACTCCTCACAAAAGTCTTGATCTAAAGAATACAATTCATTTGTAAGAACTTCAAACATGATTCACACGTGTGGAACATGATCACTTTTTTACACAATGAATAATTTTCTAAGCATTACTTATTTTCTTGAAATAAAAACTCATCATATCTAAAGAACTTACCCACTACATTTTTGTTCACAAACTTAAAATTCCTCACAAAAATCATGATCAAAAGAATATAATTCTTTAATGTGCTCAAAATCCAATAATTTTTCGTTAAGAGTAGAAATTAATGTATACATTCAAAATAGTACATCCAGAATAATGTTTTCTTTACTTGCTTATATTTAATGAGATATGAAAATATATCGATAACTTCCACCATATTGCATGTATTTTGTTCACCTTATATTCTTCTTTCAAATACTTCAATGACTCGTGATCAATGTTAGGGGTGTCAATGGACCAAGCAGCCCGGGCATGGTTCAATTTAGTCTTTTTAGGCTCGGTAAGGCACAATCTAGAACTGTGATTAGACCCAGGTCATGTCGGCCTGAGGCATGACTCGTGTCGTGCTGGGTTGGGCAGAGTTGGCCTTCATGCCGGGCTAGGCACGACCCATGTGCATGGCCCTCATGTACGGTCTAGGGGCAGGGATACCATGCCCTAAACCTCAGACCGGGTATCAAGGGTGGTCCAATTAGAACCCCCCCCCCCCCCCCCCCCCCCCCCCATTGTACACATGGTGGGTTTTTTTAATTAACTTGCCATGTTAGGACCTAGGCATACGTGGACACACTTCCCCCCCAGCGGCTAGGACCCAACCCAATGCCCTAACCAAGTCCACACAGAGATTGGGGCTGAGGCCGAGTCTCGACTTCGAGACCAAGCTGAAGTTTTTAAACCATTGAGAAGCTTTGGTTCTCATTTCTATTGGGCAGCTAGACAGCTAATAGTACAAAAGAAACAAAAAATTATGAAGATCTAGGATGTCGGATTTACTTCCAATGGCTAGGAAAGAAGATCTGATGACTATCGGGTTCCTGCCCTATTTAAATATTAAAAAATATTTAAAAATTAATATATATATATATATTTGAGATTAGAGATTTGATTTTTTTCATTCAAATCAAATATATTTCTTTCATCTCTTCTCTCACTGTCCCCCCCCGCCTCTTTCTCTCTCTCTATTGTCTCTCCTCTTGGTCTTAATTTTCTTTTTTTCTAAAGCTAAAATTTATAAATATAGATTTAAATTTTTTTTTGTAAAGCTTAAAGGGACCATGGACGTGGGGGTAGAAAATTTGGGTGTGGTATGAGTTGTGACTTTTTTTCTCCTCTCCATAAACCTAATGCTAAGGTATTGTTTTTTATTTTTATTTAGTTTTTAAAATTTGTTTAATATCAATTAATTTTTAATCTAGAAATTATAATATAATTCATAAACGAAAAAAATTTGAAATGGAAATTAGTTATTTTAATGATGATAAAATTAATATTAATAAAGATAGTATTGTAAGAAAATATATATATGCAGGAGCGCATGTGGGACTAGGCAACTAAAAATATATGTTAGTCATTATACCAAATAATATGATGTATTAGATCCTAGACAAAGCTAACTGAGCGGTGGGGTCTTTGAGGCTAAATCGAGTTTAGCTTCTATGTAAATCCCCTTCATATACCACGATGAGTTAGGAAGGTAATGTATGGCTAAACCAATCACCATGATGGGTCTTCTAATTAGATTTTTGGAGGATCCTAAGGTAATCAATATCATTTAAACATATTTTCATCTTGCATATCATAGGATTCCTAGGTCTACATATAGGAATGCCATACTAAAATATTATACGTTAAAAAAAATAAATAATAACTAATTAATTTAGGTAATAAAGTGTCGTGGTGTTCGTGACATCAGATATCTGGATTAGTCATAATGATACATCTTTTATATGTCTCACTGCCTACTATGTAGATTCTAAGTTGACACTTAATAAAAAGATTTTAGGATTTTTAGAGATTTTTCATCCTCATGATGACCCTGTCATATATGAATGCATGATAAGAATCTTTAGAAAATATAATATTCAAAATAAAATATTTACTATCATATTTGATAACACAACTAATAATTGAGCAATCATTAACATATTTATTAGGACTATTAGAGATGGGTCATTAGAAATGATTTTTTATGTTAGTTGCATATGTCACATCATTAACCTAATTGCACAAGTGGGGATGAAGATTGTTTCTCCCACTTTAAAAAAAATATGTAACTCACTAAAATATATTCGGAAGCCGAGCATACAATAAGAGTTTGGTAGTCACTGTTTGTTTATGAGTCAAGAAAAAAAAATTTTAAATGAATGTGGGACACTATTAGAATTACACTTGATGTTAGAGTCAAGTGTTGGATACAAACACATAATATTTGACTATCTCAATAGTAAGAATGATGAACTTATTATTGATGATAGAGACTAAGATACAATAATTTCATTTATAAAATTCTTGAAGATTTTTTATGACGTAATGAACATATGTTCTTCTGTTTACACTCCCACCACTTATATTGCACACAAGTGCATATGCAATGTTAATGGCAGGTTTAGGAAGTTTAGAGATGACCTGATATTTAGTGACATGGCTATTAAGATGAAACCCAAATACATAATGTACTAGTCTACCATTTCATCTCTTTACTGTCTAGCTGACTACATGGATTTTAAGGTTAAGGTGGAAGGGGTAAAGAATATTTAGACATACATATCCACGTGCATGAACTAAGAACACCAACCTAAAGGGTTATTTATATATTACGACACTAGGTATGGTATTAGTTGTATTCAAGCTCTGAGTGTAAATATGGACATTGTATTCGGAAATGATGACTTCTTCATTTACTTAGTGAGAGACAAACAAATGGATAGATCATTATATAGGAGTGAACTATCTAGGTACTTAGATACCAATTACTACTCAATCCTATCACATCATAATAATAAGAACCTTGATATTCTAGAATGGTGGATATCATATGAATCCACCTATCCCATGTTGTCTAATATGGCACAAGATATATTGAATTCTTCTGTATCGAGCATGATATCAGAGTCTATTTTTTCTATTATAGTCAATATCATTTAGGATAAGAGATCGAGACTATGTTCATATATTATCGAGACACTATCATGCATGAAGGATTGGAAGGATTCAAGATTGGGCCTCTAGGATTGAAGATGTTGAGCCCACCGCTAGTGATACCATCAAATACTTACATGATAATGATTAGTTGCATACTTACACCAGCTAATATTGGGATTGAGTTTACATGTCATGTCACATGATTTTGATTGATGATTTTTATTTAATGTTGTTCTCACATTGTATTATTTTATTTTTTTGGATTGGAATGGATGATAATTGAATGTTGATTGATGAGATTTTTTAATATTTTTGATTATTAAACTTTGTTATTTGTGTAAATATATTTATTTTTTTTGGTTTATGTAAAATGAATTAATAATGTAATGTTGTAACTCATAATGGGTAACTTAAAATTTTAAATTTATAAAAAAAATTGAAATCATTAAATCACAACTGATGATCAATCGACCTACAAGTGTTGGCATAATCAAGTCATGATGTGCCAGACATGACACAGCACGGAGCCCTGATTAGGCCACCAAAAAATTGGTCGTACTAGCATTGCATGGCCCACTTCTAAGTGTTGTCACTTTTTCAATGCTCAAATTGATGCATACAATTCATTTCCACAAGTAGGGTAGTTTAATATTGCCTCATTTAATTTCTTATTAAAATATAGAATTGGTTTTTCTTCTTTCATAAGAAATACCCACACCAAAAGTATCACATCAATTTCAAATGTTTTAGTAAAATAAACAAAGAATGTAAAGGTGCATGTGTTAATTTATCCTTAATCAATTGGAAAGAATTTTATCGATGGTGGTTCACGTTAGATAATGCTATCAAAGTATTTTATGATTCACATTTAAAACTAGTGAGTCCATGAAAACTTTAAACATGAATTACACTTGTGGGACATGACCATTCTTGACTTGCATGGATCTTTTCTTCATTAACATGTATTACTTGTGCGCTCATAACAAAATAAAAAACATAAGCTTATTGGTGCAAAATTGTACACTTTGTCGAGCTAACAAATAACTTTTTTTCTGAGCATACTCAAAATTGAATTTAAGTGGACTACTTGATCACCTAACTTTTTACTTCATTAACATGTATTACTTGTGCGCTCATAACAAAATAAAAAACACAAGCTTATTGGAGCAAAAAATTATACCTTGTTGAGTTAACAAATAACTTTTTTTCTGAGCATGCTCAAAATTGAATTTAAGTGGACAACTTGATCACCTAACTTTTTACTTCATTAACATGTATTACTTGTGCGCTCATAACAAAAAAAAAACACAAGCTTATCAGTGCAAAAATGTACACCTTGTCGAGTTAACAAATAACTTTTTTTCTGAGCATACTCAAAATTGAATTTAAGTGGACAACCTGATCACCTAACTTTTTACTTTATATGAGAATATCATCAAAATAAATAGTAACAAATTTACCAAAGAATATTCACAACATATGGTTCATTAATCCCATGGTAGTACTAAATGCATTAATTAACTCAAAGTACATATCTAACCACTCATATAAACCAGATTGTGTTTTAAAAGTAGTTTACATGTATTGCCCTCTTTCATTCATATTTGATGATACCCACTCCATAAATCAATCTTAGGAAATACAAAAACACCATACAAGTTATCTAACATATTATCTAATCCAAAAAATTGATATCAATACTTTACCATTATATTGTCGATAGCTTGACAATAAATACACATTCTTCATGTCTCATATTTCTTAGGAACTAATATCATCCAAACAGCATGGGCTCATGCTTTCTTTTATGTACCCCTTCTTTATCAATTCACTTACCTACCTTTGTAATTCCTTTTGTTTCCTTGGGATAACGTTGATAGGCTAGATGATTTGGAATGGTAACGCCATGCACAAAATTAAATTGATATTCAATATCTCAAATAAGGGCTAAACTATGAGGAATCTTTTTAAAAAATACATCATCAAACTCCTACAAAAGAGAAATAAAAAGCTTGGCAAAGATGCATCGGATAGGTTAGTGTTTAAAAATGTCTCTTTGTACAAAAGTACAATCAATACCTGATTTAAAAACATCGCTCTTTTTATTTCACTCACTTTTGCATTGAATTTTTTTTTCTCAACTTCTCTCTCAATAGTAGAATCTACTCTTTTGTTTTCTCTCTTATTTTTATTAATCTCTTTTTTATCTTACTCTCTTTCTGTATCTCACTCTCTTTCTTTATCTCGCTCTCTTTCTTTTGATCACTTAATTTTTGTAACCTCACTTGATCTTCATGAACTTGCTTTGGTGACATAAAAACTATAGTAAAATTTCTTGTGATTAAACACAAATGAGTTTTTGTTGGTGAATCCATCATATACTAAACACATTGATCAAATTTCCATGGTTATTCTAGCAACAAGTGTCCAACTTGTATTCGGACTACACTGCACAAATCATCATATTTTCCAATATGAAAAAAAACTAACACCTATCTATTGTCACTTATTTTGACACTTTCATTGAGCAATTGTAACTTATATGATTGAGAAAGCTTAATTCTTGACATCCTTAATTTTTCCACCATTATAGTGCTAATAATATTAGTATAACTACACCCATCAAAAATCATACTAATTACTATATATCTTATTTTGCACATGACATTGAGTATTAAAGATGTTCTTATTGTTAGTATTCATTTTCTTTAATCTACAAACTTTGAGCTATTCTTGTAACCGATAGCTCACCTCGAACAACATATTCCTCACCACACACATCTTTTAATGGTGTTATGGGTTTGGTGTCATCTTCTTCATCAAATTAAATCTCACCATTATCTTGCAATATCATAACTCTTTTGTTTGGGCATTAGCTTGAATTTGACCACTACCTTGTCATTAAAACATTTAATATCGAGTTTTAAGTGATAGAATCATATTCACCTTGACTTTAACTTGAGTTAGGATTTTTCTTCTTTTGCTTAGTTATGGGTTTTTGATGTGATTAGTTTGCCTTCTTTCTTCACAAAATTTGGTTTCCAAGATTAACTTGAGCTAAGATTTTTCCATGTAACACTACCCCTATTATTTTCTCACAAAATATTAGGTTCCAATTTGGTTTCTTCACAAAATTTGGTGAATTGGTTCTCAATTTTGATGGTCATGTGTATCATATCTTCTAATTCCACATAATGTTGCAATTCCACCAAATTAATAATTTCTCAATTCAAGTCAACAAAGCACCTAGTCATAGCAGCTTCTCAGTCTTCTCTATATTTTCTCGAATCATAAGGATCTCCATCTTTTTATAGTAATCTTTCACACTTCAATTACCTTGTGTAAGAATTTGTAATTTCTAGCACAACCTCTAGTAGTATTGGTTTGGAATAAACCTTTTCCTCATCAAGATTTCATTTCTTCCTATGTGACTATTGGATGCTCTCTATTATTCCTCCTATTTAAGCCTAGTTGATCCCACTAAATAATTACATTATCAGAAAATAAAATTATTTTAAGCTTTGCCTTTTTAAGCTCATAATAGTTATGATAAATATATACCAACTCCATCTTCTATCCCCACTCAAGATAAACTTTGGGATCGTTTGTGCCTTGAAATAATGGCATCCTTATCTTAACACAAACCAAGTTGTCATTTTCCAAATTCCTTTCTTCTCTAAACTACTTATCATATCTCTTATTAGTCAAATCACGAACCTCTCCTTCACCAAAACCATACCCATAATGTTCTTCATTTTCAACCCTCACTTCCCTATGTTGAATTCTCTCTCCTATGCACAATAGGAGTACTTTGTGGCTGCTCCACATGTGAAGTTTCTGCCCAATCTAACCGTTCATTAACTTGCTACATCTCTTTTCTTAATAACCTTTTTATCTCACTCACTAAAGCCTCCATAAGAAACTGTGTATCAACTCTTCCTAACATATCTCCCGAAGTATAGTTCTCTTTATTAATGGACATCCCTGCTGCAAAATAAAGTTAGAGAAACAAAAACTTTACACTCTTCCTCATGTATTTCACTTAGAGAATGATTTGCTCACTTTTTTTATCACTCGAATAAATCCTCTACAGGCTCTTATGAAACTAACCAAATGAATATCACAATTTCTAACAACAATTCACCAAGAACTAATCAAAATAAAAAATTATATTAGTAGACTTCTAACATGGTGGTATTATAGATTTAAGAATTTCAAACTTATACAAAAGAATCAAATTAAGGATTTGGAATTTAAAGACAAAAAAAATTTTAAAATACTTAGGTTTGGAGTTTATTTTGAAACGAGAAATTTTGACTTGTGGAATGAAGGAGAACAAAGACATAATTTTACAACCAGAATATGGGAATTGAATCCTAATATCATGCTTGATGTACAAACATATGTTCTATCGACTCTCCTTGACATGCCATGCTTGATGATAGGATAAGTGCAAACCATGATGTTTGAGCCTTAAAATATCCAGACATATTTGTCATAGTTGATAAGCATATGTTGATTGAATAACTTTATCAAAGTGGATAGCTGACCTACTAGGTCGAATAATTGGCATAGGTAAGGCAACATCCTTTAAAAATGATTTTGAAAATTATGAAAGTATATACTCGAACAACATTAAGACATTCCTATAACATGACTAGCAATTTTCCAATGATAGTAAATAACATTGCACACCACAATCATGTGCTTTGAATAACTTTTCTTTAATTTATAATGAAATCTTCCAATTATGCACCTTAAACGAACAATATCATGAAAATTACTTGCACTCAATAACATTTGACTCATCCAAATTATGGAATTATCTTACTAAGATAACTCAAATGCATAGCCATGTGATTCAACACATCTTGATGAAAAAACCAAATGAAACTAATAACTAATAATCAATCAATGTGTCAAAGTGCCTCTATGTAAATCAATGGCACATGCATTATCATTGTGTGTGGAATTAGAATTAACAATTGAGATGTTGACACACAATAATGAAATATGCATCTAATTATACAGAATAATTATATATAGTATTGAAACAAAATATATTGTATAACAACCACACTAATGTAGTAGATACTACTTTGATGTTTGAAACTTATCTTCAAGTGAAGTAATAATTGGGATCGTATAAATATGACAATATATATATCATTAAAATGATACATCTTTTCCAAAAATACAACAACTTGAAGTGGAAGATATTAAGAATGATCAAATTTTATTATAAAGTGGAAGGCAAAGTAATTTAATTGAATGCTCATTTCATCATGAACTTGACTAATAAGTAGGTTGAAAAAATGATGTTATGCTACACAATAATGGATTTGGTATAATTATCATTGTATTCAACTAATTTATCATTTCTCTTAATTTATTCCTTGCTTCATGAATGAAGCAAGATATTCCATCATCCAATCATTATAGTAGAATAAGATAAGCCCACATTTTAATGAAGTAATAAGATATTTTAACTAAAAGTTAAGTATGTAAGTATTTTTAAATGTGTGTCAAATCTCTACTATGTATGTATGTATGTATGTATGTATATAGATACACATTTATATGGATGTACATATAGACCTATGCAACCATATATATAGAAATATACAACAATTATAAGGACATCAATTCTTTGCATACACACACATTAGTATGTATGCATATATATATATATATATATATATATATACACACACACAATAATAATAATAAAGGTTATATAAAAATTGTATTTATAAATATAAACTTATTTATTACTTCATATCTTATATATATATATATACATATACATATACTATATATACATATTTATACACACAAGAATATACAATAATAATATGAAGTAATATATAACCATATATACGTGTACATATATATAATGTGTTACATATATATATGAACAAAATTATATATGTGTGTGTGTACACACAATCACAACATATATATAACATTATAAATTAGTATATAAGTAACACATTATATATGTGTGTGTCTACACACAAACACCACAATATATATACAAACAATAATATATGAGTATCTATATATTTATAGATATTTTTTACTACCTAAATATACATAACAATATAAAACATTATATAATAACATACAAAAATGTATATGCATGCATATATATATATATATATTGTACAACGTTATAAAATTGTGTATATATGTTTTGTATTGTGTTTGCGAGTGTTTGGGTGTCTACACAAAAACACACACAACAATACACACACAACAATACACACACAGGCAGAAATACATATACACAACATTTATAATGTATGTATATGCATATATACATTAATGTGTGTATAGCATAGTGTAAATCTTTACATATAAATGTGTGTGTGTGTGTGAAAAACGCAATTATAATATTCTAGATAATCTTTGCTTGTAAATTCTTTTATTCTCTACTTTCATGAAGAAAAATTCCATATTTATTATGTTTGTGTCAGAGGTGTCAAATGGGTCGGGAGTCCCGGGCCCGACATGACACGATTTGGAATCATGCTTTGGATTGGGTTGGGTCGGCATGAACCATTACTCGTGTCGGGTTTGGCCGGCGCATGTGTATGGCCCAACCGCACAATAAACTGGCCTGGAGACCTAGCTAGATTTTTTTAAAATATAGATTAAAAAATTAGGTACAACCTAGTCAGACCTAGCAAGTCCAGGCAGGACCCAACCTGAACCAAGACCCAAGCATGAACCAGGATGGCAGTCCAGTTTAGGGCGATGGTTCTCAAGTCATGTCGTGCTTGGTACGGCATGGTTACTATACTGGGCCATGCCGAGCATGACATGGTAGCCCGATTGAGCCACTAAAAAACTGGACCATCCCGTTTAATACTTCTAGTATATAATCTTTGGTTAAAATTTTCGTATGCTCTACTTGTGACAATCAAAACATTATTAATCTCCAAACTTTCTTAATGAATTTTATATTAAATTTCAAAAAATTAAAAAATAACTTGAAATTTATATTGTTCATGTGGGCTAGACACTAGTGAGAATTCAAAATGATATTCTAGAGATATTGTACATGTATGCATCAAGTAAATGTACCACCAAATACCTGTATATACATATAAATATATAATAGTATATATATATATATATATATAAGCATATATGCTTATACAATCATTTATACACACATGAATATCTATATATAGAAAGTGGTATATAAGTATATATAGGCATATATACTACTATATATATACATGTACATATCTAGATATTCCATTATGCATGTATATATATATATATATACTACATTATACAAGTATATATATACAACACTAAATATGTATATATATTTAGACACTTATAGATTTTTATTTGGGTGTGTATAATCATGCATACTACTATGTATATGCACATAACTACAAGTATATATGTATGTAAATGTATATATACAATAATATATATGCATATGTATATATGCTTATATAGTCATGTATACATACATATCTATTTATAGACAATAGTATACACACACACAACTATATATCTATATATGTACATGCATATATACTATAATATGCATGTACATATATCATCATTTAAATATGTCTATATATATATATATATATATATATACTTAGATACTGCTATGTATATACATGAATATACCCACACATATATACATAATTACATGTATATACCCACACATGTATGTACTAGCTAGTATATATCTACATTCGTATATATTCCTATATATACTTATATATTGATGTCTATATATTGATATATATATATATATATATATATGTATGTATATATGTGTGTGTGTGTGTGTGTGTGTATATAAATATAACTATATATACCCACACACACACACAAACATATATTAATTAATAGACATCAATATATAAGTAAATATAGGAATATATACAAATGTAGATATATACTATTACATACATGCTTACTATAATATAAATGGAAGATCTCTACATACTGACAAAGGAGAGGTGGAGTTGAGAGTTATTTTTTTTGGGAAGAAATCACTTCAAGTCTTAGGTGAGTTTAGAACTTTAGGTGTGAACAAAGGATTTTTTTTTTTTTTTTTTTTTTTTTTGAGTTTGGTCGGATCACTTTTATTTTTGGGAGAATTATGTTTAGGGGTATTTTCCCAAAAATTTTTAAGATTTAAAAATGAAAATTCTGATATATTTAAAAAAAAGTCAAAAAACAAAAAATAAATTAAAAATAAGTGCACCCAAAGTCGAAGTCCTAAACAACCCTCGCCCACGCCCACACCCACGCCCTCGCCCCTCACGCTCACCCCTCGCTCTCGGGCCTAGCCCACGCCCTCCCACACGCCCTCGCCCACGCCCTCTCCCACGCCCTTGCCCATGCCCTCTCCCTAGCCCATCTCTCCTAACCCCTCTCTCTCCGCTAGTCTCCACGAGCTCTTTCATGGAATCGTCGGAAAGCTCGAGAAGATTGACAGAACTCTCGGTCGAGCTCATAGAGCTTGAAGGAGCTTGACACCGATCTCCTAGAGCACGACCGAGAGCTCCTTCGAGCTCGTCGTTAAGCTCCAGGAGCTCGATGCCGAGCTACTGGAGCTTGATCGAGAGCACCATTAAGCTCGTCGTCGAGCTCCAAGAGGTCGACGTTGCTCTCCGTCGAGCTCCTGGAGCTCAACCGAGAGCACCATTGAGTTCGTCGTCTAGCTCCAAGAGGTCACCGTTACATTCCGTCGAGCTCCTAGAGCTCGACCCCAAACTCCATCGAGCTCGTCGTCGAGCTCATGGATCTCGTTGTGGATATCAGTCGAGCTCCTGGAGCTCGACGACGAACTCGATAGAGCTCTTGGTCGAGCTCTAGGAGCTCGATGTTGCTCTTGGTTTAGCTCCTAGAACTCGAAGGAGTTATAAGCTGAGCTCCTAGAGCTGTACCGAGAGCTCCATCGAGCTCATCGTCGAGCTCCAAGAGCTTGAAGTTGCTCTCGGTCAAGTACTTGGAGCTCAAAAAGAGCTCGACACCGAGCTCCATTGAGCTCGTCTTCCATTGAGCTTCGTCGAGCTCCTAGTGCTCGAAGGAGCTCTCGGTCAAGCTCTTGGAACTCGACGAAACTCTCGGTCGACCTCTAACAGCTCGACAGAGCTCTCGGTCGACCTCTAACAGCTCGACAGAGCTCTCGGTCGAGCTCTAGGATCTCTCGGTCAAACTCTAGGATCTCTCAATCAAACTCTAGGATCTCTCGATCGAGCTCTAGGAGCACGACCACGAGCTCCAGGAGATCGATCAAGCTCGTGGTCGAGATCCATCGAGCTCAATAGAAGAGAGGTGAGGTCCAATGGGAGATGAGGATGGTAGTTTAGGATAAACATAATAGAGTCCACTAAATTTAAATATTTTAAGATTTTGGTGACTTTTATTCGACCTTAAAAATATAAGTTTCAAATTCTTAAAGTTTTCTGGAGGATCACCCCAAAACATTATTCCCCATTTATTTTTTAATTGTTATATTGTAACAATAAATTCTTGTATCAAAATAATTACATAGATGAGAATAAAAGAGATGGTTTGAAGGAGAAGAGATCAAGGCGGTAACATATAAAAAAATATCTATCAGTTTTGATAAATGAATCCAACTACAGTGCAGTAAAAAACAATAATCTTATATACAAAGCTTAATAATTAATAAAAAGTAAACAGTAATTGAAACTATACAGCATAGGTTTTTTATTAAATCTAAATAAGGGCATATTAATAATTTTATCATAAATCCAAATCATTTAACGTTTATTTAGTTTGGTCGAATCACCTAGGCAACTGAGCCTTGTGTTTTTATTTTTTAATTGACTCACATGTTTTTTAGAGCCAGTGTGGGATATTTTGATCCTTCCCATGTCTGTTTTCATTAGATCCATATGTTTTGCGCTGCTAGCTATGAGTTTTTTTTTAAAGAAACCACTTCAGGTGTATGTTTAGGTGTGAACGGAGAAGATTCTTTTTCTGAGTTTGGTCGGATCACCTAGGGATCTGACCCTTGTGTTTTTATTTTTTAATTGACCCAAATTTTGTATTTAGACCCAGTGTGGGGTTTTTTATCCGACCCAAGTGTGTTTTCATTAGATCCATATGCTTTGTGGTGTCAGCTGAGAGTTTAGGTGTGAACGGAGAGAAATTCTTTTTCGAGATTGGTCGGTTCACTTAGGCATCTGACCCTTGAGTTTGGGTGAGACTCGTGTCTGTTTTCATTAGATCCATATGTTTTTGGAATTTGACGTGGACTAATTCAAATAGATATATGTTGATGAGGATTGGGTTGGATCGCCCAGGTGATTTTTTTTTGGAAAGAAACAACTTGAGGCGTGAGTTTAGGTGTGAAAGTAGATGATTTTTTTTTGAGTTTGGCTAGACCAGCTAGGGATCTGACCATTGTGTTTTTTCATAGGGGAATTATGTTTTGGGGTTATCTCCCATAAAAATTTTAGAATCTGAAACTTATATTTTTAAATTTTAAAAAAATATCACCAAAATCTTAAAAAATTAAAATTTGAAACATTTTATTACATTTATCCTAAATTACCCTCGTCCTCTCCTATCGATTCTTTCCCGTCGGCCCTCTCCCATCAATGCACGCCCTCCCATCGAGCTCGATGGAGCTCAACCACGAGCTCTAGAAAAACATGATGAGCTCCAAGAATTCAATGGAGCTCTCGGTCGAGCTCGAAGGAGCTCTCGATCGAGCTTGACGACGAGCTTTAGAAGTTAGCTGGAGCTCGACGACTAGCTCCAGAAGTTAGCTGGAGCTCGACGACGAGCTCCTGGAGCTCGACCAAGAGCTGCATCGAGCTCCTCGACGAGCTATTGGAGCTCGACTGAGACCTGCATCGAGTTCCATGATGAGTTCCTGGAGCTCGACTGGAGACCTGCATCGAGTTCCATGATGAGTTCCTGGAGCTCGACTGGAGACCTGCATCGAGTTCCTTGATGAGCTCTTGGAGCTCGACCGAAACCTCCATCGAGCTTGTCGTCGAGCTACAGGGGCTTGACAAAGCTCTCAAGTGAGCTTTTGCAGCTTGATGGAAGAGGGTGAGGGTCGAGAGGAGAAGATGAGGGCTGATAGGAGAGGGCGAGTGCTGATGGGAGAGGGCGAGGGTCGATGGGAGAGGGCGAGGGCCGATGTGAGAGGGCTAGGATCGATGAGAGAGGGTGAAAGCCGATGAAAGAGAGTGAGGGCCGATGAGAGATGGCGTGGGCAATTTAGGATAAACATAATAGAGTACCCTAAATCTTTTTTTATTATGAATTTTTTGACATTTTTTCAGATATTAAAATATCAGTTTCAAATCTTTAAATATTTTAGGGGTAGTATCCCAAAACATAGTTCCTCCTTTTTTTCTTTTAATTTACCCCCCATTTTTTTTGACAAATTGTGTAATATATATTTGATCCGACTAATGTGTGTTTTCATTAGATCCACAAGTTTTGTCGAATTTGACATGGACTATTTCAAAAAGATATGTTGATGGGGAATACCTGAACATTATATTGATCCCCAAAATATTATATTGATGCATTTCATGCATCATTCACCAAAAGTAATAATTTTTTGGTTTTGTGCATCAAACAAAAATATAATATTTTTTCTGTGTTACAAAACAAAATTATTTTTGGTTAGGAATACCTGAACATAATTTTCTTATTTCTAAATTCGACATTAATACATTAAAAAAAACTTTCTTTAGACACATATTTACAGGTTACCATAATTAGTTGTTGAAAAATACAAAATTGATAATATTATATCATATTTAAATAATTTATTTGTTGGGTCCGGCCCAATCTTCGGGTCAAACTAATAATATAAAAAAAAAACAAAAAAAAAAATGCAGTGAAGAACGATCTTCGCTGTCGGTGAGTTTTTTTTTCTCTTCTTTCGTTCGTTTTTTTCTTCTTCTCTCGTTCAAGGCGGCGCAAAGTAAACGCAAATCTTGGGCGTCGGTTGCTCATTTCACTGGCAACCGCTGGTTGTGACCGGAAGAATTGACTCGAAGAACTCGAGCTCCTCTATATATATATATTAAGTGGTTTTTCCCTTCAATTCATCCATCTGCTATCCTCAGGCGGAGGAAGGACTGGCGTGAGGTGCAGCCACTTTCAGCCGGCTCCATAAAACTTTCTCAGATCTTGTTGGTGATTTGCAGGTGACACAAATATTATGATAAAGTAAAAGCGCCCACCACTTAGCATCACTGGAGATATAATCCGCTCGTCTCTTCGTACAAAAAGCTGTGAATCCCTCACCTTGAGCAGCCAAGAACGATCCATCGTTATCGTTGGAATTAACAGAGTTCTGATTTTGTATTTCATTTAGTAATTGAGTGATTTAAAACACATAATAATCATCTTGCAGCTACATGATCCTAACAGTACCGATTCGTTTGCACTAATCTGTTTCTCGTTTCACGAATGGCTAATAGAACATTGTTTTCCCCATTGATTTGAACTTGGTGCTAAATTTCGGAAAAGCCATATTCCGCATTATTTGTTTAGGTTATTGTTCTCTACAAATTGGTATCGGAGGAGGTTAGTCCGTGTGCCTCGTTTAAGTCATGGAGAGTAACACAAGCCGGATGGTTACTTTAAACGGGTCCAATTACCATGTTTGGAAGGGGAAGATGGAAGATCTCATGTATGTGAAAGATTATTATTTGCCAGTGTTTGCCAAAGAGAAGCCATCGGGTAAAACCGATGAAGAGTGGGAGCTATGTCACCGTCAGGTATGCGGCTACATCAGGCAGTGGGTAGATGATAACGTGCTCAACCACGTTAGTGAAGAAAAGCATGCGCGGACCTTGTGGAGTAAACTTGAGGAGTTGTACGCATGGAAGACCGGCAACAACAAGTTGTTTTTGATCAAGCAAATGATGGCCTTAAAGTATCAAGACGGAAAAGCCATGTCAGACCACTTGAACACATTCCAGAGAATTATCAATCAACTGGCTGGAATGAACATCAAGTTTGATGATGAAATACAAGGGCTGTGGCTTCTCGGTACGTTACCGGACTCGTGGGAGACGTTCAGAACGTCTTTGTCTAACTCATCCACAAACGGCATTTGCTCTATGGACTTGGTGAAGAGCGGTGTCCTAAACGAAGAGATGAGAAGAAAATCACAGGGTTCTTCTTCGCATTCGGATGTCCTATTTGCTGAAAAGCGGGGGAGAAGTCAGAGTAGGGGTCCGAATAACAGAAACCGAAGTAAAAGCAAGTCGGGAAAGCATGCCAACTTCGAGTGTTATCATTGTGGCAAAAAGGGACACATCAAGAGGTTTTGTAGAAAGTTCCTAAGGGAGAATTCGAATGCCAGAGGAAAGGATAAGAAGACCGAAGAGGGTGCAAATGGTGAGAAGGTAGCGGCAGCCATCGACGATTTTCTTATTGTATATGACGGTGATGTCGTCAATCTCGCCTGTCAAGAGACGAGTTGGGTGATCGATAGTGGCGCCTCGATACATGCTACATCGCGGATGGATTTCTTTGCATCTTACACTTCCGGTGACTTTGGAAGTGTTAGGATGGGTAACGATGGTATTGCTAAGACCATTGCTATGGGAGACGTGCACTTAGAGACCGACAATGGCAACACTTTGATTCTGAAGGGTGTGAAGCATATTCCCGATGTCCGCATGAATTTGATCTCCACAGGCAAGCTCGATGACGAAGGGTTTTGCAGCACCTTTCGTGATGGAAAATGGAAGCTCACCAAAGGTTCCCTGATCGTGGCGAGGGGACAAAAATGTTCTTCATTATATGTGATGCAAGCAAAGATTGCAAATTCCATGGTGAATGCGGTTGATGGTGATGATGTCGTGGAGCTTTGGCACAACCGGCTCGGACACATGAGCGAGAAGGGTTTGATGATGTTGGCCAAGAAGAATCTTCTCTCAGGTATTAAAAAGGGTCTTCTAAAATGGTGTGTTCACTGTTTAGCAGGTAAACAGACACGTGTTGCTTTCAAGAAAACTTGTCATTTACGGAAGCCCGGTGTACTCGATCTGGTACACTCTGATGTGTGTGGTCCTATGAAGACGAGAACACTTGGTGGAGCTTCGTATTTTGTAACTTTTATCGATGATCACTCCAGGAAGACTTGGGCGTATACACTGAAGTCCAAGGATCAAGTATTAGATGTCTTCAAGCAGTTTCATGCTCTTGTAGAGAGACAGACTGGTGTAAAGCTGAAGAGCATCCGGACAGATAACGGAGGTGAGTACTGTGGTCCTTTTGATGAGTATTGCAGACAACATGGTATTTTGCATCAAAAGACACCTCCGAAGACTCCTCAGTTGAATGGCTTAGCTGAGAGGATGAACAGGACACTTGTGGAAAGGGTAAGATGTTTACTTTCGCATTCGCAGCTACCGAGATCCTTCTGGGGTGAAGCCTTGAGTACGGTGGTACATGTTTTGAATCTCACGCCGTGTGTTCCGTTGGGTTTTGAGGTTCCAGACAGGATGTGGTCAGGTAAGGAAGTCTCTTATGATCATCTTCGTGTCTTTGGGTGCAAGGCGTTTGTCCATATTTCGAAAGATGAGAGGTCTAAGCTCGATGCGAAAACAAGACCGTGCGTGTTCCTCGGTTATGGTCTTGATGAGTTTGGTTACAGGTTCTATGACCCGGTGATGAATAAACTTATTAGAAGCCGAGATGCAGTGTTTGTAGAAGACCAGGGCATTAAAGACATCAACAAGGCAGAGATGACAGAGAGGTACAGTGATGATTTAATTGATTTGGATCCAGTTCCTGCACATGCAACGCATACTGATCACGGGGGAGTGGCGCCGGATTATGCCGATGGCACCACCGATGATGAAACTCCCGCCGTTGGTAATTCCAAGCCAACTGAACAAGTCGAGGAAGAGGTTCAAGAGCAGCCAGTTGAACCTCAGTTGAGAAGATCAACTAGAGACCGGCATCCGTCTACAAGATACACTCAGGATGAATATGTGATGCTCACGGATGCAGGAGAGCCATAAACTTACCAACAGGCAATCTCTGTTGATAACAAGAATGAGTGGTTGAAAGCTATGGATGAAGAGATGCAATCTCTCCACGAGAACCACACTTATGACTTGGTGAAATTACCACAAGGTAAGAAGGCTCTCAAAAATAGATGGACTTACAGATTAAAGACCGAAAATAGCTCACAGCCAAGATACAAGGCGCGATTGGTTGTGAAGGGGTTTGGTCAGAAGCAAGGTATCGACTTTGAAGAGATATTCTCACCGGTGGTGAAAATGTCCTCGATCCGAGTTGCTCTTGGTTTAGCAGCACGCTTGAACCTGGAGATCGAGCAACTTGATGTGAAAACTACATTTCTTCATGGAGACCTGGAAGAAGAAATTTACATGGAGCAGCCCGAGGGATTTAAAGTCAGGGGCAAAGAGCACCTTGTGTGCAAATTGAAGAAGAGCCTGTACGGCCTCAAACAAGCTCCAAGGCAATGGTACAAAAAGTTTGACTCTTTTATGGTGAGTCACGGGTATAGCAGGACGTCGGCAGATCACTGTGTGTTTGTCAAATATTTCGATGATGACTTCATCATTCTCCTCTTGTATGTTGACGATATGTTAATCATAGGCCATGACACTAACAAGATTGCTATGTTAAAGAGAGAGTTGAGCAAGTCCTTCGCCATGAAAGACTTGGGATCGGCAAAGAGGATACTTGGCATGGCGATTTCTCGTGATAGGAAGAACGAGAAGCTGTGGTTATCTCAGGAAGACTACACTGAGAAGGTGCTCAAGAAATTCAACATGAGTAAGGCCAAGGCGGTTTGTTCTCCACTTGCAGGTCATTTCAAGCTAAATTCGGAGCAATGTCCTACAAGTAAGAAAGACAAGGTGGACATGAGTCGAATTCCTTATGCCTCCGCAGTTGGCAGCTTGATGTATGCCATGGTCTGCACTAGGCCCGACATTGCTCATTCTGTTGGAGTAGTTAGTCGGTTTCTCTCCAATCCTGGGAAAGAGCACTGGAAAGCAGTAAAGTGGATATTAAGATATCTGAGAGGTACTTCCAGGGTGTGTCTATGTTTTGGCGGCAGCGATACTATGTTAGTTGGGTATACCGATTCAGATATGGCAGGTGATATTGATTCCATGAAGTCCGTTTCAGGATTCTTGATGACTTTTGCAGGGGGAGCCGTGTCCTGGCAATCGAAGCTGCAAAAGTGCGTGGCGCTATCTACCACAGAAGCTGAGTACATTGCAATCACTGAGGGTTACAAGGAGGCTTTGTGGATGAAAAGATTCCTTGAGGAATTAGGTTTGCGCCAACAGAAGTATGTCGTATTCAGCGATAGCCAGAGTGCTATTCATCTCTCCAAGAACTCGTCATTTCATTCGAGGTCCAAGCATATTGAAGTGAGGTATCATTGGATTCGAGACGTTCTCGAGTCAAAGCAGTTGCACTTGGCGAAAGTGCACACCAGTGAGAATGGTTCGGATATGTTGACGAAGACTTTGCCGAAAGAGAAGCTTGAGGCTTGTCGACAAAGAGCGGGCTTGCTGGAGCCCACCAGATGAGCCGGAGGGGGAGTTTGTTGGGTCCGGCCCAATCTTCGGGTCAAACTAATAATATAAAAAAAAACAAAAAAAAAACGCAGCGAAGAACGATCTTCGCTGTCGGTGAGTTTTTTTTTCTCTTCTTTCGTTCGTTTTTTTCTTCTTCTCTCATTCAAGGCGGCGCAAAGTAAACGCAAATCTTGGGCGTCGGTTGCTCATTTCACTGGCAACCACTAGTTGTGACTGGAAGAATTGACTCGAAGAACTCGAGCTCCTCTATATATATATATTAAGTGGTTTTTCCCTTCAATGCATCCATCTGCTATCCTCAGGCGGAGGAAGGACTGGCGTGAGGTGCAGCCACTTTCAGCCGGCTCCATAAAACTTTCCCAGATCTTGTTGGTGATTTGCAGGTGACACAAATATTATGATAAAGTAAAAGCGCCCACCACTTAGCATCACTGGAGATATAATCCGCTCGTCTCTTCGTACAAAAAGCTGTGAATCCCTCACCTTGAGCAGCCAAGAACGATCCATCGTTATCGTTGGAATTAACAGAGTTCTGATTTTGTATTTCATTTAGTAATTGAGTGATTTAAAACACATAATAATCATCTTGCAGCTACATGATCCTAACAGTACCGATTCGTTTGCACTAATCTGTTTCTCGTTTCACGAATGGCTAACAGAACATTGTTTTCCCCATTGATTTGAACTTGGTGCTAAATTTCGGAAAAGCCATATTCCGCATTATTTGTTTAGGTTGTTGTTCTCTACATTATTATGATATTTCTTACAATTATTTTAGGATGACACACATAATTATTGAGATAATATTAATTACTTTGAGCACATACATAATTACCAATATTATATTAATTCATAAATATTGAAATTAATTGTTGGGGATAGGTTCAGCAAAATGTCAATAAATTAATATCCATTTTAAATGTTGAATTTGTATTTCACATTCATTAATTATCTATCATATAAAATAAAATTAGATAACAATAAATTTTTGTTAAGCAATCACTAATTTGTTATCACATAATAACTTCATATGTTTTTTCATCATTTTTCCATAATTTTCAAAACTTGTTTTAAGGGAAGTCGATTGAAAATTTGTCAATGATCCTAATATTTGATTAGTTTCTCATTAGGATTGAACCATAATTTGTTGCTTCTTTGAAGAATAAAAAAACTCCAAATTAATATAAAATATATATACATATATGCTTCTCATTTCATCATTACATCCTCCTATAATTTATTGTGTTTTGAATATTTCATAATATTCTTTTCTCAACACTTTCATGATCATGCTAAGATTTTTCATAAATCTTGAGAGTAAATTTGTTGCATAAATGATAATCATTAATGTTGATTTAGGGTGTTTAAATGGTTTGGCCCAACTGTCCTAGCATTTTGATGGGATATTCATCCTCGAGTGATAAATTTTTCTCCCTCTTTGAAATTTATCATGAACTCAAAAATTAAGATATTTAACTCCACATAAAAGGATTATTATGACTATGTTTGAGTATCATGGTGGAATATTTTTTTAGAAATAGAATTTTAGAACTTGATGATTTGTTATCTTGTATATGAATCGGTGGGTGCAATGAGTTTATTTTTTTTTATCAAAATTAAACTTCATACTTCAGTTTCCTCCCAATAAGTATTTCATTTAACATCCTTAGTCAAGACATCAATGGATCTCCAATTCAACTGGTAATTTTAGTGGTCCTAACAAGTTTTTTAATATAATCTATCTTCTTATCTCATCTTCTTGAATTCTTATTCAATATCAAGTCATCTTTCAGAATCATTCCTTAGTGATACCATTTGATGGATGTTGTGACTTTGAGAAACGTCATAACATCATTGCATGTGATCATCTTTCATAAGGCATTGACCCATTGTGAAGTCGTAGCATCATAGATTTTTTTGGATCATATTTATCATGGATTTGGAAAAGTCATGAATACTTCTTCAAACTTTTGTTTCACCAATATCATGGTTTGACTCTTGCCATGACTTTAACTATTCATTAAGTATAGTCATGACTTCTTTAGGACTCATGAATTTCATTATTATTGATACTAATTCTTTATCTTCCTTTGAATATTCAATAATTATTATCTCTGCCTCATCTTTTTCTTCTTGAAAATCAATCATTAGTTGTGAACTTTTCTTTGCTTATACATCTTTTGCAATCTATAGAATTCCCTCAATAATTTATTAATGTTTTTTTAATTTGGAATTTTATCACCCTAACCTCTTCCTTCATATCTTTGGAGTAGTTTGGCTTTGTTCATTTAAAAGTCATGACTTTGAAGAATATTGCAACTTAATTTATAGTATTTTTTCATGGTCATTTGCAAAGTTTTTTTCACTACAAAGTGCTTCTAATTCAATTTTTAGGCCAACAATCTTCAATTAAGTCATTTAATATGGAATCTATATTTTTTTCATAGTGGTGTATAAGAGGAAATATATTCTCCATCAATCTTCCTCATTATCATATATATTCTATATGTTCTTGTAAAAGTTGAACTTTACTAATTCTTCGTCCATGTGAAGTTTAAATTTTCTTTTCTTGATATCTATTAATGAGTCTCAAGTAGCTAAACATAGTCAACCCAAGATTAAAGAATCATATTAATCTTCTCCATGTCTAGTACAACAAAATCCATAACAAATAAAAATTTTCTAACTTTCACCAATACATCTTCAATAATATCTTTCAAAATTTTGATTGATTGGTTATCTATTTGAAGCTTGAAAAATATTGGAGTACTTTTACCATAGTTCAACCTCTTCACTATGGATAACTGCATCAAATTAATAGTTTATCCTAAGTCACTTAGTAGCTTCTAGAAAGTATCCTCCCAAATAATACACATGATTTATAAAACTCCCTAGATCTTTCAGCCTTCTCTGAGCTCACATTTGATGATTGTGCTATATTAACTAGTCATGTTCACCATTTCATATGTCTCTAACTTTTTCTTCTACTCATAATATCTTTCATGAACTTTATGTAATTGGGCATCTGAGAAAAAGCTTCACTATATGGGATGTTAAGTTTCAACTTCTTAAAGACATAGAGACACCTCTCAAATTGTTCATCCAGCTTTCCTTTCTTAAGTATAGTAGAAAAGGAAAGTTAGGTGTGAGATTTTGTTTTTCATTTGTATAGTCATTCTCTAGCATATCCTAATGTTTATCAATTCTAGTAATTTGCATCTTTTCCTTCTACACTTCATCATATATCATAGCAAAGTGCAAGAGTTAGATACTTGGTTCTATGTATACTGTGTATCAATCTCAAATAGATTGTTTTTGAAAAATGTTTTGGTTTCAAAAAATATTATGGTGATTATTGTGACTTTGTTATGGGACCAAGCCATTTCATTTGTTACATGGTAACAAAAAATCATTAGGTCATTATCTTTTGTATAATGGAGTACCATAATTATATGTATATGGATCACACAAGTTGTAAACTAGACTTAAGTCTGGATATCAATCTCAAATAGATTGTTTAGGTAGTCTGACCAACCAATATTGAACTAACTACTTCTCAAGTTGAGTAGATAAAGTTGAGTTTTTAGAAAAATACTTAGACTCTAGAGTTGACTCACTTTTTTGTGTATGATGATATTTTATTTAGTATTTGAATAATATTGTGTTTGTTTATCTGGCAAAGGATAGATTAGTGTAGAAATGCCTCTTTGTCCTCTTGCCATACAAGGAGGTTGTCATTTTTGGACTGCCACTACTAAGGATGATCCCTTAATAGTTGTGCTCTTAGTATTTCACCATCAAAACTACATATCATTCTATTTATGGCTCATTTTCATATCGACTTCATTTTAGATAATATGTCAAATACCCTTGACGACCACTTTTAATTATGCTTATCTATTATTTGACCTCTAATATTTTAAAGATGTGAAATGATATGTTATTGAATAGAAGTCATACCATATGAAACACATTCATTTGCATGTATCTCATCACATGCATGTCACCATTACTACATCCAATATATAATTGTAACACTATGGTAAAATCATTACTACATCCAATATATAATTGTAACACTATGGTAAAATCCATAGGTTAGATATTCTACTTAACCCTCAAATCGCTTGAAGGTCAATTCTTCTAAAATATGCATGATAGATTGATTTTAAATATATTTATATTTTCAACTTCATAAGTATCATACTCGTATTAATTAAATTTACCTTAATTTTAAGCTTTCATATATAGATTTATTTCATATGTTAAGATTAGGACTATCACTTCCTTCTTTTCATGTTGCATTATAATGGTTCATGACATACATGTCATCATCTAGCATAGCAAACATACTAAATATCATCAATATCCATCAACATTCAAACAATAACATTTTCATAGATATAAACATTATAATAACACATCATCAATATATAAGTAAATAAAAAACCAATCCTATATCCAAATTTAGCCTGACATTGGTAAATAATTCATAAGAGATAATTTGAGTGTCATCTTATGGAATTGAGAGTTACCAATGGCAATGCTGATGATGATCTAAATCTCAAAACCTAAACAGGATATAATTATTGCTCGTGTATCTTAGATTTTTTCCTAATTAAGGGTTTGAAGTTAAGTTGCCTAGGCTTTGTTGCTCTTGGCTCGAAATCATATTACTCTATCTCTATTTTTTATGAAATCTTTTTAATGTTAGTTTTATACTTTGAGGATCTATATGATTATTTAAGCTGGAAGTTATGATATTGAATTAAGGTCATGACTTTATTATCGTGTTGGATCTTCTTAAGAGTATAAATTCATGGTGTACTTTTAGCTTCATAAGCACTATACTCACAATGATTAAACTTATCTTAGCTTCTAGTTTTCATAGATTGGTTTATTTTATACATTAAGATTAGAAGAGCTTTCACTTTTTTCTTATCATACCATGTGAATGTGTCATATGACTTACTTATCATTATCCATCATAACTAATACACATAAACCTATGTATTTGTAAAAATCCTAAGTTTCAATTCTACTTTGCATCCTTGTTTTTCAACATCTAAGCAATATCATAAATAAAAATATAAACTCATATAAATTTTACTTCATTACAACAAAAGTACAACACCTATCATATATCTCAATTTATTTGGACATTAGAAGAAAATTATGTGAGATATGTTAAGGGACATCTCGTAGATTTGATGATTCCCAATGAATGGCCAAGTAAAAATTATAATTCTAATTCCAATTAAATAGTACTTGCATTCATATTGTAATTTTTTTTTAAATAGGAATTAGAATTGTATCACCTAGGGTTCTTGGAGTGCATGGATATTTATCCCATTTATACTTTGGGATTCATACGATATTTTAAGTTGAAAGTTGTGTCACGAACTTGAGGTTATAACTTTATTATCTATTCTAATTTTTTCAAAAGCACTGATATTATAGTATTGAGAATGGTTGCACCTATTCTATTTGCTCTCTATAACATTAATTTCTCGTACTAGAATTAGTCATAACTTTGCTCTTGGCATTCTGAGCAAAGTATCATAATATTGGGATTCTCATGAATGAGATAATTACAATCTATAATATAAAGTATTGGTACTGGAATTTTCCATGGCTTCATTCTTGGCTTTCTAAGCAAAGTGTTATAGTGATAGGATTGTCGTGACTGCGAAAATTATTCTTTGTAACAAAAAGTTGTGACATTGAACAAAAACACAATTTTGACGGTTTCTTTTTACAATACAAAGTCATGACAATGAAAAAGTAATGGCTAGATTACATGCTCTCTGGAATGAAAAGTTACGGTAAAAAAATACTATAACTCAAAATACTTACTATTTTAGCTCTACAACAAATAAGTGGGGCTTTATAAATTGGCACAATTATTTGTACAAGTTGAGTACATGACTACCACGATAAGAAAATAATATCATAGTCATTAAATATTTTAAATATAATATGACCATGAATCCAAGAAAATATCCCAACTACTGTGACATAATTTTCATGAAATTTTTATGTCACAAATAATTGGCTCTAATATTTAATACTTTTTAAAGGTAATCTTTTCCATGTAAATATGTTTGTTATATAGGACTTGAGTTTACTTTTTGTATAGAAATGAATCATTTCTAAATGTCAAAAGATGGAAGGTCAAAAAAAATATGATAGTGGGGTTGGAAATTTTATTGTATTTGTACATCAAAATTATGTACATCAATGCTCCAACAAATTCTCATGTCAATAGTGTGAAAATTTGATTT
Organism: Sapria himalayana; assembly: GCA_029783825.1. Lineage (NCBI taxonomy): Eukaryota > Viridiplantae > Streptophyta > Magnoliopsida > Malpighiales > Rafflesiaceae > Sapria > Sapria himalayana. Next base: position 11,264,536 of record JAREIK010000088.1, read on the forward strand.
TTCATTGACTTGGCAAATTAAAGAATATTTATTATTTTATGGAATTAATCAAAGTTACTACACCTAGTATTTGCATGGAAAAACAATGCCAAGCCATGGACCACCAGCTAATAGGAGAAAATATTTTGATGGATTTAAAATTGGTGATGTGAATTATATAATAGAAATTGTGGAAGCTGCACAAGATATTTATAGGCTAATCCATAATTATTTGAAAAATTTCTTGAAGATGTTAAAAAACCTTAGTATCCAAGTTGTAACAAATTCACGAAGTTATCTACATTAATCAAATTATATAATCTGAAACTAAGATATGAGCGATCTAACAAAAGCTTCTCTAAGCTATTAATAATTTTTTGAAATATATTTCTTCTTAATAATGACTTATCATTATTCATGTTTGAAAAAAATAAAATAGTGAATATATTAGAAATAGAATATGAACAACTATATGCTTGCCGCATATGTATCTTCATATTCCACATGTGGAGATTCAAGGTGGAATGTTAAAAGAAAAGTAACCAAGCTTTGTGAGAAGGATACAAGCTTTTGATGCATATCAAAGAGAGATATTTATATTAAGGGTTATTTTACAATGGATAATCAATAACTTTCATTCCAATGAAATTTTGTATAGTTGCATGGTGAAATGATATTTTTTTTCTTGTCTAATTTTTGAGGATACTATTCAACACTAAAATATTTGAGTTTTTATTTGTAATAATTAGTCTTAATCACAATCAATTTGTAATGGAAATGTGCTTAAATGGCAAGTATTTCATGAAATTGTGATTTTGATGATTTTGATGAATAATTCTAAAATCAACTATTAGTTGGATGCAAAACATCATCTTGGTGGAAAGTGGAATTAAAGTGAAGGGGTGCAAGATAAAGTCATCATATTTTCAAAATCATGACATTTTTTATATTAGAACATGCCTATTAAGTCTTCATGATAGTCTTTCTTGGAAGTAACTCTATAAATAAGTTATGATATTCATTGTTTGCTATCACACTACCATACAAAAGTAATATCTTTCCATATTACAATACATTCTTTATGGTCCAAACATTATTTCAGAGTAATAGTCACATTATATCTCAAAATATTTTTAGTCATAACATTATTTTTACAACATGATTGCCATTACTTAGACAATATGTGAAGTCATGAAATATTTTCAATGCTACAGCATAATCATTACAAAACTAAAATCACATATTGATTTTAGGCAATGATATTTTTTGGCTTCATGACATCATCACTCTAATGAGCAATTTCTTGAGTGTGATATCTTTTAAGCACTTCAATATTAGCCTCATGCATACATGTTGGAGTCATGACAATTTTCATGACATTCCACAACATAATGATCCAGAAGTTATTCGAAGTAATTTTTTGTCGTGGCTTCAACTCAGTTTCATGACATTGAATTCATTTAATGTTATAATCAATGATGGGACCCAATGATGTAAAAGCTAGACTTTATAACTTTTTAAAAAATAGATTTTCTTGGAAGAATCAAAGAAAGATAACAAAGTCCTAACACTACCCCAAATAGTAGCAATTTCAGCCTAAATGTAAAACAAAGTGGATTTAGAATCATATCTGAAATGTAGATCCTAATGTTTACTATATTAAAATGAATATAGTTAGCCTGGATGCAACTAGGTTATGTTTGTTTTCTTTCTCTTTAAAAGATAAGGCATGAAGTTAGTTCTTGTGCTTATCTCAAGGTTTCATTGAGAGTTGAGATAAACTTGTGCGAGCTTTTCTTATAATGTTTTTTCCACACAAATCACCTCATACATAGTTGAGGAACAAGATAAACAAAATCTATCAAGAGAAGCTAAAGACTTTGTATGATGCTAGGGACTATTTTAAGGAGTTGTCGAGGAGATGCCCTCAACACAGATTTAGATTATAGTTTCAAGTCCAAATCTTCTACAATAGTCTTAATTATATGACGAGATATTATATTTATGTTATGCAAGAGGATTTGATTATGAATAAATATTTCATTAATGCTTATTAGTTGTTTGAAGAGTTGGTAAAAAATAACTAACAAACTCCAGACAATTATGGTAATTTTTTGTGCCCGTGTCATGCCCGTCCACGACACCAATCATGTTGTGTCGTATCGTGCCTATCCATGACACCAATCATGTCGTGCCATGCCGAGACCAACTAGGCCTCGTGCCATGCGTGGCCTAGCATGGTACCATGACCTGTAAGCATGGTACCTTGGCACGAGCCGAGAAACTGCCTCAACGGCAGAAGTTGAGCCCGACGGACGAGACTTGCCTGACAGAAGTTGAAAAAGAATCGTGCGACGCGGCACCACGGCGGCACGCCGCCGAAATGGCGAAACCCTAATTTTTTTTAAATTAGGGTTTCGGCCTGACCGGGCTTAACTCGTCGGATTCGTGTCACTGGCCTGCGTCGGGCTGACCTCCACAGAACCATGTCGTGCCTGGCCCGACACGAAAGCATGCTCGGGCTGGCTAAAAATGGGCTGTGCCAGCCTGGCACGTCCTGTTTGACACCTCTAGGTTCTTTCCTTATATCGGTTATAACAAAGTAACAATAATTCTCTCCAAATTTCTCTCTTTCGTTTAGAGAAGCTTCATGGAATGTTGATACTTCTTGCCCTAAATCGGTTGCTTCTACCCCTTTAAAAACTAGCCTCCTTTTTCTTTCTCCTTCAAGTCATATTTTCACAACAACTAATGTTAGGGGGATATTCATTAGCATAATTCATCTCTATCCTCAAATATCATGACTCCTTCAGCATGCCATAACATAGTGATGGGGGAGGAGTATTTTACATGCCATAAAAATTTCCCTCCTTGAAAATTGAGGATATATTTCTCCAAAATTTTACCAAAATTCATTTTATAACCTTTCACTAGGTAAAACAATAAGATTGATCTATATTGGTTGATGACAAAGATGTGGAAAGTGGGCTGCAACATTGAACATAAAAAATAAAGCCAATCCTTGCTGTCTTCGGTCAGTAATCCCTTCAATGTGTGTTCATATGGACTTCTAGTTGGCTCTTTATATTTTTCTCTACCATTCAAAAAAATTTTGATACTTGATTTGTTGTTGGGTTGTATTTACAAGGTTTGGAAGGCTACGCTATCCAAAGTTTTCTTCAATCCCAAAATCTCATTGATGATTTCTCTATGAAAATGAACCTAAACTCCTCATACAAAATATTTCTTCTCTTGCATGTATTCGAGATTCAAGTAAAATTCATTTATAATAGTCGCATTACCACTTTTCATATGTCGACAAAAAATCTTATAATTTTTCTTATCGATAATTAGCTGAAAAGTAAAATAATTTTTTTGAAAACTTCATTTGCTCATGAAATTTTTTTTTGTTATGGTAAACATCATTCATCACCTCTGTTTCTCCATGAAAAATGTTGGATTGGGCAATGAGATGTGGACAGACTCTTTGGCAAGGGTTTTCTTGGGTGGTTTTTCTTTCACCTTTTTATTGATTTTGCCTTCTTCTCATCTTCCTCTAAGCTTTGAAATTGGGATTTTACATTTGTGATGGCATTAAATTGCATGATTTTATTTTCATTTTGGTTTTGGTCAGATGTGGAAGAAGAAGAAAGTTGGTGAACAAATTTTGGATTCATGGCTTTTTAAAGAGTTTGGGCTACAACGTGACTTAAAAAAATTATCTTGATTATATTTGAGTATCGTAACTTCATTTGACTTAAATATCTTGTCACAACTAGATTTCATTATCGACTTCTTTTGTCATGAAAAATATTATGACTGAGTTTAAGTGTCATGACTTCTTTTGTCATGAAAAATATCATGACTTAGTTTAAGTGTCATGACTTCTTTTAGTGTATGTGCAAGTGTCTGACTCCATAGAAAAGCAAAGAAATAAACCTTTGTCTCCCAAAAAGTGCTACATTTTTGTCTTTAGCTAAACTAATTCTTTGATCTAGGTTCCTATTAGTAACTTTAGTAGTTCTAGCTATCTTTTCATAAAATATTTTAATTCTTCCCATCTCATAATTTTCATATGTTTTGTGGATGATTCAGAAAAAAATATCTTCTATATTTTCTAGCTCAACATACTATCCTTACATTTCGTTGAAAATATGGTCATTTGTTATGTTGCTCCCTTCTATATGTACTTCATTTGATGTCATGGCTTTATTAAATGGTGTGACATCATCAAGTATCATTTCCTTCACTTGTGTCATGACTTTGAAATTTTTCATGACTTCTTTATCCATTGTCTGTGACTTTGAAAAATGTCTCGACATTATCTTTTGCTCTCTATAATAGTTGTATTATGGATTTGGAAAATATCATGGCATCATTGTTTATCTTCTATTTCACTAATATTGTAGCTTCTTCTTCTACCATTACTTTTTTTAAGAGATTCTTCACTATGGTTGCGAGTTCTTTTAATGCCATTATTTCATTCAGCATGGAAACCTTGACCTTTTTATCTTTTAGATCTTCATTAATGATTATTTAGTGTTTTTCTTCTTCACTAAGTACATCATCTATCAATAGTGAGGCTACTTCCAATTGTATTCTTTCCACCATTTTAAGACTTTCCTCAATTATTTTATTGCACATGGGAATTATTGTCTATTGACATTCCAATTGATCTTCGCATGGGAATGCTTGGCATCATCAACATTTGTCTCAACTTCATAACATCATGCATTCCTTTTATATTTTTTTTTGTGACTTTGAAAAATATCATGACATCATATCATGTGTCTTATTTAAGGATTACTACTTTTTATTTCAGAATTTCTTTTAATTCTTTGACATCTTCCTTTTCTTCGGATCATCAATCATCCAATAAATATTTTCACCTAAATTCTACATTCTATCTTTTTGATGTGCAAATGAGACGATCTATTATTTTACAAATTTCCTTGTTAGCATATAGAATTTACAAGATTTTATACAAGTTAAATTTTATTTGGTCTTTACTCAATTGAAGTGTGGATAATCCTTTCTTCATATCAATCTATGCATGTTTAGTTACCAAGAATGCTAGATCACTATTGCAATTGAGTCTTCTTCCATGTTAAGTACTACGAAGTTAGCAGGGAAGATAAATTATTTAATCTTGACTATCTTGAAAACTTGATTTATCTATCGACCATCCATAGATTTGATGTTATCTCACTTATATTCAGTCTCTATCCTATGAAAAATGGCATCTAGTTGACACTTACTCCCAAGTCATATAAGCCTTTTTGGAAGGTATGCTCCCTAATAATGCATAGAATAGTAAACCTTCTAAATCTTTGAGTTTTCTCAAGAGTTTGCATTGACTAATCATTTTGTACTACTCGGCCATGCTCAACATTCCTTAAGTTTCCAATTTTATCTTATTATTCATTATATATTCATAAATTATATATAGTGTAAGAAATATTATACGGTATAAGCGAAGGGTATATTGAACACCAATTTTCTGATGATATTGAGAAATATATTTAATTTTTCATCATGCTTTCCCTTTCTAAATCTCTGTCGAAGAAAAAAGATTAGGGTGGATAGAATAGTGATAGTTTACATAAATATTATTGTTTAGATCATCTTTCTATTCAGTATTTCAGTTCATCTGCATCTACTCCTCCAATTCCACTTCTTCATATGTAACTACTCTTTGCATGGGTTTAGTGGAGAGCTTTAAATGTGCTAGGAAATTAGAAAATGTCATGATATTGGATGTCACTACACTAGATGTCAGGACCTTGGATGTCCGGAAATTGTCAGCGACATCTCCATCTTCTACATTAGCTTCCTCTTCAGATTCTTTTTTTTTCAATCGTTTACCCTTCTACTTCTTTACCTCTTTTAGTACCATGAACCTACATCTCTTTAGATTTGCTTCAATATCACTAGGAAATCTCCCAACACTCTTCTCCTTCATCCCGAGTGTTAATTGTCTGATTTTATGCTTAATAGTTTTCATTATTATGTCCATGTGATCTGGCATTGTTTATATCAATTTTATTCCGTTATCTTATGCATCATTTCTCCCCCTAGTCTCCATATGTAGTGCAAGGATGCTGTTTCAAATAATGGATTTTTTGATTCCTTCAGCTAGTTATAATTAAAACTTGAAGCTCCTTGTATTTAGTATCTTATCAAATTGTTTATAAATTTTTTCTAATATTGGCTCATTTTTTGCTATAGATTTTCTTATCTCACAAACATAAAACTTTCATGATTTCTCACATTCAAATAATAATGTGAAGGTATTAAAAAATATATTTCATTCTTTTGTTATCATTATAATTTTAATTATATATTTTAATTATTTATAAGTTTAGTTTAGTGAATTTTTAATTATAAAATATATTATAAGTAAGATAAATATATTTTTAAAAAATTATTTATCATCAAGAGACTGTATAATCTTATAAAAATAAGTAAAAATTTAAAAGTCAAAAATTATTATTAAATAATATGTTTTACTTAGATTTTAAATCATTTTATGTATTAAAATTTTAATAAATATTTATCTTATTTATGAAAGTTTATTAATTTATTTTTTAGTCATTATTATAATATCATTCAAGAAACAAACTTATTTTGAATTAGCATGAAATCATATTCTTAAAGTTATTATAACTAAAATATTAATTATAAATATTAAATTTAGATTATAAAAATAAATTAAAATTATTGTAAATGAGACATATAATTACAAAAAATGAAATTTCTTTCTTAGTTCATTTTTTAATTAAATCCTATAAACTCTTAAACACATAAACCCCTAAACCCCCAAATGCCAAATCTCCTAAACCCCTAAACTGCTAAACCTCTTAACCCTTAAAGCATTAAACCCTTAAACTGCTAAACCTCTTAACCCTTAAACCACTAAATCCCTAAACTTCTAAACCATCAACATGACATATAAGAAGTTTTTCTATACTAATTAAAACTTTTATATTTATATAAAAATCTTATTCATATCTTTTGCCATATGTTATGAGAAGTATGAGACTAATTCTCCTTTTTCTTTTCAAGTATCTTTATTCAATGAATATCAAAATGAATATATGATTTGAAAAGGAACTTGTCTGCCCTTGGAATTCTTTATAAGAACAGTGGGTGCCACATGTCTCTCACAACCTTTCTACATAAGAGAACTAATGAAATCAAGCCCATTAGAAAGACTGAGTTCTTTAAAGTAATATTTTGATCATATTTTAAGCATGTCTCTCAATTTGGATGAAATTTAAATAACTATATTATAGTTTAAAACTTGTAAGGGTGTGACCCATTTGGCTCTTGCTTATTTTGGTCATTTAGTTCAAAATTTGAATCAAATAAGTCATGAGTAGTATTTATCAACACATCATGACCACAATTGACCAGAAACCTAGTGGCCTTATTACAAACCCTTTCATAGCAACATCATGTATGAATTGGCTTTTCACTTTTTCTATACCCCACTTAGTTCAAAGCACAGATAAAGTGTATCTCCCATTAAAGTGGTTATGTCCCAATAAGTTTTTGGAGGTGGTTAAATAAGTAAGACCTTGAATAAATATATCACTTTTTCTATACTCCACTTACTACTAAAAATAATTTGGTGTATTTTGGTAATTGATAATGATGTATAGACATGGAAATAGAGATAATAGTCATTAAATCAATAAGTTTTTAGAGGTGATTAGTAAATAGGTAGACAAGTAAGTGTGTGGTAGTTTTGGCATTCATTCTTGGCCGAGACTCTACCTAAATGGTTGATGGTACTTTTTGTATGTCATGACCCTACCAACTCATTAGTATAATCTTTTTACTATGTGATAAATTTTTAGTAGTTGCAATATTATGATCGAGTCATATTCATACGTAACTTAGATAATTCTAATGGCTATGACATTAATTATCTATTGCATCAACCAATACCCTACTAGTACTCAAATTTATGACAATTTAATAGGACCATGACTTTATCTTTATATAGCTCAGTGGTCTAAGTAATAGCCATGATAATTTTATAAAGTCATGACTTATGAGCTATATAAAATTATAGAGCCACAATTACTTATTGCAAAGTCATAATAATTATTTAAAGCCATGACTTTTTGGAATAATTAATATTATAGCAGACATTACTTGAGTATCGTCATTTCCATGTTCATGACTTTTGTCCTCGAAGAAAGGCATGACCATGACTTATACTCGCAAGCCAAGTGCAAATGACATATTAATAGCATTGTGACCCTATATGGACTACAAATTGATGAAAGCATGAAACCATAACTATTTTATAATTTTATGACTTTGTATTACAGAGAGATTAAGCTCAAATTATGGTCATTGTCAAAGCTGCAACAAGGGGTGTCAAATGGGTTGGTTGGCTCGGGCATGACCCCTAACCTATATGTGTCAAACGAGCCAGACGACCCAGACACGACCCGATGTCCAGCATGGCATGCTATAGTGCCATGCTTGGGCCCGTGCTTGACGGTCCCTCGACACGAACCATGCCATACCGTGTCGAGGGTTTTCAGCCCACATGCCATGCCAAACACGACACGGATGCCTGGCACGTGGGCACGACATGACAACTTGCACCGAACAATGCTCGATGGGGGGGAGGACGTAGTGATGCCCAATGAGCAACAGAATGGCTAGCCCGATGGGCGAGTGCGGCACGGTAGTGTGCCAACCGAAACCCTAATTTTTTTTTAAAAAATACCCATCCTGATTCGAACTGATTTGCCCGACTTGGCCCAATATTGCCGAAACCTAGGTGGATTCTGGACCATGGACCATGCTGGGCCTGCCTTCCAAAAAACCATGTCATGCCTGGCATGACATGGTACTATAGCATGTTGTGCTTGGCATGACACGCAAGCCTGGTTGGGCCCAAAAAATGGGTCGGGTTAGCCCAGCCCAACCCGTTTGACACCTCTACTAACCTAGCCCAGTTCAATAGTGTCTGGCTCTACATGGCACACTCTAGAACCATGCCTCATGCTAGGCCGAGCTACCCCATGGCATAGTTCATGCCGTGCAAGGCCAGCATGAGCCATGCCTCATGGCTGGCTAGGCACGAACCCATGTGCCTAGCCTGGTGGCATGGTAATCTAGCCTAGGAAGTCTAATTTTTATTTTTTTAAAAATTAATTACACCTCATGATGGGGTGGTCTATAAAATTAGACCACCCATCATGGGGCAGTCAAATTATTTTAAAATAATCAACCACATGGCAGATTATAATTGGCCAGCCACATAACACAATGGGTCTGGCATGCACCATTTGGCATGGTTCGGCACGACCATGCACTCGACTATGCCACCATGCCATGCTGGACTAGTACTCGACTGTGTCACCTTGCCATGCTAGGCTAGTGGACCATGCCATTGTTTACCATGCATGACTAGCATGACCATGTCTTGCAAAATGGACAATGCTAGCATGATATGACTCATTTGACCATCTAGCTGGAACTTTATGCCATAGAATGATCACAATGTTAAAGAGAGTCATAGATATTTTCTAAAATTGTGACCTCTAGATAGAGGTGTTAACTAGATCGGGCGGCTCTAGCCCTTCCCGGTTCAGTCATGCCTTGCCCGGCATGACACACTCCAAGATTGTGCCCATGCCCATGCCAGGAGGACTCTTGACACGACTCATGTCACGTCGTGTTGAGGGAAATTGGCTCGTGTACCATGCCAAGCATGACTTGGGTGCCTGGCATGTGAGCATGGCACAGGCGATGTGGTGATGGCACAACATGGTGACAGGTGATGCCTGATGGGCAACACGGTGAGATGCGACTTGTGTAAGGCGATGGGCGACAATGCAGTGACACTCAATGGGCAACGGTAGACAGCATGCTATCCCAATTCCAAGATAAAATTTATTTTAACCTAGAAAGAATTATCTTAACCCATATGTACAGATGCCCAACATGTCTCAATTGATACATATACCTCAAACTAAATAGATGAATACTAAAATTGTAACATTTAAAAGAAAATTGTGACTTCTTACATAGAGTAATGCACAACCATTCTGGTATAAAAGAAGTCATAAAATTGTTAAGGGATCTCTCAATTACTTCTCTTTCTCCCACACGCATTGAGTAAAGTCATGATAACTACAAATCCTATGATCAAATTTCACATTCTCTATGAGTTCTATAGGTGTCAAATAGGTCATGTTGTGCCGGCACGACCATTTTTCTCAAACCAATCAGACCACCATGCTATGTCGTGCACAACATGGTTAGAATCCAATGTAATGTTAGGCATGGTTAAAATCTCATGCCATGCTAGGCATTGCACAATGCACAGTCCATCGGCCCAGCATGACACGGTGGGCACGGTTATACCGACCTTGTTGTTAGTAAAAAACAAATGCCACGTGTCCGAGCAATTAAAATCAGCCATGTGGCTGCATTTTTTTTTAAAAAAAATGGGCTACCCCTGTGATGAGGCGGTCGAATTAAAAAAAAAACAAAAATGGCCAGAATGACCACCGACTGGGATCCCATCGAGCACCCACCTAGCTAATTTACAATGTCATCGGGCTAGACACATGAGTCATGCTTCTCCCAGCATGCGGCATGGTTCATGCTAGCACAACATGCCACAACTCGTGCCAATGGGCACCTTGGCCCGACCTGAGGCATGGTTCTAGATCGTGTCATGCCGGGCCAGACACTACTGAACAGGGTCAAGCTCGGGCCATGTCCAGGCCACATGACCCTTTTGACACCACTAATAGGCCACATAAGAAAGAAAGGAATGTATCAATTATGTCAATACTTAGATTTGGGGGCACGACTCTCAAACTCATCTCCTCTAGAGATAGATTTGGAAATTTGTATAAAATTAACATGGTCTAAGAGTTATATGATATGAATTATGTGATGTAATTAGTTTGAATTATTGATGCAATATTGTTTGATTTATTTAATACTATGGATATTGATAGATAGTGACTAAATAGAACTTAAATTAGGTTTTTGATTAATGGTGAGTTTGTACGAGATTGTCATGGCGGATAATAATATATAAACTATGAGACTTACTTATGCATCAGAAAAGAAATTGGTTATAGCCTTTCCAAATATAATACATAAGATAAATCTATACGTCGAACCCTACAATTTTGATTAAGTTAATCATCATGAGTATGTTGATTATAAAGCTGGAATTACAAATACTTGTACTTATCAATCCATTGTACACATCTTTAAGAGAATAATTCTCAATTAGGATGAATAATATATAGAACATTCTCAAAAGATGTTCATATTTAGTGTGAGAGGCACATCATTACCTAGGAGAATGTTGATAGACAATCCTTATTAATTAGGACATGCACAAGTAATGACTGACTTACAAGGTGGTGCCAACCCTTGTGAGTTCATTTTACTCATAGTTCTTATTGGTAAAACTCAAGTTAAATATACATTAATTGTATGGATATGATACTTACAAAACTAAAAGTACAAATACTTATAAATTATGCCAATTATTAGGCTTTATGATAGTAGAAGTGAGTTGATGAAAGTTTATATATATGAAGCAACAATCAAGGGCAATTGGCCAAGTTTCCTAAAAGGTATGTGATTATGAATGACCTTCATATAGTGATGAATTATTATCTGAGTGATTAAATATTGAGGGGATAACACCAAGGGGACTGCCATTAGAAAGGGTTCAATAGTGATAACCTCCTTGTTTGCCGATAGAGGGAGAGGTCATTACAAAATATCTCAACTTTATTGTGTTTCCAACATAATATATATTAAATGACTTAATAGCATAACCTAAATTAAATAAATAAGTCTTGGACTTAAGATTGTTTTATAATCTAGATATCCATTATACTTAAATTGAGTATCTCTTATTGAATAGTTAAACTACAAATATAATTCTTATGTGATGGACACTGAAAGTCCGTTATACTATTTATATGATCCATGCACTTGTGGATCACAGTTGATGAGATAACCTCATTAATAACTTTTGTGACATTGCTTAATCAATTAAATTGGCCAGAGTAACAAAGTCACAATAGACTCTCATGACCTTCATTTTAGCTTTTCGCCAAGTTTATTAATTATTCTCAATTTATGAATTATTCTACTAACAAAATCAAAACCCATAAAAATTGAATATTTGTGAAAAACTCACTTTTAAAGAATATTTATGATACAAACACATCATGAAAAAGACAAAAAAATACCTACACAAACTTGGTACTTTGAGTGTTGAATATTTAGTACAAGTCATAACATATGTTTGCCTTCCAATCATTTGGTGACTTGGAACAATAATCATGATATCATAGAAAGTGCTACTTTCATGACTTCATCTAGTGGAGTTTTTCCTCTTGGGTGATATGTGTAGTTGGGTGTGATCATGGTGGGGATCATTATCTATCATATCTGGCCAATGTTGTCCAAAAATGTCATACTTGAAGATCAATTTAAATATGTCTTCACACTTTGATCTATGCAATTTTTCTTTCTCATTCTTATCACTCAAGCAAGCCAAATAAAGTTGGACATGACTTTAATTTATCAATCAGAACCATCTTTATCATTACATCCACAAGATTTTAAGTTCCATGGACTTTCTCTATCTTTGAAATCTCTTCTTCCAAAAATGACTAGATAAAATGATATAACATATGTATGTGTTTCATTCTAGAATGGAAAAGTTGATTTTTTTCAAGGTGTATAATACATTATCAATTGCAATATAATAAATTATATTCTTGTTTATTACCCAATTCTCCCAAGAAATTCTAGAGTTGGTGTATTTCTTTATCAGCTTCTATAACATTGATATATTCAACTTTCGTGTTGGAAAGCGAATTCATCATTTTAGTTGCAAAACCCAACTCATTGATGCCTGCTAGAGCATGGACATATCATGTAATGCTCCTTCTAATATTGGTATTATTTGGTTGAGTCTATCCACACAGCATGTTAGTGGCGTATCTCGACCTTTGAAAAAAAAGTACTTTTTTTCTGATACCCCACAAATATATAAGAAATAACTTTATCACATCATTTTACAGCATGCCTAGAACATTGTTGTATCATCATTCATCACCTACTACTTAAGCTATCTCTAAGTTAGTGCTACCCATAACATTTGTATGCCTTCCAACCATAAAGGCACATGGAACCTTATCCATGTGCATATGCTCTTATCTTGTCTATGATGATTGTTCCTTAAACAATATGAGATAAGCGTATAAAGGTGTTCTCACTAGTTTAGCATCCAGCATGTTCCATCCGAAGAATATTTGAATAATGTAATTTTTCAATGATAACATCAATGTATTGACTTCTTATCTTTCTTAATCCTCATTACAAGTATTTGATGTAACAAAAATGATATTGATGACATGTTCTGAAATTATTCCACCCATAAAATTATCAATTTTGTGTACCACCTAGTAGCTTGTCAAAAGCTATACAATCTTTTTTTTTATTCTACATGAAAAAGGTTTACCTTATTTGTTTTTGTGAGGCCTTATGATTGCTTCATATAAATCTTTTCCTCTAACTTTCCATGAAGAAAAACTATCTTATATGTAAATAATTTAGATATAAACTATCTTTAGCTACCATTGTCAATATTAGCTTGGTAGTAGTCAGCTTCATGACTCAAGGGAAGTAGTTCAAGTTGTATGTTTATCTAAATCCATACATTTGATTTAACAAGAGTGAATCCTTCTTTTTGTCATTTAACACTCTCACTAGATTCAATCATCCACCTACATTACTTCATTATCATATTATGGTTCTCCATTATCAATCAACAATTAGTAATATATTGAAGGAAAATAGTATTAGATTGGTTTCATAATTCTTAAGGAACAAGCCACATCTAGTATTTCTGGTCCTCCTACCACTTTAGAGCTAGTCTGGATATCATTTCTGAAGATCTTCTCTAACTCAAGAAAGCCTCTCGTTTTAGTACATGTATCAAAGATGTTTAGCTGTATTACTAAATTACTTTTTTTTTACATTCTTGTTGAATATGACATCCATGCTTCTAATGATTTTAGATTTTTTTAGAAAGTTTTCCCACTCTGCTGATTTAGCCAAGAAAAGGTAACCCTATGAGGCTGGTTGGTGAACTCAACTTGAGCAATTGGGTGGGATTGTGATGGGGCTTTTTGTGTGCTCATGGGGCCCATGGTGTACAATAATCTCATACTTGAAGACTAATTTTGATATAATTTCGCACCTCAATTTATGAAACTTTTCTTTCTAGTTCAAATCACCTAAGCAAGCCAATTTAAGATGGACATGACTTTAGTTTATCAAACATCACGATCTTTATAAATATCTCTGCAAGATTTAAGTTCAATTTACCTTCTCCAACTTCAAAATTTGTCTTTAAAGTATCACAAGATAAAATGATTCCATACATGTATGTGCTTTATTCTAGAATATAAAGACATTATTTACAAGATGTATAACACTCTAGTCATTGCAATATATGAAATTATCTTCTTGTATTTTCCCATTTATCCCAATAAATTATAGAGTTGTAAAATATGTTTTATTGAGTTCCATCACATCATTATATTTAGTTTTAGTTGCGGAGAGAGAAAGTATCATCTATAGTTAAGAAACCAAACCATAGAAGTGCCTCATAAAGTATGGACATACATGTAATGCTCCTTCTAATATAATATTTCAATATCAAGAGCCTATTAGTGGCATATCTTCATATTTGAAAGAGTATTTTGTATGTGATACCCCATAAATAATTGAGATAACCATATCACTATACAACTTGAGTAATATCGACTTTGGTGTAAACCATGACATAGATCTTCCTTCTAATCATTAAGACGAATGGAACCTTATTCAAGTACACAAGCTCTTGTTTTGGCTTTCATGAGTGTTACGTAAACAATATGAAATAATGGTAGGATTGACTCATACTATGGAAACTATTGTTGTTGCTTGTTATCAAGACCTAAGTTTTGAAATCATGACATGGACTAAGTCACAACCTATTTTTATTTTTTTGTGGTTGTGACTGGAAGCCTATGCTTTAAAGTCATGATTTGTATTATGAAGTTGTAACTCATCTTAGTTATAACATATGCTTTGATTTCATGACATGGAATTGTAAAGTCATGACTCAATTTAAATTGTAACAAATGGTATGGTGTCGCAACACTATTTTGTGATGTTACGACATCATAGTAGTAACACCATATTTTGTGTTGTTATGAATGTATAACCTAAAGATTCAAGTCACAATTATGTAATGTGGTGTCACGACATAAATGAATTCATGTCTCATGTAGTAACTTTGTTATGATGCCAAAATTTTGATGGTTCTCAACACACCATCAATAGATTATTAGGGGT
Source organism: Sapria himalayana (assembly GCA_029783825.1). Lineage (NCBI taxonomy): Eukaryota > Viridiplantae > Streptophyta > Magnoliopsida > Malpighiales > Rafflesiaceae > Sapria > Sapria himalayana. Next base: position 11,279,938 of record JAREIK010000088.1, read on the forward strand.
ATTTACATGCACTAAATGAATTTTGAAAGTATGAGTCATATAAGTAATAAAGTAAATATAAGCCATGATATTTATCTCATTTGAATTGGTAATGACACTTATATCAAGTTGTAGTGAGTCAACTAAACTACTTAAGTTGACAAGATAAAATTTTGTTTATGAATGACACTTAGACTCTAGGTTTATCTTTCTTCTTTATGTATGTTTTGTTTCCATTATAGTGTCATGGTAATGCAACATATGTTTGTTAGATGAATGGTAAAAAGATGTTGGATCTCCAATCTCTTTGTTAGCCTTCAAGAGTAAATTAACCACTGGCTATCACCAACATAAAAGATTCTTTTGTAGCATTGCCTTTGATATACATGTCACAATTCACTGATGTCAAACATTGACCTAATAATTAGCAACCTCACATTTTTTACTCCTTTTAGGCAATTCATAAACTCTCCTTGATGATTTCTTTGACTATATTTATCTCTATTATCCAATTGATACATCTAGCAAACATATACAACAATATGGTCCTAACAATGTTTATTATTTGAGTTTCATTAGTACCATATTCATATTAATTAACTTGTATCAACATAGGAATTCTACTCATAGAAACCATAACAATGGGAAGGTTGTCGGAGGGTTGTTATTTTTTATTGATGCATGCCCTTTGCTATTTGTTCCATGGCTTATCTATCATAGTTCATCATAGCCAACACAAGAATTTTACCAGCTTTGTGAAACCCTAAGTGAGACAATCTAAGATACATCCATATTCATCAATATTCAATATATTACAAAACCACTTCATTACAATTTATAGTTATCATACACTATTATATAAATTAATTCTAAATTCTTAACTTAGCCTAATATTGGGGAGGGATTCAAACAAGATAAATTGAAATTATCTCATCAAATTGCATATCCCCAAAGTTAGTTGTCATAAGAATCTATGTTTCAAATCTAGTTTCCAATAAAATACACCTTGCATTGGCCTGAGGTTGTTTCACTAATTGAGGTTGCATCTTTGTGATGCCTTTTCTCTGATCTCTTTCTCCAATATTCTTTTGATATGTTCCCCCAATCTCTTTTATAAATCTTTAAGTCTAGATCTTCTATATATGGGTCCCATCATTGATTATAGTTATTTTATAAATTCAATATAGTGATTTTGAGTTGAAGTTGCAACAAAAAATAGTGTTGGATCGATTCTATAATATCACATCATGGAATATCATTAACAATATCATGACATCATTATGTATATGTGAGGATGATGTTGTGATGATGAAAATAATTTGTGACTTAAGAAATCACTTATTTGAGTATGATCCATGATGGCACGACGTGAAAAAAATATTGTGGCATAACATCACTTGGTGATATATGATTTTGGTTCTGTAATAATTATACCATGATGTTGAAAGCGAATCATAACTTTATATCATTTTTCCAGCAATTGGATATCATGATGTATCAATAATATCTTGGCTTAAATGTATTTATAAAATATATGGGTCACGACTATGAAATATTGTCATGACCACGGAAAATATGTTTCACAATAGAAAGATGCGGCAACCATATGGTAGAGTCGTGTGGTATAATGAATGTCAAGACAAATATATAGAATCTTGGCCAAGAAAGGCTTATTGTGACTTCTTCAGAGGTATGTGCCTATATAAATATTGTCATGACATTGAAAATGTCATGACTTCATCTCATTCTTCTGCACATTATTTCTTCTTTCCACCAAGTCTATATTTTGTAATCAATTTATAATTGATTTCACTACTTTTTATCAAAATCCAACAAAATTATAATTTCACAAAATAATTATTTTTTAAGCCAAATTCTAGTACAAACACATCGTGGAAAAATCCAAAAAATAACGGATAAAACATGATACTTTGAATGTATAATTTTGTTTTTTTTTGAGTCATAAGCCTCCAATCTAATACATTTGCTCATCTCTGAGCAAAGTAGATATTTCTCCCTCTTATGTTTGTGTCTTTCTAGCCACAATGGTGAAATGATAAATGTATAGTGTTGTAAATTTTATGAAAATTTTGGAATGATGTTGTGGCTAGGTTTGAGTGTTGTCACTATTGTTAGTGGTTGAAAAGTTTAAAGTATGTAAGTATTTGTGTATGCAATAGTTAGATGCATATAAATTTATTTCATTCACATAAGAAAAAAAGAAGTGTTGGGGTGCCTTCCAAGAATTGTTAAATTAAACATGTTTAGCTAGACTAATTTTTGGATTTGATTTCTCCATTGTCAACTTTAGCCAACCAAGCAATTTTTTACATATGATATTTGATCTCCTTCCCTCTCATATTCTCTACATCTTTAGTCAATGATTATTGAATGGAAGTTCATCTCTATATTGTTCTTTCCTGACCCAGCACATTCTTCATGTATCTTTTTCAAAATTTGGCCATATGTCACCTCCTTTCCTCTTGGATGTATATTTCACATGTCACAACTTTATTAATTATCACAGTATCATTGTTTATTATCTCCACTTCATTCAATGTCATGACTTTGAAATATATCATGACATTATCTTGTGTTCCCTTCTTTAATTGTATCGTGACTTCTTTATTTATCTTTTTTCTATCAATATCGTGGCTATTTCAATTTCTATCATGCCTTCTTCCTTCATTGATTCAGTCATTGTAGTCATGAATTTTTAGATGTCATGGTTTTTTTCTACACTTCAATCTCATCATTTTTTACTTATTGTTAATTGTCTACTTTTTTGGCCTTTTTTCCCTTCGTGTCATCATTAATATTAATCTTAGCTCCATCTCTTTCCCCAAGTACTTCTTCAATCTATATTAAGACTTCTTCCAATTGTGTTATCTCTTCATTTTTAGGAGTCCCCGTATTTGTTTCTCTATTGTCTCCACGTGAAAACATCATGGCTTCGATAATATTTGTCATGGCATCATCATAGCATATGTTACCTTCTTCTTCTATTGGGGCTTTTAAAAATATTATGACATCATAACAAATGTCTTCTTGAAGGTGTCTTTCAACTTCAAATAGTTTCATAAATTCTTCTAACTCTATGATGATTTTTGTTTCTTCAGTCTAACAACCATCTAAAAAATTCTTTATTCTGATATCTATATTCTAACTTTTGGTTATAGATGAACTATCATATCTCAAGTACATTTCTTTGTTATCATATAGAATTTGCATGCTTTTATAAAGGTTAAACTTCACTTATTTTTTTACTCACACAAATAGTGAATTCTCCTTCTTCATGTCAATCAAAGTTTATCCAATCAACAAAAAGCTTTTCCAAAAATTAATGGTGCATATTATGCCTAGCACCACAATATCAACAAGTAGGATAAAATTATTGACTTTCTCTAGCACATTTTTAATGATTTAGCCTCCTTGCTATGAATAATTGTATCAAGTTAACACTTACTCCCAAGTAACATAAGATCTTCTAAAAAGTATGCTACCTAATAATGTATGGAGTAGTAAAAATGGTTGGGTGGTTGTACCATATTTCTCAATCATACTTACCATTTCATAAGTCTCTAATTTCTTCTTACTATTCCTTATATATTTTATGAATTTCACGTAGTATGGTGTATGAAATAAAGTATCTATGAAGTGTATATTAATTTTCAGATTTCAAAAAATATATAAAAATGTATCAAACTTTTCATCCAACTTTCCTTTTATATTTGTTGTAAGTATATATACTATGGAAAAGCAACATTAGGGTGGGGATTGTGAGGAATCTGTACAATCAATGTTCTCCAAATCATCTTTCTATTTGTTGTAATAGTTTATCTACATCTTTTTTTTCTATTTTCACTCCATCATGAGTAACTACTAGTTGGCTAGTTGGTCAATAAGGTCAAGTTGTATCCCAAAATTAGATGTCACATATTTTGGTGTTGTGACATTGGATTTTGTGACATCCTATGTGACAATATTCTCATATGCATTAGCTTCTCCTTTTGATTTTGATTTTATTTTTTAGCCTTATACTTCATTGATGCTCCTCAATGTTATGGACATGCATTACTTTGGATTTTTCTTGATATTGCTAGGCAATCCATTGATATTCTTCTCTTTCAATGCACATGCAATATATTCATTTTGATTCTCAAAAGTTTTCATAGTCCCTTCAATAATATGATATCCTTTCTTGACCAAAACTCTACAAAATAAGTCGTGTCAATCTTTGCATGTCATGACTCTTTCACTAAATTGATATAATCATTCCACTATACAATATAATTTTTGTAGCCATATATTATGCTAGAGTTGTAGTCATGCTATCTTTTAAAAAATTTAATTATTATGAAAATGTTTCCATGTCATGACATCCAACTATTTCATTGGCATAATTAGTCATGACAAATTCAACTGCGTTGACTTATTTATTATCCAGCCAAAATAGTAAGTGTTATGAGTCTTGATATTATTTTTCATCATGATATTTTCTTCTAGAGAGTATTTATTTAGGTTGTAGTATTTTTCAATACCATGACTTTGTGCCCTAGATAGAAATTAATAAATCTCTAGTCATTCCTAGTGCTATAAATTTGGATTTTAGAGAGTATATGTATCAGTCATAATCATTTCCAGTGGCATGTCATTATATTTTAGAGAGAAATTGTCTCAATTGTAGCTAGTCCTAATACCATGACATTTTGGTCCAGAGATAAAATTATCTTAGTCATAGTAATTCCCAGTGCCAAGATATTTTATTTCATTGGAAAGTTACTTGAGTCATGGTATTAATTATCACCATGACTTTAGTACACTAAAGAAGATTCGATGAGACATAAAAATCATGACCATAAGCCTACACCAAATCTTCCAACTAAAAGTATCATACAAGTACCTTGAAGTATTTAGCAACACTTAGAAGAAAATAGAAAAAGAGAAAGGAAGAAAAGTTGGTTTTTGGGCCAAGAGCTGCTACAAACCCTAGACATATGATTCCAACCCCTACTTAAAGAAAAATCCAAGGCGAACATGACAACATTTGATTAAATTTTAGGTTTTGATGCTTTGATTCATTTTGGGCTTGCATTGCAAACCATCAATTCGCACGAGATGCCACTCAACACTTCTCATGTGAAATCTTTTTCATTGATAGGCTAAGTTAATATATGTGGTTGGATTATGTACTTGTGTATAATAGATACATTATTTTTATATCATTTAAAGTTTGTGTTTGTGTTGTGTTATGGAATGTTAATGGATATGGATGTGTATAAAACAAATATTTAAAGTTTTCACTATATTAGATGCATGGTAGTCATGATGAATAGTAATAAGTATACTATAGAACATATCACATAATGAGGTAGAAGGAAGTAATATCCCTTTTAACCTTAACATGTGGGATAATTCTATGAATGAAAACCCAAAATTGAGTAAAGTATAATCTTATAAATATGATGCATATGGCTCAATAAGCTAAAAACACAAACACAATTATGATGAATCTATTATGCATATTCTAAAAGAATGATTCTCGAATAATATGGGAGTTAAGTAGAATATCAACCTAGGAGTTTCATCATAGTATGTGAATTGTGAGTCAACTATGGCTCATGATGATAGGTAGATCATGAAGCACATACAAGAAGAGGTGACTCATATGGTAGTAATAGCTTTGTGAATCAAATTTTCTTATATGATTTTTATATGCGAGATTTATGTAAAGAAATATATTAATTATCATGGGTATGCATCTTACAAAATCAAAAGCATAAATGCATTCATTACTATATTATCTCATATCTTTAAGATATTAGAGGTCAAATAATATGAGTACATATTCAAAGCAATCATCAAAAAAATTTGACAATTTGTATAAAAAAATAGATATGTGGACTGCCCATGAATTGAATGACATGTTACTTAAGTGATGAAATATTGAAGGGACAACAATGACAAAATCATCATTGATAGAGATAGTCTAAATATGATAGCTACCCTATATCCCATGAAAGCGATTGGGTATTTTCACATTAATCTATAATTTATTTAATAATCAAATACACTATTGACTAAATACTAGCAAAATATCCTTATAAACAAACAAGTGAATCAATAATAGAGTCTAAGTATCTTAGCAAAAGATTAAGTTTATCTATTCAATTCAAATAGTAGTAAATTCATTATTAATTTCTTAAACTACCAACTCAATTACTATAGGATTGATATCTAGATTTACATCTATTTTAATACTCATATATCTAATATACTTCCTGGGACACAATATTTTAATAATAAAAAGTCACTACTAGGTCTAAGTTCCATGAATTCTTTTGAGTGTACATGTGTGTATGTATCTAGGTTTGTGTGTATACATAAGTCAAAAAAAAAATTATTCATTACATAACACAATGCAAACAAAATAAATTTTTAGGTTACCTCTAATGCAGTGCTACATCTAACATCCATATCTAGACCTTCTTTGGATCTCTAATTTAGTTTGTGATCTCAGCAATCCAAGTGATAGTCTCCATATAATATTTGATCTCTATTCACTTTGTATCCTTTATATCACTCAATGATACTAAATAAAAGATTGCTAGTATTCTTTTCTTTCCTAGGCCAAAATATTTCCAAAATGTATCTTTCAAAAATTAGGTGTTCATTGTCTTCTATCCTCTTGGATGAAAAGCTTTTGATGTCATGAATTTATTCAATACCATGATATTATTTTGTTTTGAATCTTCAAATAGAATTACACCTTTAAAAATATTATGACTTCTTTTTTTTTGTCGCATCTTTGAAGGATATCATTATTTTCTCTAATGTTTTTTTTCTACTTGTGTCACAACATTAGGAAATATCATGTCTTCTTCTTCCAATGTGATAATTTTAAAGGATACTATAACTTTCTCTTGTTTCTTTTTCTACTTAGGCCACAACATTGGGAAATGTCACTTCTTATCTTGGCACTTGTATGAAATTGTCATGGCTCCTTTAGATCCTATCACAAATTCTTTCTTTGTTAATCTGGTAATGGTATTCATGATCTTTATAGAAGTTTTGATTTCCTCCTACATAGTCATACCAATATTTTCAAATCTTTTTTCTATTAATCACATATGGTCATATGGATAATGCTGCAATGGTTGCTTAGGATTCTCATAAAATAATTCTTTATAACTTTCAACATAAGAATGATTATATGGATAGAATTCATTGCTAGATATGAAATAATACATATTATTTTGTAGTGAGCTTACTTCTTTTTTTTTCTTGACATATTTAGTTAGAGTAGGTTATCTCCCTAGTCTTTCTAAGCTCTATATATTGGTAGTACTTTTTTAGCTTTCTTCCCATTTCTAGGTCTAGAGATCCTATCTCAGTTTCAAATTTTTTTGCTCATGCAAGTGTAGTGTCTATAAAATAAAAAATAAAACAATCAAAAAACACAAAACAAATACTAAGTAATAAATATTTCCAATCAACTAGAAATAGAACTATTTTTTTGCAAATATAGTTATGTGAATTCAAGTTGACTAATTGAACTACAATCAAAAAATCAATCAAATCAATGCCCTATAATTATGCTAAAAACTTATTGTTACTTTATGAGTATGTCAAATATCATTATGGATTGATAAAATCCAAAATTTTGTTGGGCGAGTGTCACTCATCCAATTTAGTCCCTCATGCATATGCAACATACAAATAGTAAAATAGATATAAGTCTAAATATCAATTCCATAGGAATTGAGTTGGTAGTTCAAGTAATCAATATTTAATCAACTACTACTCGAATTGAGTCAATAAACTTGAATTTTTAGTAAGATAAATAGACGGTAGGATATGCTCACTTCCTTGTATATAAGTATATTTTCTCTAGTGTTTGATCAATATTATATTTGATTGTTAAACTAAGGATAGATTAGTGTGAAAATGTCCAAGTTCCCTCTTGGAAAATAAATTGACTATCATCCTTGAACTATCACAATCAAGAATGATCTCCTCATAGTTGTGCCCTTAGTATTTCACCACCAAAGTAATATGTCATTCCATTTTTGGGTCTTTCACTCATCTCAACTTTTTTAGGAAAATCATCAATTTTCCTTGATGATTACATTGAATATGCACTCGTATTCTCTAATCACTAATATATTAAAGATGTGTGATAATGTGATGATAATTATGTTTATACTTTTAACTTCATAAGTATCATGCTCACTATAATTAACATACATTTTTATATAAATCTCACTTATAAAAATCATACAAGAGAATTTGACTTGCAACATTTTCATCACCATACGGGTCACCTCCTCTTGTGTGTTCCCCATTACTTACCTATCATTATCTACCATAGTCAATAAATGACTCACACACTATGATAAAACTCCTAGGTAAGATGTTCTACTTAACCCCCATATTGCTCGAGATTAGTTCTTCTAAAATATGCATAATATATTGGTTGTAAGTGTATTTGTAGTTTCTATTTTATGAGCATCATATTTGCACCAATTAAACTTATCTCAGACTCAAGTTTTTATACATAAATTTATCCCACGTGTTAAGGTTAAAAGAGATGTCATTTTCTTCTTACCATAGAGCATTAGTATCTCTCATGGCTTATTTGTCACTGTTTTCCATGGGCAACATGCTTAAACTATGATAAAGCAAGAAACCTAAATTTCAATTCTATTACACACCCTTATTCACCGATATTACAAAACAAAATATTAACACAAACATTTAAAAATATAAAAATAATGTATCCATAACACACAAGTACATAGCTCAACCCTACATATCAATTTAGTCTTACATTGAGAAAGATTTCTTATAAGATATGTTGAGAGGCATCTCATTTGAATAGTGGATTCCAAATGTAAGCCCAAACATGTGTCTAAGTTTCAAAACCTAAACTCAATCATGAGTTGGCTATGTTAACCATGAATTTTCTCCTGGCTGGAGGTTGGAGTCATCCTACCTTGTGTTTGTATTGGCTCTTGCCTTCAAATGAAATTTTCCTTTTCTTCTTTTTTGATCTTCTTCTTAGTGTTGCTTAAATATTTTGAGGCATATGTGTGATGCTTTCAATTGGAAGTCTCATGTTGGCTTGAGGTCACAACTTTCATGTGTTGTCAGAACTTCCCTAGGGTGCCAAAATAAAAGTGACACTAAATATCATGACTTATGTAACTCTCACTTTTGGAATATAATATCATAGTGCTTGGAAGTTCCACAACTGAGATGATTTCTCTCTAGAAAAAAATGTAGTGGCATTATTAATTATCATGACTGATATATTTACTCTCTGTAATCCAAAGTCATGACATTGGGAATGAATCTATCTATGATGACTCTAGAGAATAATGTCACAACACAAAAAAATAGCATGACCTAGATAAATGCTCTCTAGAACTAAATGTCACATTAGAATATAATGTTTCAACTCAAAATATTTAGTATTTCTGCTTTATAACAAATAATCATGATGCTAGAATTTGTCATGACTAATTATACTAGTAGAGTATTTGGCTACGGCGACATGAAAATAATATTGTGGTAATTAAATATTTTAGAGATAGCTTGGCCGTGATTCTAGAATAATATTGTAGCCATAAAGATTATGTTGTATGGTGGAATGAGTATGTCAACTCGGTGATAGAATCTGATATATAATGATTTTCACGATAAGTTTTATAAAGTTGTGGACAAGAAAGAATGTCATAACTATTTAGTAAGATAGTGAAAGGTGAACTCAAGTCATAACATGGGAAATATCACAACTTTTCATTACTTATTTCTCTCCTAGTTTTCGCTCTACAGGTCTACCAATTTCCACTCAAATAACTATGATTTCACTAACATTCATCAAAATTCTTTATAACATAAAGTTAGTAAAATCTTTCCAATAAAAACACAAATATGTGAAACACACCAATAAATACACTCCAAACTATCCAAATAAATATTAGTACGTAGAGTATCGAACACTCATCCTTATCATTTGCTCTATTAGAGTTAAAGTGAAGTCAATAATTTAGCATAATAAATGTTAAATCTAAAGAGTATTCTAATGATGTAGTTTTCTCATGACAACATCAAAGTATCAACTTCTAGTTTCTTTTAATCCTCATTTCAAGTATTTGATGTCACAAAAATAACATTTTTTTGCATCTTTTGAAATTATTATTGCCCATAAAATTATCAACTTTTATGTACCACTACATAGTAGCTTGTTAGAGGCAATGCAAGCTTTTCTTTTAGTCTACATAATAGGTCTTCCTTGTATGATTTTTTGAGGACTTGTGAATCTTTCATAAAGATCTCTTCCTCCAACACACTGTAAAGGAAGTTTATCCTTATATCAAATTGTTTAAGATTTAAATTATCTATGGTTATCATTGTCAATATCTACTTGATAGTAGTAAACTTCATGATTCAAGAGAAGTGGTATGAGGTATAGGTTTATCAAATCTATCACATTTAATTTGACATAAGTAAGTTTATCTCTTTTTTCATGAAAGTCTACCACTTGATTGAATCTTTCACATATTTTGCTTCATAATATTTTTTGTTCTCCATTTTCAGTCAATAATGAGTAGTATAAAGAAGAAAAATAATTTTTGGTTGGTTTCATAATTCTTAAGAAGAATTTCAAATCTCTAGTTCTTCAACTTTAAAACTAGCTTCACCATCATTTCTAGTGGTCTCCTCAAAATCATGAAAGTCTCTAATTTTAGTACATGAACTATAGTCACTTAATTATGTGACTAACTTATATTTGTGCATTCCATTTCTATTGAATATGACATCCATACTTCTAATAATCTTTTGATTTTTATTATCCCAAAAATAATAAAAAAACTAATTTCCAACATAACCATCAAAGACATGATTGTTAGATTTTAGATCAAGTTTATTTTATCAGTCACAACAATATGCATATATGAATATAACCAAACACTTTGAAGTGCATAATATTATCAAATTTTCACTTTTTTCTTTTTGTATTCCACCATTTAGAGGTAGTGAGGACCCATGATTAATCGAGTAGAAAACAATGTTAATGACTTCATATTAGTACAACTTGGTAAATCAGCATGTATTACTTAGAATTCTACTCATATGCTTTGCTACTATGTTCCGCTTCTGCCACAGAGACATGGAAATCTATTTCTCCATCTCAATCTTGTTATTTTCATAACACTCTTTAAATGTTTGATTTGTGTGCTCTCCTACATTTTCAAACTTAAATTTCTTGACTTTCAACTCATTTTTATTTTAACTATGGCTATCCATTTTTTGAAAGTATCAAATACTTTTTCTTTTCTTTCCCTAAAATATATAGAAAAATTAAACTTTGAATCATCAATGAAGTTGAGGTAGCATAATGATCCTTCTAGAGATTTTGCTAGTGATGGTCCCCATACAGTCATATGAACCAACTATAACTTTCCGTCCTTGAGCATCTCACCAAGATTTGAAAAAAAAAATTATTTATAAGGATGCTAAAGATGTAATCCTTACATTAGCTAACATATATGTTTTTATATTTGTTAACTTCTACTTTTGAAAAAGTATCTGCATCCTTTTCTCACTCATATGACAAAGCATTTAGTGTCAAATGTTCTCATCTTCATCTTACTATTATAGTCATGATATTCTTAAAAATATAAGTTACATAAAGAGTACAAATATTCTTACCACGAGCAATGATGAGTGTTCCTTTGCTAATATTACATTCATATACTCAAAACATTATATAACAACCTTCCTCATCAAGTTTTCCTACTGAGACTAACTACCTTATAAGTCTAGAAATATGTTGCACTCCTTGTGGCATCAATATAATGTAGTGTAGTATCTTCAATTGGATTAATATTTTTCCCAAAATATCAAGATTTCATTATTAGCTAGATGAACCTTCTCAAAATCACTATCAACATAGTTTTCAGTGATTTCTTAAAATTATGTGTAGTAAAAGATCCTCCTTAATCCAAGATCATCAAAATCACTACCAACATAGTTTTCCATGAATTTTCACAATGTTGTGAAATGAAAATATGCTCTTTAATCCAAAATCCAAATTATAATGAGGATGTTGATATTTAAAAGTATAACAACAATTACTTCCTCAGTCATATTAAAAGATTCTTTGGTGTTGATAACTCTATTCATTGCGCTATAATTTCTCATGAAGTGATATTTTTTATAGTGACCATGGTACATGTACTCTTTCCTTCTCAATCTATATTTACTTTATCTAGATTTTGATATTATTATAATTTAAAATGGTTTCTTAAGTTAAAGCTCTTAATTTAGTTTGCAGTGTTGGAGAGGTCGATGATTCACCATATTTTTTGCCAAATTTATTTGCTCCATATAATATCTCTTATGTCAATAAATTTCAATTTTATATTTTCTGAAAACCATCTTACTGCTACAGAAATAGTATTCCAACTACCTATTATAAATTATAAAGAGAATCATGGCTAAAAATTCATCAAATTCAATCTCAACTGAAGTCAACTCAATCTTCATTGTGTTGAGTTTATTTTAGTGTTGAGGCATTGATCCAGCTTCAAATCAACTGTGTGTGTGTGTGTGTGTGTGTGTACATAAACAAAGTTAACCATAAACATATATATATATATATATATATATTATATTTATTTATGTATACTTATATTTATATTTTTTTGATAACCACATATTTAAATGTATAACCATAAACATATAATATGTTTATGGTTATATATTTATAAATGGTTATATTTAATATTTTATTTGTTTTTGTTTAAATATATACAAATGCATAGAATATATTTATATGTGTATATAAATTTATAAATCAGTTCACATTTGATTTAAGTAATGTAGCTATATGGAAAAGGGGTGTGTTCAATTATTAAGGGGAATGGGTTTGAATTCTATTGTTAACTTTTTAAATCTTTTTTTAAACTACTAAATGTATCATATAAGGGAAAACTTGAATTTTTGCTTTTCTATGGACCAAAACATAATTATATTATGTTTTGAGGTACTTTTTTTTATTGTTTTCAAAAAAAAATTCAAATACTTTGTGTTTGGTACACCAAATCCCAAGATACAAATCCCCCATAAAAAACACCATAAAACATTATTATGAACCAATTCTTTTTCTTTTTTGTACTCACCCATTCTTTCGGCTAGTGCATGCAAAATAAAAATTGGGATAATTCATAGTTTTTTCCTTTTTTTATTTTTATTTTGAAACATGAGAATTTATCTTATGCTCATGGTTCATTATGCTTACAAAAAAAGACAAAAACAATAAACAATAATAACTATATAAAATAAAATTTGAATGTTTTAAATAACAATTAGGTATTGTCATTTAAATAAAAAAAATAAACCAAAACTATAAAATATAACCAATCTGCCCAGTTCAAGTTGAACCAGCACTTTTTTGGGGTTATTTAATTAAACATCAAGAATCAAAATGACATTGTAAGCTACCAATTAGATATGTTCGACTATTATAACTAGTTAGAGTGATTTACTTTTATGCATGTACCCATGGTGATGAGAGGCTATATCTCTTTTGTTAGGAATTACCTCTTCATTCTTGTTGGCATTGGACATTCTAGTGGTGGTTTAACAACTCATTAAGTTTCTATTGAAAATGCTTTTACACTTCAAGATACAATATATTGAAAGGGGGCTATGGAAGGAGTTGTGCTTAATGACACATCCCCTAAAATTCAGACCTACAAAACAAATCAAACAACTACCCAAAAATGCATTTTATAAAAATAACCTACACAAGAAACCAAAACATAAATTTTCTATTTAATATTAATATAATAGACATCCATAAAATGCATATATCTTACAAACAAAATCAAGGTAATAACAGATCCAAACCTACAAGATTTTTTAAATTTGTTCATTTAAATTTTTTAGCCCAAAGTTAGCATATTAAAATATAGTGGGAAGCTTGAAACTACTACCAAAAATGTTTTGGATATCTCACAGATTCAACAAGAACATTGATAATTTTCAGCTTCTAGAATTTATCTATCACAAATCTTCAACATGTGTTTTTCCTTTTTTTTTTGTCTCATTAAATGTTTTATAAATATTATCATAAGCATCATAGATTCATCAAAAATATTTTCAAGAAAAAAATATTTTATTAAGATCACATTTTCATTTAAATAAATTTTTAACTTCATAGTATAACATAAACTTTTGGCATTGATCAATTTATCAAAAAATAATTTTTTTACTATGAGGAGAACTTTCTTTTGTAAGCAAAACATAAATCAATTCCATAAGAAGAACTTAGTCCTCATACCCCAAAAATTTTTCAAATAACCAATATCAAGAATGTTGCCTAAGAAAAATATTTTCATTCTAAAAGCTAACAATGAAAATATACTCTTCAAGCATACTTGTTTTTACTTTATAGTTTCCAACATGATATTTTTTTTCAAAAGAACAAATGGCATCAATATAAAAACCATTATTTTCATTTAGTATTTTGTATACCAAATTTGTTAGGATAAGCTCTACTTTGAAGTTACAAGTAGTGTTCTGTGTCATGACTTGTATTATGGAGTCATAAGATAATTGGAGTCATAATCTGTTTGTGTGGTTGGGACTAGAAGAATGTGCTTAGGCGTTATGACTTGAATTTTAAAGTAACGATTATCTTAAGTTGTAACATATATTCTAGTATCATGGCCCTATTATATGGTATTGTGACATCATTAAAGTCACAAAATATGTTGTTGTGATGGGATTAGCCAAGTTAATGATTCGAATTGAAACAATGTTTATGCTATTATGACATGAATGAAATCATGAGGTAAAACATAATGTCATGACTTAGCTTAAAAGAATTTTTCTATTTACTTTTTAAATATTGTAAATGAATGTAAATATAATAACAAATCAAAAAGATGTTTTCCTCTTATTTTATGTTGCACTTTGTGGTATTGTTTCTTTTTGTCTCTCATGTGGGTAGTGTACTTCTATAAGAAAGCTCTTTCTTGATTTTAAATCCACTATTAATTAGTGTGTTTCCTAGTTTGAGATCACATGATGGTAATGAAATATCATGGAGATCCCTATTACTCAAGGATGTAACATTTGAAATCAAAATAAGTTTGCTTGAACTAGCTATGGGATATTATGATTGGCATTAAAGCATCATTGTTCATGTGTTATTCCCAACTTTTGGTATCGAAGCTATTAGGGATTCTTCTTGCATTTGGTAACAAAGATGAGTTGGGTCCTAAATTTTGTTAACATAGCCAATTTTATCAAATTCAACTCGAGTTACAAAGCCTAGTTTATGTGATTTCAAGAATGGAAAATATAATAATGTCTTGGGTTGAAATCAAAAAGTTATCAAAGAAAGACTTTGAACTTAGAAAGTTGAAGATAGATGATTAGTTGATTGATAGGGATAATTAGTCCATCATAAGATATTTTACTTCATCAATAAATGAGCAAAAACTAGAGTTAATATCTACCAAGATTGTGAGACAAGATAGATCTAAAAGCATGAGGGTTGATATGAATGTGCTTGGCAGATGAGGTAATGCTGAATAATTGTAGTGAGAGAACCACTAAAGAATTTCTAATAAGTCAGGGATGTTCTATCAAAGTAATTTATTGGTAAACAAGTTCTTTCTGAGGAAGAGGTTATACTAATTACGCATGGAATAAAAGTAATTCATTTTTTTTTCATTTGCATGAGTTTCATACACTAATCAACCAACTCGATTATATTAGTTGTGAGGTTAGTGATGATAAAAAGGCCATTTCTCTCCTTTATTCACTACTATATACATAGAATGAGAGTGTCCGTTGATCAACCAATATGTAAGCACGTAGAATGAGAGTGTCCGTTGATCAGGCTCATATATGGTATAATACAAATAAGGGTCGTACTCTTACCTAATCTCAGCCCTTGGGCCTTAGGCTCAAATATGAACTTATATATGACAAAAGATGTTATATTTGTTAGGTTTATACCGAAGAAATATTATTATCTTTTATATAATTTTTCAAGCTAACACTTCACTCTATATGTGTCTTTCTCTCTCTCTCTAATTCTTCCCATCACTCTATTCCTTTTTTTCTTTGTGTCACACACTCTCTCTTGTTATTTTCTTTCTCACTCTCTTTTCTTGCTTGTTCTCTCTCTCCCCCCCTCTCTCACTCTCTCTCCCTCTTTCTCTCTCCCTCACTCTCCCTCTTTCTCTCCCTCTCTCTCCCTCTTTCTCTATCTCCCTAGCTCTCTTCCTCTCTCTCCCTTTCACCAGTTTTCTCTCACTCTCTCTCCTCCTTGTCTCTCTCATTTTCTCTCTCTCTCCCTCGTCTTCCCATTTCTCTGCCCCTCTCTCTCTCCCCACCTTTTCACACACACGCACACTCTCTCCCTCTCTCTTTCCTCCTTCAAACATTAAATGTCTTTTTTTTTGTTTTCCTTTCTTGTGCATTATCATAATTTGCACCCTTTATCTAGTATAACTGTGATATCTATTAATCTTTATCGTGCTAAAAATTACTTTTATCTATTAATTTAGATTCTGCAAATGCATTACCTCGATATTCACGATATTTAATTTTTAAATATTTATTTGTAAGTGATTTTATTTAATTATTTGTATATTTTGAAGTAATAAAATATTTTATTTATAATAATAATTGGGCATTATTTTTTGTAAATAAAACAGGAAAAAAGAGATCAGATCGTTAGTGGATGTACAGAAGGGTTATTAATGGATTTTTGAATAAAGATTTTTTGATTAGGCTTGAAACTTTCATCAATTTTGCATGTAGTCAATCGAGATTGATGGATGGAGAAAAAATTAAGTGTCCATGTAATCATCGCAAGTGTTAGAATATTTCTTTTCGTGATGCAAACACTATAAGATATCATTTGACTAAATATGACCTTGTGCCAAATTATTTTGTTTGGATTTATCATGGGGAAAGTACAATGGTTCTAAATATTGACCAAAATGAGGGTATTGAATCATTTGCTTGTGGTGAAAAATCATCAAACACATACAATCGAATGATCACGGAAGCTGCTGGTGCTAACTTCAATATGGATTACATGGATGAACTACCTAATCCTGAAACTCATAAATTTTATGAAATGCTTAAAGCTACAGATAAAGAATTGTGGCCTTGTTATAAAACACATTTACAATTATCACTTGTTGCTCGACTAATGAGCATTAAGTCAGAAAATCATATGTCTAAGAAATTAGTTGATCAGGTGACAGAACTGATGAAGGATATTATTCCGGGAAATAATTTGATCAATAACAACGTTTACAACACTAAGAATGGGTCTACCAGTGGAAAGTTTTGTTTTTGTTTTAATGGATGCATGTTATATTGGGGTGGTGATAGTGATTTAATTAGCTGTAAGTTTTGTGACCATCTTCGATTTAGGAAGGCACCTCGTGGTGTAGATATGCGACAAAAATTGAAGGTTGTCTTTAAGAAGATGTATTATTTTCCATTAATTCCTTGATTACAAAGACTATATGCATCAAATGCTACAACAAATGATATGAGGTGGAATTCCGAGCATGAGGTTGAAAAGGGAGTAATGCATCATCCATCAGATTCACTTGCTTGGAAGCATTTTAATTATATACATCAAGATTTTGTAGCAGAAAGTCAAAATGTGAGATTGGGTCTCTGCACTGATGGATTTCAGCCATTTGGGCAATCTGGACAAGAGTATTCAACATGGATAGTGATAGTGACGCCTTATAACTTGCCTCTTTGGTTGTATATGAAGAAGCAATATATGTTTTTGTCAATATGGGTTCCAGGGCCATAAAATCTGAAAGACATGCTGGATGTTTTCTTACAGCCTCTTATTGCAGAGTTAAATTATTTATGAGATACTGGCGTGAATACATATGATATCTCAAAGAAGTAAAATTTCATTATGCGGGTAGCCCTTATGTGGACGGTAAGTGACTTTCTTGCATATTCAATGTTGTTTAGCTAGAGTATTATAGGATGATTCACATTCCTGTATTGCATGACAAATTTTGATGCATTTACCCTCAAATTTAGTGGTAAATAGTCATGATTTGATAACCATCGTAAGTTTCTACCTACGAATCTTCCATTTCGAAGATAGAACTGCATTTCAAAAAAATAAACCTGTGATGACAGTTGCACCAGTAGTTCGTTCAGGAGATGATATTATTACAGAGATTCATAGTTTGAGTTTGAAGAATGTAACTGAAAAGGATCTAACTGAGAGTAATGAACCAATAGACAAATTATTTGGCTGGAGGAAATATAGTATATTTTGGGACTTGCCCTATTGGAAGTCCAATTTAATTCGTCATAACTTAGATGTAATACATATTGAAAAAAAAGTTTTTGACAATGTTTTCAACACTATACTTAATGTAGATGGAAAAACAAAAGATACTTTAAGATCAAGACAAGAGCTGAATGATTATTGTTGGCATCCTGAATTAAAACTGAATGAGGATATAGGAAAAGTCCCTAAGGCTTGCTACACAGTTAATAAGAAGGTAAGACATATATTGTGTGAATGGGTTAAAAATTTGAAATTCTCTGATTGATATGTGTCAAATATGGGTAGATGCATAGATATGAAGAATCTTAAGTTATTTGGAATGAAAAGTCATGACTATCATGTATTTATGCAGAGATTAATACCAATTGTATTTCGTGAATTACTTCCACTAAGTGTTTGGAAGGTCCTTAAAAAACTCAGTTTGTTTTTCAAATAGCTAACTGTAACCACAATCAAAATAGATGACATTGTGAGACAGGAGAATGACATTCCACTTATTATTTGTAAGCTTGAACAAATAATCCCACTGAGTTTTTTTTTGACTCAATGGAGTATTTTCCTCTCCATCTGGCATATGAAGCAAGGATTGCAAGGCCGGTGCAATTCAGGTGGGTGTATCTTTTTGAGAGGTAAATACATCTAATTTGATGTGTTTTTTTATTTCGTACTTTAAGTAATATTGTAATTTAATCAAATTGAAACGTAACATTGTGGTTGTAGTTATCTTCGTACGTTGAAATTGAATGTTAGAAACAATGCAAAAGTTGAAGGCTCAATTTGCAATGCATATTTAGTAGAAGACGCATCATCATTTTGTTCTTATTATTTTTAGGATCAAATCAATTCAAAGAATAGAAATGTGCCTAGGAATGATGAAGGTCATGTGCTGGTAGAAGATGATTATATGGACAAGCTATCTATCTAAAAATACCCTGGAAGAGCATTTGGAAGAGCAAAGAGAAGATATATGACATATGTAGAGTACAAAGGAACCTGTAGCTATGTTTTACTTAATTGTGAGGAGGTCGCACCATATATTGAGTATGTATACCTAAAATGGTTGTAGGTTTAATCATAGTTTAATTTTGTTTTTTATAGGAATAATTAAAAATTGATATACATTTTTCTCTCTTTTTATATTTGTGCAGTATTTATGTTGAGTTGTTAAAAAAGCGGCAATCAACAATTTCCAACAATGAAGTCGATTATATGCTAGAAATGGAATTTGTGAATTAGTTCAAAAACTATGTGAGAATTATTAAGCTTTAATTTTTTGAATTATTTAATTTATTAGTATCTTTTATTTGTTAACATCATTTGTTTAGTTTATGCAACAGGCAAATGATCTTTCAAATGGAGATTCCAATATTTTCATCAAGAATCTATATAAAGATCCATTTAGGTATGTGACAACTTATCCTGGATATTTTGTCAATGGATATAAATTTCACACAATTGGGCATGATTCTTCTAAAACAATAATGAATAATGGTGTATGCATTAAAGGCTCAAGTTATAGTGCAGATGAGATTGATTATTATGGTAAACTCACATAAGTTTTTGAGTTGGAGTATCCTGGACTTGAAAATAACATGATTGTATTATTAATGTGCGAGTGGTTTGATTATACATGAAATGTGGGTACAAAGATTCATTCAGATTATAAGCTAGTGGATGTTAACCATAATCACAAAAATAATCAATATGAGCCATTTATTATGGCAGTTCAAGCCACTCAAGTATATTATTATACATATCCGAGTTTATCTTGTGATAAGAGTGACTGGTGGATAATTTACAAAATCAAAGCTTGATCAAATTTTGAAGTACCAACATCTCAACAAAGAAGTACAAACTTAGCTATTGCACTGGCATTCTAAAAAGATGACATAAATAATATTGAGCATGTGCATGTAGATGAAGAACCAGAAAATTTATGTGACTCAAATGGTGACCTAATAAAAATTGAAGATGATCAATTTCTATCTGAAGATGGGTTGGAACTTCCATCAGAATCAAACAAAATGTCAGAAGATCCATTGGAGGATGATAGTGATGTTGGTAATTAAATTGTTATAATTGTATTATAATATTAAACTATCAAAGACTTTCTATATTTTGTTGAAACCTATTGGTGTGTATTATTCTAAAACACATGGTTGTTCATCATATCTCTATTATTTGTTATATGTTTTCATTTTTTGTATAACAAATGAGACCTAAAGGACGTGACCATAGTGGAGGTGGATGTGGACGCAGAAATGGATGAAATTCATCTAGTATTTTACATCTAGTTGCAAATTCAGTACCATCTCATACCCACCATATCAAGACCTTAACATCACAATCACCATCTCCATTTCCATCACCATCATTGACACCTTTACCATCACCTTTATCAGATATAAGCCCACCACCCATTTTCCTTCATGTACACACTTTTGATCCATCACAATCTTCCACACCACATTTTATACCGATAGTTCCCCCAATTACAAGACCATCGACATCATCAAATGTTTTGCCTTCCTTGGTATTCAGTGCTAAGTTGGTAATTGAGATTGTGGATGAGTGGTATAAGAAATATGCAAATATTACTTGAATAAAAAATTATGATGTTCCCCCTAGTGGTTTTTTTATATATAGTTATAATTTTCTTATTTTAAATGTTATTTATTTATATTTATAGTTTTATTTCATCTCACAAGTATTCAACTATAATAACAAAGTCTTTCAAGAAAATAGTCGATTCTAAAGCATTCTCATGAAAGAAAGTTTCGAAATCGACAAGAGAGTCTAATTTTAATGACTTTCAAGTAAAAACAATGAAACAAAAGTATTGAAATTAATTATCTAATTAGTTAACTATTATATTAGTTATTATTCAAGTAGCAAATAATTATGTCCTTGTTATTAATATAAATTCTTTTGTGATTTTTCTATATATAGAATCAGTGCACATGGGGACCCAAATTTGATGGAAAAATAAAGTCATTAAGGGAGAGCAAAGCTGCTGAGCGATATTCGGATTTTGTCCATAAATTAAAGAATATAAAAGAAATGTTTGATTTTATATCAATGGATAACTAGCCCGAGTGGCTTAAGTATTGGGAGGAGCCAGATGTGAAGAAAAAATCAGAGATTGCCAGCTAAAATTGATGGACTGAGGTAGCCATACTATGTATAGGAATGTCTCGCCACATAGGAGAGTCAAAGTCGAGCATTGAGCATGCTCGAAATATGGTACAATTTTAAAATTTAAAACATTTATATATTTAGTGGTTGTCCTAATAGTCCAAATAAATCAAATATATGCATGGTTTTATTAATTTTGTTAAAATTTTTAAACATTTGTTATTTTTTGACTTAATAAATACATACTCTAGGCTGGAGAATTGGATCGAGATCCTAATTATTATTATATTTTCAGGAAGATGCATGTAAAGAAAGCGGATAGTTAGTTTATTGATAAGTCTCAGATGATTATTATATGAATCTGTTATATTAATACAATATTATAATACTACAATAAATTTTAAAAGTTATTTGGAATGCAAAATATTAAATTTATTTTATGTACATCTATAATAGTATTTTTCTATATTTTATCACATGAACTCATGGAGGAATGTCTGACAACTTCTTCTCAATAAGTTGAGGGTTCTATGGATCTTCAACCAATTGAAGTTTATCCTATATATTTGGAGACCAAAGGAGGTCATAAGAAGTAGCGAGTATACGGCATCGGCTCAAAGGGAGTGGCATTTTGTTGTAGCAGTCATGATTCTAATTCATTTATCACAATAATAGTGGATGAGGCGGTTAAACAACAAGTAATGAAAACAAATGAACGTTTTGAAGTTATAAAGACCAAAAATGAATGAGAATGATGAGTAGATATTTCATTTGAAGAAAGAAATGCAGGAAATGAAAGAAGAGAATGATGAGAAGATTAATCATTTGAAGGAAGAAATGTAAGAAATTAACGAAATGAATGATGAGATGAAAGAAATTAAGAATTTAATGCAACAGCAGATGTCCTATATGGAGTCACAGTTAGCAGCATTGATGCGACATATAGCAATTTGAGATCTAGCTATGAACCCATGCAGAAGAGGCTAGCACAAATGCACTAAGTAATAATGAGGATGATTTTGTATCAGAATTATTTCTGAACTATTTTTAATTTTTGTCTATGTGTAGCTAAATAGGATGAGATTTTTTGGGGGTATCATTTTTCTTTATTCTGGTTTTGTTCTTTGCTTTTCCATTTAACCCAATCATGGATCTTTACAGGACATCTGATATGAGACACACGAAAAAATTATGATTCAAAGCCTTTAGACATTGTCACAGTCCTTCCTATGGATGGATCTCATCTTTACCGATCTCAATTGGATCATAAGGAGGCCAAGCTTTTATTATCTTCATTATTTCTGAATCATTTTATTTTTTCCTACACACATACTCTCTCTAAACTTCATTGCTGACCATCTTTTAGATATCTATTGAAGTTGTACGACTATCAACTCAGATTTGTGTTTGTTCATGTCTATAATTATTGTTTTTATATATCTATGAATATGTTTGTGTGTACTTGAATATTTTGGGTAGAATTTTAGCCTATTATAAGTATATAAAAGGCTTGGCTGGTTCTCCTGGTGCTGGAAATAGCATGTTAGCTTCTGAAATTTTGAGATAAACAAAAAAATTATAGTCCCACGTAGATGGTTTGTTCTTGACACTCTTATTTTGTGCAAATTTGCAGTGTCGCTTTTCAGATATGTGACTGCTTTATATCGATCATTAGTGGAATTAAACTGTTAAATTGTTAATTGCCATAATGATTACTAATGAAATTCAATTAAATGTGTTCATTCTGTTTATTCTCCTTCTCTTGCATGTTCGTAGTTTCATGGATGACAATGGCTGAACATGAAGAACTGTGGCTATTACAAACCATCTTTCAGGTGGCATCTTGGTTTGCAACTAATACCTAGCATGAAAGACCACGACACGAAGCCATTCTTACAAGGAAGTGATATTAACAACTTTATCATTAATGCCAAAAATCCATTCCATCCTCGTGAATGCGTTGTCTCTTGCACTTCTCTTGCACTTCTCATGAATGCTTTATCATTAATGAAAGACCACTTCTCATGAATGCTTTATCATTAATGAAAGAACACTTCTCTTGCACAGAAATACATGAGAGATGGCTGGATAAACTAAAGAGATAAGTTTTTGAACATGTTACCTCCAAATGCTTCTTATCCTATTCTCACAGAAACTTCTGGTGCTTAACCATTGTAGATTATACACCCACGTGATTCTTTGCAAGATGAAAGGATTTGTAAGATCGATCAACCAAGCCCTAACAAACAAGGTAACAATCCAAGAGAGAGCAAAGTGGGGATCCACCAAGAAAATCAAAACCAAAGAAACCAATGAAACCAAAGGATCCAAGCTCCATTCATGTTCCACATTTGAAAGTTCCAAAGAAATGCTTGGACGTGGTCATCAATAGCAATGACATGGATATCTCTAGCATTCCCATACTAGTCTGCACTTGCACAGGCAAGTCTCGGCAATGCTATTGATGGGGTTGTGGTGGGTGCCAATCCGCATGCTGCACAACTAGCATATCGATGTATCACCTACCGATAAAAATGAAAGAAAAAAGATGAGTGAGAATAGCTCGGAGGAAGATGAGCCAATATGTCTTACTATATGAAGTTTGCAAATTTTGTAGTCTTTTGCTTTTTTTTTATATATATTTGGAAGACAAAACATCTATTTTTTGAAGTTTTGTTCCTCTTTTTTTCTTTGAATGTGTATTGTTTTTATGGAGTGCATATTGAATTATTCTACAGTTACATTGACGCATACACAGAAGTGACGGTCCTTGCTTCAAACCAAGAGATGAACCATATGGTAGTAGAAGCTATAGGGTTGATGGACTAATACAATGAAGCTAAGCAATCAAAATCATTGGTGCAAGCACATGGAGAGGAGAAGAAACATTCTAAGAAAGCCGCACGAGAGCATGGTGATGCAGGGGGTGGTGGGGCAGAGCAATTTTTTTATAAGCCTTGGGATCGAAAGAGAATTCTAGTTGCAGGGAGGCAAGGTGCGAACTTTGATGCGCCAAGCCTGGCTCATGGCTTGTCTTCCAGGTTTTCATCTAAGAGTTTTCGAGATATTTTTGTAAATTTAAATAATCTTTGTATTTCTTATTTATGTTGTTAGTGAAGTTTTGTGCCATCTTTGTGAAGTATAAATGGGATAATACTAATTTCTTGCAGTTTTATGCCATATAAGGCTATGTGATTACATATATGTACATATAATACTATAATATATATGTACATATATACTAAAATATTATATACTCAATATATAATGTACATATATATTGTAGTATATATGTACATATATACTATAGTATTATATACTATAGTATATACATTAGTATCAAAATAGAACTTTTGATAAATGTACATATATACTGAGTATATATATAGTAGTGTATATACTACTATATGTACTACATATATAATATAGTATATATGTACATTTATCAAAAGTTCTATTTTGACACTACAGTATTTATGTACATACTGTAATATATATACAACAGTATATACTGCAATATATTGTAGTATATACGTATATATATATGTACATATAATACGGTGATATTATATGCAACTAGTGAAATGCTAGTATATATGTACATATACACTGCAGTATTATATATTTATCAAAACAAAACTCTTTTTATTTATTTATTTTGATTTTATTTGCAAGTATAATTTTCGTAGAGATATGGTACCACAATGTTCCCCATATGAAACTTATAGAAGTGAAGGAATTTCTCACAAGACATGACGTGCCACAACTAGGATAGCTTTTTCACAATAGAAAGATGATGATTGGAGGAGCTGGGCGAGAGAAACAACGTCAATTTTATCGATAGATTATACCTTATGCAATGTTGTTCGATACATTGATGAAGAATATATAATAAAATTTTGTTATGTTTTTATTATATATATGTAAAATATTATATCAGAATAATTTATTAACTGATTTTAATTTTTTGTTAATTATAAATTATCATTTATAGTTTCTGTTTTTATTCAATTTAATATACAAACATAAAAATATTTAATTAATTTTTTTGTAAAAAAAAATAAAATAAAGAAAATAGTTTTGGAATGAAAATAATTAGAGATTTTTTCCCTGCTAATTTAGCTAGGAGATTTTCTGAAGCTCTAAATTAAGATCAAAATTAGCTAAGGAATTTACCATTAATTTTTAATGATAAGAACTTTAGCTTGTGAAAAGTTTTGTCATTAATTCGTCGTTATTCCACTTTAGCGACAAAAAAAATTCCATTTAGCTAGGGATTTATCCCTAGCTATTTGGGATTTTTCTTATAGTAATAAAACCAGAAAAAATTAGACTAACAAAATTTATGTCGCTAGTTTGTGATAGGTATTTCATGAGTTTTTTAAATCCATCACTAATTCTGATGCGAATTTGGATTTGGAAATGTTTACGTGGTATTTAGTGATGAAAAATTATGAATCTATGTATTATTAGTAACGGATTGCATATATCCGTTTATATATTTTAGCGACATAAATTATTTACCTCGCTAAAAGAGAAATGGATATAGATATACATCACAAAATCATTTAAGAATATTATTGATGGAATTATATTATGTCACTAAATTCCTTCATTAATTTATGATAATTAATTTATCGAATAATACTTCGAAACTTCAAACATTTATAGGGTTTTAGATAATTTTTAATTTGATTGTGTTTTACTCCAAATCATTTGAGGATTATCTATCCTCCATATTTTCATCGATGTGCATTTAATCCATAACTGAACTATGAAATTATTATTTTCATTTTAGCTTGTATGTATTGTATTCGAAAATAGGTATAATTGTGTGTTTTGATGTTACATTGAATTTATTTTCATTTTTAACATTTACATTGTGTTCTATTTTATTATTTTATTTAATGATTATATTTGTAATTAATAAATTATACATTTAAAATGTATTTCTCAAGCTTTTTAAAATTTTTGTGCAACCTAATTGAGATGTGAATATTTTGTGCATTTTGTTATTTATCTTTTATTATGATCATTATAATTAATTTTCATTTTGTTTTCTTACTATGATTACTTGAAATTTAATAATTTTTAAAATAATAACTCATCGTAATGATGCAACCTTAACAATAAAAAAATTATAATTATTATAACAAATACTAAAAGTTTATTTGTGATAACAATAAAAATAAAAAAACAATAATGATGGTATGCAATTGGAATGGTGAAACATATTGAATAATTGCAAAACTAAAAAAATTACAAGTTCATTTAAAAATTTATATTGTTGTTGAATCTACAATTCACTGAAGGTATAATAAAATAAATAACACCTGCTCTTTTGATACATGTATAAGATATTGCAACAACCCGCCCTATCTAATTTGTATCCAAAATTATCTAATAATAATTTTACTACAACCTATTTATTAGATTTTTTTTATGTCATGAAAATATTAATATATCTTTATTAGAAATAGATCTCTATCTATATTATTATATTTCAAAAATCTTTAGGTTATGTGGTATTAGGATGAAATACGACATAATATTCAATGGATGATTATAAGAGTGAAAGATAAAGTTTTGACTGATAAATTTGTAGAGAAGATTGAGAACTTTATTGCATTAGCTAAAAAATAGCCTAAATTTATGGATTATACAAAAAATAGAATGTCAATGTGATACTCATAAATGT
This sequence comes from Sapria himalayana, assembly GCA_029783825.1. NCBI lineage: Eukaryota > Viridiplantae > Streptophyta > Magnoliopsida > Malpighiales > Rafflesiaceae > Sapria > Sapria himalayana. The sequence continues at coordinate 11,307,123 of JAREIK010000088.1, forward strand.
CAAAATCTAAGTTTCCATGATATAGACACAGTTCAATATAATCTAGTAAAAAATGAATTTGTTTGAGATTATTATGTTTGGTATAACATGGAGAATTAGTTGTGCCACAAATAATTAAGTATATTATGTACATAGAAATGTTGATTCAAATGTTGCAATAGAATTTGATAATCCTATTGATAGATGTGAAACAATTTTGATGAATATTATTGATCATTCATTAAATCCGGATGTCACAAATGATATCTCAATATCATTAGAAAATTAAATTTATGATATGTTGAAGGCTTTAGAAAAAGATGTTTGGGAAGGTAATCCTTATGGTCACTCAAAGTTATTTATGGCAGTCAGACTAATTAATTTAAAGGAAAAACATTATTTTTCAAAAAGGTATTATGATAAAATATGCTAGTTATTATTTGATTTATTTCCAATATATAATATCATAACTGATAGTTTTTATGGCATAAAGAAGTTAATACAAAGTTTGGGTTTCCTAGTACAAAAATAAATTACTATATTAATTGGCTACATGATATATTGGGGCATATACACTAAAATAATTACATGTAATTTCTATAACTATTCTCGGAACAACAAAAATACATATACAAGAAAAAAAATAAATATTTCTCATAATAAGATATATTATTTTCCATTAACTCCTCATTTACAAAGATTATTTACTTCTAATGCTACTGCTAATGACATGAATTGCCATAAAGAGCATGTTGTTGAAGATGGTGTGATGCAGCACTCAGATTCTCTTTCTTGGAAGCATTTTGATGATTGTCATCATTATTTTGTAGATGAAAGACAAAATGTTAGATTAGGGATGTGCAAGGATGAATTTCATTCATTGGGACAAACATGGTAATAATACCATTCATGGCTGCTTATTATTACACCTAACATATTGTCATGGATGTGCATGAACGATTAATATATGTTTTTATGTGTTATAATGTCCAGTCCAAGAAACCCAAAAGACAAATTAGTTATTTTTCTACAACCCCTTATAGTAGAGCTAAAAATTTTATGGGAGGATGGTATCAAAACATATTATATATCTAGAAACTAGAACTTCAAAATGCAAGCAGCACTTATTTGGACTATAAGTGACTTTTCTGCATATTAAATATTGTTAGGATATAGTACTATATGAAAATTAGCTTGTCCTTATTGCATAATGGACTTAGATGCATTTTAATACTATAATGAATGTGGGAGGAAAAACAAAAGATAATATCAAATCAAGAAAGGAATTAAAAGAGTTATATTCATATATAGAGTTACACAAAGATGAATCAATGAATAAATTCCCTAAAAGTTATTAAAGTCTTGAAAATGATGTAAAGGAAGCTTTGTGGAAATGGCTGTTGGAGCTAAGGTTCCCAAAGGGATATGTATCTAACATGAGAAGTTGTGTTGATATGAAGAAGCATAAGTTATTTGGGATAAAAATTCATGACTGGCATTTGTTCATATAGAGGATAATACACATAGCATTCCGTAAATTATTTTCACAATATTTTTGAGAAACATTGACTTATATAAGTATTTTTTTAAGAATCTCACATGTAATATCATAAGAAAGAAAAAAATAGAGCAATTACAAAATGATATCCATGACAGCAGGCCCTATGTAATATAGTTGAATGTACCAATTTGAGAGGTAATATATTTTTCATTTATTAATCTAAAATTTTAATAAATTCGAAGAATAATTTTTGTTCTAATATATATCTATTTTAGATTTCTTTGAAAATTCAAAAGTAATACTTAAAATAAAGCTAAAGTCGAAGGATCAACATTCAATGCATACTTGGTTGAAGATGCTTTAACATTTTGTGTGCATTACTTTCGTCCATAATTATATAATCAATATAACAAATTATCACCAAATAATATAAATGTTATGAATGATGGATCAGAAAAAAAATGATATTTTTTCTATTTTTAGACATATGGGTAGATCGTATGGTAGAGCAGCATCAAAATATTTTTTGGATGACCTAGAGTATCATGTTGTGCGCGTATACATTTTTTTGAACTAGGAGGAAATTATACCTTATATTGAGTAAGATTTATAAAAATTTCATATTCTCATTTATTTATCATTTTGTGCGTATAGCATTTTAATAATTTTTAATACCTTCAATATGTTTTTTGAAGGTACAATTTCTTTCATCAAATATTTATAATACACAAATAAAGGATCTTACAAAGGGATCATTATGACGTTTACAAATGTATCTCATACATTATGCAAATGGATAGAAATTTCATACTTTGCAATATGGTTTCAAATTAAGCTGCAATGAATAGTGGTGTTTGTATCAAGGGGTTTAACTATACTGCACCTACTATATTTTTTCATGGTCAATTAATTGAAATTCTACACATGGAGTAACCTACTTTACTAATTAATAGAAGAATTATATTTAAGTGTAAATAGGTTTATCATATTACAAATATTGGTACTAGAATACATCATCAATACAACTTTAATGATGTGCACCATAAAAAATATTATCATAAGTATGAGCTATTTATTATTGTGGTACAAGCCAAAGAAGTATGTTACATCATTTATCTAGCCACAAGAAGAAATCTAATTCATTGGTGGGAAATATGTAAAATAAAACCAAGATAACTATAGAAGTTGTTGAAAAGAATGTTATTATCACTCCATCAAGTGTATCAGCATTTCAAGAGAATAATGTGAAATTTAATTCAATCATTCATGAGGCAGATGATGGGCTTCAAACATTAATTGGTGAATGTAAAAATTATTTGGACATTGATGATCGTCATCTTGAAAAAGATAATAAGGAGGAATTAATTACATAATCATATGATGATGAATATTGAGATATAGATGATTTATTAGAAATTTTTAATGATGACTACAAATTTATTGATTGCCTTGTTATTTTGTCATTAATATTTTGTAATTGTAATAATGTGGATGTTAAATTAAATTATTTTGATTACTTTTTTCTAATCTAATATATTTACCATTATATTTTGTTATTATGATATTTTTATAATATGTTTTTATTGTCTCTTTATATTCCAATATTTATGGAACTTGATTTAGGTATGAGAGCTAATCATTCAAATGGTTGAGGATCTCAATATGTGAGAAGGGGTAGAAAAAGTCAAATAAATGTTAGTGGAAGAGGAAATCTAAATTTATTCAATGATGACAATACTACAAATGTCTCTTTGCATTCTCCTACATATACGGAAAAAACTTTGGCATCACCTCATCATGTCATAAATATTTGTACTATCACAGATATTCAATCCTCATCTCATTTTGCACCATATAATATTGATAGTTCCATTCCACCTATCTTAGAAGGCTCATGCATTGGTACTATAGTACCGACACTAGGTAGGATATTCATAATGCATAATCTACATCCCAAGTTATGAGAAAATCTTCATTCAGTCCATAATTGATAATAAACAGTACGTAGCTTTCATAAATTTACTACATGCATTTATTATCATTTTTTATTTTTTTTTTGTTTTAATTAAATATAAATTAATATGTGAATGAAACTATAAGTATATTAAATTATTTTAATTTTGGTATTTTAAAATAATAACAACGTATGATATTGCTACTTATGAAATATTATCATTTAGAAATAAAATGAATTTTTTACAATATTTTGGATTATAAATATAAATGAAATAAATTTTAACTTAGTAGCAGCAAAATTTGTGTATTTTTTTTATATATATTTGTATGTGCTAATGTTAAATTACTTACAAGTTTATTTTTTCAGCTTCTCATACAATTAGAAAGATATTTAATTAGAAACTAGTTGTGGAGGATATAAAGTAGAGCAAAGTGCCCCCAAGTATGGTCGGATTTTAATGGGAAGAATTTGAGGTAGATTTTTCATGCATTTACATGTTTTTCAATTTGGTTTAATATTATTTACTCTTAACAAATATGCATTGCGAAGTATAATTGTTTTATTTCATTTTTACAAAAAAAATTATAGACCGAATAATGTTTTGGTGGTCTCGATGAAGGATATATAGACACATGTGGCAAGTGTGAGGTATAATGACAAGTTTGACAATGGAGAAAAAAATATAGTAAAGATCCAAAACCTAATAGTATCCTCCTTAGTGTCTGGATAAATTGGGGGAATACTTGAAATAGCAAAGAATTCAAGGCCTTGTCCAATGTAGACTTACATAAGCATCGATCAAAGAAAGTAGGTGAAAGATCAAGACATTTAAAACATATTGAAGGTGAAAAGGCAACCTACCAATATTAAAAGGATTTGGTATAATTAAGTTTTATTTTATGTTATTATTTAAATTTTTAGAATCGAAAAGATAATATCTGTGTGATAATTAATGAAATACCTTAATAGAGACTAATATTTTTTTAAAGATGCTTAGTTGAGATGTTCAACAACACTATTTCAGATATTCAAGTAAATTCACAAGAAAAATGATGAATTATATGTGGACAGGTGCTCAAATTATATAAATATTAGTTTCCCATTTTGTACTTGTAGTTTTATTTAACAATTGCAAATAATAAATTAAAGAAATTTGAAATAATTGATTAGTTGGCATTAACTATAAATAAAATACAAACTCAAGTATATTTATTTACCATAACTGATGATTTATTATTTATGGAATCGTTAAATATAATGACTAACTTTATTTTAATTTTATTTTTTAGTAGCAAGAGGACAATTTCTTGTGTTAGTATAAATTTTTTTTTAATTTATTAATTGATGAGTTATCTTGTATTATAACAATTACATAAAGAAATTGAAAATATGTTTATAATTTACTTCATAATTGATAGATCCTTCTATAGACGGAAAATAGATTAATAATATTGTGCATTTTACCTTTAGGCTGTTGGAGTGGAGCTACAAAAATGAATCTATATTTTATCCAGGTTCTATTTGGAGTTCTTCAGTATCAACTTCCAATTACAATAACATGTTTATTGAGAGGTTGTATGAGGAGATGGAAGAAATTAATGATACATTACAAAAGAAAAATGAGGAGATGCAACAAAAGAATGAAGAGATGCAAAATGAATCTGAAGAAAAGAATAAAAGAGTGGCTGAAAGATTGAAAAGAGAGGAGGAAAGAATGCAAAAAAAAAGAAGGAATGAAACAAAAACTTTTGAAGATGGAAAAAATAATTTGAAGGTTGCTTGAGGCATAATCTATTTTTAATCATTGTGAAGAGGATCCATCCAGATCTTAGGCAGATTATACTGATCAGGAGAATGACTAGTAATTGTTTGTGATGTGTTATTAATTTTTTGTAATGTATGATTTTGATCAAAAATAATGGTTTTTGTGTTAATATTTTTTTTAATTATGTTAAAAAATGTATTTTAAAATTTATGGATATTTATTTTTGTTATCTGATATTTTATTCTATGGTGGATGGTATGTGAATATCATTTGATGGATAATAAGTAGATATACTTATTTAGTTGTATATCATATAGTTTTAGTATGTAATTAAATATTGTAAATAGCATATAGAAACTGCATTAGATGACACTTATTTCTATTATAAATAAATGTTATAGACAGACAGACAGACAGATAGATAGATAGATAGATAGATAGAAAGATATGTAGATAAAAAGATAGACAGATAGACAGATAGACAAATAGATAGATAGATAGATATATAGATTGATTTATTGATTTATAAATAGATAAATATACATATAGATAGAAAGACTGATAGATAGATAAATAGATAGATATATAGGTAGACATATAGACATATAGATAGATACACATATAGATAGATAGAATAAAGATAGTTAGATAGATAGATAGATAGATTTACAAATAGGCAAGTAGATAGATAGATAGATAGACATAAAAATAGATAGATAGAAAAATAGATCGATAGATAAGTGTGTGTGTGTGTGTGTGTGTGTGTGTGTGTGTGTGTGTGTGTGTGTGTGTGTGTATATATATACATAGAGATAGACAGATAGATAAATAGATCATTTAGATAGAAAGATAGACATATTGACATATAGATAGATAGATAAACAGATAAACATATAGAATGATAAATAGATAGAATGATAGATAGATAGATAGACTAATAGATATATAGAAAAGTGGACAGATAGACAAATAGATTGATAAATAGATAGAATGGTAGATAGATAGACTAATAGATATATATAAAATAGACAGATAGATAAATAAATATATAGATAGGTAGATTAATAGATAGATGGATAGAAAGATAGAAAGATGGATAGATAGAGAGATTGATAGATAAATAGATAGATATATAGATTGATTGATAGAAAGATAAATAGATAGATAGATAGAATAATAGATAAATAGATAGGTAGGTAGATACAAACATACAAACATACAAACATACATACATACATACATAGACAAATATATTATAAATAAATAGATAGACAAATAGAAAGGTAAAAAGATAGATAGATAGATATATACATAGATCAGATAAATAGATAAATAGACAGACATATATATATATATATATATATATATATATATATATATAGTGACAAATAGATAGATTGACATATAGATAGATAGTAGAAAGATAAATAGTAAGATAGACAAGTAGATAAGTAGAGAAATTGACAAGTAGACATATAGATAGATAAATCGATAGACAAATAGATTAATTGATTGATATATATATATATATATATATATATAGACAAACAGGTAGATGGATGGATGGATAGATAGATAGACAGATAGACAAATGAAAAATAGCCAGATAGACAAATACACAAATTATATAAACACGGATAGATAAATAGTTAGATAGATAGATGGATGGATAGACAAATACACACACACACGCACACACTAGATAGATAGATAGATAAATAGATAAATAGATAGATAGATAGATAAACATATAGACAGATAGATAAATAGATAGATAGATATATAGATAGACAGATAAAATGATAGACAAAAAGACTAAAAGATAGATTGACAAATAGACAGATAAATTGATAAAATAATAGAAAGATAGACAAATAGATATATAGATACAAGAAAAATAGATAAATAAACAGATAAATTCATTCATAAATAGATAAATAGATAGATAGATAGATAGATAAATATATAGACAGAGAGACAATTTGATAGATAGACAGATAGACATATAGACAATTATATAAATAGATAGATAGAAAGGTGAATAGATATATAAATAGATAGATAAAATTAAATGATAGATAGACAAATAGACAAGTAGATTAGATGGACAGATAGAAAAATATATAGAAAGATAAATAGATATATAAATATATATCTATTTATATATATATATATGTATATGTGTATATATATATATATAGACAAATAGATAGATAGATAGATAGATAGATAAATGAATGGATAGATAGATAGATACATGAAAAGATGTATAACTAGTTAGATAAATAAATAGATACATACATACATACATCGACAGATAGACCTAGAGATAGATAGATAGATAAAAAAATAGTTAGATAGCTAGATAAATAGACAGATAGACAAGTAGATAGATAAAATGATGGACAAATAGATAAAGAGACAGACATACATACAAACAGATAGATAGATAGATAGATAGATAGACAGATAGAGTAATAAACAAATAGACAGATTGACATATAGATAGATAGATAGACAGACAAACAAACAAACAAAAAGATATATAGAAAGATAAATAGGTATATATATAGATAGCTAGATTGATTGACAATTATATAGAAAGACATAGATATATAGACAGAATAATAGGTAGAAAGATAGATAGATAGACTGATAGACATAAAGAAAGAGAAAAAGCTAGATATATAGATAGATAAATAAATAGATAGATAAAAATATAGATGGATAGATCGATAGATAAATAGTTAGATGGATAGAAAGATGGATAGATAGTTAGATGGATAGAGAGATGGATATATAGAAAGATATATAGATATATAAGTACATACATTCATACATTCATACATACAAACATACATACATATACAAAAAGACAAATATACATATAGATAAATAGACACATAGAAAGATAGATAGTTAGACAAATAGAAAGTTAGACAAATAGATATATAGATAGTTAGACAAATAGATAATAGAGTGATAGATAAAAAGAAAGAAAGATAGATAGACAGATAGATAGACAGATAGACAAATATACAGATAGATAAATAGACAGAAAGATAGAAGGTTGGATAGATAGATAGATAGATAGATAGATAGAGAAATTAATAAATAAATAGATAGATAGATAGATATATGGATATATAGATAGATTAATAGATAGATAGATATACTAATAAAAAGATAGAAAGATAGACAGATAGATGGATGGATAGAAAGATAAAAAGATGGAGATATAAATAGATAAATTGATAGATAGATAGATAGATAGATAAATAGATAAATAAATAGATAGAAAGTAAGAAATAAATATAGACTAGTAGAAAGATATATAAATAGATACTTAGATATATAGATAGAAAGATAGACAAAAAGACAAATAGATAATAGACAAATAGATAAAAAGACAAATAGACAAATAGACAAATAGACTGATAGACATATAGATATATACATGGATGGATTGGATGGATAGATGGATGGATTGGATGGATGGTATTGATGGATGGATGGATTGGATATATATATATGGATGGATTGGATGGATGGGATGGATTGGATAGATGGGATGGATGGATGGATTGGATATATATATATATATGGATGGATTGGATGGATGGATGGGATGGATTGGATGGATGGGATGGATGGATGGATTGGATAGATGGATGGATGGATTGGATACATGGATGGACGGATGGAATGGTTGGATGGACGGACGGACAGATAGATGGATTGATGGATGGACGGATGAATGGACAGAAAGATTGATTTACCATTAAATAAATAGACACATAAATAGATTGATAGATATACAAATAGAGAAATAATAAATGGATATATATTTATTTATTTATTTATTTATTTATATTTATATATATTTATATTTTTATTTTTATTTATTTATTTATTTATTTATATATAAATAGATGATTACACAAATAGGCAGATAAACAAAATTGCAGATTGATAGACACAGACAGACAGGCATTCAGATATATATATATATATATATATATATATATATATATATATATATATATATATATATATACATACACACACACACACACACACACATATATATATATATATATCTATTTATCTATAGATAGATGGTTAAGCAAAGAGGCAGATAAATATAAATGCAGATTGACAGACAGACAGACAGATAGATAGATTGATTAATAGATTGATTGATTGATTGATTGATTGATATATTGATATATTGATATATTGATTGATAGATAAAATGATAGATAAACAGATAGATAAACTGATAGACTAATTTATAAATTAATAGATAGATAGATAGGCATATTGACATATAGACAATTAGATATATAGATAGGTAAATAGATTAATAAAAAGACATATAGACATATAAATTGATAGACCGACAGACAAACAGACAGACAGATAGACAAATAGATAGATATATACATAGATAGACAGATTAATAGTTAGATAGATACATAGATAGAATCATAGTTTGATATATAAATAAAATGATGGACAGATAGACAGATATACAAATAGATAGATAGACGGATAGATAACTAAAGAAATAGATAGATAGATAGATAGATAGATATATAAATAGATACATAGAAAGACAAAACAGACAAAATAATAGATAGATAATTAGACAAATAGATATATAGACAAATAAACATATAGAAAAAAAGATAAATATAGAGAATTATAAAAAGTTAGATAGATGTACTAATAGATAAATAGATAAATAGACAAATAGAAAGATAGATGAATAGACAGATATATAGATAGACAGATAGAGTGATAGACAAATAGAGAGATAGACAGGTAAAAAGATAGATAGATTGACAAATAGACAAATAGATAGAATGGATAGAAAAATAGATAGAAAGATAAAGAGATATATAGATAGATAGATAAATATGTAGGTAGATAGATAGACAGATAGTAGATTGAAATATATACAGATATATAGATATATAGACATAATGAGAGACAAACTAATAGATAGATTGAAAGATAGATAAAATACTAGATAGAAAAAAAGATAGACAGATAGACAGACAGATAGATAAATAGATAGATAGATAGATATATATATATATATATATATATATATATATTGATAGATAGACATATAGGTAGATAAACAAATAGATAGATAAATAGATTGCATGATTGACAAATAGATGGATTCAGAGATAGATAAATTATAGACATATAGAAAGATAGAAAAATAGACAGATAAATATATTGATTGATTTACAGATAGATATATACAAAGTTAAATAGATAGATAGATAGATATATATATATATATATATATATATATATATATATATATAGAAAGATAGATATCAAGATAAAAAGATAGATAAATAGATGTATAAACTGATACACACACACACACACACACACACAAATAGATAGATATATGGGTAGAAAAATAGATATATAGACATATAGAGAGAGATAAATATGTAAATAGATATTCAAATTAATAGATAGATAGACAAAAAGATAGTAAGATAGAAAGTTAGGAAGTTAGAAAGATAGATATATAGAAAGATAGATAGATAGACAAATTGACGGACAGATAGATTAATAGATAGATAAATAGACCGATAGAAAGATAGATAGATAGAGATAGAGATAGATAGATAGATAAATATATACATAAAAAGACAGAAAGATATACAAAAAGTTACATAGACAATTAGACAAATAGGTATATAGACAGAAAGACATATAGAAAGCTAGATAGATAAAAATATAGAAAGATAGATAGATAAATAATAAAATAGACAAATAGCCAGATAAATAGACAGACAAATAGCCAGATAGATAGATAGATAGATAGACAAATAGATAAATAGGCATATTGATAGATAGACAAATAAAAAAATAGACAGACTAATAGATAGACTAATAGACATATACAAAAGATTGATAGATAGACTAATAGACATATGGATGGATAGAAAAATAGATAGATAGATACATAGATAGATAGATAGATCAACAAATATATAGATATATATATATATATATATATATATAGATAAAAAGATAGACAGAAAGATAGATAGATAGTTAAATAGATCCATAGATAGAAAGATAGATGGTTAGAGATATTTTGATTGATAGATAGATATGTAGGTAGAGATATGTGTGTGTGTGTGTGTGTGTGTTGTGTGTGTGTGTGTATAGATTAATAGATAGATTGATTGATTGATTGATAAAAAGATAGATAGATTGATTGATTAATTGATTGATTGACATATAGACAAATAAATAGTTATATAGATAGTTAGATAGATACATAGATTCTTAGATACTTAGATACATAGATACAAAGATATATAAATACATAGATACAAAAATACATAGATACAAAGATACATGGATAAAAAGATATATAGATTCATATATGTCTAAAAACATAGATACATAGATATACAAAATATTGATAGACAGTCAAACAGAAAGATAGATAGATAGATAGACTAATAGGCATGCATGTTGATAGATAGATAGACAGACAGATTGATAGATATATTGATAGATATATAGATAGATATACATATAGACAGATGGACAAATTGATTGAAAGATAGACAGACAGACAGACATGTAGGTAGGTAGGTAGATATATATATATATATATATATATACACGTGCATACATAAATAAATAGACAAATAGATAGAAAAATTGATAGATAGACATATAGATAGATAGATAGATAGATAGATCGGTACACTATTAGAAAGATAGATAGATTGACACATATAAATGGATAGATAGACAAATAGATAAATAGGTAGACAGATAGATAGAGAAATAGATAAATAGACAAGTATGTAGATAGATAGACATACAGATAGACAGACAAATAGATATATATATATATATATATATCAATATATAGATAGATTGACAAATAGATATATAGATGGATAGATAAATAGATATATTAATCAAAAGATGGATAGATAGATAGATAGATAGAGAGAAATATATACATATAGATAGATAAATAGAGAGTAAGCTAGACAAACACATATGTAGACAATTAGACAAGCAAATAGGTAGACAATCAGACAGGTAGGCATTTATACTATTACATAGCTAGACAAGTTGATAGATAGATAGATATACAAATAAATAAACAAATAGACAAAGAGATAGATAAATAGAAGGAAAGATAGATAGAAAGAGAAATACATAAATAGATAGATAGATAGACATATAGATAAATAGTTAGATAGAATGATAGATTGATAGATAGATAGAAGATAGATAAATAAATAGATAAACAGACATTTAGTTAGAAAGAAGAAAGAAAAAAATGAAAGATAGATAGATAGTCAGATAGATAGATTGTTAGATAGATACATAGATAGATAGGTAAATAGATAGGTTGGTAGGTAGGTAGTCAGGTTGATAGATAGATAGACAAATAGAAAGATAAACAAAAAGACATATGGATAGATATATAGGTAGATAGTTAGACATAAACATAGATACATAGATATATAGATGAATAGATACATAGATACATAGAAAAAAGATATATAGATACATAGAAACAAAAATATATAGATTCATTATTACATAGATACATAACTACATAAATACATAGATACATAGTTACATAGATACATAGATACATAGATACATAGATACATAGATACATAGATACATAGATACATAGATACATGAATACATAGATACATAGATACATAGATACATAGACACATTGACACATTGACACGTAGACACATATACACATATACATATAGAGATATAAATACATAGATACATAGATACATTGATACATAAATAAATAGATACAGAGATACATAGATACATAGATACTTAGAAACTTTAATAGATAGACAAATAGACTAATAGGAAAATTGACATATAAACTATTAGATAGTGAGAAAAATAGACAGATACATAGATAGATAGATAGATAGACAAATAAACACACAAATATATATATAGATAGACACATATAGACAAATAGATAGATAGATAGATCTACACATTGATAGACTGATAGACTCATAAACATATTGACATATAGATAGATAGACAAATAGACATATAGATAAATAGACAAATATAAAGATAGACATATAGATAGATAGATTTAGGTAGCTATATAGACATATAGACTGATAGACAGATAAATAGATAGATAGATAGATTGATTGATTGATTGATTGACAAAAAGAAAGACAAATCGATATACAGATAGATAGGCAGATAGATAGATAGACAGACAGATAGATGGATAGTTAGATACATAGATAGGTATCACTATAAGAAAATGTTCATTTAGCTAGAGAATTTTAGCTGGCGATCAATCCCTAGCTAAATTGCGAGGATTTAGCTAGGGAATAACTAGGAATTTATGATTTTTCATTAGAATAAAAATATATAACGGATTAGTGATGCAATATTTTATGTAAATTTTGCTCAATAAAAATAGGGAATTTAGCAATGGATTAGCGATGCAATATTTTCGTAAATTCTGCTCAAGAAAAGTGAGGAATTTAGCGACGAATTAGAAATAGAATATTTTTCGTAAATTCCGCTCAAGAAAAGTGGGGAATTTAGTGACAGATTACCGATTGATTAGTGATGAAATATTTTCATAAATTCTACTTAAGAAAAGTAGGGAATTTAGCGACAGATTAGCAATGGGTTTGCGCCGGATTAGCGATGAAATATTTTTCGAAATTCTGCTCAAGAAAAGTGGAGTATTTAGAGATGGATTAGCTACGAATTAGCGACCGAATATTTTCATAAATTTTGGTCAAGAAAAGCAGGGAATTTAGCGATGGATTAGCAAAAGATTAGCGATGGATTAGTGACTAAATATTTTCGTAAATTTTGCTCAAGAAAAGCGAGAAATTTAGAGAAAGATTTAGCGACGGATTTAGGGATGAAATTTCCCTACCTAATAAAATCCTAAATATAGTGGTAGATTTAGCGACAGAATTTCTTTAACTAATAAAATCCAGAAATTAGCAACAGATTTAACGATGAAATTTTCCTAGCTAATTATATCCGGAACATAGAGACAGATTTCAGCGACAAAATTCCCTAGCTAATTATATCCGGAACATAGCGATGGATTTTAGTGATGAAATTTTCCTAGCTAATTACATTCCGAAATATATCGACAGGTTTAGTGATAAATTTTTTCTAGCTAATTACATATTGAATATAGCAACGGATTTTAGTGACAGAACTTTTCTAGCCAATTACATCTTGAATCTAGTGAAGGATTTTAGCAATGGAAATTCCCTAGATATTTTAAATATCAGAATATAGCGATGGATTTACCAACAAAATTAGTGACAGAACTTCCCAAGATAATTAAATCCGGAATATAGCAATGGATTTAGTGATGGACCTTCTCTAGCTAATTAAATCCCGAATATAGGGACGAATATAGTGATGGAATTTTCCTATCCAATATTTAATTATTTAATTTTTTTAATTTAGTATTAATTTTAATATTTTATTTAATTTTGTTTATTAAATCTGTGTTAATGATCTATAGATGAGCGATCCCTTAAAGATACATTCTCCTCGTAAAATTATAAAAAAAGATATTATATATAAATAATTTAAAAAATATAAAAAAATTATATTAATATTGACTAAAATAACTATTTTTATGACGTATTAATTTTTTAAAAAAATATACAAAAAATTTTTCTAACATTTTTAATTAAGAAACTTAAAAATTTGTATTAAAGTAACATTAAATAATTAATTCAATAAAAATAATAATTTTTTTCGATATTTTAAAAATTAAATTAACATACATTAAAATTTCTACTAATATACATGTAAAATAATTTATTGTATGATAAAATAAAAAATATTTTCATAAATATTTGAATTGACAAATAAACTAATAAATATTATTATTATTATTAGTAAAAAAAATTTATGATTATAGGAAGCTTTTAAAAAAATAATAAATACAAAATTTTAAAATCTTGAAATATAATAAAAATTTAAATTTTTCAATAAAGTTAAAAGAAAATAAATTAATATTTAAAAATAAATACATAGATGTTTGCTCCTTCTAAAATTCTATGGAGAATAAATAAGAAGAAAGATTCTTTCTGGATAAAATAGATACATCATTTCTATCTTAATTCTTAAAATATCTAGAACTACTACATATCCAAAAATGATTCTCCTTTCTGAAAATCCGTAATCTCAAATGATACCTTAATAGAAAAATATGGAAGCATTAAATAATGTCAAGAAAATCTAAGCAAATGGAGAAAAAATAGAAGAATTATTTATGATGCCTATAAATTTCTCATTGGGGATAAAAGGAAAGGAAAAACAACTTGGACAAGATTAATCTAGACATCAAAATGTATCCCCGAACATGCCATCTGCCTATAGATTGCAAAAAGCTAAGAATAAATGTTTAGTTATTTTTAACTCCAACAAATCCAAATTGTGAATTTTGTTCTAAAATAGAATTATTTTAGCATCTATTTTTTCAATGTCCATTTATAAAGGCAAATTGGGATTGCTTATAGAACTGGACATGAATGACATAGGACATGCATTCCATTTCTTTTACATTTTTTAGAGCAGCTTATGTGTTTCTCTTTGATATATACATTTTTTTGTCATTAGAAAAATCATGTTTACAAATGGCTAACTAAGCTATTTCTTTTATGTTGTTATTTCTTAGCTTCACTCTAGTATTTCTTAGTCAACTTTCATTATTTTCAAAAACTCAATCCTAGCTTGCTCATGTTGATGCTTTGCTTTTTCTTTTTTTGAGTTTTATTCACTAGCCCCTAAATTTTCCTCTCAAACTATGCAAGTTGTGTGTGTGTGTGTGTGATGTATATATGTTACTTTTCTTGTCCATATTTTCTTTCCCTGCATTATAATCATAGTTGTTAGCTCATAAAATATATCGTATATTATTTTCCTTTTTTTTGTATCATGTATTATATAATATCATGTAACATAAGTTTTTTCAAGTTGTAAAAAATATGTAAAAAAATATGTTTGTATAAATGTATATTAAAAGTATGAATTATAGTATATGATAATGAAAATGTAACTTTTTGTATAAGATTATTTTGCTTATTTTTTTATGATTATTTTTTAATTCTTTTGTATATTTGAATAATTAATATAATAAATTCTTTAACAGGAAAAATTAATTTGCTTTTTTTTTGAATTATAGAAAATAGTTGAGAATGTATGTATTGTTCTTTCATAGTATCACATGTCATATCATGTTTGGTATTTGTATTGTAAGATATGTTTTAAAATAAGATATAAAATTTGAAACCTATTAATTTTCATAAAAAAATTTATGTTGTATTATTGTATCATTTATTGTATCACAAGTTTCTAACAACTATAATCATAATTATTTGGCATTTTTTTTCTATCTATGATGTTAATTTGGTGATGACATGATGCTTTTTTTCATTGATTTAGAATATCAATAATCATTAATCATGGGTGTGATTTTTTTAGTTAATGAATATTGTTTTAATAGGATGAGTTTCATCATCATCAATATGTTTGTTTCTTTTGTGTTATTAACATTATTAACCATGTATAACATAGTACGTATAATAATTTATTATTTTGTAGTAGTAGTTCATACTAATAATTAGGGCTGCTAATGATATGAGTCGAGTTTGAGTTCAATTGAACTCGAGTCAAGTTCGAGATATATTGACTCGAGTAGAGTTCAAGTTCAATTGAGCTCAAGTCAAGTTATTAATATTTTGAGTTCGAGTTCAATTGAGCTCATGTGTTCATCTTTTGAAAGTAAAAAATAGGTTTTTACTATTACTTGTAAATAAAAAAATGAATTTTATTGTTATTTTATTAATTAGAAGATGTATGATAATTTAATAATTGCATTCCATATATTTATCAAAGAATTTTATAAAACAAAATCTCATGCCCTACCAAGATTCATGCGGCACGTTCCCATATGAGTCATGTTGGTGCCTAGAAAATTTTCACAATGAATTGAGTTAGATATCAATTTTAAATTGAGAATATAGAGGCGGAATGCTTAGTCATAGTCATTGTTATATGAGAGTTGATATTCATATACTGCATCAAATAGAAAAAGTTTCTATGTTTGATTATGATATCAAATAACTAAGCATTCAAATTTTATATATAACAAGAACATAAGCATATTGAAATGGATTGTTATTTCATTAGAAGTAAGATATAATATAATCTGTATGTAAGGTTGCTATTGCTTACACTTTTTTTTATGATGGCTAATCATATATATTCATATAAATTTTAATCTTAGCAAGATTTGTCATTTCAATCAATATTGACATAGATAAGTATGTTTGTATCTTAAATTACAGGGTTATTACAGATGAGGTGCTACATATCTTGCGATGGGGAATCACAAAGAAGCATTGAAGGACTTTCAGCAGGTTCCAATTATATCAATAAGCTTGGTTCGCAAACTTCATTCATCTTGAATCAATACCATGTTTGAAGCTGTTTCAATCAACATATTTGATGTTCATGAACACCCATGGGTCTTTTTCATCATAACAAGAACATATTTGATGTTTGAAGCTGTTTCAGCAGCATTGAAGCTCAAGTTTGAAAAGCCATATCTGTACCCGGATCTACATGGAAGTCTGTAGCAGATTCAATTGATTTTCATTCTATGGGTACTAATCCAACTTGCTCATTATTTCAATTGCTCATTATTTCATATCTTTGTTTTTGATGGAATCACCTAACTTGTATGAGCTACTCATAGTCTTTTATTCTTTATTTATAGGTTTGGGTTTCTATTATATTGAATTTATAATACAAGTAAAAATCATTTGTCCTTATATTAAAATTTTTGACTTGGTGTGATGGTAAATATCTTTCTCCAAAGATAATAGGACTTGAGTTCAAGATATGAAACTCTCTTAGATCATGTGTCAAGTAGGTACCTCATGTGCTAGGTATGGACTTTATCATCATACTTATATTGTGGATGCCTTGAATCAGTGATATTATGTTGCTTATATATATATATATATATATAGGGAGATATATATATATATATATATATATATATATGCAGATGTTTGTGTTAAGTATGAGCATCATGGGCTTGGTATGATCTTTATCATCATACTTATATTGTATGGATGCCTTCTATTTGTGATATTATGCTACATGTGTGTGTGTGTGTGTGTGTGTGTGTGTGTGTGTGTGTAGATGTATAACCACATTATTATGGTTCAAGGATAGGAGATGCAATCATTTAGGAATTTTTTAAAGAAATGATGGAAAACTTTTGATATGGAAAGTTTCTATCAATGATATTATGTAATCACTATTGCAAGTTGCTCTTAGTCTTTTGTGTTATATTTATAGTCGTGGGTTTTTCTTATGTTGTTGACGCAATATGATTAAATATTATTTTTCTTGTATTAGAGGTCGTATCTTGATGTGATGATAAGTATTTTCGTTTAAAGATGATATGTTTTGGGTTCAAAATATCTAATTCTATTAGATTATGTGTTAAGCTAGAGACTTTTGTACTAAGTACAATCATTAACATTATTCTTATATTGTATGGATACCTTGCATAAATAATAGTATGTTGCTTGTATATATGTAGATGTAGAACCACAATATTATGGTGCAAGGATAGGAAGAGAGGCAATCACTATGGATTTTGTAATGGAAATGATGGAAAACTTTCGAAACGAGAAGTCCTTGCACGAATGGTATGCTCTGCATTACATTTAGGAACATGGCTTTGTACATGCGCACCTGCAAACTATTGTTACTTGCATTTTGAAATGCTGTAGATATGCATTTCAGATTGCCTTGCAAACAAGAGAAATCTTCAGATATTTGCCTTCTCTGGTTGATATAGTTGTTCCTGATGGAAACTAGATTACTGCCTGTGGGGATGTTCATGGTCAGGTAGAATGCCTATCTCTTCTCCATTCTTGCACCACAATCAACTCCTCTTCTCGTTTCCTCAACCTCATCATTGTGATCCCTAAATTGCCCACTGTTCTATGATTTGCTAAACATCTTTGATCTTAATGGCTTTATTTCGGATGACAACCCATACCTCTTTAATGGGGAATTGGTTGATAGAAGACCATTTTCTGTTGAAGTCATCCTCACATTGTTCGCAGTCAAGTGCATGTCTCCAACATGTACTCACTAGCCTATTAGTTGAAATGTGTGTCACGAAACACATAAAACATCAATAAAGCTCAATGATGAAATTGAAATGTGTGTACATAAGAAATTTTTATACATCAGGGCATTCATATTGGGGCAACCCATATGTTTGGTATTCTTATCTATAATATGATAAAATAATAAAAAAGTATCTCACATGCTACATTTTTGAGCATGACATTAGGAATTCAGAGGTCTGAGGATGATCTCGTCGATCATGATCTTTCAATACTAACTGTAAGGATCTCAGCAATACACGAAATGTTATCCCTCGTATACTAGGAGGCAGCCTGATGGTTGAGTTTTAGGGTTTTCAAGGAGGAAAAATAACTACAAATAAAACTTTAATAGAAAATGCTCACATGCATCAGGAACAATCTCATAGGGGAAGCATACACGCACTGAGAAAGACAATAAGAGAGAGAGAGAGATAAAGAGAGAGAGAGATGGATTCTTGTTTCAACTTTAGAAGTATGAGTCAATTCCTAATACACATGAATGAGGATAGCCTTGCTCCCACCTAGGGGTAGTTCATTAAATTCTAGGACATGATGTCCTAGAGATAAAATCGGGGGAAGGCCCGTCACCCCGACCAGCTGATCTGAGTTAATGGAGGGTCCTTATGGTCATAAAAAAAGGTAAATTGGTAAAAAAAGAATGTAAACCACAACGCTACCGTGTATACTCTCAATCCAGAGGGAATCTCAGCCATCGGATTGATAGTATGGTGCATGGTTAAATTTCAGCTACATATTTATCTAGATGGAATCACAAGAGCATGAGCATGAACAATATTTATGGGTTTGAGGGGGAGGTGCGTTCGAAGCTGAACGACTCATTTGTGGACCTGTTTGCCGAAGTGTTCTATTGTTTGCCTTTGGGCTGCGTAATGAATGGCAAGATACTAGTGGTCCACTGCGACTTGTTTAGCAGTGATAGGGTCAAGTTATTTGATATCATAGATATTGATCACTTTCGCGAGCCTCTAGAGGATGGGTTGATGTGTGAGCTGTTGTGGAGTGATCCGCAAACTATGCTTGGAAGAGGCCCGAGCAAAAGAGACGTATGCCTCTGTTTTGGTCCCGACGTGATGTGCAAGTTTTTAGATGAAAACAATCTTGACCTAATTGTGAGATCCCATGAGATGAAGGATGACGGGTACCATATTGAGCATGATGGCAAGCTTATTACTATATTTTCAGCCCCCAATTAGTGCGATCAGATGGGTAATAAAGGTGCATTTATTCGATTTTGGGCCCCTGAATTGGATCCTGACATTACTACTTTTTTTGCTGTGCCTCATACAAATGTGATGTCGATGGCATATTCAAAAAATTTGTTCAATTTACCCTCATAATGCTTATTTCAAACAATTGTTCAACCTCATCCTTCTACTCTTCAAGCTTATAGTGAATCGTGCTGATAAATTAGTTTTTTTTTTAGTTTGCTGCTTTTGATTTAGAGTTTCTGCCATTCATGACAACTCAACAATTTGTTGCTATTGGAGGTAACTTTTAATTAAACAAAAGTTAGACATACTTTGGGTAAGCTATTGTTCTTCTGCACAACATTGTAGATTTTGTATTGTTTTTATATTCTTTTTTCACATGTAATTGAATCCCAAATTGACTCGGTGTCTATAAATACGAGATTGTTCTTTCTTCAAATCGTACAGTAATTTGTTATTCCGCAACATAATTGTAGAATTTTTACTGTTTTTGGTTTAATATTCTCCATGCCATCATTCAAAATTTGTAGCAAGCACAAGTATATTTGTGTATATATAAACAAAATGTGATAAGGGTACTGGTGTTTGTTTCGGATTTTTATGTGATGCTATGTTTGTCACACCATATTGTTTTGCTGGCTGCAAATGTTGATGCATGTGAACCATCCTCAAAACCATCAATTTTTATACAAAACGAATTGATTGTTATATTGGTATCTCTATGATCATATTGATGAGTTCGGTCAACATTTTTTTGATTTGACTTTGAGACATTACAACATTTTTTAGAAGAAACAAGTGCAACAAAGAGAAGAGATGGATAATAGTTCATCAAAAAAAATTTGGGGAGTGGTATGGTATGGTTAGGCAATCAATGGAGTTGGAGCTATTGATATAAAAATAATTGAAGCATGCCAATTTTCAACACAGGTGATTAAAATTGGCTTTTTTTTAATTAAAAATCTTTAGAAATTGGCGGACCTATTTTTTGATTAGGACTCATTTTTAGTTAATTTGTATTCATGCTACACAATCAGCTTCATTTTCAATGCTGATAATTTTTTTTTCTGCCAATATTATCATGTATTTTATTCCAGGCAATTTTGGAGTCCATGTCTGGTACAAAATGTAGTTTGTCTGAATTTAATGACTGCAGAGATGAATCACAAGCCTTAATCCTAAAATTTATTGCATTAACTTCGATTCTTCTTGCTGGTTTTATTGGTATTGGAATTCCTCTAATTGGAAAAAAGTGCCAATTTCTTTAAACGGATAAGAATCTTTTTGTTACGGCAAAAGCTTTTTCTGCCGGTGTGATTCTTTCTACTGGCTTTGTTCACATGCTCTCTGGTGGATCACATGCATTATCTAATCCATGTTTTCCAAAGTATCCATGGACTAAGTTTCCTTTTTCTAGTTTTTTTTTGCTATGGTTGCATCTTTGTTGACTCTTCTAGTGGATTTTGTTGGGACTCAATATTATGAGAGAAAACATTGCAGGCACAAGGTGAACGTGAAGGTGTGATGTGTTGATGTGTTAAATCCTCAGTTATCAAATACTGTGCAGGTTTTAGAGATGAAGAACTTGAGCGGATCAAAGGGGAAGTTGTTTGATGAAGAAGATGGAAGTGGAAATGAGATGCACGTTGTTGGGGTTCATGCTCATGCTGCTCATCATAAACCTAAATATCCACATGAGCAGGGTGCATATCATGGATACAAGGTGAATAATGGCATGGGGCATGGGCATGATCATGGATTAGGTGATGGTGACATAGAGAGTGGTGTATGACATGTTTCACAGGTGAGTAATTTCTTGCTCGTTGCTTGTCCCTGTTTCTTTTTATTTTTGAGTTTCCTTGGAAATCTTGAAAAAAGTAGTATTTCTATTTTATCTAATTTAGAAATAGAAACTTACTTTTATTGAAGAAAAGGTCAATCATAAAAATCATACATAAGAAAATATATTTGGGTAGATGCCACATTTGAATTACAATGTAATAATGTCATGTTGTGCTTTATCTAGAAATTAGGAATTGTGAATAGACTAGACATGGCTTGGCTAATCCTATTCTTTTTCATCACATATGTGTATAATTCTAATTGAATGCACGTACTTGTTTTTGTGTTGTCATATGCATTGTGAGGAGGTCCTACTTAATGACATTGCTTTTACTTCAACATGAGATTTAAGAGATGTTAATATTTTGATAGTCTTATCTCTAAAAATTAGAGAGATTATGTCTGATGAGTCTCAAACTTGATATTTATTGTCCTTGGACAAAAATATTTGTTATTGTGTCAAGATATGATCTTCATTATATTCATGTAATATATATTTTCATAATGATTAGTTATTTTTGTATTCTTTTTGCACAAATATATTTAATTTTGAAATTTTTATGAGATTTAGTGAGGTGAAGTTTATGTTTTATTGCATATTTAATAATTTTGGCTTTGCATACTTTTGTATACAACCTAAGATGAAAATTATTGTTCTAGGCCAAGAATAAAATATCATGTTTTAACTTTTATTTTGAATTATTATAGTTTTTGTTAAACTTGAATTTTTTTATGTGTATTTTAATGATGATATTTTTGAGATTTATTGCCAAGTGAGATGAAACCTGATACTTGAGGATAAATTGATGATCACAAAATAACCAATATGAAAAAAGTTGAATATTAATAATTTTATCTCCTAATTTTCAAGCTGTCTTGTTTTTATGAGTCCACTCAAAAAATTAAGTTTTATTCTTATCTTTAATTTTATTCTTTATTTTTAAAATTACAGTGTTATTCTTAAAGAGCCTACATCGCAAGATTTTCCTAAAATGTGATATATAATAAAGTAAGGTGTTGTTTATTTTGCATATAATTTTATATAAAAACATGAATAATGTTAGATTTTATTTTGGCAATAGCGGCGGCGGCACCGGCAACAATGGCAGTGGCAGCAGCACCGGCAGCGACAACAGTGGTGGGAGAGACAGCATCGGTGGGAGAGATGGCAGCGGTGGGAGCGGCGGGAGTGGGGGCTGCGGGAGCGGCGGCAAGAACTGTAGCAGCAGCGGCAACAACAGTAACAAATGCGATATATACATACGTATATAATTAGTATATAAGTACATATAATATTGTAGTATTTTATGTACATATATACTAAGTATATTTGTACTCAGTATATATGTACACATAATTCTATAGTTTTTATGTACATATAGTACAGTAATATATGTACGAGTGAAATGCTAGTATATATTTACATATATACTATATTATTATATATTTATCAAAATATTATTTTTTTTATTTTGATTTGATTGAGTAGTTTAAATTTCTTACAGATATGGTACCGCATTGTTTCCCATACAAAGCTTGTATAAGTGATGGGATTTTTCACTAGACATGTCGTGTCATGACTCAAACAGCTTTGTCGCAACAGAAAAAATTGTGATCAAAGAAGCAAAGAGAGAGAGTGCAACATCAATGAATGGATAGAATATACTTTATGCACTGTCAATAGATATATTGATGAATAAGATGTAATAAAATTTTGTTATTTTTTTGTTTTAATTATGTAAAATTTTGTATTAGAATAAGTTATTAAATGTTTTTATAATTTGTTAATTATAAATTATCATTTATAGTTTCTGTTTTTATTCAATTTAATATAAAAATATTAAATTAATTAATTAAAATATATTAAAATAAATTAAATTCTGAAAATAGTTTTGAAATTAATATAGCTAAGGAAAAATTCCCTAGCTAATTTAGAAAAGTTTCCCTTTTTTAGCAAGAGAAATTCCCTTTCTAAATTAGCTAGGTAAAATTAGCTTGCTAATTTAGCTAGGGATACCTTTATTTTTAGCAACGGATTTTTTCCATCGCAAAATTTAGTTAGTTAGGGACATATTTCTATCACTAATATTTAGCAACAAGCACTTTATCTTGGGAAATCTTCAGTCGTTATTTCTGTTTAGCGACGTAAAATCTCATTAACTTTCTAATTTAGCTAGGGAAATTATTTTTTTAGATAGGAATTTTTCTGTCACTAAATTTTTAGCTAGGGACACTTTCCCTCAATAAATTTTAACGAGGAGCACTTTAGATAGGGAATCAATCCGTCGGCAATCCGTCGCTATATTCCGTTTAGCGACTAAAAACACCCATTTAGCTAGGGAATTGTCCCTAGCTATATGAGATTTTTCTTGTAGGGTAGATAAATAGATAGATAGATATATACATAGATAGATATATAGATAGATAGATATATACATAGATAGATATATAAATAGTTAGATAGATAGATAGATATATAGATAGATAGATAAATAAATAGAAAGATAAATAGATAAGTAGAAAGATAGATATACAGTCAAATAGATAGATAGATATATAGATAGACATATATGCAGACAGACAGACAGATAAAAAGATAGCTAGATAGACAGATTAATAGAAAGACAAATATATAGAAAGACAAATAGATAGATAGACATATAAATTGATTGATAGAAAGACAAATAGATAGATAGATAGATAGAGATAAAAAAATAAGCAGGTAGAAAGATACATAGATAGATAGACAAATAGGTAAATAGATAGTCATATAGACAAATAGATAGTCAGATAGATAAACATACATGTAGATAGTCAGATAGGTAGATAAGTTGACCGTCAAACAGGCAGACAGGTAGATACGTAGATAAGTAGATGGGTAGATATGCATACATGTAGACAAGTGGACTATTAGATAGGTAGATAAGTAGACAGATAGATAAATAAATAGATAGACAGACAAATAGAGAGAGAGAGAGAGAGATAAATAGTTAGATTCACAAATACAGATAAAAACATTAATACATAAAAACAAAGATACATATATTCAAAGATACATATATACATAGATACATAGATTTCTTTTTGTGGTTTTATCTGTATTCTAAGTATAGAACTAAAAGATACATGGATGGTGGGTTGGCCTAAATCCGTCAGCTTTTAAATCTCTTGTAAGTTGTATGTGTTGGTTACAATAAAATTGTGTGTTAAAAAAACCATGTTATCTCCATTTCCTCATCTATGCATCAAAATAAATCTCTAAATTACATAAGAATATTTAGTAATTTGAACACTAAACAAACATATACTAAAATAATTGCTTATCACCAAGCAATAATTTCCCCCTCCAAAAAAGAAAAATGAAAACAATATCAAACATCACAAAATAATTCTACATAATAGGTACATCATCTTAATATAAGTGGATTTCCTTTAATATCATACTCCTTAAAGGTAAAATCCAATAACAAGTGCTCAAAAGATGGCAAAAAAATGGATGGCCCTTCTAGATCTCCCCTTTATGTTGATAACCTATCACATATCTTTGTCAAAGTATTATAATGAGTTTATATCTTTTCCCAATTGAATTTAGTTCAACTTTAAAATTTCCCATTGCAAAATATAATTTTATGGTTTGCACTACACTTTCATATTTCATCTATCTACTAGTATTTTCTATATATCATATCATTTCCATTTACTTTGTCATTTTCTTCTATTACTCTTTCCTAATCCGTTGCAACCATTTTTTATAGATTTCAAATAATTCAGCACTTCCATCAATTTGTTATACATGTATCTCATTCCTTCCTTCAAGTTGGTAAATCCAACCTTTAAACTTTTCTTCCATTGTAACAAAAGCCATCTTTTTTTGATGGAGATATTTTTCCCACATTATATCATTCTTTCCAACCTCTTATGCTACTCCTATGCATAGAGAATTGTTTTCTCTTTTCAACTTTTCCTTGCTTCACTCTACACTCCACTAATCATTTTCAATAACATGGAAATTATCAATAAATATATCACCATGTGTAGCTAAGGAATACTCAATATAGAAAAACTTGTCTTCTCATATTTTTCCCTTCTTTCTATCTCTTGTGTAGCGATTGTATTGAAGTTTGGTACTTCATCCCAAATTTTAGTCAATCCTTCCTCTTCAAGTATTGGCTTCTTCTATTTTCTATCTTATTCTATTTTCCTCTTTATGATGGAAATGTTAGGAAAGACATCATCATACACATTATATCAACTTATCATCCATATCAACTCCCTTGGCTAAACACAACAAAGTAATAAAAGAATAATGAATTAGTTTACCAACAAAATTACCTAATCTAAGAATCAATTTCTCCAATATATTTCATATATCAAAGTGGCACCTAATGAGAATGACATATAATAGTATTGCTCTCTCTAAAATAATTATAGAAAAATGAAGAGTATGTAATAAAAATAAAAATATAAAAAACAACAAAAGTTTACTCACCTCCAAGAGTTCTCACCTCATCAATTATCCATAATCACTCTTCGACGACACCCTCAATTTGTATTTACTATTCACAATTAATTTAGTGATAGCTAGAAAATTCATTTTCCTATGAAGAAATTTGAAATTAATGATATATTTTGCCCCCAGGAATCCAAGAAATTTATTAATAATTTCCCTATCAAAATGAACCCAAATTTATATTATATATCACTTTTGCTTTATCTATAAAAAATAAAATTCAATTTTCCTTTCTAATAATATCACCAAAGAGAGATTAAATTCATTGAATTCCCTCTCTCTAATAAACCCCTTGTTTCCAAGCACATAGTCCACCTACCTCTATCCAATCTCTATAACAAAAGTTTCTTTGGGCACCGTGATTTTAGGTGGCATCTTTGTGGTACTATGATTTTGTCTCTTTCCTTTCTCCTTATGGCTTATCTTCATAATATATTTTTTTGATGATCTTCTTCTTTCCATTATCGAATCAACAAACTAAAAAGATTTAGGATAAATTATCATGGCATCAAAATAAAATAGGGTTTTTTTGTGGAGGAGATTCAGTGGTTATAGAGATGTCAACCGGGCGGGGCCGGCCCGGCCCTGCACGAGGCACGGCACGGTTCAGTGGAGGAAATTTTTTGTGCCCGGGCTCGTACCGTGCCGAGGCCAACCGGGCCTCGTGCCGTACCGTGCCGAGGTCAACCGGGCTTCGTGCCGTGCTTGGCCCGTCACGGTACCGTGGCTAGTTGGCACGGTACCATGCTGAATTTTTTTTAAAAAAAAAGTAGGGTTACTGGGCACCGAAATCTAATTTTTTTTTAAAATTAGGGTTTCGGGCATGCACAATTCCTAATTTTTTTAAAAATTAGGGTTTCGGGCGCGCCGAAACCCTAAAATTTTTTTATAATTTAGGGTTCGGCCCGACCGGGCCGAACCCAGCGAATCATGCCGCGGGCTCGTGCCGGGCTGAACCCCCAAAAAACCGTGCCTAGCCCAGCACGAAAGCTCGGTTGGGCCTAGAAAAAACGTGTCGTGCCGGCCCGGCACGGCCCGTTTGACACCTCTAAGTGGTTAGATATTGATAGTGATGACTTGGTAATTAAATGTCATTATCTATAGATTTTTTTTCTTATATAAATAAAAATTTGTGGTGTTATAGCAAGAAGTACCTTCTAAGTCATGGTGTTGCATTAAAGTCATGACTTTTCCATATAACTTCTATAAAGTTTTTTCTTCTAAAGTACAAAAGTCATGACTTTAAAAAACTATCATGACCTTGTCAAATAACTTTTATGATCTTTTTTCTTCTAAAACATCAAAGTCTAAGTTATGATAAACTATCATGGATTTGAAAAAAAAAATATGAAATTGCTATTCTTTTATATGCAGGGAAGAGTTTAAGTATAAATATTTCCATGTAATTTTTATTCTCATAACAGTCACATTTCATCACACAAGCAACAAGAAAAATTCTTTGGTTACCTCTTATGCACTACTATGTTTAACATCCAAAGCTATACCTTCAAATCTTTTTTCTCTCTATTGGAAATCTTCACTATCCATCCTAGCTTCTTAGCATATTATTTAACTTATTTCTTTCTTGTAATTTCTATATCAATCATTGATGATTGATGGATGAATGATTGTCTCAATTCCCTCACGCATGGATTTAGTTTGCATCAAACTCATCTTCTTTATTTTCTCCCTTGCCTTAACATTGTTAAAGGTCTTGGATTTTTCAATTTTATTCTTACTTAACTAGTCGGCTTTCTCCAATTCAACTAACAAAATTTTATGGTTTACCTCAGCTTTTACTTCTTGACCAGTTGAGGCAATATCTTCATGTTTCTCTTTAAGATTTTCTATCATAATTTACTCTAAATTAGCTATGGAGATCTCATCATTTACTTCATTTTCTTTAATAGTTGAAACTATATCTTTGATTTTCTCTTCATGATTTCATTATTCTCTACAACTTCTTCTTTTTAAATAATTGAGGATATATCTTTAATCTCCTCTACAAACATTTCTACAATAAGTGTTTCTGCATTTACCATAGAATTTTCATTATTTGATTCTTCCTCTTGTCATTAAATAATTAAAGCTGTATCTTTAATTTGTTTATTCTAAATTTTCAATCGTAACCATTTCTATATTAGCTATAGGGATTCTTCTCAATTCTCTCGGCAATTTATTAAGTTCAATTGTCTAATAAGATTCTAAAATGGTTGAGATTCATAATAAGTTATCTCATCATAACTTTCATATCCATAGTCTTCATAACTCTCTTATTGTTAATAATAGGGTTGATACTAGTTGCCATAAGATTCATAATAGAAATCATTTTCTTGAGCATGATAAGTCTCATTATAATTATAGTTTGGGATGTTCTCACTCACTTCTATTATAAGTTTTATAAAATGCCTTTTGTATGCTTCATTCATCTCCCATAACTCATTAAGAAAATATGTTATTAAGTATTAGAAAGATTGGCTATACATTCTGATTTTATATATTAGTGGCTGGAAAGAAAAAAAAATAAGAAAAAATATAAGAAAAATCTAAAATACAAATATTCACATTCAAACAAGTTAATAAGATTTAGCTTTTGAATTTGAAAATATTTATTAAACTCATTGTTATCTAAACTACTAAAAAATAATTATTTTTGTATAAGATAGATTACATCAACTCATATTAACTAACAAGACTAAATAATCTTTAGTAATAATATCAAAAACTTATTGTGACTTTGTTATGCTACCTAATTATATCATATAAGTGATATCCCAAAAGCTACTTAACAAGAGTATCTCGTCAACTGAGATCTACAAGTACATGGGTCATACAAGTAGTAAAACAACTTCTTTCTAGATATCGATCATACATGTATTGTATTAATAGATTAGTTATTTAATAATGAGACAACATATTTTTAATAAAATGGATACTTAGATTATTAGGCAATCTTAGATTAATGGTTTATTCATTTAATCTATGTGAGATTGGATTAACCTATTGACCTAGGCATTGGATTGCCAATTTAGACAATCAGTAAAATGGTGTAGGTATCCCTAGGCATTGGATGTCTAGGGATATCTAGACATATTGACTTAGGCCCAGATATTGATCATACATGCTTCATTGGACTTGAACTCAAATTCATGTCTACACTATTTAGTAAAATGGTGTAGACATCCCTTGGCATTGGATGACTTCACAAAGTACCTGCCCCATTATCATCTTAATCTCCTCTTTGAGTGCAAGTGGACACTAGTCAATAAGCCCTTGGACACTAGGCTGGGCCATGGCAACGCCCACTACCACTCTATAGTGGTTAGTGGTAGTTGGAGGACACAACTACAACCCACAAACACTAGCCACTAGGCTATGGCCTATGGGCTATGGATAGTAGCTGGCATAGCCATGCTAGAATAGGCCTAACCCAACAAGATTAGGTCAAACTCAACATGACCTAACTCACCCAATTCAAAGAGGCAAGCCATTTGATCATGTTGAGCTAAACTAAAATGTGATCATGCTAGCATGACATGGTAACCCAACTAAGCCATCAAATTCCGAGTCATGCCAATATGGCATGGCCAATTTGACACCTCTAGCAATATTGATTTGTTGGAGGAAGGATATGAGCATATGGGATCTCCCATTCCTTGTTAGCAATGAAGAGATTATCAACCATGGGCTATTACACCATGGATGGTTTTTTTTGGTTGTATCTTTGATATACCTGTCATCATATCCTAATTCCACATACCAATTATATGGTCATCCCATGAACCTACTCATTTTAGGCAATATGTCAATTATTCTTTGATGATTACTTTGACTATGTATCTTTATTCTCTCTAGCCTCAATTATCTTAAATACATTATAATAATATGGTCATAATAATATTTATTCTTTCAGCTTCATGAGCACAATACCCGCAATAATTAAACATACATAACCCTAAAAATATTACCCATATAAAGCCATACAATAAGAAAATGATCATATGACTATCACTTCCTATCAATATGCATTTCCTTGCATATGTCCCACGACTTACCTGTCATTGCCATCACAACCAATATATGCTCCCAAGGATTGGTGAAACCTTATGCTAGGCATTATAAGACTCCTAGATCAATTTTGGGCTAGTCATTCTAGAAGATATAAAATGGTATGATCATAATTATATTTGTGATTTCGACTTCATTAGCACCATACTCACATCAATTAAATATATATCTACCTAGGACTTGCACACATGCACCCATCACAAGATCATAAATGTCATAAGGCTATTGCTTTCTATAGATGCCCACCTTTTATGTTGTGTCACCTAGCTTGCTTGTTACTTTTCACCATAGACAACACACATGGATCCATTGAATATTGAAACTATAAATCAATATTCTGATAAATATGCATATCCATCAACATTCAATGCATAATAAAATATAAGAATTTATTGCAAAATCAAAATCATTATATACAATCATATAAACCAACTTTAGGTTCCGAACTAGTATGACGATAGAGAAAATTCAAGTGAGAAGATTGCAGAATCATCTCGTCAAATTGGGATGGATGTATGAGAAAAATATCATAATATTGAAAGGATACTACAACTCAATAAATTATGCAATGGAGTCATAAAGTCACAACATTAAAAAATGTCATGACATAAAATATCTTAGCAAAATGTAATTTTGATTCTATAATGATGATGTCACTTTGTTGAAAATATGTCATGATTTTACATATTAATCAAGCATTGCCTACTAAAAAATTAAATTAATATTGTGGTTAAAATGTGATTAAAATAATGTGGTCATGACTACAAATAATATCGTGGTCATGAAGAATATATTGCACAGTGAGATAATATTACAACCAGGTGGTAGAGTTATGATATAAAATGAATATTGTGACTTATTTGTAAAGTTATGACCAAGAAAAACTATTATGCCTACTTTATAAGTATGTGCTTTTATAAAATTGGCATGACATTGAAATTGTCATGATTTCATCTCACTCCTTTGCATTTTAATTCTACTTTCTACTAAAATACTAATCAAATAATTACTTTCTAGTACAAATACATCATTATAAAGGCTAATAATAGTCTATAAAACTTAATACTTAGAGTGTAAAACAGTAACCAACCTTGAAAAATTGAAATTCAAGTTTTTTTTGCTCTGCCCCATGTACTCTACATGAGATAGCATGAGAAATGAATCATTGGATTAATTCAATGGGCTTGACATTAGACTCATAGAAAAATGCATTGACCACAACCTCTTCCCTTCCCATCTTATAGGGAATGTCCTAAAACTACAAAAAAAACACCCTAGTCATCTACATATTATTGTTTTGTTAGAGCATCTATGATAGAATCTACATTGAATGGAGGAAAGAAACATGGAAGGTTGTTATTTAGCAACTCCCTATTTGAGCTTGTAATGAATTTTCTTTATATGGGGGCTGGTGTTCTATGTGTAGAACCACTATATGTGGGTGTCGTGAGCCACACTTCATTGGATATTTGTGGTCCATGGATGAATTAGTTATTGTAGTGCTAATATAAATCTTACTACTTTCTCTTCCAATTCATAATAAATGTTACATTGTGTTGTAGATTGATTATAAATTTATAATACTCAAAATGCTATATATGTTGACAAGCTTTGCACCATCTCTCTTCAACTAATAGCTTACCGCAGTTCTTTGCTCTAGCAAGAGGAATTCCACCTAAAATTGTTATAGTTATATCATGATGAGTTATTCGGATATGCAATGTTTTGCACCAAAATATGATATTTATTTTGCTATGGGCATGATAAATAGATATCAATCTAACTCATGACAAGAATATTGGACATTAATAAAATACATAATTAAGTACCGAAAAAATTATAGATTATATGTTATTGTACAAAGTAGACAATCTTGTGCCTACTGGATATACAGACTCGAATTTCCAATTAGATGAGGATTTGAGAAAATCCACTTAGGTTATGTGTTTACTACAGCTTCAAAGGCAACCAAAGAGGTTATATGGCTTGGGAACTTCTTAATAGATCTGTGAATCATTCTTTCTATGCAACTATCTATTATACATTATTGTGATAATAGTGGAGTAGCTGCTAATTCAAAAAAACCTAGAACATAAAAAATGGTAAAACACTTCAATCATCTAATAAGAAATATCATGAAAATAGAAAATGCGGTGGTGACAAAAAAAAGTATCGGAGAACAACTTAGTGGATGTGAATCCTTTTACGAAGAACCTTCCATCTAAAACCTTGGATAAACATGTGGAAGTAATGTGATTCAAATGTGTAATAGCGCTCCGATATCATATTATTAAAAAAATGAAAAAAAGAGATTTATCTTCCATTTGAGAAATAAAAATTGGCGGATTTGTGTTTTAGTGCACAAAATACAAAATATTAAAAAAATCATTTAAAATAAATAAACAAAAAATAAAATAATTTTTTTTGGTGCCTTTAAAATCTAAAACCCAAATTTTCCTTAAATGATACGTCAACAATATAAAAAAATATATTAAAAACATAAAGAAACATATTTCACGTCAACAATTTTTCCATTGAATGACATGTCAATAATTTTTCCCTTAAATGACATGTCAGCAATTGTTTTTGGTGCAACAACAGGAAAATCAACATCATTATTCAAACACATGACTCAAAACAATTAAACAAATTCCTCTCACTATGCCATCCAACTACATACTTCAAATCAAATAATAATCGATTTAAATATTTAAATATATTCCATCTATTTGTACATATTTAAATATAAACATATATACAAACACACACACACACACACACATACACACATATATATAAATATATAAACATAGCCATATAATATATGTTTATGTTTATATATTTATATATATGGTTATCAAATATGTGTGTGTGTGTGTGTGTGTGTGTGTGTGTTATATAGGTTTATATATAAACCTATAATATTCATTAATATTTCTGTGTGTGTGTGTGTGTAGATCATTAATTATTTCATAAATTATTAATAGCTCAAATAAAAGATTAAAAATTTTATTTAATTTCAATAATAAAACAAAACCATAATATAATCAATACGTAAATCATAATTAAATAAAAAAAGTATCAAAAAATAAATGATAATAAGTGCAATCTAAATATCTACTACATTTATAGTATATCAATCATAATGAAATAAAAAAATGATAAAAAATAATCATGCACTAGTACAATAACAATATCACATGAATCAAGAATCATCAATTAGTGTCTCTACTATAGATTATTATCATTATGAATGTATCTAAAGATATCAATAGTATCCTCAATTTCCTAGATTTATGTGTCTAATGAATCATTATTCACCATCATCTCTTGCGACTTATTCTAAATGTCTAACATTTAATCTTCTTATTCCTTCGTGCATACAAGTACCTCTATAATATATAATCATAATCTCAATATTTTATTTGAAATAACATTTGATATCACAGAAAAAATAGACTCTGATGTTATGGTAGACACCAGATGGGTCAGTAAATCACATGCTATCTTAGATAGCATAGGATAAGTAATCTATATGATTTCTATCATAATAAAATATACAAATTCTTATTATTATCATATGATAGTATGAAGTAGTATTCAATATCTAAGTATTGAGGTAGCTCACTCATATTCGACAGACCATTCCATCATTTACCCCTAGATAACTAAATGGAGAAGTCATCATCTCTGAATATGGTGTCCATGTCTATACTTAGAGTCTGGCTATAACAATTATACTTTGTGTCATAATATGTAAATAATTTAATTATTTTTTTTTGCATATATACCTAAGTGCAATGCAAGTAGAAAATCTTCAAGAATTTTATCAAAGAAATTCATGTAACATGGGTTGAATCATCAATAATATATTTGTACTCTTATTATTGATATAATCAAATAATATGTATTGATAGTCAATACATAACTCTAATATAAGGCATGTATAATTATAATAGTATCTCACATCTATTTGAAATTTTTTTTCTTTTTATGCCTACTACACAAATAGAGATTATTAAACTCTTATTGTCTATTAGGTATCTTAAGGTATTTTAGTAAATTATTTATTTTTTTTTAATGTGAGAAAAATAATTTTTATTCTTGCTTGCATTATGAGGTTAATTACGTGACACATACATACACCTAATGCTAAATATTTCTTTTAATGGTCCATCTCAAATAGTTCTAACATATATACTAATAACTACTCTATTATTAAAAATATTATCAAAAGTAATACTACATATTTCATTCTAAATTTCATATTCCATAAATATTTGCATCATAGACTCATAATTGGCAGAACATTATTAGGATAGAGAAACTCAAAAAATCCTAAAATTTTTTAATTAAATTTTTATTTTGAGTCTATATATTTGGTGGTGAGGCATGCAAATAATATATCATCACAACTAGATCATATATCAGACATCACAGCCATTGGTCCACTATATTTTCTAAATTTATTAATTATTAATTATTAATTATTTTTTTAACTTATAATATTTTATTACATCATTCATACTTATAGTCTTGGGATCCTATAATAAACATGCTAAAAGTAAGTCTGCATAATACTGACCACCCTGACATTCACCAAAAATCTAATTAAAAAATGCATGATTGTAATCAATTTATCATGCCTTCCCTCTCAAAATCCTTATAATATATGAATGGGATTAATGAAACTAAACAAGATCTAACTAAAAAGACTTCACTGCATAATTATGTTTACCTCAGATCTAATGCATCATATTTTTTGATACATTGATCAACATACCTCAGGTGTCAAGTCACACATGCACTCCATATATATCTTTTGATAATATATAATTTGTGTTGATTTATTCATTGACACCCCTAGAATTTTTATATTTGATTATTTTAAAATGCTTTGATATTAATGATATTTGCCTGTGTTTTTATTTTTTTAGGTGATAAATGGATTTGTGTCAAGACCATTGGATTTGTGTCGATTTATTCCTTGACACCCCTAAAATTCATTATCATTAAATTCACTATTTACTATTTAATTATTTATATTTATTGAATAAATTATCAAATTAAATAAAATAAAACTCACAAAAATAAAATAACAAAAAAATACCATTTCTACCGACCACTTTATTATAAAAATTATATCACTTTTAAAATCTATCCTTGCGATAATTTATACAAGCACACTACAATCTATATCTCATATGCATAAGCATAAACCATAAGTCATAATTCATAAAGAAAATAATTAAACTAATAATTACTTTTAAAAAATAATATATCAAAGATTAAAAATTCAAATGAGGAAGAGGAGAGAGCTTAGACGAGGGCATAGAGGAGAGAGAGAAAAAATAGAAATTAAGAATAAAAATTCTAAATTTCTTCTACTTTATTTATAGAGAATCCAAAATAAATATAAAATAATTTTATATGATTTTTTAAATTATATGTAGCCAAATCACAACAGCCATCGAATTTTAGTCAGTAGTTATTGGATTTAATCTGATGGGAACTGTTAAACTAATATTTTAAAAAAAATCCAGCAGGGATAGCAATAGGCTATGCATGTCACTTTTCATATCGAAGCATTTTGCATGAAAATATAATGGGCAGGATAAAAGGATAGGAAAATATATAATGACAACCAGGCATGTAAGTGAATTTTGGCTTAGATTGAAAAAAAACACCCTACTTGGCAATTACCAGATGAGGCTAGACCCGTGCCTCGATACGCACTTGTACCATGTACCAGATCACCAGGCAAATAGACTATACCACAGGGTCATGCACATGGATCATGTCTAACCCGACACATGTAGCACACCTCACACCAGCCCAGCACAGCATAAGTCGTGCTTCGAGCCAGTATGGTTTAGGACCAGACATAGTGCTAGACTATGTCGAGTCAGGTCTAGCACAGCTAAACCATGTTGTACTACAAGCTGTGCTATGGCTGCCAGGCTCAGTTGACACCTCTAGTGTCAATATATTATGTCAGCACAACACAACTAATTTGACACCTTTATGATAATATGATTATTAATTCATCCTTCAGTCATGAATTCATTGTGAATGAATAAAAGGAAAAATACAATCATCCAAAAACATTTTTCATGTTTTTGCTGGGATTTTACTGAGTAGATTGGATAATAATGCTGTTGGGCAATCGCGCTTCCACGGGTAGTGAGATTAAGAACAGAAAACAACAGAAAACACAGAAACAAACAATATATATATATATATATATCCCAATCCACAAGCATCCACGACAGAATCAAAACGAGAAATCAACATAGAAATAACGTGGTTCGCTAGTCGCTCAGTACAACTAGCTACCTCCACCAGAAAATACTTATGCGTTACAAATTAAAACCAAGAAATGGAGCATCTTACAGTATGCAGCATTCGGCAGTCACGAAATCACACAGAGAGAGAGAGAGGAGAACGAAGATAAACAATTCAACCGGGTCAAAAACAGCCGCCCGAAAAATAAATACAAATCATTTTATACAGAAAATAAACAGCCGGTTCATTTAACCGAAGCGGGTCGGATCATGGACCGGGCTAGGCTCTGCTCCAAAAATTTCAGCCCACTGACCGGTCAGCGGGACCTCCGTTATTGTGCTACTGCTGCATCATCGGGCTTTTAATATTTCCTTTCCTGCACTTACATGAAAATATTAAAACAGATTATTAAGTAAAAACAAATTACATATACAGCAAATGCAATATATATATATATATATATCAATTTAGTTTTCATAAATGATGACTTGTTTATATTGTTCTTCTACCATGTCCTGGTAGCTCATTAGAAATAATTATGGAAAAACTATAATATCTATGTCAGAATCAGCAATATTTTTTTTCTTGACAGGCTACCATCATCTATTGAGGATTCTAGAATAATTGACTTTATTTTTTTTTTTGATAAATAATAAAAAGACTATAAAACTCTTTACAAAGCTAGTCTATTTTTAGATTACAACATATTTTTCCAAATACAATGTAAATCTCAGTTTTGATCTTCTTCAGTATCAGGTTGGGATCACTGGATTTTATTTTATTGCATTTTCTATTCCTTTTCCTTTAAATATAATATATCATTCCTACAAACACGACTTTCTTTAGAATGTTACTTGGGGAGTTTGTTAAGTATTCTACTTTCATCATTTTAAAAATTATTGTATATAGAATTCTTTGCCTCCTTAATCTGTTCCCAATAAGAGATTTCCTATCATATTTCTTTGCAGATAGAGCATTGAAAAAAAAAACATGATTAAGGTTCTCTATATCTCCATAGAATTCACAATCAAAGTTCCGTGGGCTAGAGAATAACTGGTCTTTGATTCTTAAACTACTCAACTTTGCTAACCAAATGAAGATAACATATTTAGGGATATAATTTGTGAACTAGATATGTTGATTCATCTTGCCTTCTGCATAGAATTCTAGGATATTAAGAAGTTATAAGAACGTACCACAATTTTATTTTCTTGTGCCCAATTCTGCATCAATTATTTTGCATTTGAGATCCCTCCAGCTTTATTTATTAAGATATCCCTAACCAATATTAGGGACTTCCAAAATGGTATATCTCCTTTCTTGGCATTACATTTCCGGATGCTTTGGGTTATTAAATAAGTGTGATGAATCCACCTGATCCATAAAAAAATTTCATTTATGTTTATCCTCCATAGTGTTTTGAAGAAGAATAATTTGTTCCATGTGGATTAATTTAATAAGCCAAGACCCCCATTTGAGGTTGGAGTACAAACTTTACTCCAAGCCACCTTGGGGTAATATCTCCTCGTTGCAGGACATACCCAAAGGAATCTTCTGCATGCATCTTTGATTGAGTTGATAATCATTGTGGAAAATAAGAAAATGGAGAACTAATAACCCTCGATACCTTGTATTACAATGTAAAGAAGCTCCAACCTACCTCCAATAGATAAAATCTTTCCAGCCCATTGATGTATGGCTGAAGTGATTTTTAGTAATAAGGAAGAGAATCGTGGGGTTACAATTCTGCTAGAAGAGAGAGGCACACCCATGAAAGAAAATTGTAGGCTGCCCTTTGAACATCCAAAATTGAGAAATCTTCATTTTAACATCTTTACTTACTCCTCCAAAAAAGATGTTCGATTTTTGGAGGAGTTTGAAATTAATCTTGATGTTTCTAAGAATTATATTATAGACTTAATGATTATGTTGAATGAATCATTACCTCCTCTGGAGAAAATAATAAGGTCGTCCGCATATATTAAATGTGTAAACTTGAGTTGAGTATACCCCAGAAGATAAGAGAAATCTTTTGACTATGTGACTCTGTAGTAGTTTGGAATAATACCCCATACATATTGCGAATAGATAAGGTGATAAAGGACCACCTTGTCTCAATGCCCTCTTCCTTTTTAAAAACTCATGCATCTATCCATTTATGAAAATGAAATAAATTGAAGTTGAAATGTATTCATATATTATATTGATGAATCTATCTAGAAAGTAAAGAGCCTTTAATATTTCAATTAGGAGATTCCAATTTACTGTGTCAGAAGCTTTTTGTAAATATATCTTAAATAAACATCTTGAAGATATTCTCTTTCTAACATATTTCCATATAATATTTTGTGAAAGAAAAAAATTATATGAAATAAGCCTTCTTTCACATAGGTTGCTTGTGAATGATTTATTATATCGGCCAATGCCAGTTGGAGTCTTGATGCTATAAGCTTAGAGATTGGCTTTTAGATAACATTACAATAGGATATAGGCATGTAATCTTTTATCATGGATGCATGATAGGATTTAGGAATAATAACTATATAAGCATGATTGAGTTGCTTAAGTATTTTCCTTGTATGGAAGAAACTTTGCATATCATTAGTTAGCTCTTTTTCAATGTGCTCCCAACCATTTTTAAAGAATTCTGCAATGTAACCATTTGGGCATGGAGATTTTCAATTCCCCATATGGAAGAAAGTTTGCTTGATCTCTTCATTGGAGAAGGTGAGGGAGTGTTTGGGAAGGTGAGAATCATCAATTAATTTTCCTTCAACAATTAACTTCTTATCAATGATTGACATCTCTTTTGTTGTTCTTAATAATGTCGTGAAGTGTTTCTAAAATTCAATGTTTACTTCTTCTTGAGAGGAGGATATCATTCCATCTTCTTTAGTGATAGAGATAATCATACTCCTTTGAATTCTTGCATTCATTAGAGAATGAAAAAATTTCATACATCGATCACTTTGCTTGAAATATTTTATCTTTACTTTTTACCATAAAAAAGATAGCTCGGATTCTTCAAGCTTTCTTAGCATGAGCCTTAAATCAATCTCTTCCTTGTGAAAGATAGAATTATTTGGGGACTGAAGTAACTTTCATTGGAGCGTATGCAAAGCATTTCTCATCAGGGAAACTCTGGTACTTATGTGCCCAGAATGTAGCTCATTTAATTTCTTAAGGGGATATTTTAACAGTTTGAGTTTGATTATAAAGAATATACGAGAGCCTTCTATCAAAAGAACCCGATTTGTTTTAAAATGAGGATAATTCTGGATGATATAACCATATGTTGTAGAATTTAAAAGGCACCCTTTTATTCTTAACACCATCTGCTATAGTCATCACT
This sequence comes from Sapria himalayana, assembly GCA_029783825.1. Classification (NCBI taxonomy): domain Eukaryota; kingdom Viridiplantae; phylum Streptophyta; class Magnoliopsida; order Malpighiales; family Rafflesiaceae; genus Sapria; species Sapria himalayana. The sequence goes on from JAREIK010000088.1 coordinate 11,347,878, forward strand.
ACTAAGCAATGATCTGAGAGTATGCCCTGGGAAAAGAAATGTGTGTGACTATTTAGGCCTAATTTTGCCCAGTGATTTTTCATTAGTATCCTATCCACCACATATCTATCATACCAAGAGGTGCTCCCACCTCCCCAAAAAAACCCATTCAAAAAGTAGTTCAGAGTATGCTGATATTTGCAAACTCTTCACCAGCCTCCAAATCTCCCAATAACTTCGAACTCATGTAAAAATAAGAAATGCATAAAGTATAGTTTGTCTAGCAGTATCTACCTTGTCTATCCTCATTTGTCAAGGAGTTGGGGACTCATGTATCTTTATTATCCTGGGTCATGGGGGTTGAAGCAACTATTTTGTTTAATTTTGCTTCCAGCTTTGTTTCTAAGATTCAAGGATAAGCCTTCCTTCAAGGCGATCAAATCCTTCCTCTTTTTTTTCCATTTGACTATTAAGAAATCATTTTTGTCCTCCTCTTTTGTTAGGTTAGCTTTTATTGGCTGTTGAACCTCTAGTTGTTGACTCATATTTTTTTGAACCTCTTTTTTTTTAGTTATCATCGACAATAGAGGACCTACCCCCAGCTGTCTTTTCTTTATTAGAGGGGGTCATTTGATTTTTTTTTTCCTACTTGTCCTTCTTCAATTGGAGATGCATTTGAGATAGTTCAATCTTGCTCATTTCCTCTCTGCTAGCTGAGAGCTCTCTGTCAAGAATTTGCTACTATTTGGACCCAAATGTGTATATGAATCATCCTTTGTTTCTTCAATTTTTCTCTTTCTTTTAGAGCTATTTAGAACATGTCCAAAAATCAGGCACCATCCACAACATGGGGGTAATTGTTCATAGATAACAAACTTAACAATTTTGGATCCATCCGGTAGATTTAGAAATATTTCATGCAATAACTCCTCATCAAGATCTACTTCGACTAGTACTCTTGCATAAGAGATTTTCAACAAATTTGAAGTGAGTTTGTCCATATTTAAGGGTTTGCCTAGGCAACTCGTGGGTTTGCATATGCCCACAAGGCTCCAAAGATGCACCAAGAAATTTGAGAGTTAAACCCATAAAGGTATTTTTTGCCATTTCCTTCGATCCATAATGGAAACTGACTGGAAGATGCTTTACAAATAAGGGTCTTCAAAAACTAGATATGGATCAGAGTTTAAAACCACTTTCATCTCTTCCAAGCTATAAATTTAAAAAAAAAAAAAATCTAGCGGCTTGGATGTTGGATAGCTTGAGCATTGCCCTTCTATTATTCATTTATAAATTTCCTTAATAAAAACTATCTTGGATGTTAGTTAATTAAGTAGTCTACCAAACAGTATTTCCAATGTTCTATTCTTTGGTCTAGATCTTCATACTAATAGAAAGCATTCCCAGAAAAGCATGTAGGGTTATAATACAATTTTGTAATATTTGCTAATCTTCTATTTCTCAAGAATAAACTATTCCATAGAGCTTTTATTCTTGCCATAAATTCTATTAAGTGAGGGAGGAGCTGAGCATCCACTCTCCCCTCATTTCTAAAGCTCAAGTGTTCATTTTATATGCTTTGTTACCCACTTAACCTTTCAAGTTCTCCACATTAATGATTATTATTCAAAATGTTTGTGGATATTGACTCCAGGATAGAGTATGTTTATATGTTCAATAGGACTTTGTGACTCCAAATCAATACTCACATTGATATGTCCATCATTATCATCATTAGCATGCATAGATAAATCTGCAGAGTGCTCACCCTTTGTTTGTGATTGCTCATCAAAGCTAGAATTAGAGGGGGGGAGTTTTTAAATTCTCTCTGCTCGTCTTGATTGTTCAGTCTTTTCTCCTCTTAGTTCTAGTGTTTGTCATTTGGTGCCACCATTGCATATTGATTCTTTCATTTATCTTCCAAATTCATTTGCATAGTTAGCCGATTATTCATAATTTCCTCCGAAGAGTATGTTCTTCACTCTGTAACTTTAAAAAAATCAGAAGAATACGTTTGCACATCAATCATAAGCTTACCGTATAGAGATCGTTGCACCCGTTTCTCTTCTATGACATATACTATTGCATCAGAATCATATTCTGAACATACAACAATTTTTTTCATAGATTATGAGGCAAGACATCATCGTTGAGGCACTGTGCTCACTTGATTTTCGGGCACGCCTAGGGGGGTGGTAGAAACACCCCTTAGGGTTTCAAGTGGCTTTTGGAGGTATCTTGACTTGGGTTGCCCCAAAGTCACACTTAAATACTCCTTCGATAGATGAATATTTAATATTCAGCATCCACTTCTAGTTTGGAGCTCGATGCTTCTAGCAACCAAGCTTGAGCATGGAAGAGGAAAGGGTTTTGGGGAATTCGTGGAGGAGAGGGGAAGGAGCATTGGCGAGGTGAGATCTAGGGTTAATAATTTTTGTTCATTTGATCTATCATGCTATTAACAATCAACATGGTGATATTGAAGGTAGTAAAACAACATGAAGTATTCTTCCAAGTTAAGCTTTAAATATCAGAATAATACCTCAGAACTGTGATCCTTCACCCTATGATGTTTGCTGTATATGTAATTTGATTTTACTTAATAATCTGTTTTAATATTTTCATGTAAGTGCAGGAAAGGAAATATTAAAAGCCCGAGGATGCAACAGTAGCACAATAACGGAGGTCCCGCTGTCCGGTCAGCAGGCCGAAATTTTTGGAGCAGAGCCTGACCCGGTCCATGATCCGACCTGCTTCGGTTAAATGAACCGGCTGTTTATTTTCTGTATAAAAACATTTGTATTTATTTTTCGGGCGGCTGTTTTTAACCCGGTTGAACTGTTTATCTTCGTTCTCATCTCTCTCTGCGCGATTTCGCGACTGCCAAATGCTGCATACTGTAAGACGCTCCATTTCTTGGTTTTAATCTGTAACGCATAAGTGTTTTCTGGTGGATGTAGCTAGTCGTACTGAGCGACTAGCGAACCACGTTATTTGCTGTGTTGATTTCTCATTTTGATTATGTCGTGGATGCTTGTGGATTGAGAATATATATTGCTTATTTCTGTGTTTTCTATTGTTTTCTGTTCTTAATCTCAATACCCGTGGAAGCGCGGTTGCCCAACAATATTCTTCAGCAACCTCAAAAAAAAAAAAATACGGATGCAAAACAAGGTATACAGAGACAAATACACTGTGAATGAAGATAGAGATTAAGCATAGTGGAGCAGCATAAAAAAATAAATTATAACATAATTCTTTGAAATCTATCATCCATGAGAAACTTATTCACATCCATCAAACTTTGATGAGTGTGCTCTTTATAAGAAAGCAACTGCACTCTCCATCGACTCTAGTATATGTATAGATACAAATAAATATAAGTGTATGTATACAAATATTCACACTAAATAATAAATAATATATATATATATATATATATATATATATATATATATATATATATATATATCATAATGTATACATCATAGTATATACATAAGAGTATGTAAATAGAATTTTATAACACATTTTTAATTAAAAACATGTATAATTAGGAGCAAATTGGTCTTTTTATATATACACACATATTTTATATTAATTATAAAACTTAGGCCATGTTTGTTTTTTGAGCTGAACACTAAAAGCAATTTGCTTTTAGTGTTCAATTGTTTATTTTTATAAAAACAATTATGACTTAACACTGAATATTTTTTTATAAGTTATGAATAAAAAAAATTAAAATATTTAGTTTTTTATATTCAGAAAAAATCATTTTTCACCAAAATAAAAAATAATTCATCACCACCTAATAAATATGAGATCTAATAACACACACTATTATAGATGACAAACACCACCTTGTTAATTTTTCCTTGTTATCATACCTACTCAGTAGCTAATATTAAAAACAAACTTAATACTTAATACTATTAAGTATCATTCAACATTAAGCTCAAAAAAAAATTTATTCAGTATTAAATAGAAAAAACAAACACAACCTTAGATAGTTTTGTTAAACATTCTATAATCATGTTTCTCTCTTTTTTTTTTTAATCAACAATGAAATTCACGAAACATCTTCAGATACTGTAAATAAGAAAATAAAGAAAATCTATTTAAAATCCCCAAAATATATATTTAATCAAAGTAAAAAAAAAACAAAAAAAAAAACACCTATTTGCCTTATGTTTCAGTCAAATGGAGAGCCCCGAACCTTCATCACTGACTTCGCTGTCACTGCCATTCCCGCTGCTGTCGCTGCTGCTACTACCGCTCCCACTGCCGCTGCCAGAACTCGACGTTGGAACTTCACTCTGTTGCGCATTAACCTGCGCCCGGAGAACCTCTGCAGCATTGCATCCCCCATTGTTTGCTTCATCGCCACAGTCATCCACATCAGCAATTTCATCGTCAATACCATTCTGAGGCTGTGAGCCAGAATGAAGTGCATTTCCACCTTTCTGTTCATCATAATTATTGTTGTACGGAGAACAAGAACCAAAGATATCCTCCATATTTAACTCTTCATGCCCATTTAATTCAGGAGAAAGAGTGAGTTTGCTAGACTGATTGATAGGACTTTGCACAATCTCTTTCCCATGATCTTTATTGCCTGTATAAACAACAAGTTCCTTTGTTATTGTTTTGTTTATGGGATGATTGAATCAGAAACGCACATGAGGAACACCTGAAAGAAGAAATTCCCCAACATCAAGTCGTTCGGGCTCAACCTATAGAAAGGAGGTGGGTAAAATTCTGAGAAATACAATAGTGAAACCAAAAATAATAACAAAAAGGGTAACATTCAGTTGAACTTTCTTAACGGCGCACATCATCCCATTATACTTCCATTTTAAATAGTGTACATAAGTTGCGCCTCAAATTTTTCTTTTGTTTGCAGCTGATATCTTCAAATTTACAGTACTGAAAGATAGAACGAAACTAAACAAACTTGGTTTTTCGGGATCAAAATTGATTTGTTCATGCCATTGTATTTCAAATTACTAGCTGGGTTCAGCAATAGCATGTGCACCACAAAGAAGCATTGAGTTGTCATTGGAATTACCATCGCATGAGTTCAATTATTCATGATTGTGTTTGTGGAAAATAATTATTTAAAAGGTTAAATATAACAATACCATGGCATGCATTGGTTTCACAGCCTTTACAGCAGGAGATATTTGAGGCTCCACAGCAACACCAGATTGAGCAGATGCTGCCACAGAAGCAGCACCTGCAAATTCACCAGGCTGCCGAAGGTGCCGCAGCTTTACAGCTCGATGAAGTCGCTCTAGCCTGAATGTCTCCCCATCGAAAAATACCATGGCATCGTTTTCCTTATAGTCCTCACTGCTTCCTTCAAATATCACTTTATTTTTTCCTACTTGATTGTTGTTAAACTCTACTGACGCCTTGTTTTCTTTGCTCAAGAGTAAAGAACCAGGCTTACTCTTATCAATGGAAGCCGGTTTAAATTCATCTGCAATAAAAACTATAACCAGTAAGAATAGTACAAACCAGTTCGGTATGGCTGCTTCATAATTACATTTTCCAAAAAAAAAAAATTTAGCAATAATTCATTGATAAAAAATGAAAACAAATGATTTCCCTCGATAATTAAACAATTTGTTCCGAATTACAATAGGAGATAAGAGAAAATGCAATTAAAATTAACCTTTACGATTAGTGTCAGGACCAAATACAATTCCTCTAACGAGAATTTAGGATTTATTTACAAATTTAAATTATATTTGGATAAACCAAGTCAAGATGAAGGGTTGATAATTCTGAAAAATATTCACACTGATATAAAAATACATCAGATTCGGAAACAAGGAGAGCATGAACAGTATATTTTTCACGGAACCAACCAATTTGACTAAATTAAAAATATACAGCATGATTAAAAATAAAAACAGATCCGATGATGTGGAATTAACAGCACTACGATTCGTATGAAGTTTTCAAGATCCATTTAAAACAGTGAATATAGCAAAACCGCTAGTAAATTTACGAGACGAAAATAAGAGTAAGCAATCATATTTCAATTTCAAAACCAGGAAATAACACAAGATTAACGTTTAACGTACATCGCAAGGTGTAGTACTGATTTCCGTTACTATTCTCTCTAAATGACGGTCCAAGCGTTAGATTGTACCAGCGATCGGGCTGAAGAGCAGCAGCAGAAGTTTCCATAGTGTTGCTAGCCGTATCACAGGCTATGACTACCGCAAGATTCAGTAATGGTTGAGAAAAGCTAGCTAATGGAGGTGAACGAGGTCAAGTTCTGTTCTGGTGTTGGGAAGTTTGGCAGAGCAGGCAACTTAATTGAAGCAGGTCTGAATAAAGATAGAAATGTTTTTGAAAACACTAGAGGCGTCTACAGTCTACTCAAATGGCGAGGTCCCTTTTGGTTTTGATGTGCTATTAGCTTTCGCACCGATAAGATCGCGGTTTGTTTGAGGTTTGGGATTGGGTGATGGTGAATCATCACGTGCCCTTCGGTTCGGTTTAGCAGAAAATATTTCTACAATTTTTTAAAAATTGAAACCACAAATCCATTTTTTACCCAATAGTTACTTGTAATAATAAAATATTTATATTTTATTATACTAACCGACATAAAATAATTAAAGGTTTTAAATGGGCAATGACAAGCTAACTGCCAACATGACCTTTTTTTTTGAGATCCTATTGTGCCTGACATAACATTGTTTATAGCACAGGTTATGTCATGCTAGGTCGAATCATACAAATCTCCATCATGATCGAGCATTGAGCACGACTTAAATCATGCTTGTTTGGGTTAGACTATGTTCATTTCATGCTTGTTTGGGTTAGACTATGTTCATTTCATGCTTGTTTGGGTTAGACTATGTTCATTTCATGCTAGTTTGGGTTAGATCAATGCAAGACTAAAATGACTAGCCGAGCCAAAATTAGTTCACATGAGACAATATGTTGTGTCGTGTCATGTCATGTCACATCTAAAAGTATCAAGTAACTCATCTTTGGTAAACATAATTTTAAGTTATTAATTAAATCAATTTTTTTTTTTGGAATGACAAAAATTAACTTGCACTTGTTACCGATCACAAACTTAAATGTTATATATGCAACTTTAGGCTATAGAAATTTTATTCCTATCATTTAATTCATCTAACTATTGCTCATGCTCATCAGATTATCACAATAGTTACACTCATAATATCTTATTTTATGTTACTTTATCACTATTTCATTATATAAGAAATTCTTATAATATTTTATAATAGGAAGATGTGTTAAATTTTTTAAAATCTTCTTGAATTCATATAGAACATCATTCCATAAATCATCATAAGTCCATCTCATAATAGAATATTTTCTGGAATCTCATTTGGTTGCGATATGACACGCGCACCAACCATTCCTACAAGATCAAAACACATCTATTGCATAAATTTAAAAAATATGTAAAACAACATATATAATTAAAATTTTGAATTTTGACTATTTTTTTCATTTTTTTTTTGTTCTTATTTTCTTTTCATTCTTCTCAAAGTAATATATTTATTTTTTTTATCACTAGAATAAAAATATTTTTATTTTATTTATCATTAGAAAAAAAAAGAAAAATTATGTTTTGAGACTCTATAACTTAAATATTTATATTTTAATCCATAATTCAAAAAGTTTAAATAAAAAATATCCTAGAACTTAAAACATTTAAATTTGGGATATTTGTAATTTGGTGCACCAAATCCAAAATATTTGTGTTTTAGTACACCAAACTTTTCATTAAAAAATATATTAAATTTTAAAATAATTAAGTTTTGGTACACTAAAATCAATTAACCCGATTTTTTCCTCCAGAATTTAGAAAAAAAAAACATAAAATTTGGTTTTATTAATTAGGAAACTATTTTTGTAAACCGAGAAACCATATTTTCGAATTCACACAATTATAATTTCTTGAAAGTCAATTTTAAAAACTTAATGAATATTATAAGTTGTGAGATGAGATTCAACCCATATGTTTCACATTGCTAAATTGGCAACCTACCGCGTGGTCACAAAGTTAATGTCGGTTGAAAAATAAATCAAAATACTTTTATATAATACAAATATAAATGGAAACACAAACACACACACACACACAATATATATATATAATTATATATATTTATATTTTTATTTATATGTGTGTGTGTGGGTCTATATATGTAAATGTTTATATGTATATATGTGTGTATGTTTGTGTGTTTATATATATATAAACATACCCACACACACACACACATATATATATAATTATTTTATAAATATATTTATATAGTAATGTATAATTATATTTATATATATATATATATATATATATATATATATATATATATATATATATATATATATATATATATAAATATAAACATACCCACACACACACACACACACACATATATATATAATTATTTTATAAATATATTTATATAGTAATGTATAATTATATATATATATATATATATCTATTATGTATGTATATATAAATATATATTATTTATATAGGTGTGTGTGTCTATATATATATTTATTTATATATTTATATATTTATATATTTATATATTTATATATTTATATATTTATATATTTATATATTTATATATTTATATATTTATATATTTATATATTTATATATTTATATATTTATATATTTATATATTTATATATTTATATATTTATATATTTATATATTTATATATTTATATATTTATATATTTATATATTTATATATTTATATATTTATATATTTATATATTTATATATTTATATATTTATATAATTATATCTTTATATATTTATATATTTATATATTTATATATTTATATATTTATATATTTATATATTTATATATTTATATATTTTATATATCTATATATCTATATATCTATATATCTATATATCTATATATCTATATATCTATATATTTATATATTTATATATTTATATATTTATATATCTATATATTTATATATTTATATATTTATATATTTATATATTTATATATTTATATATTTATATATTTATATATTTATATATTTATATATTTATATATTTATATATTTATATATTTATATATTTATATATTTATATATATTTATATAGGTGTATAAATATATACTTGTCTATATATATATGTTTATATATCTACATATATTTATGTGTACTTATATATGCGTTTTCAGTTATATTTGTATTATAAGTATGTTGATTTGTTCTTCAACCAATATTAACTTTGGGACCATGTGGTAGGTTGTTGCTTAGCATTGTGAAGGACATGTGTTCAAATACATCTTGCCAATTATAGTATTTATTAAGTTTTTAGAGCTATCTTTTGAGAAACTATGATTTTTGAATTTGAAAATATGATTTCTTGGTTTCAACAGTAGTTTCCAAATTAATTAAATCAAATTTTATTTTATTTTTTCCAAATTTCAGACAGTAAAATTAGGTTGATTAATTTTAATGCACCAAAACTTACTTATTTTGGAATTTTGTATATTTATTTTATTATGAAAAGTTTGGTACGCCAAAACACATATATTTTATGTTTGGCTCACAAAAACATAAATCTTCCTTTAAATTTTTGGTGAATGAAAATTGCAAACCTAAAATTTCTTTATTAAAAAAGATGTTGCACTTTACATGTCATCATTACATAAATAAAAAAATAAAATAAAATTTAAAAATTAAAAATAAAAAAATAAAAAAATAAATTATTTACTTTTAATAAAAAAAATTTTGGAGTATGTTTACTTCTAATTTTTAAAATATATTCAAAAGTTTTGGAAGTATTCATCCAATTTATTATTCATTAATCATTACGAAAATGGAAGATTTATCAATTACTTATTCCTAGTTTCATTAAGATTTCTCTCTCTCTCTCTCTCTTCATGGCTTCATGCAAGCTCTATTTTTTTCTCTAATTCTTCATCTCTCATTTTATTCTCTTCAAATGAAACTTAGTTTTTTTATTTTCTTTGGTAGTCATGACTTTGATAAGTACCACAACTTCAAAGTTATTATTTCTTCTATCCTCTTTATTTAGAGCCATGGCTTATTGGAATATTCCAGGTTGAGCTATAACTTTTAAGAAAGTCACAATCTTATTGCCTCTAAATACTCCAAAATCCTCTTGTTCAAGTCATCTTGTATCTCCAGAGTCATGACTTTTGGATGAGTCATGATATTTTTACCCCTAAAATATTCAAAATAATTCTATTCAAATTACCTTTGTAGCTCCTTTCAACTTCTAAGTAAAATTGATGATTAATTATTTGGATTTATTTTCGTATCACTTATGAATTCCCCTGCTCCTCTTCTTTTTATTGATAAAGCCAACCGACCAATAAGATGATCAATATTTTTCAATATCAAATTTATTTTATTCATATTAGCTTCAAGTGCCCCTATTTGCTTATATTGGTCATTAATCTTCTTCCAAAGTTCTGCTATGATAATTTGCATACCATTATCCAAAATTAGCCTTTGTTTCCTTTATGATGGTTGACAATTATAATTAGATCTCCCTTGATTTGTATAGTTCACCTTATTATTCCCTATATTTCTAAAGGATTTTTCAATTTGCTATAATAACTCACATAGTATAAAATTTTCTACCATGCAAAATATTCTTAATATTATATCAAGGAGCCACAGTTATACCTAGTTCATAAGATTATAATTGAATATGATAGTAATTTTCTATTATAGTAACTAAATATCTCACATGTGCTCAAGGTCCCAACTAATTTAATAGAATTGTGACTTTCTCTTATATGGCTCAATAATCTAAAGTTAGAGATGTAGATTTTTTCTAATGACATGATTTTTGAGCTATAAAAAATTAAAGAGACATATGTATTCAGAAATATATATGTTGTAATTATTCAAAGCTATGACTTTAGAATCACTAAATATTATAGAGGACATTACTCAAGTATGATTATTTCTAAGGCCTTGATTATTTCTAGTGGCATGATTTGCTAGCCTAGTGACCCTTGAGTGGACATGAGTGTGTCTCAGTTCATTGGTCATGCCCCATTGGGTAATCTCTCAATGAGGTGGTGTTTTTTTAAAAACCCAACCACATAAGTCAAGTTCAACTTATGTGGCCACTAGCCAATGGCCATGCCTGCCTCAACAAAGTTCATTGCTTTTTCATGCAACGAAAGCCTACAATGACAGTGATAGACACGACCTATCACCGTCACTTCCTTTAAACAATTTAAACTCTTACTCTCCATTCTCTCTTTCAATCACTACTAATTGAATTAAGAATTCCTAAATATATTGTTTTTAGAAACTTTTTTATTGTTTTAATATTTATTTTATGGTTACTCTTACACATACGAGCTATGGTATATGTGGTGTAACTTACAAATCATAACAAGAGTTTGAAAATTTTAATTGAACTTTGAGGTTAGAAGTGGTATAGTGTTGTGCAGAGAATAATATTTTACAAAAAAAGTAGTTATAGTACACATATCTTTTTATTTTTTAAGTTATTATATTAAATTAGTTTTATAATTTTTTTAATAAATAGAAATATTTAAAATATAATAAATAGTGAATGTAGCGATAATGAAATTGAAATTAACATAGATGTAGATAATAATGATAACTCTACCAAAAGATCGAATGTCAAAACTAGGTTTTCTCCAATGGCCTAAACCCAAACCCATTTGCCCCCTAAATTCGAAAACTAGGTAAACCTCGATAGTATAGATATACTTTAAAATAATAAAAAATAAAAATTTAAGGAAAATCGAAGAAAAATTGATATAATATTGGAGTGCAAGTGGCACTGATTACATTAAAAGACATACTGATCAATATACCAAAAAATATGATACATGAGATCCCAATCAAAACTAATAGAGTGGCTGCATCTTTTAAGTTGGATCTAGTTCAATTTCAATTTTATTGACCCCCTTTATATATCGCATTAATTTTGAGAGGGAATACATGACTAAATTGATTACATGACTCTTAAGATGAAAACTAAGTATTTAAAATACTGGTCTTCCATTTCAAATCTATATTATTTGACGGCCTATATGGATCTTAGGATTAAGATGGAAATGATAGAAAATATATTGACATATATATTGACATATATATCGATGTGCATGAACTAGGAATACCAATCTAATAGTTTTATTCTTGAAAAATTAATTAACTTATTTACATATTATGATATTAGGTATGGTAGTGATAGCTAGGCTTTGAGTATGAACATGAACATCATATTTAGAGACAATGACTTCTCCATTCAGTTAGTTAGGAGCAAATAATGAGGTGAGCCATCAAATAGTAGCAAACTATCTTGATATTTAGATATTGATTACTGTTCTATCATATCACATGATAATAATAAGAATTTGGATAATTTTATTTGGTAATAATTATATAAATCCATCTATTTTGAGTCATCTAAGATGACACATAATTTATTGACCTCTCTAGTATCTAGCATAACATTATAGTCTACTTTTTCTATAAGGACCAATATAATTTCAGATAGAAGATCAAGACTATAACTATATGTTATAGAGGCACTTGCATCCATAAATAACTGAGAAAATTTAAGATTGAATATTTAGGATAATACACAAGAGTCGGTGGATGATGATTCATGGGAGAAGGAGATCGAGGATATTGAGGAAACTACTAATGATATCTTTAGATATATACATGATGATAATAATCAATATTTGCATCCGCACTATCATACCATGACATTGATTAATGATTCATATGAATTATAATTTTTTATATATAATTATGATGTAATGATTTAAGCATTATGGGTTATTTCTTACATTTACTTATTTTATTATGATTTATGTACTATTATTATATTGCACTTATTATCTTATAAGTTATGTCTTACTTTATATATTTTAATTTTATAAGGGTATAATTGCAATGTATGTCTCATATTCTATTTTTGTTTGTGAAATTAAATGGATTTTTATTATTTTATATGAGCCGAACACAATCGCAAGACATGAATGCAGAATGTGAATGTCTAATTTTTTTTTATTTTTTTCAAGTATAATATTTAAAAAATAATTTAATGACAAATTAAAAATAAAAAAAATATGTATTTTATTTTAATTTAAAATTTCATGCCAAAAGGCCAAAATGATACAATTGGGTTCATGCTGGCGCGAACCAACATGAACTGGCATGACCTTGTATAGCCTGAATGACCTAGCAAGGCCTAGCATTTTATGGGCCAAATGGATTGTGTCGGGCCAAACATAAACTTTCTCATGCCTTGCCTAGCACGACATGAGATACATACCATGCCCTACTAGGCATGACATGGTGGCATACATGGGCAAACTCTGAAATGGGCAATGCCAGCATGGCATGGCCCATTTGACAGACTTTTCCTCATGTTACCTATTATTGGGAATCCTCGATTTGATGAGTTGATGATCCAATCCTCTTGCATAAAATCTTTACTAATGTCAAGCTAGTTAGGGATTTAGGATTGGTTTATGTATATGTGTATGATGTTTATGGTTTATAATATTTAATTATTAAATCATTGTTTTTTGAATATTGATAAGGATCTAAATATTATTAAGAATATAGATTTAACATTCCATACCAAATAAATTAATACATGTTAGCCATAGATGACGATGACAGGTAAGTCACAAAACATACTCACGAGATTGGATACGAAGGAATCGATATCCCTTCTATTCTTATTTAATGAGATAAACCTATATGTGAAAATCCTAAATTCATATAAGCTTAATTAAACGAGGGTGGCATTCAAGAAGCCAAAAGCATAAATGAAACTATGACTATTATATTATGCATATTCTAAAAGAACTACCCTTCAAATAATATATAAGCTATGTAGAACATCTAACCAAGTAATTTCACTATAATATGGGAGTTGTATATTGGATATGACGGTTGGTGATAGGTAGGTCACAGGGAACATGCCAAGGGATGTGCTTTATAAGGTGATGATGACTCTATTATCATTTCTTCTTATTTGACCTTCATTGGTAAAATCATTAGGGAGACGTGTATTAATTGATATAATATATCACTTATGAAGTCAAAAGCTCAAACATAATTAATATCATAATAATTCACATTTTTATGACAACAAAGGTCAGAAAATAGAAATACACACACAGAGTAATCCTCAATGATAGTTGATATATTGCATAAAAGGAATAGAAGTGTGGATGACCTATAAACAAGGCAAGTAAGGTTTCAGTGGTAAAATACAAAATACACAATTACAAGTAGACCATCCTTAGTAGTGATAGTCCAAGATTGACAGCCACTTTATATTCCAAGGGGACAAAGGGAAAAATTCACACCATCATATCATTTATGTAACAATCAGGCATAACATCACCTCAATAGTAAAGAAAACTCATCATATAATATATGTGATTGGGCAAGGAGGAAAAGGGGGAAAGGTGAAATCCTAGAGACTAAGCATCAATATGAGACTCGAGTTTATTTTCTCAACTCGAGTAGTTGTTAGTTCATTATTAATTGATTAAACTGCTCATATAATATATATATGATCGATATCTGGATTTACATCCACTTTATTACTTGTACGACTGATATACTTGTGGATTTCTATTGGACGAAATCTATAGGCCATTGAGCTTCTGAAGTCAATGTATGACCATCAAGTTTTAACATTAAACAAAGTTGCAATAGGTATCCCCATCCCCGCACTCAAATGTAGCCCATAAGGATTGAGCTCGCTTCTCCAAGGAAGCACTTTATAGTGAATATACTTCTACTCGTATATTAGCCCATAACAAAGCTTCCGGAGGCATTGGTTATCAGAAGACTTTTCATTTGGTTGTTGAGAATATTAAATAGAGTGATATATAACATTCATCACAAAATATAAATATATAGGATACAAAAATACTTGAAAGACCATTTTATAGTGGATATACTTCTACTCGTACTAATCACAAGTTGGTGCGAAAATATCTAAAAATAAATAAGTTAAATAGAATCATTTTAACACCCTTTGAGTTAGTTCACAAATAGCTCAAACATCAACCTTTAAAAAAAATAAAAAGCTAAAACCCTCTCACCATCTTAGTAAAGTGATGTGGAACCTAATTTATGATAATAACACAAGTAACAACAACCACATCATAATGTCAATTTCATACAATTTATATTTAATTCATTCATTCGTATAAAAATCATAAGACATAATACAATATCAAATGAATAATTTAATATACTCCCATTAGTGTTGATCCAAAAAAACTCATATATCATCATTATAACCATCAAAATTACATAATTTATCTTTATTATCTATATATTGAATCTAGTAGCTCATCAATTGCTCTTTAGTTAACAAAATTATCCCTAAAGACAAAAAATACCTAGCAATCAACATACACCTATCTCTATGGCCTAGTCTATGACTTGATGGAGTATGCAACAATGCACATACGTTAACAGTCAGGAACCACTACAACTTAGGATGAAGGCCTACAATATTGAGCACAAACCAGGCAATAATATCCAGATTGCTTGGTCTTTCTCATTTGATAAAATCTATAGTTCACATTCATCATTATCGACCAAGCTTATATTTTCAATGGACATCAAAATTTTAACAACCAAACTCTGTTAAAATATTGATAAAACCTAAACATGAACATCAAAATTAGTGACGAAAACAATGGACGCCATTTTATGAATGAGAGAGCCACCATCAATGAGATTTTTTCTGTCCGTGTTCAAAAAGCAAGCACAACAAGAACCACTTCTAAAGAAAAGTAAAAAAAAAAGAAAAAAAAACGCCATCAAACTCTCCTAAAACCTAAATAACTGGATATTCAACAACTTGATGATGGACATCACACAAGAAAAAAAAAGTTACAAGAAATTCCAAAACACAATATAAGCCCTGATAGATATCAAAATGCCTTTTTGTTGTTATCATCAAGGCATTTCTCAAATCTACATAATTACATGATACTATCAAGTCCAATATGTACAACATTGAGTTATGGACAAAAAATGGGGTTGGAAACAGCTAAAAAATAACTTCCAAATCATATATTTTAGGCACGGCGTTTGCTTAATCGCCATGAATTTGGTTCATGATATCGGTCATAGAGTGGCTCAATACGTTCTTGTCGCTTTCGCTTGCTCATTTTTGTGGCATCTGCAACTTTGAAGAATCTTGGTGCTAATTCCACAAGCCATTTGGGATCTATAACTGTTACCTCGCGCATGTACTCTTTTGTTGTCATTACCAGCTCGTGGTAAATGACCCAGTCAGGTTGCCTCTGGAAAAGAGCACTGCTTGGATGGATATAAACTGGTTGGTTCTCCACAAGGGTCCTATATCCTTCTTGTGGATCCTTTCTTGCCCCATGGAAAAAGAACCCAGCTGTAATCGCTTTTCTTATCCTCGTAAAATTCTTTCCAACACCCAAAACATCCAATTTGTACCTGAAATCAGTAATGGTGCAAGTGATGCCATCATAAAATATACAATATTAAAATTCAACTATCTATCGTAGAATCAAACTAAATTATATAAATTTTTATTTTCATCATCCCCCATCCCCCCTTACCAACCTCAAAGTAATGTATATGACAAACTATCACCCTGGTTAATCATCTCAATAATAATCATGATCAAGCACATTTAACTTTATAATTCTTATGAGATCCAGTGCATTAATAATAATTTAAACGTATCTAACTAAATTATATAAATTACAAATAAATGAAAATTTTTATTTAAACATATTTTCAAATAATACATATTAATATATTGATAAATTTATATTATCAGGTCATATCCAACACATGACTTTTGTTTTAGCGGAAAATCTGATAGATATTAATATTTCGATAGTCTTATCAAAAAAAATTAAAAATATAATATTTGATGAATCTTGAACCCAAAACCTATAGCCTTTAGACAAAAATATTTATCATCATATCAAGACATTATCTCTAATATTTGCATGTAATACAATGACTTTCCAACTGAACAATTATCTCAGCATTATTCCCACTCAAATATATATTTAACTTTAAAATTCTTATGATATATAATATATTAGTACGTGCATAATCACATATCAATAAAACTCTACTATCTATACCTAAGGGTACTATTGAGACAAGATAACTCATGAACTACACGAACTCGATTCAGTCAAAACTCGATCAAAACTCGACCCGATCAAAAATTAGTCAAAACTCGACTCGATCAAAAATTAGTCAAAACTCAACTCGTGTAAACTCGACTCAAGCTCAAACACGACTCAAAATGTTAACTAGTCAACTCAAGTAACTCGTAACTCGACTTAAAAAACTCTTGAAAAACTCAAATATTTTTATATATAAAATTTTAATTTTTTTTTATTTTATATCTATACTTTAGAGGATGGCATAAATAATTAGGGGTGGTAATGAAATAAGATAAATCACGAGCTACTCAAAATTGACTCCATCAAAACTTGGTCAAAACTCAACTCAAATAAGATTGACTCGAGCTTGACCTCGACTCGAAATATTAACGAGTGGCATCGAGCTCGACTCAAGTAAGCTCGACTCAAAATATTAACGACTCGATTCGAACTCAACAGAACTCGAACTCGACTCGCATCAGCACTCCTATATATACCCAACATTAAAACTCACTCATCATCACCCTCCATTTTATTAAGTTAGAAAAAAAGCTTTAAAATACTAATTACTACTTAGGCATGTTTTGGCTATATTTCCCAAGCATGCTTTTAAATAAGTCTTTTTATAATAAGTTATTTCATAAAATATTTGTCAATAAATATTTTAAGTTAGCAAGAAGCTTAGAAATTAGTTGTCATATTATAATTAATAATATAGTATGTTGACAAAAATATGATTCTAATCATAACAAATAATTAATCAAGTTCCAAGAAAATAAAAAAATAATATTATTTTTTAAAAATTTAAATCATTTATCACCCAAACTTCTTCAACATTAATTATACATTATTATAAACAAGAAGATTATTAAAATTAACATATTTGTATTTATATGGATCTACTATGTTGAGCATAAAGCATACTTCATTATTTTCATTTAATATTAGAAAATATAGCAAAACTATCAAGCATCAAAAAAAAATTAAAGAGAAATGTTAACTTAATCATCATGTATATAATTATCTACAACTACTCAAATGATAAAAAATTCATTGGTTAAAGGAAAATATCAAGACCAACAAAGATTCAGTTTGAAATTATTTTTTATTATGTTTGCTCATTTGCATGAAGAAACAAATAGCTTGAATAATATTTATCATTTCAAATTAGTCATATATGCAAAACAAAACAAAACAAAACAAAAGGATTGTTAATATTATTTTGATGAGTCCATTCTAAAATATCATCTTTTGCTTAGAAGCATTCAATCATACTTTTCATGCCTAAGCTTCTGTTAGAGAGAATAAAGTGTTATGAGATATATTTAGCTTAAGTAATACTATATTTATGAATATAGTTATAACTAAATAAACCCAAAAATAAAGCAAATAAAACCTATTTATTGTCATTAGTAATAGATAAAATTAACAAAAGACTCATGAAAATAAAACAAAATTAATTGCATATGCAAATAATCAAAAACATTGAGAATGAAATATATCATGACAATATGTCACCATGTCAACCTACCAAGTTAGTTAATTAATTTTATTAAATTTAATTAATAGATCATGCTTTTCTTCAATTAAATGAATTGTTTAATTGTTTCATTGAATAATTACCACTTAATGGTGGACAAAATATATCATTTTCATTTCTAGTTTTGCAATAATTTGCAATACAAAATTAAAACGAAAACTATTTTTTTGATTCTCAAAACAAAAATAATTATATTTTGAGAACTCATTATTTTGAGTTTAGGGATTGAGTTATCAAACTCAGAAATAAGTAAGTTTTTGTACACTCAATTCTTTTTTTCTAGATTAACTTTAATTGTACCATGTCAACAAGTCACTTTATCCAAAAAAATATATTTAACATGAGATTTTCAAAAATGTGATATACACCATTATTCATAATTTATACACATACATTTATATTACATAGTTATATATAGTTATAATTATTAATACATATATACATTTATATATGTATATAATAATAATATATATATTTATTTATATATATAACATATATATATATATATATATATATATTATACATAGCTATAACTATATAAAACTATATACATATATAAATATGTGTATATATACATATATATGTAACTATAACTATATATATCTATATGATATAAATATATGTGTAACTGTGTCTGCGTATCATGTTTTAGAAAATATGACATGAATCACATTATCATGTTATATAATATTATAGGTATATATAACATTATGTGTATCATGTTATATATATATGCTATTATATATATACATATAAGGTTATACAATATTGTATATACACAAAATATCATATATTATAACATGATACACATTATGGTTTCTAAAATGCTATACACCCTTATACAATATATATACTTATAGTTATATTATATACATATATAGTTACAATTATATATGCATTTATAATTTATACATGTATATAGTTACACATATATATAGTTATAACCTTGTACAACATATGTATATATGTTATATATACACATAAAATTAGATATATATAATTATATATGCATAAATATATATATATATATGTACAAATTATTATAACTATATAAAAGTAAAACTATATAGTATAAACACATGTGTATATATATCCTATACAACGATGTGTATCAAAATTTCAAAAATCATATTTTATTTTATATTTTATTTTTGATCAAATGGCATGCTTACATTCAAGATTAAAAACTAGGTACATTAAAATTAAATACATCAAATCCAAAACTCTAGTTTTGAGTTTGATGTATCAATCCCCAAGCACAAAGTAATGAGTTCTCAAAAGTTATTTTCGAATCTGAATAATTAAAAGATAATTTTCACAAAATTAATTCTCACAAATATTACATTTAGTTGTGAAGAAAACTATAACATGTTCTATAATGTAAGTCACAAATATATTTATCAAATTATAAGCATCAAAATATCAAAAATAATTACATTTCTGAATCTATGATTATTTTCAATTTTATGGCCAATAAAAAAATTAATTAATATTCCAATACTTAAATGATCTTGTATACATAATTTTGAAATGCACTAAGTGCACCAATGTACCAACGCAATAACACTAGGTTCATACTCCCAAGTAACATAATAGTAAAAAATCATTTAAACAATAAATAATCCAACAACTCATTGAACAAATCTTATTATGACAACTCACATAATTGTTATTTTTATCAACATAAGTTTAAAAGAATAAAAATATAATAAAATAAAAAAGAAATTACAATATCCTAGGTCAATCTGATATGTAAACATTCAGAATATCATGTTTGGAGAAAAAAATGGTAAGACCTATTCTAAGACGTTGTGAAGATGTTCTTGGTCACTCTCCAGAATAAGAGAAGTTATGAGAATTTAAATAATATTTATATTTATTATTCTAATACTTAAAGAGAATAAATACTTTTAACAAGAAAATAATAATATTTTAATAAATTTAGATGTCATTTTTTCTAACCAAGACTCATTTTTCAACAAGCCAAGAAAAAGTATACCTTGAGATTTTGCACATAAATCCAATACTCTTTCTCCCTTATCTATAACCTTACTTGGATCATCAATTAGTAAAAAGTTAATGTCATTCATATTTTATATATAAGTATGACTGTACTCAATATGATATTATACATATATAATAATTATATATATTAATAAATTTATATCATGTTAAGTTTGAAGAGAATGATATTTCTTAAATAATGATGCATCCTTCAGGCTCAAATGACATAATAATCCATAAATTCTTACCAGTACAAACTCACAGAATCGATAACTAAGATACTTGACAACCAAGAACTTAGAATCTATATTAGGAAAGATACATACTCAACCCACCCAAACCATAGACCAGCATATCAATGAGTCAATAATCATACAATCAATTCCTTAGATATGACCTTCCAATCACTCTAAAAAAGATAAATAATTATACTCAATATCTAATTTTACAAGTTTTATCATACTCAATTTATTTTTTTTTATTACTTCTCTTGAATATACTAGAATATTCAAGCCTCATTTTGAAGTATTATCTCATCCAAATTAACATGAAGTAATGATAGATTAGATACATGCCCCCAACTCTAATATGACTTGAGAAATAGTATCATAATATTCAAAAAAGTTTATTATTAGACACCATCAACCTAGTTTGCGATGTTTTCACATGTAATCATCTCATTTAAATTATACATGTTACGGTTTTTTTTATAGAGAAACCCTAATGACATAATAATTTTATAAATTATCCACAAGGATAACATTTTAATTAGATAAAATAACAAACTGAGGATTACCAAACTCAAAAAATACCTTCAGATATAGTTCAAATTTAAAAACCATGTGAGACTCATATATTTTTTTTAACACAAATAACTAATTAAACAAAAGATATCTTGTCACAAAATAGATATTTACTTAATATTCATACAGAAGTTAACCATTTGGATTGTGATCCAATAGATGCTCATATTGATCTAGGTACCGACTTTACTTCTCAAAGGATTCATATAATTGACTCTACTACTTATAGAAAAATTATAAAAAAGATCAATCATCTAACAATTACTAGACTAGATATAACATATATCATCAGCATAATTAGAAGTGTCAAATAAACCAGGTGGCCCGAGTACGGCGTGAATTAGTCGTGTCAAGCTCAGCACAGTGTAGAATCATGCTCGAACCTAGATCATGCAGGCCCGTAGGATACCTATTGTCATGCTGAGCTGGAGTTAGACGTGCCTCATGTCATGCTAGGCTAGAGTTAGACATACATCGTGCCTAGTTCATTGGTATGGTCCATAGGCATGATTACTTGTGAACAGGCATGAGTGGGTCACGAGTTACGAGTCATGAGCCATGACATGTAGGGTAATTGGCCGATGGGGCTATTCATCTTTAGACATTGACTTCCTATTATATTTTCACATAACGGGTACCAATAGCAAAAGCAATAGAAACAAAGTCCCTTTCCCTATTTTTAAAAAACATGTCTCCGTCAGATTTATTTCCAATGGCTACAAGAAAAAATTCCACAATTGCCAGATTTTTGTCCATATATATTTAAAATAAATAAAAAATAAATAAAAAATATATATTTTTTAATATAAAAATTTTATATAAACAAAGAATTGATATTTCTTGAGTTTCATTCCCTATTTTTCTAATTCTCTCATCTCCAACTCATTTGTCTCCACCCTGTGTTCCTACTCTTGATATCTTTTGATTGTTGTTATGTTTACATATACATGATGCAACTAAAATATTTAATAGAGATGGTACAAAATAAAATTGATAATAACAAAACGATTGCAATTATGATAAATATTTTTTTATTAGTTTGTAATTTTTTTATTAAATTTATTATTATAAAAATAATACTGACAAATAATAAATAATAAATTTAATAATAATAAATCTAACATTGATATAAATAATAATAACAAACCTACTAAAATATTCACAATTAAAATTATTTCTCTCGAATAACTTCAACTAAAATAAATTTATTTCCTATAAAACTAAAAACTAGGCAAACTTTAATATTATAAAATTACTTTAAGATAATAAAAAATAAAAATTTTAGATATATCAAAAAATAATAAACATAATATATATATTATCAAAAAATATATACGTAAGAGTATATGTGACACTAACTACCTTAAAAAGAATATTAATCAATATACCAAAAAATATAATGAATTAAATTCCAGACAAACTCAACTCAGTAGCAAAATCTTTCAAGTTGAATATAGTACAGTTTCTTTAACCCCCTTCATATATTACAATGATTTTAGGAGATAAAATATTGACAAACTAATTATAAGCATGAGTTTTCTGATTAAATTTTTAGAAAATTATATGATAATCAATTAGATGTGTCAAGTGAGTCGGAAATGATATGGTTCAGAACTATGCATGAGCTCGTGTCAGGCTGCCTCAAGGCAAGGTTAGTAGCATACCATGCCAAGGTCTCCCAGGCCTCATGCCGAGCTAGGCAGGACTCGGATGTCTGGCCTGAAGGCACGGTTCTTCAGCACGACCCAAACCATGACCCAAACTATGACCCAAACCGTGACCCAAAATTCAAGCTGGTTTCAAGCTCAGCCCAAACCGAATCGCTCAAAGCCCATTAGTCAGAGCATAACCTATGACACCCATTGAGCCTCCGCCAGATGCCCCGACAATCTGACACCGAGCCCAGAACCAAAAGCCAAACCTAAAACCATCGGCAATGATAAAAAAAATTAAATAGTCTTGTGTCTGCTAGTCGTTTGATGTGCCCCCAATGACTGACAATAGAAATCTTATAGTTGTAAATTATGCCTAATTTTTTTAAAAAAAAATTAAAAAAATACTCAAAAAAATGATATTTTTTAAATCTATATATATCCTCCTCTCATTCCTAATCTCTAACCTATATATCCATATTCTAAATTTTCTATCCACGTACTCTTCTCTTTTGCTCTTGTCTCGTCTCTCAATCTCTCTCCTCTTGAGACTGGAGCACGAATTGAGATGCGGACATCGGATATCAAATATTGCACATCGATATTCCATAAACGACAAGTCCAAGCAAATAAGTTTACACTTTACATATATCATTTTTAAAATTTTGTTTAATTTTTTTATTTTTTTATTTTTTTATTTATTTATTTTAATTAATAATTTAATATGAAATAATATTTAATTTAAAAAGTATAATTTTGAATATAATTAATAAACTAATAATAAATAATAAATAATAAATAATAATTTTAATAATGAGAACAAAATTAATATCAACATAAACATTAATAATTTTAATATGAAACTAGCATTAATGAAGAATTGAAAGAATTCAAGCTTGGGCATTCAAGAATATACTACAACTACAACAAGAGCAGAGGAATTGATGACAAATAATAATTCATGAGACTTTGATGAAGACTGAGATTGAGCATATCATTAATAATATCATCAAATACTTACTAGATTGATCATTATTGTATTGATTTTTATGTTTGCATTAATATTTTATATTTGTATTATGTTACGAAATAATTTAAATTTATAATATTTTTTTATGTTATTTTTGTTAGTTGTAAGTTGTGTTTTGTGATTGTAATTTTGTTTTTTTATTATATTTATTTAATTTTGTATTGAAATTTAAAATATTTAGTAATGACCCAAATGAGCCCAAAACAGCACATCCCAACACGAAATCCCCAAGGCCCAAAATTAAAGCAGCCCGAATTCAATAGACTCAGGCAAGTCAAGTCATGTCGGACCTACCCTTTTTGAGTCGTGTTGTGTCATGTATGGTGGACCACTAAAAAATGGGCCATGTAGACTTGACACAACCCGTTTGATACCTCTATAGTCATTATTATGTAGGCTTACTTTCAATCGACTTATCATAAGATTCCTAAATCAACAAATATAAATTACATAATAAAATATTATAAATTAAAAAATAATTAAGAATTTACAAATTTAGGAAATAAATTAGAATTGTATCATTAACATACAATATATAAACTAATCACGATGAGATGTATCATACACAACTCACCACCCACCATATAAATTCAAAATAAAAATTTAATAAAAAAATTAAAATTTCTTAAGATCCACTATGCTCATGATAATCCAATCATATATGAGTGTATGACAAAAACTTTTAGGAAATATAATATTTAGCTAAGAAGTACGAACAAAGACACGGACACGGACACGAGGATACGACATTGCAAGATACAAAATCACGACAAATTTTAAAAAACTATGATACGAATACTGCTAGGATACGATATGATAAATAAAAATAAAAATAAAAATAAAAAATTATTTTCTTTATAAATATTAGGTATTTTATAAAATAAAATAAAATAAAATAAGTATTTTATTTTATAAAATAAATAAAAATTTTTTATTTTATAAAATAAAAATATTGTATTTTATTTTATTTTATAAGATAATATTTATAATTATCTTATTTTATAAAATAATATTTTATAATTATCTTATATTATATAAAAATTTATATATTTTTTATTTTATAAAATAAAAATATTTTTATTTTATTTTATCAAAATCGTGCCCCCAGAATCACACCCTGCCTCCCCACGGAATCGTGCCCACCCCCGCCGCCCCACGGAATCGGCCATTCAGCATCAAGGGTGACATTAGCCACTCGATGTCGTCGGACGTCGGCCACTCGGCGTTGTCGATATGGATACGGATTGGTCAACGATACATCACATGGCATATCAGACATGTATTAGTACCGTGTTCATACCGTGTCCACATGTCCACGTGTCTGACACGTGGACACGACTATAGAAAGCCGTATTTGTGCTTCATTGATATTTAGAATAAAATTTTTAATATCACATTCAATAATAATTCTAATAACAAAAATATCATTAGTATATTTGTTAGAATTATTAGAGAGGAACTATTAGATAAGATTTTTTATATTAGATATATGTGTCACATAATTAACTTAATAGTGCAAATAAAAAATAAAAATTATTTCCTCAACATTAGAAAAAATAAAAAATTCACTCAAATATTTTAGGACGTCTAGCAAAAAATAAGAATCTAGTAATATCTATTTATCAAATGATCTTAAAAATTTTAGAAGAAAGTAAAATACCATTAGAATTAAACTTATATGATATAATCATGTGTTGACTATCAACATGTAATATCTAACTAAGTCAAATAATAAAAATGATAAATTTATTATTGATGATTCTAACTGTGATACAAAAATTTATTATATAATATTCTTGAGAATTTTTATGACTCAACAAAAATGAATTTATCTAGATATACTCTCACAACTTATATTACATTTGAGTTCATATATTATATTAGTAATATATTTAACAAGTATGAAGAACACCTTGTATTTAGTATCATGATTGTTAAAATAAAAACTAAATATTTAAAATATTAAGTTTGTATTCCATCTTTTTATTGCTTGGATGCCTATATAGATCATAAGATTAAAGTGAACTTGATAAAAAATATTTTGATATACATATCCATGTATATGAGCCAAGAGCATTAATCTAACGATTTTATTTATTAAAAATTAACTTATTTACATATTACGATACTAGATATAATAGTTATAATCATGCTCTCAATATGAATATGAATATCATATTCGAAGATGATGACTTCTCCATTTTATTAGCTATAAAAAATAATAAAAAAAATCTATCAAATAGAAGTGAGTTGTTCTAGTACTTACATATTAATTATTACTCAATGTTATCATATATTAATAATAAAAATTTAAATATTTTGTTTTAATGAATATTATACAAATCGATATATCTCATTTTATCTAAGATAGTCCATGATCTACTGACCCCTCTAATATTTAGTGAAGCATCGAAGTTTATTTTTTTTTATGATAGTCAATATTATTTTAGATAGAAATTTAAGACTATGACCAAATAAATACAGACACTCACATGCTTGAAGGACTGAAAAAATTTGATATTGAATTGTTAAAATAAAACACAAAAATTACTAGTGAATGCAGATAATTATTCATGGGACATAGAATATATTGAGGCCGTCACTATAAATACCTTCAGATATTTATATGACAATGACGATCTACATTCATGCTAATATACTAGTACTACACAAAAATTGATAACTCGTGTAATTTTTGATTATTTATTTCATACGATATCATATTGTCAATATATTTAGATTTCTATTGATTATGTCAATATGCACTTATGCTTAATTTTATGTTATGTATGTACATGTATCATAATTTACTTTTAATTATCGAATAGATTGTTTTTTATATTATACATTTTCATTTTTTAGTTGAGCCTAATGTAATTTTTTTAATTATTTATTTCATTTTAATTTTTTTAAATTTATAATACAAAATAAATATGTAATATACATTACTAATACACTTTTAAGTTATATTATTTTGATATATAATTATATAAATAATAAATATAATATTTTGAATCAATAAAATTTCAAAATATTTTCATTAAAGCTTAGCCACGTGCAAATGCAAATTTATTTCAAATTTAATAACTCATAATGCCCACTTGGCAGCTAGGCACTTTCCATTATGACCCTGCCCAAAATCAGCATGATTCACATGGCCCAGCACTACCCAACACGAATGTGCCCAATTGTAAGCAAAATGGTCAATATCAAGCCTGATTGATTGGCAACCATGACGCAATTGGGCTACAAAAAAAAAGTCATGCTGGCATGACAAGTCCCATTTGATACCTCCAAGTTTAATTAGTTTTCTAAATTCTCTTCAATACATTTATCTTGACATAACTCTTCACATACTTAGATATATGAAAAAATATCTAAGATTTATAATCTTTTTCAAAAATGAATCATGACCACTTCTAGTTGACCAAGTATTTAGATTCAAACTGAATAATAACATATACTAAGAAATAATTTATGACACATTGTTATACTATTTTAGTAAATAACTTATCGCCTAAAAAATAAAAGAATTATTTGAGATCTAGTACTGAGATATGAGTCAGAGATATTTTATTATGATGAAAATCATACAAATCAACATATCTCGTACTATTTAAGATAACACATAATCTACAAGCTCATCTATTATCTAGTATAACATCAGAATTTATTTTTTTTGTAATAATTAATATTATTTTTAATAGAAGATCATGAATGTGATCATATATTATGCATGCACTTGCATGCTTGAAAGACTGAAAAAATTTAAAATTAGACATTCAAAATAAAATACAAAAATTACTGATGGATACAGATAATAATTCATGTGGAATTGAGTATAATGAGACCACTACTAGCAATACATGTTTATATGATAATAATGATTTGCATCCACACTACCATACTATTACTACAAATATGTATTGATGACTCATATAATTTTTAATTATGTTTTTTAATACGATATCAGATTTTCTGTGTTTAGATTTCTACTCATGTCATTATACATTTATGCTTGATTTTATATTACATATGTATATGTATCATATTATGCTTTTGACGAATAGATTAATTTTTTTATTTTAATTTTCATTTTTTAGTTGAGCTTAATATCAAATTTTTTAATTATTTATTTCATTTTAATTTATTTAAATTTATAATACAATATAAATATGTAATAAACATTAGACATAAAAATTTTAATTATATTATTTTGATATATAATTATATAAATAATAAATATAATATTTTGGATAAATAAAATTTTCAAAATATTTTAATTAGAGCTTGACCACATGCGAATGCAAATTCATTTTAGATTTCATGATTCATACTGCCCACTTGACAGCTAAACACTTTCTATTGTGATGTCACCCAAAAACCAGCATGATTCGGCATGACGATAATCTGGCATGACATGACATGACATTGCATGACCTGGCACAATTCAACATAAATGTGCCGAGTTACAAGCCAAATGGTCAATGCCAAACCTAATGGATTGACAACCATATCGTTCCTGACACAACACAATGGCCTGACTAGGTCACAAAAAAATAAATCGTGCTACTATGACATGGCCCATTTGATACCTGTAAGTTCAATTAATTATTTATTAGATTCTCCTCAACACATTTATCTTGATACAACTCTTCACATACTTGATACAACACTTCTAATTGACCAAGTATTTAGATTCAGATTGAGCAACAACATATACTAAGAAATAATCTATGACACAATGTTTATTTTTATAGAAAATAACTTATTTTTTGAAAAAATAAGAGACAAATATTTAAGATCGAGTACTGAGATATTATTTAGAAATATTTTATTTTAATGAAAATCATATAAATCAACATATTGCATGCTATATAGGATAGTATGTGATCTAATGGCCACTCAGATATCTAATATATCATTGAAATTTATTTTTTATGTGATAACTAATATTATTTCAAATAAAAAATCGAGATTATGACTAAATATCATATAGTCACTTACATGCTTGAAGGAGTAACAAAATTTGAGATTGAACAATCAAAATAAAATAGAAAAATTAATGATGGATACAGATATTGAGGCCACCACCAATAATGCCTTTGATATTTATATGAAGATGACAATTTGCATCCACACTATTATACTAGTGCTACTGACACGAATTGATGACTCATGTGTTTTTTGATTTTTTTTTCATATGATACCATATTTTCAATATGTTTGAATTTTACAAATTATGTCATTATGCACTTAAGCTTAATGTTATGTTATGTAAGTGTACGTACCATATTTTGCTCTTAACTATCATATAGATTGTTTTTTACATTAAACATTACATTTTTAGTTGAGCCTAAAATCAATTTTTTAATTATTTATTTTATTTTTATTTATTTAAATTTTATAATATAATATAAATATGTAATACACATTAAACATAAATTTTTTAATTACATTATTTTGATATATAATTATATAAATAATAAATATAATATTTTGAATAAATAAAATTTCAAAATATTTTAATGAAAGCTTGGTCATATACAAATGCAAATTCATTTCAGATTTCATGACTCATACTACCCACTTGGCAGCTAGGTACTTTTTGCTGTGACACTGCCCACTTGGTAGCTAGGCACTTTTCAATGTGATGCTGCCCAAAAATCAACATGATCCGATATGACCTGACATGACCCAACACGACCCAGCATGAATGTGTCAACTGCAAGCCAAATGATTGATGTTGGACCTCATAAATTGGCAGCCATGTCGTGCCCAACAAGACATGTTTGTCTGACTAGGCCACAAAAAAATGAGTGGTGCTAGCATTGCATAGCCCGTTTAACACCTCTATGTTCAATTCATTATTTCTTTAATTTTTCTCGACATGTTTATATTGATACAACTCTTCACATACTTATATATAAATAAGCATCTATGATTTGTAATCTTTTACAAAAATGAATCATGAATACTTCCAATGGACCAAGTATTCAAATTTAAGTTAAACAACAAAATACACTAAAAATTAATTTATGACACATTATTATACTTTTAGTAAATAATAAATCTCCTAAAAAAATAAAAGATATAATTATGTGAATCTGGTACTAAGACAATTCAAAATGATAGTAATAATTAATTGTGAGATAATTTAAATGCAATATATACTTGAAGAGATTAAATATATACTCTTTTCTCCCATTACTTTTTATTATGACATCAAGCAACAAGGCATAAAACCTCTAATTTAATATTTCAAAAGCAAATAACGTATATCACAATATAATATTATATTCTTAAGAAAAAGATACAAAAAAAAAATCATTACTACAACATATATTCCAATAGTAAAAAAATCAACAAATATTTTCATAATGACCTTAAAAAATCATAAATTATCATTTTATACTTCAAACTTAGTATTATTGACTTATAAATACTAACTACATGAGGAGAATTATAATTTTTTATTCCTTTATTTTTATTTTATGCTTTTTGATGAGAATATACAATCTACAAGCTAACCCAATTACATTTACTTAATGTATAAGGACATTTAATATATAATATTTATTATCGAGTATTATTGCATCATTTATTATTTCAAATTTTAACATCAAAAATAAAAAATAATAAACACACACATATATATATTCGAATTGTGGTAGACCACATCGAATACTCTCATACAAAACAAAACATAACAAAAATATTATTTAAATCTCAACTATACTAAAAAATATGAAATATTAAATTTTTTAAAAACTCAACTTGGTATCATTAAAATTAAATGTATTTCAATTTAAATAACTCATTTCATATACAATTATGAATTTGTATTAAAATTATTAGCTAGATTAAATACTATAATATAACTACATAATCCATTGAAATTTGGAGTATACATTAAATTTATATATTTAATAGAAAAATATGTCAAATCTACTAATCATAAAATTTCTAGGTCCATATATTACAATGATATCATAAAATATTTTAAATTTGATAAAAAATGAATAACTATAAACTTAAAAATCATAATAATATTGTATCAATGATCTCAAATATATATATATATATACACACTACTAAAAATAACATATCGTTCATGCATCATTCTCTCATTCTTAGACCAATACTGAAAGAAAAAATAGCTTGAATTTGGTGATGACATCATGGTACTGGATTCAGCAGAATTCAAGGCCTTCTCGAAGGCCATGAAGAATTTGAGGTTTCTAAAATCCTTTTTTACCCAGTGAGGGTTTCAGAGACTTGTCCAATGAGATCTGTTTTGACCAAGGATACGAGAGTATGAAATTGGGATGGTAGAGGCAGCTAGCCTATTTTATGTACACAAAAAGAGATGAGTGGGGTAATGACATCAGGGAGCAAAGACATCATCCTTATCACTAGATCTTTAATCCAAGATAATTTAGAACAAATAGGCCGACACTTTCACATGAGGTGCAACAGGCCTTCATCCCACCAAATACAAATCCTCCTTTTTCCGTCACCTCATGAGAATCCCAATCCATCACAATAAATGTAGTAACATTTTTTTTCTTGCAATCTCTACTGTTATCTCCTCACTTTTTGGAACCAACATCCAACAGTCCTTTGAATATCACAGGATAGTTGTGCAAAATCATATGAAAATGAACATATCAGTTAAAGCTTCTATCAAAGATTGGCATTCTTTTCTGAGAGTAGTAAAAAATGTTGCTTCCAAAAGAAGAGAAATTGTGTAAAGGAAAGGCAACTAAGAATCCAGTGTGCTCTCCTGATCAACTTTGCTCCAAAACTGCAACACATACTTTGTGTTTTTTGTCAGCATGCCCGAAGTGAGGTCATTCTCTTCTCAGTTGGGATTCATCCCAAAAGCCTCTACATGAATTTCTTAGGCAAATGGTGATTATGGTTATATGCAAAATCAAAGATGAACTATTTGCTAGAAAATATGAAAACAAAAACAGTCGCCTTTTTAATCAAATACATTCTTAAGCTGCAAAATCTGCACATGAAGTAAGGTATTTATT
Source organism: Sapria himalayana (assembly GCA_029783825.1). Lineage (NCBI taxonomy): Eukaryota > Viridiplantae > Streptophyta > Magnoliopsida > Malpighiales > Rafflesiaceae > Sapria > Sapria himalayana. The sequence goes on from JAREIK010000088.1 coordinate 11,380,150, forward strand.
GATTTTAACAAACAAAGACATTTTCAAGAAAATTATGGAGTTGCCGCATCAAGAAAGGATTAAGCAAGATGTAGGGATAGGGACCCCAGTTTGACGCTCTGAAATTTAATATATTGATGCCAGATTCAATCAATATATTAAATGACAGTTAGATGGGTTATTTTATGCCCCTCTTCTGCCGGAGGAAAAGACTTTCCTTCTATGCCATGATCCCATAGGTTATATGGTAGTTATCCATTCCGAAATTTTACATTGTTGAAAGCCAAACACTTAGAAAGAGGGTGCCAGTGGCCACATAGTCATTGCCAGTCGAAGCGAGATCAAGAATGCAGTGATGGTGGATATCATTAAAAAAACAAGAACGAAGAGGTTGGAGCACATACCTGTCCATGATTGTCAGAAGCTGCTTTCTAACATCCTGTGCCCTCCTCAAAGATCGGTACTGAATAAAGTTCTCATAGCACCAAGGGCCTGAAAAGTTATTAGCTTTCCAAGCCTCATATACTGCAAGCAGTGTCAAATGGTCTCCCTCGGGCTGAAAAAACTTGGCCCGCTTCTGATCTGCTTGAGCTTGCTTATCTCTAGGCCTGTAGAAGACGTTACCAGTCTGGATCATGGCAATCATAGTCAAAATCTCGTCGCTACACCCAAGGTCTACACTTGCCAATAGCATCTTTGAAAGAGGAGGATCGAGAGGAAATTCTGCCATTTTCCTGCCCAGCTTTGTCAGCAGGCCCTCTTCGTCCAGCGCTCCCAGACTGTACAGCTGTTCCATGGCAGAGATGAGGGCCTGGGGTGAAGGGGGATCCATAAAATCAAAAGACAGCAGGTCATTAATCCCCATTGCCTTCATCGTGAGCGTGGTAAGCCCGAGATTTATTCTTTGGATTTCTGGGATTGTGGTGGGTGACATCTCGTTTCGAAATGCACTTTCCGTGTACAGCCGGTAACATTTTCCAGGCCCAGTACGCCCCGCACGCCCAGCCCGCTGCTTTGCAGATGCTTGCGAGATTGGAGTTATAACCAGAGAATCAAGTCCCAGCTTAGGATTATATACATTTTGCTTTGCGAAACCAGGATCAATGACATAATAAATCCCATCAATTGTTAATGAAGCTTCAGCAATATTCGTGGCTACTACTACCTTCCTCTTCCCTGGTGGAGCAGGTTCGAATATTCTGGATTGCATTTCACTGGGAAGTGCACTGTAAACAGGCAATATGATCAATTCTGGAACACTTCTCCCTAATCCTTTCATCCTTTCAAAAAGTGAGGAGCAAGCACAATCGATTTCCTCCTGCCCTGTCAGAAAGAGAAGGATGTCGCCTTCAGGTTCTGTCAGGTGGATCTGCAAGACGGTGATGAGAGCTGCGTCCAAGTAATCGCTCTCGGGCTGTTTGGTGTATAGTATCTCTACGTCATACGTCCGCCCAGGAATAGTGAATATGTTACAGTTATTAAAATATCCTGAAAATTTCACTGCATCAAGGGTGGCAGAAGTGACAATTAAGTGAAGATCGCGTCTCCTCTTCACGAGCTGCTTAAGCAACCCAAAAAGAACATCGGTGTGGATTGTCCTCTCATGAGCTTCATCAAGCATGATCACAGAGTATTGAGAAAGCCTCTCGTCTATTAAAATTTCTCTCAGCAGCATACCATCGGTCATGTATTTGATCACGGTTTCAGGACCCGTGCAATCTTCAAATCGAATGGCATACCCAACTTCTTCACCCAAACGGCAGCCAAATTCTTCGGCCACCCTCTTGGCCACAGACATTGCAGCGACCCTGCGAGGTTGAGTACACCCTATCTTACCCCTGGTCGTGTAGCCTTCTTCGGCCAGGTATTGTGTCACCTGTGTCGTCTTTCCCGATCCAGTCTCCCCGATAACTACTAATACTTGATTGCCACGCACAGCTTCAATTAACTGTTTTTTGAGTTTGTAGATGGGCAATCCTTGTCTCTGCTCTTGGATGGACAGCTTGGACCTCTGCCCATAAGTTAATGCTTTACCAAACGCATCCTTCTTCCACTCTGGCATGTCATAAGCAGACAAGCCAACCCCTCGAAGCTCCTGTGCAAGATGCCTCTCTCCTGTCTCTGGCATTGGATCCTCCCAAGGACGATTAAGATCTTTTGGGATAGAATCAAGCATAGTTCGCTGCTGCTGCTCTCTTACTTCTCTCCTCTCCTTTATGAGTGCTGACTGCAGAGCAGCTGCACGACTCAATGAGCCTTCCGGGTTCTTGAAAATCTTAACCGGGGACATATCCACGGAGTACCTCGTCTGCCCTTGCAAAAATGGGGGCTCATCCTCGTTCAGCTCAATCTCAAGCTCTTCCTCAGCCCCCTCATCTTGATACTGCAACCCATCTCCTTCGTTATCATATGCTGGGTGCTCTTGGGCTAACAGAGCCCCAGAAGCAATCAATTGGTTCACCTCCCATCTCTCTGGAGAGCTCATTCTTTTCAATGGTCGACACAAAGGGACACCATCATCATCCTCCACAATTCTGATCCCAGAAAGACCTGTCTTAGTTACTAAACCTTCCTTCAATCCCATTGGATTAGTTCTGAGAGAGTCCTCATCCAATCTCCTCTCCAGCGGACACAGATCCTCGCCAGTATTCTGATCCACATCCTTCATTGAAAGGCTCAATTTCTTCCCCAAAACCGAAATCACTTTAACGTGAACGTCTTGATTCCGCTTTACAACATCCTTGACATTTCCAACTCTCCTGTTTGCAATCTGTGAAACATGAACTAGCCCCTCCTTCCCCCTAAAACCACTCAACTCCACAAAACAACCTGAATCCATCACCCGTGACACCCTACCCCTATAAACCTGAAACAATTCTGGCTCATCGGCGTGGTAATAGCCATTCCTTCTATCATCACCATCACGCCAAACCTCTCTAGCATCGCCATTTTCATCACCCCCACCTCTCCTATACCTTTCGCTCCCATGTCTTCCCCTATCCCTATGAGGATCCCTACTCCCTTGATCATCTCTATCATAGCTGTCTCTGCCTTTCATGTGTCTCTCTCGATTCCTATCTCTGTATTCCTCTTCATCGTTCCTTCTTTTCTCCCTCGCCTCCTTCTCGATCTCTCGTTCAATTTTCTTCACTCTTTCCCTATCATCACCAATCGAAAGTGATTTATACTTGGCATAGTTACCATCACAATCGCCACTTCTATTCAAGCCCTTCTTCAGCATTGGGGGAAGGATTGCGTGAATGATTGTCAAAAGTGTACGAACAAAGTAATCGGGCATTTCCGCTCCGTTTTCCTTTAACTTCGCATCGAATTCATCTACCGAATTGCACCTGTGGCCCATATCAGTGATGAATTCGGCCAACACTTTGTCTGCAAATCCTATGTGGGTTTCGAGTTCTGTGCACACCTTGGACACCAGAGAGAGATACTCTAGTGTCTTGAGCCCGTCGTCCTGCTTTTTGGCCCCCATGGAGCCAAGTGTGAAATTATACAGCAGCAAAATTGAAGGTTTCTACTCTCTGTTTAACATTCTGGGGTCGGGGGAACAAGGTGGAATGCAAACGCCATCGCAAATCACTTGTTCTATCCTAGCGAAAGGAATTGGAAATTTGGAAGACTGTAATCCGACTCCGGCAGGGAAAGGACGACTGCAACAGGTGGCATTTGAGAGGGAGTCGGAACCGAAAATATTTTTTGTATTGATCATTAAAATACAAAACACAAATTTAGTGCATGTGTGTGTGTATGTTTTGTGGTGTTTAGCATTAATATATATATATATATATATATTCATCCACAAGTTATTTTAAATTATTACAGTTTAATTTTTAGATTGTATTTTGGCTAGTTTATTTTATAGTATTACAGTATAATTTTCTATTTTAAATTATTAATATGAATTTTATTTTAATAACATTGATATCAAGTGTGAAATTTAGGATTAAATTTTTATTGTTAATACATATATAAAAAAATTATGTCAAAAATGAGAATAGCTTTAAGATTAGTGGTTTTTAAGAGGGTATATTATGACCACACCATTTATATATGAACTTTTTTGGTTATTTAATACAAATAATTATGACTATTTTCATGTATTATTTTATTATAAAATTAAACAAATTATAGTAAAAATCAAAGTAGAAAAATTCAATAGAAATAATTTTAAGTTATAGAAAATAGAGATGAACATTATCTTGAGAAATAAAAATTACCTAGAAACAAGTAAAAAGCAGCCAAAAAATATTAAAGATAAGATGTAGAATTGAATTGATGGCAATATCGTTGCAAGTTGTCATTTGGTAATATTAGATAACATATTATTAAATTTATTCAGATTATAGTCATTGAAAGAGATTAGGGATATTTTGATAAATATAGATGAAGTCAAGTCATTATACAACAAAATTTTTTTGATACGAAAGTTTTACACTATCACTCATTGAATGTTTGAATCCACTTCAATAAGGAAACACATCAACATTCTAAAAATATTATTATTTTAATTCCCAAGTCTACTAGATTTATATAAACATCTCATCATAAATATGGTAAATGGTGATGTGAGGGAAAATTTAGTCTTTAATGAAGTTGTAGCTATTATACTTGAGGAAGAAAGTAGACATAAAAATAAAAAAAATAGCATATTTTTCTCTCAGCAAACTAATACTTTGATTGTCTCTAGAGAAAGATCAATAAAAATAGTGAGAGTCCAAATAAAAACAAAGCAAAATCATTGGATAAGAAGAAAGTAATAAGTTATCATTGTGGAAAGTAATATATGTAAAAATAGAATGGTTGTATTATAAAAGAGGGGTAGGAAAAAATATCAAAAATTAAAGAATATGAGTTATCAGATACTTAAGGTTGTGTGATAAGTATTCCAGATGAATATGAAAATTTATACAATGAGTCATTAATTGCTAGAGGAACAAAAATATTTGTTAATATATGGTTGCTAGACTCGGGAACAATATGACATATGACTTCTTAGAAAGAATGGTTCTATCAATATGAAATTATCTCGAGAGGATTTATATTCATGGGAGATGATCATGCCTTAGAAATCATTGGTATTGGCATTATTAGAAATAAAATGTTTGATGATATGGTATGCAATATCCAAGGGGTACAACATGTGATTGGCCCAAAGAAAAATATATTATCTTTAAGACAATTAAATGGTGGGTGTAATACTCATATTTAAATTGAGACCATGAAAATAATCAAATAATCACTTATAGTAATGAAATTAGAAAAGATAACCATAAATTTATATATGCTTAAAGGAGAAACACAATAAGGAGAAGTATATATGGTTTCAATAAGTTCAATAATATAATCAACAATGACTTGGCATTGTAAAGTTGACTACATGTTAGAATGAGATTGGAAAACTCTTGTTGGACAAAAATTTCTTCTAGAACTCAAAAACTTTTCATTACTTTTTTGTAAGCAATGTGTCACTAGTAAGTAAAATAGATTGAAGTTTAATAGTTATATACTAGAAGTAAATCTATCTTAGAACTAATGTATCCTGATGTTTGGGAAGCACTTGTTATATCATTGAGAGATGCAAGATATTTCGTATCTTTTATTAATGACTACTCTATGAGATATTGGGTATATCCAATCTAGAGAAATATTAATGTGTTAAGAGAGTAAGTACCATGACTTTGTGCTCTAGTGAGAAAATACCAAATCAATGGTCGTTCCCAGTACTGTGATTTTATGTTATGCATAGTAAATACATCAGTCAAGGCAATTCACGTCACCATGATAGTTGGCTCTAGAGAGAAAAGATCAAAGTCACAATGATTTTTAATGTGGTGACTTAATATTCTATAAAGAATTTATCTTAGACAACATTTTTCATGTCATGACATCATGCACTAGAGAGAAGTTACTTGAGTCATGATATTCATTACTGTCACAACTTTTGTAATCGAAAGAAGATCTAACAAGACAATAAAATCATGACCTTAAGCCAATACAACTACTTCTAGCTTTAAGTATCACATAAATCTTTAAAGTATATAAGTAATAGCTAGAAGATTTTGCAAAGAGAAAAACAATGGAATTAATTTCAAGCCGAGAGCAACAATAATCTCTAAGTGGCATAATTACAATCCTAATTTGGAGAAAATCCAAGGAGAATGCGAGAAATATTTGATTTAGGTTAGGTTTTGAAACCTAATCAACCTTTGAGCTTTCATGGAGAACTTTTGATTCCATGATACATCTCTCAAAATATCTCACACAAAATCTCCCCCAATATTAGATTAAATTGAGATCCAAATCGGTATAATATATGTGTGCATGATGGATACATGATTTTATATGGTTTATATTTATGTTAATATTATGGTTTGAATATTAATGGATATAGATATTAATTAGAAATATAATTTAGAATTTTCATTATATCATAGGTTTATGTGAGTTGATCATAGTAGATAGTGACAGATATATCACAGAATACACTCACAAGATACATTAAAAAGGAGGTGATAATTCTTCTAATCTTAATGTATTATATAAACCAAAGGGTTGAAAGATTGATTAAGGTAAGTATAATCATTATAAGTATGATGTTTATAAAGCCAAAAGAACAAATATATTATGACTAATCCTTTGTGCTTATTCTAGAAGAACCAACCTCAAGTGTCATAGAGATTAAGAAGAACATCTAACCAAGGAGTTTCATCATCCATCATGCACGACAAACTATATATTTTTGAAAAACTTAATTTTTAGTTCTAAATTATATCCACGTTCATTAACATCAAAATGCTATATAAATACAAATATAAACTCATAAAATCAATAATCTATCACAACATAATTACTTTACCAATCTTAGAATTTAATTTAGGTGGACACTAAAAAGCAATCACACAAGATGTGTTGAATGTCATCTTGTGGATTCAATGGTACCAATGAATGTCATCTTGTGGATTCAATGGTACCAATGAATGTCCAAATTAATTTTCTAAGCACATAATCCTAATTCCAATCAAATTTGCTTGTTCTTCACCTTGGATTTTCTATTAATAGGGTAGAATTTATTTTTCCTAGGGTTCTTGGCATGTGCATTGTGTTCCCCTTCTTTCTTTTTTTTAAGTATAGCTTTTATACTTTGGGAATTTATACAATACTTTAAGTTGGAATTCTTGACAAATAATTCATGTCGCAACATTAACATCTTTTTGGATCTCCTATAGAGCATAAATGTAATTATATTGGGAATAACTATGATGATTGCTTATCTTGGTTAGAAAATTATCATATCGATGGAATTGGTTGTGATTGAAATTAAATTTTTTGTAATACAGAGCTATGGTGTTAGGATTGCTCGTTGCTTTGATCTCACCTTTGTGAACAAATCATCATGGCTCTGAGATCACCATGACTGAGACAAATTCTTTATAACTCAAAGTCATAATGTTTGAGTTGGCCATGCCTTTCATGGCATTGGAAAAAAGTTGTGACTGTAGTAATATTCTTTAGAATAAAAAAATCATGGTAAAAAATAATTTCATGGCACACCTCATTTGATAATGTCTTGAGCATTAACATAATGTTATGTTAATGCCCAATAAATATCAAAGCAAGATTCCAAATCCATAAAATATTTGTTCTTGTGATGCAACTATCAACAAGCTAATCATCATCAAAGATGTCATCTTTGAAGAAAACATGCTAAATGGAGAAGTGGTAGATTATATATAGAGTATAAATTTCATTGGAAACAAATTATCAGACCTTGTATTATTGTATCATAGGAACATAAATAAGATAAGTCTAATATATTTAAGGTAAGATGATCAAATTGAAAGAGAAAAGAATTAACTTGGCACTCAGGGTATGTTACATAGGGAAATAATATGTTGTCTACAATTATAAAATATAGAGAAGTCAACTTTCCATGATTTAACAAAAAACAAAGAAGCTTCTCTTTGGATGACAATAATGCAGAAAGAACTTAATGGTATTCATAAAACCAATACATGGGATCATGTTCCATTACCACAAAATAAGAAAGGCCATTAAAAATAAATGGGTCTACAAGATTAAGCATAACATTAATGATCAAGTGGATTAGTATCGTCCATGATTGGTAGTCAAAGTATATGTGTCAAAAGAAGAAGGTGACTTCAATAAAATATTTTATTTTATTATTCGAATAAAAATAGTTTGAGCAGCCCTAGTAATTTGTGCTATATATAAATTAAAATTAGAAAAGTTAGATGTAAAAACTACATTTCATCATGGAGGACTCGAAGAAAAAATATATGTGTTGTAGTTAGAAGGTTTTGATTAAAAAAAGAAGAGAAAGGTTATTTTATAATTGAACAAAATCTCTAAATAGACTAAATCAAGTACAAAAATAATGGTATAAAAGGTTTGATTCATTCATTATGAGTCTTAGATATAATAGACTTAATTTAGATCTTTGTGTATATTACGAGAGATTTGGTGATGATAATGTTAAGTATTGAAGGAATTGGAAAAAAAATTTTGATATAAAAAATCTAGGACTAGAAAATAAGATCGAGATGCAAATTTACGAAGACCAAATCTCTTGTAATGATTATAAGTTAATTTATACTCTTAATTATATTAATTTCAAGTTTTCAACAAGCATGAGTCCTATCAATGAAGTAGATAGGATGTAAATTTATTGAGTACAATATATATTAGCTATCAAAGTTTAATATTTACTATGGGTTGTATAAGAACATCTATTATGCAAGCAATGAGATTTATTAGTCAATAAATAGTGAATCCTAGTAAAGATAATTGGTGTGCTGTAAAGAGAATTTTGACATATTAAAAGAATACCTCAAATACTATAATGTATTATGGAGGTTTAGATCTTATTAATAGAGGTTATGTTTATTTAGACTATGTAGTAGATATAAATAATAGCAAGTCCATAGTAGCTATGTGTTTACTCTTACAGGAAGAGCGGTAAATTGAGTTTAAAACTATAGTTATTATGTCTACTTCTATGATATATATATATATAATATATTACAACTATGTAGACAAGTAAAGTGGAAAATTTAGTTGCAAATGCTATTCTAAGAGCTTGAATAAAAATAGAAAAATATTACTTTTTTTTGTGATTGTTAAAGTGCTCTATATTTAGTAAAAAATCCAATATTTTACTTGGAGACAGAATATATTAGAGCATAATATCACTTTATAGAAGATAAGGTAGAAGAAAGTGTAGATAAACATAAAATTCATATAAAAGACAACTTAGCTAATGAACTCACAAAAGCATTAAAAAGAGACAAGTTCATATTATATCAATTTTCTATTAGCCTAATAGAAACATAAGTGGCATTTGAAAGGTGAACTATAGTTAATAGAATATAACATCAAAAGTATAATATCAAAGTGGGTAGGTGAATTTCACCTTGCCCACATCATAATCTTACAATAAAGGATTTCTGATTTTTCTTAAATAAAAGGAGGTTTTCTCTTTAATTATAATCATCTCAATTCCAAGTATTTTTAGCTTATATTTTATTTTATTATCTAGTTTATTTTTTATTTATATTATAATGTTTTATTTTAAATTATAAGGCTTTATTTTATTTAAAAAAAGGATAATCAATGACATATCTTATATGTTGGACAATTCGGCAATATATCCAAGGACCAAGTAAATCCAAGTATCATAGATCGCAAGCTTTAGTGTTATACAAGTAACCTTAACCTAAAAAATTCTATTCTATAATTACCTAAGTTAGTTTACTCTTGCATCTCATTATAGTTATACTTACAAGATCTCACACACAAGCTTAACGAGATAGAGAAACACTCATAGAAAGAAAATATACTACAAATAAAACTTTAATGTTTTGAGTAATACAACTATGGGTTAGACTCTCTTATATAATGAGAGCTCTTATTTACTAAGGGTCAAGATTATATCACATATCACAATTTTATTACACAAAAAATCCATAAAATACTTTAGAATGAAAATGGGTCTTCAAATATTTGGAATATTTTAGAATTCCACTAGAAATCTCTTGAACCTTCTGCAATAATCAGACTCTTTTAGATCATTTTAGAAGTCTCCATAAAACCATCTCATATTTTGATATTTTCAAAAATCTCATCGAGTCCTGACATTCTGCCCCATCAATCTTAATGACATCTTCATTAGATCTTCATTGTGGAAATTTATTATTTTTATTTTCAAATTTCTATAATGCATCAGGAAGTTCTCAAGTAGAGGTGCCCATCCCGGCACGAGGCACGACATGATTCAGCCGTGCCTGGGCTAGCCCGGCACGGTAATTTTTCGTGCCTGGGCTCGTGCCGTGCCCGACCACGACATTATCGTGCCTTGCCGTGTCGAGGCTAATTGGGCCTCATGTCGTGTCTGGTCCGGCACGGTACCGTGCCGAAACCAATTTTTTTTAAAAACATTAGGGTTACGGGGGCATTGAAACACTAATTTTTTTTTAAAATTAGGGTTTCAGGCACGCTGAAATCCTAATTAATTTAATATTAGGGGTTCAGGCGCACCGAAGCCCTAATTTTTTAAAATTAGAAGTTCAGCACGACGGTGCACGCAGAAACCCTTAATTTTTTTTAATTTAGGGTTCGGCTTGACCGGGCCGAACCCGGTGGATCGTGCCGTGGGCCCATGCTGAGTTGAACTCTATAAAACCATGCCGGGCCAGGCATGGCACAGTACAGTAAATTTGACCTTCCTGGCCAGACACGAAAGCACGGTTGGGCCTGAAAAAAATGGGCCAAGCCAGCCTGACACGTCCCGTTTGACACCTCTATTCTCAAGTGGATTCGTTGTCTAATATCTTTTATAGTTACATGATCAATAAGCTATGAATGGAGGGTTAGAGGAATCACTAAACCTTATTGTTATTGTTCATATGTTTCATTCTATTTATTCTCGGTTAGACATTGAGTTTGAGGTTCAATTCCATAACATGTTGAGTCGACCTACCCATGAAGGGAATGGAAATTCTTATTAGGGGCACTGAATCATAAGTCAAGGTGGTCCATAGGTCCACATTAAGGATCACAATCTCCTTTTGACTATGAGACTTCATTTTCACATGGATTGGATCTTTAGTATCAGACCTTGGGAAAGTGAACCGATTGAGTTGTCTTTTCCTCATATCAAATATCTCACCTATTTACCTGTATTAAAAAAATTAGTCTTCTTCGCCTATGAATTTTCATAAAAGAGAGAATTAGAGCCCCTTCCCTTCCAAAATGGAACACTCTCTCACTTAAGTAGTAAAGGCCTTGAGAGAGACCTTATCCTTACTTCATGGTGAGAGGCCCGCCTTCTGCTCGATAGAAAGAAAGAGAATATTACCAGGTTAGTATGACTTCTACATAATCTCTCTCATATCTTTTTTTCTAGCTTCTCTTTTGTTAGTAGAAGTCATTTCTTTAGCAGATCTTATCTTCTAGTCTATGTCTATTAGAATGATTTTCACTACTGAAACGACTTAGTCAAAGTAAAAGTAGACTGCTTAATTTCAAACTTAAAACTTACCTAGATATTGAAACTTGACTGGTATAACAACTTGAGTATTGAATTTCCCCGTAGAGGACGAAGAAGGCTTGACCTTAATGTAATGATTTGATGGTGCGTGTGGACCATTGCTCTTCCTTTCACACTATAATAGAGTAAGCAAGATTTTCGATTCCTATCTTTCTAGCCTATGACTCTCCACTTCTTCTACCATAAGACATTGGGACTCCTACTTGCTAGCCCAAGATTTTTAAATCTAAATAAGCTATTTGGACTGTAAGACAAAGGAATGACTGCTTCATCCATAAGAGTCACCCATCTTTCTACTTGACTGGATGAGTAAAGATAAAAGGATATGGTTGAATCATATTTCCCATAAGAGGAAAATAGGATCAATAGAAAGAGTGAGACCCAATAGAAAGTAATTTTTTAGAGTGATGACAGGTAAACAAACAAAGAAGAATGTCATTCTTCCAACACTCGCCAAGGAGATAGTCTAGAACTCCAGCATGCAGTTCATCCAATTTGCATTCAAGCGGTGAGACTGACATTTAATCAACAAAGAAAGGAGAAGTCCAAAGGCAAAAGCATTCTTAGCCGATGGAATATGGAAGTATCATGCATGCTATATGGTTGACATTACGCTCATAGAAGGTGAGCCGTCGATCATTGGGCTCAGGAATGACCCATATGCTATGAATGAACAGATCCACGAGCTCTATCAATTAGAAAACAACTTTCATGCAGGGGTCAATGTAGCTACCGATGAAGGATTGATATTGCTTACAATACTAACATATTTTGTGATGGAAGCATGCCACCAAGAGAAGAGATGAGGACGCAGCTTCACCGACTATGCAAAAATAACATTCAAGCATTGTTAGAGGAACTGAACAGATGTACCAAGTGTATCTTATAGCCACATTGATGATTTCCTCACTTCATCACAACCTCACCTATCTTCTATTGAAAAGAGAGACTATAGTTTGAAAAATCCATCGATAAACTAGACTGTGACCAGGGGCCACTCTATGGTAACATAAATTTTGACAGAGATTGCCTAGTTCACATTCGACTTGAAAGACTTTTACTTACAACCTTTCCAAAGTGTTCACTTTGATTCATCCCTCACTATCATGGTACAATGTACAAAGCAAACCGTTTTTTATCTATTTTATCTTCATAGTCTAGCCAAAGTCTCAATTCTTGATGACATGTCATCCTTTGATCTAAATATAGATTATCGTAATAGAGTAATAGATGATATCTTAAATAGAGCTTTGAATGATACCACTCAGCGATAGGTAAGTCTTCTATATGCTATACACTTTAGATCTCTATCTATGAGCTATGAGTGAAATCAATTCAGATTTATCTATAGAAATGGTGATTCATCCAGATGATAAGGGAAAGACTGATGCAATACTTGGCTAGAGCAAGTATTACCGAGCCTTTTTTATTGCCTGTTATACTATATAAACATAAACCTAATATCAAATCTTTCATTCTTGTCTCTCCTTGGAGGCCTCTACTTTCTCCGTAATCACTCGACTAAGATTGTCGGCAAGGATTCTGGTTGACCTACTATCTATCTTCAACATTTTATACATTTTACCTGATAACTAGACTATAAGCTAGGCATGGTCGATTTAATTTATTCTCTCCCATCTTTCTCTGATCCTACTTCTCCTTACTTGCTAGGTAGAAAATTTTTGAACATATCTTCTTGGCCTTCCTCACCATCACCTATATCGTCAAAACCGAATATGAGGATCTCCTCTCTCATAGCACTAAGAAGTTGAAAGGTCGCTCATCGGGAGATTTGGTTGGTTGTTATGTCCCATGTTATAGACATAGAACTAGTGGAAGGGATCTAAAAATGCAATCCCAACTGGTTGAGGTGACATATCTTGAAAGAATGCTCCTTTTTGTAAGGAGAACTCTCCGTCACTCGGATGATGAATAATGAAGAAGAAAGGAGGCCAAGTCTAACGAAAGAATCCACAAACTAAGAGAAGAAATGTCCATGGCCTTGGGACACTATAACCAAAGAGGAGTGCATAAGTTTATGGAAGCTCTAGCGTAGAGCCCTTATCAAAGTCTTGGAGGAGTAGGTATAAGATATTGGAGCAGAAAGTGTCAGAGCTTTTGGGACTGGAGCTAGTGGCATGATTGAAATCATTCGTCGATTCATAGGTGCTATGTGAGCTCTTGTTGGTGATGTGCAACAACACCGGATGTCCCACCATAGCTGGTCGGTCGATATAAAGGGTGAACAGATCTCAATCTTTGTTTTTGGGCCATGTCTTTACCACCAACTGTAGTTATGCCGACATTGGCAAGACCTTCTTCTTGTTCTTCACTAAATGACCATTTAGTATGTGAGAAACTTCTAGTGCTAATCTCTCTAAGAGCTGATTCTAGAGATCCATTTTCTTTCATGGGACATAAGGAAGATCTGAATCAGAACATTCCGAGGTAGGAAACAAAAAGAGTCTTGCTACTAATGAGCGAGTTACCTCATTGCAAGCAAGCACTAGTGCAATTGGCATGGCTTGAGGACAATAGGCTATACGCCCTAATAGGATGACATAATCTGAGAAACGAATATTGACAACGATAACATGAGTAAATGGCTGGCTTGTAGTACGAAGTCGACTAGGGAATCAACTTAGAGTTGCATCGGATCCTCCTATTCATATTTAGCTATCGGACCTTGGATTAGTCTCTTTTGTATATGTGACACCAAACTATTAGGCAAAAGGAGTTCTTATATATTGATTACCTACCTTGAAAAACTCTTTGAATGGAGTGAGATTCATGTTACCTGGTGGTTCTGATTAGTTGTACCAGAAAAGACTTCGAACATCGTAACAATGGTATGCATCCCATGCGGGTGGTCCTTTCCATGTGGGAAAATAAAGAAGAGTTCCAGCCAAGACTTCTTTAATCGATTCATCTCGGCCTTAGACCAGCAAGTCGAGCCAGAAGGCTCTTTTCCTTGCTTCAACTAATTACCTTCTCTGGTCTCTTTAACCCCAGAAACCATAACTATACTTTTTCTATTTGATCAAAATGCAAAAAGACTTTCTTATTATTATGTCAGATTGCATCAACAACATAAGAGAAGAGTCCATATAACGAGTTTCAGAAGGAATACTAGTGCGCCGCACCTAAAATCATGGGGTAAGCTTATGATGGTATTTAATATTTTTCCTTTAATTAGTAGTTCCCGAAGAACCGACAGAGGCTAGTGCAAGTATACTGGCTCGTATAGAATACTTTTCCGAGTACTTTGACAAAGGCTGGGGAACATTAGCTACAAAATAAGTAAGATACTTTATAGCCCTCCTCAAAGGAACCATGGCAAGCCATTGGAGAAAACCAAATTAAAGTGACGGACAAGAAATAGGACGAGAGCTTCCCAAAGAAGATCAAAGACATATTCATTTACGTACAAGCACCATCAGCAATTTGTTAACATATTTCTTTGAAGAGTCAGAGTGAGAAAGTTACTATGTTTACCCAACTAATAATAAACTGAAAGCAATAAAAGAACAGATTAGCAAGGCTTGGCAAAACAAGTAGAAGCATATGAATGCCTTTTCATCTAAAAGCTACTATGTAAAATCACGAGTTCGGTCTCAAACTTTCCTTTCTATCTACGCCTAGAGACCTCATGGAATAAAAGAAAAAGCAAGCAGCAAAAAATGCCTATGCCACTCATATAGTAGATTAAGCACTAATATGAAAAAGTGAAGAAGAGAGTGCTATAGTCAGTCCGTGGTAAGAAGTGGATTAGATAGAATTGGTAATGAACAAATAGTTCTTGAAAAAAGTTACCACTCTTTGGAGATTGAAGAGCCGCATTACTGTTGTTAATCTTACTAGTAGCCACTCAATGATAGAAGGTTGTGAGGGTACACCATCCATAAGTGAGATTTTGATAAATAGCTAAACTGGACATAAATAAGTTATACTAAAATACTCCGAAATCATGATAAGCTGCATATCCAAACAGGTAATCAAAAGTAGAGGACAGAATGAAAAAAGATGCTGAGCTTATGTGAAGGAATTTCGTATCAGACCTGCCTACTGTTAATAGATCCACCATAACTGGGGATGCTATTTCACAACCATGAAATCTAACCTGACATGAAATACTTTTTTTTAGATTAGAAAAGGCAACCGCATGCAATATGTGGAATTTTTAGAAGCAGCTACTCTCATGTGCAAAAGACCCTTCCATAAGAAATAGAAACCCGTGTTATAAACAACCAAATTGTTTGGGTTCATTCGATCAGTAGCACCTGCCATGGCAAACTAGTTATTTGGTTAACCGTTCAAGCAATCAATGGAATAACTAGTTACATAAAACATAAGCTGGGTTCAAACAACAGCTTGTCTTGTAGGAAGGCTTCACTTAATCTTAAAGAGCTAGAAAAATTGCTAAGTATGATCAAGTCCTATAATATAACTCTATTAAAGGGCCATCATGTCTATCCATATCTGTCTTTCTATTCTAAACTTGTTTCTTTCTAGCACGAGATACTATCTTTTATTCAAAACATTCTCTTAATCAAGAAACTGAGACTAGAGGCGAATCTAGTCATTTTTCCACTTTTGCTTTAGCAATTCCATTCTTATACTCTGTTCAAGGAGCTCGTTAGTTAAGATAGTTACTATATTTTTATAAAGAAAAAAGAGAGGAAAAATCTTATCAATCATCCAAACTCTTTTAGGGGATGAGACGAAAAGTCCCTGAGAGCTTATTATTTGTGATTACATGTGGTAGGTGACACTAAGCCTAGCTTCTTTCAGCTATCCATGAAGAGGAGATTGCCTTCTTCTTACCTTGAAAGTAGTTCTCATAGTTTCTCTTGTAGTTACCTTTCCTCCACATGCTTTTTCCTTTGCTCCACATGATGCAGATGGCTTCTCTGTGGGCTCTTTACTTACACATACTCCCCTCTCTTCTTGACTCCTTTGCTTACCGGACTTAATGCCTCTAGAGCTGGAGTTTCCTCACTGTCATTATCTTCTCACTTCGACATTGGCATGAACTGGCTCTCGCAGACCACTATTCTAAGTGGGGGACCAAGAAAGAAGATGCGACTCTCAACCATTATTGATGAATTTAGATTAGCCAGTGGTATGATACTCAAGCAATCACTTCTAATATTGATCAAAAAGTGGACAAAATTCCTTTAGCCATGTCATGGTGGAATGACAGACTCTGGTTCAGCCACAGGATCTTCTTCTGATCGAAGGGCTTGGCCTATGCCTCATTCTGTTGTAGCTTCTTTGGATGATTAGTTGCGAATCTCCAAAAACATTGAGGACATCAAATTCACATATCAAGTGCTATCTCCAAGCGAAAACTCAATGCTTCATTCTTTTTTTTAGCAATTATCCTTTAGTAAGGTGATGGAATAATGCAAGACACCTTTCTCTAGAGTGAGAAACACCACTCATGCTCCCACATGCATCTTTGGCTTTGGAGCATCTCGACCTGACCCTAGCTTTCTTTGAGAAGCTTCATCAAAGTACATATCTCTTAGTTGACTAAGATATAAGCATGCCATTCAAGGGCTTCCATAGAAAGCATCTCTTCGTCTGGGGGGTCGGTTGAGACAGATGGTTCAGTAGAGTTGCCTTTTTGCTCTCAAAAGCATTAGGCATGCTGAGTCCCATGTAAAGTGACTCCCTTCTTCAGAAACCGAGAGAAGGGCTGGCATCTACTAGAGATATTAGATATAAACCTAATTATGTAGGTTCTCCGTAGCAATTTAAGCTCTCGCAAATTTCAAGTCTGTTGGTGGCTACGACATTTCAAGTATAGCCTTGATTCTGATAAGGTCTATCTCGATTCCTCGATGTCGAATGACAAAGCCGAGAGATTTCTGAGACTCCAAAAATGCATTTGAGCAGATTTATCTGCAACTTGTGCATCCTTATATGATCAAACCACTTGCCTGAGATCATCGAGGTGATCTGCCTTCTTCTTGGTAGTCACGACCAAATTGTCGATGCAAACTCAAACCTAGCTTGTGTAGCCTATGCTCTGCAAACCTACACTAAAATTGGATTCCTATTCTTTTTTTGTGTAATTCAATTCATCTACACCTTCAAAAAGCATCCTAAGTGTGTATGTGATTCGTGCCACAGTTGATTCTTGAACAAGGCATTGATGAAATCTATTGCCAAGACCATCTAAGATGCAAAGAGCCTCTCCTACTACCTACCAGTAGCCTAATTCCCCCTCTTTCGAATCATAGCTATATGATTGATTCGAGATAAAGTAAGAGGCATTTGTCACCAACCTAAGTGACTAATCTAAACCTCCCTCTCTCTGTTCTACGATTAACTCCCTCCTGTTTGTGTGCACAAGCTATTTTTCCAATTTTGTGCACTGTCAGAACTATTTCTCTGATTCAATCAAATATCCCAAAGGCCGGTGAAAGACCACCCATTAGTTTTTTCAAGGATTGGAATGCTTCCTTCCTCTCTAGATGAGGCATAAAACCTCCTTACATCAACCGAGTTCATTTTTATGAGAGGCCCGAGATGATTGGCTCCTTCTAGTCGATCCAACCTTTGATTACAGTTGGCCATGACATGCCCTAACAAACAACAATGATAATAGAAATTTGAAAGTCAATCATACCGAAATCCAAACTGGGTCTTGACTTGAATATGGTAGAATGAAACCCGGTTGCATTGGTTCGTGTGCGTCTATGTTCACCTTAACCCTGAGGAATTTTGGAAAACCCCTAATGTTGCATTATATTCAACCTCCAGTACCTGAAACTAAATAGAAAAAAGGATCTTATTCTAAAGCACGGTCGTAGTAACAACACACTAACCCTTTTTTTGTGTTGATGGAACAAAACTTTATCAAAATCCCAAGGAACCACTCATGCCTGAGATGTTCTTTATCATTGTCAACCTCTTTCACACATCACGTGGAACATATCTTGGCAAGTCGTTTGTCCCCTTATCTACTTCAACATAGCTGAAAAGGCTAAGGGAAAAATTCCAGGAATTAGAACAGGTGCCCCATCCGAATAGTTGTTCGCAAGCCAATCTGCGACCCTCCTGATAATCCTCATTCTCCAATCTCTAGCAAGTAACTCGTAAATCCAATTCCTTTCTTTTATTCTAGCAATGGAGATAGAGACAATGGTGAATGCTTCTGTTAGTGCACAAGGCCAATAAGGATTCTCGCGCCAACTAAACTACGTAGCCAAAGCGACCCCTATTGGCTAGAAAAGATACGTGTCAATCCGATTCATTCAATCTTTCCCACTCCCCTTCTGCTCCTATTCTGACTCTCATGGATGGTTATGGTGGTTCCCCAGCTGCTAATCCTACTCTTTTGGCTGGTGCCAAATTAGGTGACTTTGAAGTTGAAGCTTGCCCAATAGGCAATTAGATGTAACCATGTTGGCATTACTATGATAGCCTTAGAGCGTAGATGTCACTGTCCCTAAGAACGTGATACTTAGGTGTGAGGTTGAGATGATGAAAAGATAGAAGAGGATAAGCAAGTATAAACAGGGCATGCCACAATTATCTTGGGCTATTTTCTTCTAATGTAATTAAAAAGTGGTAGCAAACAGCTCTTTATGCAGCAAGTTTGAATCGATCAAATGTGTGAACTATGAGATGAGATGCTTTCATTTGTCGGGACATTCTCTGTTCTTTTTCTATGATCCCACCAGTCTTCGACTACCTGAAGTAGAAAAGAAGGGCTGGTCTTCATCTCGAAAAAAAGCTATCATGAGTGTCTTTTCATTGTAGTAGCTTTCCCTGAACTAGATTTTATTTGATCTGATCACCATTTTCTATGTGAATGCTCGATCTCCAACTTGTGTAGAACGATCTCAAAACACTGACATTTTTTTGTTTAGGTTAGGGGACAGGTAGATCTGTACCACTTTACGGTGCAACCCATCTTATTGGTGACGATATAGGCAACTAGGATAGACAGGACGAGCGACAATGGACTAATTAATTAGCAAGCACAAGTGCAAATCTCTCTTGGACGAGCATGTCCACTAGGTAAAATGTGGATCTTAGCCTTAGAGAACTATTGATCTTGGCACTCTGATGAATATGGTAAAAGTGCTACCTTCTTATTGGTGCATCGAATAAAAATAAGAGTGAAAAGAGATTTCATGACATCATCGAAATGAGCTGGCTTTTCAACTTTTTTGATTGATATGCTTTGTTTAATTTGATTCAAATTTAACTATATGGGATTGAATTTAGGGCAGGAAGAAAAAAACACCTCTTTCACTGAAAAGATAGCTAGCTCATGCAAATCCATACTTTGGACTCCTTTTATTCCACTAATAAAATAGAAAGAAGATAAAACTGATTAGACGATTACAAGAAAGAATCATTCAAGAACATCCCACAAACAATGAGCACCTTAAGAGAAGTTGCGCTAATGTAAACAAACAAAAAAGTTTTTTTTCTTATAAATTATATTAAGATACATACATTTATAGTGGATCACATATCGGAGCAAGTTCACCATTCAAAAATGAAGATTTGGTATGTGTTCAGCTAACCATTCTGAGTGGGCGAACAAATCGAATTCAAATGGATTGATCACAAGGACCTCTACGACCATTTCTTTTTCTATTCTAAAGTGAGGTCCTATTATAAATAATAAATAGAAAGAATTCTTATACAGCTGATCCAGCGGTAAAATATTACCTTTCAATCGAGAGAGTAAATCCTTGAAAAGGAAGTAGTTTGGCTTCCATTCCCGAATATTGGTTTGGAGTTGAGCCAGTAGTAGGAGTTGAACACAAATTGATCCACTGCTACAGCCACTGAAAGATTTTTGCCAGTTCCGATCGATGGGATTGGTGTGAATGCCCATCATTCTGGTTATCTGAGTTTCCCTCAAAAATGTAGCTTTCTTTCATCTTTCTTCCATGCTTTCCATTGGCCAACAACCAACCTTATCTCTTTCTAATTTTGAAAATCCTATAGGCTTGACGGAGTTAACTAGAGAGAATTCTTTGTTTTCAATCCATCA
Organism: Sapria himalayana; assembly: GCA_029783825.1. Classification (NCBI taxonomy): domain Eukaryota; kingdom Viridiplantae; phylum Streptophyta; class Magnoliopsida; order Malpighiales; family Rafflesiaceae; genus Sapria; species Sapria himalayana. The sequence goes on from JAREIK010000088.1 coordinate 11,400,738, forward strand.
ATGAAAAACTTTCTATGCATCTTTTGCTTTGATGAAAAGAATCTTAACTCAAGTTCAAGTTCCAGTGATAAAACATCTTCTACTTAATTTAGAAATCAATTCGCTACTAGTAGTATGACTCAATCAACATCGAGTATCTCAGATTCTAGTATGAAATCGTCTGAGATTGTGGCTCCTTCTCATTCTGAGACTCATGGTCTTTTTGAGGACCATCCGGAGCTTAAACCTTCCAATGAATGTATAGTGGAGCTTCAATGTGTGATACATGAGAAGTTTGAGGCACTGACCCAAGATCCCGATAGGGCCCAGATTATGGCCAAGGCTTCACATGGTAAATGCAAAAATACACCCTTTATGAAATATGGAATATGAAATATGGAATCAGTCCCACTAGCAATTAAAGGAACAATTAGATGAGCCTAGCTATTTAAGAGGGGGTCCTCTTTCTTTAGGGAAAGGATATTATAAAATATTATTAATATTAACAAACTATCCTAAGGAGGATAACTGTATGGAATCTCTAAATTGATCGGCTTCTTTGATTATTCCACATGAATATGATGTCATGGCCTGGATCTTATTAGCTAATTAAAAAGAATCTCTACTGCTACAAAAGATAGCCCTAGCCATTGACCTTAATGATTAATACCTAATCCTTGAAAAGATGACAGATTGAGACAGACTTTCCTAATCCTTCTATCCTTTATTTGTTGGAACTACAGATCAGTCTCAGTTTTACTAGATCTCAAAGAGGAAGAAAGAAAGGAAAGGACAATACCAACGTAGGGTAGGGTGTAACATAATTAAAAAATTATTTTATAGATCTTTTATTGGGCCTTATTTCTTGTCTTGCTTTTATTTTTTGGGTTACATAGGAGGGGTGGTACGAGAGAGATTTCCTTTCTATCTATTTAGGACATGGGTTCCTAGGTCCATGGATCCGATTTCCATTTCAATTCTAATCCTGGGTTTAAGCTCTGAAAGTGGAAGCGAACAAGTGAATGGGGAAGTCCGTGTAAAAGAGACTCCTACTATCCGGAGACTGATATACTTTCTTTACTCACTCTCACTGGGAACTTAAAGACTGCCTTTATCACAGACAAGATTGCTACCAGGATTTGACTCAAAGGAGATTATTAAAGGCTTTCTTACTCACTGTCTTGGGCGGACTTTTACCTAAACAAGAATCTCAAAAGAGCATTCGCTTGAGACCACTTACTGTAATTTCCTTATCCCTATCCTTTGTTAGTTAGATTTCCCTAGTCAGATTTCCTTTCAAAACTACTACTTGTCATGTTAGTCCGTTAAATCGCATGGACAGAACTCCTAATTCCTAATTAATGGATGGCAGGTAAAAGAAAATGAATGGAATGAAATTGGCTTATGGGGCACTCCCTCAGGATGGATTAAGAGAACTGACCTAGCAAAAAGGGGCAAGAGCCATAGGGCCATCTGCCGCATAAATAGTTTCAGCAAAATGGGATGAGACTTTTTTGTATATGAACAAATTGATTGAAAACGAGGCATTTGCAAATCCAATAGGTAAAAGGACATCATTTCTTGTATACTGACCTCTCCTTCTAGTCCCTCTCTCTTTCTTCAAGAATTTACTGTAGTTTGATTTTCTCACTCATATGTATGTTGAATTTGAAAAGGGTAAGCTTCGTGTGTTGATACCTTGATTCCGATAGGCGATAGGTTGGTTATAATGGCAACCTATTTCACAGTTATGCTAAGCATTCCTTCAGGTAGTTTTAAGACAAAGCAGCTAGAAGCACAAAAGAGCAGACATGAGCGGGTAATCAAATGAGATAGTGCAAGTGGAGAGAAAGTGGCATCACTGATTATCAGCTTTTGCCACTTTGATTTCAATTTGGTATCTAATCGGGTCACCCACTCGTTAAATTCTTTATCTGGTCTATGCCACACATTGGTAGGATTGGTATCTTTGTACCAGGTTCCCCAAGAAGTGAGTTAGGAATGATTTCTCACAAGTAGTTTGAAGGTGGTTGCAGGATAAGCCTTATTGAGTTCTTCGATTAAGCCTATGGACTTCGGATTGAGAATGACCCCAGCTTGAATAGATGATCATCTGGTTAAGGATTTATCAATGATACGATAAAGCATTGAGCATATATGCTTGTTGGAGTTTTTTATTCACGGTATTGGCTTGGTTTGCCAAAGCTAGGATTGTGCAAAAATCGCCGACACAAAGGGATTCAACTGGAGTCATGGATGAGCCCGCCATGTGTTGAATCGAAGATTGGTAATGGGAATCGAGTTAGGGTTAAGGGTTTAAAGAGGTGAAGATAGAAAGGTTGATTAATTGGCAGGTTCCTTTCTTCATTCGGATAAAGATGAGTATCAACTTCGTCATTTAATATGGAAGTTAATCAATAGGACCACAACACCTATTTATCCAGAATCCCTTGAATCTGATGTGGGAGGACCTTTTTCACCATGGGAATGCTAGATCGACTCTCAATTGCTTGTGAAAGATAGCTATTCTTCTGCTTTGATGCTTTCTTCTGCTGATTCAATAGCAGCTCCCATTTTAGAAGACCGAGAGAGAGTAGTTGCCTTTCGAGTAGACTAAGAATCTAGTATTGAAGACTATTCCCCCAGCCTTGGGCAATTCTTTTCACAACTAAGCTTATTGTTCTACCATATTCCATACTATACTTTATATTGATTGATACCCAAAGCTTATTGAATTTAAAAGAAGAAATTTTTCTAAATCAAGCAAGCATTCCCACCTCCATCACAAGGTAAATGGAAGCCAAGGTCAAACTCTCCATAGAAACCATAGCACCCGCCCTCGCGGCAAGAGCTGGCTTAAGCCCGGAAGCTACTTTCTTTAGTTGAACATGTTGCTATATAGGTCAATTGAATCTTAGCCAGTTTCTTCTTTGTTGGAAAAGAGCAACTACGACTCGATTGTCAAGCAAAGATCTAAGGCTTTCTTTGCTCTTCCTCTGGGCGCAAACTTTCACTCTTGAGTTCAAATGCCAGCTATCTTGCTTTCTCTTTGCCTTTCTCCGAGTGATACTCTATACCTTATTTTGACTTTTAGTGGATTGGATGCTTTTGATTCCTTAATAATTCATCCTTTCTCTAGGTACGGTACAAAGAAGGCCAAGTGGATGTAACAACTCTCAGACTAACAAGGGACAATAGATTATTTGTTCACATCTTCTAGTGCCAAGGGTCCAAAACAAAAGCATCAATAACTTCTTTATCTATTTATAAAACTATGGATGATATAGCTGCTCCTAGTCCGAAAACTAGAGAAGGAGAAAAGCAAAAGACTAGTCCACGAAGAATAGCCCTAGTTAGGATCTCTGTCCCCTTCTTAAACTATGGCATGCCTCCTCTTCTACTGAAGGGGATTCTCAAACAAAGGAAAACCCATCTTTTTTCATACCTTTTTCTTTCAAAAGGCAAGGAAAGCCTCAACCTTATCTTATTCTTATTGGAGCTTGTGCCTTACTTCTCTATTGATCTGGCCCTCAAAAGGGCTCGATTGAGACAGAGAGTAAAGGTGCAAATCAATAGTTTTAAAAGGATTAATCCGAGACTGGTCTAGCAATAAATGCAGACTTTGCTCCGCACCTTTAGCTAAAGATCCCCATTGTCTAATATTCTTGTAATGGAGATTCTTTTTTATGTCACTTCTGGTAAGAAAGGGGACATATTTTCGAATAGAATATGTGTTCCATGCCATGGATTCTTTAATACTTGATTATGCTACCGCTGCTCATGCTCATCAGTAGAAGATATCCAAAGTAAGGGGTATTCCCATTTCAGGTCACATAAGGCTAAACTCCTAGAAAAGGACTACCTCACTCGACTAGAAAAGAAAAGGGTAGGATAATTCTCTATTATCTATAATAATTCTTGTCTCACTTTATCTTGTGTCTGAGACCTGGTAGTTTTAAGTAGGGACATCTCGCTCATGGATATAAACCTCCGATAAAGACTCAACAAGATCCGATGCTTCTTTCGCTCAGCTACTATTCTTCCTAACATTGGTATGAGAATGCTACTATTGGGATATCTCTGGACTTGCTTAATGCACTAGTGAAAGTTCCTATCTACCTTCATGAAAGTGCAGTTTCTCTCCACAATATCCCTAAGGAAAAAAAGTGACTAGTGGTTGAGTTACCTAATTTCGTTTCTAAGACTCTGTCTTCAACTCATTCGAAAGAACAATTCCAAGAAGTGGTATGAGAAGTGTCAGCAAGCCTTCGAGTAGATCCACAAATCCTTTTTTGTCAATGAATCCCAGGTTGGAGATTTCTACTTTTCCATGAAAGATGTGGGAGTAGGGATTAAAGCTTAGACTATGCCTTATGGAGGCCTAACAAGTGATAAATACCTGACGATGGCTAATTTTTGGAAGTCACGAATGGTAGAATAAGAACTAAGGAGGGTTAGGGGGGACTTCTGCCAATTACATGTCTTGACTTACTTCAGGCTAAACTGGAAGGAACCATCCAATGAATCTTTCCTTCCAGGATCTGCCTAAAGACTTTAGGGCTTGCTTATTAAAGTCAGGAAAAACTGAACTTACTTTCTCCCGAAATTATCTTATCTAAGCATTTGCATGAAAGCACTTACTCAATACCAAATCCTACTGATTGAATGGCTTATCCTCTCTCTTCCGGGCTTTATTGCCAAAAGTTATTCAAGCTTGAATTGAAATGGAACCAACTTAAATCCGAATCCAATCCAGGTGCCGATCAAATGAGTTCGATCTTTCGTAGCTGGAAGTCAAGTTTTGATGTGAGAAAAGTAAGTCAAGCTTTGATGCGAGAAAAGTAAGTCAAGCTTTGATGCGAGAAAATTAAGTCAAGCTTTGATGCGAGAAAATTAAGTCAAGCTTTGATGCGAGAAAATTAAATCAAGGTTTGATGCAAAAAAAGTTAGTCAAGCTAGCAACTTATTCACCGACAGAGGAAGAGAAGACCATATCTTGGACTTGCAAGCTTTCTCGAGAAATTTTAGCAATTTTTCGAGAAAGTTTAGATCTCATCCTTTGAGTTAGAGTTTCTTTTGTCTGATTCAAGCTGATTGGATTGGTTCACTGAGGCTAAAAGAAGGTGGAAAATACTTGGGAGAGACTAAACCATGAAAATAGGAATAGTGAATGCCCTGGGAGACATGCATGGTACTTATCGGTGCTATTGGGCCTCAAATAAAATAATTAGTATCTGAGAATAGATAGGAAAATGCCGGTATAAGCAACGATGGAAGAATATGGGCTTGAATTTGATAAATGAAAAAGAAAAGCCAATTTTGAATTAGTAACCTTGAATAGGAGATTTAAAGCCACTCTCCTAGGAAGGAAAATAGTCTGGTTTCACCTTCCGCCATTCAAAAGAATGGCAGAGAAAGCATGTGCCTTAACTTTCGTGACCTCGATAAATCCAATCCCAAGGTTGACTTCATGTTCTAACTCACACAGCGGATATGCAACATTTCCTAACTCTCCTCTCTAGTGGGACCAGGTGGTCCTTCATTTAATTCAAGTGATTCATCATGTCTTAAAAGGAAAGTCCTCTCACTGAATATTAGATTATATACAACCTCATTACAACCAATCCACCATATATATTTACATGCAAAATCTTTCTCACCATTCTATTCTCTTAGGACAATGGCACGAATCAGGATCAGAGCTCCCCTACCAATCCCCCTCATAAGAATAGTAATAGTAGGTAGTATCTGGTCAAATCTATTGCAACTTTTGACTAGGCTATGGTCCTTTGAGGTTAAATACATTTCTGACTAAAGGAAGAACTTCATTGAAGAGTTTAGAATCTGGAATGAGGCAAGGTTATTCTTTTCTATTCTAGTAGTAGAGGCTCGAGATTTTCCTTTGATAAATATTTTTTTGTTCCCACCCTTTCCTTTCTACCTTTGCTTTAAATTAGCTAATTTCAGAAAAAGTAGAGATTTGCTACCTTATTTTTTTCCTCCACTACTTCCACTTCCACTTCTCTTACACTAATTAGTCTAGTTTTTTTGTCCCCGTAGAGCATCACCATTAATTATTACTCATATATATTAGCTAAAGAAGCTTATGACTCAAACACCATCAACCATGGTGTATAACTTCATCTAACACCAAATCTATATGAAGCTCAGCTAGGACCTGAAAGAGATCAGTAAACCAATGCTTCTCCCTCTCCATACTCAAGCCATGATCCAGTTTTAGCAAAATGCCCGAGGTAGGCCATTCCTCTCGTTATGTTCTAGGATTTGGTTTCATGTAATTCATTATGCTCCTTGGCATCGTGTATATCTTGCTAATCACTCTTATCTATAAAAAATTCGATTCCATTAAGAAGGCGTCCTCTCGATCATGTTGGAGAGAGACCATGGTTGAAGAGCTACATGCTCTTGAAAGAAAGAAATCCTACCTGGGAGTTTATTTGGTTCCTTTAAGGGTAAGTAATCAATTTGAAACAAGTAGGTGTATAAGGTAAAACGTAAAGCAGATGACTCCTCTGCTGCACTATTGGACTAACTTGAATATGGGTAAAAAGACTAGCTTTCCGTATCAAAAAAAGCATACTATGAAAAATCTTACCATGTAGTAGGAAGAGATGGTGCTTTCCTACATTTTATTTAACTCTAATGGAGATCTCTAATGTCCACGTAATCTTTTTAGCACACCACCTTACTTTCTTTTTGTTAGTCTCTCCATTCCGTCTTTCTTTCGTCACACTTGTCTCAAGGGATGTTTCCTTATTTGATGCTATGACTTTAATAAATGTCATGACTCCTTCTTTGCTATAATGCCTCTTTTCATTCTAGATTCCCAAAGTCATAGTGATGAGTGATATCATTACTTTTCCTTTGGGCCTTTCTTTTCCTCTCTTTTCTTTTATCTCCAAAGTTATGGCTATTATTGAAGTCATGACTTTGTCATGCACCATTTCCTTGCCCTTGTCTTTTCGTACCTTTGAAGTTATTGTGCAATGCATAGCCACGAATTTGTCCTTAGGCTTATGATGGACTAATTCACCTTATATCACCAAAGTCATAACATTGGACACAGTGCAACTTTGTTATCTATCATTCCTTGGCTATTTTCATTCAAGAACCCCCCAAAGTCATGATGGTGGGCATAGCCATGGGTTTGTCATTTATTTGCTTTTACATGATTTCTCTCTGAACCTCGTCTTTGTTCATATATGCCTCCTATTTCTTAGAGTTGTCATCAAAAGATTCCTCATAAGTTACAACTTAGAATAATGTTATGACCTCATAGTAGGCATCTTTCTCTATTTTCTCATTCTTGTAGCTCCAATATAATTCTTCATATACTTCATTTTTATTATCATCACAACTCCAAAGTTGATCTTATATTTCATATATAAAATCAGTCTCATAATTTCGAAGTTGTTATGTTGTTCCATACACTTCATTTTTTCACAACTCCAAAGTTTTTTTTTCTAGTTCATATATTTTATTTTCATTCAGCCAGTAATCATCAATTAAGTATTTCCACTAGAAATCTTCTTTTGTTGTTGCAATGTAGTATGGAGGAAATTTTCAATTCTTCAATAATCTATTTCATAGTTATCAAGACCTTATAAGCTATTATAAAGATAAAACTTTGCTTTTTCTTCACTAACACTAAGAGTGAGAACACCTTTCTTGGCATCGATAAGAGCTTGTCTTCTAGCAAAAAATTGTCCTCCAAATATTAATGATACATATTGATCTTCCTCAATCTATAAAATAATGAAATCCTTTAGATAAATAAAAATATCAACCTTGACTAATACATCTAAGATAATTTCATTCAAGTGTTTGATAGCATGATCTACTATTTGTAGTGAGAGCGATGTCAGAGTAATTTTTTGAGATTTATCAAGTCGTACATTGCTTTTTGAAATGTGTAGTCTCAAATAGCACAAGGTATTGTTAAGCTTCCTAGGTCTTTCAATTTCCTTAGAAATTTTCTTTGAATAAATGCACTACCCTTCTCATTCTTATTCACATCACATATGTCTCTAATTTTTTCTTACTACTCATTATATCTTTTTATAAATTTAATACAATTTAGTATTTGGACTCGAGCTTTGATAAATGGTATGTTCAATTTTAACTTTCAGAATATATTAAAGAAGTTTTCAAAGTGTTTATCTAATTTTTTCTTCATAAATTATTGTGAAAATAAAAGATTTTAAGGAAACTTACCTTTGGCTTTATTCTATTTTATCGCTCTCGCTATATCTAACTTGGGCTAGAGACATGGCTTTGTTACTTGCTGTAGCTTCTTAATCATCTTTGTTTCGATTCTCTTTAGTTTGGGTTATAGCTTCTTATTGAATTTTTTTTCGAGCCATGATGTTTGAGAAAGTCATGGCCTTATTACACCCAAAAACTCTAGAATTCTCTTATTCAAAGTAATCTTGTAGCTTCGAAGTTATTGATCTTGGAAGAGTCGTGGCATTTTCACTTCCAAAATATCTAGAATAATTCAATTCATTATTTCTCTCTAGCTCCTTACCACTTCTAAGCAATATTAAAAAATAAATTTTTGGATTTACTTCTATATCACTTAGGAATTTGTTTACTCCTCTTCTCCTTATCGATAATGTCAATTGATCAATGTGATATTTTATATTCCTTCGCACCGAATTAATTTCATTTATCTTTACTTCAAGCATCCCCATTCACCTATCTTGGTCATTATTCTTTTTTTGAAGTTCAACTATGATAAATTGTATCTCTTGATTCAGAATTGACTTTTTTCCCTTTCTGATAGTTGGATATTAAAACTAGAGCCCCCCTTATTTGTGTAGTTCACCAAATTATTCTCCATATTTCTAGTGGATTTTCCAATATGTTATAGCACACTCCCATAGCTTCCTTCTGAAATATTATTATGATTTTTCTCATTCAAATAGTAATCCATTCAGACATTGTTCTCATTTCTTCTTAAGTCAAACAATCTCAATAAAAATTTCATATTTGCTTCAATGGTTATAAACCTATCTATTTGATAAATGGAATCTAAGTTCACAATTCATATGGTTGTAAAGTGGAGAACAAGCATGACTTTCTTCTCTTTTACTATTATGCATCAAACTTTCTCAATTCCAACATTACTTAAATGGCAATTAATCGATCTAACTTTAACTCTCCAACTTGTCTTTTCTCAAATGAGATTCACTATAGTTTGGTAATCATTTTTTTGTTAGCTCCTCAAATAAGTAATCTGCCTCCTCTAGTAATTTATTCATAATGGACTCTTTGGCAGCCACATCAATCATTCACTATCATATATTTTAGCCTATTGTAGAATATTTAAGTTTGGAACCATAACTCAAATTCATGTTTAGGATATCTCCTCAACAACATCTTAAAATAATATCAAGCATCATATATATTATTGGGTTGCTCTTGCTAGAATTGACTTATCTCACTATGAAGTTGAGAAGTAGTTTGAGGTGGGAAGAATTGAGTGAGTAATAACTTCACTAATTCATTCAAACTCTCAATTGACCTCTATGATAAATATGGGAACCAACTTCACACTTTACCACTTAATGAAAATAAAAATAATCATAAATTTATTATGCCTTGGCTAACTCCATTTATTTTTATAGTGTCACATAGCTCCAAAAAAAATACAACATTTCCATTAGGATCCCCAATGCATTTTCATTATATTAGGGTTGCTGAACTAAACTTTTATACTTGATTTCAACTCAAAATAATTGGCTTCAAATGGTTGTAAGTGAATCCCAGAATAACATTCCATCACTATGGCCTTCTAATAAACCCCCAAAGTATGGTGGTGGATAAGTTTTAAAATAGTCTTTCCACCACCTCTAGAGATGTCAAATGAGTTGTGCCATGTTGATATGACCCATTTTTTTGGCATAGTCATGCCACCATGTCTTTATAAGCATGACATGGTTAAACTTTTGTGTCGTGCAAGGCATAGCATGGTGCATGGTCTACCGGCCCATCACGACATGGTGGGCATGGAAAAGAGCATAGTAATGCCAACCATGCTAAAAGTAAAAAAATGGCCACATGGTTGGCCAATTACAATTAGCCACATAGCTATTTTTTTAAATGGACTACCCCATGATGGGGCAGTCGAATTTAAAAAAAAATAAAATTGCCCAAGTGACCGCCTGATGGGGATCCCATTTTGAGGTCACCCAGGTTGGTTTATTGTACCGTCAGGCCATGCACATGGGTTGTGCCTGACTCGGAACCAAGCACTCCTCAAGCTGGCTGAGCATGACATGAATCATGCTAAGGGGGTCCAGCCCGACCCGAGGCACATTTCTAGGTCATGCCATGCCGGGCTTAACATTGTTGAACCAAGCCAGGCCATTAGTGATTCCTGGGTCGCTTGGTCCATTGGTCACCTCTAATCACCTCCTTGAGTCTCTCTCTATTACTTTCATTTTTCTCCATAATATCTTTGTTGGCTCTTTGTATGGCTAGGATTCTTTTAGTTCTTTTGCTTTTTATGTCTAGAGTGTTTAGCTCAATCCTAGTGCTTTGGCTCATCCAATGTTGCTAAATAAAAAATAAAGAGTATATAAGAAAGAAAACTAAGTCAAAGACAACATACACATTCAAATATGTTAACGTGACTTAGCTTTTAGATCCAAAAATGTTTATCATATTATTATAGAAACTACTATAAAGAAATTATCCATTTATAAGAATAATTATGTAAACTCAAGTTGATTAACCAAACTTAATAATCCTTAGCAAAGATGTCAAAAACTAGTTGTGACTTTGTCATGCTATCTAATTTTATTAATTATGTAATAATTTAAAAGCTCATTAATGCATTTTTTAATGGCTAGGAGATAGAATCCAATGGCTCTAGTGATTTTGCCCCTAAAATTATCTAAAATAATTCAAAAAATTACAAAAAAATTGATTTTTTTAAATAACTTTTTAAAAAACTATATATTATCACCCCCCCCATTCATAATTTATATCTTATATATCTCTCTCTCACTCATATTATTTCTCCATCTCCTTGACTCTTGTCTCTTTCTTTCTCTCTTAGTCTCTCATTTTGGTTTTGACTTTTGGGACTCGGGTGTGGAGTGTGAACTATCGATTATGGTACAGACATTATAAAGCAAATGAAATTTTACATATTATGACTTACATGTATTAATTTTTAAATTTTGTTTAGTTATGTTTTTTATTTTAATTTTAGTTAGACTATTAGACTTTAGTTTAATAAATATTAATTAATATCTAATTTTAAAAATATTAATTACAATATAATTAATAATTAAATAAAAAATTAAAATGACAAATAGTAATTTTAATGATGATAATGAAATTAATTTAAACGTAAACATTGAAAATTTTAAAATGGATAATAATAACTCTACAAAAAGGTCAAAGGCTGCCAAAACTTTGTGTTCTCTGGTTGCCTTGACTCAAACCTAAACATCTAAAAAATAAAAAACTAGAAGAAAATCAATAGTTTTGACTCACTTTAATATAATATAATATAATATAAAAATATTAGGGGTACCGATGAAAAATCAACACAAAGAAAATATTATAAAAAATATTAACCTATAAGAGTTCATGTGAGATTGGGTACCTTAAGAGGCATGTCAAATAATACACCAAAAAATATGGCACATTAGATCATATGTAAACCCAACTCAGCGGTGGATTCTTTGAGGTAGATCTAATTCATTATCAATATTGATCCCTTTCATATACCACAACAAGTTCGGGAGAGAAGACATGACCAAACTGATCACCATGATGAGTCATCCGATTAGATTTTTGGAGGATCCATGGGTAGTCAGATCATGCAGACTTATTTTTAGCATGCATATCATAGGATTCAAAGGTCCACATCTAGGAACGACATACTAAAATACTATAAAATAGAAAAAAATAGTAATTAATGAATTTAGGGTAGGGATTAATGAATTTAGGGTAGAAAAAAATAGAAAAAATAGTAATTAATGGACACAAAATAAAAAATATTAGGATTCTCAGTGATTTTCTATCCTCATGATGAACCAATCATTTATGAGTGCATGATGAGAATCTTTAGAGAATATAATATTTAAAATAAAATAGATAGTATCATATTCAATAATGCATCTAATAATGGAGTAACTAGTAACATATTTGTTCGGATGATTAAAGACTGACCATTAGGAGAGATTTTCAATGTTAGATACATGTGTCAAGTGCATTAATCTCGTTGCAGAAGTAGGAATGAAGGTTGTTTCCTCAACTTTAGAAAATATACATAATTCACTAAAATTTCTTCATACACCTCGTAGACAACATGAGTTTTGTTGTTTCTGTTTGTCTGTGGGTCTAAAAAAAAATTCTAATCAAATATAAGGCACCATTGGAATTACAAATACCTGAAATTGAAGTCATGTGTTAGATACGAACACGTGATATACGACTAATTCATTAGTAAGAGTGATGAACTTATTATTAACGATATGACTTAGTGATAGAAATTTCATTTATTAATTTCTTTAAGATTGTTATGACATGGCGAATATATGTTCGTTAATTTATACTTCCACTACTTGTATTGCACTTAGGTGCATATGCAATATTAATAATATGTTTAGGAAGTTTAGAGATGACATGATATTTAGTGATATGGTTTTAGAGATGGAAACTAAGTACTCAAAGTACTGTTCCACTATTCCATCTCTTTATTGTCTGGATGCCTTCATGGACCCTGGGATTGAGGTGGAATAGGTAGATAATATTTTGACATACATATCCTCATGCAAAACTAGGAAGACCAACATTAAAAGTTCATTAATGAGAAGTTGACTGAGTGATTTACATACTACAATACTAGGTATGGTGGCAATAGTAGTCAGGCTCTGAGTACTGATATGGATACCATATTCGGAGATGATGATTTCTCCATTCAGTTAGTGAGGGTGAAATGATGGGGTGAACCATCGAATAGGAGCGAGCTATTTCGGTACTTAGATACCGATTACTGCTCAATCCTATGACATACTAATAATAAGAACCTTGATATTTTGTAGTACTGGAAATCATATGAGTCCATCTATTATGTGCTGTCTAAGATGGCATGAGATATACTGACTCCTCTAGTATTGAGCATAATATCGGAGTCTACTTTTTCTATTGTAATGAATATGATTTCAGATAGGAGATTGAGATTATGACTAAATATTATTTAGGCATTAGCAAGCATGAAGGATTGAGAGGACTCAAGCTTGGGCATTTAGGATTGTGCTGCAACTGTAGTAAAAGCGAAGGAGTTGGTTGCTGGTGATGATTCGTATGACTTTTGAAAATAATTGATGACAAAGATGAGATTGAGGCATTGAGCCGGACCTACTATACTGCATATGGCCTACCACTAGTGATACTGATACCATCATATGCTGACGAGGTTTATCATTTTTAAATTATTTTTGTTTATTTATTTTTGTCATTTGATTTTGAGGCTTGAGCTTGCTTTTTTTTTGTTATTAATTTCTTTGTTTATTCAAACACTTACTTATGAGATTCATATTTTATATTTATGAGTTTATCTTTGATATATTACTTTTTATCTTCAAATGATTTAATCTTGGTCTTGCTTTGTAATTTTGTAATTTATATGTATTTTTATTTGTTAGTTATGACTTGTGAATTGTGACTTGTGATAGTAATTGTATTTTTTTTGTTTTAATAATTAAATTAATTAATTTATTAATTAATTTAATTTTAGTATTAAAATTTAAAATTTATAATAATTTTAAAGTTTGGGATGATCTAATTCCTAATGGGCCAAAACTACTTGACTCAGCTTGACCTAGGCTTGACCCGACAAGTCCAGGCATGACCCAACTCGAACTGGGTATAAGGCATGCCAATGCATCATGCCAGGCTGGCACTTCTCAATTCATGTCATGCCAGGCACAACATGGTTATTGTACCATGCCGTGCCCAACACGACATGGTGGCTTAATTGGGCCACCAAAAAATGGGTCAGGCCGACATAGCCTGGTCCGTTTGACACCTTTACTCAGAAGGTGGTTAAAACATTTTGAGTTCCTTTCACTTATATGGTACCCACCAATGAAAAAAGAGGAAAGCATATCTGAGAGTATAGTATTTATGAAGCCAAAAAATAAAATACTTATAAATAACACTAATTCTTGATTTTTATGATACAAGAGGCAATATATAAAGTGATCATCAAGGTTAATTGATGAGTTGCATAAAAGGTATGGACTTATACATTATTCTTAAATAGAGATTATTTTTTGTCTTGTTGTAAATTACTAAAAGGATGCCTATGAAGGGATCACCATTGGGATTGACTCAATGGTGTTAATCATTCCACAATGACCAAACATTCATTCTATGACAAAACCCAATATAATTTAAATTATTTAAATATGCATCACATGATTTAAAAGGATATCTCCTAGGATCTGAGAGACATAGAAAAATCACTAATTATCTCTTTTACTACAATTGTGTTATCTCATTGTTGGTTGACCAAACTATTGTTACAATCCATATCAGATCGATATCTAGATAGAAATCTTTTTTACTACTTGTATGACTCATATACTTGTTGATATTTATTGATGAGATATTCTCATCAATGAGTTTTTGAAATATTATCTGACCAACAAAATTATGCAGTATAACAAAGTTATAATATATATCTTATTTGAACTGAACCTCAATTGATGTAGGAGTATTATAGTATATTTTCTTTAGGGTTTTATTTTTAGTATTGGAGTCACATATCTTCATGGTGGATGGTAATAAATAAGCCATGAGACATGTGTGATGGAAGTAACTCATATGGTGGTGACAATTCTATGAGCTACTTTTTATGATATTGCTATATAAACGAGATTTGAGAAAAAGCATATGGTATTGTTGTGAGTATGATGCTTACAAACCCAAAAATACATATGCTTTCAATACCATAATAGTTCACATCTTTATGACATATGAGGTTGGAGAATAATAATATATTTATGATGCAACTTTTAAAGATAATTGATGAGTTACTTAAATGCATGGACTTGTGAATGACCCTAGAGCAGAGATAATTTATTGTTTTAGTAGTAAAGTACCAAGTGATAGCTATGAGGGGATCATTATTCAAGAGGGCCCAACATGTGATAACCAACTTGTATGGTAGTAGGGCACTAAGAAATTTGTACAATTATTCAGCCTTCCTTCTATAACCAACCAAATAACAACTATGAAATTTAGACATGTCATTATGCATTATAAAATGTACCAACCATATAATCTAAGAATCATACAAAACAAAGCAAGTTTTATACTTTAGACTAGAGAAATAGTTGAATAATTGTCAGTTGATTGAATTGCCTGTATAATCTCTATGTGATTTGTCTATCAAACGCCCACAATTTAGTCGACAGAACCCTACTGTAGCAGCCCACCCCACTACACTGGTATTTGACACTTGCATTTCCGACCACCACATCTCCTACTTCTGGACGTTGGTGCCGCCAGTTCTGCCGCCACCATATCTACTTAAATATTGATTTTTTAATAAACAAAATATAGAACAACGGACCCAAATCTCGCCTTTCACCTAGTCTAAGTTTTTTTTTCATTCGGAGATGGACCATTGCTTGCGTCATTTTTCGCCACCACCAAAAAATTTTAGATCTCTTTTTTTAACTTTGCTTTTCACTAACTTGTAGCACATGTTGATGCATACTTGTTAAAATTTGAGCAGAAAATATCCAAGGGATTTCTTTGAATTTGCTCACCGGAGTATGGCTGGAATCTTACCGAAAATCTTTCCGATGATTTCCCAAGAGAAGAGAGAATCAAGAGAATCAAAAAAATTTATTTTAAATTATAATTAAAGATTTTTGTTATCTATCTAGAGTATATATGTATATAAAAATGGAGTGATAAATTTGATTAAAATCATATTAAATGAATTTTTTAAAATCAAATTGATTGATTTAACTTAAAATCAAATTAAATTTTTGATTATATATATAATGTGTGTGTGTGTGAAATTTAATATGTATTATATAGCAATAAACTCGAATTGTTTTGAATAAGTGATGAAATTCAATTATATTTCTATAATGGAATACATAATAATTAATATATAATATAATTTATATTAGGAGTACAAAATATTATTTTAACTAAGGTCTATTTTGTAGTCTTATCGAGTATCATAAAAAATATTTTAAATTATAATTAAAGATTCTTGTTATTTGTTTAGAGTATATATGTATATAAAATTGGAGTGATAAATTTGATTAAAATCATAATAATTTATTTTATTAAAATGAGATTGATTGATTTAAAATTACAATCAAATTAATATATATATATATAATAAAGATAATCTATAAAAAATAATTTAAAGATAAAGGAAACAAAATGTCACTTCACTTTTTAAAAGTGATATGATGCATTTCTTTTACATTCTTTTCAAGTTTTATGACATAAGAAGAACAAGTCCACACTTTTCTTCTTCCCCGTGCAATTTGGAGCATGATAATTAAAGAAGGCTTCGGTTACACACAAAGCTCACGATTAAGATATGTTTTTGATATTATTACATTCATATTCATTCCAAAAAAATAAAAAAAATAATCATAATTCACATGTATTATCATGAGAAAGGATTCAAGCCCCTAACAGATACAACATAATTCATAGAGTTGACTATGACATTAATGAAGAAAAGTGCTTAAGAACCAAATTTTTTTACTGAAAATAGAAGGATACTTTGAAATCTAGTTGACTATCGAGTTTCAACTTAAATTTTAATTAAATTAAGATGGAACTAGTAGGCTTTGGATGGTGATGAGCCTCCATTTGTAGTTAATATGAATTAATTTAATATTCTTATCAACTGACAATTTATCAGTTTGCTTGATAGGAAATCAAATTTGACATATTTAAAAGATAAAATTGATGTTGACCCTAGAGTTTAACATTGTGAGCTCCAGCATATTTGGCTTGAGAAACAAAAATTAAGGCTAATGTAATTTTTTTTGATTACAAGTTTCATAAACATCATGAAAAGAGAAAGTTATATAAATGGAGCCTAAACTGAAAATATTTTAATTCTGGTTCCCTCTTAAAATATTTTAATGAAAAATAACACTAAAATAAAAAATAATTTTGTTTTAATTCACTTTTATGTGTAAATTAGAAAATACCTCTACTTACATTAAAACAATTATAGTTTCTTCAAAAAATACTATTTAAATTGAGGATGTCAATGTTTTTGGAGAGAATGTGAACATTTTTTTTAAAATAATGTTCACATTATATATGTATATATCTTATATATATTTATGTATATATATAATACATTTTGCAATATATATATATATATATATGTGTGTGTGTGTGTGTGTGTGTTGAAAATTATAGACACACACACACACACACACACACACATAAAATAAAGGTAAAAACATTTATATATGCTAGAGGTATCAAACGAGACGTGCCGGGCCGGGTCGGCCTATTTTTAGCCACCCCGTCCGTGCTTTCGTGCTTGGCCAGGCACGGCACGATTACTGCATCGTGCCGTGCCTGGCTCGGCACGATTCTGTGGAGGTCAGCCCGGCATGGGCCCGGGGCACGAATCCACTGGGTTCAGCCCGGTCAGGCCGAACCCCTAATATAAAAAAAATTAGGGGTTCAGCTGTGCTCCATCGCGCAGCCGCACGCCAAACTTTTAATTTAAAAAAATTAGGGTTTCGGCAGGCCCGAAACCATAAATTTTTAAAAAATTAGGGTTTGGCCGGCATGAAACCATGATTTAAAAAAAAGTAGGGTTTCGGCACGCCCGAAATTTTAGTTTTAAAAAAATTAGGGTTTCGACGTGCCTGAAACCCTAATTTTAAAAAAATTTCGGTATCTCGGCTGTCGGCTAGTGCCGAGGTACCATGCCAATGGGCCACGGTACCGTGCCGGGCCAGGCACGACACGAGGCCTGGTTGGCTTAGGCATGGCACGACATGATTGGTGCCGTGGTCGAGCACGAGAAATTCTCATGCCGGGCCGGCCCAGCTCGGTTGATACCTCTAATATATACAATGGTGTGTGTGTGTGTGTGTGTGTGTGTGAGTGTGTGTGTGTGTGTATCTCCTATATATATATATATGTTATATAATGATACATATATATTTACATATATAAATATCGTTACATATGTATAAATGTTTTAAACTACACACACGGACACACACACACACACACACACATATTACATGAATAGTCTTTTCAAAAAACATTATTCACATGTTCGAAAGTGTTTTTTTGAATACATTATTGACGTTCTCAATAGTATTTTTTTGAAAATATTATAATTTATTTAATATAATTAGGAGTATCTCCTATTTATGCATAAAAGGAGACAAAAACATAATTTATATATGTATTACCTAAATTTTGGTTATTTTATCTTGATTGTTGGACAAAAAAGAAGATTATGTGTAGTAGACTTTCAAGTTTTCAACATGCTTCCAAGCTCCAATCCATATGGCAGTCTCAAACTACACACACACACGTGCGCACGCATGCACGCACACACACACAAGACACATTGTAATGTAAATAAAATAGTGGTTGTTTATAATCTACACACAATTCACAAAAAATAAAACACACATTATATGGAAAATCAAACAACACAACACAATTTTTAACTATAAACACAATAATACACCCACTGTGATCCACAAAAACATAGTTAGAATTACACACAGATACACAGACACACACAAAAATTATAAAGTTCAAACCAATTCGAGAAAGAGACGAGAAGGATATGATGATTTCAAACTAGTTGTGTTCTTAAAAAATATCTTATTCTTATGCATGCACCCTGCACACAGAGAAGGCCAATCCCAAAGAACAACCAATATGTTTTGTCTAACCCAATGGGTAGCCAAGAGAGGAAAAATACACATGATAAAAATAGTAGTAGCTAAGCAAAAAGGAAAAAAAAAATACCAATGAAGCTGTTTTTTTTTTTGTTTTTAAATTAAAGGTTTGATAGAGGCACTTCCCCCATCCAAGAGGCAGCTTGTGTGACTCTTGCAAAAAAAGGGAACTACCCAATTTTTTCCTATTTTTGTTTGATCCATAGTGCTCCACACTTGCAAAAAAAAAAAAAAAACAAATTGGTTACACAACTCATGCAAACCCAACAAAATGTTGCAAAAATGGGGATACAATTTAAATCTCCATTACATTGATGGATGACAACCCTAACATTATTTTTCTCTTGCTCAGGATAAATTTATCCTCATTACTTTGTTGTCACTTCAAGTTCATGCATTCTGTTTCATTCCATCACCCTATGTGTATGCCACATAAGCAAGATTCATTTTCTTATTCTACCAAAAATTATTTCAAGCATCAAATTCTTTGTTATAGTTTTCTTTCATTTGAGTTCAATTTCACCATATTTTTTCTAATAATTTCATGAATTTTAAAAAAACTAATTATGTTCTCCATCATGATTAGAATTATTCTGAAAAGGGTTTTTGATTATACAAGAAAGGTATTGCCTTGCTTCTTTTAATGAATATTGTTAGCCCAACCTTGATTATATTTGATTCTAATTTTGTTTCTATATATTCATGACACTATTTTCCACCATGATTTTGTGATCAATTGACTAAATGTCTAAGTCATGACATTTTTGCTTCCATGACTTAGCATTATAAAGAGCAATTACCTTAGTCATGGTCATGATTTCTGCCATGACTCTGTGTTTCAGAGAATATTTATATTAGTTATGGTTATTCTTAGTACTATGACTTAGCATTCTAGAGAAAAATTATCTCAGTTGTGGTTATTCCTAGTGCTATGACTTAGTATTCTAGAGATAAAGTATCTTAGTCATGACATTTCTATAGCCATGACTTTGTACTCTAGAGGGTAGTTACCTGAAACATGGCATTCATGTTATTGTAATTTTTGTACTTTAGAGAAGATTCAACAAGACAAGAAAGTTATGACTTAATCTAGCACTATGACATATATCTTAAAAAATCACACAAAACTCCAAAGAATAAAAGCAACTCTTATAATTTAAAGAGAGAGAGAAAGAGAGAGAACTAAATTTCGAGCCAATAGCATTCAAAATCCTTGTCTACATGACTCCCAACCCTTTTTAGAGGCAAATCTGAGGCAAATCCAAGGCAAACACAAGTAATAATTAGTTGGGATATTGTTTTTTCATTTTGAGACTTAGATCCTTTCTAAGATTATCATTGGGAACCCTCAATTCCATAAGATATCACTCTAAATACCTTATATAATTTCTTCACTAATATTAGGCTAAATTAGTATCCAAATTTGGTTTTGTATACTTGTGTTATAATGATGTGATTAAATAATATTTATATTTGTGGTTATGTTGTGGTTTGAATGCTGATGGATGTGAATGTTAATTAGAACTAAAATTTAGGATTTTCAATATATCATAAGTTTATGCTAATCCTATAAAGGATATGATGAATTTAATTATTATGACAAGTAAGCCATAAGACATACTCACATAATACAATAAGAAAGAAGTAATCTTTCTAATCTTAATATGTAAGATAAACATATGTGTGAAAACTCAAGATTGAAGTAAATTTAATTATTGAGTATGACACTTATGAAACTAAAACATATATATATATATATATATATTTATGGCAATCCATTGTGAATATTCTCAAAGAAATAACTTTCAAGTGATGTGGAGATTAATTTGAATGTCCTATGGGTTTCACCATTATGTGGTAGTCGTGTGTTGGCTATGATGGATGGTACCACATATCCTATGAGACATATATAAGTAGAGATATCTTATATGGTGGTGATAACCATTTGGATCAATTTATCTTGCATGATTTTTATATGTGAGACTCATGGGAAGATGCATGGTAAATGAAGTATCCATACTTATAAAGGTGAAAGCCATTATAAGTATTTCCATATATATGATATTAGAGATAAAATAATAGAAATACATACTAAAAGCAGTCATCAAAGGTAGTTGACATATTGTCTAAAAGGAATAAAGATATGAATGACCTATGAATGGATGAATGGAATAATGTGTGGCTTAAGTGATAAAATATCATTGACGCAACTATGAAGAGATCACCCTTTATAGTGAAAATCCAAGGATGATTTCCACCTTGTATATAATGAGGGCACTGAAGTATTTCCATATTAATCAACCCTTCATCTGAAAATCTAATATAATATTTTTCAAATACTAAACAAATCTCATCATATACAAGGAAGTGAGCCAACCATAGAGTCTAAGTATTTTTCTGAAACTGAAGTATGTCTACTCAATTCAAGTAATAGCTAGTTTATTTTTAGTTGGTAAAATTGCCTATATAATTACTATGAGATCGATATCTAGACTTATATCTAAATTTTATTACTTGTACGACCCATATACTTCTAAAAATATACTAGATGAATAAATCACCTAATGAGCTTTTGAGATTATGTCAAATGATAAGTTTTGGTATTATAACAAAATTGTAATGAGTTTTTAGTGTGGTTTCTAGGGATTATTTAGTCTGATTAGTCAACTTGAGTTGATGCAACTATAATTAAAAAAGGATAGTTATATTTTTAGTTATTTGGATAACAATTATTTCTTAGTATTTATATATGTTGTATTTGTGTTTTTGTTCAATTTTTTTTTATTGTTTGTTTTTTAGCCATTATATATCATATGTGCCAAAGTTTTGGGATTGAGTTAATACATTTAGACCCAAATATTAAGTTAATAAGGAGGATACTCTTGAAACAAAGAGCTATGAGAAAGATGATGGAGGAAAATGATAACAATGGAAACCACCAAGGAGGTGGATAATAAGTTATCCAATAACCCAATCCACACAATAATTTAAAAGACTATTAACTATGATGGACAATTACTGTAGAATTTTGATGTAATAAATATAATTAAACCACTTTGAGTTGAAGCCTAGTTTGAGAGCTATAGTATAACAACATCACTATAGTTGATGATTTTTAGAAGATCCAAATAGCTATAGCACAAATTTCTTAAAGTTGTGTGATAAGCTGAAGGTGAATCATGAATTATATAAGGTTAACACTTTTCTTATTTTTTTTGAAAGACAATGCCATTAGCTGGTTCAAGTGATTATCTAAAGTATTGATTGAGAGTAGAGATGAATTTGTGTAAGTTATCCTCATAAAGTTCTCACCTAAAATTACTTCTCAATTAAAGAGAGAGATAAATCAATTTCAACAAGAGAAGCAATAGACTATATATATGACACTTGGGATTGATTCAAAGAACTATTAAAGATGTGCTCACAACATGAACTTGAATTATGGTTCCAAGCTCAAACCTTCTACAATGGGCTAAATCACATGATGAAGTATATGGTTGATGTGGCCTTAGGCAGTTTATCTTGAATAAGGCACACAAATAAGCAAATTTACTATATGAATAGCTAGCAAAGAATCACTATTAAACTCTGAATAATCGAGCATTTGGAAGAAAGCAAGCTGAAGTTTTCATCAAATTAATAGCCCAAAATGACAAGTGAGCAAATATGTGAGAAATTACTATTTTGCAATAGCAATAAATAAAAAATTTGGAATTCATGTCTTAAGTAGAAAAACCAATGTTTTGTAGAATAAAGTGTAGGTATTCTAACCCAAAAAAAAAACACCCCACACACTATCATACGAATATGAGAAATTATGATAAATTTTAATTTAAAAGTCATGAGAATGTGCAACAAAACATGGAGGAACTATATAAATATATTGAAAACAACTCAAAGATATACCAAATGTAAGGAAAAAAGTCATCACTTGAAGATAATATTATTTTCATGTTCATAGAAACAAAGAAAATGAATGATCTATAAAAGAACAAGATAAACAAATTGAAATGAGGATAGAATAAATGAATTTGGTTATAAAGACTATAGAGAATCAACTTGAACAACTAGCACTATCTATGAAGAAGAAGAGTATAGGCACATGACCGAGAAATACTATGATAAATCCAAAGAGGTGCATGTCCATCATAATCATAAGTGAAAAAAGTGTTACTTGAGCAACATACAAAAGAGAAAGCCAACAAGGATGCTAAAATAGAGGAAGAAGTTATGACTGATGAAGTCAAGACTTATATACAAGGTTAGAAGCCCACTGAGATGACATTTGAAGCTATGACATTTCTAAGATGTGGCATCCACATAACCCACTTCTCAACTCATGCTCCCAACTATAATACATTAAGAATTAACAATAGAGGAGGAGATGTAAATTACTGAAAGTAATAAACATAAGGATATATCAAAGAATGACTATGAAAATAATAAAAAAATCTCTTACCTAACCTTCATTTTCTACAACATTTTAGAAAGGTAAAGTTAGATGAGAAATTTTTGAGGTTTCTCAATATCTTCTAGAAGTTTAAAGTTGACATTCCTTTCATTAATTATTTATCTCAGATACTCCATTACATGTTCATGAAAGATATCATGAGTAGTAAAAATAAGTTGTAGACATATAAAATGATGAACATGATCGAAAAACATAAGATAATCATTTAACATAAACTCTCTAAGGAAAGACTCTGAAAGATGACTCAATACTTTAGAAGAATTTGGGAAGATGAGCAAAAGAGAAATATTATGCTAAGAAGTTTGCATGGACCACTAAAATTACTAATTATATTGAAAATCCTATGATGGTCTATCTAAGGATATTAAATATAGTGCTTCTTTGGAGGCAACCCAAGTAAGTAGTTTTAGTTTTGAGAAACAAAAACAAATATATTACATCCACTAATTCATACACAAAATTAACAAATTTATAAACTTAAGATTCCATTTTCAAATGAAAATAGTCCATCATGACACTCAACCCAGTCATGGAAATCATTTTCTGTGGAGTTGCATTTCTTCCTTTGTGGTTTGATGTCCCATGATGAGTTTCAAAGAGAGAGAGAGAGATTCATTGCTTGAGGATGATCAACACTTTTAGTATGAAAGTTTTTTCATCACTTTATGTACTGACTTTTGTGATCAATCATAATATTATATGCTCAATAGTAAAGTTTTTTTTGTGACTTTTGTGATCAAGCATCCTTAATAGTAATGGTCCAAGGATGATAGTCACCTTGTATTTCAAGAGGACACTAAAGTATTCACACTAATATACCCTATGTCAGACAATCAAACATAATATTATCCAAATACTAAAAAAAATTTCAACATACATAGAAAAGTGAACCAACCCTAAAGATAATTTTCAGAAACTCAAGTTTATATGCTCAACTTGAGCAGTAGTTAATTCACTATTTTAGGTCAAACTACATATACAATTTTTATGTGATCAATATCAAAACTTATGTCCAACTTTACTATTTATATGATCTTTATACTTATAAAACTTCACAAGAAAAATCAATTTCCCAACAAACTTTTATGACTATGTCACAAATGATACATTTAGGTACAATACAAAAGTTACAACATGGAGCCTAATGTTAATTTTTTAACAAACCTAGTTGGAAATAAAAATATTTTAACAAAACTTTCTTGAAAAAAATATTATACTATAACTCACACTTAGAAAGTTATTATTTTTTCTTTTATTGGATGATGAAACTATATGAGAGAAAAAGATATTTATACTTATCATAAATAATTCTTCACCATGAGTTATAACCACTTATTTAATATCATAGTGAAAATTAATGTAATAATTAATTATAAGTAAAACTTAGAGTATTCTAGAAAATAGACTTGTATTATGATTTATAATTGGGCTCTATAACTAGTTTTTGATTCGATGCTTCCCCCTAAATTTATTCTTGTGACTACTAATAAGTTCCTTAATCTTACAAAGTCTTCCTTTATTAATGACTTGATAAGCATATCTATAACTTGATCTTATAAAGTCTATCCTTATTAATGACTTTTTGTTGACACAAACCATAATCGGCACTTTTTGTATCAAATTTATCTCTTTCAATAGATTATTAAGCTATATTACAATACAAACATATGATGTTGCAACAACATATTCTACTTCACAAGTGGATAATGTGGCTATCTATCATTTCTTTGATATACATGTAAAATAAATGTTTCCCTTGATGAATATGAACTCGATAGTGCTTCTTTGATTATCAATGTTTGTACCACAATCTTCATCATTGAATCCAACAAGATTATAAATATCACAAATCAAATAGAACATGTCAAGGTTAATGGAATATTCTAAATAGTAAAAAATTTTATTTGTAGCTTTGAAATGAATAATTACTAAAGCTTTCATATAATGACTAATCAATATGATTGTATGAAGGATATTAGGCCTCATGTAGTTTAGGTAGCATAGACACTCTACCAAACTTTTGAAGAATAGTGGATCTATACTTTTTCCTTCCGTGTGTTTAGATAGCTTATTCCATATCCTATTAGTGTACTTGATTTATAGTTTTTCAGCTTGAACTTCTTAAGGATCTCCTTTACACACCTTTCTTATATAATAAAAATTTTATCATTTTGTTATGTAACTTTAATTTCAAGGTCATATGTCATGGATCTCATGTATGGAATTTAACATTTTTGATGGTTACTTCCTTGAATTTATTGATCATACTTGGGTTTATTTTAGTGAATATCGAATCTACATAAAGACACATGATCAAACTATCTTTATATTTGACATTGATATATAGAGCATACTCATAAGGATATTTATCGAATCCATTCATTTTGGAGGTATTTGTTTATTTGGATATTCTATATCCTTGGTTTATCTTTTAATCCATAAATAATTTTCTTCAATTTGAGCATATTTTCTTCATGAAATTTTTCTTTAAAGCCTAATAGTTGATAAATATAGGCCTTCTCTTCATGAACACTATTTAAAAATATAATATTTACATCTATTTGAAGTATCTTCTATTTGTTTATAAATAATACAAAATGATCAACGTCATAGTTTCCAACCAAGCACCTGGAACAAATAACTCTCTTTTAGTATTTTTCTTTATTTTGTACACCCATATGCCTATCACCTTGTATTATTTAGGAAGTTAAAAACATGCTCTCATTTATTATTCTTTTTTTTTTGATGAACTTGATTTCATTATATATCATGTTTCTATGCTACTTTTATTTTGCAACTTCTTGATAGTTCGCTAGTTCATAATCATAAAACAAAAAATAAAATAAAATGGGATTATGCGATGCTCTTTCGCTTTCTCTCCCACGTGGAGATGATGAATTTGATGTTGGAAAAGTAGGTTGGTCATTGTCACTTGTTGGATTTCTCCATATTTTTTTATTTGTGTCTACTCATCTTCAAATGAGGAAAAGAAATTTGGATTATCCATATGAAATTTGAAGTCGCATATCTTAGTTGATCATAATCTTTTGATGTTAATATTATATAGCTTGTAACATTTTCAATTTGTGCAAAAGCCAATGATGATGAAACACTCTTTTTTGTCATCAAGCTTTTCTCTTTTTTTGTAAGGTATATGAACATGGGTTATGCCTCCAAAGACGCGCAAGTGTGAGATGTCAAGCTTTCTTCCACTCCATGCTTCATGTAGTATTTTGTACAAAATACTTCTTGTTAGATGTCTGTTGAACTGGTAAAACATACATGCCATCACATTGGCCCAAAATTCCTTAGATAATTTTTTACTTTGGAGCATACTCCAAACTACATTGAGGATAATCTGGTTCTTTTTTTTCATTTACATCCTATTTCTAAGGGTGTCATGGAATTTTCATTGAATGACGAATTCTATTTACTTCATGTAACTCTCAAAACTTTTCAATTTATAAAGTATCCTCAGGTTTTGCATTGATGAGCTTGAGTGGCTTCTTGGCTCTTGAGTCTAACTCACTTGGAGCTTCTTTTGAATTGCTTTCAAAATAGAAACCTTTCACAAATTTAATCAAGAGGGTTGAGGTGAAGTTGTCATTTCACAAATTTATTTTTAGATAGTAAGATTAGACTTATAAAATTGAGATGTCCAAATCAAAGTTGTCAAAGCCATGAAGTACCTTTGTAATAAGATTTCAAATATTTTTGTAACATTATTTTCTATATTAATCATGAATATTTGATTTTTTGATATATTTACTTTATCAATGAAGTTATTATTGTCATATTTTATAAAAATATTATGATCATTCATATAAATGTTATAATCTTTCTACAAGAGTTGTCACGAGCTAAAGATATTTCCATTTCCTAATTCATCCAACTCCAAAAATATATTTTTCTTTCCACATATGTGACTGCTTGCATCACTATCAAGATAACATGAATTTTCTTGGACACCATCAGTCCCTTTATATGTAATAAAAAGTATTTTGTATCATCAATTTTCTTTCCTTTCCTCCTATAGTTAGTCTTTTATTTAATTCTATTATCGGGAGCTTTAAATTCTGAAGTATAATGTCCAAAGTTCTAGCAATTATTCCATCGATCTTGATTCTATCATACTTCTAGCTTGATTTTTTTTTTCATAATCACATATTGAACTTTCTTCTTCATAGTTATTATTGAAATTATTGTCATTTCAACCTTGTCCATGGATATGACTTCAATCATGTTCACCACCTCTACCTATGCCCCATCAATATTATTATTTTTTTATTATCATGACTTTCATGCAAATCTTTGAGAAGCAACTTGAGGAGTTACTTAGTCATTTTTCACTTCTTCTTATGCTTCTTTTCATATGCATGCCATGATCCTATGAATTGCTTAATCATCATTTCCTCATGGTCTTTAGTTTTTACAATTAACATGATGATGAGCTCATATTTTGGAATTCAACGAATGTGGTATCCTTGTTATTATTTTGACAACTTCCATATTTTTACTATTTCTTTTTAATTGATTAGAAATAGCCATCACTCTTGAGAAATCATTAAAATGGCCTCTGATGTTTTTTTTGAAAGGATTTGAATTCACCTTTTATAGTTTGGAAACAAACCCTCTTTATTTGCTTAGATTCATTAAAACATGTTTGTATATTTTCTCATGCTTCTTTAAAAGAGTTGACACTCAAAATATTCTCAAAGCCATCATCATCTAATGCTTGATAAATGAAATACATAGCTCTCTTGTCTCTCTTTCTTATATCTCTTATACTTTCTTTTTTTGGGTTTTGGTTGGCACACCTTCATTTTCTTGCTCACTAAAACCTTGTTCTAAGATATTCAAAACATCATGCATAACAAGGAGAACATTTATATTGAAATTCTACTTATCACAATTATTACTATTAAGCATTAGTAGTTGGAAATATGTCATATCATTTTTCATATTACTCAATATAGAATGAACTCAAAATATACATTGACACATATAAATTTAGCATACCAAGAAACCTTCAAAGAAATTGGTGGCACATGGCAGTATGTGAATAGTCTGGTTGGAAAGATCCCAATGCCATTGTATTCCTCTCATCGAGACTTTCAATTTGAGTTATTATATGATATACTTCCAAACAATCTACCTCATATATCATTTTATTAGAAATAAAAATATTGAACTAAAACTTTTATAAAAAAACAAATATTACCATACAACCCACACTTAGGAAGTTATTATTCTTCTTTTTATTTAAAAATGAAACCAAATTATGAAGGGGGATCATTATACTAATGATGATGAATTTTCCACATCACGTCTAATAATAAAGTGAGAATTAATGTAATAATTAATAACAATTAAAATCTACAATATTCTAGAAAATAGATTTAACCTTTGATTTGTGATTGGTCTCCAATTCAATTTTACAATCCAACAAGCCTTAAACATGTGGGATCACTTTTTTTTTTTGTTTTTTAGTTGTTACATATATTTTATAAATTTTTTCATCAATATGTTTGAAAAACTATCTTTGAAAATGAGATGATTTCTTAGTCATGATTATCTTTCAATTCATAACACGTTGGGGGTGTTCACAAAATGTCACAGGAGAGAAGATGGAACAACTTGGATTTTTACTTTCCGGTGGTATTCTATTTTAAAACTAAATGTTGAATTGATAAGTGCTTGAGACTCTAAGGGCCATCCAAAACTCGAAGATGTGGCCAATAGGTTAGGCTATATGTATTTTAATATTGAAGACCTTATTTGGGAAAAGATTGATGGTTGCTCATATAATAGGTATGGACGAAAACACAATAGGCACTCTTTATATATATTTTTTGTGGCTTTGAAAATCCTTGAATACTTGCCTACTCATCCTTACAACAACTTCCTTGCATTCATCCATTGTCCATTAAAACTTGTGTGTAATAATTCGGTTATTTTTTTTTACTTTACAAATTCAACATATGTATTTGTATCATTTTATATAAGCATATCAATGTTTATATAATTGACCAATTAGTATCTAACACAAGATGAGAAATTCAATTGTGACAACTT